>JAWZSL010000017.1:3806250-5075000 GCA_034769285.1 Lutjanus argentimaculatus | reverse complement strand
TCTATAAAAAAAAGGTAATTTGTTGTAATTTTGAACTTGAACTTGTTTCATATTTATTTTACTGTTTGTTGATGTGCCTTTACATGAACAATGTGATCAGTCATTTTATTTGACTTCTGTTGTGGTGAATGTGTTTGGGCTTGTTTATCAACAGACACTTGCTTCGGAGACTTTAAAATGACGGAGCAATGTCTGTTTGAAACTTTTTATGCCATTATTTCATTGGACTGGTGTAGTTACACCAGCAATACATTAATCCCTCAATACTTCCTTTGTCAGTCTGTGTCCCAAGTTTCAGATATACAGTAAAGCTGTCAAAAATATTGTTGCTTCAATACCTTTTCAAAACCACGTTTGAAAACAGCACAGTGTAAACATTTTCTGACATTGAAAGTACGAAGCTATATAAAAGAAAAAATCTTAGTGCTCATTCGAGACCTCAGTTCAATGTGGTCTTCATTTCCAGCCTGAAATTTGGCTTGCAGCAGCAAAACCAGGTCATGTTCAGTGATGTTTTCTGTACCAGCACTGTGTGCATGTTGTTAATTTTAGAAAAAGAGAAAAATTATCAAAATATTTTGTCTTTTGTCTTTTTGCTGTGGTATCCAATGAGCTGTTGAGTGTTGTTTTTATACTAGTATTGTATCACAGTTTAAAATGCTGGTATTGTGATAACCTTAGCACTACTTTTATATTTAAAAAGGGGTCAATTTCCTAAAACGCTGTTTTTAGTTGTGGACTTGGCGTGCTACTGACGATACAACAACAGGATGTGGGATAGACTCAAAATAAACTCCAGTGCCCATGTTCACCATCATAATAAAAGGACATGTAAGCCAGCTTAGCAGTGTGGGTCACTGATGTGTTTCCAAAAGGACAACAGTGATAGTTTATAAGTAATATCATGCTTTGAATACACCAACAGTACTTGTTAGTAGGAGCAATCCACTGTTGGTTTCTTTTTTTTTTTTCATGGCATTTTTCCACAAATATGTTCATTGAGTTTTCTTTTTATGGAAACACACAGCAATGACAAAGCACTCAGCATAACACTGGTCTATGCAATCAGCATAAATAATAACAACAGGTGAAAAAAATATAATGGTAAGAAAAAAGAGCAACAATACAAAGCATGTTTTTTAAAAATAAAAATAGAATCCATTATGTTCATGACCTGTCCTTTGTGAAACATGCAGGTCAAGTATTTAAGACGAAAACACTCCATGATTATCCGATGCCAGTTTGCTTCAGTGGGATGTTTGTCATTTATCCATGACATAAACATTTTTCCTTGGGGCATATACAAGAATATTGTCTGCCAGAATTAGCACCAATAGTTTCATCTTGACTCAGATGACCCAGAAGAAGAAAAAGGGTTCATATTCAAAGCCACACCAAATATGTTTTTGATGTATTGACGATGACTTTTAGAGGAGTGTATCTGTCCTCTTTGGTTAGTCCATGGTGATATCACAAAAAATCCCGTATGCCTCTGTTCTCCACCATCTCTCTCTCTTCACCTCTCTCTTTGTCTCAGCGGACGTCCAGCTGTTTGGATGTGTCACTGTAGTACAAACGCTACAGATTTTTTTTCTCTCACACACAAACAGCAGTCCTTTTGTTCCAGCTCCGTTTCAAAGGCCTCTCTCTTTCAAAGGCGCACGGGTGGTGCAGGGGGCAAAGCACCCACCAGCCACCGCTAAGACCTGGGTTCAGTTCCCAGTAGTGACTCCTACTGGTTGGTTGGGGCACCTTCACTGAGGGTGGTTGGACTGGCATTGGTATGTCCTTCCGTTGAAAGTGGCAGCAGGTGAAAAGGACACAAGGAGGAGGAGGAGGTCTCAGAGAACAACAGTAGCACAAGAAGTGGCAAGCACTGTCCTACAGAGGAACTGGCTTTCCAAAATTGTGAAGAAAAGGGTGAAGAGATAACAAAAAAAAAAAGGCCTATCTGAAATGCGCATGTGTTTGAGGAGTTTTTTGTGTATCCATTGGGACTGGAACAACGGATTGTGGGAGGAGGAGGACTGGTAAGAGGGAGGCGAGGGAGGCATCCACTGGAGACAGTTAGATTTGTGGCTTGCGTCAAAGCATAGAGTGCCAGAGATTAATTAAACTTCCCCTGTTTTGGGGTGTGTGTATGTGTGAATGAGTCAGAGCAGTGATGAGTAGGAGAGAAAACATGTTAATTGCCTCCATGATCAATGCCAAATTGCAGGAACATAGAATTTTACATAACAAACGCCCCACCTTCTGCGGCTGCTGCACAAAGAAAGTGTTGAGACAGAAGAAAAGCTGTCCCATGAGCCGAAAAAGACATGCTTCATGCCCGCTGGAAGTGCGTGCTCGTGTACTTGCACACACTCTTTTTGTAGGTGTGCTTCTCTGTGCGTGTGTGCCTGGTTGATTCCCCCTCAGAGAAAGTAGTCATTCCCCACCGCCAGTCCCACTGTGTGTGCTTTTTCAGCTTAACCCCTGACTCGCAACCCCGCTGTGACCCCACGCTGCTTTTTGATTGGCCTGAGACTGTGAACTTGAAGGCCAGGAAGGAAGATGGAGGGGGGCAAAGAGCAGCTACTACCCATTCTAACAACCCGCAGCTGATCAAACACACACTCAGAAACACACTTGCTCATTCACACAAACATGCACTGGTGCAGACTGGGTTAAATATTGGAAGAAATAAACATAACGCCTAGAATCCTCTTAGAAACAAAGATGCTAACTAGAACCATAAAGGGTTCTTCAGCTTGTCCCCATAGGAGTTTTTGGTTCCTGGTAAAACTTTTTCTAAAGATTCAACCTGGAACCCTTCCAGAGGGTTCTACCTATAACCAACACAAAAGGTTGTACCTAGAACCACCTGTGAAAGGTTTCACCCAGAACCCTCTATGGTGTAATGGTTCCACCCAGAACCCTCTCTGGGGTTATATCCAGAAAGGGTGCAAATAACAACCCATCAAGGGTGTTCTACCAAAGACCTTTTTATATTCCAGTAGTTTCATCTGGAATACACTCTGGGGGTAACAAGAAGCTTTTTATATTCAAAGGGTTTTGTCTAGAACCCACCTCAGGGTTCAGCAGAGAATCATTTTCTATTCCAAAGATGTACCTAGAACCCACCCCAAGGGATTCTACCAAGAACCCTTTTATATTATGGTTAAAAGAACCCTTGATGAACCCCTGACAAGAGGGTTTTAACAATCCTTGAAGAACTCTTCCACCAAAAAGAGTTATTTGGATGAAAACTGTTCTTAATGGAACCTTTATTTTTACAAAGAAATCTTGGCAAACCTTTTCTTCAAAGAAATGGGTTCTTCAGAAGAAAGTAGTTCTGGGTAGAACTTAAGTCCTTCAGGAAGACCCCTTTTGGAACCCTTATTTCTAAGAGTGTACATGCTTGAAAATGTATCCAGCAGCATACAGCATAAATGAGGCACATAGACTTGTTTGTTTTCCAAATGTGGTCTGTTGATTGGAGAAGAATTGTACGTGCTGTGAATATTTGTTTCCCATTATACTCATGCTGGTGAACATGGCTGACACTTTGCCTGTCGTCAGTGCATGTGTGCTCGTGTCAGAAGACACATTGATGAGACAATTGATCCCGACAGCCATCGTGATTGCAAGGTCAAAACTTCAAAAGCTTTGTCTCTTTCTCAATACGCTCTCTTTTTCTTGTCCCACTGTGTCTCCCATGAAAGCTTCCTATATGTTTTGCTTCTTGATTAGGTTCATGACTGATTGCGACAGCCAGATCCACACACAAAACACGGCCAATATACACCCTCCTCATCCCGCTCTCTGTCGCTGTAGTGGTCGTTGATTAAAGCAGTTCTCATAATCGAAAAAAAAACAAAGAATGAATGATTATACTGCAGATAGACAGTCGTAGCTGTAGGTCATCGCCGAGGTCATCAGTCTGTGACCGGCACTATCTCTGTGTGAGATCATCACCATGCTGCAGCAGCAGGTGTGACATCATTCGAGGAGATGATAGCACAGAAGACAGCTCCATTTCACAAGTTGAAAGAGTAACATGTGACTCAGAGATAACCTTTCAGCATCTCCTGTGTGTGTGTGTATTTGTGTGTGCGTGTGCTCCAACCCCATTACCTGAAATTGGTTTACAGAACCTATGATGTCAGCAGGCCTTTTTATAATGTCTTTATAATGTCTGTGACCTTGCCAGAGGATTGCAGTATCATATCCTCACAGTGTATGAATTTATTTTGCTTTAGCCACTTATCATATTTATAGGTTTTATATTTATAGGGTCCTCTCATTACTGCTGGGCCTTTTACTAAAGTCTCCCACACAAGCTTCTGCAAACAGAGACCTGTGCAACTGAATGAGAGGGGCCTCCTGCTAACAGGCAACCATGTATGTGATAATTAAGTAATCTGATTCTTCCTGAGAAAGGTAGTAAGGGTGGGTTCACGCCTAAAATTCCAGTTCCTGAATCAAACCAATGCAGGATGATACATTGTTTGACTTTGGTCCAGGTTGCATTCAGGAGGGCAAAACTCAAACAGGCCAGAAATGGTAAACAAAAGTCATGTGATGAAAATATTGTTTGATTATTGGTCACAAATTTAGAAGGTAGAAAGACAACAAACCGCCCACTTTCTACCTGGATATCATTCATCATGGAGCACTGTCAGGCTGTGTTCATGCTGGTGTTGATCGGGAGTGCATATCAGCAGACTTTAGAGAAGTGTGCATATAAACCTCTTGTAAGACAGGGAGTAAAAAATAATTTAATAATGCAGACTTCTCTCACTTTGTCATGAGTCCAGGTTTTGTCTCCTGCCAGTCCACATTTTGGAAACAAATGTGCTACTAGCTCACCTTGCTCCAAATCAGGAAAACAAAAACTTTTTTAACCAGTGAAATGACATTTTTATGGTGGTGTTGACACCAGAAATAAAGCACTCCAGAGTTCACCCAGCTGCAGTCCAAGACCACCAGTAGTTGCTTCATCCGAACCAAAATTCAAGTCTGGCAGTCACACCAACCCAAAGGAACCAAACCAAGGAGTAAACGCTCCAGCGTTCAGTTCAACCACACTAAATAAGGCTGGTGTGAACCTGCCCTAAGACACAATCTACTGCATTGATTCAGACATGTGTTGGTACATTCACACTGCAGGCCTTAGGCAACAGTGCTCAGTTTGGATTTATTGGTCAGATCAATTTTGTTTTGTTTGGCTATTCATGTTAATCTTAAATGGGGCCAATATCAGACACCCCAATTACTAATGAGGCCTAACACTTCATTGTCCTTCCACAGACAACCTCTTATTGCTGCTGTCTTCCGTGTTTGTATTAACTGAGTGACTTCTGCCAGCACAGAATTGTGACGAATGTCGATCTAGAGTGACTTAGAAATTTTGCTTTAGCCACTTATCATATTTATAGGTTTTATATTTATAGGGTCCTCTCATTACTGCTGGGCCTTTTACTAAAGTCTCCCACACAAGCTTCTGCAAACAGAGACCTGTGCAACTGAATGAGAGGGGCATGAATTCTGATATGACTGTTCAGACTGAGGCTGCATTGAAAAAGAAAGTCTGGACAGCACAAAACCATATGAAATCCAATTTATGCAAATCAGATCTAAGCCAGATTTGAATGTGGTTTGAAATGCGATTCCTATCTAATTTCTAAAGATGTGTCTCAGTCCACACAGGCTCTGGCCACTCTATTTGGATTATAAAGTGTCTTTTGCTTAACGTGACACAAAGTGACAATGTCATTGTGATGGAAGTGCATCAGAGTGGCTGAGCATGTCAGCCGTCCTCTGTTTGGAGGCCGAGGTTATGGATCTCCATGTCTCATTCTTCCTTGTTGGAAAGCAACCCATGCAGATAGGTTGATGATGTCTGGACACACAAATCAGGTCTGATTACTTAAGTGTGAACAGTCTGTCTTAAAGATCTAAGAAACAAATCTGATTTGCCTTAAGTCTCAACAAAGTCAAAATGGTCCAAATCAGAATAGAAAAGATCAGATTCCATGTGATTGGTGCTGTTCATACTGTTATGAAAAGACAAACTGAGTCACATTTGAGCAAAAAAGTCAGATTTTGGCCACTTTTGCTCACAGTCTAAATGTAGCTTTAGACTTCATTCATTGGTTTAAGATACTCAATATTTTACTATTTGAGAAGTGTACACAGCGTGGTAGAAATGCTGCTGGGATTTTAGAGGACTAAATGACCACTTGCCGACATTTCATATTCCCGAGCTACCGACAGTTTCTTTACATCATTTGGTTTTCAGTTTTTTTTCACCTCTTTGCTTGCCTTTTTATTCCTGACCATCTGCCCGTTTTGTTGCACATTTTAATTCTGTGCAGCTGTATAGAGCAGTTACAGGCTAATTAAAAGTGTAAGTATTTGTGATGCTATTTATGCTGTCATAGCTGTTGAGAGAATCTTAACAGCTGCTTGGTGTACTGTTTCTCCTCAAGACCCCAACCCGCCGCTGCAGTTTGGACAGATGAATGCTCAGGCCCTTAAATCAAGAGTAAAATAAAGACGGATGGAGAAAGATAAAGGATGCAAGGAGGGGCTTTATAATTGGAGGAGCCAGACAGACACGCAGTTTGGTCCAGTGAAAAGAAGAGTGAAAAGGAGTTGGTATGGAGACGGGGAGCAGACAGTCATGGAGACAGAGGCAGAGGAGAGAAAGAAAGGGAGGGATTTAAGGGAAAGAATGAGTGAAACCTTAGTACCTGAGGCGTGGGCTGAGGCCTTTAGCTGCTGGTGCCAGAATGTGTTTTTACGAGCCTGCGGTCAGACAGAAATAAAAGGAAACCGAGCGGCTGAATGGCATCACACACACACACACATACACACACGCACACGATTCAATGGCCTCTCACAGTTTGGTTTTATAATGTCACAGTTATTCAATGTCTCCAACCCCCATAATGCAGTGTGACTGAACAAGCAGCACACTCTCCCCGGTGGTACGGAGGTAAGGAGTGAGAGGAGGAAGAGAGGAGAGGTAAGGGAGGTTAAGAAAGCATTAGCAACACCTCTGTATTCCTTTCAATGGTGCCAAGGGCATAAAAAGAGGTTTCCTTATGTTCTTTGGAATCATTCTATGGATTTTATGGTCAATCGTTGGCTTTTACACGATCCCTTTGGTGCCTTTTCTCTTTTTTGTCTCTTTTTCCTTTCTTCTTTTCCACATTGTTTTGTCATTCCCTTTTTTATTTCTTATTACCAGTAAATTATAATGAGCTTGAGCTTCTCTGATTATCATTGGAAGCAACCCAAATGAGTTTGAGGGTTTAAAGGAGAAATCTGTAATATATTTACTGTAATTTATCATAAAATGATCATGATATGTCATCAGCAATAAAGGAAACATGTTAAGCTTAAATACTTAGTTCTCTAACAACAGTGCTACAGCTGTGGTGTTTCCACAAATTTCTATTCCAGGCCAGAATGACTGTTTTAGTTTGCTTGTCTCACATTAATCAAAGTTTAAATTAATGCTGAATGTTTGCTGAATGAGTTAGTGCCTGTTTATCAGTTGTAAGAAATCATAAATAATCTTTCAGTAGGGGTAGATGTTTATAACAGTTTAACATGTTAATGGAGTCTGGCAGGCAGTAAAGTGGGCAGCCACTGAACTCCAACAACAGTGTGTGTATTTTTGGAGCAGTGGGCTTTTGTTTTCAGGATAATGGGCTTAACTTTACATTAACAGACAACTGACAGTTATAAACAGCTGATCAGTTTAAAGTGTAGGACTCATCATCACTTGTTATTGTCAATGTTACAATGTTGCATTCATCTTGTGCTCATACAGTGTTCCTGCAGCCTGCCTGAGTTTCTTTGCATCTGGAGGGTTAGGGGGAAACAACTAATTTCAGCTATAAATTGTATCTTGAATAGAGATTCAATCTATTTAATACAATCTATGGCTCCAACTCTCTATTTGGACCGCAGTACTCATTTTTGGACGCACAATAGCTACACATTGCTCCATTAAGCCAAAAGTCCAGTGAGAAAAGTACTAAGAAAGAACAAGAAATGCGAGTAAAAAAGATGAGTAGCTTTTTTTTTCTAGGAGCAAAAACGTGGGAGAGTGATGATTCAGTTAGCAGAGGTTATCTGAGGTTCCTCTTGTAGAGAGATGTGATGGTAAATGGCAAGTGACCTGTTACTGTAGCAAGAGACTTAAAAGGGGTGTAGATCGTGACCCTCTTTGGCACAGAGGATGTGCAGCATGTGAGAGATGGATGGAGAAATATTTTGGATCAATCCTGTCAACACATAAAGGCTCCTGGAAAAAAGGACACAGGCTCGCTCTCCTATGTACTGTACAGAACGCAGAGTGGTACTCAGTGCCGTTGCCATGGAAATACTGAACAAGTGATGGATTATTGGAAAGGGACAGAAAAAGATTTAAGATTTACAGGTTTTTTTTTATTTGGACAACCCTTTTTTCATCTTTTACTCGAAAAGAAAGTGCAGCAAAGTCAACATTGACTCACAAATGTGTCAGAAACAATTCATTTGCAACTTATAACTCATCTTTTATTGCAGCTCGATCGGTGTTTAAGGTAGAAATATCACAATAAAGCCTCTATTGATGCTGTGAGCATGTGTGTGTACACATTCTGCACAAAAGGCTAAGCAGCGTCGATTCATTTGTGCTGTACGAACATGTTATGCAGCAGTAGCATGACTAATGTTGCTTAGTCCCATACACCCACACATATGCACTCACACACACACACACACACACACACACAAAAATAGCTGCTTCCTCCTTTTGACTCTTTCTCTCCATTACTCGCTTATTTTCTCCAACTCCCATAGGAACAACATGCACAAACACACATCAACACACACTAAGCTATATGTGCATCATAATGTATTTATAGTTTGTGGTGGACATCATATCCTGTGTTTACTATAGCGGTTTGTCTCATTGAGCTGTCAGTCACTGTGGCAAACAGTCTATATTTGTGCATGCATGCACTCATATATGTGTGTGAGCGTCATTGTTCTGTGGAGGTTTAGAGGTCAATGTGCGAAGGGGACGTTTCAGCAGCATATTTCCCAGAGGTCCTTGCAAGGCTCGACTCAATATAGGGTGGGTGCAACCAGCCCATGTCAGCGGTTTGTGCGGAAGTGTAGTGTGTGTGCATTGTTTTATATATACTGTCCATATGAGTGAGATTACAGGCAATCTGAGTGTGTGCGTGTGAGTGTGTGTGTGTGTAAGAGAGAGAGAGAGTCTGTGTATTCTGTCTTTTTCACCATTAGCATTCCTCAGCTTTGATGGACAGTATGGGAATGAAATACCTCTTTCATGTGGCTAACTTCTGTGTTTTGTGTGTGGTGTGTGTGTGTGGTGTGATGTGTGTGTGTGAGCAGATCTTTTCACATGAATCGTTGAGATAGAAAGGGATACGTTTCCCCCTTCAGTGGTAAAGTGCTTTCAGCACTGTACTATTAAGGGCTATTGTTAGAGTTACCCATGACCTGGTCATGACATGGGGCTATGTGTGTGTATGTGTGCGTATGTGTGTTTGGCTGTGTGTATGGGCTGTTTGTAAGTGTTTGTGTGCTGTTCTTCAAGCTCTACCCATTAATAAGAGAGTACTCAGCCATGGAGTTCACCTTTTCCCCTATAATTGCTCTCTCTCCCCCACTATCTCACTCAACCCACACACACACACACACTCAAATGTAGCCAAGTTGCCCTGAAACACATTTTCAATCACCGATGTGAAGTTAGATTTTGCTAAAAGCAGAATTCTAAGGCAGTTGTCCAACACATCGACCCTGCAGTTGTCAGAGATGGAAGAACTATTCACCCTTTACTTGAAGTCGTATTTCTTAAAGGGATGGTTCAGGCTGTATAATGTAGGGTCATATGAGGTACTTATCAATAGTCAGTGTAGATGCCAGTCAACACACCCCCAGCTTGGAGAATCAGAGAGGGGCACCAGCCCGGAAGCGAAGCAATGACTGAAGCAATGCTGAGCTTCCCTGCTGATACACCTCTCTCCTTCTTCAAACTGGGTGCGTGCAGACCGGCATCTACTGTCGGTATTATTCTGACTATTGATGAATACCACATACAGCCACACAAAAAAATAATCCAAACTATCCCTTCAAGTCATATGTCTTAAGATTTTTTTCATATCAGTGTGTCAGTGTGATAGCATTTAGGGCTTTTGACTTAATCGGTGTACAAGTGAGGTACAATCCAATCTTCCCTACATGAGTACCTCACACGGTTGCAAGCTCAAATGCAAAGAAACTGAAATAGAGCAAGCTGGGTGAGTAGGTTCTCTCTGCTCTTACAAGAGGTAGATTTGTTTTTTTAAGTTTTCATTGTAGTGGTAGAGTCTGTCTTTGAACCATCTTGGGAATTGCGTTCCCAAGCACAAGGGAAACAATTCATGTATGTAGTGAAGTGAAAAGTAAAGTATATAGTTGAATAAAACAGAAATAGCTAAATAAAGCACATGTTTGAGTAGAGAGTATGATAGTTAGACGCTTCATAGTTGCTGCTGACATTGGCGATTTCACCGTGGTGATGTTATTTGTGATGAGATAGACAGTCCTGTTTCTGTCTGTGGATATGTGATCAGTGTGTGTGTGAGGATAATAATAACATTGTAATGGTTTGCAATGTACAATCATTGACCAAGAATTTGTTTTTGGAGACACTAGTGCAGACATATTGATTACCACCATAGCAACATAAGTACATACAGGCACAACAGGACCTCACAGTCAGTGTGGTATAGGGATGTGTGTGTGAGAGAGAAAGAACAGTGTTTTATTGCTGTGGACTCCTCACTTTTCAAAGGGTGGGAGAGTGAGAAGGATCATGGGTGGGCCCCAAAGAGACCCTTTAGAGATGGAGACGCCACTTCAGAAAACACTCAGCCTTCACAAAATGGAGGGAGGAGGGACGCAGAGAGGGAAGAGTCGATAGAGGGTGAAGAGAAAGACTGGATATCAGATTTTCCACGGAGTTAGATGATCATCAGTGTGTGTGTGAAGCAGTGGTGGTGTTTGATTTGACCATTTGCCAGCTAGAGTCTGTGTGTTATTCCCTCAGCTCCAACAGCTACATGCTGAAATACTTCCTGGTTTTAGGTCAGGTATTTCCCAGCAGCACTAAGAAGGTTGTTTACCGAAGACAGCTTTAAATGGATGGGCTCTTTACAAATTATATATTGCACAAATGCAGCCATTTACTCTTGCCTGGATGTGTCTACCTGAATAGAGGAGTTTTGCTTGTCTGTTTGTGTCTGTCTACCTCCTCTTCTGTCACTTTCTTTTTTCCCCTCGCGCTCGGCTTCACTCAGTCACACACACACACTTCATACCTATTTTCACATTAGTCTCTGCGGGGCCTTCAGCCATTAATTGTGTCCCAGACTGGGACCAGAGAGAGAGTGTAGCTGGGAGTGTTGGGTGTATGCACGAGAGAGAGGCAGGCAAGGCTGGGCACAGTACTCTCCAGGGGAGGAAGTCACTCTCTCATATCGCTGCCCACATCCATCCCCAGAATGATCGTCCAGATTCACCGCAGAGTTTCCACCCTCCCTGAAGATGTTAGTCATTAGAATAAAATAGCTTGTTTCCTTTAGGTTTAGCTCAGGATAACACAGTCAATACATGTGCCATTAAAGGGGTAGTTTGGGTTATTTGAAGTGGGGCTGTATGATGTCCATATCAATAGTCAGTGTATTACCTATAGAAGATGCCAGTCAACATGCTCCGAGTTTGGAGAAGTAGAGAGGATTACCAGCATGGAAGCTAATTACCGCCGTTATATAAGCCTCTCTCTTTCTCAAATAGACTCCATTGGTGAAATCAGTATTTTTACCTCACAGAACATGGGAGTTGCTGGTCTACCACAGCCTCAATCTGTTAGACCGTTACTTTGGTGTTTTAAAAGGTTAGTTTGGATTCACTAAAGTCAGACCATAACACAAACAAACTGATTGAAGCTGAGAGATCAGCAACTCCCGTGTTTGGTTGAGTGAGAGAGAACGATGATTGGCTTTCCCTGTCAGAAAAGTCTGTTTGACGGCAAGGTAAAGCAGTGATAATATTCCAAAAATAGCATACACTTAAACTAGGGGTGTTATTATTTTTCAAGTCAGTGGTTCGATTTGACTTTTAATTTTAAAGTTACAATTTGATTTGATTTTCATCTTGATTTGTTAAGATCAATAGATCATTGGTTGTATGCCTGGACAACTGTCATTTTCATTTTCATTTTCTTCTTTAAAAAGAGTCTACATGTATATATGGTTTCAATGTGATATAATGGCCCATAAGCTTTGCAGGGTCATCTTTGAAGTGTTGTTTTTTGAAATTGAAAGGTCATTCCAATCAATTTTGGATTTAATATTGAAATTTTGACACCCCTGACCTTAAAATGATATTGATTTTCTTTAGGTGGGCCTCTTTTAAGTGGCTAAAATGTATTTTGCTGCTGACCCTGTCCACAGCAGTACATAGGGTCCTTGCAGGTACCTGCTTCTCCAAACTGGGGCATGCAGACCAGCATCTACTGTCAATAATAGACTGACTATGGATAAGTACCTCATACAACCCCACATCAAAATCCAAACCATTCCTCTAAGAACAGTAGGGCATCCTGAAAACCTTTCTTCTTTTCTCAATTTTAAGGCTCTGTCATCACTGCAATCAGGGATTTCATTGTCGTCTCACAACCTACAAAGAAAAAATGTTCTAAAAGTTGTCTTTTTTGGCAGTGTGTGTCCCTGAACACTGCTGCTCTCTTTGTTTCTCTACAATAGGACGATATCAAAAAAGACAACTTCATTGCTTTGTTTCACCTCTCTCTCTGCCCTTGATTCAAAGTCTAATATTTTCCCTTTATCTGTCCTCTTTTGCCTATTTTGTAATATTTCCCAGCTGTACAAGATTGACTTGGTTTACCATATTTATTTAATTGCACATCTCCGCTCTGTTTTATTATGCCACTGTTTCCTCCGTTTGAAAGGCTGCATTAATTACCTGACTTATATTGATGTGTTTTTCCCCATCAAGCCTTTCCCAGCACTGGAAAGAAAATTAAACCTAAATAAATGTGTTTGAGAGCAGACTTCCAGCATGCAATATGTTTATAATTTTGCTAGTTTAGTAGTTTGAAGCTGCTGGTGTATGGAGGATGGGACTTTTTTTTGCTCATAATGTCCAATAATATGTCTCAGTTGATTTTATGAGGGAGCCTGTGTTTTTAATCTCATGAATTGCTTTGTCTCCTCAGGTGACGTCGGAGCAGCTAGTGATGCTTTTGGAGCTCCTGCTGGAGGAAGAGGAGCTAAGCGCGGCAACAATGCGTGCTCTGCAGAGGACTTACGACCTACAGAATCAAGACGCTGAGGTAAGACCACACACACACACACACACACACACATGCTCAGACAAGTGAGCGTATGCACCCAAGCTCCATAATCTCCTCCAATCATAAAAAGTAGAAGGTTTCCTCTGCCTTTCCATCCCAGGGCACAGTGCTTAGTAATGTGTAGTAAATTCTGCTGTAATAGCAGCTCTCTTCTTTACAGCCACCATTACTGACTAAATCCCACAAGTATTTGCTTCATGTTTTAGTACTGCACAAAGTTCCTTAATGGTACTATTAACGATGTTTGTGAGTACGTGCGCGTGTGTGTGTTTTCTTGTCTTTGTGTTCGTGCTCTGCAGCTGTGTGAAGAGTTCTTTACTGTACCTCTCAGTACAGGAGTATGAGTGTGAAAACACAGCTGCGGCAGAGCCTGTAAACTGTCCACGCTAACCTCTGTCGTTAACACATGGCTCATCTTAAAAAGAAAAATCTGATACATATTTAGTTTTTTACAAGTTCTTATTAATTATATGAGCTGTTTTGTTGGGGCAGTAATGTATATAATGGGGCTCAGATGTTCTGCTGTACAGAGCCAGTTAACCAGAGTGGTTATTGTATTGAATCCAGACATGTAAAGTTGCATCTAAGGACGTTTTTATCGTTTACATCAGACCCCTTGTTCAAGTTCTCACAAATAAAAAAGTCACCTCTAATTTTTCTGATGTTTCACTCCTTGATGTTACTGTTTGATCCACAAATCCACAATAACCTGCTAACTATGTAGTTTAGGGTCTTAAGTATATATGAATAAGTATCTAAAAACTCTAAGAAATTAGTTTTGATCCAAATTTAAAAAAAAAAAAAATTTTTAGTTTTTGTACACTTTCCTGATAGAGGGTTTGAACTAGTGGTGCTAAAGCTCAGACATTTATTATGAAAACATAATTCCAGGAACCCATCATAAAAAAATCCATGTTGGTTGTCCCACTCAAGACAGGTGCAAAATAACGTCTCTGCTCTCACTCCTTGAAGTCCTTGCCTAGATGCAAACATCACGTCCACATTATGCTCACGTGATGACAACGTTCATGCCACACTGAAGCATCTGTGCAATCTGCAGTTTTTCTTTTATATGTGTGAATATTCAGATGTCTGTTTGAAGTCTGACTATCTGTTAAATCTAAGCCATAGTCAAAGTCTATCTTTGTGAAACCGGCCCTATTTTCCATCAACACAATGCATAAGTACTGCAGTGTGTGTGTGTGTGTGTGTGTGTGTGTGTGTGTGTGTGTGTGTGTGTGTGGTGTGTGTGTGTGTGTGTGTGTGTGTGTGTGTGTGTGTGTGTGTGTGTGTGTGTGTGTGTGTGTGGTTGTGTGTGTGTGTGTGTGTGTGTGTGTACCCAGTGGTGTACCCAGTGGGTGAGGCTGAGCAAAAAAGAGAGAGGAAAAAGAAGGTGCTAGTGGCTGCGTTCAGGACAGGCAGGTTTCAGCAATTAGAGCAGAAGGATTAAAGTTGTCCAGTGGCAGTAAATGTACAATTTTACATTTGTACAAAAGTGAGGGGAGCATCAGTGGGATTACAAACTGGAGCAGATTGAGCTGCGGTCTGGCTGTGGAGCAGCCTCATGTTCATGCACATATTGTCACAAAAATAGACTGGAAGTCTAAATAAACGCTTCATTTTGCATTTATGCCTGTCAAAGTAAAGTCAGAGCCAAAAACAACAGGAGCTGTTTGAAAGAAAAAGTAAAGTGCTTAAAATGTTCTAAATATAGCCTACACTTAAACTGATACTGATTTTTTTCAGGTATCAATTTTTTAAGGTGGCTAAAATACATTTTGTTGCTGATCCTGTATAGCACACAGCAGTTTGAACATTTATTTTCACTCGGATTTTTGCGAATGCTTAATGAGACACTCAACTTTGATATTCTATATGCATTTTCACTATTTAAAGCAATTTTCCAGAGGCTTTAATTTTAGTAATTAACCTTGCGGTCAGAAGCCGAGGCCACTTTCCATTTGGCCTCGGGTCCGGCTTTAGGTTTGGGCCTCTTTAGCTGGACTTCCTGGCAGATGGAAGCAGATTCTCATCTGCAATTTCCAGGAAAAAACTTTCAGTGTTTGCTAAAAATACACTGGGCCATTATGCACATAGTCATGCATGGAGACACACAAACTCTGTCTCTCATACACACACACACACACACACCTGCACACATCTGTCTGAAGGCAATGGTCCTGTCCTAATGTTAGTAATCTCACTCAGAGGAGGTTAATCACCTACGTCTCTCCTTATAAATGTGGCCATTTATTCTCCTCTTTCTCTTTCTGTCTCCTTGTCTGATTGTGTTCATCTCCTCACTCTGCTTTTCTTTGTCTACTTCTTTGTCTTACTGCATCCTCTTCAGAACGATTCATGATTGATCTGTTTAAAATTCTTGGACAAATACAAAACGGAGTACACTCCAGCCTCTGAAGCCCCTCACTGTTTACCTCATAGAGAATGAGAGCCTCTCAGAGTGGATGACTATTGGATTACAGGAATGATTTTTATGGCTGCTGAGGAGTTTTTTGTAATAGGTTGGCTCAGAATGCAACGTGATACGGCAAAACACGGCACAGATTGGTCATTCTAAAATAGAACTGTATTATCAGTCTCAGCTGCATACAGTAAAAAAATCTCCAGTGAGTCTTCTGATGATGATTTCATACTACATTAATGACAGACTCTCCTGATTTGCTGTTTTAATCAATTTCATTAATTCATCTTATAATGTTTTTTTTTTTCTCATTTTCACAGCTTAATCTGGTGATAGAAGTATGGTATGCTGCTACATATTGTTTCACCAGCTGTTAGTTGCTGAACGTGTCTTATTCTGAGCAGTACAGTGGAGTTTATAGTGATACGCTGTGCAGTGAAAGTGATAAAGAAGCTTGTCTCTGGGTTAAAGGTGCAGAGAAGACTGGAGTGCAAGCTAAAGTCTGTGTGTGGTACACTCTTAGAAATAAAAGTGATAACTAGAACCATAAAGGGTTCTTCGGCTTGTCCCCATAAGGAAATACTTTTTGGTCCCTGTCAGAACTTTTTATAAAGGTTGTGAACTTTCAGAGAGTCCTACCTAGAACCCAACATAACGGATTATACCTGCAACTATCTGTGAAAGGTTTTCACCCAGAACCCTGTATGACAGGTTCTGTAGAGAGGACTTCTGTTGTGAAGTGGCTCCACCCAGACAAGAACCCATCCAGGGGTGCTACTGAGAACCTGTTTACACTCTTAAGTATTTATCTAGAACACACTCAGGGGGTTCTACAGAGAACATTGTATATTCCAAGGGTTTTATCTAGAACATACTCAAGAGGTTCTTCCAAGAACTTTTCATATTGCAGGGATTTTATCTAGAACCCACCCAGGGGGTTTTCCCAAGAATCCTTTTATATCATGGCATCCTTTATCTCTTGATAAAAGAGATGAAAAGCATATTTAATGGAACCCTTAGTCTTTCAAAGAACCCTTGAAGAACCCTTTCTTCAAAAAAGGATTCTTGAGAAGCAAACAGTTCTGGGTAAAACCTCAGCCATTCAGGAAGAACCCTTTTGAAACCCTTATGTCTAAGAGTGTAGTGAAAGGAAATCTGTGTCTGACCAGCGGTGTGCGTGCAGCGGGACTGCTTTGTGAACGGTGTGAGTGACCATGAATACGTGTGTGAGTGCGTCTGTGAGCTGGAGCATGTGTTTGCATGTATGAAAGAGAGTGCATGACTTCTCCCATGAGCCTCATGTGATGTGTGACTCTATGTGCGTACGTATGTGTGTAGTTTCTGATTTTGTGATAGCGTACATGCATGCTTTTGTGTGTCGAAGGCCATCTGTCGGTCAAGCACACAGGACACATTGTCTGTGTCTGCTGCCCAGGTTAGGTTCAGTCCTCCTCCTCCAGTGAGTGGAGACTTCACCGGACCACATCAAGTCTGTCTCCACATGTGGAGCGGAGATGAGGACACAACAGAAAGAGGAAAAGGAGTTATTAAGAATAAACTGAGGAGTGTCTGAGGAAAAAAAATCAACCCAAGTTTATTTATGTTGCCTTTCATCATGATGACAGTCTCAGTGGGCTTCACAGTCTGGAAACAAAAACAGCTTCCGAAGTGAACGAGAAAAAAAAGCAAAAAAAGAGAAACCTCTAAAGGGAAATATTTAAAACCCCTGGCTGACAGGGATCACAAAGGAGGGAATTCCCCTCCATGTCTAATAGGTGCCATTGGGCAAATAAGTAGGAAAACAGTAATGGCAGCTGTAAGTAGATTGTAATGGAGCACAGATATTCAGTAAGGTAGGGTATTAAGTAAGGTTGAAACATTCCCTTGTGCCATCTTGTCAGTTGTGAAGATGTGGTACTTTTATTGTCTACACTGATTTCTGTTACCATAAATGTTCTCTTTTTTCCTTTGTAGCCACATAGCCTACTATTACTTAAGTTTGTCCTTATGTATAGTCTATGAAATGTTAGGTTTTTACAGTAACATATGTTAAGTATTTAAAGTAATTCAGGCACAGACATTATAATAAAACAACTTGTGAATCAAGTGCACATGCACTAGAGTTTCGCAAATCCAGGGTTCCCTTCTAGACATGACTGTACTGTACTTTACCAAACTACTAGCTACTTCACAATGAAAAATGGTTAAGCTACAGCGTAACTACTTTAAAAAATATCTTGTTAAGCTAAAACTGTTGTCAAAAAGTAGTTCAACTGCATCCATGTGTGTTTGATTTAGAGACAAGGGCAAGCAAATCCTCACTGAGGCGTGTTTAAAGGAGAGTATAGGGAGCAATTGTTGAGGAGCAATCAGAAATGCTCATAGGGAAATTCATAGTATGTGATCACAAACATCTTGGTCACAAACCACAGGTAATTTGAATCAAATAGCAGCTGATTGTTATAAACTGACATGGCCATGGCCAATGAGCTGTGGCATATTGGCAAAAACATAATGAGAATATTATGAATATGTGGTTTGTAAGTAACTGCTTAAACTGCATGACTCAAATTAGTTGACTACTGAAAAAGCTACTGAGATTTGAGTGCAGTGAAACTACCACTCAACCACTGCAAATTGTAGTTAAACTAGTAATTTAACTACATTGTAACACAGTAACGTGTGTAATGACTGGTCTTTATTAAATGTCATATTTCCTCTTTTTGGCTAGAAAGTCAGTATATGAGTTTGTGTTTGGGTGTCCATGCTGGTTGACAGTATGTGGACAAGTCCAGACTACCGATAACACTGCATTTGCATCTTCGCTCCATACATGCTTTGCGTGTCTGTCCTGTCTATAAGCTTCTGACTTTATGAGATGTGTAATTTGGTTTGTCACAGTAAGCGTGGAGCACACACGGAGTACGTTAGTATCAGTCGTGGCATTTGTGTATGTGTCGGAATCAGTGTGGTGGTGTGGTGGTGGAGGGTGAAGGAGGGGCAGGGGTGCAGTAATAAATGAAGGAATGTCACCGTGTTATTGCATGTGCTGTCAGAGAGAGGGGCCCAGCGAGAGGAAGCAGAGTAAAAAGAGGGGTAAGGAGAGGTGCACTAGGCAGCTGCTCTGCCCCAGGGCTCTCCCCAGGAATGTAACCCAGCACAGGGAACAGCTGCCGGGGCTATGCAGGCCAGAAGGGCAGGGCTGGCACCAGAGGGTACACATACTGTACACACTCGTGCACACTCAGAATACAGACACACATATCATTCTTCCTTGAGCATGTTGCAGGCATTTTACCCATAAGTGTGGCTCAACCTAATGCAAATTGCAACATAAATAAACTAACAGATTTTCTGTCCTCAATATGTTCTGAATGAGCAAACAGAAAGTCTTAAGAAGGAATTGTGTGAAGGGTTTGAAAATCACCTAAATACAATCCTAGTACAAATTCCTTTTTTAGTAGACATTTCTTAAGAAAAAAAGGTGGTGAACCCCACACAAAGTACAATAGAAAATCTGACAAATGTTTATTATTCATAAAAGTCTCCTCTATAACATATAAAAAGTCTTAAGATCCAAGTTGGGGTTCAGAGGTGTTTCTTAAAGGTACAGTGTGCAACAAACCACTTTTATAGACTCACATGATGTAACCGCTTCAATCATCACTTATGATCCACTTTAAGTGTGTGGTGGTGTCTGTATCTGTAAAAACCCCACCCTCTGCCTGTACTGCTTTTTTTCCCTCATGCTTTGTTGTGCTTGGGACGTTTCATTAACCCAAAACACTGGTATTTAACATCCTGATGCGTTTAGGAACAGCTCAGACAGACTCAGGACTCTACCTTTAACCATACCCTGGTACCACTTTTTTGCTTCCTAAAATAACAATTTAAATCAACATCACTCCAAGGCTACTTGTACAGAAGGCAACATAAATTAAGACACTAATCCATGTGAATGTTAGCATTGATTAAAGGAGCAATATGTAGCAATGGCACAGCCAAAAATGAGTACAGCAGTCCAAATAATGAATTGGAGCTATAGACGATATATGAAATGGGTTGAAATCCTATTTAATATACAATTTATGGTTGAACTGAGTTGTTTCCACCCGTCTCTCCTCTCCCAACTCGAGGAATTGTAATTTGACAATAAGAAGCAACAAAGAGCACTCCACTATAAGCTGATCAGCTGTTTATAACTGTCAATTGTCTATCTACTCCCTCTAACAGATTATTAATGATTTCTTACAACTCATAAATGGACACTTAATGATTCGGCAAACATTTGGATTTAATTTACACACTTATTCGCGTTTAACAGGCAAACTAAAACAGTTACTGCAGCCCGGAATAGGAATTTCAAAGGAGAACACTGCCACTGTAGCCTTGTTGTCAGAGAAGCAAGTATTTCAATTTAGCATGTTTCCTAAATCTCTGATGGTATATCATGATCATTTTATGATAAATTACAGTAAATATATTACAGATTTTTCCTTTAACATAAAAATAAAGTCAACAGTTATTGAAATATTAATTTAAATAGCATTTTTATATTATTTTCACAATATTTGACTGCTAAATTGACATTTCAATGAATAAACATTTTTTGAGGAATACTTACAATATGAAATTATAAGAACTTTTCATTACAAAGACACTGCAAGAAAACAAACCCTAGGTCATTTTGACCTACCTATGCATCAAAGGGTTAAGAATTTACTTTTGCATGTTCACTGTACTGCATCAAACTCCATGTCTCTGGTTGATTCTGGTTGATTGTGGACATCAGGACAGCAAAGAGAAATTGTGGAACTACCGAGTTAAGTATTTTTGAATACTTTCCCCCACTTGGATTTTTTAAGACCTTTGATTTGTTATCAGTTACATATTGATGAGACTAGAACAGTTGAAAGACATTCTGTTGCAGTTTGTGTGGGGTCATGCCGTATAATGTCTGTGCTATCTTTGTCATGTCTGCTTTGGGTTTGTTGTAGCCTTCCAGAGTAAACAGAGGCAGAGAATACATAGGGAAAGTAAGATTTAAAATTTTGATGAAAGAGGAACAAGAAAGCCCTTCTGAGACCAATTAAACTCATGTTTATTTATCAGGTTGTGGAGGTAATGTGAGGATTTAAATGTGGCTGTTGTAAATGGAGTGTTCCTGAGTCTCCGTTCTCCTGCTGCATAAACAGGTGGAGTGCAGCGCAACAAACAAAGTAAAAACTCCTGTGAAGAGTGTGCACACTCACACAGCACTCAGGTAGATTCATTTGGCCTCTTTTTAGTGCACTACCTCAAAATGAATAACTGTACAAGCGTTGTAGAAATGCCCAAAGCTTGAGAGCTGTTGAAATAGAATCAATCACCAAAAATCCCACGCTTGGTCACTGTACTCTCCAAAGGACTAGTTTATTATCCTGAGTGTGTGGAGATGGTTATGGAGGAGATTGAAATACCCACGAAAAAACCAGCCAAGGGAAACTGTCAGGCTTTAAAGAAGTGACAACGCTTTAAAAGATTTTTCATCTGGAATTTTTATCGCTCTTCTGTCTCTTTTATCATCCTCCTGTGCGTCTCCTCCACACGAGTGTATTCATATACACGTGCACTGCATTTATCCACGCCCGCGCACACGCACAGACACACGGGAACACACACATGCACGCTCATAGCAGATGATGAAGGATGATGGCTGAGGCAGGGACAGAGCCCGTCTCTGATCTCTCCTGTAACCGCGGCAACAGAGCTCCTATTGATCCTCTGGGAGAAAGGCCAGGCATTAGCTTTCACACACATGCACACATACAGTAAAAACACCTTTACACACACACACACACACACACAGCGAAGATACACATGCACATAAGAGAATTAAATAGAACTTTTGAACATGAACTTTAGGTTGAGATGGTTTCTTCTCTAAAACAAAGTTCACGTCTGTTAATCCTCAGATTCTAGATGAATATATTCATTGTGTGCAGAGCAGCTTCCAGCTTTGTCTCCCAGCTTGTCAGATGAGCCGTTTGTCTTTTGTTACTGGCATTGAGGGAGACCTGATCACATTAATGTGTGGGTGCACTGGCCAAAAGCATAAAAATAAAGTGTTTCCGGAAGGACAACTTTTAACTAAAGAACTAATAAATAAAAATAACAGATTTAAAAATCTTTGCCAACAAAACCATTCTGCTTTTTTATGATTTTTTTTTAATTAGTGGTATGAACTGTATCCAGGGTTCCTACACCTTTTCCAAGACAAACTGAAGCACCATTCAAACATTTCCTAGTAAAATACACCTTCAGTAAATTACATTTATGAACACTTTATTTATATGCTCAAAATGATTAGGCCTGATTTCTCTTCCTCATCACCTTAAATCAGGTATTATTGTGCTATAAATGACCAAAATTATATTTTGTGATATAATTCTACAGAAGGGTGACAAATTAAAGGAAAACACAACAAAAGTTTCACGTTTCAAAATGTGTCACCTCTCTGTAAGTAGAATTGACGAGGCTCAACAGGAGTCGTCTTCATTTTGTGTGAACAGCTTGACTCTCTCTAACTTATTTTATTTCTTCATCTAAAAAGCACACTCTTCAGTCAGAGAGTGAATTATTATGAAAGTACTTGTAATGCAATCACAATTTCAAGTGGTTTCAAGCACTTTATGCAAAATCCAAGTACTTTTCAAACCTTGAAAACACTACAGTAAAATTCAAGTGTTTTCAAGGATTCATCCTTCTAACTTTGTATTGTCTGTATCCATGGTATAAATAAGTTGGTAAATGTAGAATCAAGAAGCAGTTACCAATCCTGCGACCCATCAGAATCATATGTCTCCAGGCTCATCAATTCCTTCTATCAATGCCAGCATGTTTTTCAACAGTTGTGTTTTGCAAAACAGTGTCGTCAAACCTGCACTGATGCTAAAAACCTGTGCTGGCCAACTTTTTTCCCACACAGAAAACTGATCAAGAATCACTAAGGGAAGAGAGAATTGGACTGATAGGCAGAATTGATAATGGCATTGGTATCAATAAAATCCAATCAATTACCTTTCCTAGGTGAAGCCTTAATGTGGTTAGCTTCATTAGCTTAAAATGAACAACATTAACCCTGAAATTAAAAACACATGTAACTTATATACACCTTATATAACTCCAGACATAACGGTTGCCATTTTAAGGACTGATATGGGAAAGTGCATCTGTTTGAATTTAACTTTAATTTGAAGAGAGAAATTGTGTGATTTTTAAATCACTTTTAATGCCTTATAATTCATTTAACTCTTTTATGCCTAAGTTTTATTTGCTTTGATTTCTTGGTTCATGTGTGTTGGTCCATGTTGACAATACTGTGCTTCCATTTTTGCTTAAAGTCTCTTAAATGGGAGATTTTCTACCTCAAGGTCAGATTTAATATAATTAAATGAATATGTTTCTAATAAATGTTTTTTCCCCTCTGTTTTGTCTTCCAGGTGCGACATCGTTGGTGTGAGCTGGTGGTCAAACACGCGTACACTCAGGCCTATGGAGACGTCGAGCACTTTCTGGTTCATGACCAAGTAAATACAATGAAATCTTCAAACATTTTGAAAACTCTGATTCAGTCAGGGAGAGAAGCCTTGACAAGATAAGAAAAATAAACTAACTGACTATGAATGTGTGTTCCAGGCCATGGGTGTGTATCTGTACGGTGAGCTGATGGTTCAGGAGGACACTCAGCAGCAAGCTCTGGCCCGTCGCTGCCTCTCATTAGTCCAGGAAGAAATGGACCAATCAGCACGCAAAGTGGTGGAGGAGATGGTCCTGTGACATTGGAGGTGAGGTTTCATTCTGAGTTTTTCATTCATGAAAAAATGAGAGTCGACTACGTTGTGTGTCAGATGCAAAACTGACCCAAAGAAAACTTTTCATCCTCTTCTACTGCACTTTTATTCTTCTAAACCTCTCCGCATACGAGTGGAGCTCAAGTTTCATCATAATTTTAATTTTAGAAATGACACCAACAGGTCTCCGAACAAGCTGAATCATCAGAATGTAAAAATATGTCTGTGTAGGTTTTCAGTTGCTTCATATTTGCAGTTCAGACTTTTAATTGGCTGGTTTATTTTTACTTGAACCATGCGTGGAGAAAAGAACCAATAACATATCAGTATGACAGAGTTTCACCAGAACTTTTAAAATATTCTGTATCTTATAAAAATTTATTATTATTTTAATTCTTCTTCCATTTTGTAAGTATTTCCATGCATTACAGACAACACCTCTATCTCATATCTGACCTTTTATTGTGAAATGGCGATCATAAAAGAAAGCTTTGTGTTGGATTGATCCGGATTCCATCTGCACCAGCGGACAGTCCACACTTGAGTCACTTGGCTACCTATACTTCACATTCCTCTCTGAGCCCATTGAGTGTGTGTGTGCGCACATGTGTGTGTGTGTGTGTGTTTGTAGACACAGAATGGGGCCTTTTCCGTGGTTTCACAGCAGCGCCATCAGGATGTGTTTGTCAGAGAAGGAATTCGGGAATGTGTTCCTCAAACAAACGAGAGAGGGAAGAGAGAAAGAGGGAGAGAACGGGTCAGTGAGTGTTTTTTTCTGAGGGGCTCAGGACGTCTCTGCTCGATGTGGGGTGATTTTTATACAGTTGACCCTGAAATTCCTCCTGCGTGTGTGTGCATGCATAACCACAACTATCAAGCACTGAGCTTTTCAACATTCAGAGCAGTGAGGGGTTTATTGGTCTCAAACTAAACACAGGGAAGAGAGAAATTTATGGTTCAGACAAGCCAACAGAAAGAAAAGGGAGGAAGAGAAGGAGCAGAAAGGGAGGACTGGAGTGAAGACGGGTCTCTTTGAAGCCGCTGATCTTTTCATAACAGTCCTGCTATTACTGACACTAACCTTTGAATAATGAGAGCAGGCAATTAAACCGACTTTGGCTCAACAATTCAACTCTAGTAACCCGACTAATTTTAATCACTTTGAGATAAAATACCTCTCTCATGTTTTTTTAACATAGTTTTTTAAGTTGTTTTTAAATTGACATCTTGCTTTTATTTGATAGTTTTGACTCTAGAGACAAACAGGTGGAGAGGTAGGGAAAAATGAATGATGAGTTAACATTAATCAAAAGTTTATCAGCATAAACTGGTGTCACTGTGATCTCAAACGTCCAAGATCGTCTATGTGTTGTGTAGTAAAGACGTCTACTGAAGTAAGCAAGCTAATGAGCTCGCCTCGGCAATAGTGGTTCACTGTAGCTAACTACCTAATGGCAGCTGCAGTTAGCAGTTACTCTAGTGATGTGCTGCACCCTTTTTATTTGGAGTATGAATTCAACACCTTTAATTTAGAATGATGTAAATCCAGAAAAGCAGAAACTCATCACATTTGAGAAGTGAAACAAGCAAATGTTTGACATTTTTGCTTGAAAAATAATGTAGCAGTAAAGATTGATCAGATTTGACTGACAGTGGCAGGTCCCCAGTAACATAAGCCAAAAAACCCACAATATCATCAGCTTTTGGTTCTGATACTGATAAACTTTGATTGATGCAGGAAAATACATTACATCATGTTTTACAACTGAGCCATTTTCTCTTTAAATCAGTGAAAATATCACAGACAAAACAGAGATGTATCCTGTAAAATAGCCAGAGTTGTTATTACTTTGGCAGAAAATTGTGTGTTCATAGAGAACCCATCATTCATAGTAAGAAGCTGCTTGAGAAAATGTCAGTTTTAAATTGGCCAACCTCACTTTACTTTACATGAATTTTAAGAACATTAGTTTGAAGGTAGTTTTACTTTAGTAAAACAGGTAAAATACTGGTTAGTTACAATGTAGAATTATCATTAAGCTTAAAATTTACACTTAATAGCCGTTGTCTCGGTAGAAGAGTGTTAGAATAGTGTTAGATGGGAGAGACTAATGTTACAAGAACCAAAGGAACATTTTATTTGATATTTTCACCAGAGAACATACATCCCTTTACATTTATGATGGCACAGCGCTGACATGCACTCTCTGTACAGTATTAGTCAGATGCAACTGAGCAAAGTGGCAACTTCAGAGTGAAGCTGCTTAGTTACAACAAAGCAATTAGTTTAGACTTTCTTGAAATCAGTTTTAGTTAGTTTCTTAAATTAGCCAGCTATTTTATTATCTAGCACATCCCCAATTCAGCCTCCACAATCTCGCCAATTCAGCGAGTATCAGGTCAAACAAGGCGTCTGTGACCTTGGCTGTGGCAAGAGGTGCTGCTAAATACTTGTCCCCATCAACCTGAGTGACTTACAGCACTAAATCCTTTTTTAGGCCATGACCAAGCCACTACAAGACAGGCTTTTATCTTCAGACACAAACATGCACACACACACTCACAGAGACAGCTTTATGCATTTGCACAGGATGTGAAAGGCTTTCTAGACAAGTGCTCGGCATCTGGCTCAGTCCTGATAAATCTCTCTGACACACACACACAGACACAACACACAGCACACACGTATGTAGCGCCTATCTGTCTGTGCCCGCAGATCTTTTGTCATCATCCGTCACTCCCTCACTGCACCTCCCCGTGGAGTCTCACTCCAAGTACAGGAGGAATGAAATGGGGCAGTGAAGACACCTAAAAAAGAATAGAAGAAGAAAAGAAGCATTTAGAGATTAATATCCCAACTTTTACTTTTGCTTCCCATCGGACTGAACCAAACAGGCCTCTGTAAACATCAATGCATCACACTGGTCAACTGAGCTCAGGTCCAGATCTCTCTCCAATTAAAATGATGGATGAACCGACCTCTTCACTGCTTTTTCATATCGCACTGTGGGGAGACTGATTCATGTTTTACTGCTCAGTTTGTGTTCCCCCGTAGTCTTTTCTTAAGTAGAACAGTCCTCCATGTACCCTTTTACGCCCTCACACACAGAGCGCAGTACAGTGGGATTAGGCTGAGGCGGGCTGAGAGGGTTTTAACTGAAAACAACATGTCTGTCAAGAAGGCGCACTCCCTGCTCTGTTTTTAAACCTAAAAAGCACAACCCTTTAAAAGGAAGGGTGGTCTATCCCTGTCCTTTTTTCCCTCCCGCTCACTCCCTCGTTCTTTTCTTCCCCCGGTACATGCCTCTGGAATCCCTCTTGATCCGCTTAATGAGGGGCATATCGCCGGGTTAGCCGAGCGTGGCGAATGGGAGAGGAGGAGAGGGGTAACCAAGGAAAATAGTGTGAGAGAGGGAGAGGAGGGAGCGAGGATCTACAGGTCTGGTCTTTCATGACTGCGTTCTGATGGCAGACGTAAAGGAGAAAGAACAAAGAAAGTTAGAGATTTTTCATTTCATGGGTGTTGCAGGTTGGACTGAAACTGGACTGGAGGATGTAGTTAGAGGGGAAGAGAAAAAAAACAGGCAGAGAGAAGATGTTGTTCTTTCATGTCTGGGCTGTGAGGGTTCCTGGCGTGCTGATTTGTGACTTATGATAAAATCACATTGCCAGGGATTACCACACAGCCCTGACCCAGCCGGCTGCCATGGCAACCACAGCCCCTCCTTTACACACACATGCACACACTCATTCGTCCCCCCTGAAACTTAAAACTAAAGAAGACATGATTATCTAAGAGTGCGTTTGATTGTGTTTGAGGAGTTTGAGAAGAGAAGAGGGATGATGAGGGAGTTGGAAGGTCTTGATGTGAGTGTTTTGTGTAAGAGTGTGTGTGTGTGTGTGTGTGTGTACGTGTACATGTCAGCCTGCCAGACAGGTTTTGTATCCTCTCTCCAGCCAGGCACAGAGCTTAGCTGATTGGTGAACAGTGATTGATTTCCTCTTTGTTCACAGTGGCTAAGTTCTGCACCTGAGGAGAGCATGACCCAGACAAGCAGACAAAGGAAAACAATGAGTCGGTGTGAAGGAAAAGAAAGAACAGAAATGTTCTTTTAAGTTTTTACAGTGGCCTGCTGTGTGTTTTGAGTTTAATTATCTAATGTGTGTTTATACATTTCAGTCACAGAACTCCTTCCCCCTTTGTCCTCTACTGTTTTCTCTCTGCTCTTTCACCCCTCTTTTCTTTCTCTTATCTCATTTCACTCTCTTCTTCCCATTCTCCTTGTCACTGGTGGACTCCAGGGGTGGCAATGGGAGCAATGCCGCCATGTTCAAAACAACATGCAGCAAAAATGGGTAGTTGGAGACACCTGTGGTAGATAAAACATGATAAATACCCTCTAGAGTGGACCAATGTCCAAGACAAATGTTAAAGTGCCCTCTAGGTTGGCCTTCCAGCCAAGCTGCACAATATGATAGTGAGATACGATTAGTGAGAATGATCATTTTTGCATTACTAAGTTTTATTTTTACTGAAAAAACATTAACATCATAATGATGTGATATTTGTTCGGGTCTGTACCAAGCAAACATATTTTCTTTTATCTGAAGAACTAAATTTTTAGGGCAGGGCATCTCTGCAGCATTGCAATACTTCATTGTAATGAATGATTATAATGTTTTCTCACACATTTTTCCTTTTTCAAAAAATTGCATTGGTTCTGGTTCTAGGATTCGGAAATTGCACTTGTTCATATTGCAATTTGGATAATATTGTGATTAATTGTCCAGCCCTACCTTCCAGTGGACAAAACATGATAAAGTGCCCTCTAGGGTGGCCCAGTGTCCAAGACAACATCCTTAAGTGCCCTTTTCAGCGGACAAAACGTGCATCATCACTTTCTGCATACTGGTGCCCTTTTTTCCACCCCTGCCCTTCAGACAGCCTAAGTCAGACAGTCCACCACCTCCCCCTGTCCTGCATTTTCCCTCAATTTAGTCTCACTTCAGTCTAAATATACCTCATCTCCTCCAGTTTTGCTTGCATGTCTATGAAACTTTCCACTGAGACCCTCTCACTCAGAAGAATTAAACACATGAGCCTCCTCACAAATTCAAAACGCCGTGCAACATTACTAATGAGCGCTGCGCCACGCTCTCCTGCTTTGTCTGTCGTTCTTTCTCTCTTCTTTCATCTTTCTTCCGTGCTCTCTACTTCCACCCCTCTGCTTCTGTCTCCTTTTGGTTACGTAGTATGAAAGATAATCCTGCAGATGATGCCAGTTGCACGCTCTGTAGTTCTAGCGAAGGTGAGAGCCAAGTACCTCAGGAGAGAGACTGTACTTCCAGTACTAATGAGGCCTGGGGAGACCCAAACGCTGCTTAATGCTGCTGACAGATATTTCATCAATCCAGGAGCAGTGGCCGCCATCATCACCCTCATCATCATCAGTGTCCTTTTTCCTCCACTATTCTCTCTTTCTTACACTAGAAACTGTCTCAAAGTCATACTAGACACTAATGTTATAACGTATATGCAATAGACATGTGGAATTAGTATACTGTTTTAACAGTTAGTGTGCAAAAAAATCTACGTACTTAACCATTGTGTACCAAGAGGAAATAATTAAATATGTGCACAGTTGGACATCATCAAACTGCAACTTTAAATGTCACTGCTAATTTAGTTTTCCAAAAAGAGCACCTTTCTTAAGGTTTCCTTTGTGGGTTATATTTATTGTGGGAGTCTTTAGACAGCACACTCAAAAATAAACAACATTTACTGTTGTATATACACTGTAGTTTTAGTATCCTGTACTTAATTTTACAACTTTTCCTCTCTGAACATACTACATACTAAAAACCTACTTAGAATGACAGTAGTATGTAGTTTTGATTTGGGACATGCTGTCTTGTTTAGGGAGCATTTTAAAGGAAATATGCATTTTCACTGTCTTGCTGGGTTAGATGAGAATATACATACTACTCTCATATCTGTTCATATGTGTACATTCAATATGTGGTATAGCTTGTATGATGCTGGATTTCTGAGGCCAATACTGATTTCTATATTTGGGAAAATCTGATTATGCTACAGTACATTGGCTGCTTTTTGATTTTTTTTAGGAAATCTTGATACGTGGAATTTTTTTGAAGTGCCTGAAACGAATAGCAAAATTGCTATTTCTGATGTTTTGCTCAGTGTTAGTCAAGCGAGGAGAAGCCAAATTGCACTACAAATTTAATTCTTCATTTAAAAAAAGCATTCATCCCGATCACTATGATGAATTTTAAAGTACAAAGAGTTGCCAGCAAAAAAAACTGTTAGCAGCAGTTTTCTTATTTTGCCCAGTGAATGTTTACATTTTGAAAAGAATTGTATTTTATGTCTGGATTTGCCAGTGTGCCATCATGAGCAGGGCAGGCATAATAATATGTTAATTTCACCACAGAAGAGACATAATGATGGCCAAGAGAATTTGGAACATATTTGCATATCGGCTATAAGCAATAATCCAATATTGTGCATCCCTACTTCAAAGCTAATGTTCCATTTACATAATGCAGTTTCCTTATTGGATGGCAAGTACACTAATAGATATATCTGCTATAAACTGATATCGTCCAATATATCGGTCCAGCTGATTTATTGGTCTTGTACATCTCAGTGATTCCCAAAGTGTCAATAAACATGTTTATGTTTTAATTTGAAATAGGTAATGAGAACTCATAAAACAAAACCATGGGATTTACATTATGTGTTAATTTATCTTACCAAATTTTAACACCACATTTGGTGACCTGTCACATTGACACCAAAACATAACTCATATCTCGTTACTGGAACTATTCGTCTTGTGTGTCGATCAGAGCTGTGATTAAAGGTTTGGGTGGGCTCTAGAAGATTTTCAGATTTCAAATTGGGCCATGGCATTTTTGCATTTGAGACTTTGCTCTAGCTATGTCAGCACCCAGTCAGGTTGGCATAAATACTGGAAAGAGGGCGAAACAGCTAGCCTGGCTCTGTTCATAATTAACAAACCAGTTACACATAACATTTGGTTTATTTACTTTGTGCAAAAACTGAAGCAAAAAAAATAACAACTTGTAGTTTTACAGAGGTCTATGCAGTGGACTTTTTATTTTAACTTCCTTTTATCATTCTTGTCATATTTCCCAAAATGTCAAACTATTCCTTTAACTTAACAATGGTTTGGTTTAGATACAGCAGGTTAACTTGTTGAAAACATTGAGCCTACAACAAAACAGTGCTCAGAATCATCCTTTAAGCACTTAAAGTGCTTCAGGTTTTTAAGTTGAAATCACTTTGCAGTGAAAAGTGCCGTCTGTGCGCCCCCGACTGATGTGTATTGATTTCTGATCTAATCTCAGTCTGAGGAAGACGAGATACAGAGACCCATGAAGCAGACGGATTCTCACACAACGCATTTCTACACTGTGAAGGAAAACAACACTGAGGCGTCAAAAGATATAAATCCTGCAACAATTTTAGATTTTTCCATCATTTAGGGAATGTCAGTTTCACATTATTGGCACAGTTTAGTGTCTCTACTGTGGATTTAGTGCAAGATACAAGCTTCTATTGTTTTGTCTCAGATAGGAGAAACAAAAGGCTGTGATCCTGTAAAAACACCCACTGATAACTCGAAAAGCAGGAATTGTCAATTGGGTTACACTGCACGCTTTGTTTCAAGCATTACAGAATGTGCTGAGAAAGGGTTCCCAAATTAGTCAAGATAAGCTTTAAACAGGAGATAACAATGCAAACTGCCAACTGTTCCTGCCAGCTCAATGATCAATAAATCTCAGTCTGTCTCACATGTCCCAAAAGATAGATTTGTTTTGGAACTGTTACACAACCTCCATTTTGCTTCTTTCAAAGAAAAAGTTTCCCAGAATAAACAAGTCCTCACTCATCAGCAAACAACGAAGCTGTCAATAACTACAGTGGGATGACATGCAAAGAATAACTCATGTAAAGTCTAAAGTAACTTACTGTATAACCTTTGCTACAACGTGGGTGTAGAGTCCACTCTTATACCAGATAATTGTAATGCAAAGCTATACTGTTCTGGACCAATCGCTCCCTAATCAAAACAGTGACAGATGGCTGAAAATGTATTTTAGAACTGGTCAGTCTTTTTTTGGCAAATCAGAATATGAGCCGTGAGGAGGTATTATAGCGCTCTATATTCACGACGACAAAATGGCGACTAAACGAGGACAGATGTGTGAATTAGAAATGAGGGCCATGTGGAGCCTGCCATTTTTAGACCTATATTTAGGGCCTGTTAAAAGAGTAATGACCATCAAAGGCCTGTAAAAGAGAGGAATTGCCATCAGAGCGCGTATCTAAAAGGTGATTTATTACACTCTAATGGGAGGGAAATGGTGCTCTGCACATCAAAGGACAAAGCAACATTGTATAAAGACACCGAAAATAAACTTATTCTGCCCACACCACCCACACCTTCTTCTCTTCTTCACACAACTAAACTTGACTGATTGTCATTTTAATGTTAAGCATATTTTAGGGAGCTGTTACATTTCAAAGTATAACTTTTTCAATTCATGTACTGCAGTATGAATGCATGCTCCACACAGAATGTGTTGGAATGTGATTTTGATGGATTTACAGTTAGATTTTTACGATCAGACTCCTAAAATAGTCCCACAGCCTTTTTTATGCCAGCAATGTACCAATCATTTTGGATAGCTCCCACCATCCAGCAATGGTCTTGCTGACATCGTGGTGGAGAGGTTTCTACCGTGTCAACCACACCTTTCACCACTTACTGAAATTCAACAATCTACACAGTTTAATTGAACCTGAAGTAGTGTGGTTTCTTGTGGGTTTGGCAAAGCGGAACACTGCCTGACACAGCCTGAGTTGGCATGGCTTTTTGCTTCATTACAGACACTGAAAGGGTGGGGTGGGGGGAAGAAATATGTGTTCATAGCGAGCCAGTGCTTCATGAGAAAGAAAGATTTGGGATTGGCTTCCTGTGCCTACTGAGCTGATAATCAGTCCTATAGAACCACTGGCTCAGTTCAGCAGGAACAGGAGTCCAGTCCACTCACCACCGAACCAGAACACACCGGCACTGGTCTCAACAGGCCCATCCTTTGCTTTAACAGGTAGCATACAAGAGAAGCTGTTCTATTGGATAACTGAAATTATTTGTAGGGTTATCACGACTCTCCAAATCCACTATTCAATTGATTTTTCAATTTAAACATTTTTTTCTAGCATTGATGGTTATGCCATTGTTAGACTGCAGATTCTTGATTTGTAAAGATCAACAGATCACTGGTTTTATGCCCTAACAACTGTCATTTACTTTTTCAAATTCTTTAAAAGTCTATATTGTATCAAGTGTGATATAATGGCAGGTAAGCGACGCTGTTGTCTTTGAAGTTTTTGGTGTTTTTTTTTTCTTCAGATACATGCTGGTCACCGCAAATATGTGGGGGTGGAGAGGAAAAAAAAACACTGAGAGACAGATTCTGTATTTGATTTCACTTATTGAAACTGAAAGCTCATTTCAAGCGATTTTCGATTTAATATTGAAATTGTGACACTCCTAGTTATTAGGGATTTTATTTGACAAGATTTCTTCGTAGGATCTGAAAAATCATCATATCCATGCCCTGTGCACTGGCGTACGATGAACTGCACTATATTTCAAGAGAATACTTTTATTACTATTATACTATACCACTATATACTATACTATTATTAAATTAATTTAAAGGAGCGTTTCAGAGAACTTTGAACTATCAAAGAGCATAATTATTTGTGGACAAAACTATGACATAAACACATCTTTTCTTTTCAGGTTTGGAACTTACTAGTAGAGCCTGACTGACTGATAAATCAGTTGGGTCATTATTACCACTATTATATTGCTATATTGCCACTAGCTTATTGCTCACCTATCTATTGTTAAGCTAACAAACTTAAAACTATTTGTTGATCAATCAGTTACATGTCACCTTGGGTTTCTAAGAAATCGTAATGGACATTTTTCTGTCATCTTATAGACTAAACAATTAATTAAATAATCAAAGAAATAATTTACAAATGAATAAATAATAAAAACACCACACCACATCTAAACTGCATTATTTGTCTGGACTGAACACACATCTTATCCAATGTTTGCCTTCATATTAGGTAGATACCAACAGTTCGCCCAGAGGATTGTAGACATCTACCAAATGTTCTGTAATGCTCCAATCTGTACGTATCTTTCTCTTCCAGGTTGCCGACTACAGATGGAGTCGACAGGAGTTTGGCATGTGGGATATACAGAGGTCCAGTGCTAACCTCCTCTTCCTCTTCCTCAGAGGGGACGCTGCAGAATCGCTCAGCAGTGTGAACACCAGAAGGCTGTACTGCTCTTACTCTACAGCCGAGGCCAACTGGCACGTTTTAGAGCACAGCAGTTCTGTGGTGTGTATGTGTGGACCAATAATGACACAAGCTGTTCTTGGGGAGATATGATGTTGCTGAGTGCATTATTGTCGTTAGAGAAAAAAATTACGTTATTTCACCCGCTTCTAAAATGATAGATCATGGAAAAAAGAGGCATTTCATGGAGAAAGACACTGCACCTCCATTCAGGAAACCTGAGCCGCCGTGTTTAAGTTAGTCTCTGTATGTGTGTGGCTGTGTAGGTGTGAGTCATGTCTGTTTAGTCTGAAGCCATGATCTGGTTCTCAAGAGTTTAGACTGGGAATGCCTTCAGGTGAATCATGTTTTTATACGTAAATTACTTCACTCTGGCCTGTAACAACACTTGAAAATATACAACCGAAGACTCTCAGGCATCTCTACATGTGTAACTGATGGTTTTTCTATATCTGTATGTCTGGGTTTTGCTTTGTATAATTTTAAGTGAAAATCTTTGGCATGTTCATACTAAAATAAAATGATGTTTTCTTAAAATAAATGCATGACTTTTCTTTAAGCTTTTTCCATCACTGAGGGAGCAAAACCCCATGCCTGTTAGACTGATTTTATATGCAACTAAGGTACAAATATCACAGCCAGGTTGTCATTTCATAGAGTATTGCTGAATTAAACATTGGCTGCGCGATATATTCATAAAAAAGGTTGAGTGAAATCCAAGTATATATTTTTCCTCACAAATCCAGTGAAGAAAATTGGATGATAGATTTCTGTATGAAAAAGGTTTCTGCAGAAACTGTGCACAAATGTGTGACGATGCTGCACTGCAATCCTCCCTCTCAGAGGCCACACAGGTGTTTGTTGTGTTGACTGCAATGTCTTCTGATCAGTCCAAGCAAACACTGGTCGGATGATCGTGGTCCAATGCCAAAAATTGTAACTTGGTTATGAGGAGGACAGTCAGATGTTGACCTTATTTCCACACACTGTAATGGTTAAGTCAGACCCTTACTTACAAACCAGGAAATATTGACCATAATTTTGCAAAGACAAGGACTCCACAGCCATTAATAAAATATACATAAATGGCATTAAAGAAACTGTATCTAGGATGTAAATTATATTATACTTGATTGGACGCTCAAATAGCAGCCATTTAACGTCTCAATCAATGTTTGCAGAAAGAACGTCTTTCTACACTAGTCAAATGACGGGGAGAGGAGATCATTTGATCCAGAGTCTATCATCATACATACAACTATTTAGCCAAATTTTGTAGCTAATTGTTAAAGTGAGCTCTGACCGCATGACATTTCTTGAAAACAGATTGCTCATTTTACATTGGAAGTCCAAAAATTACTCCAATCTTTAGTCTTTTTTTTTTTTTTTTTTTTTTTTACTTTCAAGGGTCAAATACAAATCTGCACACAAATCATGGCAAATAATACCAAGTACTCATGGACCAAATTTAAAACTAAATATCAGTGATCCTACATGATGTCAAAAATTTAAATCATTTTGCAAAACATTACAAAAAATGTAAATACACAGCAACGCATTTGTTCATGTTTCATAGAAGAATTAGCAGAGTATTCTCAAATGTAAGACTTCAACAGTAATTTTAGATATTTATGCTTAAAATTATGGATCAAACACAAAAAGGACAGACAGTCATTCATCTTCATACATAATAATTTAACAGAAAATGTGCATCACATTGAATTATTTACATTTTATCATACCCTCAGTGCTAATGGAATGTGTTTTTCACATGAACACATATTAGCACAAATAGTAATTATACAAAGATAACCGGTGTCCGCTTGTCCTGTCCTCCATGCCTAAACGTCTTTCAGTCAGCATGTGTAGCGTGAAGGATTCATATTGTCAGACAATTATGTGAGTGGGAGGACTCGGACACGTTGTACGAGCTGCTGCTTCTTTGCAGTGTGATCTGTCACTGCTCAAGTGTCCTTGTGGGCCTTGTAGTTGTGTTATGTGTGCGTGTGCGAATAATTGCAGCCTCTCCACATAATCTGTCCTCGCCGCGCTGTTTTGACACACTCCTGTCATTGTACCGCAGCATATCTACACAAGAGTGCGGCTATTTGTCATTCTGCAAAGGTGCCCTGAAAAAACCCTGAGCTGAGGATGAACTCACCACTGTGTGGTTATGTGCATTAATGTGTGTGTGTGTGTGTGTGTGTGTGTGTGTGTGTGTGTGTGTGTGTGGTGTGTGGTGTTGTGTGTGTGTGTGTGTGTTGGTGTGTGTATGCACTCCCACCTCTTTTAGAGTATGCGTACTTGGTTCTCAGCAGGGCCTCGATGCTGCACGCATATGCGTTAGTGTGTTTTGAAGTGCCTTAATCCTGAGATGAACTCTGTTAGCATCGCTTGATAAGCAGCTTCCTTCGTTTAGTCTGAGCTCCAGTGAGCTGAGAACACACACTGCTTCGTCGACCAGACCAGACCGATCCACCACCTGGACTGACACACACAAAGACAAAAAGATACTGCCTGTGACAGAGCCAAAAAGCAAAATTGTTTTCTAAAAAGGCCTTATATGAAAAAGAAAAGGGACTCAATGTTAAATATGTATGCTAAATCAAACTTCCAAAAACTGATGCCAAGCTTTTGTATTTCATAATATATCCACATCTAAATGATTAGAGCCCAGCTGACAATCAAAAATCAAACTGCGTTGTACATGGAATGAGAGATTTTACATAAAAAATAATGTTGAACGTCCAAAATTACCTTTAAAATTGAAAGACTGAGTTCCACCTAATATTCAATACAGAAATCAACTGATATTTAGCCACAAATAAAACAAAAGTTTGATTTCGTTTAATTTATTTGTTATAAACCACCTAAAGAGGAAGAACATACTTGTCCAAAGTGTGAGTATTATTACACATTACATTTATTTGAATTTTCTACTTCAAAACTATAGATGCTACGCTACTGCGGATATACAGTATGTCACTGGTTCCCAGCCTGGAGGTCCATACAGCCACTAGGGGTCTCCAAAGCTTTGAATGGGGTTGTGAAGAGTTCTTGATTTTAAGGGGTGTAAGAAAACTTTTTATATCTCAACATTTCATTCATTTCTGTGAAGAGAACTAAGTTTACTATTTAAGATATAAACTTAAAAAAATTCTCACAGGATAAGGGCACGGTGAAGACCTGAACATGAGCTATATTCACAGAGCCTTCACTGTCTGCTAAACTGCCTCATCCTGCATTAAAAGGTATGCAGCTAAAACAGAAGAGCACATAGAACTATGGCCAAGAGTCAGGGAGACGAAAATACTGAATTTATCAAAAAGCCTATTAAGTACGGACGACTGTTAGAAATAAGAAAATACATAATACAGAGAACTGTAAGAAAAGCTCCCAAAAATACTGGGAAAACTCATCTCAAATGCAATATTCACAGGAAATAATCCTAAAAAATCCTGCAGTTTTTGCAATCACTATTTGGGTTAATGGTTTGTGAACAGTTTAACGGTTGGTCTGTACAGTTTCTGTTCTGCATTGACTGAATATGAGACATCCAGGAAAAAATGTCAGGGATCGTCAGTTTACTAAATGACAGAGAAGGGGTCACTTAAGGAAAAGAGTTGAGAATCACTGGTCTATGTTCTCACTTTTAGAAACTTCCTTGTACATCACAGTTCTAGAAAAAAGTATTTATATTATAATATATATATATTTCTACTGAGTGGAACTTGTGAGATTGTTTTGTCAACTGCTGCTTTCATGGTCAAGAATGAACTTTCAATCTCAACTTTTCAGCCAACACATGAAAGGTCCTCAAAGTAATCACAGGAATGGGAATTTAAACAACTACAATTCCATGGTGAGGAAAATTGTTGTGATAGGGTCAAAAGCTGCAGAGCAACTATAAAGTTGTGCTTGTGGTGAGATTTTTTTTTGTCAACTTTTGTTTCTTAGGTCATGAATGAACTTCCAGTCTCAGTTTTGTTCATTACAGAACAAAATGTACAATGAGTCATGCTGTGCATGACTGTCTAACCAGATTAGAACTGATTTTTGGCGGACAAAAACAGATCGTTTCCTCACCGCCTGTAAAATCTCTGTTGATCCACTCAGCGACTGTTGGAAGAACACAGTAAAGTTGACTAAGAGGTTGAGGATCAATAATGGAGACTGTGATGGTTGCTGAGATTGTGGTGATGACAGCAGAGAGACCAATGACTGCAGGCGATCAACAGGAAGAGGACAAGCTGAGACAAGGAAAAGAGAGCGTAGGTGGTCCCATGCTTCTTTGGCACGCACCTGGAAACACAGGTCACATGATAAATCTAGGGTCAGCTGACAGATGTTTATTTATAGACCACACTGGAATCAAGAAGCTTTGCTTTAAGTATCTTTCCTGCAAATAAAAATCAATAGATTAGTAACTCACAAATGATGAGCAAAGACAACCCCATATGAGCCGAACATACGATCATAATGGGAGAGATGGCGGCAACGACAGCGAGTCTCCCAGGGTTATGAGAGGAGGCGGACAAACAGGAGACAGAGAGATGAAACTCGGGCCAGCTGGCCAGACACTCACTGGGAAATCAATACTACATCACCCTTTTCACCCAGCTCCCCTCCCTCATCTGTATCTCTGTACTCTCTACTCGCCACTGTCTCATTCTCTCCCTCTCAGATAGGGTTCATCCATAATTTATTCTTTAATGTGTTATTCTTCTTTCTCTGTATTTGTTTTGTGGCTTTAAATGACAATACACCTGCCAAGAGCAAAATAACAGAATGTCCACATTGTTACGTTCTTGAGTTATGACACTGCACATGCTGTAGACAGATTTTATGAGATTATATACACACTACTTTGTTCTCCTGTCATATGAAACAAACCTCAGATCTTTAGCTACACCAATGTTGCAAGCAACACAAGTCTAATTAACGTTATGAGCAAAATGTCAAAATAGATTTCCAAATTAAATGGTGACAAAATAACAAGGCCCTCATTTATAAAAAGTGTTCTTTTTAATTTATACTGTTTATTAGTCTAAAGATAATTGTGCTTATGTTCAATTCATAAAGGATACTAAGCACAATAAACCTTGCTTACACAGGTTCTTCCAATACTACATAATTTATTAACCCCAAAAGGGGACCCTGCTACCACCCAGCAGTGTCCCGTACGCCATTCTTTTCCCCAGATGGTGAAGTCATTTTCTATATGTATTTGTTTGTATTTTTACATTCTGTAACCTGAGCCAGGACAAGCAACAATGACAGCAATCATATCACATCCATACATGGTTAGTAGGATAGAGCTGTTAAAATAACAACAATTCTAATAATTCTTGCTAACGCACTGGTATTGGATCGATACTTGCTTGCAGCTGATAGACAAAGTTCAAGTATATGAATCGGTATGGGGGAGGAGATTGAAGCTAGGCAACATGGATTTAGGGCTGCAACCAACAATTATTTCATTGTTCTTTAATCTGTCAATTTTGTTTCTTGCTTAGTTGTTTAGTCTTTAAAATGGTGAAAATGTCAGTGTTTCCCAAAGCCCAAGATGACATCCTAGAGGAGTAAAAAACAAACAAACAAACAAACAAAAAAAAAAAAATCACATTTCAGAAGCTAGGGAATTCTGACTTTTTTTTCTTAAATAATTACTCAAACTGATCAAACCAATCGGTTATCAAATATCTACATGTATTATCTGCTTGACTAAATAGTGGGTTGACAAACAAAGTCAGACACATAGTTTAGGAGTGTGTTGCTGCTGCATAAAGCTAATGCAAAGTTCACCACAGGCTTGGGCAGACAGGAGTCCCAAACTGCAAAACCCCTATATAAACAACAGGTAAAAGAAGTCAAGACTTTGCTTAGAGATAAGACAATTTCCATGTCAAAATAAGGTTTCAGAACTAACTACTTATACATGGTTTTTTGCGTAAGTCATACTTAAGATCAATATTGTTGAAAATGCTAACGTTAGCATGCTAGCATGTTCACAATGACAATGCAACCATGTTGATGTTTAGCAAGTATAACGTTTATCTTTTTGTGTTTTTTAATTATTATTTTTGGGAATCACCATAGCCATAAGATTTATCCTCTGGACACCATGAACATCTGTACCAAATTTCATGGATATCCATCCAGTGGTGGTTGAGATATTTGAATTTGGATGGACCAACACTGCAATTCCTAGAGCTACTCTGCTAACATGGCTAAAAAAAAAAAAACAGAAAGAAAAACTAGATACATGAAAATAATGCATCTTTTAAGAGAAATTCTTACCAGCTGAATTGCTCTGTGATGCCCCCTGTTGGTGGGGTGGTGGTAGAAGGTCAGAAGCCACAGAAGAGGCCCACAGTCCTCAAGCCCAGATGTCACCAGCAGCTGGACTGCCACCTGCACCCAGTGGGCACACTGAACGAGCAGGAACCAGGCCTCAAAAACTTTGTAGTGCCCCCTACAGGACAGGAGGAGAACCAACGCTCAACACTAAAGGTAGAGAGCTGTCAAAGTACTTGACTCTTATGGGTGTCTGAAGGATTTTTCCATGCCCTTGTGGTGGAAGTACACCACAGGGCAGCACATCAGAGAACATAATTACATAAGCATGTGCTGCATGGATTACAAAAAAAGAATAATTCACAGCAAAAATAATCAATTATCTTGTTCTTAAAATTTTATTTTTTAACTTGGAAATTGGGTTTGATTCAGTCAAAATGCAAATACTTGGGTTTTCCAGAACTTTCAGACACAAATTGAAGCCTTCACCAGGGGACTGAATTTCACATGACTGAAATTTTATACTTGAGTCACATGATAATAACTAATCCATCAACATGACAACTGAGCAAACTCAATCTGCAGATGAAGGCTACAAATGTGGCTAAAAACTCTGGAAAAACCAAGTAAGCGGAGAGAACTCCTTGTCAAATCAATTATCTTTTTTTTTTCACTGTCAGTTGGTTCCCAATTTCTCAAGTCTATAAGGCTGATGGTGCTATAAACTAAGACGATTCGGGTGGTCTCTTTTAGTTCCTAAACAGCCTGGCACTTAATCCACCCCAGCCTCAGATTTTCCAAGGTATGTGTGTGAATATGTACAACTTTCTCCTTCTCAATTTCCTGCCCCGAACTACTGTTGTAAAATACAACTGATAATTGTCAGTGCAATAATTTACACCATTTACTTCGTAAGAGCTTTATTAATGAGCCACAACTCTGAGTGGCTGCCATTAATATTAGTCCCGCCCACACTGACGGGTGATGATCAAGAGACAAATGTGATTCAGAATTAGATACTGAATCTCGTTATTTGTTCCTAGTTGTGACATCACACTGAGGGGCAGCTGTGATTTGCTCTTTCAACTGGCATACCGCAGAAAAAATACAAAACAGTGATGAACAACAGCTCAACCTACAAAATCCATATTAAATCTAGACAAATTTTATTTTATCTATTACCACCTCTTTATAATCAATCCCAATCATATTTACATTTATAATACTTCACTCTCTTTTCACTCAATACTGGAAGATGTGGAATGCAGTCCTGCCAGAATCAAGTGAGCGATAGCAGAGCACAGAAAGTGGGACAGCAAAGGGAAAAACATGATTAGAGCAGAGATGAGCAATCGATGTAACAATTGATAAGTCTTTCATGTTTTTCAAGCAAAAATACCAAATCTCCTTTGTCTGCATTATATTGTCCTGTGCTGGAAAAAAGAGAACTGAAATAAAGGGGTTCAGTTTGCATTTTTCTATACTTTTTGTATTCTGACTGTGGTTAAATGTACCACAATTCTGTTCTTTTTCTGAGTGTAATGTTTTTTTTGTTGTTTTTTTTTTTTTTCATCTACATTCTGGTTACAGCTTCCCAAATGTCAAGTTTTTCCCGTTTTTCTTTTTCTTATATATGATAGCTAATCAAATATCTTTGTTTTTTGGACTTTTGGAAAGAAAAATTAAGTCCTTTGAAGATATCACCTTCATCTACAGGGTCCAGGCAGCCTTTTAAGAGTGAACTTCAAGCACTTTTTAAGCTCTTTCAAGGTACCTTAACCAGAAAATTCCACATTACAAGCCTTGATCATCGCATCTAAATTTTTATTATAAATGCAACTGCAAATACCTTCATACCAAAAGTAATGAATGTATATTGTCACTTTGTTTATGTAACCAGGTGTTCATATTACCTTTGACTTTCATGTTTTGATCATGATTATTTAATGTTTGCTAATTTCCAGGATCAACAGAGGACTTGTCTATCTATGAATGACAAATATGACGATGGGACTGCATTTATTAGAAGATCTTTGGTTTACATTAGTGATTGTGTTGATGAAACACCAGATTATGCTGAAAATCAAGCATTTTTCAAAGAGTATATTCAAATTCAAGCATATTCATAACTGTTAAAATGGAAAACTTTCAAAACTTTCAAGACTTTGCACGAACCATGTGACAGCTCTTTAAATTATTTTCTGACAATTTACAGCACAGAAAAGACAATTAATTATCAGATTACTCCATACAGTCAGTTGCAGTACTATGCTCAAGTTCAACTGTTGATCAAATATGGACAGAACACATATTTTTGGCTGAATCTAATATGAATATGAGTGCTAGAATGTAAAAAAGTGAGCAAGCTTGCAGGACGGACTGAGATTTAGCCAGAAATAGAGCTGCAGCAAGGCTACTATGACTCAAAGTTAGAAGAGTGATATGGATCTCTCAAATTTCCCTAATACCATCATTAGAGTTCTCTTCCTCATCTCCCCTTGGCTCTCAAATACGAACAGCAGCAGGACCCCTCTGCAGGGCCCTGGCAGCTGCATCTTCACTCGGAGCAACACAACATACTACTTTCCCACCGCTGGCTCGGAACAATGTTTTGGGAATTTTGCACGGAGCTCGAGAATGGAGCAGTGGTGGGGATAATGGGCCCTGTTAAAAACCGCAGCTGGAGGGTATCAAGTCGGCTGTCTCCATTTCTAGGATATCAACTGCTTTCTGCTTTTTATCTGCATCCCCTACCCTGTTTTTCTCAAATCTGTCCAACCAAGGCCACTCACTCTCTGCTTTTATCCATTTCATGCTAATATATTATCTTTTCCTGGGTCCACTTTCTCTCTGCTTCTCTGGTTCATCTTCTGCATTCTTTTTCTCACTCTTATTGGGCTTTCCAACACTTGTTTTCTCCTCAGCTCTCTCTTTCCCAGGCTAATAGCTTCTAATGAGCGCTTGGAGGAGCCACATAGAGCACCAGGACCTCTCTGCTGTGATGCAAGGGGAAAATATCTGACTAACCACCCCCTCAACAGCAGCTAATGGAAATAAGAACACCACACAGGCATTCAGGAGGGTGCTGGAAGCAGACCCACATTAACACATTTCTCTCAGCGAGCCTTTCTCACTCTCACCTGGTGCTACTGCTGCTGTCTCCATCTCCCTCCTCTTCCTCCTCTGTCAGTCTCTGTAATGAGCCACTGAGCCAGTTCAGGTGATGTCTCCAAGCTTCCTGGGGCATCTCTGCAAGAACACATTCAGTTAGACAGACATAATGATTACCTGTAGCAAATACTGCATATGTACTTCTTTTACCATTAATTACTATTCACAATATTCAAAGCCAACTATCTAGTCAAGGAAGAATTCATTTCTATCCAGATTTCTATCCAAGAGTTAGTTAAGCAAGCACTGAATTTGAAAAACAAGGATTTGAAATATTTGTTATGAGTTTCTTAGGAGTTGGTTAGGTGGAATTTTAGTGCAACATTTGGTCTGCGGCTGAAAAGGTATTTTTGGCAGAACAATGTGGCATGTGACAAAAAACACTCTGGCCCTTTCAGCTGTTATTAATAACTAGAAAACTAATCACGTTCACTGATAATAATTTATCCAGTTCCGTTTGGAAAATGCTTGTGCATGATATTTGGAAAGTTGTGCAAAACTCACTTGTGTCACCCTCTGGACAGCAATTATTTAACTTTCTGAGTTTGTCTTTTATTTGGAAGTATTCTGGACCAGTTCAATCCGCAGGGTTACCACTACACTCTGACCATCTGGTGCGTTATCCTAATTGCATATGTCCATATATAGAAAAAAAAAGAGGGCTGCACAGAGGAGTAATAGCATCCCAACAGGTTTTTACTTGGTAAAGTCTGGCAGAAAATCACACAAAATGTTTTGGCTATCCAGCCTTCATCAGTGCGTGCACATACAACCACACAATCATTGCTTGAATCAGGTCATGTTACCAGGTGAGCGTTATCGCTAATCATTGTGATTTCATATAGAATGGTATCACATAGATCACACCACTAATTGTCACACAATCTCCACATAATTTATTGCGAAAATTTCTGTCAGACCATGTGAACAAACACAAAACAACAAAACAAAACAAAAATTGGCCAACTATGGTCTAACCTGATTTCTGAACAGTGAAAAACCTGATGTCTACAGAGATGAACATAGTTGTTTTGTAATGTTTATTGATTATGTTTATTCGCATGGTCTATGGTGTACGCTGGATGGCAGAAAACATTTTGTGTGATTTTCTGCCAGATATGGACAAGTAAAAACCTGTCTGGATGACATTACACATGAATGTGTCCCTCTTTTTTTCTATACATGGAAGTATTCTGCACCTCAACATAACAAAAGCTTGACATTTTGGGAATTACAATTAGTGGCTTTCTTGCTAAGAGTTAGGGGAAAAGATTGATACCACTTTCATGTCTGCAAACATGAAGCTACTGCTAGCAGCTTGTTAGCTTAGCTTCACATAAACACTGCAAACAGAAAAAAAACAGCTTGCCTGGTTCTGTCCAAATGTAACAAAATCCACCTAGCAGCACCCCTACAGCTCACTCATCAACATGTTACATCTTGTTTGTTTAACATGTACAAAAAACAAAAGTGTAAAACTAGAATGGCAATCAGAGAGCGCGAGCCTCCACCATGGGCAAATGCCTTACCTCAACCAGCTAAGACTTCGGGAAGTTACTGCTGTCCAGAGGGTAACACAAGTCCATTTTTGACTTTCCAAAGCAGAACTGGATTAACTGCTGTTAGTAAATTAAATTACTTTTTCCTGTTTCCTATTATTATTTTTAACTGCTTAAGGGGCCAGCGTGGTGTTTGTCACATGCCACATTGTTCTGTCAAAAATAACTTTCCTACTACAAACCAAATGTTGCACTAAAACCCCACCTAATTGACACTTCAAGTTGACACACACACTCTAACATTTCAAATGCTTGATATCTTGATTCAGGTCTCTCCCACCCAGGCTTTGTTTTAACAATGCAATGTTAGTCTTAATTTATTACTTTTTCCATAGGGAGCACAAATCACGATAAAACCTCAAATCTTCAACTTTTCACAGTACCATTTCTATTCAGTCTCTGGTGAAAAATTGCCCTTCACTGCACACACACATACACACACACAGTAATAATTAACTCGGAGGTCTGGCTGGGCTCCACTGTGTCCCTAAATGGCCCCATTCATGTAAATCATTCCTGCCTACAGGCCAGTCTGGGCACACACTGATAAGCACCACTCCACTGTACCCCTGCACTCACCTACTGAGCATCCCTTCAACAGTAAGGATTCCCACACATAAATACTGCTAATACGTATTCAGTATAGATTATATAGGTTCTTCTTGATGAGAATAATAAAAAGGTGTATTCGTGTGTCACAATAAATGTAGTTTATACAAAACAGACTGTTCACCCCGATATCAAAAATACATATCATGATATTTATCAGTCTAGATTGTTTTGATGCAAATTGCAGAGTTTTGGAGATATTGGCCGTAGAAATGGTCTCTGCCTTCTCTCGAATATGAAGGAACTAAATGGTATTTGTGGTGCTCAAAGCACGAAAATAATGTCTCTTTCCTAAAATCATGACCTCGTTACTCAAATCCACAGACCTTGCTGTGAGCAGTTTCTTAACTTTATAACTTTATTTGTGCCAGTGGGACAATTGGTTGTGCAGCAGTGGGATACATTTAGCACACGTAAAACACAAGACAGATAAATATAACACCAGGACCAAGAAAATAGATAAACAGTAAAATTAATCAGCCAGGTGAAAAGATTAAAAAACAACAACAATATGTTACAATAAAACTAATAGGTTAATACAAAGACATTAAGTTAAACATTATGCAAAATAAATTACCTTGGTTTTAGCTAGTGAAAGTCTGAGGAGGGAACCAGATCGTAAAAACTGAAACTGGTATGAAGTACCATAGTTTGAAATAAACCTTTCTAATTCAACCCTTTCTTTGCATTGTGAGTTAGCCCAACCATAGTCCTGATACTGTCCCAGGCTGAGCCCAAGTTATTGCTTAGCTTGTCTACAACTTTTTGTTTGTGGCATAGTTTAGCCCTCCTTACTTCCTATTTGATGTCCCTTTGTACAGACATGAGCTAAGGAAGATTTTTCTGTTTCTCTTTCTTCTTGTTTAAAATAACACTTTAAGGTGTCTGTTCATCTACACTTCTCTTGTTGGGCTAGATCTTTACTGTCTTTACGGGAATAACAATGTCCCCACAGTGTGACATCCAGGAACTGACCATGTCCGTGAGTTCATCAGTGTCACTAGAGGATTCAGTGAACTCCTCCCAGGCTTTGTTGTCCAGGCAGAAAGAAAGTTCTGGGAAGAGACTTTTCTGTTTAGTTTTTGAAATCTATTTTTTAGTGCTTTCAGCCCCACAAGCCCAGTGCCATCTAGTTCCATCACATTGGAGAGAAGGCAGATATCTCTATGAACGACGTCTCCAAAACTCTGCAACTCAAAACAGGGACGGACTGTCCCTTTAAACATCTGTATAAATCTCATATGAGGTATGACACCTTGCTATTTTTGAGAATATACAAGGTTAACTTCTGTTTCACATTATGTGAACTCTATATTTATCATAAAACACTTAACACAGTTGTTAACTAACTATAATTGATTAGCAAGAAGACACACAGGAGTCCATTCACTCTGCAGCAGGAAAACTCTGTTGACACACAGTTAAAGAACACCTGAGTAGACTTTTTTCTCACAATACAGGGTTTTGTGCATTGTGTCAGATAAATATCCAGAAGCAGACACACACACACACACAGATGTGAAGTGTGTATGTACACACTGACCTGATGGAAGAGTCAAGAGAGGAACCAGAACACTCTGAGGTGACTGTGGGAACAGGGCCTTCAAAGAAACACTCGTCTGAAACAACACAAATCACACGTTTTCTTGAGCTTCATCAATGTAAATCACACTTACCTTGAACTCATACATCATTGTGCTCTGAAAGCCTGAAAAATGACATTTTGAATGGGAGGCTGTGTAACGGTGATACAGTGGGTGCTAATGTGCAATGTGGCATGTAATAGGTAGCGTTTAGTGCTGTGTGACTGTAGCCATAAAAATCGGAGGCCACTGTAAATACACTGTAGCACTGCCATCTACTGGTTAATAGAGGTGAAAAGGAGTTAAGCTATATTCACAAAAGCGTGTAGCAGGTCATACATCACATCCACATCGTAACTCGTCTGTTTTCTGGCCTTTTGACAGTAATGGCGGACATTTGAGTGCCAGATTATTCCCTACAGTCACACAAGATATAAATCTGAGAGAATCTCTGAGGAGTGAGAGTTCTGGCAAAACTTGAAAAATAAATAGTGACACATCAGTGTAACAGCTCCCAATGGTTCCCACACATTGCAGGTGTTTTATTTGTGTAAAGTTATTACTTGCAAATTGACGATTTAAAAGCGATTTGCATCTATTGTCTATGAGTCAGAGTTGTGAACCATAGGGTGTGTGTGGTGTGTAAGCAGCAAGCTCCCGGCTGGAGATCAAGTGATAATGATGTGGAGGATTCATCAAATGTTAAGTGAATTTGCCTGCAGAGGGGAGGTAATTGATCATCGCCCTGTGTGTGCATCTAAGCCTGCGACATCAAAGTAACCATCCTTTTACTTACAGTAAGGATGGTGGTTGAGGATAATTGGACATCTGTTGTACAGTTTAGGCGAAGGTCCTGTCCGAAGAGGAATATGTTTAAATTCCTTCATTCACTAAAGCTGCCAGCACCACCGGTAAAACTGCAGCATCCAGATAAAATCGGATGACTGTGCTGTTCATAATCTCATCCGACTGTAATACATGAGATTTCATCAGTAAAAAGACCTCTGTGTTTTAGGGTTGAACCAATTACTGGTTTCATGATAACTCACAGTAAAAAGTTCGGATGATTAGTATGACTGTTCAAAATTTTTATCAATAAAATCGTGTTTGATTGCTTTGAAAAAGTTTAGATACTGCACAGCATCAACCAAAGTTAGCAACTGTCTCTCAGGGGCAGGAACAGCATGCAGTGTGGGTTTAGGATGTGATGTCACTACAAATTATTGAGAAGTTTTCAATCTAAAACTTGGTGAAACAAGAAAAGACAAGAAAACATGGATTTTTATTTTGTCTCTCCACAAAAACTGATAGATGATAATTCTAATATTGACTAGATTTGAATTTTGACTTGACTTTTCAAAAATTAAATAGAGATCACTTGATTAATAAATAAGTTCACAATTTAGACAATTTAAACAATTCAGATTATCGACTATTCATTTGTCATTTTTCAAGCACAATACAAAAAAATCATTTGTTCCAGCCAAGATTTGCACCTTTTCTTCATTTCCATTGATAGTAAAGGAAATATCTTCGGGTTTTGGCTGGTGGTCAGACCAGCTTTGGGAAATTGTAATGTCATTATTCACTAAGCCTCTCTGAACCAAAAAATTAGTCAATTAATTGAACAGAAATATGAAAAATGGGGAGATTATTTGATAATGAAAATAATCATTAAATGCAGCCCTAAAAGAAACAAATATTCATGCCATACATTCAGATCATATGTTGAGAAGTCGAGGCCTACCTGATGCTGCAGCAGGGCCAGTTCCCTGAGGAAACAGCTGGTAAAGGTTTGGATAAGATATTTAACAGATTTGGTCCCCTCAGTTTGCTTAAGGATAGACCTGTTGGACAAACACACAAACATACGGTGCGGCCAGAAAATGTTACATAAACAAAAAACACAAACACACACACACGAGCATCACATCAACCTCAAAACAACACACCGGCTCTCACCTGAAGATGTCGTTTACAACCAAGAATATGGAGCAGTGCTGAGCACAGGCTTTAGGCTGAAAAACACAAAAACACAATTTATTAAGTCTGTGAAATCATGCTGCTTGATAGATACTAAAATTCGCCTCCATGACAACATAAATAACTCCGAAATACACAAATGATACCACTCGAAAAATCTGAGAAGCCCCCAGTGTTTGATATGTGGCTGAAGGAATTGGGATATGGATTTCATCTAGAGAAAATAAAATCCACTATGTCTATGTTGTTATTAATGGCCTCACTGGGTATCTGTGTCAGTGTTGTAAGTCAGTACTTAACTTGTGTGATAAATTATGTGCCACTTCATTTTTGCGTGACTGATGATGTTTATTCTCCTTTATTTTTTGCTGTTTTTTTTTCCTTGTGCATTTGTTTGGCTACATTTCTTTTCCACTTTTCAAAATCAATTTACAGATTTTTAAAATATCAATACACAAATGTTAATTTCCCAACACTGACCACTGGGTGTCACCATTGCATCATCTACAAACCTCCCTACCATGGTACCATGGAGCTTCAGCTTGTCCCTGCTCACTCTCTCCCCATTAACCACTAAGTTTACCACTGTGTCAGTCCTGCCTGCACACACCCACACACACACACTCTTACCCTCATCTCTGCCTAATGCACGCTCATCATGTGTTTTAGATTTAACACATTCTAAAACGCCCCAGCGCAAACATTTAACAGCTGTACTGTTCATGTCTGCCTCCCTCTCCATGTTTATATATCTTCTAGTCGCCTAATTATTCTCCCTCTCACCCCCCACACTCCTCTATAGGGGCATACGCTTCACCATAGGGGGAGCACAGTGTAATAGAGTAGTAGAGAGACTAAAAAGAGGGCCAGAGTGAATTATGAGCAAGCTTTCTATTTGGTTGATTTACTCATAACCAACTTAAAATCTGTAATTTTTGTTAAAAACTTAATAAACCATGCATTCAAATAATTCTGATAATAAATCAAGATGAAATAGGAACAAATAACCTACAACTTGGTTTTATAAAATTGAAAAAGCGCCACAGTAATGGACCAAGTGAAGTCAGTAAGACTAAACAGCCCCACACAGTGGTTATATGGTCTCATTACAACGCCTGGCCATGCAAATCAAGTTTCTTCAACCTTAGCTTTGACATGTCCATTTCTTTTTTTGTCCTCTCAGGCCAGAAAACAGCATTAATCAAACGAAGCAGAGTTTATATCCAACTGTTCGCGTGAGCACTGACAAAACAGTTTATGTATGTCAGTGTGATTCTGCATATGTGGGTTGCATGCCTGCGTGCATGCATGTGTGCAAACTGTCATGGTTTGCCCTAGTGAAAACAGATGGGTTTTTGAGCGTCCTCCTCCATACCTTACCACTAACACTTCAAGGAGGGTCAATTACAGCACACAACAAACATCCTGTTTTTGGCAGTAAGGCCCAGGAAGTGAGTGTTTATTGTTATTGGGCCTGTGTCTCTCACTGGATCACAGGGGGGTGGGACAAGCCAAAACGAGGAATGTGGGCCTAATTTCATGTTTCCCATTTTTGATTGCAGTTTAAACAAGAGAGTGAAAGGGAGGCGAGGAGAGAGACAAGCCAGTCGACTCAGACGCCTCTTTTTTTTTGCCCTTGGACACGTGTACACCAACAGAGACTCGCATATACACAGACTCACATGTGAAACGCACATCTGACATCCAAACAACCTGAAGGCTAAGTGAAACCTAAACGTATGCCTCCCACCCTCTTAACGACAGACACGCTATACCAGATGCAATATCATAAACAAAGCACGGCGACTGGAGGCATATGTGTGTCATACATGTGCGTGTGAACTAGCGAGGTGATAAAAACTGAGGTCAATCAGAGATGGATGGGAGTGTAAACAAATAGATCCATGCAGTGTTTCCTTGACTAATAATTTTTTTCATAGTTTTTGTCTATGACATTTTTTTTCACTGATGAAAACAAGATGATAAGTAAATAAAAAATCATTAATGATGACAAAATCTATGATGAAAGCTATTTACATTTTCATCAATGAATAAAAACAAGACAAAAACGTCAGGGCGGGACAAGTTGGGGAGAGATCCAATCTCTTTGTGTGGTAGAGAGGTTAGATGCACACAATTGGAAAGTTCTGACCTACGCGGGAAGTCAACTAGAATACACTTGCTTCATAAACTGTCTCATAAACTGTACAGAAATATCAATATTTGGGAGAAAGAGAAGAGAAGACATATGGATAAATATCACATTTGACACCAAGGAAAACAAAAGCCTTTGTAAACCATGTGAAGCAACAATGCCTGGTAAAAACACAACAAAGTTGAAGCAACATTTGAAGATGAGTCATCGTGAAAGTCATGCAAAGGTAATCACTTAAATGTTTTTGTTTTTCAAGCTATCATTATTTTATCAACTGACTTGAGTTGGTGTGTTTTCACTAACACTGAAATACAATAGAAGCTAAGAGAAAACCACCACTGTCCTGTGCTGACTAGAGAAGTGAATAATCCAGAATTTCTAATCTTAGATTATAAATGAAAAGACTGATTGACACACCAAAGATAGTAAGTGTGAAGTTTCACTGTCCTCAAACTGAAAAAATATGTAACACAAAGAAGTGTACATTTGAAATGTAGTATACTTAATGCTTGACAGGTGATTTGACAAAGGAGAGTATACATAATGTTAATGCTAATAGCAGGTCGATAAATGTCTCCTGCATGAGCATATAATGAGTTTGGATATTCCAGAGAAATATTAAATAATGCATTACACTAAGTAAACCCATTAGATTTTAGTCGACTAAATCTACTATAGATTTGATATCTTATGATATTAAGTCGACTAAGACTAAAACTAAAACAATTCAAACAACTAAAACATGACTAAAACTAAAGGGCATTGTAGTGAAAACACTAACTGACAAAGACTGAATCAAAATTTGCTGTAAATATTAACACGAGATCCATGACAGGACAGCAAACTCAAGATGATGGAATCAGGTGGGATCAACAGGCAGGCATATTCCTTTACATTCAGTGTTTGTAATTCAGATACATGAACACCAGTGTGTTCAAATCTATCTAAACTTTTGGGAAAAGTTCTTTAAAAGAAGGTGTGGGTTTCGAGCCTGGTATGTACACAGCTCAAGTGGACCATCACCCTAGGAAAACAGGAGTGACACAACTGACAAACTTCACCGAAGTTAGCACGAGGCAGGTAAATTCTTGTTCAGCTGACATTTATAGCTCCCAAAGGCAATGCAATCAGTACCCTTGGTAAATAGGATGCCATCCATAACTGTACAAACAAGGTATTGTATTGCTGGGCAAAGACGTTTGGCACAAACAATTTATAGAAAACATGTCTACATAGATAAATCTACTTGCCTCCACTCTATTTTTTTGTCATTCCTACTTAGGGAATAATTACTGCAGAGCAGGGGTTCCCAAACTCTTTCAGCGTGAGACCCAAAATAGATATTTGGGGTCTCCCTTGGACCCAAACTTAATAAAATGCATCATGAATTGCCATAACGTCTACATTTATGAGCTGATAAAGAACAGAAGAAACCATTTAAATTTATTTATTTAATTTAAAATGTTTCTGATATGTATTGATTTCTTTATAGAAGTACATCATAGCAATAATCAAATTTGCTGAGTGTAATGTTAAGTTTCTCACCACCCTCACTGTCCAGTGAAATGGCAGAGGGCTTTTAATTTGAAACTGGTACAGAAGTGTTGAATTAGTATTGTAAGAGAGTAATGCAGTAACTTTTAACAGGGCAAACAGGAGCAGATCAAAACAAGGCTTCCTACTAAAATATTGTAGTGACTGCCCACATTACCCATCACGCCTGGACTGAGTACGTAGTCTGTTCAGTTAGCTGTTTTATGTTCCAAAACCAAATGTTACTTTTTGTTAGTGTTTGTATCATGTTCATAACATGGTGGTTCATGTTTGAAGCCTTGCACTGGTTTATAGTTTTAACCATTAGTGAGGTGGCTGTTACATTTTTTGACCACAGCTGTATTTTGCTTTGTTTTAAAGGAGAACTCGGTGACATATTTACTGTCAAAAAAAATCATAAAGTGACCGCGAGATTTCATCACAGATCAAGAAAACATGTTGAGCTGAAATACTGGATTCTCTGACATCGACACTGCAGCCACGGTGTCCTCCTTTAAAATTTCTATTCCGGGATGGAATAACTGTTCGTGTGTGCCCATTTCACGTTAATTAAAATTTGTGCCAAATGTTTGCCGAATGAGTGAGTGTCTGTTTATGCCTTCTGCAAGCTAATTGATGATTCCTTATGAATCATAGATGTTTATAATGGTTAAATTGAGCAATCTGTTAATGGGAGTCTGGCAGGCAGTGAGACAGAGAGCCACTTAACTCCAAGTCCAGAGTGTTTATTTTCAGAGCAGTGGGGTTTTGTTTTCAGAACAATGGGCTTAACTTTACATTGACAGACAATTAACAGTTATACACAGCTAAGCAACTTACAGTGGAGGACTTGTTGTCCCTTTTTATTGTTAATTTACGATGTTACGCGTGTCCTGTGCTCCTGGGGAGCTCCTGCAACCTGCAGAGTTTTCCTGAGTCTGGGGAGGAGGGGGCAGGGAAAAGAACTCACATTTCAACGGTAAATTGTATATTAAACAGGATTTTAATCTCTTTGATGTCCCAACCCACTTGCTATTTGGACTACAGTACTCATTTTTGCACTTGCAATTGCTGCATACAACTCTAACTTATTACTACAATCACTATGACCCATTTTGGGTCCTGAGCCTAAGTTTGCGAAACTCTGCTCCAGAGACAGGTCTACAATTCTGTTAGACATCGTTGCACCTACTTTCAATGTTTTGTCTAGCTTCAGTGACACATTTAATTATCTTATTGTTATCGTTCCCATAACCGCTCTACTAATTTGTCTATCATGTTCCAAGTTGTTGTGGGATTAAAATAAAAAGGAGCCCCTGGTGGCCAATTGAAAAGTACACAAATCACCACTGATATTTTCTGACTGTGTTGTAGTAATGAGGACATCATCTTCAATTACTGAGTCCTAACAATCTATAAATCAAAAATCACTTCTGACTTTTGAACTGGGCATGATCTTAAGTAATATGAAGTGAGGAGTGGCCAAGGACTCCAGCGACAGAGAGTTCAGTACTTACCCGGCACAGTAAAGGCTGTGTAGCACAAGCCAAATGATGTGAGATGCAGTTTAGAGCTCGCCAAATGATGTGAGATGCATGCAGAGCTAAGCCAAATGGTGTGAGCTCGCCAGGCAAAAACAGTCAATAAAGGTCCACCAAAAAAGCAACGAAATGCTTCCAAGAACTATGCATATGAAAACATTACAACTCCATACCTCATAATAAAATGAGAAGGCTTTATATTCAAACTGTTTGGTTTCACAGTTTACAAAGCAGCCCAAAGTGGAGCTAAACACATATGGAGTGTGCAGAGATTTCTGATGTGAGGCTCTATAATTCAGGGCAGATGAGTCAAACTATGTACACAACAAATCCATTTAACAGCAGCAATATGTCACCAATTTATCAACAGTCTAAAATGTTGCCAATTCAAGCAAAAGTAAAATTACTGAAAATGCCACAAGATAATACACATCTCTCTGCAACTCTGTGAAGGTAAAAGCAGGCCAATATTAGTTACTCAACAGTATAACAAAAGGATGTTAGATATTTTTTTTATAAACTTTAGATGCACTCTCACTATCTTTTTACAATGATAGCTCTCCAAGTCCAGTGCTTTATATTTTGGCCTTATGGCTTGGCTGTAATAAGACTACTTTCTTCCCATAATGATGCTGCCAAAGTAGTTGTTCATGGAGGTAAAATAAAAAGTTTGAGATTTAAACCATGTGTTTCACTGCACACTTGCCTAGACATCACTTGTGAAAAGCTGGTTTGAAACAAAATCAGACAGTTCACCAATAAACTTAACTAGAGCTGAAACAATCAGTCCATTAATTGATTAGTCGATCAACAAACCAGCAACTATTTTAATAATTGTTTTAGTCCTTTATATCTTTTTTTTTTTTTAAATGCCAAACATCAAACACTCAAATGTGAAGATTTACTCTCGTTTTCTGTTTTGAATGCTTGTAAACTACATATCTTTCAGTTTTCGTCTGTTGTTTGGACTAAACAAGCAATTCAAATATTTCTCCTTCAGCTCCAGGGAATTGTGAGGAGCATTTTTTCACAATTTTTTGACATCTAATATATTAAACGAGAAAATTATTGTTAACTGCAGCAGACAGACACTGTTGTTATTGAATTAACAGGCACAGGTATTGTTAGGTTTTGTTATTTACAGACAACATTTAGCCTCTCAGTGGACAACTGTTGATGTAACCAAGGCTGAGATTTAGTTAGAGACGACAGTCTGCAGCCTCCCACTCAAGCTAATGTTAGCTCACTGTCGGTAATAACAATTACTGTGCTCTGGAGGCTCATACATTCTCACTGCTCTCCTTTTGAGATCCTTTCCTTTCCAGGAAGGATGAGGAACATTTTCAGCATTTTCCTGTCTCTCCCAATACGTGAAACTGTGAGTTCTCTCCCAAAAGGGGGCATGGCCTCAATGACTCATCGATACATGACTGTATCATTTTTAAGTTGTGATTTTGCATAATCCTCTTAACAATAAATTACCCACCAACAGTGACTGTGCCAGTTGCTGTTTTATCTTTTGTGGTGTTGACCCTGGGACGGTGAGAACACACTCCAGCAGACTGAGCACTGCTTCCTCCAGGCTGGACAGGTTATGATACCACAGAGAAACCACTGCCTGCTCCTCCAATGACAAGAACTGGCTGCAAAAAAAATAAAAGAAACAGCGCTAACATTATCATCACATCACATCTGAAATCTTCCAGCTACAAACATAATTATGTGTTTTGGACACAACTTAATATAAGAACTTTCAAGAAACATATGTTAAAGCCAAAGCAAAACTCCGCACACGTGTCCCCCAATAGTACCTGGAGTACGAAGAGCTCAGAGCTTCCAGGAAGTCTTCACTAAGTGCTGCCCTGGGACAAGTCACTGGCTGCTGCAGCAGTGCACCAATGAGAGGAGCAGCCTCGGGACAAGTGACCAGGGGGACACAAGCCTCTGATGCGGCCACAATGTTGTCACATGAACACCTGCAAAAAGTCATAAAAACAGTATCTATATTATGTGGAACTTCTCATCAGTCACCCTAAAATTTTGCGTGCTTTGACCTTTCTAGAAAAAGGTACTACTTGTGTATTTTTAAAGTGCAACTGCAACGCAGGTCTGAGCCTACCACCCACCTGCCACATAATTTTGAAAAATTCTAACAAAAAAAAAAAAAAACAAAGGCAAAAAGTTGAGAGAAGGGGGTGGTTTGGGGTGCACAAGACTACCGCCAGGTGCATGGCCTCATGCCTAATGAGACACCAGACCACCAGCAGTAAGAGCTAGTAATTGGAGCTGATCAACCACGGGCAGCTGCTGTCAGACTCTCCAAGATCACAGAGATATGTCAATATTAAGACCAGCATCGATGTGTTCTATCACAGTACAGTAATATAATTTTGCTTACATCTCAAAAACATGTTTAAGTGTGCAGTACCTCTTTAAAATTATTTCAAGTGACTTAGGATTTGCATGCGGACAACATTACGTACTACTCTGCATGCAAACTATAATGTTGGTGGGGAGGATTTTAATCTATTGGGGTGCTGGTTTCTACTACAGCTGAAACGAGGCTATTAATCATCAGTTATTTTGATAGTTTATTAATTGTTTGGGTGTTTTTCAGACAAAAATACCAAAATTTCACAGGTTCCAACTTTGCTAGTCTGAGGATTTGCTTGTTTTCTTGTTTTGTTTGTATAGAACTGTAAATTTTCTTCATTCTATCTTGATATTTCACAAATCGTAGAATTAATACAGAAAATGAGCAGATTAATCAATTATGACTATAACTGTTAATTATAACCCTCTTTTCTACTGTCCTGTACCTTTGATTTACGTTGCCCAAACAACTGCAGCTCTTCCCAGTGTTCTCCCGCAGCAGTGCCACCATCTGAAATGCAAGAAGGAGCATAATTTGCATATGTCCAAGTAATCATATTAAATGGGTATCAATGCAGGCAAGAATGAGACAAATAAAGGGCCAATACCTTTCTCAGGACTTTGAGATGGTACTCTTTAGGTTGAACACCTGTATGCTTCATTAATGTCTGCGCTGCAGCATCGTCTTCCTCTGTAGTGAGCTGACACAACACTCTCTGTGGGAGGGCGGGCAACACAATGTGCAGCAAATTATTGGCACATTACAACAGTGGACAAAACTTTAATACAATCTGCCCAAAACCCCAAGATCCATAACATCAAAGCTAATTGGTTACTGGAATATAGGATGACTCTGTTGGCGCTGCATCGTTTGAACCACATGAGTGGAGAAAAGGCATTCCAGTAAGTGAGAATGTATGGACAGCATATGAGCAACTTCAGAAATGAACATTCTTTGTTACAGAGTGCCTCAGTGTTTTACAAGCATTTTTCAGAAGGGGCCTCATCATACACTGATAAAACGAGACTAATAAACTCAGCTGATTCTCGTCTGTGAAAACGCAAGACCTAATGAAGGAACAAAGAGAGGGAACACCAGACTCGTACTGTAAGTTTCTGTTACAAAAAGTGTTATTGAAGGATGTTTTTTTGCAGATCATTTGAAAGCCCAAAAAAAGGCTGAGAAACAGATTTTTCACGTTCAATGTCAACATTCGTAAAAATAAAAAAAACTTGCCACACATTCAGTGGTCAAATGATTAATAAACTGAACGTCTGGCAAGAACTTTGTTCATCGGTATTCACTCAGCAGTGTGATGAAAACCAAAAGACCTATTACTTTGAATTAGGGATTGATTTAGTCCTCTCTATTTGACCACAATAAGTTGATTCACTGGTACAAGTTGGAAAGTGTGATCCAACAGAAACAGCCGAGGGCTCACATCTTCAACGCACATCTGTTTTTACAACTCCAATGAACCAAAAACAAAGAAACATCCACACCACTAAGAGGAGACTAAAAAAGTACAAATCCCTTTCAAACTGCAGATAAAAGGAGATCAACAAGAGATGAGGAGAGAAAGAGATTGAGAGAGGCATAATATGTGAAAAAAAAGAGGACCAAAAAAACAAAAAGTGAAGGAGAAAAACCAAGATCCCAGGCAGAGGAGCGCTGCAGTGCTGTTGGTGGAGCTGTGTGGTTTCTTTGGCCAGGCCCTACAGCACGCTAAGATGCTTACCCTCCACATAGTCTTACAAAACAACCCCAATCACTACCATCTGAGCGCCCTCAAACCCTGCACATTGAGTACATACAAAACCAATCACACTTATCCCACCCTTGGTAAGGAGGCACAGTGGGGCTGGGGGATAAGAGATGGAAGGGAGGCTGGTTAGAAGGAATGGCAGAGGGAGACTGGAACGCACTGCGATGGCTGCATTTGGAGCGGAGAAAAAAGGGTGTGGTCGCCAGAGGAATGGGATGAAGGGCAAATGGATAGATGGATGGCAAATACTTTAGGTCAAAAGTCATCTTTCTCTCACAGAAAAACAGCAACCGAGCTGGCTTTGGGGGCTTGGACATGCTGCTGCCATAGAAATTATCCCTCCATAAATCTAAAATTAAAACAGAGGATGTAGAAAAATGCACAAGGCAAAGACTTGGGTTGGTTTTGATGGGTGCCTGTTAACAATTACTAAGCCATGATTGAATTCTCCCAAAACCAATGAAAGACTCAAGTATAGCCTTAGCTGGTCAAAACAGCAGGGAGACAAAAAGAGAGAAGATGAAATGAGGGAAAAGAGCAGACGGAAAAGTCAAGACGATCAGGCAAAATAATTAAGTTATAAGAAATTATTCTCAAATTTGGTGCATTGACAAAGAGTGCATTAAAGAAACAGGTCCTCAAAAAAGTGCCTTTAAAAAGTGCCTTTTCCTCCTAAATGAAAAGCTCAATCAATTTGTGGTATATGACCCAAGGATCTGTGGTATTTTGACATATATAATTAAAGGGGTTGACTTGTGAGTGGAAAATCAGCAGTTACAAATTTACAAAAAACACTGATGTAAACAAATCTTAAATGGCATCAGAGAAATTCAAATCCAAAATTGTGATTTAGTTATTGAATTGTGTTAGACTGTATGTTTCAATAATCTGGGAGTAATGGCAGTTTCCAGTTCTATGTTATGCTTTGATTTGTTTTTCGGTGGTGGGGGTGTCCTTTTTGCATTTGGGTCATAAAATGTGCTTTGAAATAAAAGCAAAGACATCACACAAGGGCAATTACTTGAATCCTGAATGTTTAGCAGTGAAATTAATGGAACAGTTTGACATTTTGAGCTCATTCGCTGTCAAGAGTAAGATGAGAAGATCAATACTACTCTCATGTTTTCAAAAACTGTGGATCACCACATCCACCAGAGGCCCTTGATTGTACAGTCGTAAATGTGCACAACATTTTTTAAGGCTAATTGGTCCAGTAATATGCAAGATTAGCTGGGGACTAGTCTCTCACAGCCAGACCTCTCTCCACAGCACTGAGTGCTGGAGAAATGTCTGGCTGCACAGCCAAGTCAAGCAAGTCGGCGATGCAGCGACAGTGCTGCTGCAAAATAGTGTCCAGGGAGAACTTGTTTTGGTGGAACACTTGCATGTCTGGAGGCGAGCTCTGGCATTAAAATGGCTAAATAACCACAAAAGAAAAGGTAAGAGCTGCTAGCTTGTTTACATTCGCACCATTAGCATCCCAGACACCAATTTGCCATTTCCAGCATGTAGGCTGCGGGTTGTTGTTGTTTCCCAGGGACTTTGAAAACTTAGATAGCGGATGCAGCAATGCTGACTGAAACCAAACAACCAATGGCTGAATTATACCCGCAGTGTGCATCCAGTGAGTTAGACTAGCTGGGGACAAGTGGGCCCGTTGGTCATGCAAACACACATGCATACACACACAACCCGTTGCATGATAATATGTTCAGTAAGTCAGATTTACTGAAAAAAGATGCCACCCAAGAGATCACAGGGGAAACACTACTGTCACAAAGACACTTTCATCTTCAAATTAAACCACAGACTGTAGCAGCCAATGTGAGAGAGTCCAAAATATGTTTCAAAACTCTAAAGCTGCCACAGCGGCTCCAGGGCCTACCTGTGGTTCACCCTGTTTGAGTCAGTAAAGATACACGTCAAAGATTAAGCGATCAAACCGTCCATCCTCCGGCCCTCTAATATTACGCTCTCATGCTTTACTTATCAGTCATCTCCTCAAAGATCATGCCATGTTTCTGCAGCACTGTGTGGTCCCCCTGCTAGCACAGGATGTAGAGAAACAGACCGATTGAGCTAATGACTATCTGACATCGCCTGCAGCTATGTGGCTGTACCCAGCATTCATCAAACCCAGTGCAAACACTCAGATGTGGGGAGGAGAGGCAGACAGGGAGGGGTCAGAGGAAGACATGAGGGAGAAAAGGCAAAATTCTCTGCACATTATCATAATTTAAAGAGGAAAATACATGTGGCTACTAACAGTATATACAGTAGCAGCAAAACACATGTTTTTGCACAAATACTCACCAACATATGCAAGCAACATGCACACACTTACAAAAACAAGAGTATTTAGGTGCCACTTAGCACCAGACCATCAGTCTATTATGGAGGCAGCAAGAAAACAATGTTGGGGAGCAAGATCAGACAGGGATAACAGAAAACAGGCTGCATTCTGCATTCCAGGACAGGCAGTCCAACACAACACAGACACAGGGAGAGACACAGAGACAGACCATCTCTGGCCTAAAACCATACATCTGCCCTGCTCCCCCAGACGGGATGAGCTGCGGTGAATAGGATTTTTTGTGCTTCCTTGCCATTCCTGTCATTTGTGGGGAGTGGAGCTTCTTTGGAGAGGAAAAGAAGGAGAATGAGGAGAAGCTGTGGAGATGGTTATGAGTTTACTGTACTTGTGTTCTTTGGACACTTTCATCCGGTAGTGTCCCACGTGCAATTTTAACATGAGTGGACCCAGTGAACCCTTTAACTCTGGCCATTAGCACTGCACTGAAAGCATTCCGCTACAATTAACTACTTCTATAGAATGCTGAAACTACAATGTTGATCAAGGAAGAATGCAACTGTTGTTAGAGTGACTTAAGGAGTTTCATCTCAGTTATTTTACCATAAGCTGGGTTCTCCTGTAACTGAGAAAGTTATGTACACTGTTTGCAATCTTAGCCAAGTTTATTCACTCACCAAACCTCATTTGCAACTTTTGCTGCCTAATTCTAAACAAACCAAGCAGACTCTTTTGTCCTACCACAGTCGTCCCCTTCCAGCAGAAATCAGTAACGCGAAAATAGCTTTATGTGCAGAGATAAAGTGATTCACAAGGGAACTGAAGGTACACCAACACAGAAGCCATGACAGGTCCCTAAGTCGTGCAGACTGATAAAAAGATGTTGCAGGTGTTTCCACCCTACTTTAAATTACCATTTTTCTGACCTCACATCTATCACTGTTGTCATCTTTCTTTATGAAATTAAGCCTCACTTTGGACCATTTATTCCTCTCTGCCATGATTCCTTCTTGTTGTTTCCAGTAACATAGATGCATGAGTTTGGCGTCACTGTTTTGCAATGTGCAACTGTCAGAAAAACATGCCATGGTATCACAATACCAGAACTTTACAATGCTAATATTGGTCCAATTAGGGGTGCAACGGATCACAAAATTCATGACTCAGGTGGTATCACGGTACGAATCCAGGAAAAAAAGAAGTGGCCTTATGTTTAAATTATTTTTAAAATGTATTGTACGTGGTTTTGACCTCTCTCTGTTTGTAGTTATCACCATAGTAATATAATGTAATAAGAATATTAAAAATATACATAATAATTATATATAATAAAAATTACAATAATAATACTATACAGTATATGTCAAATACTATACTCTACTATATTATACAGTACTGTACTATGTATATATTGTAGTACATAAAATAGATAATTATAGATTGTACAGTAGAATACACTACTAACCTCTGTAGTCTGGCTCAATGTCTTGCCCACAGCACTATGGTCAGAAGTCATAAGTAATAGCCAATCAACACAGACACACTGTGCCAGAGACAGACAGACACAGAACTGCACCAGCATAGTTACACCAGTGATAATGCCCAAAGTCATTTCACTCAAGGTGATGTGACGGCTTCAGTCGCTCCTCACAGAGATGTGTTGCAGATTAAAACACAGCGTGCATCTGTCCTGTCTTTTCACTGCGACGCTGCATTGAGATTTTGGGTATTATTACTCATATAAAAGTAACAGCGACGGTAAAACTGTGTTTCATATTATGATGGTTACATGTAGTTCGCAGATCAGTGCATGCTGAACCATGGGGGGGGGGGGGCAATTCGTATGGGACACGGGACAATTGTGAGCCGTTGCACCCCTAGGTTCAATACAATACTAGTAGTAGGAAAACGATACTCAATACCTCTTTCAATATCAGAACAAAAAGAAAAGTTCTGGGCACAGAGAAAAAAAAAAATCTTTTTTAAGAAATTTGCCACAACCTGCACACAGTGCTATTACTAAAGTCACCAAACACTGTCCAGTTTTGCTGAAAGGCAACTTTCAGGCAGGACAGTAAAGACTGATGTGAACTGAGGTCTTGAATAAGCACTTAGATCATTTTTTTTTATCGCCCTGGTACTTTTGATACTATCAAATGTTATTATCATATTGTTTTTAAACATGTAGTATTGGAAAAGTATTTAAGTATCAATACTTCTGACAACCTTAATGCCAGCCTTGATAAATGGAACTGATAAGCTCTGAGGCATAAGATTCTGAAAGATCAGGCAATTTGGAACTGATCCTCAACTGGAACTGGTTCCCAAATCCAATCACGATAAGGAGGGAGAAGAGCGAGGAAAATGTGGTTGATGAAGACCTTGTGATGAAAAAGAACAGCACTTCTGCTATTTGGAATATTTTGATTTCAGGAAAGCCGACATGTTATGAACACAGATACTATGTGAACATACGCCTAACAGTTGTGGCAACTTCCAGAGTAAACAAGCTAGTATTCACCCTTCAATACTTGTTTAGTTAACACACATCACAAATTTTCTTCATATCATGCAAGCCTAATCCTAAATGTGACCTTTGATTTAAAAAAACAATATTAAGAAACAATATTGATGTACATGAAATTAAAAATGTAAGTTTATACACCATCCCCAATTTCCTGCACATTCGCACACACGCATATATGCAAACATACCCATGCAAAAACACACAGCCACACTGTAGACCAAACACAACCATGCACACATGTACTTCGCTTCCCCTCTTATGGGTCAAAGACCATCTGGCAAGTTCTAGGTTTACTTTCAAGGCACTGTTTTAATTAGCAAGATGTTTTATTAGATGAGAAATTAATCAAAAGAATACAAACACTCAGTTAATCTGGCAAAAATGTGAAGGTTCCACATTGTTTATCATAAGCCATCTGTGTGAACCCTCTCAAAGTTGAAAATTGCAGAATCTTTTCTTCCCTCTGTTCTCTTTCCCTCTGTCTTTCTGTGTGTGTGCATTGAAAACACACAGTGAGCAAGATCAACTAACCATAATATAAAGACCGATCCTTCTCTGGTGACAAGAGGCAGTGAAACAGTCGATTTTAATTTGCTTTCAAAATATGTTTTACAGTTTTGGGCACCAAAGGCTTAGGCTAACAGAGACCCAATCTCCCCCATTCATCATTCGTGTCCCATTGGAGAGGAGACACAGAGGGCTGGCGAGAGAACTCCTATTAAAAGTAAATTAGACAGAAAATCTCTTCAGCAGCCCAAAGGCAGTCCGAGACAGATTCAGAGTATTTGTTGAAGGGATGATAGTCAAGAACTAATTAGGACATAAACAGCAAAAATATCAGGCCTGCAAAATATGAGAAAAGACATATGATGGATGATTAGAAGAGAACTAAATAATGTTATGAATGGATGGAACCATAGCTTGGTTTCTCAATAAATATTTTAAAGACCTAAGAGTTCAGTTTTTGTCTCCCGCTTTTCCAACTTTTCGCAGTTATAATAGCTAGACTTTGTAAGTAAGCTGCCATTGTGAGAAATATTTACTAAACAATTATGATAAACAAAAGAATCATGCATATGTCTAACTTAAAAAAAATCACATATTATTATTAAAATAAATCATATTATATATATAATATAAACATTTATAATAAAGTTCATTCTTTCACCAGACTGTTTCCCAATTCTCTACAAAGAAAATAAACCATTTCTGTAGATTCTACTGTATTTAAGGCTGCATCTAAAGCTTCAATATGTTCTCTGCACTGACCAAAATGTTTCTCTGTTACCAAGTATGGTACCAAAAACTGGCACCAAAGGGAGATTCATTGTCTTGTTTACATAAGCTTTGATTAGATATTTCCTGATTTATATAATAATATTGCAAATTTTACAGTTTTTTTTTAAAGTAAAGTTCTCGTGTAGTTGTTTTGTGTCAAGACAAAACTTAGATTGTTTAGTGTACTATAAAACATATTCTTCAGCGTGAGGTAACAAAACATTTCTAATGTACAAAAACTGAGATTGAGACTGGTATCTAAATACTTTAAAAGATGCCCAGCATTTTAAATGGGTATTTTGTGAAACTTATACTTCTATTAGAGAAATTACAGCAAAAAGATGACAGAAAAAGATGGCAGAGATGGATAGAGAATTACATGCACTTAATGTAAAATAAAATAATGTAAAACAGCGGGGATGTTGCTGTTTATGGTGGGTGCCTAAACCCCTAGGAATCTAGGGCACTATGGCCCTATTTCTACCTTAATCCCTCCCTGAATTTCAGAGGCCTTTCATGCGTTCCTCATTTGATGTGGACTTTCAGACTTTTCAGTTTGATCTGAACCAAAATTACAGGTGTGCAACCTGCCGAAGACCAATCAACCTGAACAACGGTTCACCTCTGGACCAATTACAGTACAGGAAGTTCTGGCAGGCCACTGCCAGAACTTCTCCTTTTTCCGAACCGGAAAAAGGAGAAACAATGCAACAAAACAAAATGAGCCACGGCTGCACATGTTTAATTGACATTTGGTCCGATGACTTTATAAACAGTCAGCTGGAAAACACTCAGCACTTTTCACTTTTCCAAGAGGATGAGAGAGGAACTGAATTGAACTGACAACATGCTGATGTCAGACGCATACCAGTCTAAAAACAAATAAATTCCAAGTATAGGGAGACACAGCTCATGTACATAATGAGGAAAGGACATGGGTATGTCATTCATAGTTCTTAAGAGCGGCCACATTATTGCACTGTAAAACCAAAATAAACAAGATCTCTATCTACAATCCGATAAAAATGTGGACCTCGTTTCAGATGTTCAGGTGTGAAAAGCCCCTCAGTTCTGAGGTTAAAAAAGACAGTTCAGAAAATGGCCAACGACTGTGCATTTAAAGATGAAGGATATGACAAAATTGAGGATGGCATGTAAAAAGAATCACAGATCACTTTTCTCAATCCTTAAAAATTACACCAATACAAGTCTACCTAATTTACTTCAGCCAAAATTTTTATTAGTAGAGACAGAGAAAGTCCAGTTCTTACCCGTATCCACTGGTTGGCTTTTCTTTCCACAGCATTGCCTGGATGCTCCGAGTACAGTCCCCACAAACACTGGAACAACAGCTTTCTGCTTACAGCTGCAAACAACAAAAGACACCAGAAATCACAGCAGGTTTGATATGTTCACATAGGTGCATGCTATATTTCTGGTTTAACATAACATCCCCGACACAAAGCATCAAAATTCATTAGTCTGAAGTCTGGACGATGCACTCACCATCAGCAGTGACATAATGGTTCCAGCACAGTCGGCCAAGAAACTGGCCCAGGAAAGGCAGCCTCTTCATGGTCTCTGTTGTGGAGGTCTAAGGGACAGAACAGACACAGACAAAGGAAAATGGATTTAATAGTCTTCATGTTTTTCATTTTGAATACTCTTACACATTTGATCCTGCTAGCTTGGGCTAATAACTTAAGTGGGTTAGTTCTCTAAGTCGAGGGCACATACTATAATATGTTTTCCATCTGGCATATAATCAGACTCAAACGTGACAGAAGTTTGAAAAATAAAAGCATATTCATTGTTTCACTGGACGTGTACATCTCAACCGTTTCATCCTCTTTTGTTTTATTCTTTTCACTCTACTTAAAGCTTGTGGTTACAGAGTTGAATAGCTGGCACATCCACAGGTGCACAGTACATTACTCATGCATCACCTTTGGTTCCTGTGTTTAAGTCATGTCACAGTTCCTAACATAGAGTCAATAGTGAGAGATACACAGCGCAGAACAGGGCTCTGGCCGAGGGTGCTATACCTGTAAGGGTTTAAGTATGTGTGTCTGTGCTTGTTTATCCGGCTCAAAACAACAGACCATGTGATTCATTTCACCTCACAGCCAATTAAAACATACAGAAGGTTTCAAGCTATGGCACACACCACATTTAGGTACAATTAATTTAAAACAAGACCTGGTCTAAAGTATCATCGAGTTTGAGTGAACACCAAAAACAGAACAAACAAGAATCTAGTCCATGTGAAAAACAATATCGGAGCTGGTCATGATTTTAAAGCCAGAACCAAACAGAAGGTTATTATTAAAATTTCTTTGGCAGTTCAGAACCAACTAATTTGTTCTTTGACAAAACAAAGTGTATTTGTCAGAAAATTACTTGGCATTATTTATTGAGACATATGCCTTCTGTTTGGATGAAGACTTGCAAAATACTTTGTGATTCGAGATAACTTAAGGATAAATACACCAACGTACAACACTGTTTTTGCTCAGTTTTATTACTTCTTTGGGTTTAAGACATCAACACAGAGCATATTATGTTTTACAATATGATGACTCCAGTCAGTGGAACATACAGAAAACAGATCAAAGAGGTGACGTATTATTACTTAAATTTACAAGCATGTGTCTGCACACGTGTGCATGAATCATGCTTATGTGCATGTACAGTATTACATAGTATTAAGCCCATATTAACAGTCTATATCATACATTTCACCTCTGAGCTAATTAAACTGTAGAGAACAGCTTTGATGCAGGAGAAGAAGCCCACACATAGAAATCTGACATAAGCCAGTTATAATTGAAGCAGTGTGCTGTTGCTCAACCAAAAATGATTCGGCTTACTTCACTGCCATTTACACACAGCAGAGGTTGTTGTGTTGGATGCTCAGAATCTGATATAATCCTACAATGTGGAAAAACATGTACACTAATTTAAAATATCACAAATTTCTTGCTTCAAAACATTTCCTTATTCTCGTCTCATGTCTTTTACTTAGATTGATCATCCCATCAACATAATTAACACTCTTGTCCATCAAGCAAACATGCTCTTGAATATAAACCTCTCTTTTGGCTAGAATTAAAAAGCATTTTTTATCACCACTATCGGGGTTTGGCAATTGGACAAATATACTGGCAATGAGCGACTTATCACCAGCTGTTTTGGAGTGATTTTTGTCATTTTATTTTGCTAATTAATGGTCTGCCTCCAAAGAACAAGTAAAAGGTGCTGCTCAGCAACAGTCTCATTCAGCGGGACAGTACAAACCCACTGAGCCACAGAACAAGTGAGAGAAAAACAGCTTGTAAGGTCAGAATATTTTCTCACCTAACATGGTGAATTAAGGATTCATTTTGACCAAACCAGGTTTGATGATTGTTGGAACTGTGGAAAACTAATCAAGACAGTTTTGGTGAGTTTTATTTTGTTTTACTATCAAGTTTGAATGAAGTGTGTTTTACAATGATTTAACAAGGCAAAGAAGCTCATCTTAGTTTGGTAAAAGAGAGAAACTTGAATTCAAAAGATGCATAGTTGTATTTTTCTGTTAAATAAGGAAAATAGGTGTAAGAACATTTTCTTTGTTGACACTTAGTGAGTTTATTTTGTTTTTCATTTACTGGATGCACACATCTCCCAGCCGAAACTTAGACACACTACACACACACAGACTTGTGTTGCTATATTCGTGAGGATCTGTTATTGACATTCCCTAGGCCCTTACTCTAACTCTACCCATCATTATGAAGAGAGTAACCCTAACCCTTTCCCTAACCTAAACCTAATTCCAGCCCTAACCCCAAAATCAAGCATTAAGAATTAAATTAAATTAGAATTAAATTTATCACCACTAATAGAAGAGGTGAAAATTAGCTGCAACCGTTGTAATCTGACATTTAAGAGAAAAATATTCAAGTCGCAGCACTGCAGAGGTATATGCAATTTAGGAAGAAAAGAGGACAGAGAGAGGGGAAGAAGAAAAAGGGGAAACAAAATGTTGTTGCCAATATTAATCAATTTTGCCTCATGCACCTTTCATCAGAAACAATCAGAGAGCACTGATCAAACATGGCTTCAGTCCTGGATAAAAGGAAGATGTTAAGGTAACGTTGGACCTGTATGTTCAAAAAGAGCATCAGACAGACAAGGAGACTAACTTGAGTCACTCAAGTGGATGAGATCACCATTAATGGGAAGCAGAATGGTAATAGGCCAAGTATAGTTTCTCTAAATGCCCCCACTGTGCCCCCCACGACACCACCAGTGCTGTCTGGAACACAGCCCTCACACTCAGCCTTCCTATCAATCCAACAACACATGGTAAACGTTGTGTGTGAGTATACATGTGCATTTGTGTGTCGGTGATGCAACTAAAAAGGAATGTTCATTTACAATAAGAACTTTACTAATGCTTTGTGACTGCAGGAATGCCCATAAGAATGAGCAATCACAACAGAAAGTAATTATCACCGCCTATCAGGGCCAAATCACCATCAAAGCCTCGTCAACATTGTCTCTAATTATAAATGGGCTTTGAGACAATGTATCTTGTCTTGATTAGGGACAGACATCTCAGACAGAAGTGACTGATTATGTACTAGCTGGAGAGGCAAATGAGACAAGTTTATAGACAACGATGAAGAGAGCAGTGAGGAAACACTTCTGTCCCTGACATCACTGAACCACAATCAGAGTAGCCCAAACACTAAATAGCAAAGTTACTATGGTGAAAACATAAATATACAATAGAGTTTACTGTCGAGTTCCCGACACCCTGCATCCATCTTACTTTGGGCAGCAGGATTTTCCAATCAACTCCTTTGAGGGGCGGTCTGATACTGCAGCAGTGGTGTAGCAGAATTTAGGCGACTTCTATGGTGACCAATAGGTGTACGACATTATGGCAAATACACATGCACGCAGGCAAAAATAGTTCATTTTTTGAAATGCCTTTTTTTGCCCAGAGTTAAATGAGAAGATACTACTCTCATATGAAGCTGGAGCAAGCAGATGGTTATCCTTGCTTAGCATAAAGACTGGAACCAGGGGACAACGGCTAGCTTGGCTTTGTCCAAGGATAACAAAATCAACTTACCAGCACCTCTACATCTGACAAATTTAAAAGGCATATCTCATGCGCTTAATCCTTACAAAAAATAAAGAGTAAAAATGTCATTACATGAATTTATGGGGTGCTAGGTGTGGTACCATTTCTTAGCCAGGCACAGTGACTTTCAGAAATCTCAGCTGGTAGCATGGCAAATAAAGATGAGCACTGATCTGATATCAGTGCGTTACAAAAAAAAAAAATCTCAGAGCTCAAATCACTCAGTAAAGAGTCTGTTTTGTATTACCCACAACCCCAAAACAGTTCAGGTTTTGCTGCAGATCCACACAAATACAAACCAAATTAGGAAATAAAGACTGAAATAACAGCATCCGTATTCACAGTTCAATAACAGAGATTAGGTACAAACCAGTTACTCACGGTACCAGTGGTCAGTCAGTCAATAGCAAGTCATACAAGTTTGCAATGTTGGCATTGACGCCAGCAACTCCTAGGAGGACTGTCACAATTTCAAAATTCACACATTCAAAAAAACAAAAACCGTCAAAACGAGCTCTCAGATATGATAATCAAATCAAAAAGGCAGAATTGGCGATGCTTCTACTATTGTTTTTTTTCTCTCCACCCCTGCCTACTTGCACCATCCAGTACATGTCCAAAGACATAAAAAAACAAAAAAAAACAACACCCCAAAAACGATATAGCGCAGCTTACTTGATATCATACATACCTTTTTAAAGAAGAATTTGAAAATGTAAGTGATAGTCATCAGGGCATGACTCCAACGAACTGTTGATCTTTAAAAAAAAAAGACTCTGCAGTCTAACAATGACCAACAATGGAACAATGGAAACAACAAACAACAATGAAAATGTTTAAATCTAAAAATTGAATCAAATTGTGCACTTAAAATTAAAAATCAAAATGAACTGTCTGGAGAATTGAGACACCCCTAACTCATGAAAAAACTTTGACTGGAAAAAAGAAATACAAAATCCTCCTTTCACAGACTTCAGAGACCTATTTACCACGAGCTGGCTACATCAATGTCATAATAATGACAATAATACCCAATGCCACATTTTAGGCAGTATTTTCCAAGAGAGGGGGCTGGCTCCAGTGCCGTACTGAACGGACTATATCAAAGTGATATCAATCTACTAATCAAAATTTAAGCAAGAAAGCAAATAAGCAGATTTTCCCCAAAACATGCAATATTGAGATAGGAAACTTTCTCCACTTTTCTAACCAAGTGTAAACCTGGAAATTAATAATAACTGGCAGTATTTCTTCTTTCTTGGGATATAAGCCACAGGAAAGTTGTTAAGTCATCAAAGGATGCAAATGCTGCCAAGAAGCAGGGTATCCTCAGCTGGTCTTTTATGAGCACACTGCCAGTAAAAAGGATTTCAACCTAATTAAGCTATACCATTCTTTTCTCTTTCTTTGTATTTGCTCCATAATCATACACACGCTGACACCTCTGCATGACATATACGTAGAATAATGCTAAAAGAGAAGGAGATACACAGATAAAAATAATAGCCAGCCAAAGCTTTCATCTACAAAAGTATAAAAGTTGTCAAAGTAGAGAAAGTAAAAAGTAAGTCAGACAGAGACACTTAAAGGGATACTATCCATCACCAGAGTCTTACTGTAAAACATATGGACTGTAGAGAATCAGAAATGTGAGAATTGGTTATAAAAAGCAGCAAGACGGAGAGTGCTAAGGCGCAAGAGCTGGAAGGAGGAGGCACGGTTGTAGTAACACTGAAATCTCACAGTCCTGCACCCCTCCTGTCCTCTGCCCCCTTCCCAAATTTGCTGGACCTGATATGGGGATACATTAGGTTAGCACTGGAGGTCCCAATGCGGCTATTACCTGACAAACTCAACACTGCAGCACTGCCAGCCAGACATACACAGCCTCTGCACAGCACAGAGCAGCCTCTGTTAGCAGGAGCCTTCCAACGCTGGACTTACTGTTCAGGCCCTGGCTCGGACAAAGAGTGCGGTGTGCATGTTGTGACTGTGTGCAGCGTTGTTTGTGGGGTGTGTTGTGTGTGTGGTGTGTGTGTGTGTGTGTACTAGATGTGCTGGTGTTTGAATTAACTTAGTGCTTCATTAATCAGACGTCTGTTTGGCCTAACTGATTAACTGTTAATTTATTTCATTAGTAAGGTGTATCAAGCCTGTAAAACAGGCCCCTTATTGGATACAAACCATTTTATTAGACTTAAAAGGCATCTGGGAAATAAAGTGTAGAACAAAAACTATCCAGATCTGTCAAGAATATAAATCTCAGAACTCCCCCCTTGCATTATAAAAAAGTTTACAAAAGAGAAGATGTGACAACACAGGCTCAACTTTTCATGAGCTCACCATGTTGTTGATGTGTGTGAGGAGACGCTGGAGGAAATCCCTCAGTCTGTTCAAGTGCAGGCAGGTGTCTTTCTGAGTGTCTGGGCTGTCAGCCTGGCCCCAAGCCACTGCTCTGTCCAGCCAGAACTGCATCTCCTGGATGTTCAGCAGGGGCTCTGCCGTTTGTAGCTGGATCAGTGGCTGCAGCTGAGACATTTGGCTTCTTGTCCAAGTGAATGTGCAGAGATCTAAAAATAAAAAAGAAATAAAGCGTTGTCAAGCCCAAGGACTGAACATAAAAACACAAATATCATATTATCTGTCCTTAATCATCTTTATTTTGTGGTCACAAGTCAATGTCACCATTTTTACATAGCGATATTTATTTCAGATAATATTTCAATGTACAATGAATCCCTAGATTTAAAGTACTCCCTAGATTTAAAGTACTTTGAGGCAAAGGTGGGCCACCTCAGCCAAAACAATGACCATTACCATTAAGGTGCCTTGTGCAGTTTTAAACCACTAGGAATGGTATAGATAGAGCTGGGTATCAGTACTCTATACTCTTTTAGGTATCGACCAAAATAACCCAGTACCAAATAGAATCGAGTCTTCTACAGTCAAATGATACCTGCATTTTTCTACCCAGATGGTTTTGCTTGAGGCCAATCACACAATTGTTCTTCGATTTGATGTGACCTGCGATTGGCCCACTACCATACAAGCTGTATTGGGTGGACGATTGCGATGGACGATGATATCATTGCTGGGTTTGTCTCAGCACCCATGTAACTTAGTTGTATTTAAAAAGAAAGTATTGAACATGACATGAAGACAAATGCAATAAACACCAGCAACAGCTTCTTTTTATTTTCTCTTCTACACGTCAAAAAAGGAACATAAGCAACAACTCTATGGTAACTGTGAGAGGACACACTGCCTCAAATGCAGACAGCTTTTAAACTACAATGTTACAATGTAGAGGGTTCAGTGGTCAATGACTGTCAGCCATCGCAATGGATCGGCCCAACCCTACTTGGTCCCCATTTGGTTTGTATCATGCACATGCATAGGACGCACATGCATGCCCATGTGGATGTGAGTGATGCCACTGACACTTGTCCCACCACTTTTGAGCTATTACTGAAACGCAAACAATGCCCCAACGAAGGCAGCAAAGAAGATGGCAAGCTAGGAATCATGGATGTAAAAAATGCAGAATTTAAAATATTTTCAAAAAGCTTTGCAAACCTCCAGGGCATAAAAATTAGAACAACATCCAGCCAAAGCCGATAAAATATGCAAGTGAAGTAGATTTGCTTCATTTCACTGGCCATATTAGAACATTAGCCAATGGACAAAAAAGTGTTTTTTTTCATTCATATTTTGCTACCTGTTTTATGTTGCAAATATAATATTAAAATCTAATATATATAAAAATGTAGCTTGGAAAACTTTTCTGTACTGATAATCTCTTCGCGTGTGTGCCAAAATACACACAGACACAATTATATCTGGACAAACCAACATCAGCCAAGAATATCAGTCAGCCAATCTAACTGTTGGGCTCTACTTCCTACTGTGCATGTGTGGCCTACATCATCCCCCATTTTATATTACAGCAGAAGTGGATAATCCAATAATAATTGGAAGTAATAATAGGAGGAAAATAAACTGAAGCATAGCGTGTTAATCTGGTTATGTTAAGCTCTTCTTACTACAATCTAACGATCAAACTTTTAAGCTGCAGGCGATCAAGCCTCCCTCAAGAAGGCCTACTGAGAAATAAACAGTGCATTCTTCACCTTTTATGATGATGGAGAGAAAAATGTGGGGGGGCACATAACAAGGATGTGTGTGAGGATGTGTTTTGTGTCTGTGTATAGCCCAAGAATGGTGTGTATGTGTCCATTTGTTGTTTTTTTGCCATAATGACAGGTCTGTGTGAGACACCGTAGGGTTGTGTTTTATGATCTCCTCGTTGCACACAATTTGTTTAATGTCTTGCCATCATCTCTGCTGGAAAGCCCCTATGGCTCGCTGATGTGAATATATAAATACTCATTTTCGGAGAGAAAAAAAGCCCAACCAAATTAGGAACAAACGAGTCTTGTTGACTTGTGTTGGGGGCTCAGTTTTCAGCAAAGCAGAGGTGGAAAAGAACCAATGTTGAATATCTAAGTAGTAGACAGTCTCACCCACATTCTGCATCACACACAGACAGTGACATGTAGACACCGACATACATATGTACTTACATAATGTTGTTAGTGCAAATGCATGTCAGACAGGCAAAAAAAATGCGGACATGCACATAAACATACTCAACAGCAGCTCGGTGTTGGCTGAACACATTCTGGAGCAGGAACGAGATGTGACTGGTCAAATATTATCTTTGAAGATTTGTTAAACTAAGCTTGTGGACTTTGGGTAAGGGTGAGTTTGCTGTTCCAATTATGAGATTGTTGACATTATTTCTGTATAATCAAATCAGTTAAACATCACTCTACAAATTTACTTCTGTATGCTACAGTATGTTATATTTAAGAGCACCTGGATTAAATGAGACCAAGAAAATTGTTGTCTCAATAATAGCCATAAAAAGGAGCAGTTTGAGGTAATGTAGTTTTATATTACTTCAGCATTTTGCTACTACCATGTACCATTCATCATATCACATGCAACCACATGTCAATACACACCAGAATAAATGAGTGCAGAACCATAACCAATACAGCTGAATCCATACACGCCACGAAGGGTCACCAAGTGGTTTGAATGCTTATTGAAGTGATGTGAATCATATGTTTTGGCTTTCCTAGTCACAAGATCACAACCCAACTGAACACCCATTACAGATTTTATATCAACATGCTAAATGGTGCTCTTGACCACCATCATTAAAATGCCAAAAGTAGGACGAAAAAATGGTGCTTCATTCCTCCAGTACAGTTATGGGATTGGAATTGGAGAATCTATGCAAAGATCCTGTTCTGGCAGCCTGTGATGGCCCAGACCTTTCAAAACCACTCCATTCTGATGCTACAACTAGGGCTGTGTACTGGCAAGAATCTGGCAGTACGATACGTATCACAATACAGGTGTTACAATTCAGTACATAGCGATACTTTAATCAATATATGTGATATATCGACTATTTTTAAACCTAATTTACTGTCATAGTATAAAGAATACAGCACCATAGCGCATAAACAATTAGTTTAAAAAATCTACTTTTTTGTAATCAGAACAGTGACAATAGATAACAGCACTGCTATCTAGCGGTCAGGGTTTAAACATAACGCAAAATAAAATAAACCTTTGCCGCAAATCTTTGCATGTATCATAATATCATGATACAATGCTTTTAAGAATTAATACAGTATTACAAAACTTAACATCACAATGCCTAAGTGTATCTATATTTTCTTACACCTCTAGTAACAACTGAGAATTATTTAATCACTATCCATTACTCTGCCAGTGAATTTCTCACTGAGTCGATCTACATAATCGCTTGATCCAATTACAATTATCACATCTTTGATCCACTGGTTGTGTGATGGTGGGGTAACATCCTTCCATTTAAACAAGACTAAACATCTAGCTAATAGAGAAGAAAAGGCAATAACCCTCTGTAGGTGTGCAGGGAGACTAAAATCACATGGAGCTGAGAGTACCCCAAATCTGGGACCCATTATTAGATTATGTGAACAGCTTACCTGGCTTGGAACAATGAACTCTGGACTGCCCAATCTAGGCCTAAATGTACTATGATGCACTAGCTTTGTTTTGGTTTTTTGTATGTTTGTTTGTGTTATACATTTTGTTTTTGTTTTTGTTTTTTATTTGTCTTTTCCTTCCTTAATGTGATCTCTTTGCTTCGGTTGTTGTCAGGTTCCAGTAGCCTTTACTCTTTGCATATAATGGTAACTTGAGATGACAACATATGTCACTGTCTTGTATGTTAAATGGAAAACTTCTATAAATAGTGTTGAAGAAAACACAGAAAAGCAGCAACCTTCCCATCTAAGGAGCTGGAACCAGAAGATGTTTGACATTCATGGGTATCAATTGACAAAGAAATTGATCAAATAACTGCGTCAAGCCTTGACTTTATATTCGAAGGAATGCTTTTCTCCTAAAACACAAAGATAACAGAGCAACAGGAGTCTAACTGAACCCTCCTCCCTGATGATTCAAAGACATACTACCTTTTTTTAAACCCAGTATCAATCATACACCCTCCAAGACACACTTAGACTGCGTATAAGATACTTTGAAATAATATAATAATAATAATCCTTTATTAGTCCTATAACGGGATAAATTTGCAGTGTTAAAACCTGAGAGTTTCTCCACACAGAATAACTTACCTGAGTCAAAGGTTTGGATGCAGCAACCACACCACACCACGGGATGCCAGTATTTCCTCCACTCTGTTACTGCAGTTACACATGATGAACAACAGTTCAATTTAAACATACAAAGGAACTACAAATATACATCCGCTGTATGTCAGACGGTGTCGGTGCAACTCCATCAACACACCTGCGTTTCACGCGTCTTTGCAATGAGCCACCGATATTTACATTAGCTTTGTTAGCAAGCTAAGCACTCCACATTCGTATATAAATGTCAGCTACAGTAGCTTAAAATGCGGACTTGCATGTAAACTGGACGTGAATCCATCAAAGTGAAATCTTCAAAGAGCAGAAGTCAGCTGAATCCATTCATTTTATATGTCTTCAGACAAGAAGAGAGACTTTTCGTCCCGCGGAATAAACAAACTGAACTTCCCTCTTCTCTCGGAGTTCCGTGTATGGAAGAAGACTATTGGCTGAGAGGCGCGTCACCCACATACGTCCTCCTCACAGTGGCTGCTGGGAAATTGAGTCAAATGGCTGTAGGGACGGTACAAGAAGAGCGCTCTTCTGAGAAGCTCCTAACTGCCAAACTAACGAAAGATATATTATGCACTAATTTTATACAATGGGTGCCAGTGTCAAACTTACCATTCCACGGTGCATGTTTTCTCTGATGATATTTTAAAAAAATATAAGGGAATTAGGGAATTAGGGAATTAAAAATAATCATAAGATTTTTTTGTGAAAACAGAAAATAGAAAACGCTGAACAGGAATAAACCAGAATAATCCTGAGAATTAAAAGCCACAGTGTAGCATAAGATATGAATAAATAGCCCCTAAGTTAATTAACTGAAAAATAGTGGTAACACAACATTCGTAAGACTTGATTTTTAAAATGAATAAAATAAATATAGGCTATACACTGTTTTTATTTAGCTTTTAACAGCTGACATGTGTAAACCACAACTCTTCACATTAGACATAACATTCAGAATTATCCATTTGTAATATACAATATATACGTCTTATAATAAATTTAAAGTACTCAAAACAGTGTATTATCTTAGTTTTACCAGCAAATAATAAAATTAACACAATAATTCATTTTAAGAAGGCAAAGAATGATACTGAATAAAAGAAAACTAAAAATAAAAAAAATAAAAAAATCAAGTGTAATCAAGCGTGACCGAAGAGTAAGTGGAAAAGTAGTAGTGAGGATGGCATTATTCATATTGAATAGCCTATTCCAGTTTCTGGTCTGGTTGAAGTATAATGGGCAACCATATTTTACTCTCTTGTCCTTTTAATGAGAAATTTATTTTCTCCAAATTTCCGATGCATCATCACCTGTCTCATCCAATTTGCATGTAGGGGCTGTTGCCTGCTTCCAGTGAAGTAGTATTATACATGGCCGCAGATAGACTTAATGTTATTAAAGTGCACTCTGCACTAGTTTTCCCCACTCTAGGACCTAAATAAACATTTCTATTTAAATCCTTTGACATAGTATGAAAAATATGTCACCAATGCTCCAGTTCAACAAAGTATGACAGCTCCAAAAGTGTGTCAGTGATGACCTCAAGTTTTCTACTTGTTTGACCCAAGTTTTTCGCTCTCTGCTGCCCAGATTCCAACTCAGTCCAAGAAACATGACTACATTTTATCATTCAGATAACTGGCAGAATATATTTATTTTGTAAATTTCTCATGTAAACAACTTGATCCAAATAAACTTACTCATTTTGACAGAAATATTAATTTCAAAACTTGTGGATAGCCATTTTACAATCAATTAAAAAGCTTATCCATGGTTATTTCATGTGCACAAGATAAATGTTGACCTGAATTAAACCACTGAGCTTATTTTTAAGATAAACCTGTCACCAACTCATTAGCAGTTCAGGGGTTAAAGGAATTGGGAAATGTCTGGAACAATGACCATGTTGTATGTGTAAGTGTGTGTGCCTTTTGAAAATATACACCTTCTCTCTGCATATATGCATGCTTATGTTCTCATCTGTGTGAGTGTGTGAGTGTATGTGTGAGTGTGTGTGTGTGTTAAGACCTTTCAGGGTGAGGGTCCAGAGGGTGAAGCAGAGTGCATACCATGGCCAGGAATTCAGGGGTCCGGATCGTGTCCCTCTGGAACCCAAAGCAAACTTTGAGGGGTTCCCGGCTTGCACGACTCAAACTGACAAATCACCCAGAGGCGCGACTCAGACCCCGAGCAGCCAAGCACACTGACTGCACCAGGAAACGGTTGTTTAAACATACGTAATGTCATGTGTGTGAGTTGTGCATGTGTGTGTGCTTGTAGGCATTTGTGCTTGCATGAGAAAGAGATTATATATGAGTAAAGTGTGGGTTTTTAACCTCTACACACACACACACACATTTCTATGTCTCAGATATGTTCTTGTCCATGTGTCTGAATGTGGTCAAATGTAGTGGTGGCTGTTAATGCATGCCTCTACCATTTGAATATTGCTCACTAAACATGTAGAAGCCATGGTATGTGTGCACAGTAGTGAGTGTTACAGTGAGGCAATGCAGTCTGTAGGATGGGAGAATGTGTTTAAAGTGGTCTAGTGGCTCCACATTAGACATCAGAATTTCTGTGGTAGGAATGGTAGGAAAGCCCGGGCCTGTGGATATGTGTGGCTTAGTTGGTGGGAGTATGTGTGGCAGTGTGTGCACAGCGTGTGTGGTGTGTGTGTGTGTGTGTGTGTGTGTGTGTGTGTGTGGTGTGTGTCGCCATTTCCCCTAATCATAGTTTGGTGCTTGTCGCCTGCTTCCCAAATAGAACATGGAAACTGTGTGCAAAGTCAGTGAGGTGCAACATTTTTTTCCCTTTAAAATATATTCCAGTACATCTGCTTGAGGCTGCAAGCAGTCACTACTAGTTTTCTCAGATTCATCCGTGCAGGCCTTTAGGCTTTTACTTATACTTGTAGGCTGTTTTGATTCAGATCAATTGGCAAAGAAGTTTCATTCACATCATCCCTTGCCATCATGTATAGACTCATATAAACATAATCAGAACTAATTACCCACTAGAAGTGTATGGTGGTGGCTATATCTGCAGAGACTTGGCCCCTCTGCCTGTATTTTCTTATTTTCTCATATTTCGCTGTGCTTGTGACGTTTTTGGGTGTCAGCTTGTTTGGCTTTGGTGTGTAGCCCCCGGTCAACACGGCGTGCAGGCTTTGAGGTCGGGGCCAGTGCTGGGTAATGTTACTTTTAAAAGTAACTCATTACATTACAAGATTGCTGCCATTAAAAATAACTTGTTACATTACAGCATTACCTAAATAACAGAGTGCCTGAATTGGAAAACTGGCATTTTATGTTGCTTGTTACTGTCTCTTTCCTCTGCTCTCTGTCTGTGAGAGCTGCATAGAGAGATATACACTCATACATACACACAGGCAGTGGAAACTGAAGATCACTTTGGCTCTATTTGCACAAAAGCTGGTGATGTGTGGAGGTGTGGGCATTTTTATTTGTGTTTTCAAACGTAACTACTGTGAAACAATCAGAAAAAAAGCATTTTTTTTCTCTGATTCACTTTGTTCTCTTTGTTCTTTCTAATGTTTCTCACTCTCTTAATTCACTCTCTATGTCTCCCTCCCTTTCTCTAGTTCATTGGACAGGGGAGGAGGGGATAACTTTGAATAGTGTGTTTACAAGCAATGTTGTAATGACTAAAGGTCATGTTTCACATGAGATTTTCTTATTTCGCAAGGATTTTAATGTGTATTATTCATAAAATAATCTTTTTTCAAATGGCTGTAAAAATGTGTGCAATATGACTGTCTTTTCTAATGTAAGACAGTTTATAATCTCTTTACTTTGCTCTTGTTAAAGTATATAAAAAATGTTTTGATTCATGAAACATTTAGATCTCTGGCCTGAAACTGACACACACATACACATAAACACACACTTCACCTTAATTATACACATTTTACACAAAACTTTAAAACTGTTCCTGATTAAAGAAACTTCACAAAACGTATTTATGTTGGTGTCTCCATCAGTAAATGTCCAGTGAAGGCAGCAGTTAAAATCATAAAGCGCTGGCCCAAGTTCACCATCAGCTCCACCCTGGCTGCCTGCCTAGGCCAACATGTAGGTCAACCAGGGCTAGGTCTCTCTCTCCACATGCAGGGTGCTGTGTGTGTGTGTGTGTGTGTGTGTGTGTGTGTGTGTGTGTGTGTGTGTGTGTGTGTGTGTGTGTGTGTGTGTGTGTGAGAGAGTGTAGATGTGTGTCTAAGTCTTGTAAAAACATCAGCATATGGGTTTGGAACAAGGTCCCTGGCAATACTCGAAAAAACGAGAGAGAAGGAAAGAAAAACCACGGCAAAAACTTGAGAGAGTGTGGTTTGATGCCCAAAGTGGAAACCCACACACTGATGTTTTTGTGTGTGTATGCATGTGTTTATGTATGTGTGTGTGTTTGTCCTTGTGGCTGTGCGTGTGTGTTGCCATGCCTATGCTTGCATGGGCACACATATGGATGCAAGAAGAAATGTAGTGTAAACCACGTGTGTTTTTACTGTACTGCTACTCTGTGATTATTACAGAGCACAGAGACGGGTTGTCATGCAGTGGGCCAGCAACTCGTCCATATGTGTGTGTGTATGTGTGTGTGTGTGTGTGTTTGCTTGTGTGTGTGTTTGCTTTCATGCTTGGAGTGGAGGCCTGATCACAGCCAGAAATTTGACAGTGCCAACTGGGCAACTGTACCAGCAGAGATTAAAGATTAAAACACAAAGAGGACATTTACTCATAGGCACAAATGTATTTATATTTTTAATGAGCATTTTTTCTTTTAGACATACACTGTAAAAAATTATACAGGAATTTAATAATAATAATAATGATAACTATTTGACAAACAAAGCAAAAGAGCAGGCTACCAGGCAACAGCAAAAAGCCAAAACAGTTAGGCCAAACACAGGCAAGACAGAAATCAACTAAAATTTAGGTAAAATTAAAACACAAGCAAAAGACAAATAATAAGACAGAAGTGTAAAAAATGTAAGAACAATAAAAGCAAGAAAAAAAAAACATGTCAAAAATAAAGAGAAATAAAGAGAAAAGAATGCAGAGATGGCATCACTTAATGGCGTCTTGTCAATATAACGGTGTCTTGTCAATATAAATACATATTAAGAATAAAATAGTTCTTGGTGTGAAATGAAGAACTGAGAAAATGTGAAAGGAATCAATTTATTTGTAATGTTCATCAGTGGAACTGAAGAGTTGATGGTCCAACTTCATATCTTAAGCTTAGTGAACGTAATTTCTTAAATACAACTGAATTAATATCAAGTTTATTTCACTGGAACAGTTGATTTGTTTGAAAATTTCTAAAATACTTCAACTTGTCTTTTCATAATCAGTCAAGTAAAAATTTAAAGCAGCCCAGACACTATACTTTAAAGTTTTTTTGTTTGTTTTTTTTACAGTGTAGTTAATGATAATATGACTTGACATCCTTATTCTCTTTCTTATGTCAGTTAATGAGTCACATTATGTGGTTTTGTCCTTTTTTTGCACTCTTAAATTTGCAGGTGTTTCTTCTCACTCCTGGTATTCATCTCATTTTGTCTCACTGGATCGTTTAGGACAACATAAAAAGCACAGAATGACACTTTCTGGCCAAACTGTGATGCTGGAAGCTGTTAGCAGTTTATCATCTGAAAATTATAAATCAAACCCTTATCCCAATGATGAATAACCTCAACCATAAATAGATTTCAGGGTAAAAGTCAAAGCGCGTGATAGCTAATTTTTGAAGTATAGTTGTTTTTTGACCTTGTGGTTTGGCCAGAGAGAGATGTAGCCGGGTGGAGAGCTTGGGTATCAGTCTCTGGAGCTTATCCCGGACTCACTGTGACCAGGAGCTGCACAGCTGCTGACAAATTTGTCAGTTCTGATCCAGACCAATCCTATTACCAGTTCTGGTCCAGACCAAAGCCATTACCAACCTGGCTCTGCTGCTGTGGCCCTACATGACCTGACGCCTGTCTCAGTGCACCACACACACTGATGCTGCTCTGTTTGATGGCCTGGGCTGGTCTGAGTGTGCGTGTGTGTGGTGTCTCCTGCTGGATACCACAAGAGGAAAATATGAGCTCTGCGATAAGCAGCATTAAGCGCTATTTGCCTGTTCTTTGTCTTTTTATTCTTGCATCCAGTTGAGTGTTTTCCCAATGCACATCAACTGGTCCACAAAACCTACTTTTTCCATTGCAGTTTTTTACATGCTCACGTAAGTATGAACATGTTCAGGCACACACACTTTAACAAGACTTTAAGTCAAAGACTTTGTTGTTATGTCAACCAAGTAAATGTTTGTGTTGTGCAGCTCAGATAAAAACAGGAACACAAGACAACTTACATACATCATAATGAAATAGTCATTCTGGTTTCAGTAGAGGTGCTGTCTTTGACTCAAGATATTTTTTATTTCATGCACCTGACACGTCAGATGGTTTCTTACACAGAGCCATCTAGGAAGTCGTCCTTAGAAACAGTTTGGAGAAAGGCTGGCACTTTCAAAAAAAAAACAAAACTTGGTGGGCGATTGGATGAACCATCCATTTATCATGTCTAACAAGGGCTAACTTCAACCAATCAGACCAAACTCTTACCAAAGCCGTTTAGGAGAAGAGCGAAAACATCTTTGCCATCGAGAATAGCCTTCAGTGCCGTTCTTTGCACTTCTTTCAAGGAAGAAATACTTTCCAGCTCTGATATAACTGATGCTATGACAGTATCTATGCTAACCTCTTCAGGAGCCACCATTGTTTGTTTTAGAAGAGCCGCTACCATCATTCTCTTTTGAATGTGTTTTTAACAGTTTTGAAAACTGTGTTAGCAGTTGAAGAATGTGCTGCAAATATACAGTGTTTTGCAGGTGGTGGAGTATGATTGGTAAAAGTGTTTGTAGATTTTGGAAAATGTGGTCACTGAATGCATTTTGTGTGAAAGCAATGAAAAAGGTCTCTCAGTTTGGTCCACATAGACTTAACTTGACTTTTAACAATGCGACTCTTCAGTTTTTACCAATGCAAGTAATCATTTGAAAAAACATTTTCACATTTGTGCATCTGAGTCTATGTGTCAATTCAGGTCTTTTTGCGGATGAAATGGTTGTCCCTCAGCCTGAGGACAGTTGGTGCAGTGGAAGGAGGAAGGAAGGAGACATTCAAATTAAAGCAGAGGAATGTGCCGTTAAAATCTTCAGATCCGTTTGGGCTTAACTCTGAAAGTCTGGCTGTTAGGACAGAGAGTGAGAGAAAGAGGAGCCCAGAGATGGAGATGAGGAGGAAAGAGCGAGAAAGAGGAAACTGAAGAGAGAAGGAAGAGCTGTCAGAGGTGCCTCCAGACAGCAGCCAGCCCCCCTCATAAATAGATTTGTGTCTGACACAAAGTTTAAAGGAGCTGTTTTGGGTCTTCCTGTGTGTGTGTGTGTGTGTGTGTTTGTGTGCTTTTATGTGTTGACTTAGATCAGTGTTTTGGTTGCACAGCAGCTAATGTCAGATAAGGTTTGACATGATCAAAAAAATAAGTTAATTTTAAAAAGGCCTTTACCATAACAACAACATCTAAGTGTATGTGGTAGAAATCTTATTCAATTCCTCTTCTCTTTTCTTTTTCACATATAATTTCCATCAGTTCATTTGATTCCTGCATAATCACCATAAAGTAGAGAGGTGTCTTTCTCACAGATAATGTCATCAGTCTTTGAAAATGTCTGACTTTTTGATGGGTGTAAAACACTCTCAGTTAAAGGTTCTATATACAACATTTACTACCTAGATGTCACACTAGAGCTCCTCAGACATCTCAGACCAAAACAAATGAGCATGTTGGCCCACCAGACTCCATTGAGAAAAACAGGAAGTTTACCTTACAGGTCATTGTAAGACACACTTGTCAGAAACAAAATAAAACATATTGGTTAGTCTTTCCACTGTTCCAACAACTACCAATTCTGGCTTGGTTTGAAATAAACCCTTAATTAAGTGAGTTAGATGTGAAAACATTCTGGCGTTGGGTGACAGGCGTGAAATGGGCTGCAACGTAATCCTTGAAGTAAAAAAAAAAAGTGCTGAACGGAGAAGCTCTGATTACAACACAGAGAGTTAGTGTGACTTCATTCTCTGTTCAGAACACCATTGTACCTTTGCATAGCAAACAGTTGTTTGCTGTTGTATTAATTTTCAGAATCAATATAACTTTAAACATCAGCAACAGAAAACGGTTTGAAAAAAAAAAAGTCAAAGGTACAAGACTGAGTAATACAACTAACAGGTGACTCTTGTGTCTTTGTAAATCAGGGTTATATTCAGAAGGAAATGTTTTTTGAATAACAATCTCCAGAGGTAAAGATACTTGCTGTGCTCACTACTTTCTTGGTTGTATAGTGATTAAAGGTAGGAGACATGCTGAATCTTCACAACATGGCTAGTTTTAGGGAACAACTTTCAGCCTTTGTTGTAACACCAACTGGTCCAAAATGCAGCCACTCGCTGGCTTCCTGTTTCACCTAGATCAGATTACAAACTGTATGGTGTGTCTCTTATTTTTTAAGAAATATTTCAGATCATGGCCCTGCGATGAACTGGCGACTTGTCCAGGGTGTACCCCGCCTCTCGCCCAAAGTCAGCTGGGATAGGCTCCAGCTCCCCGCGACCCTCACGGATAAGCGGTTACAGAAAATGGATGGATGGATATTTCAGATCATACCAGCAGTGTGCAAAAAAAAACTGTCATCAAAGCAAACCGTGGCTACTTCAAAGAAACAAAAATAACAAAGAGCCAAAACATTTCACACATGAAGGTTGACAGGTGCGTAAGAAAAGAAGCAAAAAGTCTCGGCAGAGTGCAGTGCAAAGTTTTTGTTCCAGTTCTACAGCATTTTATCACAGCTCTGTCATTAAACTTTTCAAATGTAAGTACGGCTTTTTTTTTTTTTTCAAAATAGTAAATTAATGCTCCTCAGTCATACATGAGCAAACTGTTTTTTGTTAGGTGGCTCGTAATATTGTCTAGAATTAATAGGTTCTAACTCGGTTGGAGGGATGGGAGTTGCATTGCAACCTTTTTCATGGTGGAACAGTAACAGTCTGGAGTGGTTGTGTGTGTCTGTGTATGTTTGGGGCATGGGATGGGAGGATTCGCCTACAGTAATGTGGACACGCATGGGAAAAAGCATAAATCCCTATGCTACAAACAGCTACTTTATAAACTGGAATTAGAAATCTATTGGTGGCAGAACATTTTCTCACAATGCTCCATTGCTTTGGTGTCGAAGAGGCAAACACTATGGAGATTTTTAAATCAAGACTGAAAAAACACAGATTTTCCCTTTATATAATTCATCTTATATTTCATATGATCTTTTCTCTCTGTAATTGTCTTTTTGGTAAGGTTTTCAGAGACACTATGCTCGCTTTTGTTTTGCTTTACTTGTATGTCGCAACCCCTTCTCCAGGATTCCACTGGGTTCACGTTCAACCAAAATGACACAAGAAAACATATGAAAGCAGAAAATAAAAATTCAACACAGAGGCGCCTTAAAAGGAAATCACAACCTACCCAGTCTCAACTGCCTTATAATGTCTGGTGTGAGCAGTCACAGAAGATGTGTGCAAAATCCTGCCTAGAGGAACAGATCTTACCTTACATAACCCCGCTTTTTGTAACGTCGTCCACATATAAGGAAATCACTTATAGGTCTGGTGAGGTAAAATACATGGGACCAAACAACTTTTCAATATTAGAAGCACGTATTTACTGTATTCTAATCTCTATTTCATGCACAAACACGTGTAGTCACAAGGACACACTTTTTTATGGCAATTCCAGGCATTTTTAAAGCATGCTTCTTTATTGCTTTGAGAGGAAGCTGGGGATTGGCTGAGAAAGCGAGAGACTTTCTGTGACCAATGTGAAACAGCACAGCATGCATAAGCCTGTACACACCCGCACGCACACACACACACAGACCCACACCACACACAGTATCTCCTGTGAACTGCACATTTACAGTTATGAATACTATTGGGAAACCATCCATATGTCTTTACACGTTTTTATATGTTTATTTCACATGTTAAATAAGTGACAGGTTCACGCTGTGCTTTGTAACTATATATATACTTGTGGTGTGTGTGTGTGTGTGTGTGTGTGTGTGTTGTGTGTGTGTGTCCCTCAGGTTAATCTGGTCCTCCCTCTGATTACACATGGTTACATATAACACAGCTGCCTGCTACAGTCTGGTAATCAACCAGTAAGAGGAGAACCAGCTGAAGCTCCACATTTGCAATCAGTCAGAAAGAAAATCATTGCCAATAAAACTCCAGCTGTTACATCTAACCTCTAAGTCCTAATGGCCTCTTTCACTGGCAAATTAAAAAAATGACTTACTGGTAGCATTCACACAAAAATGTGTCTGAAATTTGTCTTTCAAGCCTCAAGGTGGTTATCTAAATGGCTTTTGCAAAGCAAAGGCACAAACTCCTAGTGACTCTTAGTGATGCAACTTTAAGGTCCAGTGTGTAAAGCTGGCTTTACACAGTGAAACATTAACACAACTAGTTGTAGATTGCCAATTTAATGCAACTTTATAGTTACACAAAGCAATTTTTAAGTAATCAGAGTTTCATGCAACACAATTTAATGATTTATTTCATGAAAATTAGCTGGTTAGATAGTAGTAGTAGTAATTTTTCATCTGACTTATTGTTTTTTACCAGATTGTATCATGTAGGAAGTGAACTACATTTTGTAACTACATTACATTGCTGATTTTATCATGTTACTGTTTTCTGTCCTTTTTAATTTTGGCTTTCTTTTTTTGTCTTTTAGCTTTTTTTTCTGTACTACTGCGTTATGGTATTTTTGGCATTCTTTGTATTATTGCTAACACGATATTGTTTCATTTCTTCTATCACCTGTGTTAAACCAGATATTTTGCTTTGTTTGGAAAGCACTTTGGCTCTACATCTGTTGTTTTTAAATGTGCTATATAGATAAACTGACTTGACTTGACTTGACTTAACTTGACTTGACTTGACATTCACACCTCCGTATCTTATTGCGTATCATTTCCTTGCTGGACAAATAATCAGTTCAGACATGTTGTAGCGCTTTTTCTTCAGTAACTGTTGGGTGACATTGCTTCATAATGGCTGTCCCAGAGAATAGGAAGAGAGCTATTAGTGCATTATTTCTTATTGATTTGCTGGAGGAGAAAACACAACCTCTTGGCTAGAGACCAATGGATCATTTTAGACTCTATTCAAGGAGTTTTTATCCAATGAGCCTCTGATGAGTGCAATTACCCATTGATTCAAGGAGATAAATCTACAAATAGCTCTCTGTTGCCAGCTTCATTGGTATGAAATTGTAGCTTGTTATATGATTGTATTTTAGATAAAAGCTTTGACTCTCATCAAAACTTTATATTAAAGCAGAGCTATAACTAAGCTAGCATTAACATTATCTCCTGAGGCGTCCTAGAGACCATTTTATGTTTTATAATTTTGTTAATTTTGGTCATTGTTAAGTTGAAATCAATCAGTTGCAACAGGTTGGAATGATACTGTATCATAGTTTAGTGTCATCATCTAACCCATGATCAGCATTTTGATTAGCTGTTGCGTGAAAATGGTTTTACAAAGTTGAGAGTTTTGCAACTTTGACAACAATCAGGCTCAAGTATTATACCATCACACATATTCATACTTTATATTAATACTTTTGATGAATTACAAAACTTTCCAAATATATGAGTAATCATAAGCAAAATAGCTATGCAAAAAAATGAAATTTTTAATTGCAAACAAAAAAATGGTTTTGTTGTTGTTGTTGTATGAATTATTACTTTTAGACTGCTGCTTTAGTGAACATAAGTGTGAAAAGTGGGACACAGTTTGTAGTGTTCCTAACGCACTTCTGGCTAATTCCAGCCCTAGAGGACTCCACTTGACCTGAAAATGGCAGTGAGTCGGCCTCCATGCAGCACAACTTTGTCCCTGTCACTCATTCATCGTCCAAGTTCAACAACCTGATACCAGAGCTGTGTGTCTGTTTTTACCGTGACATACTGTATCACACACACACACACACACACACACACACACACACATAGTCATTCATACAATCACATCAACACACAGGCATTACACACACACACACACACACACAGCAACACACACACACACACACACACACACACACACACACACACACACACACACCTGCTTTCTATTAGTCCAGTAGATTGCAGGAAAATTGAGGGGGAGTGTTAAGCTCACACACATCCATCTATCTGCCCCTCTGTCCATGATAATTACACACTTCCTGCTCTAAAATCATTCTAAGACAGCTTCCACTCCAATCATGTCTCTGTTTAAATTTGTGTGTGTGTGCAAGAGAGGGTTTGTTTACAGACCCACAAGTCTGCACTGGTTCATCAGTGGGGAATCAGATACACCACACACACTCTGAGTAAATATATGACACGCATCGAGATATGAAAGAAAATAACTCTCAGCACTCCTCTGCTTATTTGAACTGTTTCAGATGTTTCTCTGACAGTGTGTGTATGTGTCAGTGTTGTACTCTAGGATCTAGTCTGGGGCAAGGCTGTCAAGAAATCAAGATTTTAAGTGTGTTTTTATGACTTTACTGTAATAAATTAAAACACTAAACTGTAATAGTTTTCCTTACTCTGCTGTTTCTTGCTTTATTGTAACAATTTCACTTTTTTCAGCCCTCTGTTACAGTCAGTCACTATATGGACTACATCCAGTTAAGTGACTTGACAGGGGCTGCAGTGTTAGTGAAGCTGCAGCAGTTTATTTTGGGCAAGAATACCACACCACTCTACCACCAAGAATCATTTGGGCAAGAATACCATAATAATTAGTAAACTTGGCTAGAATTACCATAAATTATTGGTTTAGGGTAGACTTGTTTGACTGAAATGTTCAATGTAACCTTATGACTAAATCACTAAAATGGCAACTGTATTCATTAACTAAAACTAGACTAAAAAAGTTATTGTTTCCTTTGATGTAGATCAGACTAAAATTCCCAGGCTTTTCTTTGACTAAAATTTGGACTAATACTATGTACTGTATATATATATATATATACACATACACACACACACACACACACACACACACACGTATATATATATATATATATATATATATATATATATATATATGGCATCTCCCCTCATCCCTCCTCAAGTCACCTACTGATAATATCTGTTAAGCATAATATAATGCAAGTGGTCTGAGAGAAAATCAAGCCTGTGCCATGAGACTCTGGCTGATCACAGGTCAGTAAGATAGTTGATTGTTTAGTCTCATTTCCAAAATGTAAGTATAACAACCTGGGAATGACACTCAACAATCAGTCTTTCTCCAGAATCACTTCCTGCCACTTTAATGGTTAAAACTCACGTGGACAGGAGGAGCTGGGACCTGAACCTATATGATTAGTGTAAGAACCTGTTCTAACCTGCTGAACTGCAGCAATAGAACTATTTTTTTTGGTTACAATTCTCAGTGTTCATGATATATTGATAATTAACTCATGAGTGACATCATAATTTTGTGCAGTAAAAAAGTAAATAAATGAATAACTAATTTGATTTAAGGTTCAAATTTGATTTATTAAAACTTGATATGTAACGGGTAGAAATGTTGATTAGAAATGTTGTAGTCATGCAAGTTCATTGTTTACATTGCACATTTCTTCTCCGGGACTAATGTTACCTGTTTGTGGTGCTACTGCAGCAAAGTTCATTGAGGGACTGTATACAATGAAAGGTGAGTGGATGTTTCACAAGGCTCTGGTATTTTTCATCCTCAGCAGGTGGTAAAAGGGACTTTCAAGGGAATTTTCTGAGACTTTCAAGAGACTTTCAAGTGTTTTAAACCTCTTTTCATGACAAGTGGCCAATGTGGTATTTATTCATTCAATTTGTAAAATGTTGTTGTGAAAAGAGTTACATCATATGCCAGATGTTATATTCATATTCTCTGACTGGTTTTATCTCTGTACGTCCATTTATCCTTTTTGTCTAAGACGTAGGTTCCTACTAACCAAGTTGATTGTAGCAATGAAATATTGAATCTTGAATCCTCATTAGCATCTGAATAAATAACCGTGAAGATCTCCAGTCAGACAGTGGTGTTCGGTGTTGGTGAATATCTCTGACATCTATTTTATCATTCTGTGTGTGTCTGTGAATACTATATAAGCTCGTCTCCAGTGCGTCCACATTGGGCATGAATACGTGCGCTTATATCTGCATGTATATTTTCTATGCATGTGTCTGTGCGTTGATTCAGACCGAGCCTCCCTCTGGGGTCCTCAGAGCTCTCCTCCAGCCCTGTTTCTCATTAGGCATCTCTCATGGTGCCAGAATCAATAAGCACAGATGGAAGAGGAAAAAAAAAATCTCTCCTCTCCTCTGCGCTCCTCTTTGTGAATGGGCAGATCATTAGCAAATTCCAAAGTGTTTACCATCATCACCAAGGAAAGACCCTCCTCAACTTTACTGTACTTTTTAGTAATTTGTACCACTTTTATTTCCTTTATGACCTACACTTTAAAACCCTCCTCTTTAGTACAAAGTGTTGGAGACATGTGAAATCATATGCTCCAGTTTTGTTTGGCTTTGCAGAATCGTGTATTCGCTCAACACTCCCAGACACAGATGAAAATATTTAGCTGTGGGTTTCTTTCTGTCTCTCTTTCCCTCTTCTGCCCCCCTCCTCTGCGTCTTAAGATGACGCATCTGTTTCCATACATTGTTGCATGTTTTCTGGCAAAGACAAACAGCATAGTTTCAATAAAGAGGTGGGTGGTGTGTGTTCATCGGTGTGTGTGTGTGTGTGTGTGTGTGTGTGTCTGTGTGTGTGTGTGTTGTTGCATGCCACCAGGACTACATTAAACAAAAGGAAGAAAGGATGACAGCATCCAACCCCAGTTTGTCATCTTCAGTGTAAACGGCTGTACATCATGCTAACATCTTACATGTGCTCGGCACAATCACGGCAGTCACACACGTCCGTGTCAACACAGCAGTAATGAAAACAAAAGAACAGAAAGAGGGAGCTGGGAAGGGAGACGGATAGAAACAAAGGCAAACAGAAAGTAAAGAAAAGAGAGAAGCCTGATGGAAGCAGAATATAAGTGAAGGTGGTTGGAAAGAGAGCAGCCGAGGGCAGGATAAATGCTTCCAGTATTAGCGGAAGAGGAGAGATTATGACATGGCTTGGCACAGCTCTGTAGCACTCGTCTCTAACGCAAAGACAGAGTGGGTGGGTTTTCCACCTCCACAGAATAAATGATGCGAGGGGAAATGGGAGTAAACAACATCAGTCATTATAATTACTCTCATACGGCTACTCCCATCTACCATCAACTATAGTCACCCCCCCCCCCCCCCCCCCCCCACACACACACACACACACACTCTCTTCCTCCCTCCATTTTCCATCTGTCTTCACTCCCAATCTTTTTTTCTGTCCCTTCACTATGACTTGATTACACCTTTTACTTCATTCTCTCACACTCACTTTCTGTTTCTATCACTGGTGAAGTACACTTCCTCTTAGAGCTCAACAGTGATGTTTTTGGAAGTGAAAGTCTCACTTTCACTCTGAATATAGGATTTAGATTTTTAGTCATGTGAGGGATAATGTACAGTAAGCAGGTCATTATTGTAAAATAAACACTGACAGGGTGATGCAGAACGGGAAGCTCATTACACTGTTACTAACCAAAAAATAATTAACACACAAGTGTTGATTTAGAAATGATTTTATTGCAATAGCAATGATGTGCTATACATGGCAAGGGTCTGCTATGCAAAAATAACAGACCATAGAGTGCTGTAATTGACCAATCAGAATCGAGTATGTAACAAAGCCGCTTGCATGGCTAGCTAACATGAATCCTTCTGATGTTATTTTGCTGCAGTGAATACATTTTATGTGTATACATCAACACAACTTATAACATATTACAACACTGTTAAAAAACTTACAATTACAAAACTTAAATTTTATCATTTGCAATGGTTTATGAGATGAATAGGCTCTTCACTCTTAAAATAATGTTGTACGTAGTCCTGTACTCTTGCCTTTTATGTCTTTGGTCTCTGAATCATTTTTTTTAACGGTCACAGGCTTAAAACTCTTTAATATAAGTATAATCTGAAACATCAATGAAAGGACTTAATAGGAAATTCACTTCCCAAATCTGAGCTGTTGAAAAAGTGGCTGTCACTCTTGACCTCTATCAAACTACTTGTTTCTACTTGTTTCTGGTCTTAGATCTCAAACTTGTGTCGGGTGGTCTGACTCTTCACCACATGGAAGAAATATGAAGCTGTGAAAGTTGGAGAAAAATACTACAAAGGACCGTACATCAGCATTTCGTTTAGAGTGTTGTCTGAGTGCAGCGACAACAGCCAACAGTAATAATAATCTTGGCAAATAACATTGAGCTTTTTACTGCAGACTATGAGAGAGATACAATCTTTGGCTCTGTTGGTGGACCTCTCCTGCAGCAGAAGCCTTTGAACACTGCTGAATGCATAGTGAATCATGTCAGCTGTTTCTAAGAATTGGATGTGGTTCCCTTGCTGTCTTAGACCTCTGTCTCCCTCACTCTTCTTCTCTCCGTCTCTCTCTTGGAGGATTCCTGGAGAGCTGTAAGAAAATGTGTTCAACAAAAGGTTTTGTGGAGAACAGTCACTCATGTCATGTATGAATGAAAAAATGCTTGGCTATGAAAAAATAGTTCTGATCCAAAATGTTATATATCCATTTTGGAATGCAACCATATGTAGAAAATTTGTGTTCAGTATGAGAACAAGACTACATCTGCAGCGATGTTATCTCCTCTATTAATGGTGTGTGTAAGATTCAGAAGTGGTAAAACACACTGAAGTGCTGACTCAACTTCTTTACTCTTTACTTTTTTATTTTAAAAGTGAAAAAGTATAGCTCTAGATGGCCTGCATGATTTTGGTTTGTTTGTTTTTTTTTTTGCAAGTTTCAAAGCCAACGCCGCTTCTGGAATCTCACCGCTAGATGCCACAAAATTCTACAAAATGGTAGTATGTTAGCACACTAATACTCCCTTACTAGCACTAAATATTGTTTATATTGTTATTAGTTTTAGAGGTCATTCGGTAATAAACCAAAGACAAAACTGAAATATAGATAAAATGATCATTACAATTCATCCTGAGAGGAATAAGGCAATCCACAATTGTAACCTCATGGTGGTACTAGAGAAAAAGTCAGAGAATGACCAAAGTCAGTAGGATCCATCATCTGGAAACTGTGATTACCAGTACCAAATTCTGTGTCAATCCAGTAGATATTTCATAGGAAGAAATCAAACCTGACCTGCTAGAGGAAAAGTTAATGATCACCAAAGTCACTGGAATTACTCCCCTGAGGACCATGGATGTCTGTACAATATTAAATGGCAATCCAAGTGAGCTACAGACTGACACTGCCATCTGTAGAGCCCTGCCATGTCCAAAAATGTAGAGAATTCATTAAGTACAACTGTAGCCATATAAAATACTGTATTGTAGTTAAAATACTGTAAAAATTAATGAAAAATATAAAAATGCATACTTATAGCATGTCAAAGGTAACCTCCCGTTACACATTTGATAACATTCTCTGAACACCTCCTCCCCAATGATCACAATATAATTCGATCTCTAATGATCTGCAATCATTAGCCATCTGATTTCAGAGAGCTGGATTCCAACTTTAATCCCCCTCAAGAAAAAGAAAGAGAAGACAGATGCTGGAGTCCCTCTTGCAACACTAGTAACCCCAGATATATTCTCAGAATTTGTACCCTGACAACATGCATCACTGCTCTTTCCAAAATGTCAAATTCTGAGCATATTTCTCACATGTCATTTTCTTAAGGGCTATTTACTGGTTATTCACCACTGCAGCCTGCAGAACAGAATTTTAACACTGAGCTTATGTAAGTCTGGCCACTGGGGACTTGGACCTCACATTCTTCTGGATCGGTCTTGTAGGAAGAACGCACTCCCTCTGTGGGAGATAAAACAGCCAGCCAAGTCAAACTGGTCCCTGGGTGGGACTGAACACCAGCACCAACACCCGCCCAAAACCACCCACCTTGAGACTGCTGACTGAATAGAACAGAATAGAATAGATTAGAGAAAGAGAAATATGTTGTGGCAATATAGCCTGTGTAGAGACATGCCACATGTCACATTCTGCCTCAAAAGAATTTGTAAACATTTTCTTTAAGGAATAGATTTTGAGAAATAAACTTATTCACTTGCCAAGAGATGAATAAAAAAAACAAAAAAAAAACACTATCATGTCTCAAAATCACTCTCATGTCTGTCTGTGAACTGTGGTAACCTACATAAATGTCAAGCTACAGGGAGCAGCTGATTAGCTTAGTTTAGCATGAAGACTGGAAGCAGGGGGAAACAGCCAACCTGTAGCCTATAAAGTTAAATTAAATCCGCCTACCATCACCTGTTTTGCTAATTTACATGTTTTATTTTGTTTGTTTTATTCACAACCAAACACAAATATGAAAACATCTGTATGCTAAGCTAAGCCATTTGTCTTTACACAAACAAAGATATAAAATTAACAAGTTGTATTTTTACATGAAGTTAAAATAAATTTAAAAAAAACAGAGGTACCAGAAGGCAGATTATTTTGGACAGAGCCAGGCTAGCCATTCCCCCCTGTCTTTATTCTAAGCTAAGCTAAATGTCTCCTGGTTCCATAGGGAGGACCAAGTCACTGCAGTCGATTCTTTGAACTCAAGTCCCAAGTCAAGTCACAAGTCAAGACAGACAAGTCCCAAGTTAAGTCTTAAACTTGAGTTTAGAGTCCTAAACAAGTCGTAATGTGTTCTTCACAGAATAGAAGGCAATTTTAACAACAGAGCCTCAACTTACTTGTCTTAATGCAGCTTCAAATGTTGAACAAAGTTGGAAGTTGTTATGACTCGGTCTGTATTTTTTTTGACCATCATGTTCTGCATACTAAAATTAATTGCATTTTCTTTTATCAGAAACAAAATTATCTTTGGTATAATTGACAGACATCATATGCATAACTCATGGCATATTTAAACCTGGAACAAAAGAAGTAAGGTTTTTCTGAAGTAAGGTCCTATGCGGCACACCGGAAGGGGCTGGACTTTGCCTCTTTATGTAATAGCTATGAGTGTTGTGTTGATGTTTTCGGGTAAATCTTGGCAAGAAAGCTAATATGAATGTTGAACCATTTCTCTGAAGCAAAACTACATCACTGACACCAATTTCTAGTCTAATAATGTGAGTACTTGTCATCTTAATGTTTAGCCCTAAAATGTAAAATCATTATCAGGCCTATACTGTATTTACAATATGAGATGTACAGTTTGTCTTCACTCTGCTTTAACTTACTGGTATGTGGAAGCCTCCAGCAACTTTGACGTCAATCTGGCAAACAGGGCTTGTTCGTATGCATATTGTGGGACACACACACATAGACACACACAGAAGCAAGCGCAAATCCAACGTTGAATGGTTTTCAAGGTGTCTGTGAGGCCTCAAAGGTAAAACCCCCATTTGTCTGGATCTGGAGTTGTATCAACACACCGTGTGATGCTTCCTGCAGATTTATTCTTAACCTCCATTTTTATAAAGAATGTGTAAATCTGACCCTGACTCTGGCAGGAGTGCATGTGTGTGTGTTTTGTGTGTGTCCCATGCAGTCATGTCAACAGAGCAATCATTCACGTAGAGCTGAGTATACACTCAAGAGGGTTTAGCTCTGCCGGCAGGTGACGACGGACAAGCCTTTCAGGGAACGAGTGAGGGATGGAAAGAGGGAGAGGGAGGGACAGATGGAATGACGGAAAAGAAGGACTGGAACAGAGGAATCAATAATTCCCTTTTATATAATTCCCTTCGCACATGCAGGTTTGAGCAAAGAAAGTAGGGGAAATGAAAAAAAAGAAATGATTGAATGAAGGAAGAATGAAAAAAGCTTTGTTGTATAGTATGTATCCGCTCCATTGTCACCCAGTCTGGGCAGAGAGCCACGACGGAACAGTCCATTAGTCTAGGAGTGAAGGAACTTCTTAATTGCCTCCTCTCTCTTCCTCTTTTATCCTCCCTCCATCTTTCTCTTGCTTGAACCCCCTTTCTGTTGGAGGACAGGTACAGGAAACACTCATTAATTAACAACCTGAAGCTCGTTAGCTTCAATGAAGCACTCTTCACAACTCTGAATGTGCGTGCATGGGTGCATATATGTGTTTGTGAGAGGGCTAGAGGTGAGGGGGGCTAAAGGGTAACGCAGGGCCAAGGGGAAGGGGGTGTGTTGGTTTGGTGACCTGGGGTCCTCCAGTAAACGAGGGGAGTGCTGGTGAAAGAGACCTCAAGAACATGAGAATTCACTGAACCATGTCACCCACAAACACCCATGGGGTGGTCACATATATTTCACCTTCCAGCAATTTTTCAAACATCCACTGTTACTCACTGTTATCCATCCTAAATGTGCTTCTTGAGTGCCATGTTATGGTCTGCATGATAGTGCAGATCGAGATCAGTATTGATATCAAGACAGGTTTAAAACCCACTTTGTTAAGGACTCTGTCTTATCTTGGAAATTGACCACATTGTACTCAGTCTTGATTTAGTCTCAAACAAAGACAACTCTGGATTTTAGAAAGTGAAGTTTGAGGAAGGAGAAGAAGCTGTACTGGTATGCCTTTTTCACCAAAAAAAAAAAAAAAAAAAAAATTGGTTTGTGCACCTAATTTTGAAGCATTTGGAGCATTTCCACTAAAAATAAACTAGTTCAGAGCCCAAAAAGTTGGTTCCAAGCATGAGCCGAAAAATGACAAGTTTTGCCCAGGAATCAAAGGGAGTGTCATATTCTACAGGTTGTTGTGCATAGCACAAAGCCCTCTCCTTGATCACAATGGTTCCGCTCAAGACTGGTAAAAAGTAGAGCTGGTTTACTATATAGCACCAATGTTCCAAGAATCTTGAACTGAACTGGTTCAAGAATCAGAGCTAATTTGGTGGAAAAGGACCTTGGGTGAAGATGTTAACCCAATCTTGTGTAATAAAATTTTGAACAAAATGTGTCAATCTCAAAAACTTCTGTTTGCCACAGAGCTTATTTTTGGTACTGATTCAAAACCCAATAGAAATATCCCATTGGCTTTTTTGTGAACCAGAGCGATGCTAACTTTTAGGTTGGCCTACAAAATATGCCATCCCTGCAGCATTCTATTAGATTACATCAACGTTAGCTAAGGCCAGCTCCGGCATAAATGCTACACACCATGGTACCACTTCCTCACTTGGGTGACAGAGCCAGAGATGTGACAATGCTTGGTTTTGACTCGGTCTCGTCCTGTCCTGGTCTTTGTCTTGACTTGGTATCAACCCCCCAAAGTGTTTGTCTTATTCAGTCTTGATACAGTCTGGTCTTGGTCATGACTTGGTCTTGGTTTAGGTAGTCTTGGCTACAAGACTGCTGCATGGACAACACCTGCATCAGGCTCTAGCTTTGGCCTGTGTTCTCATCAAGCAACAGACTAAAAATGTCAAGTGCAGTTAGAAAAGTTCAAAACCTGACACACAACACCCTGCCACCCAGCTTTCGAAACACACCCTGTCATTTGTAAGATGTCAGCCTGAGTCTGCACTGGTTGGACAGCACACAGCAGAGTAGTGTGCCTTTATTGGCTTTAAAAGATAATGACATGCCTACTGCCTGCCTCTAACCGCCAATCCAGGGTCAGTGAGTTCCTCAGCCTCCTTGAGGTTCAGGTTCATATTGTGGTTTGGGAAAACTGACCCTCTATTTGCAGTAGGAACAGCAGAAAGGACCCAGCTGGATGAACATGGTGTTCCTCTACACTGCAGAATATCAAGGTGCTTTAGCTGCATGCTTTCCTGCATGGTGGCGAGTCTAAAACTTTCTCTTACAAGTCTCGAGTATGAGAATAAATAGCTGCCACCCATGCAGTTGACAAGGCACTCTCCCTCTCTCACCATCAGTGCAGCAAGCTCAAGGCCACATGCCCTTTTTCATTACTCCGAACAGGCCAGCTGTATTGTAACTACAACCAATTTCCTTGCAGTCTATAAAGCTGTCAATCAAAATCATACGGAACAGGGAGTGGAGGTGGGGGGTGTAGGGGCGGAGCTGGGTGGGCTGTTGGGGAGGGCTGCAGGGCTCCAGACCAGATGTCAGAGTTTTACACTGCAGGACATGATGGAGGGAGGGAGGGGAGGTGAGAGGAGAGAGGTCATGTTTACCTGCAGCTATGCTTCAACAGGGAATACCAGAACTATTTTGACTTACATGGAGGTGATGTTTGTAGTGCCTAGCTGTCACTAAAACAGCATGAAAACACTATCCATAAAAGACAATTTTAGATGAATATGTAATAAAAATGCCATTCATTTGTTAGGCCCTTGCTTGTATGCTAACACTTTAATGCTAACATGGTAACAGGATCTCTGGAGAAAGACTGTTTATATTTGAACTCGACGGCCAAACAATTCCCTTGTCCCTTCGCTGCTCCTTCAGAAGATTTACCATCCCTCTAGCTCCCCATCTCTCCTCATCCTCCCCTTCCTCTTGTCCTGTGCTCACGCATGAACGTGACCTGTTGCTGATTGGCTGAAATAGTGTTGTGTGGCTTGGCCAGAGACACGTTTTCTTTGCCATTCACAGAACCAGGGCTGTGAAAAAACACAATATGGACAGCTAGTGGACTGTGAGAAGACATTCACTGAATTTGACAAAAAGTGTATTGTCACATAGAGCTGTGACAGGGCCTGATGGTTGGCCATTCCCATTGCTACTGGCATTTCTTAGCCTGAAGCATTCAAGTATCAAAACTGTTAGCATGCAAGCTTTTTAGGATTTACAATAATTTCATTCTTTTCTGGGATATTTTAGTGTGACAGGGCCTGACCCTTTGGCTTGTACTCCTCAAAAAACATGCAAAAACAAGCTTAGAGGACCAGTACGTAGGATTTAGAGGCATCTTGTTATGAGCTTGCAAATAGCAAGCATTACACCTCACTCTCCCCTTCCAAGCGTGTAGGAGAACCTACGATAGCTGCAAAACTTGCAACAAGCATGACAGGCCTTCTCTAGAGCCAGTGTTTGATTTGTCCATTTTGGGCTACTGTAGAAACATCGAGGTGCAACATGGTGGACTCTAGATTTATTCTACGATAACAAAAACACAACAACTCTTGTTTTCAGGCGATTCTGCCAATAAATCCCTGTAAATCTTAGAAAATGGACTTCTGAAGGCATATTTGTTGAATTTATTTGTAATTTCATGTGTTGCATTTGATGTGAAAGACAAGAACATAATAACAACATAACGTACTGAATGGCATATTCCTTCTCACAACCAAATCAACCATCTAATCTGGTTTAGACATTTTTGGATTATATATATAAAGTTTTATTCACTGTAATAATTCCAGGACAGATAATGCATGTTTCCAGTAGAGTGTCTCAGGTCGGTATGAAGTATGTGGAATTTTACATCATCAAATATAATATACTTGTCTCACAAGACAGTTAGCATCCTATATTATAGGATGGTAAACATGAAACTACTGCCAGCTACTAACATCTGCCTACCCGCACCTCCAGTGGTCACTAATTAGCATGTTGTATCTTATGTGCTTAATCCAAAAAAACAAAAGAAATAGTTAAGCACATAAGTCTGTAACACAACAAGTTAGAGACATAGATAGGATATTGTAAATAAGTGTTAATAAAGATCAGGTGGGATGATATTTTTTAACCAATTAATGACTTTATTTACTAGGGCTTATTTATCATGGCTTTATTCATAAACAAAGTTGATTTTCTTTTAAAAACAAAATTCTGTATGTAGTCGTTAGTCACATTGGATTTTCACAAAAATACTAATGAAAATATAGGTTCCTATGATGACTAATGACTAAAAAAAGGATGCTAAGAAAAACTTGCATCCTCATACTTTGACTGATTTGAAAAATAACAATGGATTGTACTATTTGTATTTATACCAAGCTAGGTGTTTCCCCTGTTTTTACTCTTTATGCTAAGCTAACCCAGCTGGTGGCTGTTGCTATATATTCACCATGTAGACAGGAGAGGTATCTTCTCATCCAACTCTCTGCAAGAATACGTAAATTTCCCAAATGCGAAACTTCACACAAAACCCTTTAGAAACAATCAACTCAGAGTCAGACCAAAGCCATTTTTTAAGTTTCCATTTATTAAAGTCATGAACAAAGAGACAAATAAGTTATAATATTTTTATTTGTTAGAATTCTATCAGTGTTTGAACATTAATATTTAGAGAGCTAGTACAATTTTCTACTTTCATGGCTAGCCTTTGACAAACCCATAGAAACAGCTGTCTCTCTCCAAGGATCGGAACATAATACTGAAGGGGAGGTGTCGATGTTGTCTCACAAGACAGTTAGCAGTGAAAGTGTGCATCTTAAGGTTTTTCTGTTATGGTATATCATTACATATAAACTCTTTAAAAATATACTTCTGTCAAATACCTTGACAACTACTATGTACACTACAAAAATAAATTTTCATATAAATAAATTATATGGCATACATTTATCTTTGTAACTGAAAACAGCATACATCCACGCCAACCGAGACCAAAATGGCAGTCTGGAAGAACCACTGATTTTTTTTTTTTCCTTTTAAAATCCTCTAAGAGCTATGATGAGACCTGTAGTGTAAAATGTTATATACTCTTTTTTTTCCTATTTAACATTAGTAAGCACTTTATACAGATCAAACTCCATTAATGTAAAAACATTAAACTGTAATAGTGTTTTTTTTTTCAATAGACATAAAAATCCCTGCATTTGTTATCCACTGGCATCACGACAATAATGAAAGAAAATAACAACATATTTTATATTACAAAAATATAAATATCGCAATTAAACGTTGAAAACACAAAAACAAAAAAAAACATTTAAAAATGAATAAAATAGTTGCCAGCTATGATTCTCTCCGCTACTGCCAATGTGACATTGGGAGAAAACAAAACGAAAAAACGAACAGAACAACCTATTTCATGCAAGCAGCTGACATGACATGGTGGACAAGAGGAGGACAACTGCAAAGACTTCTGGGAAGAGCTACATGTGTTTGACAGGAACTGAGGTTTGGAGGGGGTGAGCGACGGGGTCAAAGGGGCCTGGGTCTGGAACTGAGGAAGGGGAGGGGGTTACAGGTATGCAGGGCGACATGGACACACGTGCAGATATAAACTGGCCATTGCTGGTAGAGAGAGGGGCTGGCAGTGTAAACTCTGACCCCTGAGGCTCTGGACTGTGCCATTTGGCAGTTGGAGGGGGGGACGGGATGTCCAATTAGTGTCATGGCGTTGCGTTGTGGATTTTTATTAGCTGAGGTCAGTGGGGACGGCTGAGGCCAAATTGGGGCCAGTTGTCTTTACTATCACTGAAGGAGAGCTGAGACAGAGGAAGAGGATGCACTACCACACACACATAAATGTTTATACACACAAATACATTGAGACACACATAGAGCACATTGTCAGGCCATATAGGGCTTAGCCCTTAGCAGGCTGCGTGGGCTAGCTTATTGGTTGGACAGAAATAAAGAGCTACTTGAGGCGAGATATGACTGTGAATTGAGTTTAAATGCAGTCAAGTGCTATGTTGAGTTGGGTCATACAGTATAGAGTCTTTAGCTTATAGACACAATTAGGGTACAGAGTTAGCGCCCTGTGTTGACCCTGTTCCAGAATAATGTGAATGTCCCTGTGATTGCTGAGTGAGCTTCTGAGGTGGTTTACTGCTTGTATGTCAGAATACAAGACAGAACCTGTTTGAGCCTGCCAGGGTTAAACAATACATAACCTCATACAGTAAAATACGACCAGAGAGCAGCCTAACACAGTGGTTCTCAACCTTCCAGAGTCACGACCCCCCAGAATAATAAGGTTGGTGCTTGTAACCCCTCCACCTATGTCTGCCTGAGGGACTCAAACGTGAAGACCATTGCTTTGATTCTCACAAACACTCTAGAAAATCTATTCCATGGCAAATTATATCACTGGTACAGACCATGTAATGTAAAAAACATTTCCCAGTCTAAAACACAGCCCTCATTTTCAATCATGCCTTGCACTGTAGGGATTGTAGTTTTGCTAAGTTTGCTATTTTATGTTGGTAACTGTCATTTTGTGCTGGTTTATAATTTTGACAATTAGTGATATGGCTGCTACAGCTGCACTTTGCATATTCTTTAGTCTGTATCTCTTCTGTTAAATGTCTTTAAGGGTTGAGGGGCTGATGTCACTGACAGCTGCTTCCTGGCTCTCCTTTTGTGTTGCCACATATATTTTATTTTTTTCTCCACAACTATTTGGCAACCCCCAGAAATTAACTTGTGGCGCTTTTGGGGGTCCTGACCCCAGGTTAAGAACCACTGGCTCAACAGACAGTGATACAAAGCTGAGAGCAGAAACAGGTTCCAATGCAGAGGCGAGAACTAAAAGAACAAAACAAACCAAAACAAACAAACAAAAAATTTAAATTTCTTCATATCTGCTCGTCTTAAATAGCACGCATAGCGTGTCAAGTTAAACAGTAATTGTTTCATAACTACCACAGGTTTGTGATAAAAAATTAATAGTTTAACATGCGTACCTTTATACAATAATAAACACACACACATAAACGCGCACACACACATATATACCATAGCCCTGTTTGATAACTCTAACAATTTCCCTCATGTTTTAAATGAGTGTAAATGTTAGTCTGTTCTGAGGATGTATCTGATGTATAAGCCAGAAAATAATGGGGCTGTTTCACATCATACAGCCCTACACACCAACTACAACACACACGCACACATGTACACACACATAAATGTAGACAGATCACTTCTTTTGTTTAAAGAGGCATTTGCATAGAGTTATAAATGTATATTATTTAAAAAAATATTTTGAGCAGCAACAGTGAATGCTGACAGGTATTTTCTAGATGAAGCTTCCTAATGGCACAGATCCACAGATGAGTGAACAGTAATCAGAGATCTATCTCTCTCTCTCTCATACACACGCATACATTTTTACACACACACAATCACTCACACACACCATATAAAATGGCAGCCCCAGTCTGTTAAAATGAGGAGTTGTACAGCTCCTAAAATTATAGCTACTTTTTGTTCATATTTACATATGTATACATCTTTTAAATATAGATAGAAATATCTAAGACAATAGTCCACTGGGTTACAGTAAGAATGAGCACCATGACGGCAACACTGGCGAGTTTCTCGCTGCCTGGGGCCGGGGGCGAGCCGGGCGGGGCAAAGCTGGGCTGGGCTGCACCAGGCCGGGTCAGCTGCTTAGTAATACAGAGGAGTCCATCTTTGGCCTTTGTACTTCTGTTCTCCACAACTAGAAACAACAAGGAGAGATTTTATTGTCAGGACTGAAATGATGAAACTAACTTTTCTAAAAAGACAAATTTACTGCACATATGTATCTATTGAGGTAGTTGAAAGCATAGACATATATATGTAGACGCTGCATTGGCCTTTGGATTGTAGGTCAATGTCGCCACCATATTGGTCCCGTCAAGACTGGCCTTTGAGCAAATACATGTTAATGGGATTGTTACCAGTGCAAACTTCAAAAGTCAGTATGTGATGGTATGGGGGTGTGTTAGTGTCTATGGCTAACTGTGACATCTGTGAAGGAACACATTAATGCTGAAAGGTACATACAGGTTTTGGAGCAACATATGCTGCCATCCAAACATCGTCTGTTTCTGAGACATCCCAGCTTATTTCAGCAAAACAATACCAAGACACATTCTGCATGTCTCTGGTATTAGACGGGCCATCTGCCTGGATTGCTAAGCACCAAGCAAGAATGAGAAATAATTTCACTTTCAAATTCAACAATTTGGTGTCCTCAGTTCTGAATCACTCTCAATCAATCTGAGTGTTGTTATAAGAAAAGGTGAGGCAACACAGTGGTAAAAATGCCCCCGTCCCATCAGGCATCAAAATCAGAATGAGTGTATATTTTTTCATAAAAATAATGAGGGCAATCAGTTTGAACGTTAAATATCTTGTTTTTGTACTGTATTTAATTGAATATAGGTCGAAAACTTTTTGCAAATCATTGCATTCTGTTTTTATTTACACGTTACAATGTCCTAATGTTTTTGGAATTGAGGTTATAAATCATGAACCCTTAGATATAACACCGTCACTGAAATTCAGTTGAGAAAGGTAAATGTTATAGTGCTTTAGTTTTTTAGCAGGCCAGTCTTGATAGGACCAATATGCTGGTGACACTGATGTATCACAGCAACAGGCTGAAGCAGTCAGTGTGGCATCTATGGATTATACGTCTATGATTGAAAGCTCACCTCAGCTTGCCCGTCTGCCACTGTTGCTCTCAGCTGCCTCAAACTCCAAATCTTGAAGCTCCATGGCCTCCACCTTGACTCCTCTGGCCCCTGTGTGGGTGTCCAGTGGCACATGTGGGTCCTGGAAGGCAGGCTCCGGCTCCTCCGGCCCTGATGGGCAGTAACTGTCCGCTGCAGTGTATCCTGGGTAAGATGAAGTAGGGGGGTTCTGGTTGGACAAGGGTGGTGGGTGGACGGCGACAGTGACAGAGGCTGACGCTGTTACCGTGGTGATGGGTTGGCAATACGGGGTGGGGTTGGGGTGGTGGTGTGGGAGGTGATGATTAGGCTGAGGGTTGTGGGAAGAGCGGGCCCTGTGGCCTGCTGAATGTTCTCTATGGCTGTGCGAGCCATTATGGCCCCCAGCCTCAGTAGCAGTTTCAAAAGCGTCCATGCGCGGGCGGGCTGGGGGCGGGACCTGCCAGTGCAGCTGGGTCTTGGGGTCCCTGCTGCTGTTACGCTGAGTAGCCCTGGGCTGGGGCCCAGAATCACAACCCTGAGAGGAGACAGACTGTAGAAAAAGACAATAAGATATTTTTTTCTATAAATGAGCAAATCTTATATTAGAGAATCATACATGCAGTCATACATGGGAGATATTTTCTTACCGAAGACATGGTATAGGCTGGAGGGTCAGGCTGTCTGGCTGAGCGCCTATGCCCTGATCCTGCTCTCCTTTCCTCCTCCGTCCTGGCTGCTCTGCCCCTGCTGGTCTGGAGGTGGTACTGCTGCTCCTCAGCTCGAGTTTGTCCTCTGTGTGAGGGCAGATTGTAATTCTGCAGCTCCTGGCTGATGCCTGAAACTGTGGTGTTAGAGCTGTATTCTGAGTCAGACGAGTCTGAAGCTGCACCAGAGGTGGTGGTGGCCGTGGTGGTGTGGTGAGGACGGACTGAGAAGTGGACCACGTGAGGAGGGGCTTCCGGGGTGGGTAATCGGCTGCGACCATCAACTGGAGACACCTGAGAGGTGAGAGGGGAGGAGGTAGCAGTGAGTGATTTGTAATCCACAGCTCAGAGAAAAAAAATGGTGAGGAAGGCTTTGTATTATGAGCTAAAAAAAAAAAAAAAAAAAAAGAAAAAAAAAAACTATTTCTTTTCAACTTGGATACCATTTCTTTAGGGCTGCAAATTTAATTGAAATATTATCAAAATTGCAATATGGCCAAGTGCGATATCCAAATCACAGAAGCTTCACGTTTTTGATAAAAGTAAAAGTTGATAAAGTAAAATTGTGTGACAAAACAGCATATAAAGTACTGCAGTGCTGCAGAGATGCCCAATTCCCAATTTTGTTCTCCAGATGTATGAAAACATGTTTGTTTGGCACAAACCCCCAACAAATGCCACATCATCATGATTTGAATAGCTTTTGTCTGTGGAAATTAAATTGTGTTGCACAAATGATAATTGTTAATCAATTCACAATATTAATTATTTTCTTATGTGTATTTTTTGGGATCTTACCTCTGGATAGGGCCCAAAGTATGACAGTAAAACTGGAAGAAGGACCAATCCATTGAGCACTCCAAGAACTGTTAGTATGGCCAACACCGCAAAGAAATACCTGCAACATAACACAAGAACACACAAAAGTTGAGCACAGGGAATAAAGTTTAATCTCAGGAATATTTTAAAAAATACACAACATGTAATACACTGCATGCAAAACATTTTTTTTCCCTCTCATTTCCTCTATGATACACCATAAAAACCTTTACTATGAAAACCAGTTATTGTGAAAAAGCCCACTTTAAAGAGATAGTGAGGATTGTTATCAGCACAGAAGCTAAGCAATGTACTGCTATAGACAGGATCTGCAGCAAAACCTATTTTAGCCATCTACAAAAAATACACCTAAAAAAATGCAACCGTCAGAGAGTCTTTACCAACAGAAAACCCCAATTACATAAGCCAAATACCGTTCTCTCCAAACCAGCCAAAGTCCATAGGCAGAATCAGTCATTTAACCTCACAGAACACATGATCGGTTAATTTGTTTGAGTTACTGTGTGACTTCTGTGTGTTTTAAAGGGGTAGTTCAGAGTCACAGAAGTCACACAATAACACAAACAAACTAATAGATTGAGTTAGCGGTGGACCAACAACTCCCATGTTCTGGGAGGTAAAATTACTGATTTCACCTATGGAGTTTGGTTGATTTAGAAAAGTGCTGTCTGAAAACACTGTCTGAAGGCAAAGTAAAGCAGTGAAAATATACAGAAATATAGTGTACCCCTAAAACTAATATTTATTTTTTAGGTGAAGTTTTTTTAGGTGTTTTTTTTCAGTTCATTACTTAGCTCCGTGCTTATACTCCTCTCTGCTTCTCCACACCGGGGGTATGCCAACCGGCATCTGCTGTAGGTAATACACTGACTATCGATAGGTACCTCATACAACCACATATTCAATTATCCGAAGTATCCCTTTAAAATGGGCGAATTTCATGACTGGATGAAAAAAAAAAAGTTGCTCAGACCAACACAGACAGACGAAGAGGAGAGAGAGAGCAGGCGAAGAAACAAAGAAAATACCTGTGCAAACCACAGAGATTTAGACGTGGGGAGACATGTGCAAGATCAACCATTACACATGCCCGAAATAATACTTCCACAAAGACACCCGGGCCACTCCTCAAACACACACACACGCACACCCACACATACATACACACACACACACACACACACACACATACATATACACACACGTATATATAAACCCCCCACAGACAGGCAGGCATGCACTGTGGTTTCAAGGAGCAAAACAGAAATGTACCTTGTGTGTTTCTAAGTCCTGCCAAAGAGGGTTAGTCTTAAAGAAGCCGCAGAGAGAAAAGAAAGGGGAAGCATAATTAGCCAGAGCTGGTTAATTCAAAGGCACGGGAGGAAAGAAAAAAAAGGAGGGGAGAGGAGGGGGGGTTATTGGGGGCGAGGGTACTCTCTCTTGGGTGTGTGGTGTATAAGCAAACATGGAGAAAACAAAGCAGTGAGGAATGTGAAGGGAGGAGGGAAGGGGTAAAAGGGGGGAGGAGGTGAGGAGAGGCGAGCGAGGGGAACGTTAGGGGGTGAGGGGTGGGGGGGCACAAGAGGACAGGGGCCTCACTTTCCTCTCCAGCTCTAAAAAAGAGAGAGGGAGAGGCAAACAAATGAAGTGAAGGGTATATAATTTAAACAATTTAGTCTAGGAAGAAGAGAAGGGGACCCTCAGAGCGCCACCCCTCTCTTCTTCCCTCTCTTTTATTTCTTTCTCCCTCTTCTCTGCCTAGCTTCTCTTCTCTCCCTTCTTTCCAGCTAAGCCCCTGTGAAATTCCCGGCCACTCCACAATCCCCTCCGTCTAATTAAATCTCCAATGTATCAGGTAAGACCCCCCAATCTCCACTCTAAATCCCCCCTCGCCTTCTCTTTCTCTGGCCAGTCCAGCTCTCTTCATTAGGGAAGGCTTTCCTCCTCCGCATTCGGTTCTCTAGTGGAACCTCTCAGGTTATCAAGGACACACTGAAGAACCACAAACCCCTTCGTCTGTCTCTTGACCATGGTGTATGTGTGTGTGTGGGTGGGTGTTTAAGTGTGGGCTGACTGAGGTGTAGATGCGCTGGTATGGTCTCCAGCTGGGCCCCAAACTAAGTGCACATTCATAACTAATCTGTGTGTGTGTGTTTATACCAATATGTGTTTGTGTATGGGTGCAGGGAGGCAGGCATTGTCCAGAGGAACCACATGCGTGGAGAGCTGGCTCTTGTCTTCCCAGCATGGGTGGCCTCACCTTCACAATACTGGCGCACAGTGTCTGACTGTGAAACAGGATGGAAACTTACTAAATATGCAAAATGCCCCCGTGACAATTTGGGAGTGCCGGTGTGGACTTCTACTGCTCCAAACTAAACTAGGTCATGTCAGTTATATTCCGAAATATGGCTGGGCAATGCCACAGTATATAGAAAAGTGTCCACCAGTAGAGATTTGGCAAAACTATTTCCACCACTTCTACCTCTGGAGCTATCCCTCAGTGTCAGGCTATGTTGCAAATCAGGGGTGTATTCTCTTGGGATCGCGCAAATTCAGCTGCTTTGCAAGGTGATGCGATTTGGGCAGCAGGCCTGCTTACCACATTTTCATGTCACGTGAGAGCAACAGTTGGTGGTGGTAATGCGCCTCTATGCTGGTTTAACATACAGTATATCAAGTGCAAAGGTGTTCATGAAAGAGCTGGGTCTCTTAAAGACTGAGAGGGACTCTGCAGATCGAACATGGTTTGGTGTTTCACCATCGGGGACACCACAGACGAGTGAAGTAACCTGGTGGAACCTGCGACGATGAGACCAGCTACAATAATTTTTATTCAGTGTTGCTGCAGGTACATTGATGTGATCTGAGGAGAAAACCGCCTGCTGTTGCCTGACTGTTGGTGTTAAGTTGGCAATACATTGGATATGGACCCATCATCACAAGATGAATCAATTCCAGGACACTAGGAAGAAAAAACATTCTCTAAATCAGATCTGTGAAAGAAACTATGTGTTGTTGTTTTCCACTTTTCACCCTTCTAGTAAATGGGGAAAAACGATTGACATCTATTAGCTTGATTTATTATATCTGTTCTTTTACATGTGCTAAGCTCTTAAAAACCATTAAAGAATGGTGAGAGAAAGCACCTCTGGTTAACACAAGGCACTCACTAGGCACAGAGGTTGTTGTGTTTCCATCTGTAATTTTCAACTTGCATGTTTTGTATACTGTAATTCATTTTCTGTTGGCTACTCCACTGCTGTTGGATTAGTTCAAACAAAGTGGATCTAGCAATGAAGTGTCAAATTGCTGAGAATGAATGACGGTAACGTTTGTTGATTCAGGAAATGAAGGGAAATGACTTGATTCATGGCACATATTTTTAAATCTTTGGTCTTGGGGGAAGATATCAAGTATGTTCAAGTCACAAGGCTCAAGTCCAAGTGAAGTCACAAATCACTGGTGTTAAAGTCCAAGCCGAGCTGTAAGTCTTTTTTGATTTTGTTGAGTCTAAAGTCATCAAATTTGTGACTCCAGTCTGAATTAAGTCCAAGACGTGACTCAAGTCCACACCTCTGGTAGCTGTACTAAACACCGATTGCTTTTGCTTAGGGAGGAAGTACTAATAATCAATAGAAACTTATTATGGTCATATGTTTGACCCTAATCGTGGCTAATATATAAAATACTGAAAACATGCCAAATTCTACTTCAAAAGCCTATGATCTGACCTTTGACTTGTTCTTTGGTAAAGCTCTATACATACGCACCATACATGCACGATACAGTATTTAAAGCCCACCCACCCATCCTTCGCCGACTTAGATTATCAGATCTGTATCTTTAAGTGGAACTGAAATAACTGTGTCATCACTATGGTTAGCGTTTCTACACGCACCAGGAGGGGTAAACGCCACGTCATCTTTGGACCCACATATATACACACACATGTACACATGCACGCGTGCGGCCCACATACCAGGCTTGGTGCCCCGCCGGGCTGTTTAGAGTGAAAACATTCACAGGGCTGACAGGGGAAAGTCAGGGAAACATTTCTTTCGGCGCAAGCAGAAAAATACGAGCCGGTCCTGTTGTTATTGCGCCGTCTTGGGCCGCAGCTTTGTTTGCTCAGACAACAGCAGAACCTTTAAATGGAGGCCCGGGACTGAGCCAGAAACCAGAGCACACCACTGGAGGTGAGGAGAGAAGGTCTAGAGGCCTCCCTGTGTTTGTATGTGTGTCTGTTTGTGTGTGTCTCTCTGAGTGTGTTTCTGTGGGTGCTCTCACTGGAAGGCACGCCATCAGTGACCCCCATGATTACAAGGTCGGGGAGCAGGTTGGTGTGTGTGTGTGTGCATGCATGAGTTCAGGCCTGTGCACATGATGGCGTTTGTGCGCTTTTAGATCACATGGACTTCACATCCTTCGCCCTTTCCTTAAAGGAGCAGGTTAGCAGACAGAAACACACACACCACTTGTTTGGTCTGTTTTGTGGTGGAGGGATATGAATTATATATAATATACATTTTGTCCTCTGCATTAATTTATTAAAAACTATTTAAAAAGTTAAAAAAATGTATGTTTATATGCTGCAGACTAGGCTATGTATTTTGTATATATACCATAAATTTGGAAATTCAATCATCATTCATCATTTTTATTTCATTTCATTTTTTTTATTAAAATATTATTTTTGAAATTTTATTTTTTCCTTTTTAAAATTATTTTACATTTTCTTAATTTTGTATAATTCTTTGATTTTATTTATATTCTATTAGTTAATGCATTTTCTTTTTTATTTATATTCTTTTTTATTTGTATTGACTTTATTTTCTTTCTTTTTTTTCATTTTTGAATTAATTAATTTTTTTTAAACATTAAGAGGTTTTTTTGATGCTATATATTTTGATAGTTGAGGATTTGAAATGAGTGAACCGTGTGTATGTGACTATAGACACAACTCCAACACAGCTGTGGACTAGCGCACAATTATGGGACATATTTTGCTAGATAGATTGCTGTCTTGAGAAAGGCTCTTTTGACTGAAGAGTTGGCACTTTTTTTAATAAATCAAGGCAGAGGTGTTAAGTATGTGCGGGAATTGACTTCTTCCTTTTAAATCTATTTTTTTTTTTTTTTTAAAGGAGCAGGTCAACCAAATTATACAGCTACCTCAGCTAAGTTAAGTTATTCACTGAGCTCACTGGAAACTTCTCATAATACTCCCAGCATAAGAATCATTAATTTTCCTCCCTCGTATGGCAGCTGGTCGCTACCTTTCTGTCTGATGCTTACGCACAAAAGGAGCCACCACCGCAGAGCCCCCACAGTGTGCCTGTTTTAATTTCCACTTCTCCTGTCTTTTCCACAACTGCCCTTTTGCCCCCCACCCCGTTACTCCTTCCCTTGCTTATAAATGTGTAGCGGGGGCAGTTAAACTAACTGAAGGAGATTACAAAAGCCAGAAGACTTTCCTGCTCACTCTCTTTCACTTTGTTTCCCTCTGCTTCTCCATCTACTCCCTCCTAAAGCCCTCCTCCTCCCCCTTGTTCTCCTGACCTTCAACTCTCCATCTTTCCCCTGGTTTCCCCTAAAATGTCAGGCATGAGAGACACTAGAGGAGGATGAAAGGAAAGACAGAAGGGGAGAGGAGGGTGGAGAAAGATAAAGACTTTGTTTATGATGTTTCTTGGAGCGCAAGCCCCCAGAATACGACAAAAAAAACAGGTATGTCACTGGTAACTGGAAAAGGGATGAGGTTTACAGAGTGAAAGGGAAGATGTGGGTGGAAGACAAAAAAGAGATTGAGGGAGGGGATGGAGGAAGAGAGCGAAGAGCCTTCATGCATGATTGGTGTCTCAGGTAGATTCCTATGTGACATACAGGCTGAGGCATGGTCTTAACGGTCTACTGACGCCACAAAGACGCCATAAGATAACCTTTGTGTGCGCAGTCCTGTGTGCTTATATGTTTGGCTAAACGCATGTGAGATTTTGAGATTTTTGTGCTCACCTGACGATAAAGTCGAACTCAGAGCCAGCAAGCATCAGGACACCTAACAAGGTGGAAAAGGCTCCGTCAAGCACTGGAGCAAACATGTGCTCCAATGCCAGCACTGCCCGCTTGTGACGATCCCCTATGGCTGTCAGGAACGCCTAAAGCATACACAGACACACACAAAAACGTCATTTGTGTCTCGCTCATGAGGAGATCACTGATTTTAAAACTATTAAAGAAAAAAACTTATTCAACAATAAACATTTTAAAAAGGATGCAACACTACAAAAACTCAAGGTACAACAATACAACATGCTAGAAAGTCCACAATATATTTATAGCAAAATTAAAAATATGATGGCATGACAAATGAAAAAACAATAAACAATGGAAATCCATAACTAATACTACTACTAATAATAATAAAGATAAATAGCCTGTGAAAAAAATAGCATGTGGAAAAAAAGGTCACAAATTGTCTTTGACAATTAATGTTTGAATGAAGTATATACAATGCAAAACAAGAACAATGTAGCAGTTGGTGGCAGTCCTTTTATAAAATAAATAAAAAATAATTAAAAAAGATAATTAACCATGTAACATCAAGGTAAATATTGTCACTGTCTGGTATGGTATTGTTACATCGTGATATTGTTTTGTTATCGTAATATCATGATACTCAATATCTTGTACATTCCTACATTTTATCATTCCTGGGAGCTGAAAAATGTTTCCATCATTCAAATCTTAGCATACACTGACCCTGAGTATTTCATTTGTGTATTTATTTCAGTGTGTGTATGCTTACCAAGGCCACATGGACGGTGAACTCCACTCCAATGCCCACAGAGGCAATGAGAATGACCACAGGTACAGCACTCAGCTTGATTCCCATCAGTCCCATGAAGCCAAACAGCTCCACAGTCATGAGAGAAAGCACCAACACCTGAAAGGGAAAGAAAGAGCTTCGGTTAGAAGGGAAGGCGGTTGATAAATCTGTAGGTAAAGTAATTTTATAGGTTTAATCAAACACAGGAGAATAAAATGTAGAAAATTGTCTCACAGTTTCAGTTTGTACTGCTTTTATGGAAAAATACCCAAATTTCGTATAAAAAGTTGATCTGTATAAATATCTGTGTTTCTCTTCTGCGTTCAAAACCATCAATTCAAATGGTAAGAAAATGCCAATCAACATAGCAATATAATGCATATTCGCCAGGTGACAGAGCTGCAAAACATGTTGCATTGTTGACCATATGACCATAAAATAATAAATAAAAATAATAAATAATCACTTGCTTTATTCTTCTATAATACACAAATCATTATTCACTGAATGTACAAAGTGAATTTACACTTGACCCGGACCTTGGATATACACAAGACAGATAATAATACAACAGGCAATGATTTGTGAGGATGATATGTGTGAGTATCTCTGTCTTATGGTTGTGTTGAGGAGTAACCATGCATGTGTGTGTTGGTGGGTGTGTGGAGGCTTCAGCACAGAGTGGGACAGGAGCTGGGAGTAAATGCCATTATCAGCTGACAGGTGTCAGGTTACATGGGGCCCAAATCCTTTGAAGAGGGCTGAGGTGGGCAGTGGAGGGAGCTGCATGTATGAGTATGTGTGTGTGTGTGCATATACAGTGAGCAGGAACACAGTATGTGTGTCCATAAGGAGGTTACACTCAAGTGCATCTTGGGTGATCTGATCACAAGTAGACAGATATATTGAGAAAATATTTGGTCCTGAAGTATGTTCCTGTATTTTTTTTTTTTTTTTTCATTTAAGTCATAGTTTTCCCACAGATAAGATAGCAATCGAGAACATGGACACACTCTCAGAAATAAGGGTTCCAAAAAGGGTTCTTCCTAAAAGGCCAAGGTTCTACGAGGAGCCATTTGCTTCTGAAGAAACATTTTTTTAAGAAAGGGTTTGTCGAGGATTCTTTGTGGGCCTAGAGGTTCCATTAAGAAACCTTCTCATCCAAAGAACCCTTCTTAGAAGAAGGTTTCTAGATGAACCTTCTTAAAAGGTTCAACCAGGAACCAAAGAGGGTTCTTCTTTGGGGACAACCTGAAGAACCCAATATGGTTCTACTTAGCACTTTTATTTCTAAAAGTGTTGGAAGCAAAACCAGATCACAGGTGATCACTCTAGATGTGGCTGTTGTGATGCCAAATGTGAACGGCAGTCAATATCAGGTGGCTTAGAAACATCTGTATAAATCTAAACACAAGACACCAGGTTTAAAACAGGCCTCTGAGTATGTGGTTAAGATGGATTTCAGGACAAAAAGCTGAGAGGGTCTGAAAGGGTGTCAGGGTGAGGGTTTGACGTTGTAGGGTTGGCGGTGGTCTGGTTCTGGACAGAGCAAATGGTTAAACTTGACGCCTCTCCATAACTAGTCTTTTGATCTTGCTAGTAAAGCCTGAAGGATGAACATGAGGTCCCCTCCTCCCCTGTTTAAGGGCTCGGGTGGCCTGGCCACTACCTGTCGTAAAATACAACCCACCAGAGAGAAAAACCAGAGCGCTCTGTGTATGTGTTTCTGTGTGAATTATGTACCTGCGTGTTTACACGTTCAGGCTGCATGTGTGCAAGTATATACATATCTGCGTGTGTGCTCAAAGCGTGTCTATCTGTGTGTGTGAATGCCTGTTGCATGTATCCCTGGAAACTGCTCTTGCGAGATGACGGGGTAGAGAAGGAGTGTGGAGGATGGAAATAAAATCAAACTTTTTATAGGTTTAGAGTGGGAGCAAGTTGCCTGAGCAACTTTGTGTCCTCTCCCCATTTATTTCAGTGTTGGTGTCTGGGAGTGTTGGACTAGACTAAACAGACTGGTCCTAACAAAACAGCACAAGATAAACATTGGTGACTGGGGCTACAATAACACACAGCAGCCCATCTGCCTTTCCAACTCTCTTCTCTCTGAGATGCCTTCTGGACCACACAAAAAAGCGAGGAAATAAAGGGAGGAGCACAGGGAAAGGGATTTTTTTAATAACTGAAAGTTGGGGTTTCTGCCTCTCTGTGTTAAGGAGTGGGCCTGTTTGTACCATGCTCCACTAACCTACCAAATAGGTCTGACGCAATAACCGCAAATTTGAAATACCGCGCTATTGACAAGCCAACCACAGGGGACTGCAAGCAACCACAACAACTGCTATGTTCATGTTTTTTTCCTCTTGTTGTAATCCTCAATACATGTTGAATGAACAAATAAATGCTTCAAAAAGGGGAAAGCAACACAAGGGCCCATGACAGTCCAAGCTCAAAGATAGGTCGATACTGGTTGTCTGTGACTCAACTTCAAACTTGGAAGCTTTAAATTTTGTCATGTTTTATGTTGTTTTACTGTTTATTTCACAGGTTAACCTGTTGAACTCAGTGTTAGCATGTTGTGTGGCTACAATGGCAGGCTGGGGTGATGTTGGACTAATACTGTAATATTGAGGGACAGCCAAGAGAAACTGAGTAAATGTTAAGCCTCATTTGAAGCCAACTAAGCAACGAGGGTAGTAGGTTGGATGCCAGTAACTGTTTTTGCATGTTGCTTTTTTAAAAAAGTTATACTGCAGCACTCGCTGCTGCTTGTTGTGATACTTGTTGCCAGTGTGTGTTTGCCTTGCTTCGGTATGTAAATTTACTTGATAGACATGCCCTGAAGGTAACGATATAGCTGCGTGTGAAAAAGAAATGGTCAAACTGCAGGATTTCATTTGCAACACTGTGTAACTACTTTGATTAGCTCCCAGCAGCTAGCTTGATCAGACCTTAAAGTTGCCCAGTGGGCAGTGTGGTGAAAGCCACAAATATCATTACACTAAGCCTTTCTGCACCACCAAAGTGCTAAACTTTTGTTTACAAAACAAACAAAAGAATGGTGCTAATGGATAATACACTGTTGAGCGAACCTAAATAATAAAATGGGAAATTCACCATGGCAGTCATACTCAAAAACTAGCAAGATATTTACATTTAAAAAGTAGGCAAGAAAGAGTGAGCAGATCTTTCTCAACAATCATCTGACAGAACATTGGCTGCAGTTTATGGAAATATATCTGTTTATCTGTGGGATGAATATCATACCATATTTCGAAACAGAAAAAAAGCTTTGAAACATTAAAAAAAAAAGGTCTTACAAGATTTTGAAGTAAGTTTTGAAGCAATTTTTGCATTGAGTTTTGACAGGGTGAAAAAAACTTGTAAATGGTGATCTGACAACTGGTGCGCATATGTTGGGAAAAATGTTTAGAAATGTTGACTCTTAATTTTAAAACTTTTGCAGATTTACATTTGCAGTTTAAACATTTCAAAACTTTTTTCCCAACATATCCGCACCAGTGTTCAGACCCTTTCAAATGACCTGAGTTTTGACCTTTCAAAGCCTGATTTTTTCTATTTCGAATATGACTTGATAGTCATCCCATATTTATCTGGCCATTATCAACCAAGTATGCATCTATTGTCTGTTTGTTTTCTCCAATACTCACTATAATGCCGGCGGTCCAAGGGTTGAGCAGGAAGAGGGCACAGACCAGAAAGGTGCAGGCGAGCACGACACTGATGGACAGCAGGAGCCAGTGGCGCAGACTAACATACTGTTCCCAGAAAAGGAAAGGGTAGCCGTTGGGGTAGGAGGGCAGGCCTTGTCGGCTGTAGTTGCTGCAGATAGCCCGCACACTCTCAATGGCTTCCACAAACTGCGGCGTCTCCCGGAGCCCGTTGAGGTAGAAGGGGAACTGTGCGTATTCGATGGGCTCAGCAGCCGGGACTGGATGGAGAGACAATAAGAGGAAGGTCAACTTGTTCTAAGTATATAAATACATAACTTAATCTTTATTCAGCTGTAATCACCACAACATTTTTATTGGACCCCATGCAGCAATACATGATGATTTTGCACTTTGGGGCCTTGGGAGCCACATGGCCATGCAACTCAATGAAATTTCAATTCAGAGAAAGAGATTACTGAGGAACATTAAGGAAGTAATCAGATAAATCAACAATGGCATCAATGACATCTGCAGATGATATTTGTCTATTCTGATTAACTACTGTTGCCTTCTGATCATTTAGTGTATCTGCAGAAATAATTTCAGACTCTGCAGCCAAACCACCAATATCAAGGCTTTCCCTCCCTAATCCAACCTCGCTCCAAGAGTAGCTACATCTGTGGCCGAGTGTGTGTGTGTGTGTGTGTGTGTGTGTGTGTGTGGGGGGTGGGCGGAGCAGCGTGAAACAGAGCTCCATTGACTCAAACCCAGCCGGTCTGTGGCCCAGCCTGGCTAATGAGGGCCTATCAGTTCCAGACACAGCAGAGTGTCAGAGCGAACGTTGATTCACGGTAATTACAATGTCAGAATCACCGCCATTACCACACCCTAAAGTTAGCACTGCCACATAAAGCATAATATAGATGCATAAACACGCATACCTGCCTGTCACTCTGCTATGAAGTCATATTTGGTGCTGACAAAACAGTAGACTCATTCAAAATTCTGTAATTAAAAACACATTGCTGCATAGATTCACTCTGTAACTCCACATCTATCCATCTATCTTACTATCTAACTATCATTCTTATAAAAACACATGTTTTTGACTTGTCTAGTGTTGGTGTGAGTGTGTATATTCCACAGTGCCTGCAGGGTCAGACAGGAGCACTTGCTAACATGGTTTGGCCCATTATAATCTCAACTATAAATTTCCATTAGGACACCAGTTGGCTTTCAGCCAACACAGATCTGCTCTGGGGGGCTCCCGCACAGCCAAGCACTTCACGCTGCTTATCCAATCATATTCCCCCCTGTAAAGGACTTCCTGCTTGTTATCCAATTGTGCTTCCCACCCAAACCCAGTCTCTCCTTGTTATCCAATCATTTTCCTCCCCGCGGAGCACTTCCTGACTTGTACCAAATCACAGGCTGGAATCAAACAACAACATGACTGTACTTCTTTTTTATGTGAGTTACAGTCTGTGTGTGTGGTAGGGAAATGAGAACAGGGTGTGTGTAGTGTTTGGGGTCACTGAGTTTTAATAATGTGCGTGTGTGTGTATGTGTGTGTGTAATGCTTGGGCCCCATGATAGCCAGGATTATAGCATTCACCACAGGCACCATTAGAAGAACCACAGTGAGCCGTGTCTTGGTCCTCAGCCTTGCAACCTGAGCTCACACACACACAAATGCACACACACCGCAGTGGTACAGTAAAGTCTACTACCTCACTTAAAGCTAAGAGGCAGACAAGGAGCAATAACTCAAACCACAAGAGGTAAACACTGCTCACATGTAGCAGCCGCCTTATGGAACCTAAAAAAAGTCTCGGCCAAGATCAGTGAACCCCACAAAAGTTTGGCTTCAGATTTCAGTAAGCAGTTAGTAAATGTAATTTGTTCAACTGGACCGTGCAGCAGGTATGAACTTTAACATTTCAAATTAGCTTCATTTGTCGAAGCAAACAACATTATTATTGAAATTTCCTTCCACTATATTCTAGCATATTTTGTGAACTTGAGGCATGCTGACTTACTGCTGAGGCGTGTCTCGGGCATAGAGTCGGTACGGTCGTGGAGCCACTCAGGAGGGTGTGGGCGAATGTTGGCCTGCGAAGCGGCGTATGCCACAGGATCATTGCTGACCCAGGCGGTTAGGTAGATGTAGAAAGCCCCGGGGTTGATGATGCCATCTGCATCCACAAGCCTCTGACGAGTCAACTACAAAAACAAAAAGGAAGGAATGATGATAATGATGGTACCATAATTACGAATGTAGATGATAAAGTTCTGTTCTGTTGTATTCTCTTACAGAGATAGTTTGGATTATTTGACATAGGGTTGTATGAGTTAATTATTCATAGTCAGAATATCACCTACAATAGACAGTAGGAAAATCAGAGCGGCCACCAGTACGGAAGCTAAACGATGTATTGCTGTGAGCGGGGGCAGCAAAAAAAATTATTTTAACCACAAAGTCTGCTTAAAAAAACAGTTTAAGCATAATCAGTCATTTTAGAATATTTTCACCACTTTATTTTGCCAACAAACAGTCTTTTATGACTGTTATACAAGCCAAATATCACTCTCTCCAAACCAACTAAACTCCACAGGCAAAATCAATAATTTTATCCTCGCAGAACACGGGAGTTGCTGGTCTATCATCGCCTTAATCTGTCACTTTGTTTGTGTTATTGTGTGACTTCTGCATTTTAAAAAGGATAGTTCAGGTTAACCAAAGTCACACAACAGCACAAACAAAGCTAACAGATCGAGGCAGTGGTAGACCAGCATCTGCTGTGTTCTGGGAGGTAAAATGACTGATTTGGCCTGTGGAGTTTGGTTGGTTTTGGAGAAAGGGATATTTGGCTTGTGTAACAGCGGTTTCATGTCGGAAAAGGCTGTCTGACAGCAAAGTAACAAGGTGAAATATTCTAAATATAGTGTACACTTAAACTGACACTGATTTTTCTCTAAATTTTTTTCTTCCGTGCTACTGCCCCTGTGCTGACCGACTATTGATAAGTACCTCACACAACCCCAGTTTAAACAATCCAAACTATCTCTTTAAGCTACAGCTTTCAGATCCATACATGCATGCATTTAGATGAGTAAATTAGATCCCTCACATTTGTACTGGACAAAGCCAAATTTTGGAATTTGAAAACGGAATAAGTAGCAAATGGAAAAAGTGCATTCAAGGTCAGAAAAATGAGGTAGAGCTTGCATATGAAATCATATTGCTGCATTGGATATGAAAAGGTATTGTGGAAAGAGGACATGTTTAAGCAAAACATTCTACAGGTGAGCTGACCACAGAAATGCTTATTTATACACATGCATGAGTGCAAGAGAACGGAGCAGCTTTCAAAATAAGAGTCAAATATTGGTCCCTCTCTCTTTCCAACCAAAGAAAAATCAACAAGTCAAACACTGGTTGCCTTTCTGAAAATTCCCGTACTTCTCATCACAGCTTCCCAGAATTATCATGCCACATTAAAACATGGAAAATGTTGAATCAGCTTCTCCCTTTACATATAGTAGATATTGGCTGGCCAACCTCAGGCCCAATGTCCTGACCACTCTGAATAAATTTATGAAGGAAGGCTTGCAGCCCTTTTCTGTCAAGAAGCAGCTGTTGAAGATAAATGAGCTGCCAAGTCCTCTTAATTCCAACAGTGGGAAATGTACCAATATATTGATATATCTAATCTGGTGTTTTGGTTACTGTACTGTTGCTCAAAGCGTGTATTACGACTTTCTGTACTGTTTTGACAACTGAGTAAAATTAATCCGTGGCAACATTATTAGTATTTTTGGCTGTGCTAGGAGCATGGCTCTGTGGATGGTAATATTGGTCGGTTGGTATGTCAGTAGATCGGTCCACCACTTTAGTCCAGACATCTCAACCTGGATTGTTATGAAATACTGCACTGTAATTCATGTCCAACTCAGGATGAACTCTAATGACTCTGACCTTTACTTTTGATCAACCACCATGGTGGTTAAAAGGGTTTTCTGTCAGAAATTGGCTTTAGGAAGTCAGAAGACATAGCATAAAGAGTGACAGAAGCAGGTTGTGGAGGACGAATGGCCTAATCACATGGGTTTGAACTCCCATGTGAAATTCATTGCTGACTTATTATTTTTAGACTCGGTTATCATATTATCTTCAGATTTTTTACGTTTCATTTTTCGGTTTGTTTTCATTTTTCAGTTTTTTGTCTAAGTTTGGTTTGGTTTAAGGAACAAAAGTACTTGGTTAGGTTTAGGCAACAAAACTAGCTTACTTGGTCAGTAAAATATTATTGTTTGGGTTAAAACAGATGGCTAATCTCTTATTAGAGAGGTTTTCTGGCAGAAAGTCCTACTGGTTAACTTCTCCCATGTGTTGCAATTGTGTTTACTGCCAATTAGCAAATGTTAGCATGCTAACATACTAAATGAAAATGGTGAACATGGTACATATTATTTCTGCTTAACCTTATTAATTTTAGAGTGTTAGCATGCTGGTGTTAGCATTTAGCTTAAAGCACAGTTATGGCCCATCCACACCAAAAACTATAACTATGAAAATATTGTTGTAAAAATCGTTTTAACTCAAGCTGATGGAGGAGTCTGGATCGCAGCTTTATACAGTAGTTGCCATGTGGACTGCCATCCCCGTGAGTTAGAACATTTTTTACAATATTTTTATAGTTATAGTTCTTGGTGTTGACGGCCCTTAAGCCTCACAGAGCTGCTAGCACTCACAAATCCAAAATTAGAAGCACAACATCGCTTAGCTTGGATTCCCTCACGCTGTAGTCAGTCTCAGTCTTAGAAAACCAGAGCTGGGTGATAAAAACAACTATGTTACAAAGTTTCTGTTAGCCTGTAGCTAAACTCCTGCCATCCACCCACTTTGAATAAGACCGAACCCATGCTGAGCATTTCTGTCTAATTGCAGATTGTTCTCAAGCTGTTTCAGTCTGTGTGTGCTGTGACGGCTGTGGTCAGTAGGTAGACAAGAATGGGTGTCTCGCCACCCTCCATGTGAAAACAGAGGAGTGTAGCCTAACATACTACCTCCTGAGAGGTAAAACCATTACTTTACTGCACACCACTCTGCCACTCTCCTTTCTAGGAACTATAAATCCCTCCTTCACAGAGGCAGGGAGAGTTTTTGGGGGTGAAGCTGGACTCATGGGGTTAGGTGGATGCAGAAAGAAATAGGGTTTTTTTTTTGGTGATGGGGGGTGGGGAGGGAAAAAAATTACTTGAGTTAGCGTAACAATAAAAAAATTGGCTGGAGTCCCTGAGCGCGTCTGTGTGCAGTTAACCTGGTTGTTAACACTGGAGGAAATGCCACCCAGCAAATGGAGTAGAGCTATAAAAATAACACAACATCTGTACAAATGTTGCTCACACTTGCTTCTCCTGACCCCTACGGGTACCCAGAATGCCCGGCGCCACAGACCAACCCAGCCCTGAGAAGAAAAGTGCTCTTGATAGCGTTAGCATGGCCTTCCCTAGCACTTTTAAATTTTCCACCTCCTCCTTCTCTCCACTCCCACCTCCACCAGAGCTTTATCTCTCTGTTTTCACACACAGACACGCACACACACACTCACACACATGCACACATACACAAATGCACACACTAATACACAGACAGCTTGCATACACACGTAGAAATAAGAATAATAAATAAACAGAATTCTGGAAGAAAAAGTTCTTCAAGGACTGTTAAAATCCTTGAAGTACTCTTTTTAGTGGGCTCTGGTGTTGCCAGTAGAAGCCCCTGGGTGGGTTTGAGATGAAACCATTGGAATATAAAAGGGTTCTTGGTAGAAGGTCCTTTATTTCTAAGAGTGTATGATTCCAGGCCAGGCCATGAGGAACGAATGGTCGCCCAGCACGGAGAGAAATGTTAGCAGGAGCAGATCAAAGGCAGAACACCTCTGCACAGATCCATGGAGTGGCATATCAAAATAAAACATCTAGCTTTGCAATTTGCCAGGGTTGGAAAAGATCTGGTCCTCATTTTGAGGCCCAAAAAACAGCTACTGCTGCTCAACAGACAAAAGCAGAACACACACTCAAAACATACAAATGCACACACAGAGCTGCCTCAAAGAAACCACGTGTTTCAGCTCCCCTCATTGAAAGAGGACACAGCAGAGGAGCACGGAGGGAGGGAAAGGGAGGGAGGAAGAGACTGGGAGTTAAGAGGGAGAGGGGGAAAGAAAGAGAGCCGGATTCCAGAGGATCTGGATTGAATTTAACAGCGGGATACGCAACAACTGTATGTCTTCAAGCTGTCACGGGAAGCCCAGGCAGCTCTGCTGGCGGCCCCCACGCCTCACGGCAAATACACTTCCCTCACAGGCACAGGAAGTGATGACACAGGGCCGCACACCAGGCCTGCCTCTGCTTCCTGCCGGCCAGTGGAAAGGATGGGAAGAGTAGTGTGCTGCTGCAGTGGAGCTCAGTGGGTAAGAGAAACAGGCAAAAACAAACATCTAGAAGTAAAACTGCAGACATGCACAAGTTGAACGCAGACTCGCACACAAATTATAAACATAAATAAACACAAGACACAGTGGAGCTATATGTCAAAGTTAATTATCTTCGAGGAAAGTGATCTCAGTGTTGAAAAGGACATGGCTTGTTTTGTGTTTCGGGTTTGCAGACATCCTGGCCAAGAATTTTGTTTTTATATTTCTCCAGTGCCTTATCTTCTGTGTTCGCTGTTTCCTGCCAAAGAATGCAGCCATGCATCCATGTATGTTGTTTTTTGGAGGTGGTACTAAACTAAACTGAAGCTCAGCAGGTTTTCTCAGCTCCACGAACACAATCTTTCCCCTCATTTCCTGCTGCTTATCACCCGCTCGCTCTCATTATCAGCTGGTTGGTGTCTTTCTGCTGACAGTGAACCAACCAGATTTGACCTTTCTCTGAGCTCCTCTCTAGACCTCCTGCTCGCTATCTTCACTTGTGTCATTGTTGGATGTCAAACACCCGTCCATTTCCACACTGGCTGGGAGACGGGGTGAACTTCAACAGCCGAACTGGAGTTTTTCAGATGCTTATGATTAAGGTTTAACTCTGTTATACACCCGCATGTATTTTCCTTCTTTTGACTTCAACTGAGGTACAATGTCAACAGCTCCACCAGTCTCTGTGCAGGCAGAGCCTTTTGGAAACACAATGTCATGCACTTCTTGTGGCTCTGCTCAACTCTAGTGATGAAATCTGGGCGCTTTTCTACCCAAAAAGTGACGCACTGCAGTCAAAACACTGGACAGCGAAATGATGTAGGCTCTCTACCAAAGTAGGGTTCACAGACTTTCAAACCAGTGTGAGCAAATAACATAAGCAATCATTTTCATTACACTACTTTTGCAAGATGGTGTTGATTACTGAATTCAGCACTGGGAAAAGAAGAAACTTTTCCTCTACATTCGGTGGATGTTTTTTTATTTCCATTGACATGCACCACAGACAGAGCGTCACAGGAAATCCTTCCTGCCTGTGGCCATCAAACTTTTCAACTCCTCCTTCAGAGTGTCAGACACCCTGAGTCAATAGACTGGCCCTTGTATTTATTTTAACCGTGTCAACAGCTAATTATTATTTATTTGAGGCTGGGCAATATAGTGATATTATATCAATACTGCAATATGAGACTAGATATCATATTCAATTCTGGATGTCGTTATATGTATTGTGTATGGCATAAGTAATATGATTTTATAACTTACCAGACTCTTTTAGCTGTTTTATTATTTCCCTTTACCCACTAGTCATTATATCCACATCACGAGGACTTTTTTTTAAAAAGAAAATCACTGTGTTAATATTTTGAAAGCACCAGTTATTTTGTCAAAAATGTTGTGATGTTGTCTATATTTTCCAGTCCTACTTGACTGTTACTGCTACTGTTTGGTAGTTTCATCTAAAGCAATACATCATATTCTCTTATATTATGACTATTTGAGAATTTATGGTAGGTTATTGTAAAAAATGTGTATGTTGAGCTAGATATCACAACATAGCCTAAAATATGGAGATATTATTTATAAGCCATGTCACCCAGCTCTAATTTTATATCTTCAAGTGTGCAAAACTGATCTAACAGTGCATCAATAATTCTGTGCAATAATTCAGCAGTGCAATACTCTGGTTTACACTGCCATCATTACTGCATTATTGCATATTATCTATGATGTATATATGTAAGTTTCTATTCTTGAATGCAGCAGCTATAATCTAACCCAATTTCCTCCCAGTAAGAGATCAATAAGGAATTTCTGATTCAGATGTAATTTAAAGCCCTTTTACACTTTCTTCATACAACTCTTGAAAAAGTGTCTGTCACATTACTTTCAGATGTGTTTAAATGCAGCAAATGAGCACTTCTATGACACACTTTTAAACCTCAAAGGTTCACGTCATTCAGCTACACCATAGTGAGGCCAACTAGCTTAAATTCATCATCTGTCAAAAATGCAACAAATATGTTGCAAAATTGTGTTATAAATCCACTTCTTAGCGATTCCAGTTCATTTTGACTGTTCTAATTATTCTTTGCAGAATCCAGGCTAATTATTTATAGACCCATTGGGGCTTGCAGGAGACTTCTTTCAGCCTTCCAACTTTTCATACTACGAACTGTGTCTGGAATCCCTGACAGAGTGTCAAACTGAAAAGCTTGATGCTACAGGGAGACATCTCACTGTCGAGGCACTGCATGCATACACATCTCCCAACAGAGAGAACTACTAAGTGGGACAAATGGTTTAAATGAAGAGTTAATAGGTTTTTCAGAGGCAGGCTGCAGCCCCAGTGAGAGCTTTAAATTCCTGGGCTCGGTAAAGTCATCACAGAGAGAAGATGAAGACAGACACAGAGAGGAGAAAAAAGACGGGGAGAGGGAGACAGTTTTTAAACCGGGTGTGGCTCTTTCAGCACCAATCACACAAAAGAAAACACACACATACATGCACATACAATGGGACAAAACAGCTCTGGCAACAGTGTTAGTATGTCTCAAGTCTATCCTCAGATTGCAGTTAATGTAGAACAGTTTTCATTCAAACAGTGTGTTTGCACTTCATCACAGCTTAAATTTGAATCACCTTTAATTGTGGGAATAAGTGAGTGATATTTGGAATAATATTCTACACTTTGCCATCAGACAGTCTTTTCTGATGGGAAAACACTGTTATAAGCCAAATTTGTTCTCTCAAAACAACCAAACTGGTTATAATAAATAGGTGAAATCAGTCATTTTGCTTTGCAGAACATTGGAGTTGCTGCCTTTATCTACTATTGTGTGATTTCTGTAAATTCAGCTATCCTCTCAAAGGACATAATAAGCTACAAGTCACACAATAACACAAACAAACTAGCTGCTCGAGGCAGTGATAGACCAGCAACTTCTATGTTCTATCCATCATCCATCCATCCATTCCATCCATCATCCTTTCCTGTCAGAAAAGGCAGTCTGGTGGCAAGGTAAAGCTGTGAAAATATCTAAATATAATGTACATTTAAAATGATCTTGATTTGGTATTAATTTTTTAAGTGGCTAAATACCTTTGTTGCTGACCCTGTCCACAGCTGTACATTGCTCAAGCTTCCATGCTGGTACTCCTCTCTGCTTCTCCAAATTGGGGGCTGATTGATAAATACTTCATACATCCCTGCATCAAATAATCTGAACTATCCCTTTAAATCCTGAACATACCTGGTTGAAGTTGATGGGCTTGTCCCTGCGTCCTGTCTGCACCAAAAGCTTGTATGCCAGGACGCCATCGTCGGAGCCGTTCCTGTAGCTGTTGAGGGTGATGCGACCGGCCTCCCAGTCCTTGTCAAATGCCTGCTGGAGACCTGCAGGAAACCACAACAAGACAGACCGGTTTGATGTGGATTACTTGAAAATGTTACATGCCCTGTTATCTCCATTCCTCCTATGCAAAACGAGAAAACACAACACATAACAACGCAGCATAACACAACAACTGCAACCTAAGCCTAACCCTATAATAAGCCTGATTGATTTAATATGATAACTCGGTTCCATTCGCAACCACCAAACAAAACTTCAAAAGCCTAAAATGTGCTGCTTTTGATTCAAAGCGATCATTAGGGAATATATCAGTAACATGTGTCTCCTTTTCTATACTACTCTCTAATCCATATGTGTATCACTCCCCTCCTCTCGGCTCTCCCCTCCCCCCAAGGCCCATGCTGTGGTGTGTCTGTGGGAGATGTGTTTTGGGTCTCGTTCCTTGGCCTGTCTGGCTCCAATTTGTCCCACCATCGCAGAGAGCAATATCAGACACAGTTCTCTCTCTCGCTCTCACCCACACACTCTCTGTGTGGTTCCCAGCCGGCTCACACACAGACTCACACAATGTGTTTTATCGTTAGCAGCAAGTCAGCGCTTCCTCGCTGAAAATGGACCCATTTTTGGTTTGTGTCGAGATGTGGAAGATAATATTCAGTGGCACTTTTTATTCACGGATATTCAACTAGCGAGCCACCCAAAAGTGAATCCTACTACATAAAAAAAGTAATTTAAGGTCCCATAAAATTAAAGGTGTGGTGTACTGCTTATTATACGCCAAATATTTAATGTTTACCATGAGCAAACTTTAATAAAAAATGACAAAACCTAGCATGAGCAGCACTAGTAAGAGTTGGACGAGTGCATCTGCCAGCATCATCTGCAACTGCCAAAGGTTTTTAACATAGTGTATTCTGCCTAAAGCCAAGTATGAAAATATGGCCTCCCACCTCGTCCTCCTCCATCAAACCCACTTATGGAGGACACAAGTGATTTTAATCAGGCTACTGTCAGTGTACATTTTGCAATCCCACCTACTTCTGAACTTCTGCCCAACATCTTGTTTCCCGCAGATTCATGTCAAAACACAGATGAAAATTATGATCTCAAAACTGTTCATGAGAAAGCAAATTATTCCCATGCCTAAACTATCTTGAATACTGACGTTGAATAAGGGATTAATAACAAAATCATCTGTGACATTAGTAGCGGGGAAAATTAAAGAGATACAACAATGACTCTCAATCATATTATTATTATTATCATCTGACCCTCTTTATTCTCTACTTTGCGCACAATGCAGTGTGATATTTATATGTTTTATGTGCTGCACGACTGATTACTTTCTGTCAATGCTATAGTAACGTTACCTTGCTTACAAATGGTTTTTCATCCTTGAGTTAGTTACTTCACTTTTCACAGTTAGTTTGGTATATATTGTTAAGAGTATTTAGAGTTTGTTTTGTATACAGGGTTTTTGAGCGTTTTGATAATCACCTCAGTATCTTAGATAACTGTTTGAAACATTAGCTAGCTAGCATTGTCATCTTCATTCAAACTCAACAAAAAACAAAATAAAACTCATCTTTCCATTGGGTTTGAAATAAGCTCTTAATTAACTGAGTTAGGTGTGAAAATATTCTAGCTCTACAGGCTGTCTCTCCCCCGCTTCTATGATGATGCTCCTCTCCTGGTGATCATCTAATACAGTGAATAAAAAGGTTTATGTGACCAGAAAAAAGAGTTGGTGATTGCTGGAACAGTGGAAAAACAAATCAAGACATTTTAGGTGAGTTTTATTTTGTTTCTGTCTGAATGAAGATGACAGTGCTAGGTAGCTAATGTTGCTAATGGTTATCTAAGCTACTGAGGAGATTATCAAAATGCTCAGAAACACTACATACCAAACAAATTGTAAATACTATCAACAATAACTGTGAAAAGTGAAGCAACTAAGTAAAGGATGAAATCTGTGGGCGAAGGTAAAAATACTTATGAAACGAATATACATCACACTACATTCTGCAAGGAGAAAACAGTTTTTTCTTGGTGCAACCCAATCCAATTTGGGACCGGTTGATGTCAATTATACATCAAGCTTAATTTTACCTTGCAGCCAGTCCCTCAGGTAGTGAAGCCACATGCGGGGCAGCTGTCCGTTGTCTTCCTTCAACACGTAGCGTACGGAGTGGAACCTCTGGTGGAGCTGGTGCAGCAGACGCTGGCTCTGGGCATAATCACCCCGCTGTGTCACCACATACATGTTGTAGAAAGAGAAGAACTTGAACTGGGCACCGATGAAGTCGTACTCGCTGGTCTCTCTGGGCACGATGTCCGTCAGCTCGAGGCCATCCCTCACCTGGGTGGTCCCATATAAACTGACTCCCAGCAGGCAGAGGAAGAGCACAATCACAACCACCTGGAAACAGAAGATGGAGCTTCATCAATCAGTTCACTGCAGTCACAGAGTGATGACAGGGCAGCTTCAACTTGCACTAATTACAACTTAAACCATGTTACATATTTCGGAATGACTAAGAAGATACAGTATGGATAAAATGGATAATTTAAGGTGAATATGTGCAGCATATTCCAAAGGATGCACTGGAGGAATGTGTCACAAAACTCACCAGAACAAAGAAAGTCTACATTTAAAACAGCATCAAACAAAGCACTTCCTTTAAATTACCTACAACAGTAACAGGCCAGTGTTCCCTGAGAATTTTTTTCAGGCCTGACGGTACGCACAGCAAAAAACACTCAACAGATAAGGCGTGCCAGATGGCACACTGACACGTTTAGCTTTGGTCAGATGGCACAGCAGGTGGTCTGCAATTTATATTTGTGTTCAGATTTTTGTTCACTCCGTATATTCAAGACCTCAAACGAAGTGATCACAAGGAGAGGGTGATTAAATATGTTGTATTAACTTCCAGATTTTAAATTTTTGGCTCCATCTCTTTTCGAACTGGTTCAGCTTCAGTTGGATCAGCGTTAACATGTTTATGTTAACTTAACAGCTCATCTTGCTTCTCTCTTATCTGCCCCTCTCACTTCTTCCTCATCTGTATTTTTGCTAGACTCTGAAGTTTTGAAGAAAACATTAACACATCTTGTTCTCCGTCCCCCATGTTAAAGGTTTCTCTCTTTCTAGGTGGCCCCATGTTCACATTAGCTAAACGTCCCATATGCTTGCAGGTAATTTAAAGTTTTAAGTTTTCCTGGTTGACTCAATGAATGATATTTGGCTACGATGGCTAAAAGATCTTGGAACATGGCAAGAAACACAAGCCATGCGACAATCATACAACTTTAAACAAACTCCACAGTCAGCCAAACTTATTTGTGAGAAAAAGCACGGTCAAAGACAAACACTAAAATTGTTATCAAAACTGTTTGTTGTAAAAGTTTACATGTTGACTTCTTGGTTCAACTTCGAGCAGTTGAGCACATAAAGTTTACCAACCATAACTAAAACTTTGAGTGCTTTCATTTTTGATTTACCTCAAAATAAAGTGGTCTTGTTGAACTGTCTGCTTGTTTACAACCTGTCTGATCGCCTGACTGCTTGTGTTTCTTGCCCCATCACACTAGTTGATGCAATGTTGCCATGATGGTAGAAAATAAGAAAATAAAATGTGGGCTGTATTAAAAAATCTTTTCCTTTAAGTCATAAGCAATACCGGGAATGCATGAATCAATTTGGTAATATGGAAAAAACGTTTGAAATGAAAAGACCAAGATTTTCTAATAATGTCTGGATGATTTCAGTTCTGGGAGGCTTTGAGACGACAGGCCACCCACCACACTGAGGTCAGATTGTGTGTTTATGTGAGTGAGTGCTTCTATGTGACTCAGATAGGACATGACCACAACCTCCACCCCAGATTTCCTCCTACTATTCACTCTGGTGACTAATCCAACCATCTATATTATCACCACGGTGAGTCAGCACACTCCTACCTCACACAGAAGCTTTTCTCTATATTTGTGCAGTCACTCACACAAAGAAACTAAACTCACCTTAGTGGTGGGCTGCAGGAGGAAAGGAGCGTAGTGCCTCTCAGCAAACGAAGCCAGGGTCCATCGGGAGCAGGGAGGCTCTAGGCAGCGCAGGCCCAGCGAGCCATCTCCAAACTGGGACAGCAGGTCACGGGTGGAGCTGTTGTTCTCTGGGCTCTGGCCAGTTGATGAGGCAACATCACCCTGAGGAGCTAAGATGGCACTTGAAGTTGGAGCCGCAGGAGGAGGTGCAGGATGATGGTGGGGGATTGTGGCAGAACCTCGAGATCCCCCATTATTCCTACTCCCGCTGTTATTGTTGTTAAGGTTGCTGCTGCTGCTGCTACCACTGGCGTTGCTGCTGTAATAGTCGTTGTTAGGGTTGCTCCTTGTCGGAGCTGGGTTCATGGGCTGCACGGAGATCTGGGATCTGGGCTCGGCTGTGGTGTAGAAGGCCTGAGTGCGGGGGTCGTACTCTGTCCGGAGCTGCACCGTGGATTGCATGGTGATTTGGGTCTGCTGGGCGAAGCTGTGGCTACTGTAGGAGGGAGGAGGGCTGCTGTAGCTCGGGGGAGGCGTGCGATATGAGGGAGGAGGTGTGCGATAGGATGGGGGAGGGCTGTAGCGACTCCCATCCGCCCCATCTAGATATGCGTGAGGCTCAATCTGGATCACACGATTGGCACATGGGCTGAAGAGGTAAAGACAGTAGGGAAAATGTCAGACCAGTGAAAGAAAATGGAGAGACAAACAAATTACAGGTAAAAACAGATACATCATCAGATTTTGTTAAAGGAATAATTCGGATTATTTGAAGTGGTGTTTTATGAGGCACTTATTGATATTCGGTCTGTTAGTGATTGCGGTCAACATGCACCCAGTTTGGAGAAGCAGAGAGGTGCACCTGCACAGAAACTAAGCAATGAATAGCTGTGGACAGGGTCAGCAGCAATAGCTATTTTGGTGTTTTAAAAAAGGTCCATATAAAACATTTCACTCTTGCCAAACCAACCGAAGTCCATAGGCAAAATCAGTCATTTTTATCCTGCAGAACACAGGAATTAATGGTCTACTACTTCCTAAATCTGTTCATTTTGTGTGTGTTATTGTGTGACTTGTGCGACTTAAAATGTTGGATTCACCAAAGTCACATAATAACACAAATAAACAGATTGAGGCAGCAGTAGACCCGAACTCCTGTGTTCTGCAACATAAAATTAGTGATTTTGTCCATGAAGTTTGGTTGGTTTGGAGAGAGCAATATTTGGCTTTTATAATGGTGGTTTACCATGGAAAAAGGCTGTCTGATGGCAAAGTAAAGTGGTTAAAATATTCTAAATATAGGGTACCCTTAAACTGATTCAAAATTTTTTAATGTCCACAGAGTACATTTCTTAGCTTCCTTGCTGGTACTCCTCACTGCTTCTCAAAACTGGGGGTGTGCCGACCAACATCTACTGTAATACATTAACTATTGACAAGTACCTCATACAATCCCCTTCAAATAACACAAACTATCCCTTTAAATCATGGTTTCCAGAATTGAAACTTTCAGAGTATAAGTTTCTGCAGAAAAATATGTAAATTTTTAAGATTAACTGCATTAAATTTGTCAAAAATCTTTCATTAGGCCTGTGTTATTGTAAATCTTCCCTCTTCCTCTGCCAGCAGCATAAAATACAGAGCTGAGACCCAACAAGGAAATTTAATAGTGTGTGTGCACATCTGTATGATCGCTGTGCCAACAAGCATGCCCGGACTGGCAGGCAGACTGGTGAAGTTTAATAAAGACTGTGACAGATAAACAGACAGTCAAACAACCGAGCAGCCAGACAAAAACAGACAGCTTAAGCAGTAATTAGGTTTTGACTGAGGGAAGATTAAGGTGACGATATCTCACCTTAATATCTCACCTCAGATAACTGTGTGCTAAAGTTTTTCATCGTCAGATAAGAGATCAGAGGAACACATGAAAGGAAGAATTAATGAGTTGGAGAGCAATAACTTTGATCAGAAATAACAGGACGCCTTTGTGTATGTCTGGATGTCAATGCACACCTGTAGAAGCAGCAGAAAATGTCGAAACGTCTGTCTTCTCGTCGGTAGAGGTCCATGCTGAGAATGGCGGGGAAGATGAGCAGCACCATGGCAAAGTTAAACACCACCACCACTGCAGCCTGCAAAAAACACAGAAAACATTATGTTATTATATTATATATTTATAGAAAAAGAATAAAAGTGTTTAAGAAAGAAAAGGTTTGGGTGTTGAGTATACAGCTGAAACAGAGCTGGGCGATATGACAAAATCAAATATTTTTGACCAAATACCTAAGTATCAACATTTATAAATATTGTGACAATACTGTTGAGTTAACTATTGGTGCCATCACAAAATATTGACACGATATGATTTTTGAAAAACAGTTATCATTAATGTGGATATAATGACTAAGTGGGTAAAGACAAATAATAGAACTCTAAAACAGTCTGGTAAGTTCAGAAAATTGCATCAGCCTACTGTACTGCAGTCTTTAAAACCAGGAAAAGACAACACTTATGCCATATCACAATATATCCAAAATCTAAGATGATATGTAGTCTCACATATCACAATATAGATAAATCAATATATTGCCCAGCCCCTACGCTGAAAAGTGATAGAGCAGACTGAGTAGGTGACACACAGTGTCAAGGTTATGAAGCAACTGAGGCTTCAAAATGGTGGGGACTCGGCTGTAACTAAGGATTGATCGATTACTCTTTTAGCCCATAAAATGTCACAAAACAGGGGGAAAATGCTCATCGCAGTTCACCGGATGAAAAAGAGATGTCTTAAGTTTTCCAAAACCTAGAGACTCTTCATTTACTATCATTAATGACAAAGAAAAGCAGCACATCCTTAATTTAAGAAATTGGAACCAGCAAATGTTTGACATTTTTGCTTGAAAAAGGACTGACATGATTAATCAATTATAATATAATTATAATTGATTAATCAACTAATTGTTGCAGCTCTAGTGGATAAGATTAATATCCAAAGAAAACAAAAAAATGTAATTAGATGTAATGAAATGTATTTCTCAATATATACTCCTGCATTTTCATCATGCAAGTTCCAAATTGCAAAATAATTGTAAAGATTCAAAGAATTATTGTCTCTTAACACAAACACTGGGAAGTCTTAAATATACCTTAAGATAACACAATCTGAGTAAGCTGGCGTCGAGGAAAAATTGCCTTTCAACACATTTCCAATTCCTTTCAAGACATAAACACTGAGTGTGCACAGAAAAAATGTGTATGTGTGTGACTGTGTGTTTGTCTGTGTATGTGTGTGCGTGTAATAGAAGCCAGTACAGTGTTGTGGTTAAGTATTTGAAGGTGGTGCACTAGAGCGGAGGGTGGGGGTTGGGGTTAGGTTGGGGCCCTGCCCAGAGTACAATCTGGATCTTGCGTAGTTGCCAGACCACTACACACACACACACTCACACACACAGACACACACATACACACAATCCAGTGTGTGTGCCAGACCACCCAAGGAGCCGGAGGCCCGCGGGGCCTGAGGTGATGAGCAGGCGCTGCGGCTGCACAGACAACACACAACCCTAACACACACGCACAAACACACACACACAACACACACACACACACACACACAACACATACACATATCTACTGCCAGCTTAAAAAACTGTGCAGCCTCCTACTTAAACCACACCTTAACACCAACCAGACACCACACACACATCCTCGCCCTCCCTCATTCCTCAGCTCACTGCTCAGTCAACAGGAGAGAGAAATAATGTGAGAGAAAAGGAGAAGTAAGCAGAGTAGAACAATTAATTCTCAATTGGCCCACTAACGTCCAGACAGATACAGTATGACTCCACTCACACACAGACACACATGCATAGCGACCGCTAGCTGACCCCAGAGTGGGGAGATTTATCATCACATCTGTCCTGCACGCATGAATGTGTGTGTTCCTGTGTGTGTTTCTCGTGTTGTTATCTGGACAAGATTCCTGTTTTTTTGTTGATACTGATGGAAGGAAGCGAAAGAGAGACATAACGGAGAGAGGACAGAGAGATGATCCACGGAGGAGTCGACCACAGGAAGTGCTAATGGTGATAAAGTGACACACACACACATCCCTGCATGCATGAGTAACACTGATTGTGGTTGTGATGTGTGTGTGCGTGTTTTATAATAAAAGATGGGTATCGGCATGATTGTCTGGCTCACTGCAAGTCTGCCCTCCACCAGTCACAAAACCACAAGTGTAAAGTATGCATGCTATGTGCATGTGTGTGTCCGTGTGTCTGTGCGTGTGTATTTGTGTGCATGTGTGTGTATTAAACGAGGCTGCATGGATTAGACCCATGGGGTAAATGGATCATGTTTGACAGACTCGCTGTACTAAAGCCATCCATCCACACATGCTAATATTGTACTCACTGTGGCGATATCTTGCCTCACAGTGTGTGTGTTGTCTGTGTGTGAGTGTGTGTGAGTGAGAGAGAGAGAGAGAGAGCGCGAGAGAGTAAGAAAGAGGGGAGGCTGAGCAAGAGATCACAATTTTGCTCATCTACTTTAGTGCACATAGTACTTACAGTGCAATCCATCAGTCACATAACTGCAAATAAATGCATACATGGATGATCATTACTAGTCTTCACACCTCCCTTTCTGTTGAAAATGTCTACTGAATGTTTTTATTGAACAAACTTTGTAAGCTTTCCAGAGAATATAACAAGCAAATCAGAAAAGGAAGCCTCTGAAATAAGACAATTAACTACAAGTCATTATGTTAACATTTTGCTCTCTGACTTTCCCCCAGCTCGATATATCTTGCCACTCCAGGGATCACACGGTGCTCCCAACCAATTGAACCTACTTTACACCTACAGCTACTTGATCTTCACTTTTGTTACCACAACAAATGACAATACCATGTTACAACACATGCTGTGCATAGACCGAGGAGGCAGAAGAAAATCTTATAAGGTCAAATTTAGTAAGAAACCCTGTTGGTGATGGGCAGGATGAGGAAACAGAAACATAAATCTACAAGCCAAGTAGATCACTAGCAATTAAAATCCTTTTAACAGGAGCTACTTGACGTGTGGATTTATCTGCTTCTACTCGGCTAGATTTTTTTAATCCCACACTCATCCTATTGGGCACTGGGATGTGATGTTTTTTTAATCAGTTTCTGACAAAAACTAGAGTTACTGCCTGGCCAGTCATACGCCTCTGCCAACCAATCAAGTTGCAGTTTACATCCATGTCTGTTGAAACTCATTATAATGTATGTAGAAAAGACTCATGTGCGATCCCAATTAATAGTTTCCATTCATTCAACATTCTGTCTTCACTTAGAGACTATTTTTTTACAGAGGAGTACTGGTAGAGAACTGAACATTATAATGTCACACTTAAGTTGACCTTCGACCTTCTGGATATAAAATGTCATCACCTTGTCATTTTACCTTCCCAGATATTTGTGTGTAATTTGTCATTAATGTGAGTAATCAGTAATCCGTTCATCCTTGAGTCCAAGTGGATGTTTGTACCAAATTTGGAGAAATTCCGGCAAGGCATGCTGGAGATATTGTGTTCACAAGAATGCAACGGACAGATGGACAAACCAAAAACATAATGCCTCTGGGCATGGCTGTCACCAGCACGGAGGCATAAAAATTGTCACACAAAGATAGTTTCAGCACCCCAACAACAGACAGTGACAGCAGCCTCCCTTTATAATAAAACCCTGGACAATATCATTAGCCTGTATGTGATATGTCAGTCAGTTATTTGTTTATATTCAGTTTTTATTGTCACGAAATAACACAAACAAACTAATCGATTGAGACAGCTGTGGATCAGCAACTCCTGTGTTCTGCAAAGTAAAACTGTGGATTTTGCCCATGGAGTTTGGTTGGTTTGGAGAGAGCAATATTTGGCTTATATAATAGCCGTTTAGTTTAGTTGCTGGTCAACCGCTGCCTCAATCTGTTTGTTTGTGTTACTGTGTCACTTTGGTGAATATGAACTAACCTTTTAAAACACAGAAGTACCTCACACAACCCCACTTCAAAATATCCAAGCAGTCCCTTTATTATATTGTTTTTCTGATATTGTCTTGTTGTTACAGTCTGTATCACTGTGACTGAGCGAATGTCTGTATGAATCAACTACTCAGTGATTATTGGAGGCATTCTGTCAGACTGACAGACGTCTCTTTCTGTCCCAGTTTTCACTGTTCTGGTGACGTCTATAATTACTGACAGATGTTAGAGAAGCCGGAGCTCCCCTCTGGATCCCCCCACCTTTACACACACAGCACACACACACACACACACATACACACAAACAGCTAGACCATTGCTTTTTAAACCTCCCACACAGATACTCTCCCACACTCACACACACACACACACACACACATGAGTGTGAGGATATGCACACACACATACACATGCTGAGGGATTCAGTTACATGGACCTCAGCCACAATCTGGACAGACACCGGGCCCACCACTAACCAGCCTCAAAGAGGGTGGGAAGGAGGGAGGGAGAGGGCTGGATGGATTTAACAAAACACACACTCCTCCTCCTTACACACACATACTTTCAGTTTGATGAATGAAATCAATAAAACAACGGTCTGGAGAAATCTGGAGCCAATGACGACTGAAACAGGACTATTAGTGCCAGAAAGGCCGCACACGACTCACAAACACCCACATTCACGCTCACTACCGGGCATACCTGTAGGGAAAAGGCTCTGAGCGCCGGGATGGGGATGAGGGCGGCCATGAAGAATGCTGTGACGTTGCTGATTGAGGTGAGAGCCACACTGGCCCCTGTCCTCTTCAGACACTCGCCCGTACGATCCTGACAGATACACACAGAGAGATGAAAGGAGAAGCAATGAAACTCTTTTGATCAGGTTTTAGCCGAAGGCGCATGTGTAATACTTGAGATCATGTACAATTATCGTAATACTGATATGACTGACAGTGATTGCAGCGTTTCTTGAAGCCCTGAAGTGCTCTTAGATAATCCACCTGGGCCTGTCTGTTTGAAGAATGACGGTAAATGTGTAAAAAAAAAAAAAAGAACATAATGACATGCTGCCGCTCAAAACAAATATATTTTTAGTGAAAACATGACTGCTGATTGACTTTTTTCACTATTTCCTTTAAGTAAATACACACAAACAGAGCAGTGATAAGCACACACACACCCCCTGGAAGGATTGGCGGCAATTGTGTGAAGATTTGAGGACGTGCAGGACCACACAGGGAGTGTTTGGAGGCTTGTGCATCTTTGTGTGTGTGTGTGTGTGTGTGTATGTGTGTGTGTGTCAGACAGAAGAGATCAGGTTCATATCTGTTTAGTTTTCATCTCAGCCACACAAAGGAAGCTGGGGGATGAGGGAGGCATAGAGACAGGAGGGGAGGGAAGCAGGGGAAAACAAACACAAGCAAATACATGCCTGTGTTTTCCCCCTCTGGAGGTGAAAAGTTATCCCACGCCACAAAAAACAAGCACATATACCCACATGAGGTTGCAGAAATATACTTTATTTACACTTTTGTAAACAACGTTTTGTTGTGTTAGACTTTGTATGAGCCTTGATCCTTGCTTGTGAGGAAGTTTTCTTGTTACAGTTACGATCTACGCTTTGAATCACTATGAACATACAAAATAGTGTCTTTCATTGTATTAACCTACGTAATGAACATCTGAAAAGTCTTTTAGAACCACCCAAAAAACCACCCAAGAATGTATTTAGTCCACTGATTTAATATTCCTAAAAAAAATCTGAAGGTTGGGTTGTTTGGTCAAATATAACATGTAACTACAGTCTTAGAAATAAGGGTTCCAAATGGGTTCTTCCTGACCATTTGCCTCTGAGGAACCCTCTTCTGAAGAAAGGGGTTGTTAAGAGTTCTTTGTACCATAACAGAAAAGGGTTCTTTGTAGAATCCCCTGGGAAGGATCTGGATAAAGCCCTCAGAATATAAAAAGGTTTTCAGTAGAACCCGCTGGGTGGGTTCTTGTTAGCAGCCAAAGAGGATTCTGGGTGGAACCCTTACACCATAGAAGGTTTCTCTGTAGAACGTCTCATAGGTGGTTCTAGCTGAAACTTTTTCACAAGTGGTTCTAGGTATAACCCTTTAGTTGAGGTCTAGTTCTCGTTAAGTTGAACCTTTGTAAATGTTTATACCAGGAACTAAAAAGGGTTCTTCTATGGGGACAAGCTAAATAACCCCTTTATGGTTCTAGTTCTTGTCTAGCATGTTTATTTCTAAGAGCGTGCTGACTAAAAATCCACAAAAAAGCTTTATAAAATACAACAGGACAAACACAAAACAGAATTATCTGACCCAGACTACAAATGTTTGCTATTCTGTTATTTTTTTGTTGTTTTTTTGTTTTTTTTTTTGAATGGGAACACATTTACTCTGGAGTGTTGGTTAGATAAGCGGGCCGAGTGTGTGGTACATGGGCTGTTTGATGCTACATCACAGGCACAGACAGGCTCTCATGCATTCCCCCATGGAGCAGATAAGACTGCAGAGGGGTAGGCAGGCACAGGGTGAGTAAGAATGGATGAGCGTGGGATGTTTGCCTCACCTCGAACGGGATCCTCTTGTTCTGTCCGGTCTCACTGAAGGCATGAGCGAGGAGGAAGACATCATCCACTCCAACACCCAGAGCCAAGAAGGGTAGCACCTGTCGCACACACAGACTTCATGAGCTTCATGAGCCACAGAAGGGAACATAGCAAGTACAACCATAGGAAGTATGCAAAATGTTACATGTTGTATGTATTCCTCTCATAATTTTGCTTTTTGAAGGGTTGAAACTGAGTGACAGAAAAGTGATTCTTGCCTGACAGACTGTCCAAACAAATGGCTAACTAATTTTTTTTTGAGTGTGAATCAGTATATCTTGACCTTTACTAGTTGACAGTGGCTGCCCAGTGGTGTGTGTGTGAGTTACCTGTGTGGTGGCAGCATTGAAGGAGATGCCCAGAAGAGAGCAGAGGCCCAGGCCAGCTGCCACAGACAATGTGACCAGCAGGACACCCGCCAGCCCTACAGCCCCCTGAGACTTGGCACAGTCCCACCGCAGCATGGTCAGACACGCATAGGCCAGCTGGACACAAAACAGCAAACAAGGAATCCATCTATTAATCAACCTGCTGCATGTGGAGGTCAATCATTACACTTCCTCTTTTAACTGTTTACTATATACTAAAGTTTATTATAAAATTATTTGAAAAAAAGTGCTCTCACCATCAGCAGGTATCCGCTGGCCACACGGATGACACTGATGTCAGAGAAAGACTTGAGAATGTCTTCCAGGGTGGTTGTGGTGAAAGACAAGACCTTCTGAGACGAGTTTGCTGCAACACTCTGCAGCACCGCCTGTGCAGAGAAGCAGAGAGACAGAAAGAAACATTAAAAATTACTGAAAAGCAGAGAAAAATCAATACAGAAGTGAGCTAAATCAGGTGATGAGGAAAAAGGAAACAGTACTAAGTAAGTTTGAGCTCGCCTTTTCATATGCTTTGTGCTCTCAATCTGTGACAATCTAAACTGGAGGCTGTCTGCCCCGTAGCAGCAATCTGTGTGTGAAGAAGAGCTACAAAGACACAGTTTGGTGACGGGACCTGTTTAGACTCTGAACTTAAAAAAAAAAAAGACGTAGTGGTGCTGAAATAGAAATACTGGTTGCACTTAAAATTTGACCTATAATGTTATCTGAGGGTTTAATACTATTAATTATAGAGATCTAAGGCCTTTTAAACAAACTTCTAAGGCAAAGAAAAAGATCTGGAATGACATTTACTCTCTTATAATGAGCTACTGCTCTCTTCCTAAGCAGCTGTATTTTAACTGAATCCGTGCAGAACAAACACTTTTCTTCCCTTAATATACCAACACAAATTTGTACCAATTCTCAATACATGACTTGCAAACTGCCTGATTTCCAGTAGAATATGTAATTAACCCTTCTTATCATAGCTTCTTCTTCTATTTAAATGTGCAATGAGGGAAAGAGTGTATTTCTCTGACCTGAGTCTATACAAGTAGTGAACTACATGTAATTAAACTAGTAGTTTAACTACATTTTGTTTACAGTTCAAACATTCATATTTGCATAGTGATTCAAGCAGTTAAATTATGTTTAAACACAAGACAGTTTTTGACAGCAAATAAAGACTGCGCACATGCACACAACAGCAGCGGAAATAAATATTGCAGCAATAAGAGGAATGTTCATGTGCTCAGGATGTTATCTAACATCTGATGGATCCATTTTTTGGGTATTGATCATGTTGACACTAGTATTGATACTCAAAACAAAGACTTCATATTGGTAGTGGTTCACCTACTATTAGTTTGAACTACTTTCTTTAAGTAGCTTTAGTTAACCAAATTAGATTTCTCACTAAGGTAGCTTTGCTGTAGATTAACTTCTTCCGGTGTGAAGTAATTGGTAGGTTGCAAAGCAATGCTTTCAAAGAAGTTTCCCCAACACTGGTTGCACCTCAGATGACATGTTTTCTAGCCTGAATGACCTGCAATTTGAATTATAACATGTAGCACACAGTATGTCAGCAGAATAAGTTCATCTCACCATGTGTGTCTTTAAAAAAACAAAACAAAGACAAATTGCAGCGCTGAATAATGAGCTCTGCTGCCTCTGTAGCAGGAGGTATTTGGGAGAATGTGCAGACAGTACCATGACCCATCCTCTCCTGCTCTCACTATCTCAGGGCAGACAGATGGCTTCAACATTGAACTGCAGTTACTGCTCAGTGGGGAGCAATGCTGGCTGACACACATTAGGAAACACGCACTAGATCACACACACACTCGCACCCACGTGTGAACTCGCACATGTGTCAGGCGCATACCGACATGCATGCACATACTATTCTTGCAGACACGCCTAATCGTACGCGCGCGCGCACACACACACACACAAAAACACACACATAGTAACACTTTTTGGCATCTTTTATGGATGTCATTGATAAAAACACTGCATTCAAACAAACAGTCACACCTTCTTTTCTGTCCCTTGGCTTCAAGATGAATGCCGTACACACACGCACTTGTGTATATTAACACACACACACACACACACACACACACACACACACACACACACACACACACACACACACACACACACACACACACACACACAAGGTCACGCCATGTCGAACAGAGGTTGGGGCCCCCAAAACAAAGACCAGATGATGTCACACATGAGCCACCAATGGGGCCACAGCTGGGAAAGCGATTGTGTGTGAACTTTTGAGTGTGTTTGCGTGTGTGTTTGTACATGAGTTAAAGAAAGAGCGATATATCGAGCGAGATATCCAGCACTCCCTTAATGTATTCCAGACATGCTCACCCTGTAGCTCTATTGCTCCTCTCTACCAAGCAGTGAGAGGAAAGCTTTAGGCTTTTACCACACACCAACAGTGCTTCTAGTATCTATCTGGGGCCCAGGGTTTTGGATGGGGCCTTTCCATGTTCACCTGTATCCGCCTGGTGATTTACAATGTGGTTGTAGAGGATTTAGGGTAGATTTCTTCTCCCTTTTCTCTCTCATTTCTGAGTGTGTTTGGCCCTTACCTCAGCGTATTTCCTCTGCCAGGCTTCCAGTATAGCTGCTGCCTTTTCTTCATTCCAGTTGATGTGGGAAACCTCCTTGTAGCCCCGAAAGTGCTCAAACATCTGCTTGGGAGTCATCAGCTGGAACATGGTCTGTAAGGCCTGGGCACTGGAGAGGAGGGAAGGGGGGAGGGTGGCAAGGCGAGAGGCAGGGAAAGATGGAAAGGATGAAAGAGGGAGAACAAAAAGGAGGAGATCAGTGAGGTACAAGCCTTCATCATCACGTTTACACAAGAAAATCAACAATTGTGCAAATTACATTAAAAGAAGGTGGAAACTTAAATGTTGACAGAGACACTATCAGTATTTTTGTTTGATTTCAGCTGTCAACTAGCATGAACAGTTTGGGTTATTAGAAAAAGGAGTACAAACACTGTATCTTCTCAAGAAAGCTTTGAACACTACCCAGATTGGGTGTCCATCAAAATAACAAGGTCCGTCAGGAGCGTAAAACCAACAGGGAGATGAGAGAAGCAGAAAAGATGGAATAATCCCAGAAACTCATCAAGCCAAAAGGCCAGAAACTTGAAATTTCCATAATTTCTAAACCAGGAGGTCCCAGAGCAGAGACGTGCTAATTTAACAGAGAGAAAAGAAAAGGAAATACATCAAAACCACAGTGCCTGGAGCACACTGGATAACAGTCAATATAAACAATGGTGTGTTAAGCACACCTGTTGCTGCATAGGCATAATATTGTTCCATCCAATATAAGTGCTGAGCAGAATACACATGCCCACAGCCATGAGACTTGCTTCATTTCCCACACACACCACAAAGCACAATTAATGGCAATATTATCAAAATTGCGACATGGCCAGGTGCAATATCCAGATAGTGTAAGGTGTTATTTTTTCTTTATCAAAAGATAAAGGAAAAATGTATGACAAACAGCAGATAATGAAGTACTGCAGTGCTGCAGAGACGCCCTGATCTAAATCTTGTTCTTCAGATGTAAGAAAACATGTTTGTTTGGTACAATCCTCAACAAATGTCACATTATCATGATTTTGATATTTGTTCAGTGAAAATGAAAACTGTGACAAAAAAGAAAAAAAAAACATTATTCCCACTAATTGTGAATTACATTGCAATGGCAATATCTGTCAAAATAATTTCAATATTTTTTTTTAGCTATATCATGCAGCATTAGATTCAAAACCCCTTTTTTCACTGCAAGTTGCTTTTATGGATTATTTTCTGATTAACTGAAGAATTGTTTTGTCTATAAAACGAAAGAAAATGAAAAATAGCATTAACAAACACAACGTGACAAATTTAAAATACTTGTTTTATACAACCAGTAGTCAAAAACTCAAGATATTGAATTCACAGGGCTATAAATCATAAAAAGCATCGGTACTACAGGACAATTTTACTGAATAAGGGCTATTACATGATTTATCTATTAAAAATTGTTGGTCATAAATTTTCTGTCTATCGAGAAATCAATATATTGTTTAAGAGTTCATTTACACACTGAAAACTAAACCACTTGCCAGCATATAGTGCACCTAGTCTGTGAAGTTTCCAATGTCCTGTTCACTGATGTAACCTGAACAAAAGCTGCCACGGTAAGTACATTAATCTGCAAACTATTTTAATAATCAGTTATTTGTCATACAAAAATGTCAAATATTTGCTGGTTGCAGCTTATTATCGAAAGGATTTGCTGCTTTTCTTTGTCATTTATGATAGTAAACGAAGAGCCTTTGAGTTCTGGACTGCTGATTTGGCAAAAGAAGCAATTTGAAGAGGTCACTTTGGGCTTTTGAAAATTATGATAAGAATTTTTCACAATTCTTTGACATTTTATAGATGAAACAATTAATCAAAAATAATATGCAGATTAATTGACAATGAAAATAATTAGCTGCAGCCCTAATCAGAATTCCTTATCTACTCCTCTCTGACTCCCCCTCTACATCTTCTTCAACATCCTCTCCCTCAGATTCAAACCTCTTCTCATACTCCTCTCAAGACTCCAAGCAGATCAGGTACCTTGCAGGTGCCTCACTGCATCATTGCTAATATTCCTTGCAAGATACGATATGGAAATGGAAGCAATACAAAGACATATGCAGTTCTGGACAACAGTGACCTTGTTTTCCTTCCAGTTTGCGTCTTATGGACGGCTGCAGTGCTGAACCAACAGGCATAAAAGCAGAGCTCCATGTCTTATCTTGTCTTTATTCCAAATCAAATAAAGATGCTGGATGGCACAACAGATTAGCATTTCAGAAAATTTATAGACTGGATTTTATAGTGGCAGAGGAAGTACAAGATCCCATAAAATAGATATCTGGTCCTAATCTACGATTAGATTCCTGATCTTGTTCTGACAGATTAAAAGAGCACCATGGCACCTAATGTAATGAGGAATGCAGAGTCGTGGTGCGAACATTAGGAAGGTTGTAAAGAAATACAACTGACTAGTTATTGAAAAATGTCTTTGGAAGAGATCGCAACTTGAGAACACTAGTCGAGTCAGTGAGTGTGATTTCAAATCGTCAAATTTTACGAACCAAAGGAGTAGACATTAGCTAGTCGTTCTCTTTATGAATGTGATCTCTGTAATATGGTGATAATCACGGTAATGGTGGCAGTTAGTAAACAAGATGCAGAAACTGAGTGCCAGCAGTAACAGTCTGATGGACAGAGCAACTAAACCACATACGCACACACTAACAACACACAGGCAGGCAGGCAGGCAGGCAGGCACGCACAGACACCCTAATGACCCAACTTTGCCAGGAAAAAACACGACCACAAAACAAACAACGCACCCCACTGTACTCTGTGACCAGCATGTGTGTGTGTGTGTGTGTGTGGGGGGGGGGGTGTGTGTGTGCATGCATGTGCGTGCACCATCCGAACTGCAACTTCACATTAAAATAAGTGGTCCATTAGCAAAATGTTGGATAATTTGTGCAGCTTTCCCCTATTAAAGGAAGCTTCTTATTGCTCAATAAAAAGTGCATGTTTTTAAATCCTGTGAATGTTTCATGTTTTATGTTTACAAAAAACTATATCATATTTTTATGTGTGTAATACAGTAAAGTAATATGTTGTGTAATGGGGGCATGCAGCTTATTGCATGCATTAAACAGTGCATATTAATATAGCCATAGGTACACCACATAATCTATAAGCTTTGTCCTGTGCTTGAGCCGGAATTAAGTCCATGTACCCCAAATCGCTGTATATTTGGACAAACTAGCCAGGCAATAGATCACTCTGTGCACTGTGTGTGTGTGTGTGTGTGTGTGCGCGTGTGTGTGTGTGTGTGTGTGTGTGTGTGTGTGTATGAGTAGGTAGTGTCCAGGCAGAGCAGCCAGAGCTGAGCAGGAACAGCTGGAGCTCTAAGATTTCACTGGAATCTGCTAATGACTGCAAGATTTACAGCATGCCACGCACACGCACTCATGCACGCGGGCTGCTTTCGGAGAGCATAAAAGAACAAAAAACACACACTCTTTCCAGAATAAGCCCTGCAGTGATCACAGCAGTGTTTATGAGGGTGTGTATGTGTAAGTGTGGGTATGTTACCTGAGCAGGGGTCCGCTGCCGTTCTTGGTGGTCCCTCCTACGATCAGTTCCTCCTGCCAGTGCATGTACTTCCTGGACAGACCATGGCAGCCGCCGCTCAGGGCCCGCGCCACGTCGAATGGCTGGTGCAATAAAAGCAACAGGCGAGAAAATAACTGTCAACAGCAAGTCTCAAACTAAAAGACTTGATGTTTTACCAAAACATATTAATGTTGCATGTGGAAATATTCTGAGCCAAGAGCTTGTGCCCTACCTTGGTTGAGTTCTTATTGGGCGCAGTGAGGGGGCAGTTGGGGTCAGCAGGGTTCAGACAGGGTCTATCCATGTAGCCGTGCCCACGTCTGCCTTTTCCAACATGTCTTCAAAGCCTTCGACGGGGAAGTTTGCCCTTCGCAGGTCCTCGAGGAACTCCTTAGGGTCAAAGTTGGTCCATTGCAGAGGGTCTTTACCTCTGCAAAGTTAAAAGTAAATATGAATACTGTTTAATGTAACTTTAAACATATTTTAAAAGGATTAATGTAATTGATGTGGGGTTGTACGAGGTCAGTGTATTAGCTACAATAGATGCTGATGCACACGCCCCAGTTTGGAGAAGCAGAGAGGAGTACCAGCATGAAAGCTATGCCATGTACTGCTGTGGACAGGGTCATGGTGTATGACAGTGGTTTCCCATCAGAAAAGGCTGTCTGATGGCAAAGTGGTGAACATATTCTAAACATAGTGTACACTTAAACTGTAGTAGTACATTGCTTAGCTTCCTACACCGGGCCTCCTGTTGGTTCTCCAAACTGGGGGCATGAATATAGATAAGTACCTCAATCAGCACGACTTTAAAATTTCCAAACTATCCCTTCAAGATCAAACACACTACATGCAAGAACATCTACATCAAATCTAATGAAGTGTTTTAACTACAGTGTGTTTCTGTTCGTAGGCACATGCAATGCTTTGGCTGACTAGATTCAAGAAAATATTTTAAGTTTTGTGTGTAGTTTAGTTGTTATTTTATTTTCTTAAACCTTGTCTACAGAACACTTGTTTTATCAGACACCCCAGATGATAAAAGACTTGTGAAGGGAGGCAGACAGTGAGAGGACACGTGTGTTCAAGCCTGAGTTGCATTTGTCAGATGTTTGAGTGTAATTCCCTCAAAATTTCACCTCAGAAAGCAGTCACATTTTTTGAGAGCAGAAAAGCATCTCTTTCTTGCTAGGTGACAATAAATGGAGACCAATTCCCATCATGCAACGGCACAGTGCTGAATTCCTGCTCCGAACCAGTCCTTGTCTCTCTCTGCCTCACACATTCCAGTCTCTCCTTCTCTGAATCTCTCTCTCTCTCTCTCTGTCATTCAGACTACATTGTATGTGCTTAACCAGGCTTGGGTTATTATTCCCAGCCTCCCAACCAGAACATAGTAAAAACCTTATTTACCATCCGACACAAACCAGCAACACACATAGACACACACACACAGACACACACACACACCACATTCACATGCTCTGATGACACAGACTCGAGCTGATACACTTTCACACATTGTCAGAACACACGTATGCACTGATGGCAGTGGCAAATACACACCATGTACATGCACACACACACACACACACACAGAGGTAAAGGTCTGCTGAGTATTACTGTAGCAGCAGGCCATTAGCAACAGAAGGGCCAGACAATGGTGTGAGGCCCAGGGCTGGAGAGAAACTATCGCCAGCGATACGCATGCCAGCAACCACTACAATAGAGCCTTCAGAGGGGACGAGTTCAGGACGCGCACACACACACACACACACACACACACACACACACACACACACACCACACACACACACACACACGCGCACACACACTCTTGTTCCTCTGTGGTGTCTCTTTGGATGGGTTGAGCGTGTTTGGGCAGCCTCTATGAAAGAGCTAAAAACAAGATCCAGAGATCCAGATCTCCTCCTTCTCGCTCTCTCCTGTCTGTCTTCAAAACAATCTGAAAATACCGTTACCCTATCAGATGTAGGAACTAACTAAGTACCAATAATTTATTACTGTAATTAAGTAGAGTTATCAGGTATCCTTGCTTTACTTGGGTATTTATTTTTCTGATCATTTTTTTCTGTTATCCCTACAATTTAACACAATTATCTGTATGTTGTACTCCTTAATATTTTCAAAACAGGCTTGTTTCTTCAATTTTAATGCATTCAAAGGGAATTTTCAATTTTTGCGTCATTGTGCACCACCTAACCAACATCAAGACCAATTTCAACTTAAGCGGATGGGAACCTAACACATAGAAAAGACAATTCTTTGGTGCATCCATCAGTGCATATCATGCATAGACGACAGACATAAAAAGACAAAACAGACAAACAGGTTCAAATGAGTTCAAAAAAGTTGAAACTGAGATAAAAAGTCAAAATTATAAGAGAATAAGTTGGAATTTTTAAATAAAAAGACATAGACATAGAGTCAAATTATGAGATAATATGTCATTATTATGAGATTAAAAATCCCAATTATGAGATGAAAACTCACCGTTATGAAAAAAGCCATGATTATGAAACAGAAAGTTGAAATTATGAGTTAAAAAGTCAGAAAAGTCAGAATTATGACTTCATGTCATAATTATGACTTCGTATGAGCACAATTTATTTTATTACTGGCAGATATGGGCGTCCATAAGAGGGAGACTCAACAGCATGGAAAAGGTGAGGTTCAGTTAGCTGTGTAAAAGAAACAGCTGGTAGAAATGTCCCTCAGAGGGCTACTTTTTACTTTCATACTTTGAGTACATTTCAGAGTTTGTACTTTTTCACTTCTATTTGAGTGAAGATGTTGAATCAGAGTCTTTTTTACACAACTATCTGTACTTCTACTTGCATAAAGAATGTGTGTACTACCTCTGTAGCCTTACACACCAGCTCCATAACGATCACTCATGAGCTCAGTGTTCAAAGTCTTATTGTCCCCAAACATCATTTCAATCAGTTTGCCAACTGACCTCACAGTGAGGAAAGACCTATGTGTTCCCAATTAAGACTTGATCATTTGACGTATGCTTGAGATTGGTCCATCTAATGATATGCTGTTTTGGCATGTTCACGTTGTGCTGACACATCATAAAATACAGATTCTGTCTAGTAAAAAAGGAGTTTTCTGTACTTACGGGAGATAGACTGTTCCAGACTGGAGCTTGGCTCCCTCCCAGAAACAGTCCAAAGGGGTGATGATGAGGCAGGGATGTAGCTTTTCTATGATCTAATTGGACAAACACACACCCATACACAGCAGGATTGACACACACTGACAACAGGAAGTGTATATATTAAAAAAAGCATCAGAAATAGGCTTGGGTGGTATAAAAGTATGCCAGGGTATTAAGAAATCCCAACGGTGTGACTTTCAATACCGTCAATACAGATGGCCCTCTGTCTATCAAGCTGATACAGAATTGCTGTATTGCAGTGTGCAGCTTACGCCACTAGGGGTCAGTCTTTGAGCTGCAGCACAGTTGAGCAGACAAAAATAGTTTTCATAAGAAGAAACATGGCTTCTTGGGGATAAAATTACTGGACTAATTAGTTAAAAATAAGAAAAATGCCTCTGCCCGTGTTTTTTGGATTCAGTCCAGGTGATAAAGGTAAGCTATCCAACACGGCAGACTACTGATGGTCAGAACAGCGTTTCGTCGTGAGTGTGTAACTTTAGCGAACATCACAGAAGGAGAGGAGCCAATTAATTACTGGTGACAGAGTTACAGTGAATGCGCGCTGAGTGGAGGGAAGGGTGAGCAGTGAAGCTGTCATTCTGGCAGAATATGTACAGAGACCGTGCTATAAATTTACAGTTTAGGTTTGAGTTTTTCAGTGAATAAAGACTGCATCTTTTCAAGACCGAAGTGGAGCTCCTGTGTGTGCGTGTGTTGTTTCCCAGCTGTGGGATTAGTGCCGCTACAACAACGTCCGCCTACGTTGTGGGAGTATTAAGAATAGTGGAGTACAGTGTAGTTGAGCCGTTTTAAACAAATACCGCCTAATACTGTGTATCCTGGTAAATGTGAGGAAGATATGAAGGTTTGGAAAAATGTATACTGCCCAAGCCTAGTCATAAATGAAAACATACCAATTGTACTGATAATGTTTCGATGGGATCAAGAGAGTAAAAGTCTTACCTGATCCATAAAATGAGTTTCTGTGACTAGTTCTCCTGATTTATAGCATAAGTCTTCTAATTTCCATTGTCTGAAAAGGAGAACAAAAGAGTTTCTGGTCAGTTTTTGTAAAGCACCGTGAACCTTTTAGGCTAGACTGATCAAAGAATGATAATAAATGATAACAGATCTTTAATCATCATGAAGAACAAAACAAGCTGAATGTTGCTTTATATCTGTATATGCTACATACATGGACATAGAGTAGATGATCGGATGAACAGAATATCGGACAAAGCTGATTATATAGCCGAGTACAATGCAATACAACAAAAACATAAGGTACTAATTTAAAAGTTATGACAGTCAATGCTGTGAAAAGAGTAACATTATTATAAGCTTCACATATTTACTGCAGAGCTATTCTCTACTTGCACAACGTACTGTGACGCATCTGTCTAACGAGCTGCATGTCTGTTTACTTCCTGTCAATGCTATGGTAAAGTTACCTTTGTCTATAAACTTGTGATTGATGAATTTTTTTTATCCTTAAGTTAGCTATTTCACTTTTCACAATTAGCTTATTAAATATTATTATTATTAGTTTTCACCATTTGTTTTGTTTTTAGTGTTTCTGAGCATTTGAGCATAATCGCCTCAGTATCTTAGACAGGCCTAACTGTCACGTTAGGTAGCTAAATAGCAATATCATCTTCATTCAACTCAACAGAAACAAAATAAAACTCACCAAAAACATCTTGGTCCATCTTTCAATCACCAACTCTGGTTTGTCAAACCAGAGGTGGTGATTGTTGAAGCAGTAAAAAGATGAACAAAGATGTTTTTGGTGAGTCTTTTTTTTTTTTTTGCCTGTTTAGTTTGAATGAAGATGATGCCCGCTAGTTAGCAATACTATATACTAACTATATGTACCATGCTAATTGTGAAAAGTGAAGTAGCTAACTTAAAACTGAAAAATCAGTGTGTAGGTGAAAGTAACATCACTATAGCGTTGACAGGAACAAAACAGATGTGCAGCTTGTAAAATGGTATGTATGTGACATACTTGTGTAAGTAGAGAATTATTATTTGATATTTGAGTTCATTTTCCCTTTTTAACTAAATGATTTACTATTTACGTGGAACAAAATTGACTGAAATTGTCCAGAACTGGAAAATGTGATGCTTCAGTACAGGCAGACAAAAGGCAAGACTGGAACAAAGGTAGATGTGGAATAGTTAGTTACCTGTTATAAAGGTAAACATAAACTCTGCTGGCTCGGATAGCTGACTCCAGGTGCTGCAGGAGCGCCTCCACCGTTAGAACATTGGCTCCCTCCTCCCGCGGCGTCTGGATCATCAGCTGAGGGTTGAACATGGCCTCTTCACCTATCTTCTGTCGTGTGTATTTCAGTTCCTGGTTCACACGCCCACCAACTGGACAAAGAAGAACAAATGTGTTAAAACATTTTTAAAAACCCTCTGTGCAAATATCCAAACACATTCTTACTGTATAGCATTTACACTGAATCATACATTAGATTAATTCATTGCATTACAGGTTCATTATTTTCAGATTTAACAGAATTTTACCCCCCAATCTCCCCCTTATTAAAAAAAAGACATAGGTTCTCATGCCCACAAGACACTGACTACCACAGTTTGCTGTAAATAAATGACTTTCAACAGCTCAACTTAAGAAATCCTTAGTTACAGATCAGTGATAAAAGAAAAAAAGAAAAATGGGGGGAACATGCCCCAAAAGTCCCTCTTAATTAAGAAATGATTAGACTACATTGTGCTGGCCTTGAATATAACTAAATTTACTTTAGCTGACAATGAGAGAGAGCACCCAAGGGTCACACAAATCTGTCATCTGCTTTAAAGCCTTTAATTGGTAGGACAGCTGAAGTGAGGACAGGAAAAAGGGAGAGAGAATAGAGGATTGCATGCAGCAAAGGCCCACATGCTGGAGTCAAATCCATGGCCTGACAGCCTTAGCACATGGGGCGCACGCTCTATCAACTGAGTTACCAGGGTGCTCCATATCTGCCAAATGTCAAGGATCACATAATGAAGACTTATTTCCATTATGGTCCTTAAAGTGAAGACAGCCTTGATGTAAAAGCACAGGTGTCTAGGCAACACCATATTACCATCTAAATACAAAAAAAACCCAACAAATTTTACACTTTCTAACCCAAATTTTTAATATGAGGAGGAAATAATAATCCCTAATCAGTATATTGCAGGTTAGGGTTGGGCAACTGGATATATCAGCTATCTGTGACTGGCTGAGTCCATTGCTATTTGATTTTTATGGGTGTTTTTTGGGGACGCAATTTTTGTAATTTCATAATACTTATTTAATGCTCTGCCTCCAAATAACAAGTGATAGGAAAACTGCCTGTAGAGTCAGAATATTTCCATGTCTAACTTGGAGGATCGTGGACTTGTTTCAACTGAACCAGAGTTGGTGACTGTTGGAAAACTGGAGAGACAAACCACGACAATTTTGGTGAGTTTTACAGTTATGTGGTTTTTCTGCCGAGTTTGAATGAAGTGTGTTTTATGATGCGTTAACTAAACGTTCATATGCTAAATGTTAGATACGCATTTGGATACAGACAGAGCCTTCTGTCTGTACCCTGTAATCATTTCATACAAATTTCTGCACATTTTCTTAAAGTTTACAGATATGGATGAAATGGAGCAGTGCGAATGGTGGTCACGGGGGCGGGATAGCAGCGTTGCCAATAGTTCAAGGGAGACACAACCACAGGACACAATGAAGCAGTTTTATAAATCTTTAAGTATTGGAAATTACAGCTGTACAGACCACCGCCGTCTACAACACTCAGCTTTTGCCTCTTTCTCAAGAGGTAAATTATTACAAGCTCCTCCAGCGTCACCATGTTGTTTTGTTGTCAGAAACTTTTGAGTCGTCTTCTTCTTCTTTGGGGGAACTTCTGAGTATGTGGGAAGTGAACGGTCACATTGTTTGAAACAGATGCATGTATTCTTAAATGTAAAAGGGGCATTAATGAGGGTGGTTGTATTTTACTGTTTATTAACAACATTAAGTGTAAGAACAAGTTTATTTTGTTTATTTATTATACGTAGTGTACATGACGTAGCGACTTTGATGCTTGCGGCCTAGCTGAAACTTGGGGACAAACTCCTGTGCAAATATATCAGCAATCACTGGTTGAGTTGATGGGCGGTTGGAAAAAAAAATTTGCCCAACCCTGTTGCAGGTACAAATGTCTTTGCAACGCTGACATAAGGTGAGACAGCCTGAACACAGCTGTACCACTCTCACACACTCACAAGCAGCATCATGTGCTAAAACATCTGTGGCTCAAAGAGTGATCCTCTGCGCAGAGCAAACCCAAAGACATCTCAGCCCGGCCACGACATTATCAGACTTGTATCTCGAACAAAAGTGCTTTGCTTACAGTGAGCTTGTACCAAACATCCTAAACCCTTTGAATCCAGAGGAGTAACATCACTCCAACAAATCCACATCTCACTAAAACAAGCTCAACGTTTCTGCTCAAATTTGCTAACAAGTCAGCAGCGCCAGACCACATTGACTGCATATGTGTGTGTGACAGTACGTGTGTGTATGTGTTTGATAAAGAGAGAGGGAGGCTCTCTCTTCCAGGCTTTGCTCCCAGTATCGTGGTGGGACTAAGCCCTGTGCGTGCGCTCTGAGCTCTCAGCTAGCCCGAGCTACAAAAGCAGCCTTTCAGGCCCTTTAGCTGCCCTGCTCCACCCCAGTACAGCCAAGGCAAGTCTGGCAAAGTCTCCACTCACAATCACACACGAACAAATGCAGGCGATTGCAGTCATGCAAGCATGGGCAAAGCCTCAAAATTAGAGTCAAACACAAGATTAAACAAATGAAAGACAAAAAATAATGAAAAGTGCATCTTTTTTGCATGTCTCATACAGCAAGTGCATCCTTCAGTTCAGCGTAACTATGTTTGATGTATGAGCAGAGGATTTGAGCCCTTCCATCATCAGTGACTGAACGCTCAATGAAAGCTTTATAGTCATCCTCCTTCACTAGTTCAGAAACACACACTCACGTACACACACAACATAAAAAATGCCCAGTGAGAGAGCCGACTGTGTGAAAAATCTGTAACATTTTATTATGCCTTAATCCAATTTAACAATTCCTCTCAATTCGTGCAACAGCAGGCATAGATTGAATATTTTCAGCCCATTGTAATGGCATTAAAGTTGAACATAAGCATGCCTGTTCTGCTGAGCCGGACCACCCAGTCAGACCAATGGAACGGGGAGGGAGGGGGCCATGTCTTGGGGCATTAGGAAAACACACTTGATTTCTTTTTTTCTGGACCCAAACAGCATTCCCATCTGATCCTGTCTGAAGGCATGTTTATAATACTCATCATTAATAGCAGGCCCAGGCTAACCGGAGCGACATGCTTTCCACTGCTAGGCCAGCAGCTACACGGCTACGTTACACCAGCCCTCCCTGCAAAAGAGAGCACGCATGGAACTGATTTAGACCCTACGCACACTGACAGTCCACTAACAAGTCGACTTGTCTGGTACACTCAGCGCTCAGAGGCAAAGCTAGCCCCGAGGCTTGGTTAAAGTGCTCTGCCAAGGGGAGAAATGGGAGCAGAGGCAGGGAGAAAGAGGTGCATCCATTTTCAGTCTCTCGGGGTTACTACACTTTATCCAAAGTCAAATTCAAGCACTTTTCAAGCATTTTGAAGGTGCATTTTCAAGCTTTTCCAATAGGGCTGGGCTTGGGCTTATAATTTATCGTTATATTGTGATGTGGTACAATTGTTGTCCTTTCCTGGTTTGAAAGGCTGCATTTCAGTAAAGTGATGCATTTTTCGTCATGACTTTTTACGGAGCAAATAACTAATCAATTAATCTAGAAAATGATCAACAGATTAAATCAATAATAAAAATAATTGTTAATTTCAGCCATAACAATATTGTGATATTTGATTTCATCCATATCACCCAACCCTATTTTCAAGCTGTAGTAAACAGCATATTTATATACATATGCTCAAAATTATCAGGCCTTATGTCACCTCTTCATCACTTTAAATTAGATACTATTATGCTATTAACAAACAAAATTATGTTTCGTGATATCATTCTACAGAGTGGTGACAAAGTTTCCAAATGTGTCACCTGTCTGTAAGTAGACTTTGCATCCTATATGACTGGCTGAGCCAATATAAAACAATCAATCGAACAATTACTCGGCAAATAACTTCAATTTTAATAGAATCCTTTTTTTTCTTAATTTTTTATTTTCAAGCCTATTTTTTATTCCCATCACGTTGTGGTCTGTTAGCTTCCTAGTGTCTGCTCAGTCAGAGGGCACACATCAAAAGTGTAGTCCACTCTCTGACTTATGTGATTTACTTATCTAAGAAGTGATTTATTCAGTCAGGTAGAAATGTATTATTTAGGTAATGCAATTACAATGTCAAGCAGTCTATCCAAAATCCAAGCACTTTTAAAACCTTGAAAACATTTCATTAATATTCAAATGTTTTCCAGGATTTCCAGCACCCTTAAGAACCCTGGTTTCTATTTGTGCAAGGCGATGAGGAAAGGTCCGACTGAAAAAAAAAAAAAGATGGGAGGGACGAGCGTAGAAAGAACTCACTGTCTATTTTGAACACATTCCAAGTAGTGGACTGCCACCCAAAGACCTTGGGTTTACAGTGAGCAGTGAGGAACGGGACAAGTCGAAGGAATGCACTCTCCCTCTCTACAGGAAACAGCACATCACGGCCTCGGGCTTAGAGAATTCCACACTTCACGAGGTTACAGCGTTTTGGGGTCAACACTCACACAGCCTCGGGGTGAAATTAACACCCCAGCTGGACCAAGAAAATGTGTGCGAGTGTGTGTGAGCGCACTGGCGTACGTGCGAGCATGTGAGTGTGTGTGTACACACAGCTGTGTTTCTTCAATGACACATATTCCCATATTCCTTCTCCTAAGAAAACTGGTTGACCCCGGCATGTGTTGATATCTTGAAGGTGTCCCGCTCTGGGCTCAGCTGCTGTGACCTAAAACAAAGTGTCACTGACTTTCAAATGCTTCCCATACCAGCTCTCTCACTTCCATCCTTTCCCTTCCTTATTCCACCCTTTCTGCATCACTCTCTTCTTCTCTTTCAACAAATTTACTGTCATCGTTGATTATTCTTTGGGTGTATTTATTTAGATCACTGGTTGCCAAACATATCCATGTCAAGAGCCACGTTTCCATTCAAAGCACCTGGAAGTTTTAGTCCCAGGAATGACTTTTCAAGGAACTAAAAGGTTCCCCCAGGCCATTACTGACTGTGTCTGCACCATGGTCTGAAGACCCGCAATGATTCAAGGCAAATTAGTCCAAAAAAAATTGGTCTTTTGACGTATGAAAAGTGGCTGTTTTTTTACACGTCATTTTTGCATGTGACTATACAACTACAAAGGCCTGGACTTTGTTGTGGGTTCATCTGTCAAATGCTGTCTTGTGTAACTCCATGCTGATTTTGCTGTCAATGCACAATAAACAAAAAAATTATACCAATCAGAAAGGTTGAAAGTCCCATCCCCAAACTTACAGCACTTTTGGAAAGTACTAACCCCAAGCAGAGACTTTTGGGGGAATAAAATAATGTCCCCAGAATTTAATTTAGACCCTGGTCCCTGTGGTGGAAATGCCTCAAAAGGTTCCTAGTCCCTGGGGACAGTTCCTCTGGTGGAAACGTGCCTAAGGAGCCTCACAACATTAGACCACAGATCCCCGATTTGAGAGGATTTTGTCTTCAGGAATGCCCTCCACAGCCCACTCATCAATCATCAATCATCTGATGTTACCACAGCAAAAAGTCAAGCCTCAACTGTGCAAATGCTCTAACACTGCCCAAAAACCCCAAAATTAAACTTAAAGGGACATAAAACTGAATAAAACATAAATTCTTAAAAATTCTCACATTCAGAAAAAGTAATGAGCAAGTGTTTAGCATTTTAACATAATATGACTTGAATGATATCAATTAACAAAGTAAGATTTTTGTCCTTGTTTGATCAGCCAATTTACAGCTGATGACAGCAGTAAGTGTTCTTCAGTTTCAAGGGATAGTTCGGATTATTTCATGTGGAGATGGACGAGGCACTCATTGATAGATGCTGTTTGGCATGTCACCAGTTTGGAGAAGTGAGAGAGGGGAGAGGGGGAATAGCACAGAAGCTGGGCAATATATTGTGGTCAAACAGCCTTTTCTGACAGTAAACTCCTGCTATAAACCGAATATCTCTTCCTCCAAACCAACCAAATCCCATAGGTGAAATCAGTAATTTTACCTCGGAGAACCATGGAGATGCTGCCTCGATCTGCTAGTTTGTTTGTGTTATTGTGTGACTTCAGTGAATCCAAACTAACCTTTTAAAACACACCAAAGTCACAAAGCAACCACAAACAAACTGACCAACTAAGGCAGCAGTTTGGTTGGTTTGGAAAGAGCGATATCTGGCTTACATAAATGCAGCTTTCCGAAAGAAAAGACTGCACATTAAAGCAGTGAAAATATTCTAAATATAACACACAGTTTAACTGATATTGATTTTTCAGGTGGAACTTTTTAAAGTAGTTTAAATGTTTTACTGATGACCCTGTCCTTCTGTGCTGGTAGTCCTCTGTGCTTTTCCAAACTGGGGGCATGTCGACTGGCATCTACTGTAGATAACACACTGGCTATCGCTAAGCACCTCATACAACCCCACTTCAAATAATCAAAACTATCACTTTAATGCAACATGTGATTGCAACAGCTACAACCCATACAGTCTGTGGTGTTTGATGGATTTGGCAACATTCGAAATGGCTATACCAGGATTATTTCAGGAATGCTTCCATTCACATGATGGGTATTGAATGAAGTAGAAAAAAAAGTTGCAAATAAAGTACTCTATTTGTATTGGTATGACTTTAAAGGAACTGGTATTGGTACTGGTATTATGTTTTTTTAAAAGATGCACAGCCCTAGATACTAATGCTTGGTAAAGGATCAAGAACACTTTTAAACTAAGCAGTTCTTAAAAACAGACCTACACAGAATTGAAGAAGAAGAGAAGAAGAGACTATGTGTGTCACTGTATTGGAGCGCTCAGTGTGGGTATTCAGTGTGTTGCATAACATTAACCCCTGGTCCCCCCTATTCTCAAACTAGGGGAATGGGGGGCGGTGGGGACGAAAAGAGAGAAAGTAGGTTTCTAAGGAACTGACATCACCCCCTCCCTCCTTTCAGCTCTGAACTCCCCCTCCTCTTTATACTCTCATTTTCTCTCTCTTTGCTCTATTCAGCTCTACTCTGTGATTGGCCAGATCACGATGGCAATCAGCCCGGCCCCTCTGTCAAAGCCAGCCCACCCCCTTTTCCCCTCGCCAAATTTCTCTCTTTTCCATGCAATACACAACAGCAAAGCCCCACCCCTGCACATCTCTCACGCCTGACAACGGAAGCATCCCGCACTTTGAAGGAAAACACGCACCACCAGCGGCAAAAACAACTCTTACAACTCTCCAGTGTGATGCTGGTACTAAAAACACACGTACACAAACATTACTCACACTGTACAAAAATTATACCTCCCACCAACAGAAACAAGAATGATACAACCTGAATATATTTGCACATATATTGATAAACTATTAATTTTTCACGCCTTCCAGCAAGTCTTCAGTTTGAAGCCCCCTGTGATTTCCACCACCACTTGACCAACAGAGGTCTGATACAATATCTGATCTTGCTTTAAGATGCTAAAGGGATCATTTTTGTATGTGCGTATATGTGATATACTGTACGTATGTGCATGTGGCTAAACACATCTTTGTGTGTGTGCGCTTGTGTGTGTGTGCAGCGAGAGGATTAGCTGGATTAGGCCCCTTCTCAGCAGGGACCCCCTGTGGCGAGGAGGAAGCCCCCCAAAACCAGGTCATCTCTCTGCCACCAAGTCTACAGCGACCTCCCATACCCTGAGGCCCCCATACTGCAGGAGGAATGAAGAGGAAACCTACATGAGGATGTGGTCTGGAAAAACATTCTCTAAAACTACAAAAACAGCCAAAAGATACAACAAGGAAACAACTTGTCAAGTCAATACACTTTGATGCAGATGTTTATTTTGCATGACAAATACATTTATTATAGGTTATAGACGTGGGGCTCTATGAGGTATTTATCGATAGTCAGTGTGTTAGCTGCAGTGGATGCCGTCAGGATCAGCAAGTCCCCAGTTAAGCTCTTTACTTTGCCATCAGACAGCTTTTTCTGACAGGACACCATCTTTATGAGCCAAATATCAACCTTTCCAACCAACCAAACTCAAAATCAGTAAATTTACCTCATAGATCATGGGAGTTTCTGGTCTAAAGTTGCCTCCATCTGTTAGCTTATTAGTGTTATTGTGTGACTTTGGTGTTTTAAAACATAGCTCGGATTCAGTGAAGTCACACAATAACAGATTGATGCAGCAGTAGACCAGCAACGCCTGTGTTCAGTGTAGAGCTGTAGAGTTTGGTCTGTTCAGAGAGAATGATATTTGGCTTCAACAATAATAGTTTCCCATCAAAAAAGGCTGTGTGACAGCAAAGTAAAATATAGCGTACACCTAAACTGATATTGATTTCTATATATCTATCATATAATCCAAACTATTGTTATAAGAGTGGAAGCAACACCTGCGACATGCACCATGCATTTTCATGACTGTTTTCAGATAATGTAACTGTTAAAATAGATACGTCACCATATCCATGTACACGATACGCTGAAATAAGGGGCTTCATATGGAAAATCAGACACAGCTGCTTATGCTAAGACTGATTTTCATGTTGAGAGCTTTAGCAACGAAAAACAAATGCACAGAGGGAATATAATAGATGTGATTTGAAGTTGATTATTTCTGTCATACATACATCATTTGACCTTGGATCTTGGTTCCTGTGTCAGTCTTTCAGGTACGGTTTCCCACAGTACATCCCTTCAACACTCATCATTCATCATTTTTTCAAGAAATTAACTGATTCATGGCACACTTTTTAACTAACATATTTTTAATCTTTAGGCTTAAGGAGTAGGTCTCAGCTATTTTTAAGTCCAAAGGTTCAAGTCCAGGTGAAGTCACAAGTCATTGGTGTTAAAATCCGAGTTGCAAGTCTTGGTTGAATTTGTCAAGTCTAAAGTCCATAATTCCAAGTCATGTGACTCGAATCCACACCTCTGACATATACAGTATATTCTCATAAAAATCATAAATGCAGGAAACCTTAAAACAAAGCTGCTTAAACTAGGACCCATTTCTGAGTTACTCAGAAGGCTTAGATGTGAAAGAAGAATTTGTAGAAGATACACCGAAGATGCACCGAAGATCCGTCAGTTCAGGTACAGTTTCCCACGGTAACTTCCCACCTCACGTCACCACCTCCTGTTTTCTCCTCCTTCCTGTTCATCTCCTTCTCAGCTGCTCCTGCCAATCACCTGACACAGCTTTGATCACTGGGAGGAACCCACCTGTTGTCTTCCTCCACCATTTCGTCTGCTTCCACCTCCCACCATCTGCTGACTCGCTGTGTCTGTCCCTCACTCCATCTTTGTTTCTTGGATTTTTGTTGCTACATCTTAATCAACACACTTGAAACTCTGATGTCAACAACTGGTGAGATGTGTGAATCACTTCTAACTATGATTGAAAATATTTAACAATAGCTAGGCAACACAATTCAATGAGCCACAGTTTTCTGTCAAAGTAACAACTTCTGAAAGAAACAATCAGCTTGAATTGTTTAAAAAAATTGTCTTTTGATTTATGAGTAAATTAACTAACTTCTCTGGAATCAAAATAATATCTTAAGCCTTTTATCGTCTGCTGGATTGCATTAGTAGAAGAGCAAAAGTGTGACTTCACCATCCGCATCCACTTTTCTCCCTCTATCCAAACCACAAAACCTTGCAAAACACAGCAACAACTTGTCTTCCCATTTAGCCTTTTTTAAGTTTGATCATTTGTTGTCAGTGTTCTAACTCAATCCCAATGCTCCCTTGCCATATCCACCATTTGCAAGTGTTCCACCTTATTCCTCTTTCACTGAAGACATTTCACCACTGAACTTGTTTCTGCTGAAATAGATTTGACAGATTTGAGATTTTATACTATGAATTTCAATCCTTTTGCTGTCCGTCATCAAAATGAACCCACGTTCTCTCGCTACCTACATTTACACTGACATTATTTCTTCATTCCGATTGAAATTGTTATGACAAGATATTCCAACTTCACTTTTTACACAGATGCTAAATTAAATGATGCGATAAAATATGTGTGTTTACATGTGCCAAAGCATTAATCAGAATCCAACTTTTCGACATTTGCAAACAGAAAATGTAACAGAAGAAGAGGCTCCATTTTGCCAACCGCAGGGAAAAAAAGAAGAGGAAGATGTGTTTTTGCCCAGTAATTTTCAAGATGGACCCACATAGTATCCTGGATACACTATTAACATCTTTAAATCTTTTCAGATTTCGACATGCGCAAAAAGAATATGTTTATTCCAACTTGAGAGAAACAATCTGAGAAAGCATTTACATGGTTATTATTTTGCTACTGAACATTTTATTCTTATCAAAAAGTTTACACCACCCCTCTCAACCTGATTAAAAATTCCTTTCAATCCAGCCTGATTGGGCCCATCTTTCCGACAGAGATGTTTACACAAGGTACTTTTATTCTGATTTGTCTATTATTCTGATTAGTTGTGGAATATCACAGTCCATGTAAGCACAGCTTCTGTAGCTGCAGTAGTAAGAGTACTAGTAGTACTAGTTGTAACAGCATACACAACAGTTTGCAAAGTAGTAGTAGTTTTGAATGTGGGCTCTGCAATGCAGGTGTGCACACAGCCACAAATATGTGATGAAAGGCCTCACTGAGAGCTGAGACCCTATCTGACCCATGGTGAGCCCCCTCACTCTCTTGCTCTCTCTCCCCCCCTGCACTTACTCCTTTCAGCTTTCAGAGAGGAGGGGGCTGCCACACAGAGGACGGGTATAACAAGCAAGGTAGAGGGGTGGGTGACCATGAAAGACGAGGAAAGAAGTGAGAGGGTGACAGAAAAGAGAGAAGTGATAAGAACCAGGGAGGAGGCGGAGGTGCTCTGACGTGCAGCTGTAGCCGAGTGTCTCCTCAAGCAGCGAGACACCCCCGAGCACCCCGACCCCTGACACAAATGTGACACCCCAGCTGCCAACCCCTGCCTTCCCACCCCCTTCCTCTCCCCTACTCTCCTCTCTGAACCCCCACCCATACCACCAACCCTCACCCCCTCAACTCCAGCATTACCATATGTATGGCTCCCCTCGCCCCTGATTATGCTAATCACCTGTCCGGCCCCTGCAGCCCCTAAAATGGGTGTATTTAGCAGTCGGCTGGCTCCCAATGCAGCTTCCCCTGGGCCCGAGGTGTACATTCACACACTCCTCAATGGGCAGATTCTTCCACGTTGCTGCCTTCATTCAGGTCCCACTCTCCCCTCCCAACCCCCCACCTCCACCCCGAAAAAAAAGTCCTATTCAGTGCCAATGGATTCACAGAGCAGTGGAAAGAGTAGTAGGGAAGAAAACGCTGACAGAAAGTCTGCATTTGTAGCATGTGCGTGCATGTGGGCAGCGGTTCAATTAAAAATACCCAAAGCATCAGGCAAAGGATGTATCAATCAGTGCATGAGAGATCTGAGATTTGATGCTAAAGCCACTGTAAGTGACACAAAAGAGTAAAAAAAAAAAAAAAAAAACACATGAAAAAAAAAACCAATTACAATTCTTCAATCAACTCCAGTGCTGTTGCATCAAAAAACAATCTCATCCTCTGTCTCCTGTCAGTGCCTGTCCAATGCAAGCCAGGTGAGCGATCTCCCCCTGCTGCATTTTACTGCCCTGTGATTGGCCCACAGCCCAGCCATAACAGACCATGACATGAGCCTGAGCAGCCAATCTCAACCAGCCATCTCTCTGTCATTTCCTGGAAAGATGGCCCATGATTCCAGGTATCCCAAAATCACACATTCCAAAGTGTGGAACAGAGGACGCAGAGACAGAAACAGAGAGAGTGTGAATGGAAGAAACGTAAGAAAAGACAAGAAGAAAGTGTGTTTCTTTTCCAGTTTCCACTTTTCCATGGTCACTTGGACTGTGTATGAAAATGATCAATATTGGTGTCTCTGCCAAGACAGTACTTTATTTGGTACATTAGTTTGGGGAATATCAACATATTTAACACTTTTTTTTAACTTGACAAAATATCCTGCATCAGTGTTAGACCTGCATTGAGGGCATAGTAAAAAGCTGTATACACAACACTGACATACAACTGACTATATATAAAGTTCATATGGTGAATATTGTTAGCAACCAGTTGCTTATTTGTTTAGCAATCTGACAAATGCAATTCCAATAGTCGCTCTCCTTTAAAGGTCCATTAATGTACACTCATCTGAGAAAAAAAAGAATCATTGTGTTTTTGTTACCTTAAAATGAACTATTTATGTCTACAGAGGACATGGATCCACTTTCATGGAGGCTTCCATGTTGCACAGCCATGTTTCTACAGCAGCCCAGAATGGACAACCCAAACAATGGCTCAAGATTCGACCTTCTGCCACCATATGTTCTCCTACATGCTTGGAAGGGGAGGGTGAGACAAGTTGTTTGCGGTCTGGAAGTTCACCGCTAGATGCCACTAAATTCTAAACACTGGTTCTTTAAGTTGTGTTTTACTCTCTGCCAACCCCTAAGGGAAATATCTGGCTCTTTAGCTATTAAATGTTGCACCATGTTCACCTGCTCATTGCTAACTTTGTCTTGTGTTTCATGTTGAGCAGATAGTGGACTGTGGGTTTTATGTATTTAGTTAAAGCTTGTTTGCTGAAAATGATGCCAATAAGAGCGGTGAGAGTGAATCAGAATAGTAAAGCTGCATGCTGAAAAACAAAAACAATGAGTTGAAAGATGCTAAAGCACTGTAGAGTTCATTCTCTGTGTGTTCATCACTTTGAGCTCTCCCTTTCACATAACACTGAGACATTCGATCCATTTAAAAAATAGTGATAGGAGCAGCTTCAAATAAAGAACATACTGATCAAAGAATCAGCAAACAAACCTTAAAATGCAATCACTGGATTCAAGCTTTCAAATTTGGACTGAAAAAGGCAACATTTTAGGCAATCTGCCTGATGAGGACCCATGGGATTGAAATAGGGCCGTCACAATGTCAGACTTTCAATACACAATTATCATGACCAAAAGAATTCACAATAACAATACTATCGCGATAGACTAACGCTATCAGCCAAAAAAAAATCCTTATCTTTGTTTACTGTGTGTTTTGTTTCTTTTTTGGCAAATAAATTACACACAAAATATGCAGAGTAATATGTAGTGTATGGAGGTGGAGAGAGAGTCTGCAACCCTGTGATTTAAGAGCCTACAGTATGCTTAAAAGGTGCTGGATTATTAACATGATGTCAATATTTTATCTTAAAAAATATCTCTGTTATCGTCAGTGCTAGCATATAGTTGCACCCTTAGGTTGAAACATTGTTTTTTTTTCTTTAATCCAGTGTGAAGATAATAATTTTTTTCCTGTTATGTGGCCAACAGTAAATGTGTCTATGCACATGCTTGAGTGTGCACACAACTAACTCCCTGCACTCACTGTGAGCAGAGCAAAAATGACAAATTTAAATGTCCAAACAGAAAGCCAGGGAGACAATGACAGCAAAAGTACTCAATACCACAACAACTTGTGTCACAAGTTTTCCCAGTGCTCCTCTTGCTTGAGTCAGACTTGCAGTGCGGTCTCGGTACAGGAGACTATTTCACTCTGACGCATACTGACTCAATCTGGAGCTCCAAACCTCTCAATCATCAGCGAGAGGAAACATTTTATATCTCTGTATCTTTATGCCTCGCGTGTGCATGTGTGGTACTTGTGTAATTGCTGTTCCTGCCAGATTTCTATGACGTTGCGCTGTAGGAATTGCAATGAACTATATGGCTACGTACGTAACCCATGTGTGCCAGAGGGGCTGAAAAATTCCAACAACACACACAATTTGGAGATGTTTATAGTACGTTTGCATGAATAATTCTCCGCTGTGCCACGGTCTGAAAAGCATCAATCCACACCACAATCTCTCTCCTGGTGTACGGTAGGCACCGCAGCCAAAACACAAACACACTACCGCTACTATACTCCTGCTTCTTTCCTCGCACCGTTTCCCCCCAACACACACACACACACACACACACTCTAACCCTCTGCTGTTTTGTACTTTCTCCACCCCTCTGGCAGTCAGTGCTGTGAGGGAGGGAAGAGAGGAAAGGGGAAGAGGGTAGGGGAGGGGAGGGAAGGGAAGGAGGGAGGCCAGACCACCCTGCTCTCATGGCAGGGCTGAGTGTTTACATTGCCGTGGCTCACTCTGTAATACATCTGGCATTCTGAGGCCACTTTCCCCAGCCAGGGACGGGGGAGTGGTGGAGGGGTGAGGTAGGAGGGGAGGGCTAGGGTAAAGAGAGAGACCTTTCTGGCAGAGAGGAAAAGAGAGGGATAGAGGAGAGAAGGAGGGAGAGAAGGAGTTAGAAGGGGGAGGGTAATTCTCTCCACAGTCTCCTGTGGTCGGTCATTCGCAGGGCTCTGGTTTTTGAATAAGAGCGCCTGAAAGAATGCAAAATGTAAACAGAGAGCTTGGAGGCATCTCAGGATGTCGTTTGTGAATGGGAGCGGGAGCACACACACAGACACACACAAGGACGGACACACACGGCACAGTTAACGAGCAAATTTTTTAAAAGTTATTTCGCATTTAACTTTTCGCCAAGTAGGGCTAATATACACAAAAGTGCTTTCAAATGAGGGCGAGCTCGCTTGAGAAAACAGCGCTGTAAGTCTGTGTACAGTACCAGAGGCTGAAATGTTTCCCCACACTAAATCCCTCACCAGCTAGCCTGCACTTTTCATCAACTCGTAAAGTTTAACACAACATGCTGGAATGTTATTCCTTCTATAGAGGTTTAATCCTGTTTGTAGTGAACTGATAAACACAAACTTAATTGAGTTCAGTTTGGAAAATGTAAAAAAACGTGCATGTATGTCTGCGTGTGTGTGTGTGTGTGTGTGTGTGTGTGTGGGTGCATGCTCACATTTGTGAGTGGGTGCCTGCATCTGAGCGAAATAGATGGAGAGAGGAAGACAGATGACTTTGTGCAGTATATTCTGTGCAAACTAGGAAAAAATATTGTGTGTGTGCATTTGTGTGTTTGATTCCCTTCGGCTGCTGAATGAAAGCGGTGTGAAATACACTGTAAAAAGTAGATTTCAGTAGTAGTATTGTAATGTTTTGACTGAGTCTCATTCAGCCTCCTGCTTTAGTGATGACGGTCTCCTTTGGTGGATTATAACAACTTGAAATTGTTATAATCCCTTGATGATGAAATCTGTAATATATTTGCTGTAATTTGTCATCAAATGACCATAACATGTTATCAGAGAAGAGGAGAGGAAACATGCTAAACTGAAATACTCACTTCTGCAACAACAACACTAAAGCTGCATTGTCCTTTGAAATTTCTATTCCAGGCTGAAGTAACTGTTCTTGTTTGCCTGTTTCACGTTAATTAGAGTTCAAATTAATGCAGAATGTTCCCTGAATGAGTACATGTCTGATTATGAAGGTGTTTATAACAGTTAAAATTGAGCAATATGTTAATAGAGTCTGACAGGCAGAAGACAGGCAGTGACTGAACTCCAACTCCAGAGTGTGGGTTTTTGTTTTCATGATAACGGGCCTAGCTTCACAATGACAGACAACTGACAGACATTAACAGCTGACCAACTTACAGTGTTGCGCCCACCTTGCACTCCTGAAGCGTTCCTGCAGCCTGCCTGAGCTTCCTTGAGTCCAAGGAAGAGGGAGCAGCGGGAAACAACTCACTTCAACCATCCTTCATATGTCAAATAGGGATTCAGTCGATTTAATATACAGTCTATGGCTCCAACTCGCTATTTTGACAGCAGTATCAACTTTTGGATACACAATTGCTACATATTGCCATAACTGTGCATCTGACATCATGACATCCATGTCTGTCTGTTCTGTAAGTCTACTGCAAGAAAATATTATGTCTGGATAACATTACCAATTATATTAAACATATTTAACTTAAAATTACCTAAAACACTAAGGTTATAAGAAAAACTAGGTTTACTGAACACATACTATTAGGTTGTTAACTTGATTTGAAAAAAAATATAATGTTACTAATTAAAGTATTTTTTGGTCCAACAATTATAGAGTGTGAGTGGAAGAAAAAGAGAGAAAAGGAAGAAAACAGATGAAAAGAAGATGATGAAGAGAAAATAGCAAAAAGAAAAAAAAAGAGGCCCATTGAAATAGCCTGCCATGCCAGTCCTGGTCAACCACCTACTCATTCACAGAACCAAAACCTCCAAAAAGCCTCTCTGCATATGTGAACGTGTGTGTGTGTGTGCGTGCATCCATGCATGTATCAATGCTCCCATACACATCAAAAGCTGGATAATTCAATCATGCAAACCACAATCCTCTCAGTGGAGACGCCACATTCAGGGCACTCCTCCTCCTCCGCCTCCTCTTCCTCCTCCTCATCTTCGTCCACAAGAAAGGATGTCAAGGCTTCTTCCGCATGCACTTAACATTATACCGCTCCCTTCTCCACTGCCATTACCAGCAAAACAACAAAACAACCACCAACTCTGTCAACTCAGCTCTTAATCACACTAGATACAAAACAGACATGCAGCAGGGAGGGAGGGAGCTGCTTTAGGAAAAAAAAAAGACGTTTGGTCCTATCAGACTGGAATCCGAAACCTTAAATCAGGCTCAGGATTTACACCATTTTAACTGTTACCATGTTGATATCAGGAACAAACTGAAGGCAGTTGATTTTCAGTCAGAAGGACTATAAATCATGCACTTTCAGGGAGTACGAGTTTGAATTTGCCTGCTCTTTGCCTCCATATAAATTCTGTCATTAAATCAGGATTGATGACTTGTACTAATGCATTAAATTGAGTTATTATTATGCAGTAATTCAGAGATTAAGGCACAAATGATATCAGATTCACTGCCCTCTGCTGGAGGACAGATGTCAAAAGGTTAAACTCAAATTCATAATACAGGAGAATGCATACTCTGCTAACAACATCTGGCTCATAAGACACAGTCATACACAGATGCACACACACGATACATACATGGCACAAACAACGCTCTGGTGACAGCTGCGACTTCTGCTCCATTTCTTCCACTCCTCCCAGCCCCTACCTTCCCCCTCCTCCCCTCTGCTGTGAGTCTTCACTCTCCACCCAGGCCACAGGGTGAGTATCAGGTGAGGTTTTAAATAGTGGGGGCCTCTACGTGATGACCTCAGGGTCCCAGGGGTCTACCCCCGTGGCCCCTGGCCCCTACACTTATGTCCTCCACGAAAGCACAACAGGACCCGGGGCCTCCTCTCGGCCTGTGGCCTTGAGACTACAATCCATAGCCCTATACCCCAGTCCAGGCCATAAATCAAGGAACTATAAACTCATTTCAACTTGAATCACTCACACATAGTCGTTTAGTCCATAAAATGTCAGAAAATGGTAATAATGTTGATCACCGTTTTCCAAAGCCCAAGATGATGTCCTCAAATGTCTTGTTGTGTCCACAACCGAAATATATTCAGTCTACTATTAAAAAGAACTAAAGAAACCAAAAAATCAGAGAATTTGGTCATTTTTTTCCTTAAAAACTTACTTTGTTTGTGTCATTGTGTTACTTCAGTGAATCCAAACAATCCTTTTACAACACCAAAGTCACACAAAAACACAAACAAACTAACAGATTGAGGCAGCAGTAGACCAGCATCTCCAGTGTTCTCCAAAGTAAAATTACTAATTTCTCCTATAAAGTTTGGTTGGTTTCCAGCAGTTTCCCAACAGAAAAGGCTAAAGTGGTGAAAATATGCTAAATATAGCAAACTCTTAAACTGATACTGATTTTTTCAGGCAGACGTATTTTTAAGTAGAGATGGGGGAAGTACTCGATTCTTTGATACTTCGCAATGTGGATGTGTAAGATTCTGAATCTATTTATGAATGTCAAAAATTGATTTTCTAAATGTCAATTAACATGAAGTTGACAGAGCGAAAAGGGCAGAACTCAGTTGCAAGGGCAGCGCAGCACCCGGACAGTCTACAATGTGTACACGCGAGCGTTATCAGCAGTTAACAGGGAGAACGGTTGCAATCATGTTTTGATTTAGTGTCTGAATAAAATGAATTTGTGAAATGAACGTGAAAACTTTTTACCTTCACCCAGACATGATAAGATGTTCACAGAGCAGAGTAATGATCAGCTGTAACAAATTAGAGCGGCAGAGCGACACACACCGCAGCATTTGACAACTTTGAACAACTCTGTGATGAAGACAACAACTCTCTGCTCAGTCTGTTTCACCACAAAAACTCTGCACCTGCTCCACACGTTGGACACCGAGGTCTCTTCTCAGAGCTGATGGTGCGGCAGAGAGGCTTTTCTCCACTGCTTGTTATTGTCATACAGGCAGGGGATTGTAGGATTCTTTCAAATTGATCAATTCATTAATTAATGCAGTTAACTTTTTTTTTTTCAAATAAAAAGGCTGCAGACCATTTAATTGCCAGTTATGTTTCACATTGTATTTCAGGGAAACTGGAGCAAGAGACTGAAAACTGTGCCCCCCTTTCTATTAATTCAGTCAAAAATGGATTCTGAATCAAACCAGACAAAAAGATCCCCCCCTAAATGTAACATCTGCATCATGTTTACTTCTCAACTAGGCTACTTCTTGAATTTTAGTGAGGATGGCTGACAGTGAGCAGCTTCAGATAAATAAAATCAAACCTGCACACCATGGCTTAAAAGTCTAACATTTTAATGCATAAAGAATCATTTTATCATCAAATCAAATCGTGAAGTACCCAGAGATTCCCCGGTGCTGGTGCCCCTCTCTGCTTCCCCAAAATGGGGGTGTATCGACGTCCATTTACTGAAGATACACTGCCTGTTGATATGTACCTCATACAACCCCACTTCAAAGAATTCAAACCATTGCTTTGATTCAGTAGTTTACAATTAATTGATTCATTAAATAATCGTTGCAGCTCTAATGTCTGTGTAGTTCAATTCAAGTCCTTGATGAAAACAAGACCTCCTCTGCATGCTATAGCCTCCTACTCTTTTCAGTCTATGCTAAAGCTACAGGTTACCCACAACTCAGTCCAGATTACAATACAGCTTCAGCTCATCTGCTAAACCCCCAGTTAAAAACTTCAACCCTTAGCCTGGAGCTTGAGTTTAAAAAGCCCCATTTCCAAAGATTTCTCCTGCCTGTAGCCCGCTCTCAGCCATCAGCACCACAGCCACATCTCCAGCCCCTCTCAGCTCAGAAATACAGCGAAAGAGTGAGGGGCTGTCCTGCAGGAAGGCCAATGTTTACGTGATACTGTTTTAATTAGAGGCAGGCGGCGCTGCTATTTTCTTTACAATTTGGCCTATGTTTGCCTTAGCCCAGAATGCCAAGAGATGGCTCCATTTTCCATTTGTGGCTAGGAGTAACTCTGAAGGGGTCTTATTCCTCTTGTCTATGTCTCTTCTCCCTGAATGTGGCTTATGGTTAATCAGCGCAAGATCATCTCGAATCATCTGCAATTTGACACTGAGGATGTATGTGAAGTTGAATGCAGACGTTGAGGGAAGCGCACAGAAGGCAGCGAGCCACGTTTGTGTGTGGGGAGCACGAGATAGGAGAGCACAATACTACAACTTCCTGTTTGAGCTAATAATTTCCTGTGAGCATCACAGAGGACATAAACAAAGCATTTATCTACAGCAGTGATGCTCAACTTAAGGCCTGCGGGCCAAATCTGGCCCTTGAAAGGGTGCTGGGTGGCCCGCTGACCACCTTCTTATTCACAATGATAACAAACTGATTCACACTGGGAATGTTTTTGTTTGTGCACACTAACTAGTAAATGTTCAATAATGTCTCTTGGCTGATGCTTGGGAAGTTGCCTACATACACAAAAGAAAAAGCTATTAATTCTGTGCCTGGTAGACGCAGTTTATGTTTATGGTTTATGTTTCATTCCAGCATTTCAGTGATTGCATGATTGAAGAGGTTCCAGCTGTTTAATGTTGTATAAACTCTTTCAAATGTAACCAAAGCATTTACAGCAAAAATGCAGTTGCAGCTATTAAAAGCAGTAAAATATCTGATTTATCTGACATTTAGGCTTAGTGTCAATCCTTGTAAGTAATTTAGTGAAAGGGATAGTTTGAATTCGCTTTACTTTGACATCAGACAGCCTTTTCCCATAGTAAACCAACATTATACAAGCCAAATATCACTCTCTCCAAACCAACCAAACTCCATGGGTGAAATCAGTAATTTTACCTTGCAGAATACGGGAGTTGCTGCCTCAGTCTGTCAGTTTGTTTGTGTTATTGTGTGACTTTGGTGTCTTAAAATGATAGTTTGGATTCACCAAAGTCATGCAATAACACAAACACACTAACAGATCAAGGCAGAGGGAGACCAGCACTTCCTGTATTCTGTGAAGTAAAATGACAGATCTCACCTATGGAGTTTGGTTGGTTTGGAGAGAGCAATATTTGGCTTATATATATACAGTGTTTTTCTGTTGGAAAAAGCTATTTGATGGCAAATGAAAGCATTTAAAACATAAAATGTTCCAAACTGTCCCCTTAATAAGTTAATAAGTCATTTAATTTTAAAATAAAGAATTCAAAGACAGGCCTTTTCATGTTTATTCATTTTATCTGATAAAAATTATTAATGTTTGTTTATTAACTGGCCCCTGACCCTCAGTCATTTTGCAAAAATGGCCCCCTGGCAAAGCAAGTTTAGTATCCCTGATCTACAGTGTGGATGCCCTAAATACTAGGTAGGAAAAAAGATCGTTTAGCAAAACACAAACCCCCATACATCTTCAGAGGTTTGACACAATCGCCTCTTTGAGAAGGCCTGCTGTCTCACTCCCAATTGGTCTCTGTCGCTTTGTCTAATAAACAGAACTTCCTGTGTCTGAGTGTTTATAAACAGTGCTGAGTGAGCACTGTGTGAGAGGAGACGATCCCTGCGAAAGCTGCGGCACGTGACAGCGTGTAGAATAAACACACGAGCCAGCTCCAGTACGCAGCTAATGGTGGTCCGCTGCAGACCCAGAAAGCAGGTGATGACAGACACAACATGAGATCACGGACGTAAAAATGCAGCTCCGGTTGAATTGCGAGATCTAATACGAGCCGGTGGGTGTGTTGTGTGTGGATGTGGTGTGTGTGCGTGCATCCACAGGCCACACAGCTTCCAGGCGGGGTCGTCCACGGGTCGCCTGCGGAGGGCAGTTCCAAATGAAACATAAACAGCCGCTCTGTCCTCTCCTCCTCTCTCCTCTTTTTCCTCTCAGACGAAGGGCCATTCCCCAGCACGGCCCAGCACAGCGTTCCACGGTCCAGGCAGAACTAATCTATCCCTCAGCTGTGCAGGCTAATCTAAACAAACAGATCTCTCCCTATCAACATCTGGAACCCCTCATGTACCGGGACCTAGGAAACCACCGCAGCCCAGGCTCTTTGTCAGTGTCTGCGTGTGTGTGCGAGCAGGTCTCTGTATCGGTATGAGCCAGTGTGAGACCATGTTGTAGATGTCTACCAGAGGTTTCTAGACTTTGGTTCCACTGTCTGTCAGGCTCAACATAAAGTTATGCCAAAAGTCTATGGTGTAACTTCAGTGAAAGACGAAAGAGTAAAAATATTATAATAATGGGATAGTGGACACTTTCTTAAAAAACTGATATCTTTTAGTCCATAAATTATCTAAGAATAATAACAAAGAAAAATAAATAACAAGTTACCCGGGCCTGAACGGATATGATATTTTGTGAAACAGAGCTGCAACAAGATTTTTTTTTTTTTTTTTGCTAACTTCATAAAGAAAGGGGCCAAAGCATCTATAAAAACTCAAGCAGCGACATGATGTACTTCTCTGCTGTCCTTCTGCATGCTCCAAATAATAAGTTTGCCAAAATATGACTAAATAGGCTACACTATTTCCAGAGGAGCTCCCAGTGAGGAAATAGTGTGACATGGACGAGTAAAGGAGAAATTTTAATGAAATGAAAAAGGCCCTTTTAACCTTTTTAGATCACATCCACATCTGTCATATTGTGCACCTGTTTAACAATTATACCATAGAAATTTCTTTGTATAAGGCTCTGATAACTGCAATACCACAGTCATATGATGCCTACCATGGGGTTGAAGTCATTACCGTCATACACCTGTGGATCAGCACTGTCACACCACAAGTCAGAAACACAGCCTCTGATTGGTTGACAAGTCAGGAACAAAACCTCTGATTGGTCAACACTCAACCCAAGGCATCATGGGATTGCCAGGGAAAGGCGCTAACCACAACAACAGTTTTCAACACAGAAAAACGGTTAATTGTCACAGAAGACATTCGGAGTTCGATTTATTATTGGTGATTTATTTTACCACGTCTCTGAAAAGATGCTGCAGTTCAAGACTGGATTACAATGCTTCTGACAGGGATATGATCGCACCAGAGTCGACATTATAAAGGTACAATACTAGCGTTAGCATTAGCTTAATGTTAGCCTTTCCTGCTCTGATTAGTCTGGGGATAATCCCATTTACTTTCCTGTAGCTGTGAAACAACGGACAAGACTTTTCTTGAGAAGCTGCAGCGTTTATTGACTGACACACTGTAACCTGTGCTCCAAGCATCACAACTAACTTCTAGTTTAAGTTTCTGCTCTGCTAGCACACGGTCACTGCTGCTCGCTCTTCCTCACTTGCACATTGCACACATTACGCAGTGCACTATTTTCTAAAGAGGCAATGCTCTGCTTATAAAAGTATGTTTCAGTGAAGTCAATCACAAATCATGTCAATCACGTTTTCTTCCTGTAAAACAAAATATGAGCTGTGCATACATAGGTTCAGACCAACCAAATTCAACCAATAATATCATGACATCCACCCATCGCTCTCTCCTAAACTTTCAGAGGCACGGAGCTACGAGTCATTTGTTAGCTGGCTAACATGGCACACCGGGTAATGACATGTCCACTTTTCAACGATAAAATCAAATTCTGCTCAATATTATGTCCCACCTGCTTATCCAGTTTAATACAGAGATACGTCTTAATACAGAAGCTAAATATTCTCAAAATTTCATTTAATGTGGATTTGAAAAATTAAAATAATCAATTTACAAAGACGTGAAACGGTAAAAGCTGCCAACAGTCTCAGCAGAATAACATTCAGTTTCACATGGTGCCCCTCAGTGCAGTACACATGACCATGGTCTGACATGTGAAAAGGGTGTGAAAACAGTGTGTTCCTCTGACTCCAATCAGGAGTCCTGTACTAAAGAGGCTCCCCTCTGCCTAAACTGCTGCCAACTGCGCCTGCGCCACAGATTAGACCAACACGCTGTCTGTCAGACCCCTGCAGCAGCACGCAAGGAGAGAACAGCCAACCCAGGCAGGAGGTGGGGGTGTCTGATCTGTACAGAAATCACTCTGCTTTAATCTGTGCTGATCTCATGAAGAATACTTTTTATTTGACTGAGGGTAGTTAAAATGCTGAGAAGACAGACACAACAACAACTATGCGTCAACACTATTTTGTTTCTTTTTTTATGACCAAAAAAAAAAAAAAAAAAAAAAAATACTACTCAATTTCCCAGCAACAAATCTGCTCCTCCATTCATGACTCCTACAGCCAACTCTACCCGTAAGTGCAGGAATGCGGATCAAAGGAAAGGAAAAAAGCACAGCCCTTCCCCTTACCCCCCAAAGCACCACCCATACACACAGTTCCTTTTTTTTTCCTCAAAAATATTCAGCCTTCATAAGCTGTTTCTGACAAAAATAACAAGCGAGCGACCTATCATCCACTCCACACACCAGTTCCTGTCCTCACTCCGCTTTTTCCCTGCAGCCGGAGACAAATCTTTTTGGAAAGTTGAGAGCTGTCCAAAACGGGACCACACACAGTCTCTGAGCATTCAACTGCTGGGGGCAGGCAGACACACACTCACACACACATCACTCACACACTCTCACAAAATGGCGGCTTTGACAAAAATTTCCTCTACCCCAAAAACTGCTTATGAACTTAATTACAACCTTACTGCTGAGAGCAGTTACAGTCACCTCCTGCACTTCTTGTGTGTGCATCTAACATGGTTTTGAGAAGCTGCAAGTATGTTATAAATCAAATAAACCAAATTATCTACAAGTTTCACTTGGCCACTTGCCAGGGCCTAAACAATAAACAATCCCCCTGGCTTGTTTGGGAGCACCCACCAACCCTGTCTTCTTCTAATCTAAACCATGCAAACATGCAATATCAAACTGTATAGCTTCAAAAGCACTGAAATAAAGGCCAGTCCCAGAATCTTAGATTGAGAAAAACAGAAAAACTGCACAACTTGTCAAAAGCAGCCAATAATAAACCAGTGTCTTACCTTCCACCCAGAGTTTCTCCACGTCCGTCTCCAGATTAGCTGCCCGTAAGCCCACAGCGAAAGCTCCAAAAATCATCAGGCCCACAACCAAAAAACTTTCCGCAGTTCTTTTGTATGTAACAGCCCAGCCTAAATAAAAGTCTCTGGAACTTCGCTCTCAGCCATAGAGGTGCTTTCCTCCCAGTCGCCTTCCCCTATGATGAGACAAGAGTCCTGATGTTACTGACAAATGCAACACAAAACACTTAAAGCACTTACCAGGGCTGGCAGATCTGTAGAGAAAATGTTATACAGGCAAAGACATGGCTAGCACAGGTGGTCCTAAATGTCAAAAAAACAGTCTCAATCAAACCAAAGGAAATCTAACCATAACCCTATTACTATGATGAAATGTCTAAGGGAAGCAGGAGCTGTGATCAAAATGATATAAACACATTCACTGTCTCACTCTGCTGCTAACTTGCGTTGATTGAAACATACACATCTGCTGAGAGGACCGCCTCGAAACAGCAAGGACTCCCCAGAGTGAGAGCCACAGGTTCTGTCATATCAGTAACATGTATAAACTGTAACCTTAGCAGGACACATGCAGAAGGAAGATATCTTCATCCCCTACAGGGCACCCACACACACACACAACCTGATCTGCGGCTGTCATTTCACTGCTGCAGTGATGAGTTATGAAAATGTTAATACAGACAGACTGACATTGAAATGCTCCAAAATGGGTCTGCAGCCGGACCTCCAGAGTGGATGGAGGTACAGAGAAGGAGTTAGCTGTCAAGACATGATGATAATAAGCCTCCCCTGTGTCTCTATTTCTCACAGAGATAAACTTATGCAGCAAATATAGCCAGAAGGGGCTTAAAATCCAGCTTTGGCTGCATAATAACACGGTAAAGTAGAGCAGTACAATTAAGTGTGAGTGCCTTAAAGTGTAATAATGCCTACTCCACAATAAACCATGTTTTGCAAGTAGAATAATTTGTCATACACGCACTCCGACATACCAGACTGTGATAAGTAAAGAGCTGCAGCAATTAGTCCATTAATCAATTATTTGACAGCTATCAAATGAGTCATTTAGTCAAAATTCTCTGAATTCAGCTTCTTAAATGTGAATAATCTCCTGTTTCTTTAGTCCTCTGACAGTAAACTGAATGTCTTTGGGTTGAGGACAAAACAAGACATTTGAGGATGTCACCTTGGACTCTCGGAAACACTTTTCAGCATTTTCTGACATTTAATGGACCAAGCAACTAATCGATTAGCCAAGAAAATGATCGACAATCTAATCAATTTGAGAATAATCATTAGTTGCAGCCCTAGCTAATATAAACTTATCCTGCTTTAGATGCATAATACTTCTATAAAAAAGTCAGAGCACAAGTAAGTGCAAGTATCATAAAGTGAAATAAAGGCTATTCCAGAAAAAGTCCTACATTTTGGGAGTAGAATAATTTGTCATGCATGCATCAGATTGTACGATATTAAATGCCCTGCAAAGGTGCATGTGGTAAAACCCACAAATACCACCACACAGCCTGCATGGGGAGTGGAGGAGCCATCACGGGGGGACTCACAATATTTGTGAACGGAAGAGGGCAGCCACATGGATTCTCCTGTTTTCTCTCTTTACGCTAGTTCAGATCCTGTCATACAAACCCTTGACTAAACAATAACAACTTTTCACGCTAAGCAGAGAAGCGTCAGGTTGGCAGTTATGAAACAGTGAATGGTGGTGTTGCCCGTGAGTGAAGGCTGCATGTTTTGCCCTCTCTCGGACCGTTATAGGCTGGGATGTTGTGTTACAGGAGCAATCGAGGGGTTACATTTGCAAAATGCAACTTGTTTCACATCCTAATACAGAAGCCGGTTGCATTGAAAGAGTCTAAATGTTGCAGAAAATGAAACAAAACAACTCTACAACCTTGCCTTACCCCTGTGTCCCCCTGCCCAGCCCCGTCCCGTTACCTAGCAGCGACTGGACATAGTTTGGCCACTCTTTTCGAGAGAATACAATGAAACCAAGAGGATAAAGGTGTTTCCAGGGTAAGATGAGAAATAAGCACCTCGGATATTTGCTCCAAAGCGAAGCCCGCATCGCAGTAACTCGGCCGCTGCAAATACTCCAAATCCAGCGGTGTGTTGCGGGTATAGTCCCCCCTGTTCCTCCGCGTTATCCTCGGCCGATCGGGGTCTCTGTTTTCCTGCTCGGAGGGCGCATTAGCAGCCGAGGCCATGTTGCGGGGACTGCGAGAGGGTTACCGTTTCCCACTTTATAGTATTTCCCCGAAAGCGTGTAGCGATATCCCAAGGCAACAAAGTTTCACTCTCGGAGATCTCACACCCGTGAAGTAGGACTTCATACTCCTGTAGGAGACGGCGAGTCAAAGTCTGCGCCTTCCATCCCAACATTTCGCGATCCGGAGGTCTCCACCGCTTCCACCGCACTCACCGTGTCTCTCCAAAAAATGTGTGTTTCTCTCAAAAAGCGACGTGCGCGAAGTGATTCCCATACACGAGTCGTCGGGTGAGAAAGCTCGATGGTCGTTGCATTCTGCTGAGGTCTCTGTGGTCTTCCCCTGGGCCGCGCGTCACGGCCAACTCTGAGATTCAATAGAAGAGGAGAAAAAGACCTCTCTCCATTTGGAGGCGCAGAAGGAGGAGGGGTGAAAATACAAAAAAAAAAAAAGAAAAAGACTCGAGATCCCGCCTCTGGGGCTGTCAGATTGCAGGACTTTCTTGCATCTGATTGGTTCCAGAAGGGCAAAAATTACTCAGCAAACACGACTATTATTAGCTGCTTAGCAACAGCTCACTAAAGTAGAGAGACCACCCAGGCGGAGAGACCTCATGTGTGCATCTCCAACTTCAGGGAGGCTCGCTCACAGCCAAACCCGCTCCGTGCGTTTGGTGTTTTGGGTTTGCACACAGCGAGATGTCGCTAGAAAGAAGCGTTTCCATGAGAGGAGCTGACGGCTGAGGAGAGGTACCGACGGTCTGTGCGTCTGGAGGGGCCGAGGAATGTCAGAACTGCGGTTTTTGACTTTGATTTTTTTTTTTCTACCACCACCATCATGGTGGTAGTTGCGCCTCAAATTACAGCGGTGCAAGGGGAGGTGCCACAGTGTGGTGTTGATACAATGTCAGCTTTACTTTAGTCTTTATATACTGCAAAATATAATCCCGTGTTATGCTGTTTAGTAATATACAGTGTTTCTGCACGTCCTTTTAGAGTAGAAAAAATTAAAAAATAAATTTAAGGCCTTAAAATGTAAAAAAAAAAAAAAAAAGAAAAGTTTTTGACGGCTCTTAATTGATTGAATTATAAAGTTAATATTACCATTATAAAGTTGCATTAACTTCAGTCTCGTTTTTAAACTTGTTTTTGAGGAAATCTGATCATCCGGTTGTAGCAAAGGCCCGACAGATACTGGATTTTTGGGGCCCGTGCAGCTAAAGATAATAGAAAGTTTAAAAAAAAATCTCATATCGATATATCAGCCAATAGCAGATGTGCCTATCAAACCCTCAAATGTGGTTATTAATCACTTGTGGCAACAATATGCGACCAATATATCGGTCTGGTTCTACCTGTAACAACCCGAAAAGGTAACCGAAATTGATCCAGTAACCAGCACTGAACTATACTTGTCCTTTTTGCCAGCATGGACGTGAAATATGTCCAAAATTCAATTCATAATGGTCTTAAAAGGGTCTTAAAAGGTCATAAATCTAACTTGTTGAAACCTGCAGAAACCCATCTGTTTGTGCACGTAACAGGGATAAATCCAAAAATTAAAAAAATTTGGATTTCAATAAAGTTATTGTCATGAACATACACACACACACACACACACCCACACACACACAAATATATGCTAAACAGCTCATTTTGAAATTGTGTTTTGCAACCAAATACATATGTATGTATGATGCAAAACTTCATCATATTACATACAGTTTAACAATAAACTTTATTGTCAAAAAATTACAACATGTCACTGAAACTGTATATTAACTTTATGGACACTTGAATCAAAAAAAAGGATCAAAAAGTTTTCATACTGGGGCAAATCAGACAACATATGCTGATAATGATATAGACCAGGCCAATATCAGGTCGGCTGATAAATTGGTCAGGCTCTAAAAATAATTATATACAAATAACTGTGGGTAAAATGTTGACCTTTGCAGTGTATTAAAGATTTGTGATTTACGCCGTATTATGCATGGAAATGCTTATTTATCCTCGTCATTCATTTTATCCACTTAACTGATAGAGCCAATTATTATTCAGCGTTACAACATCACAGTAGTGCCTTTATGTATATCTAGTTACAAATAAATAAACTCATATGTCACATAGACCAGGTGCAGAGACAAGATTAGATTGTGTTTAACTTGTGACATCTGAAATTCAGCTTACATTTAGGTTTTAATCAATATCTTTGTCATAATCGATATTGTCTGACAGTGTCTGCTTATGCACCTGTAGCAGCCCAATACAGTAGTCAGAGAGCCAGAGCCAGTGTCGTGCTACACACTTTAATCACTTTTATCAGCGCATTTTCCAGTAGAATCAATCATATTCAAAAAAGACATTTGTTTCCATAAACGTGTAAAGAAATAAAAACCTACATGATCCAGGAAAAATGGAGAGAAAATTGAGCTAAAACTCAAATCTAAGAACAATCAAATATTTGAGTCACCACTCAACTTTTCCTCAAATGAATTTCAGCTAATTTCACGGCATCTGACTTAGACTAAACTAAGTCTCGTTTAACGTAGAGAACAAAACGGGTAGCCAATAGGCTAATAAACTTGAGTGGTAATTTACCCGTGCAGCCACTTGATGGACCAGAGTATCAGTCCACCAGCGGCTCAGACTTCACACCTCAGCGTCTGGACAGCCCAGCAGCGGCGCGTCTGGCTGCCAGCCGCGCACTTACCATCTTCAGTCCAGGTGGGGAGAGCTTCAGAACAAATCCGTGATATCCGCCCCCCGTGGAGTCCCGAACGTGTCAGTTATGATGAAGATAAAAACATGAACTGCTTTATTGTTGCATCGTAATCCGTCTTCTTGGTCGCGGGCATCCTGCTCTGCGTCGGAAAACGTTCACTCACAATTACATGCTGCTCCTTTTTGGCCACGTGGGTGGTCCCCGTCCTGCCCCATAGTCAGGACGCACTGACTGTCACGTGATTATCCCAAAACTGTAAACAGTACCAACCCATGCACAGCAGCAGCATTCCGTGTCTCTGTCAGCAAGTGACACACATGCACGCACAGTCAAAGAAGGAGAGGGCATAGAGTTACATTCTGTAGCTACAAAAACATGTTTGTTATTAAACCACACCTGTACTGGCACAGGTGCAAGCACACACATTGTGTGAGGATGAATGCATGCATACATTTACACCACACTTAAGTATATTAACACATTTGTATGCTTGAATGAACACACACATGAATCAGGCACTAATTATGTGTTAATGCCAGAGGTGGGGGACTTGGAGTCACAAATTCGATTACTTTAGATTTCTCCTGAAAAACTTTAAGACTTGCAACTCAGCTTGGGCTTTAACATCATTGACCTGTGACTGCACTTGGACTTGAGACTTTTCACTTGATACCTTCCCCCGACGCCAAAGATTAAAAAGTGTGTTATTTAAAACTGTGCCACTATTCAATTCATTTCCTGACGCAAGTAACTTTATCGTCAATCCAACTAGTTCCCAGGTTGACACCTCTCTGCTCTAATATGTCAATCAATAAAGGGTCCACAGATCTTATGTAAAAAAAAAAAATTGGGTGGGTACTGGACAGAGTGTATCAAATTTCTTCAAGATATTGACAAGATACCATATCATTTAACCATTTTTAAAGCAAGGACAAGAAACAGATCTCCACACTGTCAGGACTAAATCACAAAGCTTCACTGTATTTCTCAGTTTGAATGACCCTGCACTGCTTAAAAGATGTTTTTCTTGAAACTTTTTTCTTTTCTGTCTTAAGCGTAGATGATGTCTGATAAATGCTAACCTTTTTATCTAAACAAAGTTATCTATTCAGTCTGATCAACATTTTGATTCTTTGGAATCAGTAGGAGGGCTGGGTGTGGCGGGGACCACCACACTGACGACAACAATAATATCACTTCACTGGCATCAGATACCCCTGGTGTGGTGTCTGAGAGGGAAAAAAAGCATCTCAGGGGGAACAAAGTTAGGTTGTGATGCCCCCTAATGCCCCTGAATAGAACCAGGACTGTCTCAGTGGAACATGGGAGTCATAACTGCTGCACACCATATCTGTGCTAGACACGTTCAGGTTGTTGTCATGACGGTAACGCTGCAGGACTCCATCAAAGTGCCGCAGGTCATTGTGGAAAACTGTCCTCCCCTTTGAATACTGTAGTGTAGAGGCTGTAAAGATATGCCAGTAAAAATGCTCTGGGAGATTATATTGCAAGCATCTGTGTGAACTAATGAAATACGTATGCACATAAGATGCCAAAACACCCTTGACCAAACATGAGCATATTTCCTTTTTTTCATTTACCATCATGTGCTAATATGGATCAGATGGACTAATTGTTCACTTTAGGAATTATACCAAGTAGGGAGAAATGTATTCCAAATCAGCTTCTTTTAATTTAGTCACCGCAGGCAATAGTTTGGATTACAGACTTTTGTAAGCAAAGAGGGCAATGAGTTCATTCAGGCCTGAAAGTTATTGTCCTTTAATAAAAGCAGCAAGCAATAAAATAGCTGAATAGCAATGAAACTGCTGATTAAAAGAAGGAACATTTATTGTTTATTTATATCAAAGCTCAAATGATGAGTCGATTAATATTTTTTGGGCAAAAATGCCAAATGTTCTCTATAGTTCAAGACTCTAAATTGTAGGATTTGCTGCTTTTTGTGATAGTAAACTGAATATATTTGGATTTTGTGGTGTTGGTCAAACAAAGCAAGGCATTTTAATACCATATACACTATATCAATCACCATGCGCTTTAAGAAAGTGTTTATGGGTATTGTTCACTCATTTCTGACATTGTATGATTAGTTCATTGTTGAGGAAATAATTCTCATATGAATCAGTACCTAAATTAACTGTTAGTTGCAGTCCTATTATAATCCTCCACTGCATGTCTACTGTAACACACTCACTCTGCATTCTTATGCAACAGACTCTGCATGCATTAGAATACATACAACACAAGCTTGCAATAGGATACATGCATGTGGAAACTACTGCCTATGTCACAAAGTCTTGAAGTGAATGTGAAGTCTTTTAGACAACATAAACTAAAAGTATAGTGCAGTGTAGGAAGTGTTTTCTTTCTGCAGTAGAATCTACTGGAAGTACTTTCTTTCTAATAGAATAAAAGTAGTTCCCACATAAAACCAGTCACAGCAAAGTCTGTGAATTATCTTGAGTCACCGGGTCATGATTTTGGGAGGAGATGCTGGTTTTGAAAATTTTAAATATACTGTTTTGGTGGTATTAGCAACAAAGGACTTGTGGCATTTAGTCCATTATATTGGAAAGAAAGCAGACATCTCTACAGCCGACATCTCCAAAACTCAACACCAAAACAGTATAGAGGGATAAATAGCGCTACAGGACAGGGGAAAAATATGCTTGTATGTTTTTTATTTTGAGGTGAACTGTCCCTTTAAGGTAGGGAAAATAAACAATCAAGAGGTTGCTGAGAGCACTGACCTTTATTTCACTAAAACTCAGCTCGGATACTTTATTATTAGTTGAGCCCCCTATAATCGTTGATGATAGAAAGAAAAGAAAAACCGTGGGTGTGGGGCATGAACTTTTTTTGGCTTCTGAAGAGGACACACCCAAAAAAGTTCTAGCGCAACCTTCCGATGTTGTTTCAAGTGTACAGGAGAATGTACGGGGGCGAAAAAATGTGAAAGGCCTTATCTAGAGCCAGAGTTTGGTTTGTCCATTCTGGGCTACTGTAGAAACATTGCAGTGCAGTAGATCCCCCTGTAAATCACAACAGGTTGAATAATAGTTGTTATATTAGCCATTGCAATCATATTCTTTAGTTGTTATTTTGTGGCTCTTAAGTCCCAAATGATTGTCTGCCTGTCTTTGATTGTTCATATTTATCTAGTCATCTTCGTGATCCACATGTTTTTTTTTTTTATGAGGAAAAGGAGATTAACATTCAATCATTGGCTTCTTTGACCCCTGGCAGGGCCCTTCACACCCCTCAAGTCTGGTATCTGGCTAGCAGCCATGGGAAAAGCAGAAAAACCTTGTTTAGTGCATGTGGTTATTTATGATTTGCAGGTGGATTACAGTTCAAAGCAGAGGTGTGCCAACACATTAATATCTTAAAAGTCAAAACATCCTTCTAGGCAGGTTCATTGTCTGGCTTGATGCAGAGACATGTAGAGATTTCTTATCGATTTCATAGCTATTACCATGAGAAGTTATCAACTTTTAACTTCAATTTCCCATTTTGATAACATACTCTATCAGATGCATAATGAGCCAAAGACTCTTCTCTGTTGCCACAGTGAACAGCAACAGTATCAAACCATGCATAATTTAAAAAAAACCCTCTTGTACATGAAGCACTGTGTTCTACAATGAGTAGGCTTCTTAGCTGAGTAGTTATGAATGGAAGTGGTCCAGCGTAATCATGCAGCCACTCGCATTTAAAGGGACAGTTCAACTTAAAATCAAAAATGCATATTTTTTCCCAGGCCTGTACTGCTCTTTATCCATCTAAATTGTTTTGGTGTGAGTGGCAAAGTGCCTTATTTTGAGCAACTGGATCATGATTTTTGGAAAGAGACAGTTTTGCATTTGAAAGAAGGCAGACATTGCTATGGCCAATATCTTCAAAACTCGTCACCTCAGACCAAAACAATCTAGGCTGATTAGAAGCACTACTGGCCAGAGGAATATATGTAAAGTGTTAAAGCCACTCTCAGTGAAATGCATGGGGGGGGGGACAACAAAAAACTAAAGAAAGAGAGAGTGAGAGAATGCAAAAAAAAGCACACCTCTTTATTAAAAACAAATGCACTCGAGATCCCAATTAAGCAAGAATGTCCTCTTTCACTCTCTCTCTCCCCCTCTCGCTCTCACGTTTTAGATTAAACATGTTGCCAAAGCAAAAAAACAAAACAAAAAAAACAACAACATATTGTAGACAATACATACAATGTAATATATGGTAAATAGTAAATGTTAAAAGTAACGAGGGGGTAGGGGTATAAAAAAAGAGAGAGAAAAGAATAATAAGCCTTACATTGAAAAATCAATCAGGAGATACTCATTCAGAGTCTACAAAGTATATTTATCTGACATGTGCGCAACTGAGAGAAAAATGTGAAAAGTCTTTGGTGGTTAGACTCCATCATGACATCATCATGTATAAAGGGGGTAGTGAAGCTGTGATTACTACAGGAAACCCCTGATGGAGTCTAGACACTGGTGGTGGTGGTGAAGGGATCGGCTGATGATCTGGATTAGATGAGGGCTGGACTTCTGATGAGCTCAACCTGGGCACTGGATTAGAAGAACTGGAGAAGAATGGGTCGGAGGAGGGTTGCTATGATTCTGGGCAGAAATGACAGCTGAAAGCGGCAGAGAGGAGGACAGATTTAAAGTTTTGATAAAACATGACTGGTTGATGGAGACTGTGGCTAAATCTGGTTGGTTAACTTAAAGACTGAACACCCATGCATAGCTGATTGAGAATAAGTGGGTAAAGAGATAACAGGGAGAGAAAGACAGTTAGGGATGAATGAGGCATAAAGATAGTCTTCCTCACTGAACTTAGGCTGAGCTTGATTGCTCTTGCTTTGTGACATTTGGAAACATATTATCCTTCCAATTCTACTGTAATGCTATCTTCTCCTAGAAGGGTTTGAATGAGTTTGTTCTTGGGGAGGATAAGAGAGTCTGGGATTATCTGGTTGAATTTTAGGAAGAAATTTTCTGTAATTTTTAATTTCTCTCTCTCCCTTCATTCCTAAGACAAAAAAAGAAAAAAATGGGTGAGGGGTTCCGAGTGATTAAAAGATCATGTGATGTGTTCCATTCATTGATAGATGCAGACTGTCTATAGCGCACATGTGGTTTTAGTTGCACACTACCGATGGGAAGACTCATGCAGTGCACTACCTTACCTTGTTTATATGCATGTGTGTCTTTGTGCAGATACAATTGACACTGTGTGTGTAAATATGTCACAATAGTTTGACATTAAATGATAATTCTGATTTATCACAACTTATTTTCTTAGCTTTGTCCAGTATTTATATTGGTAATAACAACTTTGCACTACACACACTTTGCACACAGTTAAGTGGTTAGATTTGGAAACATGACAATATTGCTAAAGAGAAGTCCAACAGGACAAGAAATATGAGCATTCAGACAATCATATGGGGTTTATACATAATTTGGGTCAGCCAAATCCATTTAAAAGAGAAAACAAAAGCATTAAAGGCATTTGGAGAGTGTAGACGGCTGCCAAGACCAATATTTCAGCCTTCTATGATATGTAAAGCTGCAACCACTAGGTTTGGATATATTTTCAAACTATTACAATTAAAGTATGTCAAAATATGGACATGCCTAGCTGAAGCGTCGCCTCAGCTGTGCATTTTTATTTACCTCTAAACTGGAAATATGTCACATGCTTAATATACATTTGTGAAAACCAGAAAACACTTTATCTTGTATACATGTACAAATATCAAATGCTGTGACTAAAATAACATCATGAACTTGGTATTTCTTACTTACCTGCTGCACTGGTTTCTACAGTGATGCGTGAGGTGGCAGTTAAGTTTTGTTGTAAGTTTTGTCACGGCACACAATTCGCTTCACTTCCGGGTTTGTGCATGCACATCAAACTTCGGTCATTTTGTCATAAACACTGGTGTTGCATTTGACCTATCTCACAACGTTAATGAATGGGAAAAATATTTTGTGTGTCCACCTAGTGATTCAGATCTGCTCCAAAATTTAAGGGGCTCTTCCTTGGAACATGCTACACCTTTCCACCAGGCGTCATGAAAATCATGCCAGTAGTTTCTCCATAATCCTGCAGAAAACCAAACAAAGGAAAACAGCACTGAAAACATCAACTTTAATTAAATCTTCTTATTTACATTGTTAAAGATTTTTTTCACAACTCAGGTGACTGACAGCTTTCAGATATTTTTCAGATTTTTGCACAACCTCTGTGACACAATCTTTCCTGTCACACTATCTCTCCTGCTTTCATGTCAGTGTCAGCTCCACCTACACTTCATTCATCTTCAGTTTTCATCACAGTGAAGTGTAGTAGTGAGCTAATCAGAAGTCCCTGCTCCACATCACATCCATCTACATCTTCATCTCAGCTGCTCTTCCCTCCCTCACTACCACCAATGGCTGGACTCCATTGGAGGAATATTCCTTGACCTCTTATGGTGTTACTACCGTTGTAAAATGATTACGTCACCCTTCACATACCTCTTTAATGTCTCCTGTTGTGCGCACATTGTCACATAAATTCATTTATTATTCTTAAAGCCCTTCTTTCCGTTTATTCTGACTTGAAATGTAGTTGTGCTTACACATTGTTGTCTGTGCAATCAGGGATTATTATTTACATTTTTGTTTTTACTTCAGAATAAAGCTGTTCAGAGAATGTGGCTAAACTGTTGGCTTGTTCACAACTTGTCTGACTGTTCATGTTTCTTGCCTGATGAACTAAGTTGTAACAATATGGTCGTGTTTCCAGATGTCAGCACTTACTTTGGTGAGCACAATGTTATGATTTGTAACAAATTATTTGATAAAACTATGAAAATAAGACCTAAGTTATACTAAACTGGATTTATCTTTTAAGGTGTGTGTTTTTATCTGCGAGGCTGCACATTTATATTGAGTAGAAAAACCTCCCTCTCAGTGCACCTCCACTGTATCCCCCTTTTGGAAGCCCCATACAGGTACCATTTCCAATATTTCTGCCAAGTCATAAAACTATCCCCTTCTCCTCCATCTTGACCCAGCTGCTGGCTCCCCCTGGTCCATCATGGCTGCCTGTGGAGCAGTAGGGGCTGAGTGCATGGCGAGAGCCTGCTGGGATGTTTATGTTCCAGCTCAAGGTTGTCTTCAATCATACACAGGGCTGTTTGACAGCTTGCAGCACCGCCTGGCCTCTGTTTACCTCTCCCAATTTCCGACTGGCTTTGTATGCACAATCAGAGCAGCTCAGAGAGGATCCAAGAGGGCAAATCCACCGTTCTCTCCATCGAGCAGCTACACAGAGACATGGAGCAAAGGCAGCACCACGATATACAGAAAATGCTTATGTTTGACTGGCTTAATCAGAATAGGTAAACTCTCCACTGAAAGAAAGCAGCCCCATTTCTTTTAAAATGCATGTTTGAAATAATTCAAGTTGATTTTGTGTTTCTTGTGGTCCTTAAAGGGGTAGTTCAGATTTTTTGAAGTGGGATACCATAAGGTGCTTATCCATAGTATTACTAGTCTTTCTAACCAGAGCTATCTCCACAGTGCTGGAGAAATGTCTGGCTCCACATGTGATCATTCATACGATGTGGCTTGTTTGTTCTTTAAACCTATCACACTCATCTTGATGTGGATGCAAAATAGTGTCAGAGGAACTTGTTTTGGTGGAACATTTGCTTATGGGGGATGCGAGCCTTGGCATTAAAATGCTATATCCCTTCAAAAGAAAAAGTAACCGCTGCTAGCTTGTTTACGTTCATACCGTTAGCAACCAGGCGTCAAACTTACCATTTTCAGACTGTGGGTCACTAGTTCGGAGGTTGTTTTTGTTTCCCACAGCAGGGACTTTGACAACACAGATAGCGAATGCCGCCTCAGGTAGCCAATGGCAGGTTTATACCCACACTCTACATTCAGGGAGTCAGACTAGTGTTTTACCTACAGTAGATGGCAGTCAACACGTCCCCAGTTTGAAGAGTAGGAGTACAAGCATGGAAGCTATAAGGCACTGCTGTGGGCAGGGTCAGTATCAAAACATATTTTAGCCACTTAAAAAAGCCCCCCTAAAATATCTATATCAGTTTAGGTGTCTGCTATATTTAGGATATTTTTATCACTTTACCATCAGACAGCCTCTTCTGATGGGATGCCACCGTTAGCTAAGCCAAATATCTCTCTCTCCAAAGCCCGCCAGACTCCTTTAGTGAAATAGCTAAATCAATTTACTTCACAGAACACAGGAGTTGCTGGTCATTGAAGTCATGCAATACCACAAACTAACTAACAGATCGAGGCAGTGGTAGACCAGCATCTCCCGTTTTCTGCAAGGTAAAATGACTGTTTTTGCTAAAGCAGTCTGGTTGCTTTGGAGCAAGCAATTATATAACTACGGTTTCCCATCAGAAAAGGCTGTCTTATGGCAAGGTAAAGAGGTTAATATATTCTAAATATGGCCTACACTTAAACTAATCCAGATTTTTTTAGGTCAGCCTTTTTTTTAGGCGGCTAAAATACATTTTGCTGTTAACCCTGTCCACAGCAGTACATTGCTTAGCTTCTGACACCAGTGCTTCTGCTGTTGCTACAAACTCAAGGCGTGCCGACTGCCATTTCCTGTAGGTAATGCACTGATCATGAATAAGTACCTCATGCAATCCCACTTCAAATACTCTGTACACCATATTCTCACCACTATTCCAAGAGTTAAATGATTTGATTTGTCAGATGGTATGTGTGTGCTTCATACTATACATTGCAAGATATTTTAAGTGGGCAGGATATGTGTAAATTGAGAAATGAAAAGAAAATTGTGTGACTGCAAATGCAACTCTAAATTTCAGACAATATTGATTTTGATTTGAGGCCATTTAGGCACATTTAAGTCCTTTTAGTGTCATTTGGACTCCATTAGCAGCAGTCCTCCGTGTGTTTGGCCGACATTTATTTCGAGATCTGGAATAGACAATGTTGGAGCTGGCTGATATTTAGACAAGGCAGTGGTCTGTTCTGCAGAACTGGCCTGAGAAGCTGTAATTTTTGGAAGTGAGTTCAGCCCCCAATGTTAACAGGAAACGTGTGCTGCTCTGAATGTATACATATGGCCTCAACAAATAAGCACTATAATACAATATCAACGCTGTGGCTCCACAGAAAGATGAGGAAAGAGAAAGCAGGAGAGTGAGACAACCCAAAATAGGCAGAGAGAGCAATCAAACAGATGGAGCTGGCTTCTCAACAAATTAATCTTTATAAATTGTGTAAAGAAAGAAAGAAAGAAAGAAAGAAAGAAAGGAAATTTTGACTCACACAAACTCACAAACAAATATATTTGGTTTAAATTCTCACATCTGCACACATTCACCTTGGTAGACGGTTTGCTTTCTTGCATCTGAACTGAGGTGGGTCTCTGTGGGAGGCCGACTGGAAAAAGTGACACACTTAAAGGTAAGAACCCCATAAGCTGTCCAGACCTCCTGTTCAGTTCAGTCTTAACAACAGCAGGATCTGTTACCTTCCTCGATGGAATTCAAGCTCATAAACAGGCAGCATCAGCCTTCATTAAGAGAATAATTCCTGCACAGCACAGCACAGGGCATGGATGCACACTTTTCTGTTCAGTGTGTCTATAAGATGTCTCCTACATAATATTAGATCCAATATTATAAGCTGATCATTTATTATAACTGTCATAAGTATTCAAACAAAGTATTAGTCTGTGCTGCATCAGGGACTGCTTCTTTTCATGGGTAGGTGTTTACAATTTTGGAGTAAGAGTTGTATTAATGAGGAAGAAATGTCATTAAGCTGTGTTTGGAATACCAAAGCTATTCCAAGTGGTGCTTAATAGCATAATAAACCTGTAATTACAGGATTTTGTGTCAGTTTTGTTTAGTTTTTCTGAAGCAAATGAGGTGCGCTTTGAGATTTAAATTCCACCCTTATGTGACACTTTGAATGACTCAACAGAGAAAGTGTCACTAAATTGTTATGAAATTAGATTTAAAAAAAAACCCCAACTTATATCTAAACAATAGAATGTATATTTATAATAACTATTTTTTGTTTAACCATGTTTGTGTTACACAAAACAAAGTAGCATTATATTGTTATGAAATTAAAGGAGAAATCTGTAATATGTCTACTGTAATAAATCATAAAGTAAGCCATAATAAGTCATTAGAGATTAAGGAATATATGATAAGTTGAAAAACTCATTACTCTGAGGACAACTGCAGTCATAGTATCCTCCTTTGAAATGTTATTCTGGTCTGTAACTTGTGTTATTGTTTGCTGTTTCACATTAAAAAGAGTTCAAATTAAAGCCGAAAGCTCGCCAACTTATTAAGTGTCTGTTTATAAGTTACAAGAAATCATTTATAATCATTTACAGGGAGTAGATGTTTATAACAGTTAAACTGAACAATATGTTAATGGAGTCTGCAGACAGTAAGACAGGCAGTCACTGAACTCCAACCCCAGAGTGCGTATTTTTGGTGCAGCAGGCTTTTTTGTTTTTTAGGATAACAGCTTAGCTTTGCATTGACAGACAACTGATAGTTATAAACAGCTAATCAACTTACAGTAGAGGACTCATCGCCGCTTGTTATTGTCAATTTACAATGTTGCACTGCAGTGTTCCTGCAGCCTGCCTGAGCTTCCTCAACTCTGGGGAAAAGTGAAGGGAAACAACTCACTTTAGCCATAGACAGTTTACTGAATAGGATTTGAACTTATTTAATAAATGGTCTGGGGCTCCAACTCGCTACTTGGACTGCAGTACTAACTTTTGGACATGCAATTACATATTGCTCCTTTAATCGCTCCTTTTATGTTTTGAACAACTACAAGGAACTATATAATTTTGTTTGTTTGTTTGAGTATGGCGGCCCCTGTGGACAAAAGTAGTTTGAGCACCACCGCCTCGTGTCATGAAGATCTTGATCTGGTTAGCACGTCCATTGTGAGTTAAAGAAATGGAGTAATGAAATTAGGTAATGTATCTAGTTGTGGTGCTATGTAAGATCAGTAACTGTAATATGACAACAGTGAAACAAAGTAAACTTTATTCTAGTGCTGTTCATACACTTAAGTTACATGTAAACCTACAGCTAACAAATTTAGTAATGATGATTTTGTTCGGAATCCTTAAGTTATCACCATTTCCCATATTATATACCTGTCCAAGAGGAGGTGGGCCAAATCCTGCAATTCTTTCCATCCGGTGAATGACCGAACAGGATGAATGTTTGCTCATCCTGGCCCAGTATCATCCATAACCACAAAATATAATGCCAAAAGAAAAATTCCTTAACAAACTGATATAAGCAAACAATTATTTTGTACGTAAAGATATAGTGCCCCCAAACTTTACTGAGTAAACAAAGCGCACATTTGTTTTGGTCTTAGATGCTGGTGCTGGACAGCGGAGTGAATGTCACATACACCACCTTTAACTGGTTCATGTACAACTCCGGCGAAACGTTTGCTTGGGAGAAGGTAAACATAGGCTCTTCCGTCTGTGTGCTGTAAATCGTTTCATCTGACTTTGCAGGGAATTTAACAGGACAGGAATCAAGAATGACAACATAGAAATAGCCATTCTTCTTGATGATGATCTTGTTTGCTTATGTGGTCATACAGTTGTATAGAGCCATCAGTATCAAATGGAGACTGTTTCATAACCATTTAAAACTCTCTGTAATTGGTTTGAGTAAATATGTTTCGGCCATGTTTATGTTTGACGAAGACCTTAGAAACCAACCACAAAGACAGAGGAAAGAGTGACAAATAAAAATCAGTTTTTAACTTGGACACAAGGCAATACACAGTGGACCAAGTTAGACAGCATGTGATTGAGCGCTCCGCTGACATAAACACTCTCTCATTACAGAGACTGGGATGTTCCTAAAACATTTAATTACAATGCTATTTGCATCATTTGGAATTTGGGCATCATGACAGAATGATAATATTTCTGCTGGAAAAGGCCCACAGTGGATTTCAGGATTGTTTTGACCATTTTAAAGATGTTGAAAATAAAGCTCATGAGGACACATCAGCCTTGAAATGTTGGAACTTGGATCAGTCTTTATACAAATTGCTGCTCCCTTGTTGAAACATGTAGAAAAACAAGGGAAGAATAATTTTTACAGTCAAGTTGGAGTCTCATTTTCATAAGTGCTGTACACAGTCATAATGCTCCAGCTCTGTAAAGCCTGACACATTAAAGAATTGCCAAAAAAATCTCATTTTTGTTGAACCTTTTGCTAAAATCAACAGCGTATGTGATATTTTGTTTGTGTCATATTTGATATGTCAGGTATATGAAAATTAATTGATTACAATCTCTTTTATTTTAGAGACAAAAACAAATATCGTTCATTGCTTTTGAAAAATCTGGCACATTTCTCTTGGTTTTTTTTTTTTTTTTTTTGTTTTTGTTTTTTTGGTCTTAGTTATGAAAGCCAAGGAACTGCTTTAGTGAAGTCAATTATTTTGCAAAATCCAAATGATATATAAAAAAATACAATTTCCACTTTACATTTATCTTAAGATGACAATTCCATCTTTAATTAGTTCATTTAACAGTGTAGTTGTGATTGTGGTGGGCATAATGACAAATTGTATCATAAAATTCACTAGAATACTGATTGAGGGATTCACTAATAAAATATCTTATATACCTGCTGTATCATCATCATCATTTAATACAAACTTCAAACACAATTTTAATATAAAATAAGGTACAAAATATTAAGTGATTATATGTTATTTCAGTAAATATTCACATATTATACAAAACTATTATTCTTACCCTAACATTTTCAGAATTAGCATTTTCCTCCCAGAAATGTGCGAGTTACTACATGAAGGCAGCCATATTGGATTTTGCACTCACAGGCTTGGTGCTGCCTGCAGTGCCCTGATAGTCCACCAGAGCACAGAAGACATGTCTCACATAGCATACAACAGGTTTTTCAAGAAAGTATTGATCATATTGATGTCGATCAACTATAATACAAATGGCATTAAGGGGCTAATTACGTATATGGAGTGGAGAATAAATCGGAATGAATAACTTCTTGAGATCCTGACAGCACCTGCAGCCAAACCACAGTGTCTGCATCAACTCTCTTGTAGCTCATCAATGCACCGTCACAGCCATCATGAGCTTGTTTTCCTCACAGTTAGATGAGGTCATATAAGTGGCTTATTAGCCCAAACACTGTTCCGTCTGGGGCATCTCCAGAGACAACACCAGCAGGATGAGGAAGTGAATTTATGGTTTCTTGGAGGACATCTATAATGGAGGATTATGAAACCTACCTCATCCCTGTCATCTTACCATCACACCTGGATTTCTGCATGTGCATTTGTGATTCATGTCTGTGGGTATCTCATCTGTTTTGGTTAAACGTCTGGTGGGCTTACTGTGAGGTCTGACTTGAGTGAGGTTAAATAGCTGTCATAATTACCAGTGCCTGTCTCTTTTGGCGAAAATTGCTGTTTCCTAATTACCGCCTGCTAACAATCTTCTTCCCTAATTTATGCGTAGTGGTCAAGATGTCATCACTCTCTGTTCTAACGCTCGCACACATTCTCACAGCCCAAACCGTTAGTGGTGAATATTCAACTATAATCTCTGCTGAGCTCTTTGGATGATGGATTTCTTCAGCGACAGAAAAGGGCGACAGTTTTCCGAGCCAGGTGTGAATCAATGTGTAGATACACTCTTAGAAATAAAGGTGTAGGTTAACCGGAACTATAAAGGGTTCTTCGGCTTGTCCCCATAGGAGAATTCTTTTTGTTTCCTAGTAGAACCTTTTATAAAGGTTTCACATGGAACCCTTTCAGAGAGTTCTACTTAGAACCAATAAAAAGGGTTATAGGTAGAACCATTTGTGATAGGTTTCCCATAAAACCCCCTATGAGAGGTTCTACAGAGAACCTAATTATCAAAACCTTTCCACCATCTGGGTGTGAACAAGAAACAACCTAGGGGGTTCTATCAAGAACCCTTTCATTTTCCAAAGGTTTTATCCAGAACCCACCCAGGGGGGTCTACTTAGAACCCTGTTATATTATGGTACAAAGAACCTTTGACAAACAAGTTTTGACATCCTTAAATAATTCCCTTTCAAAAAGGGTTTTTGGATGAAAAGGGTTCTTAATGGAACCCTTGACGAAACATTTCTTCAACAAAGAATTCTTCAGAAGTAAATGGTTCAGGGTAGAACCTCAGCCCTTCAAAAAGAACCTTTGTGGAACCCTTATTTCTAACAGTGAAGGTGATGGCGATAAAATGGGATTAAATGAGGATTGAGGTGGTGACAGAAAAAAGTCAGTATATGGAAGACAGAGGAGACTGACTCGACATTTCCAAATAGAGTGGCTGAATGTAAACACAGCTGGATGTGATAGAAGAGCATTTATTGGCTGCATTTTAATTATTGCTTTGACTTTCCATAGACTGCCAAGGACTGTTGTGTATACACAGAATGTGCCGTTGACAGCTTATCTGAATCCAGCCTTGGTTTTTCACAGAGAAGGTGCGAGCTCAGAAGTCTTGGCAGTGCTGAGAAATACATCTGCTCGGTTCATAAGCAGCATTGTTTGAGATCTTTGTGGTGAAGTTGTGTGTGATTCAGTTGGTGCTCTGTGGGTGTCTGTTGCAAACATCTGAGAGGAGACTCAGGGGTTCAGGGAGTGAAGGTTGGATATCCAAGAATTAAAGGGATAGTTTGGATTATTTGAAGAGGGACTGTATGACAAACTTAGTTATATAGAGGCGTTGTACGTAATGCGTTCCATACATTACAAGAAGGTAGATCAACTGTGTGGACAGGCTCAGCAGCAAAATGAAACTTAGCGACCTAAAAAAAAAAAAACAGCCCAAGAAAGAAAAGGCGGCATGCCGACCATCATTTACTTTAGGTAATACGCTGATTATTGACACCCCCACTTCAAATAATCCAAACTATCCCTTTAAGCAATTTATCAAAATAAAAATTTAAAATCTGTTTCAGAGCTGATATAACACAGCCGTCCTAACATAGTGTTTGCAGGTTTGGGTCTGCGGGCATCAGATAAACACAGATTAATCTGTCCTCACACCACCATGCTGGTGTATAGCACAGAAATGTCAAACAATTTGAAACAAAGTCAACATGTGCTTATATACAGACTCTTTTCAATAAAGTTACCTTGCTTTTGGAGACAATGGCACGATGAAAGCTATTCTTGGTTCTATCAGCAGTGACTGACATGAAAGCATGGACCCAAAACATTTCATAAATAAACTTTAGGAACTCTAGTTACTGCATCCAAAATACAGATGATGCATCATTCATCTCTGTCCTCACATCATAACATTTTAATGGAAAACTCAGCACAATGTGGAGCCGCCCTGATCTTGACATACACTGCACAGCTGTACGTGTAAACAGGCTTTAAAGAGACAAAAACCCGGCAATATTTTGTAAGATGTTCAATCAGATTCAACCAAGACGAATGGTTACCCTTAAGAACCTGGACATAGAATAAAATCATCAATGATGAGTTGGACTCGTCTGTAATCATGAAGTCATTTGGAAAAAATGAAAAGAAAAAGATTTGGATGTTGCATGGATGTTAACAGGGTCTGCACTGAGCTGTAAACTAAACAGAAATACTATGTGTCTGCATAATATGTTCCTGCATACTATGCACGCATATATGGTGTGTATGCATGTAAGTGTGGAAATGTAACTGTAGGTTTCTTTAGACTAGAAATATCACAATAATGCCATCACATAATTTTAACTCAATACACATTCAGTAACGAAATTCTGTGGGCTTAAGTTAAGGTGCAGTAAGTGATTCTGGAGAAAGATAGTTAATTGTTGAGTCTCATTCCCAGCTCATCAAATACCGACTCTTTCTCAGGTTAAGGTTCAGTCTTGACCTTGGAAACAGTCCTTGTGATTTTCATGAGATGATTGTAATTTAATATTGCAGAAAAATCTCAGAATTACCAGTAATTTAAAGTTGTAATTTAAAGTGTGCACCTACTCATGGATGAGAAGCTTGTGATACAGTTGGGTGTAGTTTGGTAGAGTGGAAATAGTTCCTACAAGAAACTGCTTACAACAACAATTGTGGATTATTGTGAGTAATCATGTTATGGATTCTGGAAAGAAAGATAGAGATTTTGAAAGATATTTATGTTGAGTTTTTTTAAATGTAATTTCTTTGGCGTGCCAAGTGCTGGGTGCCTTCTAGCTCCATTATAAGAGAGAAGAGAAGAAAATGCAGACATCTCTATGGCTCATATCCCCAAAACTCTGCAACACACAACAAAACAATCTAGAAAATAGCACTACAGATAAGAGGAAATGCTGATGGCTATTTTTGACAAGATGCAAGGACAATTATAATGAAAAGGAAACATTTCCTTCATTTCCAAAGCTCAGTAAGTCTTCACTAGCAGTCAGTTACACAAAGTTACACAACTGTACACGGGCACACACACGAGCATCCTACAGAGAGGAGGGAAGGGGTACATCCGTTCTGAAGAAGAGATCTTCCAGTAACTATTGTGACATCTGAACGAAGGAAGTGGCCTCAGTCTACCCTTGTTTTGAGTGGTCATTCCAAAAGAGGTCATGCATGACTTTAAAGGAAGCCCTGAAAACCCTTACACACATCTAGTCACACACAACATAGACAGATGATCAAAAGTGTCTCCACCTGCCCAAGTGCGTATACACATACACACATATGCACGCTTAAAGCAGAACACATTCACACACATACACACGGACAGTCACACATGCCTGACATACCACAGAATCGCTCACACAAATACATGAGTCACTCAAACTGTCCACCACTGACAATTGATCAGAGAGTGCCCTCACACACATTTCAAACACACACACTCTGACTCCCCCATGACTTTGCTGACCTCTGACCTTAGGTGAAGGGGGTTGTTGTCTGATGGTGTGGGTTCATTCTCCGTGTGTGCAGTCATTTCCTGCGAGAATGACTGTGAGGGGCGAAGGGGGCCATATTGGTTGACCTCAAGTGGGGGCACAGTGGGGGGCCTGATGATATGGGACGCAACCCAGCAGGACAACACAATATTCTGTAAGATATATGCATAATATGTATTTTATCTTATTCTTAGTGTGACCAAACCCCTACTCATACAACCTTAAGAGTATTTCACATACTGTATAATACCAACACATAGGGACAATAATGTAATATTGCATAAAAAAATAAATATTTTTATTAATTGATATTTTACTCCTTAGAGGAATAACAGGTTGCACTTTATTTTACAGTACACTAATAAGGCATAGCAAGCCATACCTTGTATCAAAATTAGATAAAAATAGCAATATTGTGTTTTTTTATTAGACAGTAAACAAACACAACTATACCCTAAGTAGGGTCCAAAGTGGGAAATGATACAATTTATTTACAGTACAGTTCTGTGGTAATGTATCCTTAAATATCTCTTCTATGGTCTAATAAGGGTCTGACAGTGGGAAATAATACACTTCAGCTTACAATATAGTTCTGTTGTAATGTTTCCCTAATTACCTGGTAATAGTTATGGCTAATGATGTCAAATAAAGAACATATTATTGCTAATTTTTGTCTGATTTGATACAGTGCACAGCTGCTTATGTCTTATTAGTGTGCCTTTAGGTGTATAGTGTCTGATTAGGGTGTAGCAGTGTTTGTTTATTGTCTAATAAAGAACATATTATTTCTAGTTTTTGTCTAATTCAATGCAAAGTACAGCTTGTTATGTCGTATTAGCGTACTGTAAAATAAAGCCAAATGAGTATCGACTATCTTATGTATAGTCTCAGAAAGTTCAGCTTGATTTTGTCAGCACTAATAAAGTCATCTCTCTCTGTCCTCTTAGGAGAGGATCACATTAAGGAAACTAGTGCCATCTCTATGCTTTTAACTGTCACTCAGAGATTTCTACTGTACTTTTTCCTCCTGAGTAAACAAGTGATACGAGCAGGCTCACACAAGCATCACCACTGCTGCACTGCTGCCATAAACCGTGGCCCTGAGCGACATTTTCTAACAAACAGAGACTTTTATATGACAGAACCAAAATGCTCTTTGTTTGCAGCGTATGTCAGAATGAGAGTCTGTGTATATAGATCCGAGGGAAAGAGGGGGGAAAAGGCCAGAAAATGAGGAATCTGTTCTGAGCTGCATTTGTAAACAAGACAAACATAATCAGCATCTCAAGAGCCACATCTGGCTCTATTCGAGCTGAGCCTGGACTCTGATTGAGGGGCCCGGCAGGCTCCATTGTTTCCGCAGAGTTGTTTTGAGCATGTCACAGGAGAAAAACAAAATGGATGACATGTAAAACCTTGTCTTTGCTTGGAACAAATGATTAAATACAAAAAGCATAATCACCTGTAATAATGCCACATTTGATCTTTATTATCCTGTTCATATTACAGTCTGCATGTAAAGTGTAATTAAGTGCATTTGGCTGTTGGCAAAGAGGTAATTGTAGTTTTCAATTTCCTGCAGTTTTAAATATTTGTATCAGGTTTATACTTTCTGCTGTGGTTTAACCTGTGGATCAGGGGTCATCAACATACATTCGTCCAAGGGCCAGAATTCTTCCAAGAAGACATTATGAGAGTTAGACTTTCAAATAGAAAAAAAAGAGAGAAAATTCTTTATGCCTGATTTGCTTGTTTTTGTTTAATGTTTTCACTTTCTTACAAAATTATTGTTATTTTTATGAGCCTAAATCAGTGTGAACAGCCTCCTAAAACATCGGAAATCCATCATTTTAACTCAATACTTAACTAGAAAATGCTCTCAGGCCTCCTCCAAAGAGTTCAGAGAGTGATGGTTCAAATCTTTAGTGCTTCTGCAGTCTTGACTGGCAGGACAAATTAATCAACTTTAACTGGTTTTGATGCTGATTTTTTAGTAGGAAATGTTCAGTTTGCATTAGCAGTAACTTAAGACAGTATTTTTTTCTTGGAACTTGCCACAGACTACATAATACAGCAAATATATCTATAAATATTGCTGGACTTTCATCTGTGGCCATCCTGTGAGCCAAATAGGGAGCTTTGGCGGGCCAGATGTGGTATTATTTGTTCTTATTATATGCACATTTGTGGGCTCATTTTTCCATAAAGAAATTGTTTTTAGGGATGATAATTGAATGTTTGAGTGTGTTTTTTATGTTTATCAACCTTCTAGCTATGAATTCCTCTTTGAAAGACCAATAATGTATTTTGAATTTGATTTAATTAAGGGAAAGTAAGACAACGGAGTCAGTGGTATCACTGAACAGGGTATGATGGTTACACATGCATCTGTGGAGAAGAATGCACTCTCTGTAGTGACATGTTTGTACCATTACTCACAGTAAGACAGTAGTAACTTTGGGGGTTTTATTGTCTTCTGTTATTTTCAGAGGTATGCTTGCACAAAAACCTGCTGCAGTGCCTTTTAAAGAGAAATGAAACAGCACAGAACTTCTATTTAAACGTCTCACAGTAAAAACCAAGCGAATGTCAGGTAGGGGTTCTGGCTTGTATTTAGCAGACAGCGTGAAGTCACAGCGTATATACAGAGCACAGTTATAGCACTCCAGAACTGTGTGTAAAAGCTATTGTGCTGCAGGGAGAGAGCCCCAAATATGCCCCAGGGGAACCCTCCTTTTCTTCTTTTTATAGGAAAGGCCTTAATTCATGGAGACAAACCGAGCCATCATTATATTTAACAGAGTATCATAAACATTCCTGCATGCTGGATGGAAATGGTAAATGTGTCTTGTTAGATGGACGGGTGGGTAAACACAGGGACATGACCTCGCAACACGCACACATACACAGGTCTCCCATGCAGGCACACCTGTATGAATCATTGGCATCGGTGGGAATGCACCTTGGGCAACAACCAAGCCTTGTAAAACAGCATTCTCTCTTTGTCAAAACACAACCATAGTGGCATTTAGCACAGTATGAATCTGATATTCTGTTTTGTTCTTCAGTATCTGATATATTTATTTATTTTCACAAACACTTAAGTCGAGTCCAGGACAATGTCAAGGTAGATCGTGTCGAAACGAGCTTAAGAGTGAATCCAAGACCATCAAAATCATGAACAGTCAGCTTGAGCACAGATTTAGCCAATGCCCATTCAATAGATTATTGTAAACTATGATATAACCTCATGAATCACTCAGACTATTGTGCATGTTAGGATATAAGTAAAGGGTCCATAGGCAAGTAGTGATGTCTATTCTTAAGTAGTGGGCAGACTGTAAATTACATTACATAAATTACTCTGCATCACAAACAGAATACATTTCACAGTTAAATTCAATCCTAACATACATGAGAGGGTTTAAAAATAATGATATTCACACACTGTTTTATAAGACATGTTAGCCTCAGTGGTTCTGGACATATTCCCACAAGACATTCCTCCATTTTGACAATGCATGAAACCCACAGGCTACATCAGCTTAGTGGTTAGCAATTTACAGTAAAAAGTCTGCTCCTCCTATAATACAACACCACCTCTAACAAAGACCTGATAATTTACTGTAGAGTATACAGTATGACTGTAAGTGGGTATACCGCCCCTCCAGCGATCTAGAGACTGAATTAAGAGCAGGACTGGCATGAGCAATGATATTAAATGTTATTTTCTGATTATTTTTACAACAGTGACAGTTACTAAAGCACAAATAGACATGCCTATTAACTGGACAAGCCCACGGGAAAGTGCCATGTAGCCAGATTTTGGGTGAATGCAGCCGAAGCAAACACTTCATCCTGTCTTTTGTGTTCTCTCTCTGCTTCGCTTGTGTGTGTATCTCAGCCCCACCCTGACGAGAATGACAGCAACAGTGATATAACTGTTGGTCTCTACATTTTTATAGAGTCCCGACCTCACAACCTGGGCGCTGTCAGAAATGTCTCCAAAGCAGCGAAATAACAAAATACTCACAGATGGCAGGCTCTCTACACATACAGACACCACCACACACTTGTAGTGAGTCATACGGTATGTCTAAGTGATGACTGAGAGGGATTATTTTTATGAGTCTATACATTGTATTTTTTTTAGTAAAATCCTGCATAGTATACCACCCAGACACTCATTTAAAGTCACAAAAATGATTGCCTAAAATACATTTTGTACACAGCTCCTGCTAACAGAGCCTCATCATCTAGAAGTCTGTATGACTGCAGGAATGGAGGTAGGATACGGAGGTCAAAGGTCTGGTCCTGGATTGAAAGATAAATGGAGCATGTGTGGTATAGAGAGGCTTTGTCTGAGGGTCAGGGGAAGTGAAACAGTATTGGCTAAGACCATTGGTACAGTATCTATATGTGCATATTATGTGTACACAACCATATTTAGGTCTGGTATCTTTGGTGTATGTGTGTGTGTCTGTGTCTTTGCAGGTATGTGTGTCACCAAGGCAAACTGACAAATGAAGATGATTATTTCTAGCTGTCAGACAGGACATCCTGCTCACACGGAGGGCCATGTGAGGCTGCGGCTGATGACTTCAACACCTGCTGTAGTTCTTAGACAAAATCCTCACTTAATAAACACTTTATACAAACATCATTGTTTCAACAAATTCTTCATGAATGTCGAATGTTGAAAGAGGCTCACATGTGCTATTTGGCATATTTGTATTTGCTAAATGCTAAACTCTTTGTCAAGTGTTGCATGTGGATCTCTCTGATTATGAATCTGACCCATGAGAAATACCCTAATTTGTTAACTGTGCTAACTACACCAGATAAACTCTGTAAAGCCCTAAACCAATAACAAATCACCCTGCTCTGACGGTTTTCTTCTACAAACCATTTTGGCACAGTCTCATTTCCACCATTTTACAGAGTCACATCAGAATTAAAAATAAATCTCAAATCCCTTCAACATGGATATAGGCATCATATCAGTTCTATTATATCAGTTCTGCAAATTAACATTACTGTAAGTAAACCTGATTATAAACATTCCTGTCTGTCTGTCAGTCACAGTTTGGTTAGGTTTAGGCACAAAAGCGACTTGGTTATGTTTAGGCAACTAAACTACATAGTTAGGGTTAGGAAAAGATTGTGGTTTGGGTGAAAATAAATAGATTACATATCTCATGCAATAGACATCATGTCCATAACAACATTTTTAGTTACTTAAAACTTTAAATAACTCTACATTTATTTTTCACTTCACACAGAAGTCAAATCCTGGGCTCCTGGTTTAAAGTCCTGTACTTATTTCACACTTATATTTGCACGTATCTTTTTCTAAACAAGTTTCAAGAGCAGACCTAAAATTATTCTAAATGATCATTTGTGCAAAAAATGATAATTCCCAAATCAATCCCTGCTGTGATTTGTATGTGTGTGTGTGTGTGTGTGTTGTGTGTGTGTGTGTGTGTGTGTGTGTGTGTGTGTGTGTGTGTGTGTTTAAGTGTGTATATACATATGCTGACATGTTTTCCCCTTCAGGTCAAAGGTGGTTCAACCCTAACAGATGACTGATGGAGTCCAATCAGAGTCTTTATTTGAAGAGGGGTATATGGGTCTCTGGATTTGGGGCACACAGCAGCGGACTCATATGTAACCCTGTCTGTTCAGCACCAGACCCTCTCATTCCACATCTTTGCTGTCCCTGAGACTCAGACGCAGCCCACATTTCACTGGAGGGGCACATAATGTCTCTGGAAATGGTTTCAGGGTTTGAGGCCTCACTGAGTGTTGATTTTAATTGAGCACAAGTATGTGTCTGTGTTTGATGTATGTGGGTGTGTGTTTGGGTTTGTTAGCGAGTACATTTATGTGTGCTGCGTGAATGAATTTCTATAAATGTGCTCATATTGCTATACTTGCAAATCATTAAGTTTTGTCTTAAATGTTGTGTTTGCACATGCCGTGACTCATACAATACACATACAACACATCTGAAGCATTTTTATGCCCAAACATTTGTGTGTGATTTTATGTAAACCTGCACACACACGACTTATACAGCTACGCATCCAGCATGTTTTTTTGCACCACTACCATATCGTGATATTTGAACTTTATAAATGACTGTATTCTTGCACTACTGCCATACTCATGTTATTTGCAGAGTTCACTGCTCTCTTTACATTACTACCATCTTTTGAATACGACTTGCATCTCCATACAGCTCAATTTCTTTCACATTTATGTTTACAATGGCATTTGCACGGCTATATTACATGACTCAGACACATACTACCTTGTCAAATAGAAGCTTACAGTATCTACAGCTTATCTGCACCTTATTTTATTTTATTTTTGAATGTAGAGTATGATTCTGTCTATCTTGTACTGTCTTAGTGAAGATGTAGCCCTCCTTTTTGTTTACCTTTGTGCCTGCATATTGTGTTGATGACAGTAATCTTGAATTGAATTTAATCTGTGTGTTCTTGCAAGGATGTGCATGTGGAGCTGAGATAGAGGCAGTATTCACACAGATAAAATGAACTAATTCACTTTCAATTCCTCAGTTTTCTCTTACAATGTAATCTAGTGCAATGTAGCCTACTTGTTCTTGGGAAACAAAGGTAACCAGTCCTTTACAAAATGCTGTGAGTTTGACTCGGATAGAGGAACATTGTAGCTTTTGGCTCATTGTTTAACAATTGTTAATGACTCCTTATGATCATCATTCACTTGCAGATATTTAGCTGATGTATGGACATGGCAGGCACTTTATGATTTGTTCATAAAATCCATTCAACTGACTTCAGCAGTACAGGGTAGTTGCTTCTGAATTGCCAGTGAAACTAGCCATGACAGTGCATGAGCATCATTAACTCTTGCAGGAATCAACAACACTCAGGTTCATGTTCATTTGTTGGAAATTGATACATTCAGCTCACTATTCACAAAAAAACACACATTCAATGAGTGTGGTCATACACAACACTGCTAATTGGCATATAAATATTATGTAGTTTTACTGCGAGTCTGCATTCTGGGTGCTCTTAAATTATATATGTCTATAGCACATCAGGTTTCAACATGCAACTAATGAACCAATTAAAACACGTGCCTACATACAAAGTAAATACAAACTGAATAAAACTGCTTATTTTAAAAAATAACTGAGCAGCCCTGCTTGAATTGCAGATTTAATGCGTTACATTGCTTGTTACAACAAAAAAGTAATCTGGTAATAACTATTTTGGCTCAGTTACTGGTTGGCAGTAACAAAACTGTGCATGTTGTGTGTTGCACAATAGATAACAACAGTATATCCATCCAAAATCTGTCACACAGTTCTTTTCATTAACTTACACCTTTCCCAAACACTCACACCAGCATACACACAGGTGCAGAAGTGTTTTGAAAATCCCATGACAATATGTGTCAGAAAGAAAAGGCTTCATTCTTGCTGGGTGATGGCCCGATGAAAAGCATGCTGTTTGGTGGGCTGGCTGATATATTTGCAAATAACACAGTAATCTCCCCTCGACGGGCCAAACATACCAGTGTTTGCTTGCTTATTCCACATAAAAGAACAGCTCACTCATACACAAGCAAAGGCAAACATTCCCTTTATTGTGCAGACTTCTCTCTTTCTCCTTATTTTATTTGCTCCCTTCCTCTCTGAGCCCAGGAAGGGCACACTCATACACTCACCCCGGAACAAGCCTGGAGGTCTCCAGACCACACACAGAGCAGTGCAAGATCTCTCCCTGACTTGCTTTTTCTCCTGCCTTTCCTCTCTCATTGCCACTGTTTTATATGGTCAGTCTTTCTCTATCATTCCCTCTTCTTCATCGTTCTCTCACTCTCTACATCTCACCTCCTCTCAGCCCTGGCTGACCGAGGCAGAGTAAAGGTTGTGCGTCCACTGTTGCATGTCTCTATCTCCCCTCTAGCAGTGTGTTCTGCCTGTATTTGTTTGAATGTGCTGATGTGAACTGTAGAGAGGATGGTCACTTAGTCTGATATTTATGCCTGTGAGACCACCCAGCCAGCCAGCTAGGCCAAGACATGGGGAGTTTAGGCTTTATTTTTCAACGCCTCCACTGTTCCCAGGGCCTCAGAGCTGAATGAGATTAATCCTGCTCTGTCACCAGTGGGATTATGACACAGTTTGGATAGCCAGTCAGTTTTGTAACATCCAGGTGAAAGACAGGATGTGCAAACAGAGTCTCTTTTTTAAATTAATTAAGTAGGGAGAAAGAAAGAAAAGTGTGAGTCACATGAGATTTGCTGAAGCGATTCCCTCTAGTGGCTGTGGATGAAAAGTCATGGAAACAATAAAAAAAGATCTAAGCTACTTCAGAATATCTGTGAGTCTCAACCAGGGGTCCTTGTATGACAGGACCCAGGAGATACTTAGTGGCACATGGAAAACTTAAATAATATGAAAATATAATTTGAATTAAAAATATATCCATATATTTGTGTTAAGGAGAAAAATAAACAGACTGATTGGATTACAAATTTGTGCGATGCTGATCTTTAGCACTGTGACAATGACCATTAAGCTACCTCTATGGTGTATGGTTGCAATACATTACCACTGTGTCTTGCAACTGAGAGAGCTTAGTAAATTAGAAAAAAAAACTGAAATAGTCATCCTAAAATAGGAGTTTCCAATTTTTTTCAGATCGAGACCCAAAAGCAAAATTTGCAAGCAAGATAATGTCAGCTATTGCAGCTAACAATGACATGTGATGTTAGCAAGCTGGCAACACAGTCATCATCTAACAGACACATGAAATAAACAATTCAAATGCTACACAAACAAACACATGCATACAACAATGTCCACTTTTGTAATGGATTTCAGATTTAAATAAAATCTGAAATCCATTCAAAGGAACATATTGGAATGTAATGGGTGTTTTTTTTTTTTGTTTTTTTTTTTTGTTTTTTTTTTTACAACGGGGTACCTGAGTGCATGTCCCCACCACTTTTTAAAATTTTACCAATTTTGTCCCCATCACCTTTTAAATAAATAATTTGTTAATGTGTAAAATAGCACCAAAACATACTAAATAAAAATACGTTGAGAATTGTTTACTTGCAGAATAAGAAAACATACAGTGATTCATGACTGGTTGAACTTGATGCATGAACTCTTTCTGGTACTTGACAAAGCCATTTAACTTAACATCCAAATGTGAGGTTGAATTATTATCTTTAGCTAATGTCGTTAATGTTATTTCTTCATTTGTTTCTATTTTGTCATACCTTAATATTAGATATTGTTATTTCTGGGTTGACTGACTGCACTGGTGCTTTCATTGTTCAGTTGACTGACATGGTGTTATAGTGGATGTGATGGATGACTGTTACTTGTGCAGTTGTTGATGTTTTGTGTTTAATGTGTATTTTTATATTCGCAACTCCTTGGCTCTGCCCTTTTGATGTGCTGTTATGTAATTTTTTTCCCAACCCACTGTAATCATCTACTTTGACCTCATACCAATCCCTCCATCACATTGCCTCAAATCACATTACGTTGAAGACCGTTTAAAAAATGTTTTTCATCTGTGCCCTAATGTCTCCACCATTTTCAACACAAAGTCACGGCCTTGCAACAGACAATAAAAGTTGGGAACCACTTGTGTACAGGATTCCCAAACCTGAACAGAATCTCTGAGGCTGTGGCAATCCACAGTCAATTCTCAAGGACATCAGCCACAAACCACTTGAAACAGAGAACCACTTTCACAAAGGATGGGAATACATGAGTTAACAGTTATCACATATCAGAGTGGTTAGATATCGTCTTTTTATGTGAGTGGAAAGAGTTCATTTAGCCTTCTGTGAGGATGTACAAAGGCATAAATGGTCTTGACCCAGTTGGTCTGACATGGCAGCTGATACTGTGGATAAGGAGGGTTGAGCATCGTGTTGGGTGGCACCATGTGTGAGCTGGGGATTTATAGTATCTCCAGACCACACACAGACAGACAGAGACAGAGAGGGAGGGATGAATGGAGGGAGGGAGGACATGGCAGGAGCAGAGGAAGAGGGAGATAGATGGAAGGAGAGAGATGAGGGGATGATTTGGGTAACTCCTTATATTAAGTCACTGGGCATTGTGTCTGTAGGCCAGCATTATAGCTCATGATTACATGTGTAAATATGTGTGGATGCTCATAACCAAGGCCCCCATGCCAGCTTAATTACATATGATATAATTTTTTTCTAAAGAAAAGCCTCAATTTTCTGAACCAAATTAGCTTGCTGTTAGCAAATGTCTCTAGCAATTAGGGCTGTCATTTTGAAAAAATCAAGTCTGAGCAAATCAGAACATGTAATTTGAGATATTTTGAGCACAACCCAGCTACCCGAGGCCTAAACTACATTGTAAAAATAATGTTTATTTGTGGATCGCCCGCTGCCTCAGCTGTGGTTTTTCCATCTAGGGTGTAGAATCTGAGGTGTTTATTCAGATTACTTCTCAGATTATTTGGTGCAAGGATTATCTGTTCAGCACAGCTCAGTAATTTTCTCCATTTTGCATGTAGACTGTATATTAAGTAATGGTCAGAGCTTTTGAGTTTGAAAAATGGAGCCAATGCAGAAGTGCCTTAAACCTGAATTCTTTCTAATGGTGACTACACTGGATTAAAAAATAAGTCTTAATTGTATTTACTCTTATGAGAAAGTGATCCTACTTCTCACTTGATTTATTATATCAGTAAATAGTTTACTAATGATTTTATGGTCTCAATCATTAGTTTCAAGTCTCCTTCTATACAGCATGATGTTCATTTTGTACATTATGGTCCTATTTAGGGTATAAGAGACAATAATGCAGGGTATGCGTTAGGGTGAGGCTACTGTGTGATCAGTCATTCCCAGCAACACACAGGGCTTACAAAAGTCAGATCAAACTATCAACTGAAACTGTGCTGATCAAATATGAATCAAAACTCTGATTCTTAGCATTGCAAATTTCTCATATAAAATGTTTTTAGAAACGTATTTTAGTGTACTGTTTAGCTGTAATACAAGAAACTTTCCAGGATATTAAGTGCAGACCACACCGTGAACAGATGATGATTGTCACATGAGGCTTACTTCCAGTTGTTAGTGGTTGGCACAATGATTATAAGTCCTAATTGGCATGTAGATATGATCACGAAGGGATTCTTATCAAACATGTTAAGTTTGGAGCTGATTGTATCATTTATACCCAAATTACAGCAACTTCCTGTTTCATGGTGGGACATCAGAACTCCATGCCACAGCCACGCCCTTCAATGATATATAAAAATCTTTTAATAACTTTTGATCACAAACTAGACTTGATAGCACACACAAATTTTCAAATAAATCTGATTAACTCTGTAGGAGGAGTGTGTTAAAGTATGTGCCTACTGATTTTTGTACATGTAGATAAAACGTACCTTGGGGGCTGCTTCACTGAAATATTGTAGGGGGCACTATGGAGCCATTTTACAACATCATGTAAATATTTTCCCGTAGATGTGTTTAGGCCGGGTAATTTACACATGTACAGTTTGGTACAGATCTAACCATGAAGCACAAAGTTACAACAACTTCATGTGTTATGGCAAAACATCAAGGTGTGGTTGACTGCAGATGAAATGAACCTGTGTAGGTGAGTGTGAATGGCTGTTAGCATGTGTGTCTGTGCTCATCACAACATTTAGTAGTTTTAAATGACACCACTCGTACAGAGCAGCAAAATATTCACTGCATCTCCTACCATGTCCAGACATGTACCAAAACTACTGATGTTAAAATGTTTAAAGGGACATTCATCCCCAAATCCAAACTTTTTCCTCTCATCTGTTGTATTATTTATCCATCTAGATATTTTTGTTGTGAGTTGCAGAGTTTTCAAAATATCTGTCTTCTCTTGAATACAATGGAACTAAATGTCACTTGACTTGTCCAGTTTCATGTTGGGAGGGTTACTTGAATTAAAATGTAAAAATGTTACAAATTACTTTTGGATAATCTCAGTATAGAATATGGTGAAATTGTTTAGTCTAATATAGTGTTTTTAGGGATGCGACTAATGATTATCTTCATCATCAATTAATCGGTTGATTATTTTCTCAATTAATCGGTCAGTGTTTGGTCCATGAAATGTCAGAAAATGGTGAAAAATGTTGATCAAAGCCCAAGACGATGTCCTCAAATGTCTTGTTTTGTCCACAATGCAAAAATATTCAGTTCACTGTCAGAGAAAAATAATGAAACCAGAAAATATTTGCATTTAAGAAGCTGAAATCAGAGAATTTTGACTTTATTACTCAAAATGATTCATCAGTTATCAAAATAGATGCAGATTAATTTAAGAATGAATTAATAATAGATTAATTGTTGCAGCACCAAGTGTTTTATGTTTGTTGTTAGGTTTATTGTTTTTGCCAAGTTTGAGGAAACTTTTTCTGTTTTATATTGAGATGTGTTTTATATTAAAGTGTTTTTAAGGATTTTTCAAGAATTCTGAATCACAGAGGTCCTTCAGAGTACAGTCATGAATGTGCACAAAAAATAAGGTTGATCGGTTCAGTGATTTTTGCAAGACAAAAAGTAAAAGCTCTATTGAGATGTAATTTGTGTATGAGAAGTGAGCATGAACATGCTTTTAGCTAAAGTTGTTAATGACACTGACGACATCATCCACCCAACACCATCAGTTGTCAAACCGAGTAGAAGTGGTGCAAAAAGGTGTCCTGAAGAAGAAGAAGCCTATAGAGGACATATAGGATAAGATCACATGTATGTCAACCAGCAAGAAAGCTGAATAAAAAGGCTGCATTACCATTTAGAAGCCATATTTCTCAAAACTGGGTGTATGGTTGTATTTTACAATAGTCTCCTTTGACAAGCCACAATACACACTGCAGCACTGCTGACAGATTTAAATAGCCGATATTCTATAGTATCAAAGAAATAACATGAGGGAAACTGGAAAAATGGACAAATATGCCAATAAATACAGATTTGTATATCCTTCGAGTTAGATTCTCTGTGCCTTGAGGGGCCTTTCTCTGTGATTCACTGTAAAGTTTTCCAGCTCTGACTGGTGTGTTAGGGGGAGTGCAGTGCAGCCATGAAGGAGAAAGCAATGTGTGCTAAATGGTCCATAAGCACGGCTTGGCCTGGCTCTGCAAACCCCTCTGGACCCCATATGGTGAATGTGTGTGCACTACATGCATGGACGCATGGCCTGGCCCTCAGCAGGACTGCTCCCCACCGGATAACATCCCATAAAACACTGACACACACACACACACACATAAGGGCATGCATACCCCCACAAAAACTATATTTTAGTATCATATGTGGCATCTATCAGGCTGTTTTCTGGGGGGTTTTCAGATTACACGCAAATACGCAGAAACCTGTGCATTAAATTTTAGGGTCACATAATCTCTTGACCACACACGCGCACAGCTATCTCACGCATATATATGTATATACACACACACTTAGAAAGGTGCTAACTAGAACCATAAATGGGTCTTCTATTTGTTCCCATAGGAGAACAAACATAAAGGGAAATTATACCTACAACCATCTGTTAAAGGTTCCACTTAGAACCCCCTATAAGAGGCTCTGCAGAGAACCTTTCTACTGTGTAATGGTTCCATCCACAACCTTTTCTGGATGTTTTATCCAGAACGTTTCCACCTTCTAATGGTGCTAAAAAAAAAAAAAGGAGTTCTCAATGGAACCCCTGACAAACCATTTTTTTCCAATAGGGTTCTTCAGAAGCAAAAGGTTCTGGGTTGAACCTCAGCCCTTCAGGAAGAACCCCTCTGGAACCCTTATTTCAAAGAATGCACAAGTGCTCCGTTTAACTTTGATCTTTCCTCATGCACAACTCCTGCAAACAAAATCCTTCTAATCAAGATAGCAATGTCCCCTTGTCTCCACATCTCCCCTGTAGGAACTGAGCTACTACAGACACCACGTTGTACTCCCCCAATCCTGATTGTGAAGTGGGGAGTGGAGGGGAACATAATTGCATGCTTAAACGCCTGAGAAACGGACGTCCAGTTCTGCTGAGTTGGTGTTTTTTGTGTGGCCTCATTGTTGGGACGTGCAGTCATGCAGCTCTTTGAGTCCCTGTCGGTGCTCATGTTGGGTTAGGGGTGGTTCAGAAGAGTGGAAGAGGGGGAAATATTGTCTAGCAGCCAGATATTTCATTCCAAGACCAAGCACTTTGTGCCTGTCCTGGCAGGAGGAGGGTGGCTGTAACCAGAATGGAGTAAAACAGAGACAGTAATCAGAGGCTTTTCCTTCTTTCTGTTGCATTTCTGTCCCGTGGTCCAACACTGTTGTCCTCAGCCATTTAATCAGCTGTTTTAAAGGGCCTGTGGAGCCTTTGATAGTAAGACATAAACTATACAAACACGAGGATGCACACATTGTACACACATGCACAGACGCCACAGTCAGTTATACTTTCTGGTTGATGTGTTGCCGAAGTAGGCGAACAAAAGGCTCCTCTACGGGGTTGCAGTGTAATGAGGGCCGGTTTGATCGTAAATATGTTGCTCTACAGAGTTTTCCATCTCACTGCAGGACAAAAGGGATGAGCCATCAAATTCGGGTCATCAGAGGTTTCTACGTTGTCAACTCACTGAGCAGAATCAGTTGTGTCATCGTGGTTGTCTGTGGCCCCAAAGTGGTCAACAGAGGTAGCAGGATTCCCTAAGCACAGGTGACAGCTACAGGAAACATACATATCTGAACTACTTGTATTGCTTGTGGTTATACATCTCAGAACCTCATAACATTACCTCAGTACCTCAGAAATAGAGAAAAAAAAAAGAGTTTATGATAGCAAGAGGTGTGGGGATGAGACCTACTGGAAAGTGTTCAAAGCTGCTTGGAAGAGTTTTAAAGTTTGTACAACTTCATTAAAAGCATTGCAGTGCTTTTATTGTCTCCAACCTTTCTGAATAGATACTATTGATAGCGACTAATCCTTACTTTTAGAATCCCTGGCACCATAAGAAATATGTATATGTATATGTAACAGTAATTAAAAGTAACCCTGGGAGAAAAATTAAGGCAAAAAACATCCAAGCTGAAATAGCCTGCCATTCTTCCTTAACACCAATGGCATCACTGTGATACCACAGGTACAGGAAGAACAACACAGTTTATGACAATTTCTTCAACTGACTACATTTTCCATCAACATTGACTGAACATCCTCATGAAAAGTGCTGATTTTTCCCTTTACCTGCGTCTGTATAAGACCTCGACTGGTCCTATCATTATTTCACCAAGCCAGGGACACAGTGATGCTATTAATTCAAATGATTATTAAACTGTTGCCAAAAATGGACATCAACATTTCTCAAAACTAGTACCATGTTAGCAGGAATTCTCAAATACAGTAGAAACTGCAGTAAACTGAAAGTAGTCGGGTTTGCAAAGAAAGAATTTACCACAACAAAGCAAACAGCAACAAAAAACTATTTAAGCCATTCTGTGCCATAGCTGGTACAAAAAACAAAGTGTGTCATAGAGTATGATCCATTTATGTAAATAAACCCATATTATTTTCTTTGTAACTCACTTCAGAATCATCACATTTAATCAGATGTGTTTAGTCTAATGATGTCCAAACCACCATAGTCAAGTTAAGTGGCAGGAGATGAGAGGAGGGAAAAGTAGCCAAAACTTCATAACTAATATGATTCAGCCCATTTGATTAAAAAACATGTGTGATATGTTGATTTTAGACATGTTACGTCAACTGTTTTCAGTTTCTGTAAGTGAAGACACACTCACACCATGAATGAATTATTAAGGAACTAATGAAGTGCATAGGAAAGCCAGTGAATGGGGAAGCGAGGGAAGACAAATGAAAATAAAAAGAAAAGCATGAATTATCAACTTAATTTTCCATCTCTGCAATCAATGCTTATGAAGTTGAAACTGTCATTTTTGGCTTGGTAGTAATTGCTTTTGGCCCGTAGCAGAGCCTCCGACTCATGAGAGAGAGGTGGTGGAACACAGATGGAGTGTTTCCGAAGCTCCCGAGAGCAGGACAAGAACTCCATTCAGGTCTTCCTCTCCAACCACTGATTATGACCAACAACAGAAGTTTAGCAAACGTCTGGTCCAACACTATGTTTTATTCAAATCAAACCTCGATTCAGACAAATTAATCTGATGAAAGCTATGGCTGCAGGAAACACCTTGTCCAGAGAAATGCATTTGCTTAAGTCAACCCAGGTGGGTCTCAGGAAAGCCAGTGGGGAAATTTCATGGCGGATGCAAGAGAATGAACCCTCCTGACCTGATTAGAATAAATTATGAAAAGGTTCCCTTTCAGTCTTTAGAGATTATGTATAAAATGTAATGAAATTAAACTCACTCAAAGAGGTACCTAAAAAAACACTGAGATAGCTGTGTTATGTGTATGTGTACAGGACCAATACTAAGTAGCAGTGGTAGAAAGTAAAATACAAGAAAGTGCATTTACTGTTGTGTGGTACTTAATTAGAACTTTGAATACTTGATCTTTACTTGAGTTTTTATTTTTTCTTCTTTTTCCTTTTAATACTCATATTCCACCAAATTTCAGAGGAAAATACTGTACTTATTACCAAGCTGCATCAATTGGAAAACAGATCTATTGTCAAAATATAAATGCTGTGACAGAATTTCTTCAGATTTGGTACAAACTTCATCTTGGACTAAGGATGAAGTGATTGGATTTTAGTGGCCAAAAAGGATAAGGTCACTGTGACCCCAAATTTGGTACAAAGGTTCACTTGGCCTTAAGGATGAACTGATTAGAATCTGGTGGTCAAATGTCACTGTGACTTCACTAAACATTCATACGCTAATTATAACAAAATTTCACTTACCCATCTAACAGAATTAAATGATGAGGTGGTGGTATTTTATATCCAAAAGGTCAAAGGTCAACTTCACTGTGACATCATAATGTGCAGCTCTCTATCAGTCCTCTGTACTCCTCCATAAAGATATCCCCTAAGTGAAAACGGCATGTTTCTCGCCGGAAATTATTCAGTGCAATCACACATGTCAATATATTGATATATACTTTTCATTTTTGCAAAACTCCAACTTTACTGGTTGGTGGAGGCGTACAGCTGTGAGCCATGATATCAATATTGTGATGTTTTGTCCATATCCTCCTGCCCTAATAACTGATAAATTAGTTAGAAGTAGCCACAATTTGACCATTAGACATTAGAATTCTGCACACAAATTTATGCATCAATAACAGTCCAAAAATATTATACTATACTGTATAACATAATGCAGTTCTACATTATGAGTGATTTTACTGTTGATACATTACTTTAAACACATTTAGTGTAGCTGATAGTACTACTTTAAGTAGAGGTCCAGTTTGTAAGATTTGCAGGGATCTTTTGGCAGAATATGGTGACAATGGTATGTAATATTCGTAAGTATGTTTTCATTAGTTTATAATCACCTGAAAATAAGAATCATTGTCTTTTCATCAGAATGAGCCATTTATGTCTACAGATACTGCATATAAATCATCATTTAATTCTGCAATAATGAGTACCTTTACTGATAGACGTTGTACATTTAGCTGATAATAAATCTGTACTTTTTCTTGCATAAGATTTTGAATGAAGGAATTTTACTTGAGTATTTTTAGACAGTGGTGTTAATGGTTAGGAAAGTAAAGGATCTTCCAGATCTTCTTCCAGAACTGCTACATACTGATGCATATTATCCTATATCTTTTGATTTGTTGAGTTTTGTTTTTCTCTTTAAAAAGTTGCCCTTTGTGTCAAAGATTGAAGAGTCAAAAACCCAAAACCTTAAAGTGGCAATAAGGACTTCAATGTGTATGTCAACTGTGAACCTTTGTATCTTGCATTATATACTAATCATTTTTACATTTGGACCACAAAAATGTATATAGTTTTTGTAAAATTCTGGGTCTGTAGCAGGGTTTTCAGTGGGGAATCAGCAGGAGAGAAGTCAGTCTTATGTCACTTCATGAATCAAAAAAGTTTTTCATTAAATCGAACTTGTTTGTTTTTTGTCCAAAGGTGCAATGCTACATTAAAGTTTCAAAACCATCACTTCATTTCAGAAAATGAAACCAAAGCTCAACATGGTCCACTTGACACAGTCACTCAACAATATCAACTAGTCGTCTGTGAAAAAGACTGATGATGATTCTTATCTGCGGCCAATGATCTATTTATCCCAACTCTGTCTGCTTGAGTGGTAATGTATTATTGTAAATGAGGCCAGAGAACGCTCTCGCGGTTCAGTGAGAGAACAAGTGTGTGTGAGATCTAGTGCAGTATGTAAACCGTTTGACATCAGTGTTTGGGCTTTCTTTATGAGAACATCTGTGGCAGCTGCCCTATAAATTCCCAGTGTTGAGAAAACAGGAACAAAAAGTTCCATTTTTGTATGGCAGTGTACCATAGCGAGAAGTGGACCTAGTCGTGCCTCATCTGGAGCGCGATGGCCAACGTTTAGGGAAAGTCAAATCGGGGATGGAGAACTGAGACAGTATGTGTGTGTTACTGTGTGTTTACAAGTCTGTTCTGCATAGCAACAGACAAAAATGAGCTTACTGATTGCCATCATATCAAACCCAGAAGACAGACAAACATGTCTCTTCACTGTCCTTTTACTGTATTTTTGCAGACCACCAAGTCTCAAATCTTACATGTGTTTACTGCAACTTCTTTATATTCACCTTCTGTCAAGACCATATGACGATGCTGTTGTGTTTTCTCTCAAGTGGCGGAAGACATACTAAGATGTTTTACTTAGGTAAAAGTAACAATACCATATGAGGAAAATACTCAACTACAAATAAAATTCATGCATTCAAAATTTTACAAACGTAAAAATATTCATATAATTTTTTTTGCTTTTCAGTGTTGTCAAGGTGGAGATAATTTTAACATCCTTTAATAGTATAGTTTTTCTATAATGCATCGTGTTTTAGAAAGTAATCTCATGTTTTATATATAAATTCACAATTTGTACATTAACTAAACCTGTGAAATACATGTAGTGAAGTAAAAAGTAAAATAGTTTTACTTCTGCTCTAAAATGTAGAGCAGGCATAGGCAGACCATTCTGAATTAGTCAAGGTTTGTGGTTGAATACAGTGACCCAGTATTTAAAATAGTCCTGTTTTTAGGTGGTCTGTATAATGATAAAATTGTTTTGACAGATGTTTCATTACTTTGATGTCATGCCAAAGTGTACTCTTACAATCAGACCAGGCATTATGTATGATACACCTATTCACTCATATTTTAAACACATATACATATACATCAGGTTATATACACTCAAAGTTCAAAAGGTCATCTGCACAGAGTAACCTGATACTGGAAAACAAGCCACTAGGCAATAAACACAACAGTAAGGCATTTCTGTACTTCTGTATAAGACCATGTGCATTAAATTAAATATATAGAAAAGAATAATTGAAGTTATAAAAGGTATAAAGAAGATAAAAATAAAAACATGCTCACATATGAATGAGTATCTACCAGTATTGTTCCAAATAGTAACTACACATGACTTTACAAAGGAGCATTTATATTAATATTACATAAAGATGATGACATTTTACAATTGACAAGTATGTTGTATGGAGGTTTAATTATTGGGGGGTGGGGGTATGCAAAGGGAAATAATACAAAAATAAATAAAGCAATTAATTAAAACTGATAATATAAAATGGAAAATTTCACTGGAAAATAAATAAATAGAGGAATTAATACAAAAGATACAGATGCAAATTAAAACAGAAATATCGATATATGTCACTTTTTTTTATATGAATTAATGCCTATATTTTTAGATTATTATTTCTGGTGCATTTAATAACATTTATTTATTTATTTATTTATTTAGGCAGTTACTGTTCCCCTCAATGCTGTACATAATGGTACATTGTGAATGTGTGCGCAAGTAATGTGGACCCAAGTTGCAGTAAAAAAAAAAATACATCCAGATTTATTTTATTTTATTCATGGTTATTTAAACTATACCACTACTACTTGCTGGAAAAAGCACTGAGGAGACAATTACTGTAATTATTTTAACTGACAGTTCCACAGATTTTATTGTAAGGCATGTTTTTTTTGCAAATTGAAGCAACTTTCGTCTTTACTTCATTATAATGTCATTTAGATTCCCCGCAGCACTTTCGACACAAAGCCCGACAAGAAGCGACCGAACTGTGGACGCATCCCATTACTTTAAAATAATTTATATTGATTAATTTGTATATATTAGTGTAGTATACTTATCAGCTTTAATTTAAACCGTTGAAATCCCTCGAAAGTGCGGCGGTGGTTGTTAGAAGAGGTAAACATTGAGCAGCAGCGGAGCCGCAGCTCTGCTCTGTGTCCATCTGTGTCTGTTCGGCTGATAAATGAACGTCCACGGAGGATAAAATAAAAGCGACTCGCTCAGGATGATATAGGCAAACCTATAAATGCTCTGTTTGTGGTTTTGTAGTTGTCGTCCTTCTTTCTTTTGCTCTAAAGCTAAGCTAAGCTAATCAAGCTAGCTAGCATCGCTGCAGTGAGTTTTCCTGCAGAGAAGAAGAAGAAGAAGAAGGGATTCTTAAATGCAGAGAAGAAGAAGAAGAAGAGGATTCTTACATGTGTCCTGATGGCTTCAAGTTCTCCAGCTGATCAAGGTTTGAAAGGCATGTTTTTATCTGATGGTACACAACCTTACAGCTACACGAAGCCTCTGCAGCTAAGTGAGCTAATAATAAACTACATCTCCTCTCAGGGAACTTTAGTTACAGTCATAACATTTAGTTAAATCCATTAAAGTTCACTTTACTCTTCAGTCATAAGATAGATTAGATCAATGGGACAAGTTTGTGTATAAGAAGATAAACTCAACCGTTATTCATAAAGTAGTAGTGTGTGGAGATTATTTGCAATTATCGCGAAGCCTAGGTATAAATAAAAACTAACTATATTATCCAAACTATTAAACTTTACTCCGCTTTATTTATATATAACATTTTATACAGACATGCACCCAAAGAATTTCGTGTAGCAGACTTAAAACAACAGACAATAACTACATGAAAACAACAATGTGTGCAAATCTCATAAGAATACTAAAACACCTTTTCACAGCAGCCATATTGATATGACTTTTAAAGTCACAACAATAAAACAATAAAATAAAATAAAAAATCAATAATTAAAGTCAATGGAATAAAATAAAATTTACATCGGGGATTAAAATTATGTAAGAATTAATGATGAAAAGGCTATAACATTTGTCTGAATTGAAAGCCAGAATAAATTCTTTAAAAGAAGCTTTTAGTTTCCTTTTGAAAAATATAGAGAGAGCTTGCCATTATTATATCCAGAGGCAGTGAGTTCCACAGTTTAGGGGCAGAAAAACAGAAGGTCCCCTCTCTGTCGCTTTTATGGGACAAGGACAGAAAGAAAATCAGTGAATGATCTTAAAAACATAAAACAACATGAAATTAAAGAAGATCTCTAATGAAAGGAGGAGCAGGGTAATTTAAAACTTTAAAAATGAGTAAAAGAACTTTGAAATCAATTCTAAAAGATACAGAATATTTTAGTTAAGACTATGTTAAGTTAAGACACTTTTTAGGTGATCCAGTAAAAAACAGAATTCCATTAGTCTAAATGGCTAATAATGAAAGTGCAAGTGAATATATTTCTGAGTTAAAAGAAGGTGTGAAAAAAGATGTTTTAATAACCTTATTAAATTTGAATCAGAACTATCTGTGTGCCTTTGGTTAAGTATTTATTGGAATATTAAGGATATATTACAACACACACTAATTAATAAATTGTTATATTATTTAATAGCAGCATGGCGAGAAGGTGACAGTTGTCTGGTTCCTGACCCAAGAGATGGCACCCTGCGAGAAGCCACCATTCAGAGACTGACCACCTCTCATAACTATGACACCATGGCATGGGTGGTATTCACCGGCCATAGTAAAAATGAAGAAGAGGAGGAGGAAGCTGTACCTTTCTCGAAACTCAAGAGACCGGGCCTGAAACACTTCGCCCAGGAGAAACCTGTGTTCCCCAGCAGCATCACAGACCCCAGGCTATGTGTCCCCTTAGAGCTGAGTGGTGGTAATGGAGACAGAGTCCCCTACACCATCAACAGATACCTGAGGGATTACCAGAGAGAGGGCATCAGGTTCATTTACAGCAATTACATGAGGTCCAGAGGTTGTATCCTAGGAGACGACATGGGCCTGGGAAAAACTGTGCAGGTAAAAAGTGCATTAGCTGCAAAATTATTTTCAGAATAAGTTAATTTTTTTCCTTCATGTGACTGTTTCTCTTGCTGTCATTCTTTCCACCCCTTTGATCTGATCTTAGGTCATCAGTTTCCTTGCTGCTGTGTTGCACAAAACAGGCACATGGGAGGATGTCCAGAACAACAGGCCTCAGTTTCTGCAGAGTCAGACGTCCTCCAAGCAAAGTAAACCCAACAAAGTGGGTATTGAAATATGCTACTTACATAAAGAAATGTTATGACTTATAAAACATCCTGTTAGGAAAATAGAATATATATATTTTTAAATACCAGTTGTGATAAAGTGCAACAGTGGTGTAAAGCAACAGATATTAGAGAGTATTTATTTGTCACCATCATGTTTTGGTGTTTCCATGATCTGGTTTAGGTTTTCCTCATTGTGGCCCCACTGTCAGTGCTTTATAACTGGAAAGATGAACTGGACACGTGGGGTCACTTCAAGTGTGTGGTGGTCCACGGGCTGAGGAAAGAGGAGGAGCTGGCTCGCATCAAGAAGGGACGCATTGAGGTTGCTCTCACTACCTATGAGACCCTGCGTATTTGTCTTGATCAGTTTAATAAGTAAGAACTATTAAACTGCTCAACTCACACAACCCATAAATTCACGATAAAAAAAAATGTAACTACATTTTATGACTAAAATGTACTTTTATCTTCTGTACAGCATAGACTGGTCTGCTGTGGTTGTGGATGAGGCCCACAAGATAAAAAATCCAAACTCTCAGATCACTCAGGCCATGAAGGATCTGAACTGTAAGGTCAGAGAGCTTTGTGTTTCTGTTTTTATTTTAGTATACTATTTCTAGTGAATAAGAAATTCACCCATTACAGCAGCTCAAGGATCAAAGTACAGGTAAAAAAAGAGTGGTTAAATAAAAATGAAACAAAAAATAAAACTATAATTATATGCATATATAACTATATACACTATGTACACAGAGATTAGATTACAGGATGGTTTCATGGTATGAATAGGTATAACTGCATAGGATAATTGCACAGTATAATTTTAAATGTATAATGCAAAAGATTTACTGTACATGTATATAGAATATTTATGTACTAATGACTAGAGTCTGTGGGTTTACAAATAGTTGAGAGTACAACTTGTGTCATGAAGAAGTTTAAAGTCTGCACTCTAGCCGTCCTCATTTCTGCTGCATTTAAAATATATTAAATTGTGCATCCATCATAATAAGCTGCTAATAAAATGGTAAGTTTAACTTTGCATTTGGACCCTGCTTTTAATGCTCTGCACTTATATTTTCATCAGATCAGAATTGGCCTCACTGGCACCATCTTACAGAACAACCTGGAGGAGCTGTGGTGTGTCATGGACTGGTAGGTTAGCTTTAATATCTCAGTCATTTTGTTCACTGTAGTTCAAGTGCAATTTGCAACTTTTTCCTAAAAAATGGTTTCTGTTAGCTTTCAAGCATATTTTTTTTTCTTCTATACAGGGCTGTACCTGGTTGTCTTGGCAGCTCAGGACATTTCAAGAACAAGTTTTCAGATCCGATTGAGCAAGGGCAGAGGCACAGTGCAACAAAGCGTGCCCTAGCTACAGGGAGGAAGGCTGTGAGGGCCCTGGTGAGAAAGATATCCCACTGGTTCCTCAGAAGGACGAAGGCTCTCATCAAGGAACAGCTGCCTAAGAAGGATGACAGGGTACGATTGGTTTCGTCAAACTAGGCTTCCTGTTCTCTCACAATCACCATCTGCATGACAATATTCCATTATCATGATATTCAAATGGATGTCTGTGCTATCTAAAATCATCCCTTAAAGAAATTTTCTGCTCTGTTTTCTTGTAGGTGGTGTATTGCTCTCTGACAGACTTTCAGCAGACTGTGTATCAGACAGTGCTGGACACTGAGGATGTGAAGTTACTGCTGAAGTCTTCAGAGAAATGTGGCTGTCAAAGTGGACGCACCCGCAGAAGCTGCTGTTACAAAGTTAATTCACCACCTTTTACAATTTTGTGCTTTTGTATGCTGGGTATTCTGATGGGTTAAACTTAATTGTAACAACATGTCCAAAGTGAATGCAACTATTGCGGTGCATTGTGTAAAATCAGAAGCTCTCTGTCCACACTAAATCTATTAAATATGCACTTCTGTCATATAATCAAACCACATAACTATCAGCCTTATTTTTTTTCCATCAAAAAAACAAACAAATTAAATATCAAGCCCTCAAATAATATAATTTTCCTTTATTGCAGACAAACTCAGAAGGCGTGAAAATGAAGGAGCTGTACTTCAGTTACTTGGCCATATTGAGGAAAATTGCCAACCATGTAGCGCTGCTTCAGTCCACTGCAGCCACCAGCAAGAAGCAGGTAGAAACATGTTGCCCTAAAAGTCATTTAGTGCCCTTCATAAGAGCTATCTCCTGGACAGTTTTTTCCAAACTAAGTTCATAATGTTCTAGTGATTTTGTTCACAGTAATGACTTATTTGTTTTTTTCCAGGAGAAGTATGTGGGTGCCATATGTGCAAAGGTATTCCAGAAGTTTCCAGACTTTGTGCAGAGATGCAAAGATGAAGCATTTGAGGCCCTGTCTGATCCAATGTACAGTGGAAAGATGAAGGTACAGTCTGGTAACAAAGGCTTGGTCACCTGCTCAATATGGGCTGTTTCAGCGTGGGTTAATATATCTGTGTTCTTTTTCAGGTTTTTCAGAAGCTGCTCAAATATTATCTTCCAAAGAAAGATAAAATGCTTTTGTTTTCTCTCTCAACCAAGGTGAGAACTGTGTTTCTTTGTTTGTAATGAAATCTTAATTTTTGTGTCAGCGTGTTTGCACGTGTGTTTGAAGAGATATGTTGTGTGAGAGTTGGATGAGCAGCAGGGCGAGATGTTTCCCTGTACGAAAAGGATTTGATACTCACAGTGATGTCATCTAAAAAGGATTTTAGATGGTGTCAGCGTTGGAGTACGCTGGTTGGTTTTAGAGCTTTACGCCCATTCACATCCAATCAGCCTTTCAACACAACAACAGGCTTGAACACACACTTTTAATTGCCACTGCTGTTAGGGCGGATGACTTGTTTACAGAGAAAATAGTAGCAGGAGACGTGGTTTTCACATAACATAGATTAATAATAGGTAAGCCTTGGGTTTTACTAGTGAGGGCGATTAGAGTTTTTAAGATAATTAAACTCTGCAGAGTTTTATAGCTGCTGTCACCTGAGACAGTATGATAACATTTCTGGGTGCTATGAGGTCATATTTTCATTGCCTATGTTTTGCTTTTTTGGGTATTATAGAGTCCATACAGTTTTGATTGTGCTCAGCATCACCCCTATAGTATTTCTGCATATATACAAGCCAGGGGATACTCCTTTAGTTTTTTTTTAATCAAATTTGTTTTTCTAGCATTAACGTTTTATCTCTCGCACAAATTCAACCTCTGACAATGAGTGAATTCACATAATAGATGTAGAGATGTTAGTTTCTACACAGTTGAGTCACGTGCAAGTTTGAACCCTTCGCATTTCTTTGTTGCGTGTTTTGAATCTGTCAGCTGTTAGACGTGCTGGAGAGCTACTGCATGGCCGAGGGGCTGGACTACAGCAGGCTGGATGGAAACACCAAAGCCAAAGAGAGAGTCCAGATCGTCAAAGATTTCAACAGCTCCTCTCACATGAACCTCTGCCTGGTTTCCACCATGTTAGTCCAACAGTAACAATAAGTTAGCTTTTCATATTTCATATTTATGTTTCAGGCTTTAAGGTGCACTGTGCACTCAAATTAAACCTACACCTGTATGGGCTATATGAGAATATTTAGTGCTGTATCTGCTACAGTTATTTCTATTTTCAGTAAGTGCTTATTTTAAACATTAAAAACTTTGAACCTGATTATAACTGACTCTTTGTTCTCTCAGGGCAGGGGGTCTTGGTCTTAACTTTGTAGGGGCCAATGTGGTAGTGCTGTTTGACCCCACATGGAACCCAGCCAATGACCTCCAAGCTATTGACAGGTAGGTTGTGGACCATATCTTGACTTAACACAGTGTTTTAATTCATATTCAGCCATATAAGTCGAATTTTATGGAAAGCATTCTGTTAATGCTTCTCTTGACTGGCTTCAAAAAGCACTGTAGCTGCTAGTGTGGCATACCTAGTCATTCTGTGCTGACTGATGTCACATTTGATATAAAAACATAAACATACAGATTTTATCTATATGCATGATACCTTTGTGTCTCTCTTCAGGGTGTATCGTATTGGCCAGTGCAGAGATGTGACTGTTTTCAGACTGATCTCATTGGGGACTGTAGAGGAGATCATCTACCTTAGACAAGTTTACAAACAGGTACCAGATAAATGTAATCATATAATCATAATACACAAATGATGCACATATTGGTATACTGTGGTCATCCTCTTTACTTAATTTGAAATGGCTGCTGTGGGTTAATTGTTTGTGGGGATGACGGTAGGCAAATTCTTCACCTCAGAAATGTTTTTTAACTGCACAAATCAAATTATAAAAGAAATACTAAAGTGCCACTCTAACGCTTTGTACTTCATCTCTTTATAAATTCACCATTGACCTTCTTCTATGGTAACAATAAATTTGATTTATAAATTAACAACCACAGCATCATGTTTAGGTCAATTTTTCTTACTTTTTATGTCATTTTGAAACAGCCATTTCTGCCTAGAGTTTGCACACACTCAGGACTGATTCTTGATAGCATGTATTGCTCATTTCATGCAGGCAGTCTAGGCCTGAAATGTTTAAGAACATTTCCTGCATGTGGTCATGTGTGAATGGGAGCAGGTATTGACACTCAGGTAAATCTGTACCACCAATTTCTCACCTCTAGTAACATTTCAGGGAAAATGTTGTGAAGGACGGCTGTAATATTGCAGGAACAAGCACCTAAAGGATTACATCCATCACATGTCACAACAATTCCAACATCAAATGGCTTTTTAATGTTTCTTTTAATGTATCAAATGCATGTTTCTGACAGAAAATTGAATATTGAATACATTACAAGAGCACTCGACAGAAAAAGACCTTCCCCGCCATGTTTCTGAAAATAATCTTGTATCACGAACAAATACATCTGCCCTTGCCCCATCTTCTTCTTCTGTTGAGTTTTATGGTAGCATCCATTAATGTCGAGTTACCACCACTGCTGGACTGTCCCTTGCCCTATCTATTCTGGCATTGCCTTGGCATGTGTGAAAAGGCACAGGATCAAAATGCTCCTGAATGCAGCTGCACGTGTGAATCGTGAAAATTAGCAGCAGTGCCTAAAAGTTTATTCCAGTAATTTACCAGGAAATCTAAATGTGAACTTTGTGCTCTGTGTCAGCATCTCTAAGTACTTTTTTGCGTCTCCTTTCCTGTCTTCCAGCAATTGCAGTCCTCAGTTATGGGCAAGGAGAGTGCACGGCGGTACTTTGAGGCAGTGCGTGGTGTCCATAAGGGGGAGCTGTTTGGGATCAAAAACTTCTTCAGGCTGCAGACCCAAGGGACATGCCTCACGCGCAAGATACTAGAGGTTAGATAGCTTACATGCCTGTTTGATTAATGATGTGCTCTACTGTACTGTTGCATACTGCCTCAAATCACCTCATCCCACTGACTCATATCTTCAGTCACAATACAAGATCTTATAAAATAGTCAACAACGACTTTTCCTTTATTCTATTTTTTGGGTTTTATCCATATACAGTCAATGGACCAGTAATGGAGAAGAACATCAGTCACATGCCTAAAACACTTAGAAAATATCAAGGACTGTTATCCTTCAGTTTTCATTTGTACCATGCAAACCCTTGAATTGATTTGGTACAATGAAACGTTTGTGTTTTGATGAATGTGTGTCTCACTTTTGCTCTTCCTGTCAGCGAGAAGGACAAGTGGAGTCGGGTGTAATGACAACAAGCACACACACAGGCGAAGAGAAGGAGGAGGAGGAGGAGACGAAGGGAGCTAGCGTGAGTAACTCTGCCGTTCTCAGAGACCCAGAACATAGGGCACTCGTCTTTCCCATCCCTCACTCTGTCTTCTTTCCCAGGCGGCCCACTCATCCTCCCATTCCCACGTGAAAGAGGGGATACCTCAAACAGGGACCTTCCTGTCTGTCAGTCAACCAACCCACACACAATCTCGTTCAACTGTTCTGCCTTAGCTCCAATTTCTTTCTTTATTGCTTCCTCAGTTCCTTTGTTTTATTAAAATCTTGTTCTCTTGAAGGGGCAAGATATGTGACATTTACGAGAAAAACAGCTTCTGCTATGACAAAATGGTTGAAATGAGATAAATGATTTTACTTTTAAATGAAGAACATAGAGGAAGTGATTCTATTGTTGTCAGTATGACATAGTCACCCTATTTTAGGCATTCAAAGTGGCTGTAAAAGGTTTGTATTTTACTCACATAAGCTGTGGATAGCACAGGTTTGGGCAATTATAAGATTAATATCATGAATTTTATTTTACAGTGGAAAAAAGTAACAAAAAGATCAATGATCAGGCTGATATAATAAGGATAGTTTGGGGCAGGAAAAAGCTGATAGCGGATTAATCGGCCCTATTATGCACCAAAAACAATATTTGACTTAATCAGAAGCTCAATAACTTGAACATAAACACATCAAAGACTTAATAATACCAAAATAAAAATTCAAAAATATATAGAAATCTGTACCTGAACATCAAAATAATTCATAAATTAATCTGGAACTGAACATCAAACTAGCCATAAAAAATCTAGGTGGGAGCAATTTTTATTTTTTAAGATATAATTTTCCTTCCACGGGGAAAATAATATGCAGCCGCTGAGTTTCAAAGTTCCAACGATACCAAGTTTGTAAAATGTCCTGTCAACCTCTAGTCTAGTTGCCTTTATGGGGATGAGTGTTTGCAACAGACTGAGCATTAGTTTAGTGTTTTTCAGATGTTTTTATGGAGGTTTAGATGTTTTTTTTCCCATGAAAACCTGACCACAGCTCCTGTTCTCTGTCAGTGTGAAAAATACAAACCTTTTACATTGCTTTCAAGTATATAATACTCTTTACAAAATCGCAATGCTGTAGATTTTGTGTGGAGTGTCACTTCAAGGCCTTGGCGTACAAAACCCTTTATATGCTCAGTTCTTAATTTTTTGTGAAACTGAAGGATGAGGCTCTGTCTGCCCCTCACTTTCTCTCTGCTGCTGTGTGAAACAGCTGGATGTAATTACTTACTCGTCCTAATGGAAGCAGCAGACCACACTGAAGCCTATCTTCTGCTTTTCTTCAGCTATTTATTTACACAGTGATACCCCTTATCATCCTGTTCCCAGCCAGGTCCTTTTTACAGGGCTGCTGCTCCACTGAGGCCATTCAGATTCTTTCAAAAACACAGAATACACTGGGGTGCCTTCACACGCAGAGGCTCCAGGCGTTTAAGCACCAATGTGCACACACACAAGTAGAGCAGAATTGGGGAAGAGTCATCCAGTTGGCAAATTTTGTGAAATTAGAATCACTGTTGGTGGTCTCTCTCATAAAGGCCCATTCAGACAACTCAAGGAAATGTTGTGACCCCTTTTATTTTCTCCGTATGACATCATGAAGGGAGGGCATATGTCACATTGATGTTTATTATGATTTATTGTTACAAACATCTGTTTTGTATTACACAATGAAATCTCACATGGGCTGGTGGTCTGAAAGATGGCATGAACAAGGGAAGTGAAGAAGTTGTAACGTTCCGGTGCCATTTTGTAGCTAAAACTTTCACTTGTTTATTTAAGTTCTTGCACTACAGAGCTTTCTAGAAGCGCCTGCTGGCCAAACATCCAAACGCTTATTTAAGTCTAGAAGGCTTATTAGGCTATTATCTTCTCATTCGACGGACTACTCTGGAAAACACTTTTGGCTGCAACTTAACGATTATGCAGTAAGCATTTAAAATGAGCAGTGAAAGAGCTGCATTTTCCATAAATGCCACACAAACGTTTATGGGCTCAGTGAAGGTATGAATGTAGTAATTATCTTTAGTTAGGTTCCAGTTTTTTCAGCTAAAGCATTTCTAAAAAATGTTCATTCTTAAATCACCCGATTAATGTCCACAATAGCCCACAGTCGACTGAGATCCTTCAAATGTTTTTTTTTTTTTTTTTATCTTTGTCAGTCAGTATGCGTTACAGACAAACAAAAATGTACAGGGATATCATTTCAATAAGGAATTATAGGGAATCATAATTATATTTTTATATTAGCTGATGCACTTATTAAAAAATATCCTCAGGACCACATGTACTGTCAGGTGACTGCTGAGAGAGGGTTCAGCTCGTTTTTTATTATCTGCATCATTGTACACAGAGCGTATGACAGGCTGTAAACTTTCCAAATCAAGTCTCTAAATCACCACAAACCACAAAACTAACTGGGATGGCAAAGGAAAACGGTGTTAGAAACGCAGAGCAGCGTGACATGCTGTCAGGCACCTCATCCAGACACACCCGCAGAGTGAGCAGTGAGTAGGTGACGCTTGCTTGCCTTGTTGTGCTTGTTTTTGCCACTGACAGGTACAGATTGTTATTGTTAGTGTCAGACAACATTATGGAAAGGATCACGACAGTGAGAGACCTAATTTTAAAAAGTAAGATTTTTGTTTAACCAGAAACAGCTGTTTAATTGCTCTCGCCAGACTCAACAGACTCCTTTTCATTTCATCATTGTCAGCTTCATTCAAACTTAACAAAGACTAGATCAGACTCACCAAAAACGTCTTGGTTCATCTTTCCACTGTCCCAACAATCACCAACTCTGTTTTGGTTGAAATAAATCCTTAATTCATGGCGGAAAGGAGTGCAGGTTTTGCAGGACACCAGCTGTGGCCTTGAGAAAGAAGCTTCGCAGGTCTGCATGTTTTATAACTAAACTACAGGAGGGAGCACACTTTTAGTTTCTCTGACTGTGTGAAAATCAGATTTTTTGACATCACAGATGATGAGGAGAGGCCTGAAAATGCAAGTCTAACTGGTAAAATATAGTCATGTAGGTTCATATAGGAATTTAGTGTTGTACGCTGCACTGTAACCAAAAAAAAAAAAAAAAACCTGGCAGGCTACATTTTGCCATTGGCTACTCCATATCCTCCTACTTACCACTTTCTGTGCCAACATGTCCCTACTTTTCTTTAGCTGTTTGTGTTTTATTTAAGGAGCCTGGAGGTTCTTCGCGTAGAGATGGCCCTGTACCAAATGATGAACCAGCCAAGGAGAACAAGGTACCCAGAGGGGTGCTGGACTTCAGCAGTGGCAGTGACGAGGATGAAGAGGAGCAGAGGCATAAGAGGAAGACATCAAAACCCAGTACAGTGGATGGAAACAGGGGTGGAAATGTCAACTCTAGTCCTGGTCGAATGAGCCTCCTCCAGCATGGTTTCTCCAGACTCCTTGAAAGGGTCAAAGGAAAACCGAGTTAGGAGAAGAGGACAGTAGTACGGGTGTCGATGAAAGCCCTTCTGAGGAAGATGCTGAGGATCAAAAGAGAGAAGGTACGTCCTCCGGCATCTGCAAGAGCTCCAGTACAGGAGATGGAGCAGTCTGCCGTCCTAAATTGGGAACGAAAACCTGGGATATCTCCAGCAGGTCAGACCCAGACGACAAGGAGAATGGAGATGGGGGGAGACACAAGAGGGTTTCTCTGGCAAAACAGAGAGATGATGCTGTAAGAAAGACACGGGGCCTGAAAGTGAGTGAGGAGAGTGATGAAAATTCCTCACCAGACAAAAAGAAACCTAACAACCTCAAAATTCTTCAGAGAGTGCACCACTTCCCAGGTTACTCTGATGAATCTGAGGATTTGGACATAGAGACATTGACAGGGCCCAAGAAGGACACTTTATATTCACATGGTAAAGGAGGAGACAAAGGGAAAGGAAGGCAAGACCGCAACAGAAAGAGGCAGAGTTCTAGTGTCAGGGACAAGGCCAGATCCAAATACTCAGAAGACATAGAGACATTCACATCTTCGGACGAGGAACACACTCCTGTTAAGAAAGGGAGACCTGCAGGATGTCACTTCACATCTCCACAGACAGAAAGTTCCAGAGTTGAGTTGTCAGAAAGTGGACAAAGAGCTGCAACGGACAGGACTGAGAGACGAGCGGGGACGTCCAAAGCTGTTTCATTTACGAGTCTGAAAGGTCAGACTTCTCCGGCATCCAAAGGAAACGATTTAACTCTCGACAGTGTGCTAGGTCAGATTAAATACCTACTTTTATATGCTTAGAATTTTAATGAACTCAAATTCAACATTAATGATGTATATTTCTGTCTAAAGGGGGCGTACAGGAGGTGATGTATACCCACTCTAACCAGCGTGTGGTGGGCGGAAGCAAAGCAGAGGAGCTGATCAGTAGAGCGGCTGTACGAGATGTGTTTAAATTCAAGATATACTCTCAGGTCCCAGCCAATCACCTCATGAGCACACTAGAGGTACGTACTGTATAACATTAAAGGGAGGGTTCAGATTATTTATAGTGGCGTTGTATGAGCCAGTGCATTACCTACAGTAGATGACGGTCGACACGCCCCACTTTGTAGAAGCAGAGAAGAGCACCAGCATGGGAGCTAAGCAATGAACTGCTGTGGACAGAGTCAGCAGCAAAAGTTATTTTAGCCACCTAAAATGCCCAACTGAAAAAAACAATATCAGTTTAAGTATACATTATGTATAGAATATTTTCACTGTATTACTTCACCATCAGACAGCCTTTTCTGACAGGAAACCACCATTATACCAGCCAGATATCGCTCTTTCTTGCTTAAACAGATTCCTTTGACAAAAACAGTAATTTTGACTCACAGAAAACAGAGTTGCAGGTCTATTGCTGCCTTGATCGATGGTCAACCATCTCGTTTAGATAAGTACCTCATACAGCCTCACTTCAAATAAAACAAACCCAGCCTTCACACTGGTCTGGTTCATGATCCTTATCTGCACAGATGCAGCCATGTGCTGATGGATTGTTAAAGGATAAATTCATCCAAAATATTTTTTATAAATACATTTTTCCTCATTTCAAACATTTTATTGAGAGTAGAGGTCAGTATGCACAAATCCTGAGTAGATATACAAATAAATACATTTTTCCTGTCACCTGTAATGCTTTGGAGAGGAATTTGGACGACTTCTTGCCATCTCAAATCACATTAGATAAATCAGATTACATTTGAAAAACATGAATATATTTTTCCAGAAACTGTGAGAGGATTTCTCAATAATCCACAGATCTCATTGTCAACAATGTCATTTAGACCTGTTTTCTACCAAGAGAGTGTCTGGCAAATGCATAATGGTGTGCAGAATATGGCCTGCCAACACTGTATCAGACACACATGTGACATGAAAGTGGATGTAAACACATACTGCTCTGCACTTTGATGCATCGCAGCAGTGTAGGTTACCTGTATTCAAATCTGCGGGTCATAATGCTTCATGTTTATGTCCACTATCATGTCAATAAAAACCTGAACATCTTAGCCAATAGTACTGAATAGTGGAAAGAGACAGTTGGTGAGCAAACTTTAAACAAATTGTTCATAATTAGGTTTATGTAATACTTGGGTTTATTTTCTCTTGATTTTTGGATTAGACATGTTTAATACTTGAAGTGTAAATATTTGGTATGATCCAAAACTAAAGTCATTGATCTCTGCTGTTGGGTTGATAGCTGACGTCTCCACAGAAGAAATGTCCAAATCTAAGTAATCATAAAACCTTCTTAATAAATAGATGGCAACTCATAAGAGAAACTTGTGTTTTGGAGTGATTTGGCTGAATAGACCCCTTAATCCCAGGGCTGTGCTGAAGAGTTTGAAGCTTTGTGAAGCATTCAAATATTGGTTCAGAATTTTCAATCAATTAAACAATCAATTAACAGCTCTTTTTGATGTCTAGGCTGCACCAGTATTATCAGTATTATACTGTATGTAACCACTGGGGTTGTTGTGTAGGATTGTTTCTGATTTGTGTAATCTAAATATTTCCAGTAACTCCAGAGCATTGTTAAACCCCAAAGTTAACATTTTTTTGAAAACGATAGATCTCATTTCATTTACAAAAAATTTATATAAATATATTCTTATTTAACAAAATATTCTGCTTCAATCCATATTTGTTGGCATTTAGCCTGTCAAAAACATCATTTTCATTGCGGACAAAGATGTAAGGATGGTCTAGCAGCAGTCCTAACAGCCGTCATAAATTAATTTTATGTGACAAAACAAGATATATTCATTTAAGAGAGATGATTTAACAAATAAAAGGCCACTGGGTCCAGTATTCACTTTATTTAAATAGAAGATTTTGTTTGAGTTTTTTTTTTTTTTTTGAGGGTGATGACATAAAATATGATGACAAAACCTCATTTGAAAGCCGACAGAAGAAGCTTTGGATGTAAAAAGATGACATTTTTTACAGCCCTTTATCCTGTTTATGCTCTCCAAATAATGTAACACTGACAGTAAAAAATTGCTCAGTGTACACTAATGCCTTCACAATATTTTAACAGAAAACAAAATAAAGTATCTTGTAACAATTAAAATAAAAATGTTACCATTAAGAGTCAAAAGATGAAAAAGAAAAAGGAGTTAAATTGGCTTCAACCACAATATAATAGTCTGTTACAGCACTTAGTGTGGTGAAGATAGAGAGATAAAGCAGACATTTATTCAGTAATGTGAGATGGGAGAGTTTTCGTGTAGTTAATAAAAGGTTTCTGTTCTTTGTAGAAAAAAAATGTATCTTATTCCTAGGTGAGTGGGTTATCTTCTCCAGAGGCATACAACTGTTCAACATAACATACTTGCATCTTAGACAAAAACTGGTCACTGCTCCTATAAAACCTCACTCTTGTTTGATTTTTACCAGAGCCTGTCAGAGAGCCAACCAGACAGTCAGCCGTTGCCTTCTACTGTCAGCTTGGAGAAGCCCAGTGTCGACCATCCAGTCACCTTCGCCGACAAGAGTGTGCACAAGACCAGACACACCACCTTCATCATTGGAGAGACTCCCCAGGCCATACGCAGGTACTGAAAAGATTGTAAAGAGAAAAGAACAGAAGCGATAGCAATAAGGGTAGGAAAAGAGCGTATTGTAGAAGGTGATGGATTTACCTGAGGGGTAAAAGAGCGTAGGGCGGTCATGGGTAGACACAGTAAAGGAAAAATGACTTAAGATAAGAGAACCTGCTACAGAAGGAAAAAAGAAAAGGTGTGAATGGGATTAAATTGGACCAGTGGATGAAAGGAGGAGAGGAGGTGTAAAGAGGGGGAGCGGGAAGAGAGGAATTCCTGGCAGTGTTGGGAAGTAGGCCAAAACTCACCACAGATATGGTGTTGAGCGCCCCCGCCCCAGGCCTCAAGAATCGTGTGTGTGTGTGTGTGTGTGCGTGTGTTTAGCGAGAGACCACCTCTGAGCTTTCCCTTCCACCTATTTCCCAGCATCATGCCAAAGATTACCCAGTTATGTTCAGGCCCGACAGTGCAGGAGTTTTCCTCTCCACAACCACAGCCCTCCTGAGACGAACCAAAAATGATCGCCTGAGGACTTCCAAACCCACGCTGATATATACACACACACACGTCCTAACAAGCATTTACACACACGTACAGACGCTCAGATACACACCTCTGTCCTGCTGCATCACCTCCGCCCCCTGCCTTCCCACACGCTCGTATACAGACACACAGACACCTCTGTGGCTCCAATCTCACTCCCCAAGGAGGAGACTGTATCTCTGCCCAGAGGCTCACCGGGGAGTGTAAATACACACTGGTTATATTGATATCCCCTCAATTAACCTCGCTGTTTAATGATTTAAATCCACATGCACGTCATGTTTTACTGCCGTTACTTTTATTTATTGTTTTTCCAGTGAAAGCCACAAATGGTAAAAACACGACCATAATGCAGCTGCACCACCAGCGACTTTGAAGTATTTCTGTCCCAGAGTCTGGTTAGACCAAAGTTTTAATGATTGCCTAGAAGCTCAGGAAAAACACCTCATACTGCAGGCCTGTCTGGATATGAGCCTGCATATGTGGACAGCTATTCGTCTTAGGCAAGGCCTGACAGATCCACAGAATATTCGATTAATAATAAAGGCCTTGTGGCTTTTTAAAGATATTGTTTTACATGTGATTTAAATGAGCAACGTGTAAGATTTAGGGAGGTCTATTGGCAAAATATGGCTGTCTGTTTTCATTAATGTTAAGACTGCACAATTAATTGCAGTATTATTGAAATCACAATAATACTGCAGACCCAGAACCAAATCGCAATTTTTTGAAAAATAAAAAAATGTATGAGAAAACAGCATTATAATGAAGTACTGTGGTGCTGCAGAGATGCTCTGGACTAAAAATCTTGTTTTTTCAGATGAAAGAAAACATGTTTGTTTGGTACAAACCCCAACGAGTATCACATCATGACGATTTTAATAGTTTTGGCACATTTTTCAGTACAGCAGGGAAAAACAAAAAAATGCTGAAAATAGCCTTTCATTTATTTTAACATTCAACAGTGGCCATAATACTTACTGCAATTAAGTGCTTAAATACTGACATAGTCAACAAGAAAACTTAAATAACAAAAATAAATAAGAAATGTCAGTAATGCTCCACTGTCAAACTTTGACCAGATGCTTAAATCCTGTATTCTTAGACTTAGTATGGTCACATATACACAGGTATAAACACCCCTATAGCATTCATTATTGCTTTGGTCTGAATCTGTAGTGAGAGACTGTCTGAACACTATGGGGAGAAGGACTCGCCTTCCACGCTGTTTTTGTCTCATAGTGCCAATCAGCATATTTGGGTGATGCTGTCGTAAATGACATGTTTGAGTTTCCACTGACAGACCCTAACCCGACTTAAGTTTAACAATGTCAGCACATAGTTTGACTCAAGTCTTTGTCCGTACTAACTGGGTGCAGCAATTGTGTCAAATTAAAATGCACAATTTCATCGTTAGCTTTGAATATCAACACACCAGTCACAACACATCATCAGGCACTCACATTTCCTCAGATGCAGTGAGACAAAATGGATCAGATTTTGAACAAAAAAAGTGATATGGGAGGAAATTATGTGCCAGTAAAAGCTCCAAAGCATGTGGTGAGGAATATGACCCTGAATACATTAAAATTAGATTCATAATGGCAGGCAGTGATGTCATGTAATGTTTTTTTCTTTTTCTCTTTTATTTAGAAAGGTGGTCTTTCAATTTTTTTAACAATAGGAAGTGGGACTTGAATTACAAAAAGTTGAGAACCCCTGCCTTACAGAATGCTCACATGTGACAAATTCTTACGTGTGTGAATATGATGTAAATATGATGAAATTCGTTATAAATAAAACATCTTGTTATCTTCATTGTTTTTTCACATTTTTTTGCGCATGGATGTTTTTTCACACTCGTTTGTGTCTTTGTGTCCTTTGTGTGCTTGTGTTTAGGCAGCAGCTGGAGGAAATGGCAGAAAAATTCAAGTTTCCCTCAGTCCATCAGTTTGCAGCTGAGATTCTGAGAAGAAACTCCGCCCAGAGATTGGCCTGGCTACAACAGTATTACACGTCAGTGAACCACCCTGACCTGGCTAATACAGTGACAAACAACTTCCCACAACCTGACTCAGCACTGACCTCCTCCTCCTCTTCAACATCCACGAAAACAGCTGCCACAAAATCTCATGTAGATACAATAACCCCACAAAAGGATGTTCCAAAAGCCAAGAGAAAGCCTAAATACGCTCAGAGGAATCATGAACTCAAAACCAATCCTTATTCCCCACAAAACGATGTCCCTGTGCCACAGAAAAAGCCGCAAAATGATGTCCGAGAAACCCAGAAAAAGCAAAAGATCCCACGAAAGAATGTTCTAGAGGTTCTCAGTGATGTTCCAAGCCCAGAGTCAGAGGAGCAGGAGGAGACGTTCTGCAGTGCCAGAGGACATAATAGGACAAAGAGGGGTAGTGTTTCTAGTTCTGGAGCCTTCAGAGCTGGTGGTGGTCTTGGCTTGGATCAGGCCAGCAGCAGTGGTCTGGGGTCCGGGGAGGCTGCTGCTGCTGCTGCTTTCCTGAACCGCGCACACAGAGATACCCCTTCTTCTCCGGACCTCAGCCATGGCGGGTCCACCACGTCATCCAAACCCACAGCTCAGGGACAGGAACAAGAGCAAAAGTTGTCTTCCAGGAGCAGTGAAACTTTTCAAGGACAGACAAAAATCCTCAAACTACTTTCCCTCCTGAGCAGGCCGCATCTACCTCCAGTCGCCGTTCTTTCCTCACAGATCTGATTGGAGACACCTCAATCCTCGATGATTTGTTAAAACCCAAATCCAGGAGTGCCCAACAGAGGAGGACACCTAAAACACCCCCTGCATTCTCCTCTGAGTCAGTAAGCACTTGTCTCACCACACCTTCTCCATCCATAATCACTCTCAGCACCGACCTCATAGGCTCTCTGTCCTCTCCAAAGTCAAACACACAAACTGCACAACAGGCGCCATCAAAGGGCAGTCGCAAAGACTTCTGGGACATTCTGAATGAGGGTAATGAGGAGAGTATCAACAGGTTAACGGACCCAGCGGAGGTGCAGAGGATCTGCATCAACACTAAGTTTGTAGCTAAAAGTCGTTCAAGAGAAGAGGAGAGCAAGAGTCTCTGGAAGACTAATGAAAAGTTCCTGTGGAAAAAATAATATAGGAGAGACAATTAGATAGGGTTTTAGGTTTAATTTACACTTTTCTATTTTGTACTAAAGTAAATGTATAAAAAGTAACCTTACTGTATATTTAAAGCAGGCTGTCCTGCAGCAGATTTTCTGAACAGATTTATTTTATAATTTTAGAATGTCATAAAATTTGTTGCTTTCATCAAATGACTTTTTTATTACTTGTAAATATTCAGTATAAATTAATTTAATGAGTTACTAGCACAATGCTGACTGTTACTTAAATAAACAGGGTGTTAATCACTCTAGAAATTTAAACCTGTGTGTGTTGTATGGAATTTATTGCCCAGTTTATTGCTTTATTTTTACATTTTCAAACTAAAACACAAACCCTCGAGGAGCACTCTAATATTTCATCAGAGAGGCATTTACTCATGTATAAAACAATGAAAAAATTGAGCCAAAAGAAAATTATTTTTAAATATACAATATATGGCTGCAACTAATGAGTATTTTCATTATTGATTCATCGTTGGACTGTAAAAAGTCAAAGTAATGAAAAATGTCCATCACAAAGTAAACAGCAAACAGCAAAGAAAAATTTTGAGTCACTGTCATTGCTCAAATTGTCGTTGTGCCTGATGTGATGTTAAGTGGATGACAGAGAAATCCCAACATGCTGCAGGCATATAGCCATTATCGTTATCGGACACCATGACTGCCACCCATGGACTGTTGGTGGCCCTGCGGAGATATCACTGAAAACTCTGTAATAGCTGTTCCGCCTCTGTCACTCTGAACACCTCACTGCCTCCCACTCCCCTTGAGAGTGTGTATGCTGTGTAGATGGGGTGGTTTTCCTGCACAGTGTTCTGCACAGTAATCTGATAGTCTGTGGCTCGGCTCAGTCGTGCCTCAAACGCCCCTCTGAGTGGAGGCTGCTGCGCCATTAGTGAAATAACAATAAGCATTTGAAGACTTAGTGGAGATGGGAGAGAAGAGGAGGGACGGGGGGTAGTTTTCACACCCATCCACCCATCTCGTAGCTAAAGTGTATTTTCAGCTCTGCTATTGTGACAGATTTATTATTTGCACTTAATTTTACAGTACACTAACAAGACATACTTTGTATCAAATTAAACAAAACAAAAATATTCTCTATTAGACAGTAGTTATACCCTAATTAGACACTGTACACAAAATGGTATACTAATAAGACGTAACAAGCCGTATTTTGTGTCAAATCAGACAAAAATTAGACAAAATTTATTATTTGTTAGACAGTATTTGACCCTTATTAGACTTTATTTGAGTGTATTTAGGGATGCATTACAACAGAACTGCACTGTAAACTAAAATGAAATCACACAACTGTTACTTGAGAGACACCTCCTTCGTCTGGTCCCATATAACTGGCAGAAAAGCCAAGACAGATGCCTAATGGTCTAACAGTGGAAAATAATACACTTTAGTTTACAGTGCAGTTCTGTTGTAATGTGTCCTTAAAAACTCATCTAATAAAGGGTCTAATTCTAGTTTTTGTCTAATTTCATGCAAAGTACAGCTTGTCATGTCTTATTAGTGTACTCTAAAAGTGCCACTGACTTATTTGGACCACTTCAAAAAAACAACAACAAACAAACAAAAAAAAAGTTACTGACATACCAAACTCATATCTTAGCAGTAATGTGAAAACAAAGCAAGCCCTTACTGTGTGCGCGAGTGCATGTGCTGAACCTCCCAGCTGTGTGTGACCTTGTTCAGCTGTTGCACTGAACCCCGAAGAGAGCTGCTCTGTGTAAGTGTTGTGTTTTGTTTAGCAGAAATGAGAAAGTGCTGATAGCTATCAATAAACAAGAGAAAGGAGGACGTGCCTCAGCGGAACATACAGCTTGGTAAATAATGTGTGTGTGCGTGCATGTAGACCTTCTGGGTGGTAGTTCAGGACTATCTTCACACACACTGAGGCCACACATCTGTCACACCTGTTCAAATCACAGACAGAGGAGAATAAAAAACCCTTTATCTTATCCAAACCCCAAACCATTCACTCTCTGCTTTTCTCTTTCTGTTTCACCCACAACTGAGATTTGCAGATCCCTATCTGTCTTTCTGTAGTCATAGTCTGGTTCAAGTGAGATAGCAGAGAGGCTTCGCATTTTTCTGACAATAGAAAGGCTCACCCACTGACTGACAGTGGTTGGAGGCTAATGGAGGCAAGCTAACATGGCTCAGTGGCAAACAAAGCTCTCTTATCCTTAATGCTAACTGCCATGGATCTGGACTGAGACGAACAACCACCGTGAACGATTGGTGACAATGTCTCAAGTCAGTCAGATGATTGTATTTTATTTTATTACATGCCGTGTGGTGCAAGGAGTCACGAGAGTTACCACCAAAAGAGTTTTTGCAGTTCTCCCATTAGTGTCTTCTTTGTGTCAAGGACGGGGTGAGAAGTCTGTTTATGTTTCCTGCCGCTATAACCTGGGTGTCTGTGAGTCTGTTATAAACTGGACAGTCAGACAGAGCGGTGGAGGGACGGCCTTGGCAATGTAGGTTTATTTGCAGAAGTCAGACTGTGACACCTGGTTTGATTTGATTAGTAAAAAGCTGTGAATGAGTGTTGACCCGTGCTGACCCAGGCCTCCAGTCATGTCTGGCTCAGGTTTCCATGCGTTCACTGTGCAATGTGTTAAGAAGGTCTGCAAACTGTTGCTGATTAACAAGCCAGCTCTGGTACAAATACATTGTAAATTAAAGCCTTCAAATCTAAAGTAGTTCTCTGTAAGACTGAATATTCATGACTACATGAGCAACAACACAAAACACATCTTTATGTTTTAAGGTATTAAGGATTTGGCCACCTTGATGCCAGGGCTCCCCTTCCCATGTGCAAATGTTCCACCAAAACACTATTTTGCAGGGGCGTTATTGCTGCATCCTGGGCTTTGCAACACCCAATACGACTGTGATTGTTTTAGCGAGATACAAACAAGCCAGTGTTTTTTTTCCTCTATAGCAGAATGATAATGGAGGAGCCAGACCCTTTTCTCCAGCACTGACACGGCCCTGTGAAGAGAGGTCTGGCTATGCATGACCAGTAGTAACCAAACAATCCTGCAGCTGTGATTAAATTCTAATTTCAATGTAGCTAAATGCTAATTGGTACGCAGAAGTATGTGATTTTTAACTGAGCCCCACCCACTCTGAACCAGTGAGAAGAACCCAGATGAAAACACCAATACAAAAATCTGTGAAATAAACAGAACTGTTTTAGTTTAAGCAACAAAGCTATGCTCATTTGTGATACCATCACTCATAGTATGAAGCTGAATGAGAACATTAGTTTTCAGGCCCTTTCAGGCTCAAGAATTATGCATCATTAGTGTGAAATTCTCCTCAGGGCAACTGTAATAAAAATTTGTATTTAACTGACTATCCTAGGTGTTTATGAGGGAACGGGATAAATAGACGGTATCTAAGGCGTATGAAAAAAAACATTAAGGTGACTCAGCAAGCAAACAACGACATTAAGGGGGGTACAGAGTCCTCCTGTTGTTACGGTAACAGGCTGAGGAGGTCTCTAAATGTGAAAAAGAAGAACCCCCCCCTTCATTAGGAAATTACACGCCATTTGCCCCTCATTCCTATCCAGTTACCCAGGCAACTGTTAGCTGTAATTTGGGTTAATTCACTGGCTCCTGGGCCCTTCCGTTCCCCATTGTGCCCCATCATAAAAGAGATATAACACAGATGCACACTCACGTACACACACTCGTACAAACTAAGTTTCTAATGCAGTAATGCACACAGTAAGAGAGACTAATCCTCATTTTGTTTGCTTCTCTTCAACACGGCTGGAAATAGGCCGTGCATGTGAATATCAATGAGGCTGAGCTTAAATCTATTCATTCCCAACACCTGTACGTAGCTGTAGGAGTATGTAAGTGATGGAATTCTAAACTGAATCAAATAGTTGTTGAAAATAGTGTCCTATATCCAGATTTTGCACAAAAAAACACTTGTCCGCCCTGACCTGGTCCTGTCTTGAAGTTGGGATGGAGGGAGGTCTACGCTTTCACTCCTTTCAGAACAAAAGGAACGGAAAATTGTGTGTTTTCCCATGGGGTAAATATTGAGAGAGCAGAGATATAAACGTACGGAAGAAAGGCTTTTCTGAGCTGCCCGGGTCTCTGTTGCACTGCCAAAGGCCTGTGCGTCACTTGATCCATTGTTTAGTGTAGAGAGGTCTCGGTAAGCAAGCGGCTGCCTCCCTGCTCCAGCTGCAGCCTCTCTACTGTTTATGTTTGCAGGGCCCTTCGCCTTGAAGTGAGGCTACACAAGCAAAGCCTAGCCATATGTGAGCACTGGGCCGTCAGAGAAGTCATTGGCCTTTTCGTTTCCCCTTTTTCAAGTCATCTCTCTCTCTGCACTGTTCCTTTTTTTTTTTTTTAACCATTCCTACCCCCCTCACTCTTAGAAATAAAGGTGCTAAATAGAACCATAAAGGGTTCTCCACCTTGAACCCACGTTCTGCTTGAAACACTTAGAGACTTTAACCTTGATTTCAAACATAACCATAAGATAACTCAAAGAGTTATACCTACCTGTGAAAGGTTTTACACAGAACCCCCTTATGAGAGGTTCTACAGAGAACCCCTTTATATTGTGGTACAAAAAAATCTTGACAAGAGTTCTTCAAGGATTTCAAAAATTCTTGATGGACTCTTTCTTCCAAAAAGGGTTTTGAATGGACCCCTTAGTCTAACAAAGAAACTTTGACAAACTCTTTATTTTAAATAAGGTGTTACAGGAGCTCACCCAGGGGGTTCTACTTAGAACCCTTTTATATTCCAAGGGATTTAGCTAGAACCCTTAGGAGGTTCTACCTACAACCCTTTTTATATTATGGTATTGAAATCCTTGAAGAACTCTTTTTTCCAAAAAGGGTTCTTTGGATGAAAAGGGTTCTGAATGGAACCCTGAATCTTACAAAGAACCCTTGACGAACCCTTTTTTCAAAAAAGGATGCTAACAAGAACACACCCCGGGGGTTCTACTTAGAACCCTTTTATATAAGGGTTTTATCTAGAACCCACTTGGGGGGGGGTCTACTAGACCTCACAGACAAGAGTTCTTTTAAGATTTCAACAATCCTTGAAGAACTCTTTCCTCCAAAAAGGGTTCTTTGCATGAAAAGAATTCTTAATGGAACCCATTGTCCTTACAAAGAACCCTTGACAAACCCTTTATTCAAAAAAGGGTTCTTTAGAAGCAATTGGTTCTGGGTAGAACCTCAGCCCTTCAGGAAGAACCCTTTTGGAACCATTATTTCTAAGTGTGGCTTCAATTCTCTCTTATCCTCTCTGCCTCTGTCCCTCTTCCCCCGTTTTGTTTGCTTTCCCTCGCTGACAGTGCAGCCCGTCCCTGACAGCCTGCTCTTTTGGAGAAGATGAAGGGTTGGAATTATCTTCTTGAGTTTCAAAGACCTCCATCCCGAACAGGAGAGGAGAGGAGGTAGGTATTAATTAATTAGATTAGAATGAATCTCCCGTGTGCTCAGCAGCAAAGTTTGAGAAACAAGATGGTAATTATGTTACAGAAATATTTCAGCTAGTATAAATATTCTCATATTTATACTGGTGTGTCATCCTGACAAGCATTCGGGAGATGGAAAATGTTCAGAGAGAAAGCCACTGAAGGAAATATGGAGTCAAAAATGCATAGTGGATGTAATTGGCTGTTGGGGTTTTATTGCTTTCCAATAATTCACTCACAATATTTTTATTGGGAGTTCAGTGTTATTGTCTTGGAGGAAAATGGCTATCTTGATTCAACAATTACAATGTTAAATTGGATTTTTTTTTTCAGCCATTAAGGTGAATGAGTTCCACTGTTAAATTAAAACTCCTGGGTCAACCAGGAAAGTGATTGGTGTGGCAGGATTAGTGTATTATGTGTGTGTCTGAAGGTTAGTGGTCCTGACCTTGGCTCCTGGGTGGGCTGCAGTGGCTGTGTGCTTGTGTTGGATCATCTCTGGACCCTTCGGTTTACTGAAACAACACGCAAGCAGTGTCCAGGGAGGAGAGGGGAGTCACACAGGGAGCATCCTCAAAGGCAACACCTCTCTCCTCTTCTTTCCTCTGCTCACACACACACTTATGCACACATGCACTCACGCAATCTGCATGTAGAGAGTTCTTTCAGAGCTCTGACCACCCACAAAAGCTTTGGTCACCCAGTGAAATGAGAACGATGACTTTGCTATGACCCCTTTCTTAATGAATCTCTCATCTGCTAGAGGCGTTAGACCTGTTGAACTCATTTTGACTTCATATTTGTGCTAAAATATGATCCCATTGATGGTAAAACCATTATTCTGTGAGTGCAGGAGAGAAGCTCCTCCACACTGATGCTCTGCACAGAAGTCTTTCTTCTTTGGCCACCTATAACCAGCTATTACGACAGTAGTAATATTCTGAGAGAGAAACTCATTTGATGTTAGAGTCTTTGAAACAGCTAAATTAAAAGGTGTCATAAATGTGTTCACCGCTAAATTGCAGATAACCTCAGGTGAGGAAAGTCCCTGCTCTTGAGCAACCAGGGTAAACAACTTTTGATTTCAGCTGCAAGTGACACACACACACACCGAACACACACACTGATCAGACTGCAGTTTGAAGGAGGCGCAATGATAGGAGCATTACAGACAACACACCTTCTGGAAAGTCCCACTGGCGGAGAGTGGTGTCATTGCATTAAATTAAACTGGTAGTTTAAAGGTATACTGTGCAGGATTTTCTAAAAACAAAAGCAAGCAAACAAACAAACAAAACAAACAAACAAACAAACAAACTACACAAAACCTAATAAAGTAACCCCTTTCAATCTTCAAGTATGACCCACTAGAAGTGTGTAGTGATATCTGTATCTGCAGAGACTCTGCCCTCTGCCTGTATTTTCTTATTTCCTCATTATTTTGCTGTGTTCAGGACACGTCTGGGCATCAGCAACTCTAAAGAAAGATAGCTGATTACTGAGTCTCATTCTCAGGTCATCAAATACCGACACTTTGAGCAGGCAGGTTGGCAGCTTGGAGGAGCGTCTCTATTTGACAACCAGTGAATGAGATGTTTGTTTACAAACCGCAGCAAACGAGTCTTGCATATTCTACCTTTAAATACATTAGAAAAAAAAAAAAAAATCAACAAGACATTTTTGCTGGTTTTTGACTCATACATTGAATTTTGACTGGTAACAACAGATACTCCATCTGCTGTACACGCATATTTACGATGTGTGAGGCTTCCTCATTTAGTCTCTTCACTTACCAAAGTGCAGGGACAGTTTTTCATAAGATAGATCATCCTGACCATTCAATCAGTTTATATAATGTGTGTGTGTGTGTGTCTGTCTGTGTGTGTACATGTACATGTACTTCCTTATGGGGACAAAATGCAATCATAAAAATTTAGGTTGAAGACTTGGGTTAGGGCTAGGCAAGTAGTGGCTATGGGTGGCGCTGGGTTAAGTCTCCAGGAAATGAATGTAAGTCAATGTACGGTCCTCTGAAGTGATTGAAGTGTGTGCGTGTGTGAGCGAAAGAGAGAGAAAGTGTGTGTGTGTGTGTGTATTGCGTGTTTTTCTGCCTCTTGCAGATTCATACTAAGATGGCAGTGCTAAACCTTTACACTTTGTGCCCTCTAGTGGCTACATTGAATGTTACAATACACAGTGAAAACATACCACTGTTGATGTGCTTTAAAGGAATGAATACACCTGCGGTCGAAGGATAAAGGGTGTCACGTGTTGTGCAGATTGTAAAGCTCTCTGCAATTTGTTAGATAAGTTGATAGAAATATATTTAGTCATTTGTAAGTTTGTTTGGGCAGGGACAATACATAAAATCAATAAGAATTGACTTGACTTGCAAACCTATATTTTATACACAACATCTCTGGACACCAGATTGCAGCTTTATCGATGGCTCAAACATTATTTTCAGTGATATGCAGATAGTTTAGTCCAGGGTCTCCACCTGGAGGAGAGTCTGATTACACCAGTGTCTTTATGTGAGTGATAAAAGTGTGATAAGCAGCAGACCTTTTTCCTCTGTATATTACTAACATTATGACATACAAATAATTAGATAAAGATGTTTGCCTAGTAAAGTGTTGTTGTGATGTCTGCTCTATGTGCCATTACTATTCAATATACATATAGCAGCTATATGTTCAGCAATACCTGCCTGGACTGTTTCTATTATTTTGATAAAGGCGTGATAACTTACCAGGTATAGTATTTATATATAAGTATATATATAAGTATATAAGTGATGCCAATGCTTACGCTGTAAATAATTTTATTATTTTATATTTTTCCTTTCTTTTGCTTTCTTTTTAAATGTTGTTTTATTTGTCTGATTGGCATTTTTGCCTTATTTTCTGTTTACAAGGTTTTTGTTCTGTCTGATGTTACCACTTATGAAAAGCAATAAAAAGTGAATTAGAAAAACATCTTTGAAAATGTCTTTACTGCCAGTTTGCTTATTTGTAAACTGCTTTTTCATTTCATTTTACAACCTCACTGATGAGATGTTGATGTTTCCAAAGATAACTAATTACGTCTCTGTCTGCCTGCAGGTTGTTCCTCCAGGTCTTATTCTGATTCACGGATGCAGTGCCGCAACTTATGACTGCTGATAGCCGCATTAAAAGCAATTGCATCACTTAACTTAACTGACCCTTATACAGACTTTGTTGTGTGTCCCCTTTGAAAAAGACATAAAGACCTTTTAACAGATTATCATGGTATAATGATTCCCTACTTGCTCTTTTGTTGCTATGATATAAGTGCTGATGTTAGGTATGATAAAGGCATACCTAACAACTATGTGCTGGTCATGTCTGTGTCCAAAGTACAACATAAGGTGAACACACTCTGCAATTTAAAATGTTTAAGTTTTAATTTACTCTCAGTCTTTCCTGACATGTTTCAGGCACTCACTTGCTGTAAAATTTCAAACATGACTGAGTGGAAATCACAACTTGGTTAAATAAATATTAGGAAAGTTAAGGTTATATTAACCTCTTCTGCTCCAGTGTCCGACTGACAGGACAGTCAGTGCAAAGTCATGCTGTGCGGTCAAATATTTTAAATTGAACTAGTTTCAAAAAACATTAGATACTGTATGTCAGGATGAATTTGTGAGAATTTTGTCCATTAAATGATGAAACGGACTTTTAAGTTAACATTTAATGACACGGTGCAGTAATAATGGGTTTGAATAGTTTATTCATTGTAAATGACAAGATAATACACAACATGTTTGTGAATCTGTAAGACAGACTTGAACAAGAGATTCCAACCTTAAATCATTTAAAGATGAAATCAAATTAAACTGGATGTCAAGAAATGGAACAATTACAGATAAACAGTCATCAATGTAAATGGGTAAAAGTACATTCAGAGATTTACTGTTCATATACATATCACGACCAAGAGATAAAATGGCACCAATACATCAGAGTATCTTTAAGTATGCCAAGAACTAAAATTCCTAAGGAAAGCAAAATATATCAGTTGGCAATTCAATAAAACAAAAAACATAAATTATAGGCCTATTATAAGTACTAAATGTTAAACCTACAATATATTTTAGATGGTTTGTTATCCGATTTCATGTCTATAATGCTGTTTTCTAATGTTTTAATTGTTATTAAAGTGTTGCTCCTGTCTCAGTAAGTATCATATGGGATAAATAAAGTTTATTCTCATGTGAAGATGAGTTATTCTTTGCCTTTTACAGACAGTTATGCCAGACACGGATCATTTAGGTCACTCTGACCTCCCTACTCTCTCTTTTGAAAGCCACTTTTCCTTTTCCCTACACTATCTCTCATGGGGAGGACCATTCATCACGGCTGCCTAAACAGCCCGGTCACCCCATGATTAGTGACTCTTTTAGGTCAGACGTCTCGGTAGCACGTACTAATTCAAATAGTTGTGTGTGTCTGCTTCTGCATATGTCTATGCACAGATGAGGGGATGTTTGTGTATGCTTTAAACACTGTACATCATCCTGTAAGCAGCAGGCTATCAAACATGGGTCTCCAGCGTACTCTCATTTCTCAGGAACCATGCAGGAGCTCATCAGTTCTCTTCCGCCCCCAACTGGTTTTGTGCATATCAGACTGGTGACTGACACCTGAAGTCGTCTGGTGGTGTACTCATCTGATCAAATGTTTCCTCCATCTCAGAGGGGGAAGGAGGATGCTAATGACAGTTACAGGGGTGTGTGTGTGGTGTGTGTGTGTTGTGTATGTGTGTGTGTGTGTGTGTGTGTGTGTGTGTGTGTGTGTGTGTGTGTGTGTGTGTAGGTGAATAGTAGAACAGGATGGTTCCTTCAGTTCAGCAGATAAGGTGCCAGACTCATTATCACTCATATTCCTTTACAAGATTTATGACTAAGGTGAACTGCAAACACACACACAAAGCTGCCAGTAGTATCAATCGTTAGTCACATTTGTTGACTCCAAAGATTTTCATTTCAGCTTTGGAGGATAAAAGAATTATTGATGATATTAATGTAAATGTAGTTTTAACACATTAACTAGTTTGTTGCTTTTACAGACCTGTGCAAAGATGTACTGGGAGTGTCATCTGTGGTTTAGGGTGTTTATGGTTGTAAAGGTATGATGGTTTTCTGATTCTTTGAATTTTTAAAGGCAAACTATTCAGGATTTTTCCTAAAAAATAATGCATAGACTCATACAAAAATAATCCCTCTTAATCATTACCAACAACACACTGGAAGTGTGTGGTGGCACATGCATCCGCAGACACCCTGCTCTCCACCCATATCTTCTTTTCTCATTATTATCCTGTACTCTGAACACTTTATCAACCCAAAACGACTGTATTTGACGTTCTGGTAATGAAACTCAACAACCCTCTTTCTGGTGTGTTTACAAACACCAAATGACAAATCCTACTGATTCTGCCTTTAATCTGATGTAAGCTGGTGAATGACATGTCAAGACGTGTTATGGCTTCTGTCAAAAAAAATTGTCTTATCAACAAGAAATAAAGTAAACTGAGGATTTATCATCATTGACAAATGGTTTACCAGCATCAAAAACATTTCATGAGTTACTGCAGTAGCACCATAACTCTTATTTCCTATATACTTAACATTCACACTGGAATATTTTAACGGAAATATACACAAATACAGAAAGGGGCAAATAGACAAAGATGATATTAAAATAAGAGTCTGTTAATGTTAAAATCTCACAATAAAATAGACAGCTGTATTGAAAAAAAAAACCCACAAGTAAATAAGATCAAACAACACAGGGTGGTGAAACTGTGCCCCAGTGATGCCCCTAAAAATCAATAAAATTACACTCAGTGGCCACTTTATCAGGCACAACTGTACGGTCTAATGCACAGGGTTTTCAAAGTCTGAGATTGTGGGCCTCCCCTCAGACAAAGCTTGGAAAAAACAGCCCCCTTTGTTTACTTGCTAAATTTTGCTCAGTTCCTGGATGTCTCTGGGATGATGATATTATGATGTTATTTGATTTTTTTTTTGATGAAGGCATTTATTTATGGTAATTTACTGGAAGAATATTGCAGAGATTGAATAGAATATTCATTCAAGTATGTTTTCATTGGTGTATAAATACTGAAAATAACAATTGCTGTGTTTTATGTGTTCATATCTAAGGAGGGTGTGGGTCGTCTTCTGCAGAGGTCACCATGTTGTACCGTCCTGTTTCCTACAGTAGCCCAGAATGGACAAACCAAACACTGTGAGTTTTGTGTCGAGCATAAGTTCTCCTACATGCATGGAAGGGGAGAGTGAGAAATGGTGTTTGCAATCTCCACGCTCACTGCTAGATACCACTAAATCCTACACACTGGTCCTGTCATTGTGACAGTGTAAAAAAAAAAGTAACATTACCGACATAAAAGTACACTCTATTTCAACACAGTTGTACTGGCTTGTGTTACATAGTACAGATGTACAGATGTACCCTTATATAGGGGACACTGAGTGTATGTGTCTCGGTTGTAAGAGTAAACTCAGTATATCTGAATTAAAGCAGAGATATAAAGAGGGATGAACACAGAGCCAGGGAAGTTGAACATTTTTCAAAAAGCTGACAACAATGTTACATAATATAAAACAAAGAGAGCCACTGTACAGTAGCTAATGATAATAGTTAGGTTTGCCAACACCAGTTCAGAACATTTAATCCAAATGTCTTACTGTCTTACTGTTCCTGGTTGCTTATTCCTACCATTTTCCAAAGAGCTGCATTTCCCCTGTGCTTCTAACTTCTTGACATAGTCCTGTAGGCTTTGGAGCATCAACTCTGAGTAGAGAATCTTCTGAGGGATCATCTGCAGCAACAAGCCCTGAATAAACAAATACATAATCACAGAGACAATCAGTCTCTTGCTATGTTTTCCAGTATTTGGCATTATCAGATCATTCTGCTGAGAAGGGAGTCTTACCAGAACTATGTGACAGATACTGCCGTATGTTTTGTCTCCAGCTCTGATGTACTGCAGGGAGTATTTAACAAAGTCTTCTGGGGACAGCGTCACCATGTTGGTCTGTTGATAAGCTGCCATTCGAGTGGAGACCCCAAATGGAGCCACTGCCTGAGAAAACAAGATGAACAGAGAGGAAAGTTTTGATAAGAATTTCAAGATATGATACTTTAAAGGTAATAGTAACCAAAAAATGAGTACCTGTATAATAATCCCTTTATCTTTGTATTCAGCTTGAAGACCTTGAGAAAATCTTTCCACAAACACCTATAAGAACACAAATTAGAACTTGAGTGATCCTACAGTGTGATTTAGGTAAATTAAAGGTGTACCAGTGATGCTGTACTTACCTTAGATGCAGCATACAGAGTGTACAGGGGGAAGGGAACAGAGGCAGCTCCAGATGAAATATTCAAAATCACTCCTTTTCCCCTGTAGACACAGGGAAAAAAAACAATAGTGGTCTTACATTTGTGTCCAGAAACTCAGTGTTAATCAGCATGTTACCATTTTATCGTGTTTCACATTACATCTAATGAAGAAAACATGGATAGGAAACCTGTTCTGCATGCCTGGAAGGACAATTTTGCACATCTAGAGAAAAAAGAAAATAAATTCTGATATGAGACAAATGTAAGGGTTGGCAAAGTTTAAAGTTTCCATCACTTGTACTTAATCAATTCATATTTCAGTCCTCAGACCTTCATCAGACAAACTTATGAGCCATTGTCTATATGAACTTAGCTTGATGAAAGTCTGAGGACCAAAATGTTAAAGTGAGTAAGTGATGGACAGAGATCATTTGTTTAAAAAAAAAAAGTAACAGCAAATATAAACTCTTACCTTGGCCATAGTTTTCACATTGCAGTTTATCACCTTTGTTATTGTCTGGAAGCATAAATAAACATGGGTCCCTTGTAAGCTATCTTTACTGATTTGGAACAGGAAATGTTAATGGATGAGTGTAGTTAAGAAGGCGGCTCCTTAACTTCTTTAAACAATAAGGAAGTGAAAAGTTTGATTATCTGTGAGACCTTCTGAAGAATGCAAATGTAAATAGTGCAAATGGAAGCAGTCTGTGTACAACAGCTTAGTGGTTAAAAGTTGTGGAGTTATTGACCTCTAGTAGAGCTGTGGAGCTGTTTTTTTTTGTGAGCGGGTTTCTGGTAATGTTTGTTTTTTTTGTTTGTCTTATGCACATGCATGAGAATGATGTGATGCACAGTCCTGCCATGCTAGATTTAAAATGCCTAAATATCGTCTTTGCAAATGTTTTATGAGGACGGTAATGCATTTTGGTGAGTAACACTGAATGCAAACTTTTTTTTAAACAAGAAAATTCCACAGGGCACTGACCTGGTCCAGATTTGCAGACTCGAGGAATTTGCAGGGGATGTAGCTGGGCAGTACGCCTACATTGTTGACTGGGGTAGAGAAAACAGAAGATCCAGTTTCAAAGGAGCAACGGAGGGGGATGAATGACCAGATATTAGACAATTAACTTTTTCTTGTGTTTATTGTCTGTGGAAGAAAATAAAAAAAGTCCAACCTAAAATGCCAATTTTGAGGTCCTGAAGCTGAGCCTCAATTTCACTGAAGACATTTTCCTGTATGAAGTCTGTTACTATCACTTTCACCCTCTGCCCTGTGGTGTCACCTATGGAGAATAAAAACATGGGCTCAGCAGTATACTATAATGCACATTATGCATGCTTAATAAAGACAATGAACATATTTAATCTAAGTTTTAAAAGCAGACTCAACAAAATATGTAAATTCACAAGTTTTTACCTATTTCCTTGGCCACCTTGTCCAATGTTTCTTTGGTTCTGCTCATGATGACCACGTTCATTCCTTTCTTAGCCAACTGAGGGAAGCAACAGTGCAATGGCAGACAGTAGGAAAAATTAAAAATGTATATAGACAAAAATAAGATGTGTATAAAATAAAAAGTAAATATTTTATTCTGCATGATGAGCTGGACAGGTAAGAACTTCAGATACAGTCATACTGGCTATTTCTGGTTAAACAAAAATGATCTTAGTCTTTAACAAAAAGGTGTATCTATAGAGGGATCCTTCATTAATGTAAATAATGTTGTGTTTATATGTGATTTTTTTTCAAGTGCATCCAAATATATATATGTATATTACATAGTTTAAAAGAACTTATTAGGTGGGGCAATTGCGTTTCTCAGAAGTTGGGGAGGATTCGTCCCCTCCAACTTCTAATAGTGAGTTCACATTGATGATGTATGAAAACTGTCATAACTTATTTATTTATGATTAATAACGTGTTTACAACCTAATTAATAACCTAATTACAAAGCAAGTATACATAATGCATAAGGGTAGTCTTATAGTAACGTGGTATAATGTTTAGCTGGTGTCTTATCTTTGAAAATGTACACAGTATTTATGTCCTGTGCTTCAGTTTCAAGTACAAAAAAGCTTGTTATACATGCAGACACAAGAAGTGCTATTTAAACAATCACTTACCATAAATGCATATGCTTTTCCTATGCCTTCTGAAGCACCAGTCACCACTGAAACAGGAATGCATGGATTAGTGTTATAAATGACTTCCATCAGTCATCATAGTCTCGTGCAGTCTCCATTCTAAACTCCAGGGGCACTGTGAATCAAAGCTGCACTATGGTTACCTCCCCTCCTCTGCTGTCTCTGTCAGACAACTCCCAGGATTGTGATTGTGTTTGTGTTTGTATTTGTTTACACTATACCCAACCCATCCTGTTCCTGTTCCTGTTCTAATACAGTGTGTTCCCCAGTTCTGATAAAGAATTTGCTGAAACCAAACAGGAACTGCTTGTTTCTCAGTGCTAACTTTTCTCCCATCTCCTCCTAACCCAGATTACAAAGATCACAGGCTCTTTTCTTCACTATTTTCAGACACAAAGTGATTGACATCGATATTTAACTTGGCCTGTTTCCCAGCACTGAGACTTAATTTCAGTACGGTCAACAGGGCTTTGGATGGGATGGCATGCATTGTAGTTAGTATGGAAATAAGCCAAACAAGTAATGTGAGACTAATAACTGCTGAAATACAAGGAGCAATTTAGCTTCATTTCATTCTTTTAGTTGAATAAACAAGCTTACTGCTGCTTACAAATGCTTTTAACCAAATGACAACAGTGTGAGATGATGACGATTGAAGATTCACAACTTTTATGTAGTTCTCACAAATTCCAAACTCTGCACTTACAAGATAGGATTTTTTGCATTCAGGCTTTCTTTCATTAGTTTTAAACTAGTCTCTATACTACACCAGCATAATAGAATTCCTGAAATACAGCTATGGCTTTTAGTTTTGGTGCGTCACCCCAGGATGTTCCTTTGCCCCACCTGACCAGGTGGTGACCAGGGGCACCACTGATTATCAGACACAACGTCATACAGCAGCCAGTTTGATGACCTAAATATTGCATGTCTGCTTCTTGCTTATATCAGCTCTGTTGGCTGGTTATTCGACTTATCAACAGTAAGTGTATTACCAACTTAGGTTAGCTTCCATGGTAGTGCCCCTCTTCTTTTCCAAAATGGGGGTGTGTTGACCGCCATCTACTGTAGGTAATACACTGACTATACAACCCCACTTCAAATAATTTGAACTATCCCTTTAAACTGTGACCTCCTGCAAGCACTGGTGCACAGTTCACAGCTGAACGTGAGTTCTGAGACAACTGGCTGCCAATACTATCTGGTACTTGAGAAGGAGCTCAAGTATCTCTAGGTAATGTTTTGGGTCAGGGTGACAACGTCAAATTTTCAGAAAGGGCACATAAGACTGCTTCTCCTTAACTTTGATCAGAACATCATCATCATCATCAATTTTTTCGTCTTTTATGCACTTATTTATTTGAGGACAGCTGATGTGAGGACAGGAAAGGTGAAGATAGAGTGGGGCGATGACATGCATCATGCAGCAAAGGCAGGAGAACCAACTGAGCCACCTGGATGGATGGATCTTTAAAGTCCAGTAAAACTTTCTGACATCTTGTTAGTTTAGATGCTAACATAGCTCAAAAACAGTAGCAACAGTAGAACTTTACCCTTCTATAGTTAAAGCTGGTGAAGTCAATATATTGTTGCCATCATTGACAAGCATTAAGCATAATGTAATTCAAGGGGTTTGACAGGGAACTAGACTTCTGCTCCTCCTTTTGGCTCTGTTTTCAGACTTTAGTAAATCTAGCCTTTGACTGGAGACTTTGGCCAGTCAGAGGAGGGTAAGATGGCTGATTGTTGAGTTTCATTCCCGAAATGTCAGTATTTGACAATGTGGAAATAAGACTCAGCAATCAAACATCTTCAAACCACCAGTCCAAACTGTAGGAAATTTGATGAACGCTAGACTCAACCATCAGCTGTTGTTCTTCAGAACAGCTTATAGCACCATTAAATTTTATTGGAGTCCAATTATTAAAGGTCAGGTAATCTTTTTCTTTGCCTTTAACCCATCCTGGTATCAGAAACAGTTGACAGCTGCTGTACAGCGCCCAGAGACCAACTCCACTTCTAAGCCAGTACCTTAGTCAGATATACTGATACTACTGACATACACATTGAGGAAACAAGAGCACCCAGAGAAAACCCACACAAGCACGAGGAAAACATGCAAACTCTACACAGAGGGCCACGCCTCAACCTTCTTGCTGTGAGGTGAAAGTCTTTGAACAATCAACAATTGCTTCTTGTCTTTTTTTCATGAATTGGTTTGCTCGTGGCAGTGGGTTACAAAGTCTGCTGCAGCTACAATATGTTCTCTAACACTCTACCTTGTTCTCCTTCTGTTGCTTCTTGTCGCCAAGTATCTGAGTGACAGAGACAGAATGTCTCCATAGGCATTGCAGAAGCTGTCAGTCTCCTGCCTGTGGCACACAGCGCGAGGAGAAATGGAGAGACATGCTCTGCCAGTTACAGCATGCATGGGCATAAATTACAAAATAATTGATATGTGAATATTTCTCACTTTCCCCCTGATGGTTCTGTATAACTCACTAGATTTGGCTCTAGTCACTTAATTCACATGTTAAATATTTTGGCAGTAAAAACAGATCCGTGGCTATAGGTAGGTAGTGGGCCAAACCGTTGTTGTGTCCCTTTACCCATCACTATCCAATTTCACGCTCTTGGGTTTTAAAAACACTGATTACTGGTCAAATGCTCCCTGCAGACGTAGTTTCACACAAAGTATTAAATTGCAAGAAATACATTCTCAAATATTTATGTAATACTGGGTTATGTGATATTGGGATTGGTCAGTGACAAACTGGGTGAATGAAATAAACACGCAGGCAACAGCAATCTGTATTCGGACCAGTCTCAGACATGATTCTGGGAGTGTTTGTTATGCAAATGAGTTCTGAGAACTGGAATGACGTGTTCAAACATCAGTAGGACACTATTAAGTAAAATTAGCTCCAAGTCTTTAACAGAACCTCATTCTCTTTGCAAATATAAGATGCATAGAGTTTAATTTTATACCACAGAAATTGTCTTTATTTTTGTACTGTTTTCTCCACACCATGCTCTTTTTGTTTCAGTGTACCATGATTGCCAGTGAAGCAGTAGACTGCCGAGATTCTACTCTGCTGAGAGCAGAAAGGGAAAAGTAAAGTGTTTCTTGGCACGATGAACACTTTTCTTTGTTCCCAAAATTGTTGTATGCTGATTCATAGGGCGATAATTGAGTTACATTAACAGAACGATTTTGTCTCAAAGAACATTTTACAGCAACAAACAGAGAGAAGAGAGGGGAGGGAAATGTCCACATTTATCCAGATAAGTACTATCTATCTGGGATCTCTGTACCTTCTAGGTGAACTTTAGTTTTGTTAAGGTCAGTTTAATCATCTTTAGGCTAGTTTTAAATTGTTTTAGTTAATTTTAGCGCCTAGTTAAGTTAGATTATGTTAAGGCAAGTATTTCTGTCATATATTTTGGTGTATGTGTATATATGTCTTTGTACTCTGAATGTTATTGTTGTATTGCATGTTTTATTTTATAAACACACACCTATTTACTGTTATTTGTAAATAAATTTGTTATGGAGAATCCTGGGTGCATGATTATACTTGTATAACTGGTGTGTCAATAAACATCTTGAATCTATATATAATTTAAAAATTATTATGAATAGCACATCTAAAAGCTTATTCCTGACACAAGCACCCACACACTTTCATCAAATACACATACTATTCAACCAAAAGCACAGACACACACAACACACACAGATGCATACATACTGTGGACACTCGATTCACAGCCCATACACTGTTCTCAGTTGACTTATGTCACATGCACTACACCTCAGGCCACTTGAAATTGAAAACACTCTGAAGAAGACACAAACTCTGCAAATGCAAATGTGGGTTAAGCTTGTCAGGGCAGAGGGACTGGCCTCATCCAGCTCAGAACAGAGTGTTCTGATGCCTATTTTTCATTCTGATGTAACGGAATGAAAGTGGAGTTAGGAAAGAAAGGACAGTTTAGTCCACACTACTGGACTCTTTTTATGAGAATTCTTTCAGCCCTGTGGGAGACTGACTAACCTCTTCAGACGATGCCAAAGGGTTTCTTGTAAGTCGATGAGACTGCTCTGGGACATGCACAGGAATGTTTTTGAGTAATTACTGTGAGAGATGGTCTGAGCTGACTGACTGCATGCTCCCAGTTGTATTTAGGTTAAAACGCACTGACACTGTCCTCAAGTTCATATGGTTACAAGTTTGACTGCCTGCACAAGCTGGAGAAGGTTGTACTGCCTTTCTTAATCATCTTTAATCTCTTAATGTCAATTTATCCGGAGGGCACTTCACTGGAAAATGTTCTGGGAGAGCGGCGGATTGTTTTTCTTCATTGACACCAGTAAAACCAGTTTGCCTCTCTTGTCATACAATTATTATTCAACTATAACAAAACTGGCAGAACATTTTGCACACAAACTCAAAAGCAATGTATTATATTCAAGTAAAAATATAACATTTGGGCTGCATTATTTTTCATAGATATATACATGGCACTGATGACACCTCTTTTCTGCAAATGTAAGCAGCTGTTCCATCGGTATGAACATGTGACGTCAAGGGAAAAGTCAGAACTTGCCTTTTTGGTGCCACAGGTGCAATCTTGTAGTACAGTAAAGTCTAAACAAGTCTTTATTTTCTTTTTCACTGGTTTTGCTGCCAATTTTTCATCATGCAACAGTGAGCTCAGTCAATAAACTACTCTAAGTTTTCAGAGTTTTTGCATGCTTAGGCACATTCTGGCACGTGTACTTCCAACCATATGAATGTACTCATACCATTATAATAACTATTTATTTAAACACTCACATGTAGTGTTCAATCACCAAGCAAATTAAAACATTTATTATAGCTCTGACTGATATCTTAATCCCCTTGATGCTGTTTGCTCCATTGATCAAAGTCATAGCATTTATTAGCCACAATATGCCCTACTGTAGGTCTGACATACATTACAGTATATGCACATACAAACAAATGTGAGGACACACAGCTCACCTGCCCACTCTCCCATAGAGGTGAAGAAGGACTCTGACAGTGGAAACCACAGTTTTGGAAACAACATCCTACTGAAAAGCAGCACTTTTACTCCATAGTAGACAACAACTGCAGCACCAAGAGAGATGAAAAACACTTCCATTAAATCCATGCTTATCTGGCACAACAATAAAATCCAGCTTTACAAAAGGCTCTCTGAGTTTGTGTCTGCTCTGATAGAAAGTTTTTAGTTCAGTGATTTACTAAAATAAAGACAGACAGAAAGTAGGAATGGCTCTGCTAGAGGACACTCCCATTTCAAAGAACACACATTTATGTAGACTCTCTCTCCACCATGCAAACACACACGCACACACGTACGCACACGCACGCACACACACCACACACACACACACGACACACACACTCTCTCTCACACACACACACACACCACACACCCACACACACACACACACACACACACACACACACACACACACACACTATTACATGGTCTATCAAGTCATAATGCTTCTTAGTTCCTGAATTTATTTCCCTCTTAGGTTTTTTGGGTAAGACTTTATTTGCTTAACACTGTCATAACAATCCATTAATCACTATCATGACATAGATAGATAGATAGATAGATAGATAGACTTTATTGATCCCAAACTGGGAAATTCTTGAAATCAAGGTAGTAACATGTTTTTCATGACAGCTTAAAATGTATGCTAGGAAAACTTGAAATTAATCAAGCCAATAATGTCTTTGCCATGACAACTTGACATTATTAAACTTAAAGAAAGTGTTTCGCTTTGGTTTAACACTTGATAAAATGTCATATGTGGTTGGTTCTGACATTGGCTGTCATGAGACCATTATAAGTGTGTCACGACTATTTTTCCTTGACCTCAAGCACATTTTGGATTTATCATAAAGATGTCATTAAGTTTTATTACACTATGAAATGCCTGTATATCATTGTCATGAATAATTTCCAAATAAATCAATTTCCCACTTAAGAATATCTGGATAAGATTTCATTTGAAGGGATGCCCATAAAACTGTCATGACACTGTCATAACCATGCCATGACACCTGTCATGAACAGACTAAACAGACTGTTTTTAACACAAAGACGATATTGTTTGTCTTTGTTCTAACAACTTGTCATTAATCAAGTCAATAAGGTCTTTGCTATTATGCCCTGACATTAACCAAGACAACATAACCTGTCAATGTCTTTGACAACTTGAAATGATCAAAACTGTTTAGTTTTATTTTTTAACATTACATTAAACTGTCATATGTGGTTGGTTTTGACATTGGCTGTCATGAGACCATTATAAGTGTGTCTCGACTATTTTTCCTTGACCTCAAGCACATTTTGGATTTGTCCTAAAGATGTCATTAAGTTTTATTACACTGTGAAATGCTTGTATATCATTGTCATGAATAACTGAGTTCTGAGTTGTTACTGAGTTCTGTTTCAGATAATTTTCCTGCCTGCTGTACTTGAAGGCTACTTGGGTTCTGTGCAAATGCACAAACTACTTGTCCTTTGTATTTGCGTTCTCTCAGATACCGACCTGAGTGACATAGACCAACTGTATGGGTGGTAACTACAAACTCAAGGCCACTCATTTTAGGATCTCTGTCATGCAGAGGCCTGTTAAACGCCACTTTGGTGTGGGCACGCTTAGATAGGTTATCTTGTTTGCTATCCCCATATTTCATTGTACTTTCTGTAATCAGTATGGTAATGAGATTAACGTGTGATGTGATGTTATAAGAGTATGTGTGATAAACTGGGGAGAGGACTGCATACTTTCTGGAAAAGAACCACAGTCAGCAAGTGGCTGTTGAAGATTCATCTGACTGGCAGATTAATCTTTAACCATCCCTTGCTAAAAACAAGCAAACTATCTTGCAAAACTGTTAACCTCTGAAACCAGAGCTCAAAGGACAGTGCATATTGTGCTTGTAGGTCACCAGAAACATGACGTCATTTGGATGTTTGTGTTGCTCTGTGTCTTCTGGATGTACAGTATAAATGAACATTGATTTCCATTGATTAACCATTAGCACTCGATTAGTGTTTCAAGGCTGGGTCTGTAAGTCTTTGGAATATCTCTTCACACTAGTGGTCAAACATTTCTTAATCATGTAGCTTAAGAATGGGCGATATAATGATGTTGACTGTAAGATGATGTGAATTTGTGAATTATGTTTTTTCTTGTTCACAGTAGCCATCACTATGATACCTCTGGTTATATTCGACCATTGTAGAAGTTGTAAATCAATGAAGTAGTGAAGGAGTGATTTATGGCAATACTGAAGTTTTACATGATTTTTTTTTCATTAATGTGATGAAATGTTTGATTTGTCAGGTATTCAATTTGCTGAATTAATCAAAAACTGTTTGATCATTTTGATACTGTATAATTTGTATATCACAATCCTGGAATAACACATGTGCCAGTGCAGAAATTGACAGAGAATTAATCTGCAACTATTTTGATAATGCATAACTCATTTGAGACGTTATATATCTCTAACAAAAAATGCCAACATTCATTGATTCTAGCTAATTAATTGTGAGGATTTTCTGATTTTCTGATTGTCTTTTATATTATTGTAAACAGAAAATCTTTGGGTTGTGGACTAGGGTTGTGCCGATTGGCGATCCGATCGTATATTGGCGATTGAAGGGATGAACAACGATCGTTTTTTTCCCTTGGCGATACTACCAGAGGTTGTGGCGAATGCGCAGTTAAGAGAGGGAGGGAGAGACAGACAGGCAGAGAGACAGAGAGAGACAGAGAGAGAGGGAGACAGAGGGAGAGGGAGAGAGAGCATGTGTGCGTGTGTGTGTGTGTGCCTGCCGGTATATGACGGCGGAGCTCACTGTGGCTATAATTAATTGATTAACAATAACAAAGCACCATGAATTCAAACACTTCTGACCCTTAATGCACTAATACTTTTCCAAATTACTTCTGGGTTAAACACTGTCAGATGGCAGCATATGGACGGATTTATCTCCAACAGTTGGCAGTAGTGAAATGCGTCTGTCACAGAAAAAAGACGCTAAAATCTCTCGAAGAATCCAATCCAAAAATCGGTGAATAAAAGTTGTTTTTTTTTAAAAAAGAAGCATGAAATCTTTTATGAAAACAATTTCATGTTGCACCTTTTGCACATAAAACAGCTGAGAGCAGCTGAAAGAAGCAATAGGTCACATATTTCACATGAAGTTGAAGTTTGACAGGTAAGTTCTTGGCTGCGTATATGCTCTCATCACCTTAAAGAGGTTGTCACCCAGTTGTTTCACACTCTGCATATAGACTATTTTCTCAAACTCATGGACAAAAAATCCATGATAAGACCTGTAGTAAGTCTCTACATCATTTAAAGATTTTAGAACGGTCACACCGGTCTAGATGCTAAGAACAAAAGAACAACAAAAGAACTTATACAACAAATTAAACCAAGTGGAACTAGGAACATCCGCCCAGTCATACTCATAACCAGCCTGTAGAAAAGGTAGAACATTTTGATCAGACCCTCACCTTTAATGAGAACACAGAGAGCATTTCTAAGAGAACCAATCAGCAATCAAGGAGCTTTGCCATTAGCCAACACATATTTGAAAGAGCATACAGGAGCCTGGTGATAGCATTTTATGATTTAACATAACAGTTTGGTTCAACAACTTTAGTGTAAAGAGCAAAAATAAGCTCTCCAAAATTGTGAATCACTTCGTAACGTACAGTTTTATTTGTTATTTTTATTCATTTAGTTATATGAATCTGCTGGTGACATGCTGCAAATATGTTAAAACATGTTTAATATCTAATACATTTTTCTTGTGTTCTTTCTCATAACTAAGTAGAAAAGCAAACAAAAGGCTACATTATTCCAAGGGATATATACATGAGGGGAGACTTCAGCATATTTTCTTGTAAGGGGTCCTTTGCGAAGAAGAAATTAAGAACCTCTGTTCTCAAAAAAACACTGACGAAGAGTAGCAGTGATGCTACCTGCACATGTTTATCTGCAGCACACAGTGCAGCAGCAGCTGGCTCCATTCATTCATCATGACGAATGACGACTGCCAAACTCTCATACGTCATCAGCGCGCGCCTGCTGTGCAGCTCGCGCCATTCCTACAAGCGTGTGTTTCCATCTCCCATTACAACATTACCACTGGCAGAGCTTTAGCTCCACTGTTACAACCATAGATTCTGCTTTTCTGCCGTCAGACTTTTAGGTGAGTCCGGCTTTATGTTTCCCTGTTGAGACGTTTGATTGAGGAAAAACGTTATTTATCATGAGGGACACTGTCGGCCCCTGCTTTCGTATTGTATAAGTTTAGCTTGCTGGCTAACCCAAAGTTAGCTTGGCTGTTTGGGGTAGCAACTCACGATTTGTCGCACCTTTCGTTACTGAATGGGCGGCTGTCCTGTGTTCATTATAAATGACACACAGAGAGGGTCACCAAAGCGATCTGTCCTGGAGGACGAAAGTCAGTTTTTAATCAAAATAATGTAAATGTGATGGAATAACGTCGCTTCTTCTCCCCTCCCTCGACCCCTTTACCACTGAGCTTGTTTTGGTTCTCTCAGCGCTTCAGAGATACACTGACCCACCCCACAGCCACGTTTCTTATCAGATGTGATCGTGTCGTGATGGCGAAATGTTTATCATAACACGTTTCTGTGCAGTGACAGAGGCCCGTGGACGCATACAGCTGTGTAATGTCACAGGGCCAGACAGAGGATGTAACCTGGCTCAGTCAAATCAGTCTTAGCCGCATTATCGATAACGTCTCATCATTGGAGCTAACGGTATCTGCGCTTATTAACGTTAGAGGGTAAAGTCACGTCGCCGCTAGATCAAATGTTCACTTAGCCAGCATTTGACATGTAAGCTAACGTTAGCAGCAGAGGCCATTGCATATCCAAAACAGCAGACAGTTAGCTCTGGTTCTAGCTGGATAAGACTTGAGAGGTTCGTCCCCACAAGAGTAACAGGTGTAACCTGGTATGAAATCTGCATATTTGTTGTGCAAATGGTCAAAATGTTTTTTTTTTTTTTGGTTGTTTTTTTTTTGCGCAGACGTGGTAAAAGTGCATGTATTTCTGCAACTGACCATACTTAAGCCACTAAGGGGAATCACAGGTGCACAGGTGTGACATATTGGGCTTTAATTAGAGAGCACACTCTGTATAAAATCTACAAATTACATTTTTATATATATCACAGTTGAAAAAGCAAAGGTGTATATAATGAAATTAATTATGGCTGGATTCCATCTGGCTGCTTTGTTTTCAAGGTCCTGATATTGTGCATGCTGGTTCACAGTCACCCTGTCATGGCTTACTGGGGCCATCTGTAATGTTATTATTAACACATGTGCTCCTCCTGCCATGACACGTTAAAAGGTCTGCAGTACAAGAGGCCTGTGATGTTGCAGATCTAGTGGACTGCTAGAGAAGCAGCACTAACTATTAGTGATTACATTTTAACTGTGTATGGATTAGGAATGAAACAATAATAGGTAAACTGATAAACTGTGATGAAATTCCTGACAATTAGTTAGTATTATTATTTCAATTTTAAATCATTGTAATATCTGTGTTTGATTACTTTGCTTGGAAAAAAATCACAGTAAATACAGTCAAGCATTAACCAGTGTTAGCAACAGTTGTCCGATGCAGGTGCAGTGTGCAACATGGGTTTGGTTTGCATCAGTGAAAACATTTACATCGCAATGGACATGATGCTATTTCAGACCTTGTGAGGTTTTCAATATAAAACTAAAACTAAATGATTTAAGTGTTTGTCAGTACTGAATGTTTTCAGTAGATTTTAACAGACTGCAATAATACTGATAACCATGATAATTGTAGTCACTCTTATCGTGATATGAAATTTTCATACTGTTTCATCTCTAGTGTGGATGTTCTTGTTGTTGATGGTAATTATGTTGTTATATGAATGATTCAAATATGGCTATAAGCAGGGATGCGCCAATAGCACTTTATCAGACCAAGTACAAGTACTTACATTTGGGTACTTGCCAATACAGAATACAAGTACTTAATAATGCCATTACAGTTCTTACAATAACTTTAAAACCATGTTTTATTTTCATCAGATCTTCCTCAGTTTCTAAATGTAACAAATTGTTGTTGCTGTTTCCTTTTGCAAGTGTAACCATAGTTACTGTACACATTACATTTTTGTAGTAAGTTACTTAACTAATTTTGTGTACCTTATTAAGCTTTGTGGTTTTATGTGTACATGATATATTTCAGTATAATAATTACACAACATTATAATGGACTTAATTAAGTTTAAGAGTACAAGTTTAATTTTAAGAATTAAGTTTATTGTTACAAATGGTGTTATATATTTAAGTTGCTTCTTCATGTCCCTTTTGCCTAAGAGCAAATTAGTTCCTACCTGCCTTTGTTTAGTGGGGGACAGGTATGAGTGTGGTGCCATGTGTGCAACAGTTTTCTTTACCATGTTGTGAACCCCAAAGAGTGAAGTTGGGTGTACTGTGCTGTCAGGCCATTTTTGGTGAAGATTTACAGGAGAATAAAGAAGAGTACACAAAGACAAGTTGTAGCAGCTTATTACCAGGAAAAGAGGCTTACAGACTGGTAGCAACAGTGTTTTTTCTTCATCTTTGGATAAATTAGTTGAAGCGTTCAACTAGTTTAGGCCCGTCGGGACTATTGGACAGCAGCTGGCTGCGGTCCACATGTGCACTCTGTGAGGTTGTTTCAGTTTTACATGGATTTACATGGAATGTTACAGTTAGTTTCCAAAGTAACTGCAGTCATTAGTGGATGATGTTGAGGACAGCAAGTCTCTCACTGATAATGATGACGCGGCCAAGAAAAGAGGGCAAGCATCAGCAAACGCCTTGAACTCTGTGTTGTGTTAGTTCTTTAGATGTTTGCTTGTCTCTAGTGGCTACTTTTTGTGACGTGGTATCGGGTGTGGGGTATTGGAGTAGTTTTATGAATACGAGTATGTGAGGACAGTGTCGGTCTGATACCCAATGCTGCTATCTGTATCGTGCATCTCTAGCCATAAGTGATGCATGGACCTCAGTTAAAACTGTGGGCACTGCTGTTAATCTGTGAATCAGGCAGGCTGAGTCATAGAAATTAACATTTTGATGAGCAGCAGATGGGTTGTGAGTGGGATATAGGGTGAAGCATCTCTACATTAAGAGATGTACTTTGTGTGCATTTATGCATGAGGTACAGCAGCATAACTTAATTGATTATGTAAATCTCCCAAAACGTCGCCAGGAGTGGTCAGGATCTAATGCCAATTAATAATGTGTTCTTCTACACATCCAAAAGGTCACACACACACCCAGCCCAGATTTGTACAGTGAAATTGTCTGAGGTAAAACAGATGTTGCTCTGATAAATCTTGAGCTTAATAAGAGCTAAAAACATTAATTTCGGAAGCTAAAAATTTAATCCTGGAGGGTCTATTCTGTCTTGTTAAATTTATAACCAAAGTTTTTAGCTTAGCACATCCCTACTGGTTATTCTCCTTCATGAGTTTTAAAGCTGACAGCATCATCCTGCACATGAATTCTGGATACACTGTTGCAGTTGGCCAGAGGCACCTCACACTGATTGGCTGTCCTTTTCAAGGGTTTCTCCTCCCTCCTAAACCGAGCAACCTAAATCATCATCTTTCTGAGAATTTCGGCTGAAGTCATTAGTTATTAAAATAAAACCTTTTGTGCAATAATGTGTAACACAGACATGGTTGACACTGATATCTTGATATCATCTGGCAGTGTCACCAGACAGCTCACCAATGTGAATATACTTTTCTAAACAAAGATACTTAAAGATAATTTTCATAATCACATTAAAGCATACCTAAAACCTTTTGTTTCTGCCCAAGCTCTCTACTTATACCATGTAGCATGTGTGCATGAAAAGGCTCTCAGCTGAGAATGGGGGATATCCCAAGCTGGTATGCAGAATCTAGTGATGTTAGTTTCACAAACAAATTCTTCTTCTTGAACAACTCTTAATGAAGAATGAGTTAACTCCTGCTTCTGTATGATGACTGCACAGTTGTGCACAAGAAGCGCGTTCATTCTGCACACACCCCCTGAGCCAAAGAACAAGTGAGAGACCGTGACTCTTATTACCAAAGTTAAGACACTGTAAGAGAGAGGAGACCCTGCTGAGAGGACTGTGTTACGTTTGTGTATGTAGTGTAAAAAATGTGACAACGAGAGCAGATTATAAAAGTGGCCTTTTCTGTTTCTTTCCTCACATTTCTATTTTCAGTTTACATTGGAGCCTATCTGGCAGTTGTTTGGCACTCCTCCTGTCACTTGGGTCACTTGGTTTGATGCCATAGTTAAATTGTAAAACCTGCATAGAATTTCCTACATTTTGATGTAAAAATAATGTATGAACAGTAAAACTTGTGGAAGTAAGAATATGGTTAAAATATTATGAGTAGGGAGGAATTATCGATTCTTGAATGTATCAGGATTCTCTCTTCAGAAATTATGAATTGATGCACGAAAGTCTGTAATTGGAAATTTAATTTAACTTAATTATCAATATTATTATTGCCTATAACAATTTTGTAAGACCAGCTGTACTTTTCTATGGCTGAACCAATTGCATGGTGAAATGTAACAGATCTAAACGTGCATCTTGTTTACGGTCTAAACTAGTCTACTTCTTGAATTTTGGTGAGGATGGCTGACTGTAAGCACCTGCAGATGGATACAATCTGACCAGCAGCCCATGGCTTCAAAAGTTAAAATTTGGATGCATTGATAATCGTTTTCCTATTTGGTCGTTGCCCTCTGAATCAAATCTGAAGTGCCAAGAGATTCCCACCCCTAGAAAACATGTTTGTTTGGTACAGATCCCAACAAATGTCACATCATCATGATTTAAATTTTTTTTTTTCCGCTGAAGCTCAAAAAGTGTAGAAGAACATAGACCCTATGTAGCCAGTTATAGATGATGATATCACAATGTAAAAATATTACCATTGCTCACCCTGAGGCAGAGTTGACAGTTATTATTACTGAGAATGTTTATATTTAGAGTCTGGGTTTTCAGTATTATCCGGTTTTGGTCATAGTTGGGGTATGACATTTACATGGAACACAGCCTTCCGATCATTTGCGCCATTGCAAGCATCAGTCTTCAGCTGCTCCACATCTAGCCTCTCTCTGTCATTTCTGTATCAGGCGAGTTTCCCCAGCAGTTGAGGATAAACACAGTTTGGTTTCAGGCTGTCTGGACTCTGCTGTAGTTATACTTCGCTCTACTGGACTTATCCATCTGATCATCAGTAATGCAAGATGAGAGTAACATGCAGATCACGATTGCATCATGTGTTATTTTTGTTTCAGTGACTAACTACTATGTAACTTGATGATGCATCTACGCACATCTTCAAAACAGACTTCAAAACCTGGAGTAGGTATTTACATACCAAAGTATCTTGGCTTCTATCAAGGTAATCCACTCCAGAAAGCATATTTTGGCATCTCAACCAGGATATGACAATTACATGCACAAAAAGACCCCATACCCAGGGCACCTCATCATACCGAAATACTAGTTTGTATGTTCTGCTTTTTTTGCAGGTACGATCGAATACCTTATAACAAACAAATCCTTTTCTCATAGATTTGTTACTGAATTAATGATTCATGGCCTGTATATTAAAACAGTCGGTCTCTGTTACGTGACAAGTGTGGTCAAAGCACTGCTACTGTATTAGAGAGGGCCCTAATGCTCAAACCATTTACACAGGCTCACGATGGATCAAGGTGTTGAATATTTGTTTCTGGGCTGTAGATGGCAGCCTTGCTCAGGATTTTTCTCTGCTCATATTGAAACATACTTAATGAAAGCTCACCTCCACCACACCACCTGTACTGGTCTCACAGATAACAGTTTCTCCAGACAGTTAGTTGCTCAGTAGGATTAATTGTTTACTAAGATAATCTGGCCATTTAGGAAAATGGAAAACATAAGTGTGTTTTGACAGTGTTTATGTCTTGAATGAACTACTTTTTATAGCTCCTCACTGCGGTATCGTGACCTGATTAGTTCACAGACATAAATGTTTTTCTTTTATTGTTTTCTTAGTTTTTCATCTCATGCCTGTCAGATATTCTGGGAAAGTTTTGAGAATGCACTCAAAGCTGAAGAAGAAAAGAAGTTGGCAATGTTTTGTAGTGGAAAGAAATACAAAAAACATGTTATTTTTCTCTCATTTGTTATCCTCTTATTGACAAACTCGCCTGGAAATGTTCAAATATGACGTCACGAGGAAGGATTCGTGATTGCAAAGTGGGTCTAGTTAGGAAAGGGTTGTTATTCTATGTGAGAATCCCTTATTTTAGGCACTGACTCACTCAGGTACTTCCTTTGAAACTGAAAAACACCTTTGGACCTGTGAAGCTGGGGTGCTTGAGTACTATCTGGGACATAGAACAGCTTTTTGAATGGTAGAGATGACTGTCAGTGTCTCTATCAGGTGTGCTGTTGTTTATTCAGAAGGATTTGTTTCCTTCTCACTATGTTTGACAGTGATTTCAGGGCTGCTTGATCTATAATAAAATGGGGGAGAAAGGGATAAAGCCAGACAAAGCAAAAAAGACTATTCCTTGTTCTGACATTTTTTTGTAGATTTAATTTGACTGCTCGGCTTTCAGTTGATGTTTTATTATGCTATTTTTCTCCTACGGTGAAACTATTTTAAAAAGATTTATTTTCCCCTCAACTCAGCCAGAACTTTTCACAACAAGAGCAATGAAACTCTTCTCTTTTCTGTGTCTTCCTGCCCCCCACCCCACACCCCCTTGTATTTCCCTGCAGATATATCCAGCTATGGATATGGACGGTGCCAGTTCAGTGGTGCTGCAGGCCTTAACCCATGCTACGAGTCAGGACACAGCTGTGCTGAAGCCTGCGGAGGAGCAGCTTCGGCAGTGGGAGACCCAGCCAGGCTTCTACTCTGTCCTTCTGGTGAGGGATGATATCAAATAATTGGAATAGATCTGCTGGAGTGAAAACTATTAAAACTTAAATGAATGGAAATGTTAATGAATGTGGTGTGTTTTACAGAAAATCAGGACAGTTTTAGGTGTGTACTAATTTTGAATGCACTAGTTTTTACCTAAGTTCTGACTTTGTGGATCAGCTATTAATAGGAAAGGAATATTCTTCAATCTACGTAACAATTGCAAATTGAGAAGTTTATATTCTGTTCATGTATGACAATTCATCCAGGTAATTTTTTGAGGACTGGTTCAAACTTAAGATTTTCCTAGTCATCTAGTAGTTGCTAGTTCAAGTCATTAGTTGACTAGTCTTGCACTTTTATGATAAAAATGAGTAAGTATAACTAATTCAGTGTCAAACACCACTACGACCTAAAACATGGATGCTCTATCGAGCAGCTTTATTGGACATGTCCAGGCATGTTTGAGCCACCATAGCCGGAGGACGATGACAGGATGGTATTTAGTTTTTTTCTGTGTCGCGTTGTTGAAACTGAAATGAGCTGAAGTGAGCTGCTCGGCTGATATGGACAGAGAATTGAGTACTACACAGTTCTCAGTCTTTTCACATATTTTCAGCAACTATTTTCTAACATGTTTTTTTTACATGTACAGTTTGTTTAGAAGAAAAACTCCCCTTTTCCTTCACATAGACTTAAAAGGAATATACAAATCTCTATTTAATAGTTTTATTAGACTTAATTCACAGATCTTTTAATCACACATGGTGTTTTTTAAAGTCTATAATAAACAGTGGTCAAAAAGTCAGGGCTACGATACAGGAGTTCAACAACATTTGGTGTACAGTGTCTGGCCTGACCAGCACCCAGCTTTTTATGCTTATGTACCACAAAGCCTATGTTGATAAAAAAACAAAACAAAACATTTTAGAAATTACATTTGTTTTTTGGTCTCAGCTGAACTTAAATGAGAAGATGGATTTCAGTTTCAGTTTCAGTGGACAAATTGGCCCAGAATGTGCTCTGCCCAGCCAGGCATAAAACCCTTTTCTATTCACAGGAAAATATATTATTTTCTATATTCTTGTCATAAATACATTGTGTAAAATAACACAATGTCCTGTTTCCGTCAAAGTATGTCCTAGACGATACATTTTCCAATAAAAATATTGTGGCTTGTGCAGCATTTCATTTGTCTGACTTGTCTGGCTTGCCATCTAATCTTTACACAGCATCTACAATTTAAAATAAACGGTACAAGCAGGGGGGATATAAGTCAGTCGTGTTGTGATGCCTGCTCTCAGGTCAAGTTAGGATATAAAATGTAACCGAAGCCCAAGTTAAGTATTACAGCAAGAGATTCCAAGTGAACTGTGAGATCTGTTAACAAAGAAAAAGATTATTATTATTATTATATGTGATTTAAAAGTGAGTTCTGTTTAACAGGAATGATAAAAAGTCTAATATGAAATAAAGACTAACAGATATCAGGATTTGAAAGCATTTAAATCTTTATTTTTTTCTGGAACTTTGACAGTAATTATTATATTTTTGATAATATGGCAGTGGAAACACTGCTGTTTCTGTCCACAGTGGCGTCCAAAATAAACACAATGTGAAAGTGCCTCGTAGAAGCTTTAAAGACCCTTATTGCACAACTGTGGCAATTTGTGTCATCACAGGGCTGACTATTTTATGTTGCACTATCAATATTTTTTCGTCATTACTATGTTCCATCAACATGATTCATATATTCTTGTCAGAATGGTAGAAGTTGGGGCACTTGCCTTGATTTTTATGTGGGAATGGTCTGCAGACTGTTGACAAACCTCCTCATGTAGATCAACTAGTTTCCTAGTTGAGTGTTTTTGGAGACACTCGAAATTGTGTTCCTGCTTCATTTTGTGTAGCTGCCATGGTCCATATCAATTAATTCAAAGGTGCACAGTGTGCTCCGTCTCATTTAATTAAGGAGAATTATGTCTGTACATCCCTACAAAGATGGCGCAGGAGGACAGCACCAATAAATCAAATGTCAGCCAGGCCAGCTAAATTTTAGTCACTCTGATGCATCTGTTAATAGTTTGGTGGCAGTGGGCAGACTTTTACTTGCAGATTCAAGTCAATAGTTACTGTGCAGCCCTGCTAATGGTCTTCTCTTCCCTTGATATAACTGAGGGATGTTTTTAAACCATTTTTTAAACTCATGTTTGTTCCTACATCTCATAAACCTGAAAACACAGGAGCCAAGATTCTAATCTCTGATATTGCTGTGCTGTTCTCTTTGGAGCTCCTGTCTTTGCAGTGAATAGGAGATGACTTTGAGAATGCTGTGACAGTACTCAGCCGGGTCTTGTAGGGTTATGGCTATGTTTTATGACTCAGAAATGTTAGTACTTACGAGAGCTGAAACTGCATTAGTGTGTACAATTAAGACACTCTAGATCAGAAAGACAACGTTCCCTGTGTTTTAATGCAGCTGCTCCTTAAGTCTTACTTAATGGCATCACAGATCTGTGTCACAATTCTTCAGTTAATATGCCTCCCCATGTCCATCCCATCCCATTCTTATGGAAGCAATATCTCAAGAATTCCTTGACAGAATTTCTTCAAATTTGGGCCCAATGTTCAGATTAAAAAATATATATATATATATTGATGTCTGATGAACTGATTAGAATTCATAGGTCAAAGGACAAGGTCTCTGTGATCCCATGTCCATCCCATTCACGTGCACGTAATATCTCAAGACTGCTTGACGGAATTTCTTCAAATTTGGTGTAAATGTCCACTTCGGCTTGAGGATTAAATGATTAGAATTTGGAGGAATTTGGGACGTTAAGGTCACTGTAACCTCACAAAACATGTTTTTGGCTAGAACACATAATTCATTTGCTAATTATGATGAACTTTCACACAAATATCTAGTCAGATAAAGTCATAATGTGAGGACATTTTATATCCAAAAAGTCAAAGGTTCACTGTGAGATCATAATGTTCTACAAAAACACTTGAAACTCTGTCAGTCATCTCTTAATACACTATACCTTTACACAATATGTTTTCATTAAATTCCTTCAAAATCCTTGCTTACATATATTACGTGAGTCTGTAGTACAGACATGGATGTCAGCTGCTTGACTGGTTGGTGGAGGCATGCAACCGCGAGGCGGTAATTCTAGTTGTATATCTGCTGTCAAGTCTGGGCTGTCTCACACCATTAACTGAGTCAGTCTTTAAATTGCCCGGCATTACTCAGCTGAGTTAACAAAAGCAATGTTAGCTAAGAATATTTGTGTTTTTTTTTCTCCCCATAGAATATCTTCAATAACCACATGCTGGATGTGAACGTCAGGTGGCTGGCTGTGCTCTACTTCAAAAATGGCATTGACAGATACTGGAGGAGAGTAGCGCCTCAGTAAGTGCCTGCTTGTCTCTCTTGTTCTCGATTGCTGTTGCTCGCACCAGCCTTGCTCTCTTTCTATCGTTGTCTTCTTCTTTCCTCCAGTGCTCATCTTTATTCTATCCCTCATTTTCTCATTCACTCTTACTCTGTCTTTTCATCAGTCTTAATCGCTCTTTTTGTTAGATTTGTAGTTGCATTTTTTTCAGTTTTGTCTCCTCATTGTCTCATTTTGCCCATTGTCTTCTCTTTAAACAGTTATAGCTTACATCTGTAGTTCTTTCTCGACCACTTTTCACAACCTTCTTCTTTCTTTTTTTTTTTACCTTTCATTCTGTCATTGTGCTCTGATTTTATACTCAGTTTATTCTTTTGTGTCTCTTTGTCTGGTGCTAGATCGGCTTTGAGCCTTACAGTCTGTCTTTGGGTACCTGACTAGCTGGCTTTTGTTAGATTTGAATTGAACATTTGCTCTTAAATTCGCAGGACAGTGGTTGGCCGGAGGTAATCAGTTCTGCCTCAGCACTCTGTGGCCACTCTTTGACCACTTCAAATTATTGCTGTTCTCTTCTTTCTGAAGTTTTCTCCCATAACTAAAGTTGTTTTACTCTTGTCAGTAGTTCAGCAAACTGCCAGAGTGCTGTGCAAGGGGTTCTGGCCCTTTGGGTTATTTATCTGAATACCTTTGGTCCATTGTCATTAATCCAGGAGCTGGATACTGCGTGGGACAGCACACTGCATGTGGTGTCACTATGCAAAGCATGGGCCTCATTACATAGCATTCTTATTCTGTTGCTTATAATCAGTGTGATTTACAGTAATTGCATCAGTTCTTTTCTGTTTTAACCATAAGAAATCAAGAATCTAACATGCTGCAATATTCTTAAATACTCAGAAGGGCATGATGAATTCTTTGATCCATTATTTTTTTCCCTTATTTCTTTGTAAAACTAGCCAAATGTAGATAAAATGATGTTTTCAGAAATTACAAGTGCACGCTGGCTCACTGGCATGGCTGACTGAGTCACTTAAGTGTAATGGAGCCATCATTAATGTTATTAGTTCCACCTTTGCTTTTTCTGCTGTTACAAGTCAAAAGGACTGCAGTGAAAAAGGTCAATTCCTTTTTCATAACTCCCCCTCTTGCCTTTTATATTAATGCTATCCAGGACTGTACACAGGCCTCCCAGTTGTCCATAAAATGCTAGAATTTTGACATTGGAATTAATTTTAATGTGATTCATGTAAAGAAGCCAATAGAACATTTTTAATGATCTCAAACAAAACTAAAACTTGCTTAACTGAGTGATTTTCTGATTGTTTCAATGTTAGTTATATACTCTGATTAACACATAACTTCCCTCACATGATCTATAAAGAATTATCTCATCTTTACACTCGACAGATCCTTGCCAGGTTTGGGAGACAGATCTCTTGTCTTTTTTTTTTTTTTAGTTTCCTCCTCTCTCTGCAAATCCCCTTCATCTGTTTTAGGGTCTTAGCTTACAACAGTGCATTACTGAGTTTAACAGAAAACCCTTCACTATTTTTGGTGGCTCTTCCACCTTCTTGTATATAACTGAAGGTGTCTTAGGAGATGTGAAAAACTATAGTACTTAATGCCAGAATTATTTTTTAAATTTACGTCACATACATGAAATATTAGTGAAACAGAGGAACACAGTGTTCTCTGCAAGTGCTGTCTCATGGCGGATTAGACAGTCAGTGCCAGAATTAGCCAGACACGTTTTCTGTCAGTAGCGGGGTGATAAATTGTTGTAACAAATGTTTTTTTGTTTCTTTTTTTGTGCCGCATTAACTCTCAGCTCAGAAAGGTACACAGGTTTTGGCCAGGCTAAAAATGCTCTAATTAAAACTCACATTTTTGAAAGTCACAGGTCATTGAGGTTGAGTAATAATAATAAAAAACATAAATCATGGATGAGCAATCAAAGCTTTGTCTGTCTGCAGTCAACCAAAGGGGCACACTCATTGCAGCTTTTTACTGGGAAACACTAACTAATAGATTTCACTGTGAAACTTCTCCAGTTGATTACTTACAAAGAAGAAGAAAATTATTTTGTATATTACACATTTTCTAAAATTTTACGCTGCATTATCTAATGCCAACTTTTGGTGAATTTAGAAGAAATCTGCAGAAGCAAAGAGATAAAGTTAAGTAAAATAATCTAAATTTAAATGTGTTTTGGATGGTTTCTCTGCCCTAGTCTGAAAGAACACATCTCAAAATTGACCAGTGCCTGAACAAACATTGTTTTTGCTTCTAGCGTCTCACCTTCACGCACCTACAACCTGATACCGATGTTTTCAAACTGCAGGAGAGTTGCAGGGGGCGTATGCGAGGCAGAAATTCTGTGTGAGGTGAAAGGGACATACTGGTGTTCTAAATGCAACTGGAGGTTAGTTAGTTATTGGGTGGCTTTAAAAATCCCTGATCTAACACAACCAGAATGAATGCCCTGCAAATGAGGATTCATGAAAGCCATGTGCAATGGGGCATTGAGGCAATGTGCAATTTTTTGGACATGCTTATTTAATTGAATTCTTTTGTGAGTGTATTTTATGGTGGGGGATACACCTTTGCTTTTGACTGTGAGATGTCTCCTTGATGTGCAATCAGTCTCTTTTGCAAATGGAGTGTGCCATAGTTTGAGATTTGAACATTTTTTTGTTAATGTGTCATGCATACAAACACGCCCAGCCCACACAGGCTTACGAGACACCACAAGTTTATATAAGCCAGGTCCAGAATGCACCCATTTGCATAATTCTGTCAAAAGGCTGACAAGCATGCTCATTCCTGTTTGCTGAGATGCCTTTTCCTTGAAAGGGGTTTTAAATACTTTTCATTGCATTGCTCAGAATGACCTGGAAAAAAAACTGTAAATGTATCTTAGGGAATAAAACCAAAATGCATCCTGCAAAAGTAATAGTCTATTTGAAATAAATGAAAGTAGTTTACTGCAGAAAATATAAACGATAAAGTTGGCACTACCTGTTTTGTGAATAGCTACAGGCTGTATTTTCAAAGATTTGCCAAAATTGCCTGCCTGCCTTTCCAAAGTGGAAATCAAAGGCAAGGAAATAATACAGTACTCTTGCATTGAGAACCTCACCTTAGCTACCTACAGTGAAAGGGTTTTTCTCACCAAATCTTTTGTTTTGTATTGTTTTTTTGAACTGTCAACTGAAAGAAATTCTTAAAAAACCTGGCTCAGGTGATCAAAAACATTTAGACCACCTAAAACTCATTAAAAAAACTCAAAGGAACTCTCTTTTAAGACAATTAAAATACCTTTATTGTCATGACATGATCACGCTAGACCTTCAAAAAATTTAGACAACCTGCCTTGGATTAAAATGAAATGTAATGATGTGCAGTTATATTCCTATCTCAACTGTGGCTGAACTGAAATAAGATGACAGCCAAAAAAAATTTGGGATTTTGCTGTTTTTTGCCTCTTGTGTCAGGATGGCTTTACTCTCTGTGACTCATCTCTGTGCCCATCATGATTTTCTTTTTATCCACCAGTCATCAGATTTTCTGGTTCCTTTTGCGTACGAGCACAAAACAAGGCTCAGGAACATACTTGCTTATGTTAATATATCTTTTAATCTCCCGTCCATATTTCTTTAAAGCTTGCCTCACTCCCAGATTCCCAAAATATGTGTGTTGTAAATCTTGTTTCACTAATTCACACTAACACCCCCCCCCCCCCCAGTAATTTGTCTTCCACCCATATCTCTTCTCTCTCTGCCCAAGGTTACTGCGTGATTCATTCCTCACATCAAACGCTCTCCCACTCCATCTAGCTTCAGCAGCAGTTCAAGTAGACAAAACGGGGTAAATTAGGGTAAAAATTGTTTTTCTACAGATTCACGCTGTCACTGTTTTGCACACCCCCCCTACTCTGTTTGCAAAAACTTCCACTCATGTTGCAGAATGCAAGATATGAGTTGGAGGAGAACAGGGGGTTTATCCAAAGCTTACTGATTAAATCAGGCAGCTGGCAAGTCCTGCACTATAGTTTGTTATACAGGGATTTAATTGATCCCGTAACAACTTGGCACTTGATGTCATATTCATATCTTCACCATATTAAATCTGGAGGTTTGCATGTCCAGAATTTGAAATGAAATTATAAGGAGTCTCTCAGGATATGAGCAGGGTTCAACTATGCCAGGGTGACTGGCACGCTGTCATCATAATGTGACAAGATAACTAAGTAGCACTGTCTCCCTGCACTAAGAAGGTCTAGGTTTCAAAACTGGCCACTGTGTTTTGTCTCTGAAGACTTTGCATGTGTTCTCCTGCATTCTTATGTATTTCTCTCTCTGTGTCGTTCAGTCTCATTTTTTCTGTCTCCGTTTGTGGGGATAAAATCTTAAATTTTGACCAATCTTAAATAAAGCTTCTCTGAGTGGTGCACAACTGAACAAACTATGCTAAATAGTCAGATAGGCAATGCATGAACAATGTGTTTACTGATATTTGGTGCCCATCATTTTTATTTATTTATTTATCCCTTAAATAGCCAGGAAGGTCCCATTGAGATACTAGATCTCTTTTTCCAGAAAATCCTTGTCAAGACGGCAGCACAAGCAGTTTCACATAAGACAGTTTTCACAGATTAGAACACATGGAATGCATAATAAACAATGCAATGGCAATAGTAAAATATACAGGCCAGAACACCATATCGATATCCAATTTGACCTCACGTCTAGGATTATGTAAAACAGCAACATGTTTCGTCAGGGCGTTTGTAAAAGACCTTTATTTTGCATCAGTTCTGGTCTGAACATTAGTTGTTGAGAGATATCCTCCGTGCTAACCACACACATTGATGGTTATGCTGTTTTTGTGTTGATTTTTCCTTTAGTAAGTCCAGACACTGCGTTACCTTTGCTGTTCTTCACTCTTTCTTGACCCCCTCACTGCTTCTCAACATCTTTGTTGTTGGTTTGTTCACAGTGCTTTATCAGAAGAGGAGAAGACGTCATTGCGTGCTGGACTCATTACAAACTTCAATGAGCCTGTTAATCAGGTTAGTTGAAAAAAATGGAGTGTACAAAAATCTGTGTTTTGCATGTTATAGTCCATTTCACATATAATTAACTTTTTTTACTGCTATATTTCATTACAGTGATTGCTCTATGTTTTGAAAACAGGATTGCATGAGTTTTAAAATTGCTTGAAATGGGTCATCCATCATAATGAACACAGATCTGTAATTGTTGCTATCAAAGCTACATTAGTGTTTAGTTAATTTTTTTATGCTTAAAATCATTTGCCTCACCCCCTATCTTTAGACCTCTGTGTGGTAATGTAATTGTAAGTGTAAATTTACATGAAAAGTGTGCACTGCATTGCATTGCAACTTGCAAAATAATAATTGACATGCCAAGCACATGATGAATTACCTGCTGTCACAAAGTTTCAAGCGACTTTCATTGACATGCTTCAGTGGGTGGCTGGAAAGTAGAGAGAACACAGAGAAAATCAAATGTTTGTCGTAGGACATACTCTAGAATTTGTAGTAATTTGGCTGAAACATGCAAGTCCACTCTGCTATAATTATGCCTGCTTTGATGTCAAACTCTATTGAATACTGGTCTGTGTTTCTTTGTGTAATTTGATCAAGTGGACTCTACAAAAAGACTTTGACCAGATTTTATTTCTTACATCGCCTCCTTGTGCTTTCAAGAAATGAAGTGCAAGGGGAAAAAAAAAAACCTTTTTAGAAGCCCAGTTGTTCTCATTAAGGAAGTGTTGTGAAGGCAGCTGCGTTTTCAACACTGCCAATGTATTTCAACCACCTGTTGACATCAAAACTGTTGTGATTTTTCTGATGGCATCTAGACTTAGTTAGATCAGACCATCTGTTCCATCCAAACAAACAGATCTCATCACAGACAAAGAGGGAAGGGAAGTTTGCAGATTGTGTTCTTGTCTTTAGAAGATAAAATGTAGTAATATAGGCAAAATCGATGTACTCTTATTAGTCCCAGAGGAGGTCAATAGTGATTATGGTAAGAAATGTACTGTGGAATACCACAGACACACATTGTCCCTGTAGGAAAGAAGATTTTCCATTAGGAAAGTAATAAAAGCTTGTTACCCAACACTGGCACTGAGAGTATTATATTATATCACATTCAGAGCCACAATTATATGTATGTTTCATAGTGTAAAGGTTTGTTTTTGTAATGGTATGAATTTTTCATGTCACACAATCCTATTCACAATCCCAACTGGGGATAGGTATATCCTTGTTTGGTGCCTGGGCAGTGACATATATATTGGACAGTGCAGTAAATGAAAGATAATAGGAGAAAGATGGTTGAATGTTGAGTCTCGTACCCCACTCATCAAATACTGATGTTTTGGAATGAGACTAAATGATCAATTATCTTACTGACCTGTGATTGGCCAAAGTCACATGCTAGAAGGCAGAAAAAACAGCCAAGTGGAGGAGCAGAAGTTGAGTTTTCTCTGAGACCATTTGAATTACATTATGCTTAAAGGTTATGATGGAACCTTTGCCAAACAATGCCAAAAATACCCCAGCTTTAATATAGATGTCTGTATGCTAAATATGATAATCCCTGTCATTGTGCTGAAGGTTTTTCCCATCAGGCACACATAAACAGCCTTAAGCAAGAAACGGATGTAAATGTAACACAATAAAATAAGGTTAGAAGAGGCAATTAAAGACACTAATTGTGCACATAGCAACTTCATTCGAGGGTCAAAAAGTCTGTTGATAAGCCATCCCTTTTACAGTTGTCAGGGGAATGCTGCACCAAACAAATAATTCAGGAATCAAGCAGTGTGTAATGCATCTGTCTGAGGAGACATGGAAGGTGGCCCTGAATGGTGGCCATCCATCCAGGTTTCTGCAGCTTGTATGTCCCTGAGGGAGAGCACTCCAATATCAGGACTGATAGGGTCCATATGGCGAGCAATGAATGCCATTTAAATGCCATATGTCTCACCAGTCACAACCTGTCCTTGTTGAATCAAAGCTCCAGAAGGGCTTGTGCATGTTCGTGCATCAAGTGTGGGTGTGCCAGTGTTGAATGGACAATTCATTTTTTATTTTGTATTCCCAGAAAACTGTGGGGCCACACTTTTCTTTCTTCTTTTCTTAGAAAACATAATGACCTATTGATACTTGAAAATTAAATTTGCATGCACACTGATTGTGAATTGCTAAATTAGATTGCTAATGAAGTAAAAGTGTGTTCATCAAAGCATGAATTTTATAGACAGTTCAATAAATTCTCATTTTCTTGTTTCCAACTGTGGGTTGTACTGTAAAATGTTAATCTGGATCCAGATATCTAAAAGAGCTGCTTTAATCATTGTCATATAAATGTAATAACTGGCTAGATTAATGGATTTTGGAATTAAAGGTGTAGCTGCCATCAAAGAAAATATTAGGTCAGCTCAACCATGAATTTAAACTACAGTTTTACACTAGTTAGTATCATTTATAAATTGATAGTGTGATTTGTAGGCTTGTAACAGGACAGTCAACTTTATGTTTACTTTTATTGATCGAAATTGGGAGGACAAAATATTAGAAAAGCTTCTCAGTGTATCATAACACAATTCACCACAAACTACAGGCTCCAAAATGACCATAAAGTTAAATCAAGACCTCTATAAAATGGTCACAACAACAAAAAAGAGACATAAACTTCATGAAGGAAGGATTTACTGCAGGGTTGTTGCATTAGACTGGCTTAGTTTTCTAATAAACTGACAAGTCAGTGTGTATTTGTTCTTACCACTGAGCACCAGGTTTTTAATACGTTGATTCAAATAAACTGCACCTGCTGATTCAACTGGATGTTTATGCTAATACTATATTTATGATAGACCTGTGAAAAGTTAATTACTTTGTCAGGATGTGTGAACCACAGCTGTCAAATCAACTAGGCTTATGTGTATATATTTTGACAGAAAAATCAGCTATTAAAGCTGGTGTTTAAATACAAACAGAAGCTCACTTCCCACTAAGTGCAGAGGTAGAAAGTGTCCTTTTCAGTCTGGACACTTGACCTCACTGTGAATCTTAAATGATTAGGTGTTTCACCTTTAACAATGTCAAAGATATGGGCTAATTTGAATGATAATTGCTCAGCAAGAACACTTTGTCAAGGGTCAAGAAATATATGAAACTGTGACAAAGTCATGTTACGCATACAGTATTTCACACATAGTATAGTCCCAATAGTAAAGGCTATAAATATCTCTCTGTTAAGAAAGGTAATTTAATCTACATGACTAACTCATGAATAAAGGGCAGTATGAACACTATGTTGTCTACAATATTAATTTGATTTGTGTCTAGGACTGTGCTGATAACCACATTCCCAAAATATCAGCATCATGTAATGCCTCCTGCAGGGTTGAGCTCATTACCATCATCACTGCAAATTTTATTTCGAGGGATCGATCTCATGTTGAGATCAGTGCATTGATCAATTAATGCATCTATGCATCAGCGCTGTCACAAACAAGTCAGGAACAGAGCGTGTGATTGGTCGACAGACTCAACCCAAGGCATCTTGAGATTGCGAGTGGGCAGCTAACAACAACAACAACAACTGTTTTTAATGTGGAAAAATGGATAAATAACTACAGAAGACATTTGGTGTTGGATTTATCATTATGGATTTCTTTTATCATGTCTGCAGCAAAGACTGCTGTGCAAGGCTGGATTACAAAGCTCCTGAAAGATGTCGTAAAGGTACTGAGTTAGCATTAGCTTAATGTTAGCCCTTCCTGCTCAGCTTACTTCGGGGCTAACCTCCTTCACTTTTCCTGCAGTTGGGAAATAATCGACAAGACTTTTCTTGGTCTTGAGAAGCTGCAACGTTTATTAATTGACTTACTGTAACCTTAAAATGCGAGGCAGCTGGATTCACAAGATCTGAGAGAAGTGGTTCTAGAAGGGACTACTCGCAGCTGCGAGTAGTGCTGTCGTTCAGGTGTGACGACAGCACTGGTATCTTTGAATAAAGTTCAGTGAAATGTAATTATTAAGGCAGTCCCATTCCCTATTTGTAGTCATTTAAAGTCACACCTTAAGACATACCACATTCTAAAGTGATGTTCAAGATATAGTAAAATTCCTTTGGCCTAATCACCTTCTGCTGTGTTTATGCTTTGCCTCTGGTCATTTTTATTTTCTCTCTGTGTTTTTCCAACAGATAGCAACCCAGATTGCAGTTCTGATAGCCAAGGTGGCCCGTCTGGATTGCCCCAGGCAATGGCCAGAGCTCATTCCCATTCTGCTCGAGTCCGTGAAGGGTCAGGATGGCCTGCAGCAGCACAGAGCACTGCTAACCTTCTATCATGTCACCAAAACCCTTGCGTCCAAACGTCTGGCGCAGGACAGGCGGCTTTTCCAGGATGTAAGTCCACAGTTTTAGCCACTTTTTGTTTTTGTCACCAGTCGCAGCTTATGCATCTTTACACCCCTATTTTTTAATCTTATTGCATGTCAGTCATTCACTATCCTTTCTGGCTATCTGTCCTCTGCAATTGATGGAGCAGCTGTGCACACCTGAAGAAAGGTGACTTTAGGTCAACAAGTGATGAAAAATAAAACTTGAGCTCTGTCCTCTAAACTTTGCTGCTTTTGTAGTTAGCTGCCTTTTTTCTTTTCTTGTGTTCTGCCCTGTGACTTTGTCATGTTCCTTTTTTCTTTTACTCCTTTTTTTCTGCAAAGCCTTTTGAATGTGAATACATGAATAGTAAGATTATCCTGGGAGTTGCAGGTTTTTTAGTTTCATATTTAGCCTGAAGGAGATGCTGTTTAGCTACTATTTGAGACATATCAAATAGGAGATTTATGGCAGCCAGATTCTTTGCACACACGTGTCTTTTCATGCATGATGCGAGGTGAGTGTGACTGACGTGTTTGGGAATAGATTTGTTGTCTGCATTGCTAGTTGTGTATGTAAGAATGATTGACTTAGAGGGAGGGTTGTTTGTGTGAGTTAATGTTTCTTTCAAACAGGCAGTGAATCAGAGGAAATGCTCTTTTTTGCCATCCATGGTTTTAAAAGAACACACGATTTAAGCAGTAAGACAGTCGTGAAGAGAATGGGTTTAGGGCAATAACATGATCAAACAGACCAACAGAGTGAGAAAGAGAGTGGCAGAGACATACCAGTGGACAGTAGAGGCAGTGACTGAGATCAAATAGTTGGACATCGTGCAGAGGCACCCTCTATGCCAAAATGTGTGCCCTTAGGCAATACGAGGAACAAAGGCAGTCTGAGCCCCATTAAACAGTGCAGTTTTTAAATGATGCACTGATGACTTTGACGCTAAATGGCCCATGCAGTACTCTCTTTCCCCTGTCATGGCATTAAGTGGCTCGGTGGCCACGCATACACACACACACACACACACACACACGCACCACGCATTGTGAAGAGGTGACAAGACAAAGGACAATGCAACACTGTTAATTTCCGTTCCAGTGGCATACTTCACCCCTTGAGTCTAAGTGTTTTTTAATGTGCAGTCAGACTGTAGGACATCTTCACTGATTTTGAACCGTAAATGACCTCAGTTTCTGTAGCTCTCTGTTAGGGATATTCCTAGCAACTAATTTCCACTGTCTATTAAACGGGAATTTTAAGTTAGACTAGCCGACTAATCTAAAAGTAAGAAAACACTTGTGAAAACAGTAAAAACTGAGCAAAATGTATGACTTGATAAGGCTAAACATTGTCTGAAAAAGTATGGCATGTATTAAGAGCTATGTGAAGCTAATATAATGTAAAATTAATCGCATTCTCCAATAACCAAAATATTTTAAATGCCACTGAAATGTGTGCTGCTTTGCATCATGCATTATGAACATATTGCACATTGTTCTACAAAACATGAGAACAGCTCACTAAATGCATGATCTTTTCCGACTGAGCAGGATCACAGCGTCTACAGGTAACCAGTACGTATCATAACTAAGTTGCAACACAGTGTGGCTAATGTTAGCTGTACTAGCACTAGCAGTCTCTCTCCTGGTAGATTAACATCCACATGCCTTTGCAAAATGTGGCTGTGCTTTGCTCAGGTTGAGTGGTTATATGCCTCTTAACACAGCCTACATACACCCGTTCTTTTCATTTTCTAGATCAAAATACTGACAAACCTTGCTGGTTTTATGACATGTTAGTGGTCCCACTTTACGAATACAAAAACTTAATCATGCACAATATGAACTCGTAACAATACACACATCATCTCAGCATACACAATCATAAAAATACAACTCACAGTACATGAGTCAGCACTATACATCATATCACATTAATCTACTGCCGCAAAGTCTGGATCACCACCCTGTATCCTAGTATAGATGCATCCAGCGACCGCTTTGTGTGTCCGCCATCTAGTGGTGGCACATTGTAGGGATGGGAAATATACTCAGTTCTAAGATGCATTACGATGCAGATGTGCAAGACTCTGAATCGGTTCATAAATGTCAAAAATGTATTTTCTAAATGTCAATTAACATGAAGTTGACGGAACGAAAAGGGCGCAACTCAGCTGCGAGGGCAGCACAGCATTCGGACAGTCTACAACGCGCACACGCTAGAGTTATCAACAGTTAACAGGGAGATTTACTTCATCTTCTCAAAAGACGTAAATACTTTTTACCATCCCCCCGAGATGTTAAGTAGTTTGTGGAGCGGAGTAGCAATCAGCTGTAACAAATGAGAGCAGCAGAGCAACTTTCATCGCGACATTTAACTACTCAACTCAACATCTCTGCTCACTCTGTTTCACCACAAAAACTCTCTGCCTGCTTTGCATGTTGGACACGAGATCTTTTCTCAGGGCTGACGGTGCAGCAGAGAGGGTTTTCTCCACTCCTGGAGACATAACATGAATAACACCACATACAGCGAAACACTCCACCTGCCCCTCATGTTTTTTTATTGTCATCCAGGCTGGAACTGTAGGATTCTTTCAAATTGATCGATTCATTAATTAATGCAGTTGACTTTTTTTTTTTAAATGAAAATGCTGCAGAGTATTTACTATTTATTTACAGACTGTGCCTCCCTTTCTATTAATTCAGTCAAAAATAGATTCTGAATCAAACCAGACAAAAAGATCCCCCCCAGATGTGTCTTATGCATCATGTTTACTTCCAAACTAGGCTACTTCTTGAGTTTTGGTGAGGATGGCTGAAGGTGGGCAGCTGCAGATAAATACAATCCAACCCTGAGCCCATGGCTTAAAAGTTATAAATTTTGATTTATTGAGGTGGATCAAGATGCATTGAGAATCGTTTTATCATCGAATCTGTGTCTGCTGGTTTTTTCTAGAAGGGAACCCTAAATTTGTGAGACTGTCAGGTCTGGGGTTCTCTTCTATACACTGTGTCTGCTGTTGCCTGCTGTCAGCGACAGTATGAATAATTGGATTGATGACGTTAAACAGCGGCCCTCGGTAACTGATGAAGGCACCTTTTAGGATGGCGATATTAATGTTCTTCAGACTTTACATAGCAGTTAGATGTTGGTTGAGACAATAGCCAGAAATGGATAATGGAGAAGAGAAATCCGGCCAACCTCTGCCACATTTAAGTGATGAAGTACTGTGTTTTAAAATTTTACCTTGTTGTAAAAGTAATGTTCCATAAAAAGTAAGTGTAAAAGTAGAATATTATACTAATACTGTAGGGAGACACCACCTCAGCAATGGCAGCTTGTTAACTTTTGGTACTTTGTTGGATTCATCTATGCCAGATACTAATTTCATTAATTAACTTGACAGCACAAGGATTTTATCGTACATATTACTTAGCTGCTTTTGTGGTTTCTGTAAAATTTTGGCGGCCCTGTTCACTTTTTTCTGCAGCTTGCTCCTCCTCTGAAGGTTGAGGTTACCAAAGCACATGATCATGGTAAAAGATAGGATGCCTTCCTAAGGAAAACGGTTGTTTTTATAGTGAGTTGGATGTTTTTGAAGAACAAACTGATTAGTCACTGAATGTTACCGCCAGTTATTCTGAGTCTGGATTGGACTGCTGAGTATCTCTTCATGTCTAAGCTCTCTTTTACCCACTTTGTTTACACTGTTCTTTTTCTCACTCTAGTACAAACATAAGTGCTGTTAATGTGTGTGGGGGTGTTGGAGCGTGTCTTCTTGTGCTCTGAGTGTGTGCATCGTCCCAGCTAAAACTGTTTGTAGACCATGTTGACTGCGTCATTGGAGATGATGCATGAGCAGCAGTACTTAACTAGCTCTTTGTTTTACTGGTCCACTTATTGAAGTTTAAGCTGTGAACTCAACTAATTTGCCTGACACGGAGCTAAACAGGTAGTGGGAGAAGAAGGGAAAGGGAGGATTGGCAGAGAGGCAGGGTGTGTGGGGGAAGAAGTGAGTTGCAATAGAAAGGCTGCTGATGACAGGAGGAGGGATCACATAAAGAGAAGTTATTGAGTAAAGAAGAAAAGGTATAAAGATAAAGTTGAAGCTATATTGAAGTAGAAGGAGAATGGAATTGGGACACTTTTATAAGTGATTTCTGCCTCCCAACTTATGCAGAGTAGGGTTGTCATGGTACCAAAATTTTAAACTTTCATGCAACACTCAGTACCGCTTTTGATACCACAGTGAAAAGGAATGACAGTCCTAGGCATACAAAATAGGATATTTTTTTCCTTTTTTTAAAAATTAGCAACCTGCACACTGTGCTGGTACAGAAAAAGTCACTGAACACTTACTGGTTTTGCTACAAGCCAAATCACAGGCAGGAAAATAAAGCCCAAACTGAACTGTGGTCTTGAATGAGCACTTAGATCTTTTCTTTTTTGTGCTTCAGTATAAGGGTGTACAATATGATTATATTAGATTGTGAAGGATTAGAATGAGAAAGAGTCCACCATCCACCATTACAGAGACATTGTTTTATCATGCTACAGTGTACCTTCTATCCACGCCAGCTCTATTCTCAGCTCCTCCACACACACATACACAGAGTGAGGTTGGTGCAGAGCAGAGACGCTGCAGGTGGAGAGGCAATGAAATATAACAGGTGAAGTAACTGGAAGATTACTCAATAACATCTACAATTGTTATTGTAAGTAAGTGCAATAGAACCCACAAGAGCGAAAAGCCAGTACTTTATCAACACACTTGTTCAGCCAGCATTAACGTGTAAAACAGCAGGGAAGCAGAATAAATTATCACTCTCCATATGTTTACATAGGTGCAGTGCGCTGGCTCGACTAATAGTGAACTGAAACAAGCCAAAACGTAAGCTGTCTGTATGTTGTCAAACTGTTTAGCTTAGTTTGCCATGTATGTTAAACTTTGTATAATTGTTGTAAACTTACTGCTGGATGAGACAAAGAGCCCCTCCCCTCTCTGCAGGCAGACACCTGCAGGCAGTGAATCACCTCAGCATCAGAGGACACGATGAAGATACTGACTGATGTCTGTGTTCTCCATTCTTTATAAACTTCACTCAGTGTTTTGATGTCAGGAATTTGATTTTTATTTTATAAATGCACAAAAGTAGTGTAGTGCATCCGACTTTTTTTTAATTCAAATTTTAGATTTGATTCCACTCAGATATTGAGATTATATGGTGACTTTGCTGTGGCAAGCAGCAGTTTACAGTTGCTGCTCTAATTATTGTTAATTATAAAAATATTCAATTCACACAGATTGCACACACAGATTAAAATTTGTTCAAAAAGGTACTTTGGCACAAGTGGTCTGTTCTTTTTTTTTTTGATTGGTTACTGTTTGGTAACTTGCAAACCAGCATGAAAAAGAATCCTGATAAATTGTGATCCTGCCTTAAAAAAAGTGATATGATCTTTTCATCATATTTCCCACCCCTACTTCAGTACTTTTGATATTCTTGAATATCAGAATTGTATTGTTTCAAACATGTGGTATTAAAAAAATCTTGAATTATCAATACTTGACAACTTGACAACCATAGTGTGGTGATGGTGAGGAGGGAGCTGAAGGGGAGGAATCCTCAGTGCCTATTTCCTTTATTTGTAAAAAATAAGATATGGGATAGAAAATTTGACACTGAGAATTATAACAGTATTCTTATTCCTTATAATAAGAGGAATTAACAAGTGGAGATTAAGCAAGGGGCAAAAAAACAAAACAAAAAAAAACATTAATCTGAAAAACTGATCCATGATCAGACACCACACATAGTCAATACTTGAGAAAAGCTTCACGTGGCAATATAGCCCATGCCTGAATGACAATGTTTCACGATGAAGCCGTACAAGTGAAAATGATATTTCTGAGTAATAGACTCTCCTTGCCACCAAACAAGATGATTGTTCAGGCTCAATTTTACAGTTGAACTGTGGATGATACTGCCCCGGGCAGCAGCATGGAAGACGAGATGACATATCAAAATGGATATAACTCAGGGACGTGCACATCAAAGCACATCTCAACACAGGTGTGTCAAGCCTGATCCCACCAGGCAGGTGTACGTCAGTTTCTGTCATTCATCCACTGTAACGTGGTATTATCTGGCGTTTCCAAGAGGCCAGTGTGTCATATGTGGGCATGTGCACTGTAACACCCACATGTTTGTTACTTTTTATTACCAAACTGATGGAGAGTACAATAGAACATATTTTTGCTTTAAGCAGAGTAGTATAAATACTTCTATAGACGAACACAGACACATACACTCAGAGTTTAAAAAAATGTATTTTGTGCTTTGGGATTTTTTTTGTTGCCGCTCAGAACACATGAATCATCAACCCAGACCTCCAGCTTTTTCTGTTTTCTGTCTTCTCATTTCTCTATATAGTATATGGCTGAAACAAGACTGCATTCTTTTAGCAAAGAGAGTTTTTTTTGGTAATAATAGGTCTACATTGTTGAATGTTTTCTATGAAAAAGTAAAAAGCTGTACAGAGGTTATCCAGAGCAACTACTTTTTATAAGAACATTTCAGCTTAATTGTGAAACCATGAAAAACAATAGTTGTGAAGAAACTGAGCTGGCCTTATATTGAATTTGTTTGGTTGTTGTGACTCTCAAACATGCAATAAGTTCAGAGATGAATGGGCCAGGTGATAACCAGCCTCTGGCTTTGTGCATTTGAATCGCAATAAAGGGGCAATATCCCACAGGATGGGTATTCATAAACAGATTGTCAAGTGAAATGAACTGTACTTTTTTTTAGATGGGTTTGGTTTGTGAACTCTTCATGCTAGAATAGGGAATCAGCTTGCAGATGGAAGAAATTGTTTGCTTTTATTGAAATTTGCCTCTCTGTTGTCTCTGTCTGCATTTGTGAAAGGGAGCAGATACATGCAAATACACAGGTCATACAACAGTCAGAGCTTTCCAACGCGAACACGCATGCACACATACAAAAAAACAGACAGACTCTATGCACCACATGGGTGGGAAAAATAATTGATTCTTGGATGCATCAGAATTCTCTCTTGAATGATTTAGCAACAATTCACAAAAGTCATTATCTGGAATTCAGATGGTTCTGCAGTCACTGCCAGCCAGCTAAATAACAGACTGTTTGCCCCCGTCCTGCCAACTTACTTAAAAATATATCAGCTGACATACTCACGGTTATCAAGGGAGTAGACTGAGAGATCAGTCCACTCGTAGGAGGTTGCATGTTATGAAGATGTAATCTGTCGTCAGGGGACACCAGTAGGTTGTGGTATGGGTTACTTTTTCAAGTGTGGTAAGCTGTACTGTTTGATACTTTTCAGTGTGCCACCTGGGGCCATAATGGGGATTGTAGTCTGGCTCAGTAAACGACATCAAGGTTCGGCAAGCCTCACCTTAAGACATGCTGAACAAGTCTTTTTCCATAATGTAAAAAACACATTTATTGTGTGATTGTTTGGTGCTTGCCAGCAAACAGCAGGTGTGGTTGTTTGGTTCACCACTGGCTGCTAACTACTTTAGTGCTTGTTGCACACACAGTATTCTATACTCTGTGCCTTCAAGTTTGTCAAAAGTCTGATTGTTGCACAATTGTTTTGACCACAGCGCCTATAAATGTTAGAATTTTTATTTTCTGCTTATCTGGGATTGGCTCATGACTAAGCAGGGTATTCCAGATGTCCCTCTCCCGAGCGACACTTTCCACCTACTTCTGGGTGATCCCAAATCATTCCCAGCCCAGATGAAGTATGTAATCTCTCCATGGAGTTCTGGGCTGCTGAGGTCTTCTCTGAGTTAGATGCAAGGTTGGGTATTGTTTGGATTTTAATGATTACAATTCTGGTTCAGCTTATAGATTCCTGATTGATTGACACCTAATTTTTTTTCCCCCACCTCGCTCTCTGGGAACTTTGCCCTGATTGGCTAGTAGGCTTCTTAATTCCTCCGTTGGCTAGGTTTATTATAGAGGACTTTTTGCGTGGATATGACTACAGGTGTGTTTGAGATTTCAGCTTGCCTTTCTGTAAGCCTTGCGAAAACCTCTGCTGCAGAATGATTATATCCCTTCCAGCACCAGTAGGTGGTTAGGATGCAAATACATCCCAGTCGCATAGCATTTTATACCATACCAACCACTGTATATTGATCATTAGTATATCTTCTGTGGGCATATTCTGCTGTGTAGTCAGACCTACTTTTAGCCAGTAGAATACTGTTAAAGTGACCCTAGATCCAAAAGGGAAGTGTTAAGACGCATACATGTACCCACACATCAGTTGATTGCCTGAAAAAAGAACACCAAGAGTGGGGAAGAATTTGAGATCGTTTCCTCAACTTGGTTTATCACTTAGAGGTTCCTTGCATTGGATTAGACTGGGATCTGTGGAATAGAGGGTGCCAAGCTCTCGAGAAATCTCTGCAAAGAAGAAACTTGCCAGTTTTGCAGCTTTCTTTAAAGAATCTATCAAAGCCTATGCTGTGCTGTCAAAGTAGGGATTTCTCTTTCAGCAGGCATACATCATCACCATCCTAAGGACTGGTTCTCAGATTTCTCCCACTTGACACTTCAGTGTTACAGACATGTAGTTTTTCTGTCAATGAGTTGTTCACTTTCTGTCTTTGAGATGTAGTCTTGTCATTGAAACTTTGCACTGACTAATTTTCACATAGCTTTTAACTAAGTAGCAGAAATGTCTTTAACCATCACCTTTAAAAGTGTAAGAATATCTTAGTTTCTTGTCTTCTTTAGCATTGAATATTGAATATTGAATATTGAGGCACAATGTTTGAATAGTTCCAGAGATGCAATTTTTACCTCTTTTCTGTTCTGTTTATTCTTTTTATGAAAACACCAACTGAAGCATAATCCAAAGCTCATTATTGTGACATGGCAGATTTGTTATATTGTCTGAGCTGCTGGGCCAGACGATATACTACACACCTGATGGGACTGAAAGTACTTTTGTCTACCTTTTGATGATCTTGTTTTGCCTCTACGGGAGAATGCTTTCATTGAAAAAAAAAAACAAATGTAATGGGTTTGGGCTCAAATAATGTTATGGCAGTGACTGTAATAGGAAGTTCATTTGTATCTAAATTAGACCTGTGACTCAGAGGTCCCTCTTTGCACCCTGTGTGTATTTGTTCTCTGTCAGTGTATTATGTCGAAGTGCTTTCATATTTGCATCGTCATCAGTGTAACTAGCTGTGACTCTCTCGTATTATAGGTGCAGTTTACAGGCATGAAAATCTGGTGTGCAGACTCATTTCTGATTAATTTCTTGTTTTCACCAGAATCACCTTAAATGCCTGTTGTTGAATGTGATCGCTGATCCAGAATAATTTCAGCTGTGTGTGATTGACTGTACTGTTTGTGTATGTTGGCAGCTGGCGTCGGGCATCTACAGTTTTGCGTGCTCCCTGTGGAGTCATCACACCGACTGCTTCCTCCAGCAGATCTACGCCAGAGATGAGGCTGCAGCGCTCAGCTCACTGGAGAGAACGCTGCTCTCCCTTAAAGGTAATAACATTTGCAAACACGCCAACTCACACGTACTCATGCACACACGCTACAACTACATTCTCATGCAAAGCGGGGCAGTGATCTATTAATACAAAATGCAAGTAAATCGTGGCCTTGAAGGGATAGGTCACAATTTTTGAAGTGGGGTTGTATGAGGTATTTAGTGCATTACCTACAGTAGAAGGAGGTCGGCACGCCCACAGTTTGGGTAAGCAGCAGGAGTACCTGTGTAGGAAGCAAAGTAATGTACTGCTGTGGACAGGGTCAGCAGCAAAATGTATTTTAGCCAACTGAAAAAAGCCATCAGACTCCTTTGGCAATCACAGTATTTTTATGTTGCTCAGTATGGGAGTTGCAGGACTACCGCTGCCTCCATTGGTTATTTTTTGTGTTATGGTGAATCTGAACTAACCCTTTAAATCACAGAAGTTACACAATGACACAAACTAACAGATTAAGGCATCGCTTGACCAGCAACTCCCATGGTCATGGCGCCAAGGTCATGATAGTGTTTTGCCATTGGAGTCAGGTATTTTTGGCTAAAGCAATATTTGGCTTATCTAACAGCTGTTTCCTGTCAAAAAAGACGGTCTGATGGCAAGACAAAGTGGTGAAAATCTTCTAAATATACCACTAACGCTTTTTTTAGGTGGCTAAAATACATTTTGTTGCTGACTCTGTCAACAACAGTACCTGGCTTAGCTTCCTACACCAGTACTCCTGCTGCATCTCTAAACTCAGGAGGCGTGCTGACCACCACCCACTGACTATGGATAAGTTCCTTGTATAACCCCACTTCAAAAAAATCCAAGCTATGCATTTTAAAAAAAAAAAAAAAAAAATCAAGATTCCACCTATTGACATAAAATTAATGAAGCAGACAAGTTGTGAACTTCTAGAAATATTCATATGTGCTGCTACTTTGTGAAACACCAATTAAGTAGAGTTGACTTTAATGTGTAATTAGTGACAATCTTGCATACTGATTTTGTTTTTCTGTTTCTACCTCTCAGTGCTTCGCAAGTTGACAGTCCATGGATTTCAAGAGCCACAACAGAATATGGAAGTGATGGTGAGTCTTATGTTATTTCAGCTGTGGCTGCTGTAGAACCACTCATATTTTGGAAAAGCTGATATTTTTCCTGTTGGTGTTTTGAGTTGAAAATGACTCCAATCACAGTGTGCAAAATGTGGATGGCCGTGAAGATTGAAAGTGCCTTAAGCCTTGTCTCGGTTCAAAGAGTCAAGAGTTCTGTATGAGCTCTTCTCCCACTGTCAGTGTGAAGAAAGTCCAACTCCATGAAGCTGTTAATTTAATTTAGTCTAAATCTCTGTGGTTTATAAAAAAAATAAATCTTAAAGCGCCTGTTTGGATAGGGTTTTGGTTCCTCCATGGCTCAGAGTTAATGGAATCATTTGCATAAAACTTTGAACTCGAGCTGAAGGTTCTGAATACTTCCTGTTTTTCCAATCAAGGTTTGGTGAAAAAAATAGCAGAAAATGTTTTGTGGAATAACGGTTAAAAAAGTTATTGTTAAGACTTTAAAAGTAAGATTTCAAGGACTTTTTAAAGGTATCATCTGCAACATTTTCCTAAAAAAAAAAAACAAAAAAACTGAATGTATAGACTCATATAAACATATTTCCTTTCAATCATCACTTATGACCCATAATATGGTAGGGGCTGAATCTGCAGGGACTCTGCCTTCTGCTTCTATTTCTTTATTTTTTCTCATTGTTTTTCTGTGCTTGGGATGTTTCATCAACCTAGTATGTTGGTATTTGACGTCCTGATGCGTTCAGGAACAGCTTGGTCAAATCCTACTGACTCTACCTTTAGGCAATACAGCCTTGACACAAATGGTAACATTTTGTGATGCAAAAATAAAAACACGCTATATACCTGGTTGCAAAACTACACTGGTTGGAGTGTATTGAAGTGATTTCATTTGAGGAGTCTTGAGGCTGAAATCATGTCATCAAGATAAAGATTGGCGAGTAGGGCTGCAGCTAATGATTTTTTATATTGAGATTAATGTGCTGATCATTTTCTTGATTAATTCATTAGTTGTTTCATCTATGAAATGTGAGAAAATGGTGAAAAATGTGGAAAAATGACATCTTGAATGTCTTATTTTCTCCACTAAAAGATTTTCAGTTTACTGTCATATAGGAGAAAATAAAACAAGGAAATATTCACTTTTAAGAAGCTTGAAACGTAGAATGCCGGGTTTTTTTCTTTAAAAAAAAAAAAAGACTCAACATTGATCAATTATCAAAATAGTTGGCCGTTAATTAAATCTTTGGCAACTAATCGATTAATTGCTGCAACTCTATTGGAGAGCCACTGGTAGGAGGATCTTCTGATTTTTGCTCCTCTGTCAGAAGTTTAGTTGGTACTGAAATAAGCACTTCAGTAATTAATTAGTATTAGTAAAACAGTCTGTTACAGTTTGAATAATCAATAATTAATTCTTTTAAGTGAAAATATCAAGCATGGTCATTGCTTCAAAACTAGAATTTGCTTGATTTTTGTGTCATTTCATTATAAAATGAATTGTTTTGATTCACTAGGTTGATTGTTGCAGCATTGCCTGGCATCATTTATTATTTTATTTTAGAAAATTTTTAGTCTGAATTAATCATTTTATGAGAGAAATGATTCTGTTTACTGTGCTCTATTATGCCACTAATGAGACCACTTTTAGCCTGCAGGCTGAAGGTTGTATAATGGTTGAAATAGTCACATTAAAATGTCATTTGCCTTGAGCTGTCCCTGGTTATTCCAGCTCAGTGAGCAAGCGTAATGGTTTGGAGTTAATATTTCATGTTTAGATGTATATGCAGTTATTATCTCGAGACTCAGTACTTTGATACAGCTTTTCATTTATTTTATTATTCAGCTGATGGTGTTTTAACAGAGAAATATGCTTCCTATGAACTTAACTTCTTTCTAAATGTTCATGTGAAGGCTGCTCACACTATTTTTTCTTTACTGTTTATTTCTTTTTTGTACTTGAACTCCCCCTCTGCTCAGAATAGAGTTTTGCTTATTGCTTCTTCACTTGGATGTCTTGATGCCTCTGTGCAGTGTTTGACACTTAAAGTCTGTTTTCACATTGATCTGCTGAAGGGGGGAAGGTTCGCTGCACTTACGTTAAATCTAAATCTAACATGAGCAGGATTTTGTGGCATCAGAACCAGGATAGAAGCCAATCATAGTCCAATATTCAACTCGCACTTAAATATGCTGTAGAAACTTAAAGCCTCCAGTACACATACACTGAAAATAGACTTTTCAGCAAAATAGGAAACCAAGGGCTCAAAAATAAGAATTGCTTACTTGCCAGGGTCAGGAAATGCCACATCAGGCTAGTAAATCTAGCAAGTGGTAAAAAAGATAATTGATTAATTGCTAGTTATTTTTCATGCAAAAGTGGCAGAAAATGTTTTCAAGTTTTCAACCTCTCAAATGTGGACATGTCCTGTTTTTCTCAGTTTATCATATTGACCTTGGGTTTTGGACTGACAAAACAAGGCATTTAAAGACATCATCTGGGACTTTTAAAAACTGACATGGACCTTTGTCACTATTTTCAGGCATTTATATAAAACATTGCCGCTCTTGTTAAAACATGGCAATTGACTTAAGTCTTTGTTGTTATTTGGTAACCACTAATAAATAAATCAGTTTCTACCAGGGCAAGTATATATTGACTTTAGGCAAGTAGATTTCTGACCTACTTGCTGAACTGGACAGGTGGGAAAAAAAAAATAACATTGTGAAAAACCTCTTGTGTCTAATCATAAAACTTATGAACTTAAAAATATTTGCATTTTCAAAGATTCTGGATTTTTCAGTGAGGGAAGAATTGTTTTGAATTTTTAACTAGATGCTTGAACCTTTTTAAAGGTGCATTTTTATTTTTGTACAACATGTCTGGAAGGTGTTGTTAAAATAAATTTTACTGCTGGCAGGTAGTGTAATCTTGTAAACAAAACTAAGGTGGTACCTTTCTCTTGTCTCTTTTGCTGCTGTATAGAAATAAAGGAGCAACATCATGCCATCATGCATCCAGTTAGTCACCTATCTCAGACTGATATCACAGCTACTGTGCCTCAGTTATTTCTTTTATTTTTCTCCTGACACTCATTTTTGCTTCTGTTGTCTGTGAGAAAAGTACAGTCCCATAACCTCAGGATGGGCATGTTTTTTTCAGTTGAAGTGGAAAGATTTTTATAACAAGACATGGTGCCTCTGTTGACAATATCTAGAGTAAATCTACTCTTGTCTTTCCATTGACTTAACACACATTTGTATGTAATCATGAGTAATGTAATCAGATGTCAACCTGGATGTGTCTGGCATCAGCTCACATGACCTGAAACAAATTCAACTGATAGGAAGTTAATTGTTCTTAATAGGAACAGGCGAGGCGAGTCAAACTCACAGCGATAATGTAATTTAAATTAATTAGAAGCAATTATTGATTTCACTCAAATTAACCCCTTTCTTGAACAGGAACTCTCCGATTATACAGGGTAAGCTTTTCAGTCTGGAAATGGGAATCCTCATTCACATGAGATTGTTAAGATTATTAACTACATTCTGTGATTCCTTTGCAGTTTAAATGGTTTTGGATGGATAAAATGCCTTTCAAATATTTCCTGTGATGGTTTAAAGATGTGTCACGCTCTTTTAATCTGACTTATTGATTAGGTCACGAAGGTGTCATGTCTCATTTTGCTCTTCCTTTGGTGATGAGTCTGATGCTGAAAAAAAAAAAACCTGTTAAATCATGTTTTTTAACTTTTCATTCCGTTTCAAGGTTATATTTCTGTCAGGGACTGTAAGATGCTGGCTGCCTACTAAAAAGCAATTAAAGGATAAGTTCGGTTTTTTTGACACCTGGACCTTATTGTTAGGATTAAATATGCTCGTAGACTCACCCAGACAATTTTGGTGGAGCTCGGAGCCGTTTTCGAGCAATTTAGATCCAGCCGACGGCGTTTTTTCTCATGCCATAGTAGCGGACGGGGCCAGAAATCGAAGCTCCTAAATTAGACATTATCTGCTGCAAAACTCGCTCATTTCACCTACATTTTATAAATGAATGGCCAGTGTTATCACCATGTCAGCTCAACTTCGTTGTTATGGTCATCCGGGGCTTTACAAGGATGGGTAACTTTTGGTGACATTATAGACGTGCGCCGCAGGAACGCAGCTGAGTAGAGACGCTGTTGTTGCTAGGCTACACGGCAACACGGCTATTTCTGTGCAGCATGGCGGAATATTTATCCGATGTAGAAGTGTCTGACGACGACTTTGAGTATAATGGATGCCCGTATCGTTTTGAGCCAGAATACACCGACGAGGAGCTATTTGAAAGGAGGATGCAGAGTAGGGTGACCAGGTCCCAATAAACCAAAAGAGGGACAAGGGGTATGTTTGTGAGGGACAAAGTGGGACACCGCCTGTAGCTACATCGTCTCTTCTTGTTTGGCGTCTCCCCCTCCTCCATTTCCAAAGAAGAACGCGCGATGCGAGTGTCATTCACTAGCTGTCACCTCAGCTGTTGGTAGCGCGGAGAAAATTAGGGGCGGGCCTAAGCGCCGTACGTGCGGTGCTACTATGACAACAACAAACAGCCCAGAGTGCAGTAACATCACCGGCTTCTCATTGCTGGGGCCTGAGGGGGATGTTGTGCGGGACATGGTCTCAATTTGCGTGATGCGTGAAAAGAGACAGAAAATGCGTGAAATCACGCGCAAAGCGGGACATCTGGTCACCCTAATGCAGAGGGAAAGAGCCGAACAGCTGGCCAGAGAACAAGCAACCACTGCACGTCCACGAATGGGGGCTAACTGGTGGTGTTGTTGTGGACATTGCATGAGTTTCGCAGCAGATAAAGTCTAATTTAGGGGCTTCGATTTCTGGCCCCGTCCGCTACTATGGCATGAGAAAAAACGCCGTCGGCTGGATCTAAATTGCTCGAAAACGGCTCCGAGCTCCACCAAAATTGTCTGGGTGAGTCTACGAGCGTATTTAATCCTAACAATAAGGTCCAGGTGTCAAAAAACCGAACTTATCCTTTAAGCAACCTGCTGAAGAACTAAATTAATTCATGTGAAAGACTATGTTTAACTAAGTCATGATGTGTATCTCGGAGGTGTGCAGCACAGCAGGCATGAACTGTAACAGTGAATCTTGATAATAAGCCTGTCTAATATCTGCTAATTATGCACAATGTTCATGTGAATAGACTTGTGCTTTTGTGAACCACTTGATTTTGTGTGCGTGTGCTTTTACCCTCAATAGCACATTTTCTGTCCACTAAAATGATGAAACACAAAATAAGAGTCCTTTGAGTCATTAGTAAGTTATGATTTAACTAAACCAGCCAAACCATTTTCCTGATCTAACTTCTAATCATCATTAAAGCTGACTTCTGTAATATTTGCAAAATCCAACACACACACAAAAAAACGAACTGGCATTTGTGGTTGCAGCGTGACCCAGACATACACACCGTCACTACTAGGGGTAAATCACAAATTTCATCACGTCACAATATTAAAGGGATTGATGGGACAACAATGCGATATTTGCAGATATCACAGAGTCTGCCACAGTACGATTTTGAGTCAGTTTAATTCAGCAGCCTGTGATTGATATGAGATGATATCATGTGACCATTTAACACAGTCAGTTACAGAGGAAGCTCCATCTCTTTCCTTTCTGCTTTTGGCCATGAAAGAAAAAAACAACTCTTAAATAATTGTTACAGGTTAAGAGCAGTTAAGTTTACTACAGTAAAAAAAAAAATAGGTGTAGCTTAAAGACAATGATATGGACAGATGTTTTCATTTGACCTAATATATATATATATATATATATATATATATATATATATATATATATATGTTTTTTTTTTTTTTTTAAGTTTCACTTTGATACACCAAGAATCATAAAACTTTGAGTAACATGCTTTTCATTCATGAAACTTGAAACAAATATGTGTGAGGCCCCCGTCACACCCAGCTGACAGTTGGCTGTTGGACCCCATTTTGCTGCCTGTAGCAAACTGGCGCCTTAGTTTATTTTGGTATGTCTGGTCCCAATGGCTCTAGTTTACCCAAGTCAGTGCTAGTTGCAAGTTTCTGATAAGACATGTTCAAGTTGTGTTCCAAACATTTTGTTTGCCTTTCCATAATTTTTTTGGAGCGCAAACTCAGTGTTGTGATGTGTTCAAATGCAACCGTTTACAGAAGACGTGAAGATGACGCAGCCATCCATTTTTGTTTGTGACAGTTCCTTGAATTCTTCTTGATGTGTCAGGGCCTTGAGTCAATGATTTATTTCATTCACACTTTGGTCCCTGATTATAAACCATCCAGTGTCTTCACACTCGACATGAGCATTCTGAATAGGTTGGGTTTATTTTCTAATCACCACAGTGGCAGCCCTGCTGGAGAACGGCTGTGAGCTGGAAAACACTGCCACTAACAGAGAGCATGAAGAGCATTGTCAGTTTTCATACAGGCTGCCGCAGTGTTGCAGTTGAAAACTTATTTTGCAGTTGAGTGACTTAATCTTCCTGGCTTGATTATCAAACAGGCACCACAGGAGAGAGGCTAGTTTAGACATCTCAATAGATCTTGTTCATTAGGAACGAAAGTCACCAGGAACATCTTTTTTTTTTTTACAACCTAGATTACAAAAAAGTTGGGAAGCTGTGTAAAATGTGAATAAAAACAGAGTGCAGTCATTTACAAACACAGTGATTACTGACATTTATTTTAGGAAGTGTTCCTGAGCCCAAGTAGTTATATCCTTTACACAAGGATATTCACAAAGCAGTGAACCTTGCCTCATCCTTTCTTGTGATTGACTGAGCCTTTTGACATAGCCCCTTTCATATCATGATACTATCAGGTGCTGACAATTAACCTTTTTACCTGTGAATATTCCATACTCATGTCCACTGAGCATTCTACAACTTTCCCAGTCTTTTGTTCCCGCTGTCCCAACTAGTTTGAAACATTTTGCTGGCATCACATTCACAATAGGCATACAGTATACACTGATCAGCCACAACAATGAAACTACGGGCAGTTGAAGTGAATGGCATTGGCCATCTTGTCACAGTGGCACCTGTCAAGGGAAGGATATATTAGGCAGCAAGTGACCAGTCACTTCTTCAAACTGATGTGTCAGAAGCAGGAAAAACAGGCGATTGTGAGTATCTGAATGACTTTGACAAAGGCCAAATATTGATGGTTGACCAGAGGTTCAGAGCATCTTCATGGTTAGTACCTACCAAAAGTGGTTCAAGGAAGAGCAACTGGTGAACTGCTGACCAGGTCACAGATGCACTAGACTCATTGATGAATGTGGGGAGTGAAAGCTAGTCCATCTGATCCGATCTCAGAGAGAGAGCTATTGTATTACAAATTACTGAAAAAGTTAATGCTGGCCATGATATGAGGGTGTCAGAAATCTCAGTGCATTACAACTTGCTGTGTATGCTGCATAACTGCAGACCAGTCAGAGTGCCCATGGTGACCTATGTCCACCACTGATAGTGCCTACAGCTGGCACATAGGAGTCCGAGCCAGACCATTTGCAATGGAAGATTGTGATCTGGTGTTGACTTGGCCTCCAGATCCTCCACATCTCAGTCCAATGGAGCATATGTGGAATATGTTGGAAGTATGATCCATGGAGGCTGCACCTCACAACTTACAAGACTTAAAGAATCTGCTGCTACCATCTTGGTGTCAGATACCACAGGACACATTCAAAGGTCTCATGGAGTGAATGCCTTGACCGGCCAGAGCTGTTTTATGACAGTATTAGAATATTAGGCAGGTGGTATTATTTTGTAGCTGATCAGTGTATTTACAAAAATCAATTAAGTTAATGAGGTAAGAGATTAGATATTGTCTTTGTACTGTTTTCAATGGAGTATGTGGCAAAAATGATAAGCAAATGATCATTCTGTTTTATGTTTTACACAGCATCACAACTTTTTTGGAATTGGGGTTGCAGCTATGTTCTTGCTACTTAGTATGCAGGTAACTTTTCAGGAGTTACTGAGAAAAATAGAGATTCAAAAAGACACATTCAGTTGAGACATTGTGATAAACAATCTACTCCAGCCACCTGAACCTGTAGCAAGTCTGTGCACGTATACATGACAACACACAGCTGAAATATTCACCAAATTTTAGTCTTAAATTGCCACCCACTGTTCTCCCCTGAGAGCCTTTATTAGATGAACTTGGTTGTTCTGTTGACAGTCTCATCTCTCATTACAAACTACTTCTCTCACTGCTGCTGACGTGCCCATTTGATGCCCACCACTCTATCTCCATTTTTTCATCTTTTTCTTACAGTCTCAATCAATTTTGCTGACATTCATTTACTTTTCACTTAGTCTTTGTGTATTCTTCCCCAGCAGTGCCATGAGCCTCACTTCTCTTCTTCTTTAGTTGTCAAACCTTTTTCATCATGACTGATTCAACTGAAAACTTCTATTTTGCACTCCCATTTGCAGCAGTCATTTCTAATTTCCTGAATGCTCTATTCAGATATTTTCTTCTCCTTTTATTTCATCTACTTTGCCTCCCCCCACCCCTTTTTCTAAATCCCACCATTAGCTTAACAAATGTCTGATGTGAACTTTGTTCTTCATCATCTCCCACCCGCTCTTCTATGCTCTTCTTGTGACCCCCTCTTTCTTCGCTAACTCTTTTAGGAGCTGTAGTCGCTGGCTGGGATCTGCTGTGTGATTAATGACACTGCTGTTGACCTCATGGCTGAACATTAATGCAGAACTAAACAGATTGCATCTCCATCTATCATCTAATTTCCCATGCAAAGCTGCGTCTACACCAGGCTACAGAAAATTGATTCTCTTTCATACTGTGTAGCTAGGCACTTTTATTTATACTCCTGAGTACAGAACCAAGTGTGCCTACGCTCGCATAGACACGCACATACTAAAGTTATTCCCTTGTTAATATATCTGCTTCTGGGCAATACTGATGAACCAATCATGAATGATTCAACTGCAGAAATGTCAAAGAGATTAAACTTTATCTCACCCTCTCTTCATCTCCTCCTTTTCAGGGTTTCCTGAATGCAGTGTTTGAAAGACTAAAACAGTTCTTGGAATGCTGTGAGTACTCTTCTCTCTCTCTCGGCCCTGAATCTCTGATCCAGCGCTTCTCCTTTCAGTAAACAAACACAGTTACCGGTGCTTGGTCCCATGCACACTGAAGGCACCTACTTAAAAGTCAAACATACTTTACGATACCCTAAGTCAAGGTCTCATAACAGGATAGCATAATGTATGTGTCAAATTAAAAGTTCAGACTGAGTCATCCTACGGGGCTTAAGTTTTAATTAAGAGTTTCACTTTTACCTTTAAGTACAACTTATGTTCACTGAACTAATATTTAAATGAATGACTTTGACTCGAGGAACAAGAGTCTTATGTAATGGTTAAAGACAGGTTATGTGCCATGAAATGAGCCTTCCTGGAAAATATTTGATGGTGACCTCATCCTCCACTTGTAGGTGTGAACATAAAACCCAGCCAATTAAATGGTGCCCCCTTCCCCCATCAAATCAAATGTGTTTGTCTGCTCCACTGATATTCCATTGGTTTATGTTTGGAAATGATCCCACACTGTGCTGTTTCCTAGCCCGACCCTCTGCTTCAATAGGATTTACTCCATGTTAACATACACTTAAGGTGCTTTATGCTTTGTTCTGACATTTTGTTTCTTATTCTGGTCTTTAATGATCAATGTTCAATTTTCATTGCAAACTTGGAAATCAAAATAGTAAGAGGCCATTTAATGTTGTCTTTAATAAGCTGTTTACAGTGCTGTTTGTTCATTCAATATGGATGTCATGTTCCTCTGCAAGTGCTCAAGGAACTAAGTGGATGGAAGTGAAGGAAGTGTTAGTTCTTGATATGAACAAAAAAAACACTTTGCACATCGATTTTGTGAGACAGGTGAGTAGGAGACGGACGAGTGAACCAGAAAGTTGAAAGTAAACTCCCTCATGCTGTCTAACTTACAACATTTATTATACTTACATATAGACAGTGTGCGGGAGTTTACTTTTTTAGTTAGTTCTTAATATGAGGAAATGACTGGGAGACAAAGAGAACTGGAATCTAACCATACTGTATTTTACTTGGTGACAGTCTTTGACCCAGTTTCAGTCTGGCCCCTACACACTTGCCCTACCCACTGTCATTCTCTTTGCGTTTTCAAGTGGAGAGTCTGCCACATTCAGTGTTGTTCAGAACCAGTCAGCCTTATGGGCAAGTGAGTTATAAAGCCCTCCAACACTGAGTCTGTATCAGTGCAGTCTCACAAACCACACTCCTCTCAGGTGCAGCACCTCTTTTGTGTCTGGTCTGAAGAAAACGCTACAGCAGTTAGTTCTGTGTGAGGTGTGGTTAATTCCAAAGGATAAGTAATAAGTTACTTTATCTCAAACAGACATTTGATGGACATTTTTTTACACACATGACAGAATGACATGACAAAAAATGTTCAGCAAAACAGAGATGTGGCCAAAGAAGCATTGGACCAAGTTTTTCTTTATTTAATTAATCATTTTTCCTTTCACAAGCTTACTGTTCCATGAATGTAATGAGTGTGCCTGTCATTGTCACTTACAGTTTTGCTCATAAATTTACATATCCTGACAGAATCTGTGATTTTTTGGACATTTTTCAGAGAATATGAATGATAACACAAAAACTTTTCTTTCACTCATGGTTAGTGGTTGGGTGAAGCCATTTATTGTCAAACAACTGTGTTTACTTGTTTTAAATCATAATGACAACAGAAACTACCCAAATGACCCTGATCAAAAGTTTACATACCCCAGTTCTTAATATCGTGTATTTAACATCAAAGACAGCTTGAAATCTTTTGTGTTAGTTGTGGATGAGGCTCTTTATTTTCTCAGATGGTAAAGCTGCCCTTTCTTCTTGGCAAAAAGCCTCCAATTCCTGTAAATTCTTGGGCTGTCTTGCATGAACTGCACGTTTGAGATCTCCCCAGAGTGGCTCAATGATATTGAGGTCAGGAGACTGAGATGGCCACTCCAGAACCTTCACTTTATTCTGCTGTAGCCAATGACAGGTCAACTTGGCCTTGTGATATGGATCGTTGTCATGTTGGAGCGTCCAAGTACGTTCCATGCGCAGCTTCCGGGCTGATGAGTGCACATTTTCCTCCAGTATTTTCTGATAACATGCTGCATTCATCTTGCCATCAATTTTGACCAGGTTTCCTGTGCCTTTGTAGCTCACACATCCCCAAAACATCAGCGATCCACCTCCATGTTTCACAGTAGGAATGGTGCACCTTTCATCATAGGCCTTGTTGACTCCTCTCCAAATGTAACGTTTATGGTTGTGGCCAAAAAGTTCAATTTTGGTCTCATCACTCCAAATGACTTAGTTCCAGAAGTTTTGAGGCTTGTCTCTGTGCTGTTTGGCGTATTGTAAGCGGGATGCTTTGTGGTATTTGCGTAGTAATGGCTTTCTTCTGGCGACTCGACCATGCAGCCCATTTTTCTTCAAGTGCCTCCTTATTGTGCATCTTGAAACAGCCACACCACTTTTTTTCAGAGAGTCCTGTATTTCAGCTAAAGTTATTTGTGGGTTTTTCTTTGCATCCCGAACAATTTTCCTGGCAGTTGTGGCTGAAGGTTTTGTTGGTCTACCTGACCGTGGTTTGGTTTCAACAGAATCCCTCATTTTCCACTTCTTAATTAGAGTTTGAACACTGCTGATTGGCATTCTCAATTCCTTGGATATCTTTTTATATCCCTTTCCTGTTTTATACAGTTCAATTATCTTTTCCTGCAGATCCTTTGACAATTCTTTTGCTTTCCCCATGACTCAGAATCCAGAAACGTCAGTGCAGCACTGGATGAAAGATGCAAGGGTCTGTCAGGAGCCCAGAAACTCACTGACCTTTTGTACACACACACTGATTACAAGCAAACAGATCACAGGCGAGGATGGTTACCTTTAGTAGCCATTCAAACCCGTTTGTGTCAACTTGTGTGCATGTTATCAGGCCAAAATCTCCAGGGTATATAAACTTTTGATCAGGGTCATTTGGGTAGTTTCTGTTGTCATTATGATTTAAAACAAGTAAACACAGTTGTTTGACAATAAATGGCTTCACCCAACCACTAACCATGAGTGAAAGAAAAGTTTTTGTGTTATCATTCATATTCTCTGAAAAATGTCCAAAAAATCACAAATTCTGCAAGGGTATGTAAACTTATGAGCACAACTGTATATCTTTTGTCAGTGTTGTTCATAATATTGTCATTTTAATATTTATTTAATTACAATATCCATCTTGATGAATGTTCCTGTTTCCATCAGAGAAAGGGGAGCATGCTCCAAGGCTTGAGGGCGTATTTACACTTGGCCTCTTATATAAGGGACCCTCTCCACCTGCGAGTGCGACTCCACACCGAGTCACCCTTGTCACTAAAGGGCCTTTATTATTCACTGAAAAACTGTAACCTACACTGTACATTTACTGAATTTAAAAAAGTCATCCTGTGTTGTATTTTGTTACTTATTTCTGCTTAAGTTGACATAGCTGTGGTGTTTGAACATTCAGCATTGCAAGCTTTGCCCCCATAGTTCCTGAACCATTGGAAAATACTACTCCTGAAGCCATGGGTTTTTTGGCATCTGGAACAATGGAACAGCAACGAAACCTAGTCATTAGGTCCTCTTGTTCAAACGTCGGTAAAGTTCCTGAGTTCGTGAGGTTCTTCGTCATCTAGGAAAGTTCCTGTGGTGGAAACACCCCATGAGTGACAGCCACCGAGTGAAGTGGCAGCTACCTTTTCATGGTCTAATCTCAGTATCCAGTGGTCCTGTGTTCGTTTCCATAGAGCTTCGTCACAACAACACCCAGTGAGTGAGAGATAAATAAATCTCAGACACAACTCCATGAGCTGCCATACAGCCAATGTTAGCAAAAAATATCATTTGAGATATCAGCCACAGCTATCACTTCCAATATTTACTCTGCTGATGGCAGTGGAGACAGGGTCAGGGTCCTGTTGGTGTTTGGGCCTGGCAGATAGGGGAAAAAGCAAGGCAGCTCACAGTCGGGCCGGGGAGAAATATCAGCTCTGCACAGCCTGATAAGGTCAGCTATATAAACTGGTGTTTTGGGGGGCTGTCTTTGTGGTCCATTCAGATGTCTGGCTCTTCCTGTTGGATGTTTGTCCTCCAATTGAGGTCACCTATCTTCTTCTCAGTCACTTCCTAAAAACTTTGTTTGTCAGGCTTCCTGTCAGAATTAATGAATACCCTTCAGTTTCAGCTGTTTTTTTTTGTCATTTTCTTTATCTATGGATTTATGTATGGATTTTAGTAGCAGGTTTCATTGTCTGAAGTCATCAGAGTCTCTGAGGTCATGTGTCTGAAACAGTGTTGGATTACATTGCCTGCTGCTGCACACCTGCAAATAAGGAAACAATAGCAGGGACATAAAGTCAATGAAATGCAACAGGGTTTTCATCTACAATACTCCCTGATTGGTCCAAAATCTGAAAGAAGCAAGCGAAGCATTCTTGAGCCAGTTAATCTTTTTAATCAATCCAGTGTCACTTCAAATTAGCAGCTGCCGATAGAAATGAATGAGAGTGTGTGAGTGTGTGAGGGGAAAGGAAACAATGACCCTGGCTGTTCACAAATGATTGGAGGTATGCCAGAGACTGTTATAGTCTCTGCTGATTCCATCAATGAGGCTGACAAGGAAGTAAACTACATGGGGCATCTTTATTGGCTTTAGCATCATGAGTGGTTTTATGGAGCCAAAATTTACATCAGAGAGTGACTCATTCATGGTCATTTTTTTTTAGTTCTTTTATTACTGTACTTTATTATATACACCAATGCTTGTAATGGGCTCATGGGACTCTCAAGGCGGTGAGGTGAAGTTGGCATTTGACCTTAAAGAAAGTTTCTTGTAGTAAATCAGTCTAAGATATATTAATCTTTGCACATTTTTTGGAGCATTTTTTTCTTTTCCTCTCCTTCCTCTAATCTTGCTTCTATGCATTTATAGAATGTGAGTTTTTTTATGCACTTTTACATCCCACAGGGCTATAATTATTGTACTGGTACTGAATAGACATGATCAGACACCAGTTAAGCTATTTTTTTTTATCTAATGTTCCATGTGTGATACTGAAAAGATTTCCTCTGAATTAATTATGACTCATTTTAAAATCTCATTACCAACAATTGACCCAGTTGCTTCTTATGTGGGCTTCCTGCAGTATACCTTTTTAAGAAGATGTAGGCTTAATACTTCAGAGAGGAAAAAAAATTCAGAATTTCAGAACACTGAAATTCACTGTTAACACATGAATCCTCAGATATTTGACAAGAAGATTGACTGATCACTGTCATATATGTCCAATACAAGTGAAGCTAGACACATGTTAAGTAACAATACTGTACTTGTTGTTTTGTGTTTCAGGTCGGCAGGTTGGTCCAGATAGCACATGCAGAGAAAAGCTGGAGAAGACGATCATACTGTACACTAAAGTTGTGAGTTGACTTGTGTGCGAGTACTTTTAATAATGATTAATAACGTCCAGCCCGGGCCCTTTGCTGCGTATCATACCCCATCTCTCTTGCCTGCTTTTCCTGTGTCTCTTTGGCTGTCACTATCACAATAGAAAGGCAGAAATGTCACCAAAAGGCATAAATGACAAATATTTCATTTCTGATTTCATTATTACTGAATAGATAGAATAGATGTATATTTTCAGTCAAGGATTTTGCGCCAATTATAGTGTCTAATTTTTATGTTTCTCTCCCCATGTTTGTTCTCTTCTCTCCGTTTCTCTCCTTCCTTCCATATAGTTGTTAGATTTCCTGGAGTGCCACCCATGTGCATTTATACCCCTAATCCAACGTTCCCTGGAATTTGCTGTAAGCTACGTGTTCACTCCTGCAGGGGAGGGAGTAACCTTCGAACGCTTCATTGTCCAGTGCATGAACCTCATCAAGATGATTGTAAAGAACGATGCCTACAAACCTGCCAAGAACATTGATGGTAGGATATGAGAGGCTTTGGCAAAGAGGAGTGGGAATGGTGAAGGGTGAATGAAGTGAGAACACAAGGGATTAAAAAGGCACGGTAGACTAGTGATAAGAATTGCAGAGATGGATGAGGAGGAAAGGGATTCAAATGAAAGCTTGACAATCAAATCTGGATTTGAGGTGTATGATTTGGAGGCCAACAGGAAATGCCACTAGCTCTTCACAACTGATCATTGACAGTGTTCTGAAAAGCATAACGCTGAAATACCATCAGCATCACCGTACCTCACCACGGCTCATGTTTATTTCAGTCTGTCAGAGGCCTCCAGTGCTTCATTAGCCGTGGAGCACAGTACTTGGTCTTTGTTCTATAAGCTAGCATGGTCTTTGGTGTGCTTTATTGAAGATCTTTCTCTTAAGCAATCATTGTTTGACAGTGCAGAGCCATGTGTTTGTGGTTCTTGGTTTCATTTGAACGTTTGGAAAGTCCAACTTCAGGTTTGCCTTCCCTTTCCTATTTCCAAACAGGAAAAATGTATTTTGAATAGTGAGGTTACATAGCTAAAGGGAAAGTTGAGCACTGAGTGACACAGCTCAGCTTGGAGCAGCCATCTGACTTATTTATAAGGCCCATGCTGTCAGTCAGATAGACAGACAGGCAGAAGACCCATGTGTGTCTGAGAGTGTTAATACAGGGCCCTGAGCACTGCACCAGTGGTGGCATGGGGGTCAGGGGCCACAGGTAAAGTAGAGGTTTGAAAGTAAAATGACTAGAAATCTGTCGTGTTGAGCATTGGTTTGACTCTGGACTCTCTGGTTAGATTTTCTTGTTTTCTGTATATGAATTTTTTTTTTTTTGCTATTTTGAAATCATTCACATTTTAACTGAGAATCAAGATGAGCAGCAGAAGAGAGAATTTTGTTACTACAAAATCTAAAAAGATGCTGTATAAATTTTAAGTTGATATACAGACTAGAAAGGATGATGTATTTCAAGGTTACTTTACCTTTTCGTTCTACGTTTGTTCTTTGTTATTTCTAACAAATGCTTTTGCCTGAAATCAAGCCATTTCAGTAGGCAACTTACTTTAATATTTCAGCTACTACAAGGAGTTTTAAACAAGACCTTCTGTGACAAGACTGGCTATTTCTGTTCACATTTACCCAAAGTTACATTGAGAAGTACATTAGGCAGCTAAAACAATCAGGGGGTGATTTTTCTTTTATGTAATTTGCATTTTTGACATTATATTTAGTAGTTTTGGTGGTGGAAACACTTCTGCTTTTGTCCACAGGAGCCCCCAAAATCAACAAAATATGACTTACTTGTTACTTGTAGTTGCTTTCAGTATCCTACATACTAAATGTACTTTTTACTGATCATTTTGACATTGCTGTTAATTGCATTGCAGCTGTGAAGTGCAGAGAAAGTAAAAATAGAAGATGGTAGTACAAATATGGCTGTAACATACTATATGTTTAGGGGCATCACAAATTACCAGTATTCACGATAACCATGATATTTAAAAAATTAAATATTTATATAATGTTTATAATACCAATTAGACGGTATTGTATAAATAATCCAGCACTTTTTAAACATACTTTATGCCCTTAAATCAGTTACAGTTATAAAACCTCTGGAAGAGCAGCAGAGGACCAATGCCTCTCCCAGGACAGACAGACATGCAATAGATCTTGTTTGTATGGAGCAAACAAACAAAATCACATTACATACACATTTTGATGACAAAATCTCTGATACATGTAGATCTTTTCTTCATTCTTTTGTTTTTCCACTCTTTTACTCCTCTATCTTCTTCTCTCCCTCAGATAGTAAACCAGAGAGTCTGGAGGCTCACAAGATCAAGACAGCCTTCTTCACACACCCCACACTGACAGAGATTGGACGGCGGCTCGTCTCACACTACTTCCTTCTCACAGAGGAAGAGCTGGCAATGTGGGAAGAGGACCCTGAGAGCTTTGGTAATAGCACATCCCCAGATACACAGGCTGAATCCAAATGTCCAGACTTATCTGGACCTGCAGACTGGCAGAGTTAACAGGAAGAAGAGTGAGAATTGGCCAGTTGTACAATTCATAAAGTCAGCAAAGTCATTATGGGAGCAGGATTCACCAGAATTCATTGTTTATTGGATTGAATTCATGTGGAAATGTTGGTGGGTGAACACATAAATAATAGCTCTAATAATGATTTCTTGAATTTGGGGCTGCAGTGACTGATTTTTCTTTGTTGATTAATCTGTCGATTATTTTCTCAGTTAATTAATTAGTTGTGTGGTCCATAAAATGTTACAAAGTGGTAAAAAATGTCAATAATTGCTTCCTAAAGCCCAAGATTACATCCTCAGATGTCTTATTTTGCTCACAACTATTCACATTTAAGAAACTGGAGTCGGAGAATTTTGACCTTAGACTATCTAACTTAAACCACTCTAACTTCAAATAAAGTAAAAAAAAAAAGCACTATACTGAAAATTATGAACATAAACTTTGCTCCAATGTGCAAATCAATTTGCAGTGTCAGCAAAAGAACTTTTGAAACATTAGCAACAGGAGAACACATTTCAGGTCAAATTTAAGACTTTTTTCATTTCATTTCCTTAGAAATTCCCTCATCTCCACAATGCTACCAACATTTTCTTAGCCTCAGTAGAAGCTGGTTCTCAAAGTTCTTTGAGTTAAGGTGTGCCCTTTTTGTTCTAAAAATCAGTCCTACAGTACCAAAAAGCCTCTCACCGGCAGCTGACAGATGCTTTTATATAATTTTCATCTTGTACGTGATGTGCACTGATGGATACACCAAGGAATTGTGGAAAAGTGTGTTATCGTGTGAATGTGTTATTGCCCCATTCATTTAGGCTGGAATTGGTCTTGATGTTGGGAAGGGGGTGTGCAATGATGTAAAATAAAATGATAATGCATTAAAACAAGAGTAAGGAGGCTATATTGAAAATGTAAGGAGTAGAAAGTACAGATATTTGTGAGATATTTGAGTTAAAAACTAACAGAGAATTTGTACTTTGTTATTTCCCATCTGTGTAACGTGCACAGTCAAAACAAATGGTTTTCATGCAATTTTCGCCCAACAGTAACATGACTAATTCTGTGCTATTTAAAGCAATGAAGCATTTTATTTTGCAGGCATTTAAACTTGTGGTCTTCTCTCCTCTTCCAGCTGTTGAAGAAACAGGTGGGGACTCTTGGAAATACAGTCTTCGGGTAAGTAAAGATCCTCACAAACTAAGAAAATATCTTGTTATATTTTCGTATTAATTACACAGTCCTCAACCTGTCTCAAAACAATGACGGCAGCCTCTCCACTCTGATACTCTCAGCCTGACAGCGTCTAGGAGCAGTGAAAACCATCGTTCTCATAATTTCTAGTTTGCCAAGAATAAAGTTAATATTTTTGCAAGACAAAAAAACAAAGCATGATACTGAAATTCACTCTTGAAACCATAAAAATGTAGATTCTAATAACTTGAACAGCAGAGGATTTCAATTTAATGGAATTGCTATAATATTACTTGTCACAAATATGTTTTAGTGTGTGCTATATTTTCAAAAAAGCAGTGTTTTATGTTGTGGCATAACTGGCAGGTTGTGTGCATTGCGGCATCATAAAACAGTTAGTGGTCTCCAGGGATCCTGTCTCTGTGGCTGTGTCTAGTTAGCTAGCAGTGGCTTGTCTTCAGCTGACATAATGTCTCATCTAATGTCTTATTTTTTTCTGCCCAGCCCTTATTTATCTTCCCTCTCCTCCTTACACTGAGCCTCATTTACTTGCTTTCATCACTTCAGATGACAAACTCCTGCTCTGCTGTTCCTTTGAAACGCAGTCAAGCATTTGTTCATTGAACCTCAAGGTCTTGTTGTAAAAGATCTTATTCATTTAAAGCACAGTGCAGCAGAAAAAAATGTGGCATTACAACGAACTAGAGCTTATTAGGTAGCTAATTATGGCACAATTTAGAATTCTCAGAACACACTGAACTGTTTTTAAAGGGACAGTTCACCCCAAAATAAAAAACTTGGAACGATGGGAACGATCCGATCCAGTATTGTTATCAGGTGCTGATGCTGAAGTAATTCACTTATTGGATATTGGACTGACATTACAGATCCACATACTGATCCAGAGTCCAGAGTTCACCCCAAAATAAAAAACTTGGAACGATGGGAACGATCCGATCCAGTATTGTTATCAGGTGCTGATGCTGAAGTAATTCACTTATTGGATATTGGACTGACATTACAGATCCACATACTGATCCAGAGTCTATAGACTGGTGGTGTTTTTTTTTAATGTAATGTTTTTTAGATATAGATTCACAGGCTGGAGCAAAAGTATGTATTTTCGATTTTGGGGTGAACTGTCCTTTTAACAGTATTTGTCACTTTTTGTTGCACCAATGTTCCTTTTTGATAGAACATTGTTTGTGTGTTAAATTGAAATACTTAAATGTACAGACGGCAGCAGCCCAGTTAGAAGTTTTTTTTTTACTATAAATTGTAGAGTGGCCTAACAGTTTAAAACTATGCTCTCTTTAACTCGAAATTCCTGTTGCTTTCTCACATACTTAAAAAATAAGTTCATCATACAAATGGAGTTGTTAATGTTGAAATTATGACAGTCCCTAAAGCTGGACGTCTTATTGATTTAAAGCACACTGCAGCAGTAAAAAATATGCCATTTCACTGTACGTAAGCTTATTAGGTAGCTGATTACTTCATTATCTAGAAGTCTCAGAAAACACTGAAGTGTGAAGAAAAAGGTAGGGAATGCTGCACTGGGTCAAAAAAGTAGTGTTAGTAATGTAAAAAATGGAAAATCGGGTTCTCTTCAAGGATATGGCCAATGATTAGTACTCCTCACGTTTTTTTGCATCAGTGTTCCTTTTAGATAGGACAATATTGGCATGTTAAACTGATACACTTTACACAATTAAAAACAATTTTATCATAAACTGTAGAGTGGCCTAAGAGTTTTAAACTGTGCTCTGTTCCTCTTGCTTTCTCACATACTTGAAAAAACAAAACAAAACAGATGATCAAATCATTATTTGATGGAGTTTGGACATGATCACAGTCCTAAAGGCTGGAGGTTTGTGACCATTTGTCACGAGGTTGCATGTAGGTTGCAGAGGCTAATTATAACTCATATTTACTCCTAATATATCATCTGAAAACACACATACTCCTGCACGTGTGTATATAATTCTTGAGAAAGGGACTTTCCACACAGTGTACACCCTCTTTTGACCTTCATAGTAGCAGATTGTGGTGCTCAAGAGGGTTCATAGATCTATGGTCACTGTCCGTCTACACCTTACATGCTCACCAATTCTAATGGCTGACTATAGATTAACTTCACCTATCAATTTTACCACCTGTCTATATTTTTCTCAACACGACAAGGTTAATGTGCTGGATTGGCTTTTTAGAGGTGTCATCTGACCTCTGACCTCTTGCCACTGGGTTAAAGCTTAAAGGTTAAAGCTACATGCTGTGAGACATCACAGACACATGCACATTTACTATAGCACACAGCATGTATTTGTGAATTGTCTCAGCCCCCATTGTCAGATATCTTACACCTTCATTTAATATTGATTTTTTGCGACAGCTAAAACCAATAAACTACCGACGGTGGGTGGACTATCATTTCTCTATTTGATCACACACATGCAGACACGCAAACAGAAATCCCCTGACAATGTCACATTGACTTTTTATTGAACCGGGAATTCAAGCCATTGTTTGTGTGTGTGTGTGTGTGTTTGTGCACATGCCTCTTTGTATACATTCTTCTATGTACTTACAGAGGGTGTGCACTGACACTCTCACCACCACTGAGTGCTCAACAAAACCACAGCAGGCTGCTGAGAATGGGGAAAGCTGTGAAACTGCTGGTAGAAAAGTGAATGATTGTGATGTCTTTTGCGTGCAGTGTGCCATCTATTCTGCCAATTAACCATCTTTCCTTTTTGTCTCCTGTACTCTTTTCCTCTATTTAGCCTTGCACAGAAGTATTGTTCCTGGATATCTTCCACAACTACAGCCAAACGCTGACACCGGTGCTACTGGATATGGTTCAGAATCTCCAGGGTCAGTTAAATTTAAATATTATTACAAGCCAAAAGCACAGTCTGGTCTCTTTTCAGCAAACCTATTTAACATCCTTTTAGTGCAAGGAAAACATACACTCTGTAGCCAGTTTAATAGGTGCATGCTGATAAAAGTTTGCTTTTTAATACAACTCTGCAATAAATGTTACCTCTGTGAAAGTAGTAAAGTTCAATTTTTGTTAAAGCTGTTTAGATTCACTTATATGGTCATTTTGGAGGCTTTTTGTGGGGCTCTTGGATTTTATTGTGTTATGCTTAGAGGTCTGGCTAATATTTTTCCATCCCAGAGATATCATAAAGATCCATTTTTAATGTATTTTAGCTCACCTGTGAATTTGTATTGCTTTCTTAATGTGTTTATTAGGGCTGCCCCTTGAAAGCTTGAGATTCAAATTGTCAGAGTCTCAGTCGACTGAGATACTCCAGTTAAGCAGTGGTTTTTCCCTTTTGTTAGTCAGTATGCAGTGCAATGTAACAGAATGTCAGGCTGTAAACTTTACAAACCGAGTCTCTAAATCACCACAAACCACAGAGCTAACTGTGATAGAAGCAGAGAAGAGTGATAGAAAGCGTAGGTGACATGCTGTCAGACACTTCACCACAGAGCACCACAACTCATGCAGGGCAGGTGATACTTGTTTATGTGTTCTTGTGTTTGCCAGTTACACGCTCGGGTAGTTATTCTAAGCGTTTGACAATATCATGGAAAGGATTGATATAAGGAGAGACCATTATTTAAAAAGTAAAATACATTTTGTTTAACCAGAAACAGCTCCTCACCAAACTCCCCTGACACCATTTTAAAAAACTGTAATTTTAACATCATTGTCAGCTTTATTCAAGCTCGACAGAAGCAAAACAAAACTTGGTTCACTTTTCCACTGCTCCAACAATCACCAGCTCTGGTTCAGCTCATCATCAAGCCTCCACAGAAGCCTGATAATGACCTGATCATTTGAATCAGGTGTGTTGGAGCAGGGAAAGACCTAAAACATGCAGGGCAGGGGTACTTGAGGACCAGGATTGAGAAACACTGAGACTTAATTCGTGGTGTGAAGGAGCACGGAGCTTTCAGGGCTGGTGACGCCCAAAGCCTGGGAAGAGATGCGCTGTGGTGCATTGGTTCTATAACTGAATTATAGGAAGATGCAAACTTTTGCTTTCTCTGACTGTGTGATTTTTATTTTTTATTTTTTTATTTTTTTCACGTAGCGGGTAACGTAGAAATCCATTAAAATGTGATTCTTACTGGTAAAACGTACTCATGTAGGTTGATATAAGAATTTAGTGTGGCGCACTTAACTGAAAAAAGAAAGAATCGTTGAATATTCATATAAAATGGGCCAAATGTGATTTATCTGAAAAAATTCTGAGTCCAGTACAGCCCTAGTGTTTATACACCTTGTGCAAAGTGCTTTGAATTGCCAGTGTTTGAAAGCTGCTATACAGATAGAATTGCCTTGCACTGGAGATACAGTATGTCTCTGTTTCCTGTAATACAAAATGGGCCTCACATCTCTTCATCATCTCTACTTGTCATCATGAAATGTAGCCTTGTCCCAGAGTAAGTGGTACATGTTTCACATATCATAAACCATCAAAGCATACAGGTTTGTTCATGCATGTGTAAAATGCAATCGGTAGGCTTGACAGCACCTTCAAGTTCCCTGGTGATGACCTCCACCATTACAACCCCTCTCAACTCCCTTGTCAGTCAGTCACATATAGACACACACGCACACACACACACACACACACACACACACACACACACACACACACACACACACACACACACACAACACACAGCTGCCACTGGTCCGCTGGTGATCCTGGCATGTAGTTCTTGTTCTTTTGCTGAATTAGCGGCACCGTTGCTCAAACAAGCAGTTTACGGGATCTGCTTCCGGCCTGTCTCCCAAGCTGCTTTCGTTTTCAAGTGACAGAGTGGAAATGGGTTCTGCTGGAGCAAGGAAGACACCAGATTGGGTAATTCTATGGTTGAAGGGATGCAGCTATTGATTTTGGGACCTGAGTACACAACAATGGCTAATAGAGAGGGAGAGAACAGGCCAGTGAATTAACTGAGACAAGACTGATACAGTGCCAGGCTGCTTTAAATGACCAGTGTGTAGATTTATGGGGATCTTTTGGCAGAATATGGCTGAAATGGTGTATAATATTCACAAATATATTTTCAGTGTTTATAATCACCTGGTAATAAGGATTGTTGTTGTTTTTTTACCTTGAGCTTTGTTTCTTCTCAAAGTACCTGGATCTTTTAGTTACAGGAACTAAAAGGTTCATTCACCCAATTTTTGTCTGTGTCTCCACAATGGTCTGAGGACCTGAAGACTAGGCAAATTAGTACGCTGACAAATGAAAGTTGGGGAGGCTGTCCCCTAAAGTGGAAATGCATTAAGTTCCTTCAAAGGTTTCTTGTCCCTTGGGAACTTCCTGCAGTGAAAATGCAGCTTCAGAATAAGCTGTTTATATCTACAGAGGGCGCAAATCCTCTTTCAAGGAGTCTGCCATGTTTCTACAGTATTCCACAACTGACAAACCAAACACTGGCTTTAGATACAATATTTCTTGCTTTTTTGCAGCTACCCTAGGTTCTCCTATACACTTGGAAGGGAGCAGTATGCATTTGGTTGCATTTTGCAAGCTCACAGCCAGATGCCACTAAATCCTAAACACTAGGTTTTTTAAGTTGCCACTTTGTCATGATGCGGTCACTGAGCCCTTTAAATCTTGCAGATCTTCTGCTGTCTTTGAAAAAAACGCTTAAACTATATGCAATAACACTTGTTCTCTAAATGCAGTCTGTTACATCCAGAGTGTGTGTCTGTCTTTGCAGGTCCAACCAATGTGGAAGATCCTGTGCAGCTGCTAATGAAGGATGCAGGTGAGTCAAAGGCTTCACCTTCTCTTGCTTGTTCAATAACTGACATCATCCATCATGTCAGGTGCAATAAATGACTGGCCTGGACTTACAGAGGAAGAGCGGGGCATATTGAGACAAAGGGGATGCATAGAAATTGTTTTACACAAAGATTCCAAGTCTTAATAATTGCACAAAAATGATAATTGTACTAGAATGCTTTTTGTTGTTTTTTTTAATAATGTGATTGATTCTTGCTATACTGCTTTGTCATGTCCATGCATGCCTTGTTTCCTCCCTTGTTTGTCTTTCTTACACACTCTTTTTCCTACCTCTTTTTGGTATTTATAACTCTCTGGCAGGTCAGGGCTGCCACTCTGGTGGTTTTATTGCATACACAACTAAATCAGAGACAGTTGAGATTGCCTGCTAGGAGGGCCTCTGCTGTTTTATCAACACTGTCAACAGACTGCTGAGATCTCGACGGGCATCCAGCTTTAACAGACATGACTGGATGATGAAGCTGTGCTGTGGTAGCAGCAGTAGCTGATAATTGTGGCTGTGAGAGCTGGTTGAAGAGCCAAAAAAAAATCAGAGAAAATAAATAAGTCAATAATTACAATGGTGCAAATACAATTATAGTCCAATAATTATGCTACTGTAAAAAACAACAACAAAAAAACGGTCCAGTGCTCTTTGAGCCCCAAACCCAAAATTATATGGCTGAACTTGCTTCTGTGAACTGAAGACTGAAAACAGCACATTAGTCCATCCTATGTGCTATCAAGACATCTGGCATAAGTAATATATAACAACCATCTTGACCACCTGCTTATATCCTTTTTATAACTGACAAACTGGCATTCAATCAAGTATAAACCACTCCTCTTTCAGTGTTTTAAATTTCTGTTGCTGTACACAACCATGAGATGTTAATATATTTTTTGCAGCCCCTGTATCATTCCCACATTTGTCATTTTTATGCTCCACTGGCAGCAGCATTAATGTCCTCTTTCTGAAATATTGTACATTAGAACTGAGTAAGTATATCTTAGTGCACCATTAGCCCTCTGAGATGCCTTTTTGTCATCACTAAAAGCACAATTGAAAAAATATGAAGAGCTCATTTTGGGGAGGCAGAATACTAAAGTATTGCTGTATATCGGGAAATAACTATACATTACCTCAAAGGAAAGCTAAACTGTGTCAATAACAACAAACGTAGGACTGTATAAACAACACAAGGGCTGAGCATCGAGAACCAGCACTAAAGCGGCACTAGTTTCCTGAATGGTCAGCACTGAAATATTGATATGTAACATTACATGAACAGCTGACAGGGCAGCATGCTCAAAGGTGTGGACTCATTTTACTAAATGTGATGAAAATTCAGCTGAATGCAATAACTCATCAAACAATTTAACTTATTTCTGCATAGAAGTAATAGTAAAATATCTCAATATTTTTTACATCTTTTCATGTTTTGTCTTCATTTTTTGTGCTAAATTTTGATGAGTACCATAAATTAGAGTATCATTAATTATCCATATTGACAAGCAGTGTCAGTATTTATCAGTATCAATAAAACTGTATTCTACAATAGGGAGTTCTGACCAAGCAATCTGATTGGTCCATTAGACATTTAGAATGTGCTCAAATCAATGTAACAGCAGACTGTGCTCATGAAAATATTACTTTGCCCTGTGAGGGGATGTGTTTGAAATATTTTCATCCATCAAAATAAATTGGGAACGACAATTGGCCTATATAGACTCTCACCACCCGTTAGGATATCTCTTGCAGCTAACATTTGTAGAATAACCGCATCACTGTCGTACTAATAATGACGGTAAAGCACACCCTCTTGTGTAATGTTGCCCATGTAATGATACCCATCCCTAAGAGGAGCCACACTTTTTAGAGCTCTTAGCGGCGAGTCTCCTATTTCCTGAGAGTTTCATTCACCTGTAAATTGTAACTCCACACTAATTTCTTCGGTTTCTGTGATAAGGACAAAGGCAACTCCTTTGCACTACCCATCTTTTCTGCCTATCCTTCCATCCATCCATCTTACTGTCATGATAAATGAAAAAAATATGTCTGAGAGGCATTTAGCTGCTCCATAAGTTTTTAAATAATTCCACTGAGGAACTCCTACAGTGTTTTATATCCCTCCATTGCTCCCTTTGGCTTTTCTTTCTCTCTCTCACAAACACAATCACACACACTCGCATAGACGCACTGTAGATCTCAATACCTCGTGTGCTGTGCCAGCCTTGCATAATACTAGGGAATTATAGTAATGGGAAAAGTTTCTCTCTGTTAAATCTCCTCCCTTCTCTGTCTTTGTTCTTTTCCTCTCTCTCAGTCTTTTCTTTTGCCATTTCAAAATTCATTACTTTTAAAAAATAAATCATAAATGTTACTGGAAGCATCTCTTCCACATGTATGGCTTCTGTCCCTTTATCTGGTTTTATAATTTTGTTCTCATACTGTCACCTTTTTTCTAATCTCACCTTTAATTTGTTTTTCTGTTGTCTTTTTAGTATCTTCCTCTACATTACTGCCACGCTGTGCCTGAAGAGCACCTTTTACTGTTGTTGCTCTGTTATGCCCTCATTCCTCATATAATTGTCAACTTTACAGAGTAGCTAAATCACTTTGCTGAGGAACAGTTCTTGAAATTATCTTTGGGTTTTTTTTAATTTTAATACTTTCAATTTGAAATTAAATGTTTTTTCGAATGGACGAAATGTTCAGAATTAGAGTAAATGACATCACACGCACCCCACTTCCCTACTACACACAAATTTTTAGATTTCTCAATATTATATATTAAGGGGTCATGCCAGGTCAACCGTATATCTGACAAAGAAGTGGTATATGTCATCTGAAAGCTGGGAACCTGAAGATTAATTCAGGATCCTGCCAGGTTTTATAGTCATAAAATGAAAATGAAAGTTTAAGGGATATATAAGGAATTAGGACATTATTGCCATGTTCTATTATGTCTCATAAGTTGTTGCAGCAGTTTTTTGGGTTGATAGCGTTTATTACACAGATTTTGTGCACAATTTAAACATTTGTGACCACTTGGGCATTGGTAAAAATTGATCAAAAATCTTACCAAAATACCATATCAAGACACCAAGACCTTGTGGAACGACATGTAAAACTTGTGCTACGATTTTGTATCAAAAATATTTGACATTTTATAGATTTCTGCAAGAATTGCATTTTTCAGTGATTGGATGGTGAGAAAAATCAACTCAACTCTGTCCAGAACATGGCAGTGCGTACAGACCTCAGCTGATGGTCTACCCTGTTTCCAACTCCGTTGCTTGAATGATACAGCAAGTCCTTCTCTCCATATACTAAGCTCATATAATTCCTTACACTATAACCCCCATTTCAATACCTTTCATTGCTTACATTGTACTTTGCCCCATTTATCCTTTTCCTATTATTCTAATTCTTTGTACTCCTTCAGCTGTTCCTCCATAAAAAAGTTAAGCCACCAATGCAATTTAGCTCCCAGCTTTTCAAGCAATGGTTGGCTCCTGTCTGTCCATCCTCTCAGCGTCTCAGTGTCAGCTTTTCAGCAGCCAGCTATCCCACTGCAATTTCTTCAAAGATTGCTTTCTCTCGTTGTGAGTCTTTCACCTTTTTGTTGCACCAGAGAGATCAGTTTTGAAGAAGTCGAACCCACATAAAACAATTACATTTTAAACAGTATAATAAAACCTGAGAAGTAATATGTTTTGCAGAGTAATTAAATGTATAGACCCTCAAGGCGAACATCCTGTAGTGATAAAATGCAGTAATTTCCTTTAAAGGTTGCCAATGACAAGGATGACTCAAGTTTTAGTGTTCTTCAGCTCATTTAAGGACCATAAGTAGCATTTTATTTTGAAAGAAGCTGTTGGATATCTTTTTGAATTTCTGTCATACCCAAGACCGCTCTCAAACTTTTTTGTACTTCACTTTTTCTAAGTTAAATATTTGCACTCTTATTGTGAATACTGTGACTGATAGTGATTTGTTGTTGTTTTGTCCGCAGTATACAATGCAGTGGGACTGGCAGCCTATGAACTGTTTGACAATGTGGACTTTGACCAGTGGTTCAAGAATCAGCTTCTTGCAGAACTGCAAGTCAGCCATCACAGGTAATGTGTTATTATGATATTATGATATTCTATATTTTACAGTATCATGAGCTGTACTGAAAGAATCATGAAATATGTGCCACTCAAGAAAATAATACCAGCTCTAGGTGGGAGAAATAACACCAACATCTAATATGAATACCGTCATAGAGAAGTTGGACTGCATCGGATTGCCTTCATCACACCTCACACTGTTTACATTGTAAAGTATTAGTGTCTGAGCAAAGTACTGAACACTTAATTAGCCACAGCCTCAAAAATAAACACAGAGTTGAGTCACCTCCTGTCTAATAGAGTCTCAACAAAAACTGAATGTTACAGGCTTCCCTAAGGATGTTTTCTATTGCAGGGTTTTTGAGGATTTTTAATTTGAGTTACATTGCACTGTACCAGTGGTACCAGTGTACAGTAAGACTACCCTCATGAATGATTTACAAATGGTATTCAACATTTCATAAATCATTATTATACAATTATAAGCAAGTTATAACATTTTTCATACATTGATGTTGGCTTACTATTTGGCAGGATCAATTTATTGCTCACTATTAATTAATCTTACTGAGTTACTACCATTTATAACTGTTATTGATTTGTCATGTGGCCATCCAGGCTGTTGTTATGTTTAGTGTCTTGGATGCCCATATGGGCTGGGCACCACTTGGTGCAAGACACTTATATAAATAAAATCAATCAATCACTCAATATAACTGGCAAAAAGGAGCCTTATTGTAAAGTGTAAATCAGTGCATGTTGTAAATGTCATGGTAAATAATATTGCCAATGCCTTAGTGTATGGCTCTAATAATTTGATATGTTAATTTGATAAGCAAAATTATTTTTTTTGTCTTAGATTTGCTGACAGTGGTTAATTTTTGGACTGAGATATGCTGATGGTTAAATGCTATTTGATGAAGCTGACAGGTGTAAATGCTGGCTGATGGAGAAGACAAAGAAAGCTAAATAAGCAATGAGTTCTGGGCCTTAACAGTTAGGGTTGTGTAATGGCAAGAATCTGGTGATACAAAACATCATGATGACAATACAGGGTTTATGATTCAATATATTTCGATACTGTAAACAAGGTGATATATTGTGATTTTTAAAAACTCTAATTTTAGGAAAACTGCCATAGTATAAAGAACACGATCTTATGGATAAAATCTGATGTAAAAAGTCAAAAGTTAAGTTTTTCATGCAATCAGAACAGTGAGGATAGATAATGACACTGCTATCTACCTATCAGTGGTCAAAACACAACACAAAATGAACCACTGCCATGAATCTTTGCATGTATCACGATATCATGATATGTTGTTTTTGAGAATTGATACGGTATCACAAAACACCATATTGCAATACTCAAATGTATTGATATTTTCTTACTTGCCTATTAACAGTGCAGATACATGCTCAGTATTTGGCCAGAAACAGGTCTTTCTTTCTAATATGCTGTAACAGCTTATTAATAATTTATAAAGTGTTTACAACCTAATTGATAACCTAATTATAAACTGTTTTTAAATCATTTATAAAGGTAATGTTATTGTAAAGTGGTATCCCTCTGGCCAGTTGGTATGCAGCAAATTCATCGCTGTTAGGAGGGTGATGACTATTGATTGTCATATTTTGCTTCATCAATGTTTTATAGGCTTGAAAGAAAATAACAGTGAGGCTGTGGCTGTTTGTTTTATTGTATGTGAGCTCTCTTTCAGATATTAATGGTGTCTGATGCAGTCCATAGTTAACATTCTTTTCAGTGTTAGTCAAGCTAATTGACAATTAACCTCTGTCCAGCTATTGATTACAGCCAACAGCACAGTCAGTGCATGCCAAGTGGCTCATAAGTAGCCGAGTGATGCTTTGAGTCGGTGTCTGTCATTGTCACATTAACAACTGCTGCTTGTATTCACACCATCACTCCACAAGCAGCAGCCAAACGTGTCACAGCATCAACATTATAATGGGCTAGAAAAACAGTAATACGACTTCTACAAACTCAGATGCAGTGACAAAAAAGAGAGCTGATAGATGAATGCATTTGGAAAGTGATGGGACAGAGGGAGAGTGGCCAGCGGCGAGGTAGTGAGAGTGATATGAAGAACAAAGCAGTGCCCTGCACACACAGACCCCAAGACAATCAAAACAAAAAGCCCACAAGCACTCCAAAGGTCGGCCACTCAGGTTAGCGCTGACGTCAGAGTGCAGGCGTGTAGATGTCACTGTGGCTCTTCTCCCACACAGTGCAGGTGTGAATCACCCCTACACTTTATACCTGAGACCCTTATTGCTTTGTTAGTTTTTTAAAGTTCAGTTCACCTCCACACTATGTGACTTCAGTTTTCCTTTTGATATTCAAACTTTTGCTTGATTTTTTTGTTGTGGAACAAAAAGTTCATTGAGACATAATAATTAGGGATGTCAGTCAGGCCTCAGCGGGTGCACAAAGCATCCTGAGAAGTAAAAATGAACAAACGGCACAGGGAGGCAGCCAAACACCACCTGTGTTGCATTCTTTGTTTCTTGCAAATACACATGAACATTCGCTCCCAAATAACAACAAAAAGAATAGAGAAACTAACAAATGAAAATGTAATGAAAGTAGAATAATAAGCTGATTAAACATCCTGTTCGGCTCAGACTCAAGATGTTTGTCACATGTCATCCTCTGTTTTTCCACCATTTTTCTGCTTCTATGTCCTTGTCTTCTTTTTCTTCTTGGTCGTGTCTAGAACATAGACGGTAGCATAAGTCAATGCGGAAGTGCCTTAAACCTGCTTTTTTTCTAAAGGCCTGTAGGGGCGTCTTCACTGGTTGCAAAAAGAAGTCTGATTGTATGGAGTCTTATGAGAAAATGACCTGCTTCTTACTTGATTTATGACCTCAATAAACAGTTTCCTAATGGGTTTGTGTGTCTGAATTGTCAGTTTCACACCTTCTTCTATACAGCATGATGTTCATTTGGTAAATTATGGTCCCATTTAGAGGAAAATCGACAATAAAGTAGGGTGTGCTTTAGGGTGGGGCCTACTGTATGATTGACAAGTCATTCTCAGTATTTTGTCTAATGTGGCACACAGGGCTCAAGAAACTCAGATCAAACTCACCCCATTTACACCTGGTATTAAAATGTGTCCGAATAAGTTATCCAGATTGTCGTCTGGATTGTTTTAACACCTCCCTATAATCTGAACACAATGCAACTACCTCCAGATGTGTACTCACACATCTGATCACATTCGTTCATACCCTGTGTTAGCGTTTACACCTTGCATTAACATGCGTTTTTCCTTGTCTGGATAATGTATGCGGATACAGATCACATTTTAATACCAAGGGTGAATGGAGTCTAGACAGTGTTATGGTTAAAATCTAATTCTAAATAATTTTTCTATACCATCCTCTTTTTCTTTGCCATCTTCTTCTTCACCCAAATACAACAGTCTGGCTCCAGGCATAAACGTTATAAGCCTGTGGCAAAAAAGTTAATGGATATTTGCAGGATAAATTCATTGCTGGTTTTAGTCTCCATAGTGAAATTCTTAATCGTGAAAAGACAAGTTCAGCCTTATCCTATAATTGCAGAGGAATGCCTATTTTTAAAACAACAAAGAGGTCCTTAGATGATAACCTATTGCTTTGTGCTAAGAGGATTTTGTTTTACTTTCAGTAAAGCCAAGGGTAGTTATATAAATGACAGTAGATAAACTTTTCAACCCTCATTGATTTCTCTGTTCTGGGGTGCTGAATCAGGCTGTCTTTTCTGTCACTTTTGCGATGTTCCCACAGTCTTTTGAAGAGGCCTCTGCAATGAGAATGTAGATTTAGCATGGATATTAAAGCACAGACGTTTTTGATGATGTCCCTAACTTGACTGGAGTTTTTTTTTTTTTTGTTCTGTGGCAATCACAGGCTTGTGTTTTTTTTTTTTTTTCCTTGTGTGTGTGTCAGCATACATATGTTTGTAGTCTTGGTTGAATGCACTTTTGCTTAAGTGTGCTTGTCTTCACGTTGTCAGTATGTCATCATGTTTTACATTCTGTCACAGTTCTGTATATCATTCTCCACTCCCAGTGGAATGTGTTAGTCACAAGAATATGCTTCTCAGATGTTTGAAAAAAGAAAAACCCTGGTGGTCACATTTATGAAGCCATCACATGGAGAGTTCTTGCATGCTTGATCGCTGTGTGGAATGGGAACACAGTCATACAAAGTGTTTGAGATGATACGGCTTCTAATTTTTACTGTTAGTGATCTTATTACAATTTAAGCCCTGTTCGCATGGGACCAGTGCTACCAGGGGACTCTGTGTAATTTAGAAATTCAGCAGTGGGACAGTTCCTAAGTAACCAGATGTTTTGTTTTACCAACATAAATACACATTTGCACCTCACACTCTATGCCATTATCACCAATTATAAACGTCAGTATAGCCAATCACACAGTACAGCTTTCAACTTCTGTTCAACATATTATGAGCCACGATCTAATTTCATATTTGTTCAGTTTTGACCCCAAATCACTGAGATACCAGTTCACATGAGGCAAATATTATCTTAGGACCTCTGTGCTTGGTGAAATATGTGGTTGAATTTTTCCTTCACAAATTATGGACATGGCAGATTTCCATGTGACTAAGATCATAGATTACTGCTGCCATCATTACAAATTAGTAGAGGTCCCTAGGTGATACTAGTATCATGCAGATATGGCTTTAGTCACTGTACATAACATGCGTCATCACCCAGTAACTACATAAATAAACCAATGACCTTCTACCAAGGCCACAATGTCTTTCACCCTTTTCCTCTCAAGGGCCCTTTTTATGTATTAGATCTAAGCCACTCAATTTTAAAGCAGGATCTTTTTCAGCACAGTCAGAGCACTGTAACACCCCATTTCCTCTCCATATGCTGCGGTCTGTACACTTTGAAATTATCTGTTTGTGCTGCAGTTTTATTTGATATGCTGGGGCAACTGAGTTAGAAATATGCAGTATATTCACTCAGTGACCAGAAAGTTGCAGATCCCTGTTCCATAATGTGACTGCCCACATTTTAAAGAGGTGTCACACTTTGTGGCTGTCCCTCAACAAGGGGCCGGTAGTGCCTCAGTATCAAAGCTGACCATGCTGTGCACAACAGCTTAACGTTTATAGGTGGATGTTCCTTTTTACTGATGCCGCTTTCAAGTCCATTGCAAAAGGCATTCAGGTGGATTGATATCAGGGAATTGTGTGGACCAGGCCATTAACTGTTATATTGGAGAGTTGTGATTACTTGTAATGGCCTGTGCCAGCTGACTTATCTCTATTTTGTTCAAGAGTTTTTTGCTCTGGTACATTCAGAGAAATGCCACAAAAGTGTAGGTTTCAAATCATCTTCACTGGCACTCAGCGATGATACTTTTTCAACAATACTTTTTCTGTCTTTTCAATAACACTTAACACAATGTTATTGAGTTTATTTTAAATCTGCAGTATTAACAGTATTTTTATTATTAAAACGAAGAAAAATGTCTTGAGAAATATCAGAAATGCTGCTTTTTATTTCAGCTGGCAGGAGAGGCATTTCAGTGTCTGTGTTTGACAGTAGCTGGCAGCTTGCCCTTGTCGGTGTTGAACTGTAGGGAATGAGAGACGAAGTGAAAAATACTTGCACCGTAGCCTGCATGTTGTGGGCACCAGTTGTTGTTAGAGATACTGAAAAGTAAGGACCACACCAACATCTAACTGGACATAAGTGATAGGCCTGTTGACACAATGCACTTGTCCCAGGGGAATGTTTGTTTGGTTGTTTGTTCAGTTCAGTAAGGTGCAGAACAAGAGGCGTGTTCATGTGTCCAAGTTAAGAGACAAAAATGTTGAGTTGAGCTGTTACAGTTGTTGTTCAAAGTGTGTTTTGTCTGTGTTGTGTGGCAGGCTGCTGTCAAGTTAGTGTTGCTGCCCTTCTTTATGTAAGAAGAAGCAGCTATGTAGACGCCTAGTACCTAAAGATATTCTGCATAACTACAGGGTGCCATCATAAAACCAAAAATTTTAATTTCTCCCTTTTTAGTTTCTGATTTTTCTCTCAAAGGAGAATACAGGACAAGTGATTGGCAGGGAAACAATAAAAATGGCCCACTACTTTTGTGCAGGCAGGGTTGGTATTTTTGTAGCCACTGAGTGTACAAACACAAGCAGTCAACAGAAAACCTGTTGAAAAGTCTTTCTCGATGATTGTTAGTTTGGGTTTCCTTACATAGTCCACCCTCTTGCTGCAAGGTGGCCCCTTTTTTTAATGCTTCTAATCTCTATGTATTTAGTGTTTATTCTCCGTGTTTACTGAGCTGTTGTGTTTTGGATTTCTTCCCAGTGCTTGAGTGTGCTGGGGTGAAGCCCTTGTTGGATGAGTTGAATTGAATTCAGCCCGGGGGCTGTTTGTCCATAGTCTGTTTAGTCTAGTTGAACACTTTTTGTGTTGTGTCTTGGGAAATGTAGGCATTTTGCTGGAGCCGCTCTGTTGCATTATTGCTGTTCTCTATTGCCAACAGGTTAGGGAAATTAACTCTCAACCTCACTTAATGGTTCTTAGAATGTGGGCCACATTTCTTCTAAAGGTGGGGACAAATAATGTGTGTTGATATGTAGACAGGCACCAGACAGAGCTTTTAGTAAGGCCAGCTAAATCAGAGAAGTGCATGGCTGAAATATTTCCCCAACTTGGCAACATCTCATGAGAAACAGATGGACAATACCTTTATTGGCATCTGCCAGAAGCCACATTCAAAGCAGATTTTCTGGCCGACACACTTGCCTGGTGCATATTTTTTGCTGTTACCAGAGCATTCCCTGATCAAGCTGCGCTGCCTGCCTTTTTTGGCCCTCTGGATATTGGCTGTTGGAGCATTTAATACAGCTTGCTTAAATGGACTTTGATCCACATCAAAAATAACAGTAAGACACTAAAAATTAACAATATCCTGAACAGGAGAGGTACAAAAAAGCATTAAAAGTAAAGCTTGTTTCTTTTCAGAAACCATTGTCATCAGAGTACTTAAATTGGTGTTATCCTCAGCAGTCTCCAGGGTTTGGACTAGAGGTCTGCACCCACCTGCTCCCACACCTGCAGGATTTTCGGCTGCCTCTCAGTACCCAATTTGTCTGTGTCACTTACCGTGCTGTTTCCCAAGAGCAGGATATCATTTAGATTTTATTGATCCTGAGTATGCTCATCAATCCTGGTTCTGAATCGACAATCCTGAGACAATTTGTGATATTCTTCACTGTTGCAAGAGCTCACTTGTCTCACCAGTGGCAAATTTACTGTGATTTTAATTAAGTCTGTTGTAGCAAGATGACTGCCTCACATGTTTTGTTTTGTGCACAACCCAAAGATATTCATTTTACTGTTATAGAGGAGTAAAGAAACCAGAAAATATTCACATTCACTCAAACTGAAATCTGAGAATTTTGTCTTTTTTTTTCCTTAAAAAAAATAATTCAAACCAATTTAACACTGATCAAAATATTTGAGGATTACTTTAATAGTGGACAACTAATCGATAAATTTTTGTAGATCTATTTCAATAATATGGTTCTAGAGTTGCAAAGATATCAGTGATTCTAAGTGTTGCATTTTTGGGCATGTGTATTTATTATTATTATTTTTTTAAATATATATATATATTTAGGATCACCATTAGTTATTACTGTAGTAACAAATTTCACATTGTGGACAGTACACAATCTAAACAAACAAATATCATTGTGTGACATATGATGGCATGCACAGCTAATGTGCGCTACAGCGTGACTGGTCGTGTCTCCCTGCGGCCTTCGGGAGAAAAAGAGAGAGGATGAATGAGAACCATTATCTGCTGTAGGTCTTGTTGAACATTGTGCCTCATGCAGACCTCTGTTTTAAAACCCCTGTGAGACACTGAAATGGACGAATGTACATCCAGATGGGGAACCTGGTGCACTATGAAATATGAGCCTGAAAGTCTAAGCACACATGTAATTTTATTAAAGTTGCAACAATTAATCGATTAATCAACTTTTAATTGATTATTAAATTAATCAGCAGCTATTTTGCTGAATTGATGAATCAGTTTTTTCTTTACTGTTCTCTGACAGTAAACTAAATGTCTTTGAATTGTGGACAAAACAAGACATTTGAGGATGTCATGTTGGACTTGGAGACATGATCAATATTTTTCACCATATTATGGACCAAACAGCTAATTGATTAATGGAGAAAATGATCAACAGATCGATTGATAATGAAAATAAATGTTACAGAAATTACTTGAAAAATGGGTCCGATCATGTGGAGCACATGGACGTACGCCATGTTTGGACCTATTTTTCAACTGACAAGATTGTGACAGGATCATTGAATCAATTAATCAAGAAAATGATTGACAGACTAATCAACCAATGGAAATAATTGTTAGTTGCAGCCCTACATTTTATGTTAAGCATGTGAAGTAAAATGGATCAGTTTAAGATAATATTACAGCAATGCTAAATTCCATTAGAGCAATAAAAGGAATTCTTTTTATGTATTAGCATTGAGCCAGTGGACTAAGAGCTAGTTATTTATACATGTAAAAAATCAATTCAGCTATGAAAAATTTGATTAAGGAATCATAACCAAAATAATCACAATATGAATTTTTTCTCCCGCCCCCACTGAACAGTATAACAAGATACCTATGATACAGGTGTTTGTTTGCAGCTCTGAATGAATACTGCAGTATTAAACTGAAGGATAGGAAGGCAACAGTGAGGATTAGCTCAAGGTCAGGGAACTAAGGTTATTTGTATAACCACCACTACAACCATCAACATAAATACTTAAGCAAATTTAATTTCATACGTGTCCAATACTTTTGTGGAACTGGATATCCAAACAAACAGAAGGAGGAGAAAAGGACATTAAGTAATAAAACGTTAGCTGTGGTGAAGCTGATCTGAGGAGGCAGAGTTTTAATATGCTTTGAAAAAGTTTTGAAATCTCTGAGTCCAGCTGCGTGAACTCTTTCCTGTTTTGCAAGATGTTTTGAAGGAACGCAAACGACAGAAACTCTAGGCTTAAGCACTATTTGTCATGATGTTTAAAAGTGACATCAGAATCACTTTCATGAGTAACTGAACCATAGGACATTTAAGGACAAATGGCATTTTGTTGTCAAGTGGCTGTAGTATAAGCAGGATAATACCCTCCAAGTTTGTGTGTTTCATGATTGTAATAGATGTTGTGGAAGTGAATCATCCTCCGCTTCACGTCAGGTGGTTCTTAGCCTCTGCGTCATCATGAAACATTTACCTTGGGTATTATCCCTTAATGTACGAGCTGTGTAAGTGTTTTCTTATTAGCTTGTAGGTTTGGTAATCTTTTCCCTATTGGTTTAAGTCTGAGCCCTGCATAAGTCTATCTGCATCACTCAATATGATGCAGCAACAGTAGTAGCCATATTTGTCAGCAAAACTATTGAGTGTTACTTACACCTATGGCTGAGCCTCGGGCAGGCAATAAGCTCCCTTAAAAAAGAATTGCTTGTCACTTTTTGGCATGTCGACTACACAAACACAGTCATGCTTGTGCACTTATCGGCACACACATTTAGAGTTCGACTCGCTGTCAATCTCCTCTGCCTCAATCAAAACAGCTGTCGTACCTGTGATGAGTCATCATGTCTTGGAGCACAGAGATGACAGCAAGTCATGTTTGAGCACACACACACACCCACGCGCACACATACAAAACACATGATTCCTACTTGGACGCAGCCACACACACCCTCAATATCTACTGTCATCTTAGAATAGCCAGAGGGAGCCTTTTGTGTCACCTTGACGGGCAGTAAGATACAGAAACACAGTGCGTTCCATCATTCTACTGCCAGACTCTGCCAGCACAGGAACACTTTGGCATTTTGACATTGCCTTTTGTGGCTTGACCTTTTGTCTGGAGTTTTGTTAGAAAAGTCGGTTCCTCTCCTGGGTGACAGATAGATGCTGTAAAATGATTCTTTGCTTTGGGGATCCTGAACTTAATTTTCCGCTTATTGCTAGTATTTGCCACCATGAATGGATTTTTGTTGACTTAACACTCAGAGCACATTTGGAGTGCTTGGCATGTTCATGCAGGTAAAATGTTGTGATTTTTAGCAAGAAGAGCACCAAAGTGGGGTTTCATTGCTGCAGTATGTTCTAGCTGGATGAATCACAGCCAGGATCATGACCCCCTATCGATTTACTTGATTACGAATGTTTTATGTTTGGTGGATGTCGGCTTTTTTGTTGTTTTCCTCTTACAGTTATACTGATTTCAGCGGAGCACTGTTTACTACTGTTTTCTTGTATTGGCTCCCTTTGTGTCTTACAAGGTCTCTCACCTGTTGTTGACACCATTAAGCGAATAGATTTCGAGTCTAAGCGAGTATAGTGACATTTGGTCACAGTGCTGCAGCTAAAAGGCTGCACAGAAGAGTTGTGCCAACAGCATGAATACCTATGTGGCCATTAAATGCAGGACTGCACCACCTTTTGATCCAAAGTAAAAATTATTTCTAAACAAACATTTCTCATGGTTTTACACACAGGTGGGCTGATCTATGCACTGGAAATAATATGTACTTAATTAGCTCAGACTGTGACTTTCTATATTCTTACTTAGATTATCTTAAAGAAGCTGGGTTTCCCTTTTACGTGACACAAACAAATGAAGTTACTCCAGAAACTGGAAAATAATCACAGTATTTAAGTGCACGTAAACACCAAATATGAAGCAAAACAAGTTTCACACAAAGGTCCCTGGACTTGCACCATTTCCAACTATCTATTTTACAACAAATTTTCTTAAAATGGAGAAATGTCCAAGGAATAGAAGCAAAGGATCAGTGTGTCCAGTGAGTATGTTTAATGATAGGGATGGCCAATCACTTCTAATTCCATATCGTCCAACTTTGGTCCCTTGTGATTGCTAATACAAGATCTGGTTTCCAGGGGCCGTCAGATGGGACTAATTGTGAAACATGTTGCCAGTGAAATGTCAGCAATGCCAAGAAATTCAACAAACACTAAGAAAACTAAATGTTGTATTTGAGGAGATAAAACAGCAAACTTTTATTCAGCTCATAGCGTTGCATTTACATTGTCCCCGCGACACACAGATACAGCTTGCGGGCCTGCAAGAACTGCAGACATGTGCGTAGATAGAAGTCAAAGTCTGTGTGTCTGTGCTTAGTGCAACAATATTACAGCATAGTGTCCCATTTATAATAGTTATTTAATTCACAATGTAAATCATATCCATATTACTCTTATGGAGCGCAAAGCAAAGTTTGGTGAGCACGTATATGGAGAACGAAGATGCGGGTGTCAGATCCATGGAAAAATGGGAACAGAAATCTGGTTTGTAATTTAAGATTCAAAATTCACTCGTCATTCATGCTGATTAATGGGGCTCAGCAGGCAGACATGACGCTCCATTAAAAACATTTCTAAATGCACAGTAGGGTGCAGATTCTAGAGACTATTTTTCTTATAACAGCTTGGTTCTCATAGGAAGTTAATTAAAATCATCTTAATATCAGCACAGTCAGGCCTTCAGTTATCTATAACGATCCTATCACCACTTGGGCTGAACAATTCATCGAAATTTTTTGGAAATGGCAATATGGGCTATAATACAATTTTCAAATCGCAGGAGGCTCGATATATGCTAAATGCAAAATGTGTGTCAAACTGCCATTTAAAATTAAATATCGTGCTGCAGGAATGTCATGGCCAACACGTCATTTTTTTAGACTAAAAAAAACATCTTTGTTTGATACAAATCCTTGCAAAAATCACTGCAATAAATGAACATCTAACATCACAAATTATATTGCAATTGCAATATCATTCAAAATAATTGCAATTAGACATTTTTTTCTAAATTGTTCAGCTCTAATTGCCACATCGTCACAAGCCTATTTAATGAGACTGTAATTAGGATTCTGCTTTTTAGTTAGTTCATATTTTGTCCACGTGGATTTCCCATGTGTTTGCCAGAAGGATGAGCAGGTCATTGACAGCTGTACTGAGGAAGCAGGTTTAGCGGCGATGAGTCATGTCTAACCTTTGACTGATGGACAAATACCCCTGTCAACCTGCCTTTCCATCTGCTTTTCCATCCTTTTCTTCCACTTTGCCAGCACACTGATAATAAACACTACCAGCTGTAGTCTTCCCAGCTGAAGCAGATATTCTGAATTTGTCAGTCACAGACATGCACACTTGTACCGCTCTCTTATATTGCATGCATAGTTGTGAATGCTGATCTTTTAGTTACTCCAACAGATGCCATGACAGAGTAATAATCAGTGTATGGATTATGATGTTGTCAGAAATAATGCTGACAATTGTCAGGATTTATTATGTATGTGCTAAAGTCTAAACTTGCATAAAATCATTAATCTACACCGATCAGGCATAACATTATGACCACTGACAGGTGAAGTGAATAACACTGATTATCTCCTCATCATGGCACCTGTTAGTGGGTGGGCTCATTGATGCACGTGGGGAGCGAAGGCTGGCCCGTGTGGTCCGATCCAACAGATGAGCTACTGTAGCTCAAATTGCTGAAGAGGTTAATGCTGGTTCTGATAGAAAGGTGTTAGAATACAGTGCATCGCAGTTTGTTGCGTATGAGGCTGCATAGCCACAGACCAGTCAGGGTGCCCATGCTGACCCCTGTCCACCGCTGAAAGCACCAACGATGGGCACGTGGGCATCAGGACTGGACCACGGAGCAGTGGAAGAAGGTGGCCTGGCCACATATAAACGTGATTCATTGTCTGATGAATCACGTTTTCTTTTACATCACGTGGATGGCCGGGTGCGTGTGCATGGCTTACCTGGGGAACACATGGCACCGGGATGCACTATGGGAAGAAGGCAAGCCGGCAGAGGCAGTGTGATGCTTTGGGCAATGTTCTGCTGGGAAACCTTGGGTCCTGCCATCCATGTGGATGTTACTTTGACACGTACCACCTACCTAAGCATTGTTGCAGACCGTGTACACCCTTTCATGGAAACGGTATTCCCTGATGGCAGTGGCCTCTTTGAGTAGGATAATGCGCCCTGGTTCAGGAATGGTTTGAGGAACACAACAACGAGTTTGAGGTGTTGCCTTGGCCTCCATATTCCCCAGATCTCAATCCAGTCGAGCCTCTGTGGGATGTGTTTGACAAACAATTCAGATCCATGGAGGCCCCACCTTGCAACTTACAGGACTTAAAGGATCTGCCGCTAACATCTTGGTGCCAGATACCACAGCACACCTTCAGAGGTCTAGTGGAGTCCATGCCTTGATGGGTCAGGGCTGTTTTGGCAGCAAAAGGGGGACCTACACAATATTAGGCAGGTTGTCATAATGTTATGCCTGATTGGTGTATTTGCCAGTGATTGTCAAATACACTGTTTTGTTTTTTTATTTTTCTTAATTTGTTGTCCAAAAGGGTTGCTGTCAGACAATATTTTCCAACAGGAAACTAGAAGCCAAATATTTCTTTCTCTTGAAACCAACCAAACTCCATAGGCAAAATAGGTAATTTAATCTTGCAGAATACAGGAGCTGCTGGTGTACCACTGCCTTGATCTGTTAGGTTGTTTGTGTCATTATGAGACTTTTGCATATATAAGGGCAGTTTCCTGTTGGAAAATGCTGTCCTTCAACAAGGTAAAGCAGTGAAAATATTTTAAATACACTTTAACTGATATCGTTTTTTTCATGTCTAGGCGGGTCTTTTTTAAGTGGCTAAAATACTTTTTGCTGCTGACCCTTTCTACAGCAGGTCATTGCTATGCTTTTGTGCTCGTGCCCATGTCTGCTTCTCCAAACTGGTGGTGTGTCAACTGCCGTCTCTGTTAGGTAACATGCCGACTATTGATAAGTACCTCACACAACCCTACATCAGATAATCTAAACTCTTACTTTAAGGAATACACTGAAAAGCCAAAATGTCCCGTAGTTTTACCCTGTAAGAGCGTTAGGGTGACAACAGATAATCATCTGTAATTTCATTATTTATTCTTGATGTTACCCACTGCCAATATTTTGGTGCCAGGCTGTTGTTTGGAAGCTGAACATAGAGAGAGCTCTGGGAATGTGCCCACAGCCATTGTCCACTGGCACCGCTGTACCTGCTCTATCATGTTGGATCCATCCCATATGTTGCTGCCTCCATAAAAGCTTGTAGGAAATCAGATTGGTCTGGCTGCTTTTGTTTTCCTTTAAAAGTAATTGGATGCTAGTTTATTCTCCTTGCATGCTCCACTGCCTCTGAGCAATTTAGTCCAGGAGTGTCTAAGTGCCATCTTGTGCTTTCAAGATGATGAGAAATCAGGTCCAAATGGCATTTAGCTAATGTTGTTAGTGATGGGTTATCTACACGCTCAGTTTTAGTTTTGAAATTCCCTTGCCCAATATTTATTTGAAATGTATTGGGATATCAATTAAACTAATTATCAAAACAAAACACAGAAACAAGCTTTTGTGCTTATTTATCCAAGCAAACTCTTTTTCCCTTTTCTTGCATGCCCGACTCATGCACACTGTTATTTGCAGTCTCCAAGTCCTGAGTCATGCTGTTGTTTAGTATCTTCTGGCTAGTGGCCCAGACTGTGGTCTCTGGCTCCCTGTGGATATTTGACAAGAAGCCAACAAGAGTGTCATCCCTCTATCCTCTCGTCTCTCCGTTCCTCTATCCCTCCATCCGCTCATTTCTGTCAAGGCGGCCCTCAGACATAGTCTCTGCCTCGGATACAAACAAGGCCAGATGCCGAGGGATGCTTCTTGCCCATCCGATGCAACCATCAGCTCCCAACATGCTTTGCTTCACATTTGGGACGTGCAGCACAGGGCATTTTAATTCGTATCACGCTATTCGGTCCCAGTGGATTTGTGATCATTCTAGTTTTTTTGAACTAGGCTGTTTCTCTTATTTAGTTTGTCTGACACTGGTCACCATGTCCCCCAGGCTTGGCTGGCATACATCCATATAAACAAATACACAACACACTCATTCAGCACTTTTTCACCCAATTCTTTGTTATTTTTCTCAGTTTGCCCCTTGGGTTGTGTTTTGAAACTGTTTTTTATGTGTAAAACTGACTGAACCATGGGTGAAACCATGGCCTCCAATATCCTGTGTAACAGTCCTGCTATCTCCATCTCTCTCGGGACTCTAATCTGGTTGCATACACAGGCACACTGAGATGTGAACGACCAGAGTGTGGGTTAAATTAGACAAAGTCTTTACGCAACAGAGGGACAGTGATATGGTCTCTCTCCCTCAGAGCACAAATTATACTGCAGTCTCCACCATACGTAAGACACTGATAAAAGCAATTTCAAGATGAGCCAACAGCAATGACAGCACCGATTTCATCATTTGAATAGCTGGCCCGGTTGTTTTTAATGGATAGGAGAACTGTAGCTACACTGTGGAGATAACTGGTTCATTTCTCTAAATTTTGATATGGATGAAGAGTGCAAAGAAGAAGTCTGTTAAGTATTTCGTTTAACATCTCAAAGGTTTCTTAAGGTCCTGAACAAGTCAAGGTTTAACATCCAATAATCAGAATTTTAGGCCTTAAAATGTCTTAAATGCGGTTTTGACTGGTCTTAAAAATGATTTGGATTGTGCACTTAATGCTACTTTTTATAGTTGCATTAATCATTTCCTTCTCACTTTTAAATGTGTTTGTTGGAAAATTTTGTATTGATTGTGCTGTAATAATTACAAAATGAAACAAACATGGATGCAAAAACTGCTAATGCAAACTGTTTATTGGCGCACACCCACTTAGTGTGTTGTGATTTGATATATGGGCTAACGTGGCGTCTCCTCTCATCCAAAAAATAGCGTTTTCTAGAAGTTAGAAGTTTAATGAGCAATATGTAACAATTGTATAACCAAAAATAGGTACAACAGTCCAAATAGCAGGGCGGAGCCATAGACGGTATATTAAATCGGTTGAAATCCTATTTAATATGCGATTTATTGTCGGAGCGAGTTGTTTCCCCTGGCCCATTCTTCCCCAGACTCGAGAGAGGCTCAGGCAGGCTACAGGAACACCACAGGAGTGCAAGAGAAGTGCAACATTATAATTGGACAATAACAAGAAATGACGAGTCCTACACTGCAAGTTGACCAGCTGTCCATAATTGTCAGTTGTCTGTCGATGAGAAGCTAAGCCTGTTATCCTGAAAACAAAAACCCACTGATCCAAAAATACACATTGGAGTTGGAGTTCAGTCACTGCCTGCCCTCTGCCTGCCAGACTCTATTTCGATATTGCACAAATAACCGTTATGAACATCTGCTTCTTCTAAAAGATTAATAATGAGTTCTTATGACTCTTAAACAGACACTAACTCATTCAAACATTCTGCATTAATTTGAACTCTTAATGTGAACCAAGCAAACAAAGACAGACCTTCAGGCAGTGGAATGGAATTTGAACTTGAATTTGAACTTTGAATTTTATTTCAGTAAATTTATTACAGATTTCTCCCTTAAAATGTTTTTCCTTTCATGTTACTTTCATCTAATGTTAAGTGCAAGTTCCCCAAGATCTGTCTCAACACACTCAAAACACTGCATTTTGTGCTTGGTTGAAGCCTGTTGAAAATGACGAATTTAAAGCTTGCTACACCTTGCGGAAGAAAACACTCAGATTAGAAACTTTGGGTATGAAGGCATTAGAGTAGCATGGAAAATCAGAAAAATATAAAGCTGCTGTAAAAAGCCACCAGTAAACACCTGCCATCACCCAGTATAGTTCTGTATTCACATCAGGTGCAGCAGCAAAGTCCATTCTCACGTGACCCACTCTGCATTAGCAACATTTTGGGACCCAGTTTTCTTCACATCCTTAGTGTATTTTTTGCAGTATGGATGTGAAATAGGTCTTCAGTTTCGGTCATAATGGTCTTAAAAAGGTTTTAAAGAGTCTTTAGTGTTAATGAACTCTTAAATGAACTCTTAACTCATGAAACATGCATGGATCCCTGATCTCTCCTCTCTCCTCTCTCCTCTGCAGGTACAAGTTGATTCGCAGACGAGTCATCTGGCTAATAGGACAGTGGATCTCTGTCAAGTTCAAGTCTGACCTTCGGCCTTTACTGTACGAGGTCATCCTGAGCCTCATGCAGGATCCTGACTTGGTGGTAAGGAAGCTAAACGCACAGTCAGTTACTTTTTTTGTTGCAAACTGCTTATTATGAGTGGAGGGCCAGCTTCCTCAGAAAACATTGGATTCATAATGACTGAGATGGGCTGTTAGTGAAAGTGCACAGTCAGCTACACAAACACAGTTCTCAGCTTAACAGCATGGAACCACAGCTATTATGCTGCCAACTTTCTACACACAAAGCCAAACATAGTCAGGGACTGTGGGAAGGTTTTGTCATCTGATTTCTCAACATACTGTTCAAGATTTTTTCGTTATTTGTGAGTAGTTTTGATTTAAAAAGCCAAACCTTTTATTACTCATTAACATTTTTATTCAGCCGTGGCCTTAATAAACCCCGGTGTGATCCTATTTGTGGAAGAGTGGCTATTATTATGCCACAGTCATCCTCAACTCAAATTACATTTCTCCATCCATGGGTTTCTTGCCTCGTGAGCCATGCACTTGATTGATGTGTTTTCCTTCAACAGAGTTTATATGAAGGAATGTAAAAAATTCAATGCATTATTTACAATTCAATTCAACATAATCTCACCATTAGATTGAGCCCAAATGAGTAACTGGGTTCAGGCTCTCAGCATTTTTATAATCCATCTTTGTGTGGATGACTTTTTAGACTTGTTTATTTGCAGTCCTCTTAGTTGAAATACACACATAATGTGATTAATAATATTAATCATATAACTAAGTAAATAATACATTTAAGGAAGAACCCACACAAACACCATGTTCTGATAACAGTGTGAAGGAAGGAACAATGCAGTAAAGTCATCTGTTTTGGGTACTTTGTTTAAATTAAAGGTACAGAAGAAGTATATTGAAATGTAGCATCCTCAGTTTTGTTTTCATAGCTGTTTGCACTGCAGTGGGACCTGATGCCAACAACTATCTAGGGATTTTACTTACAAGAACTGGATAACTAGCCCTAACCTGGAGTGTGTAGGGAACTAGACTGATTTTCAAGAACAGAGAAACAGATGGGAGTGGGGTTAGCTTACGGAGTAGCAGGCAGAGGTGGGAAGTAATGAAGTACGAATACTTAGTTACTTAGAATTTTCAGGCAACTTTAATTTACTTGAGTTTTTATTTTTCTGACATCTTTTTACAATTACTCCCTATATTTGAACACAAATATTTATACTTTCTACTCCATACATTTTCAAAACCGGCTCGTTACAGTTTTAATGCATTTGAGGGGAATTATTGATTTTTATTTTGCATCACTACATGCTACCTTCCCAACTACAAGACTGATTTCAGCTTAAATGGATGGAACAATCGCACATAGAAAAGGGGTTTCCTTGGTGTATCCATCAGTGCGTATCACACACAACAGACGTGACTAGATGAAAATGACATAACGAGAAAAAAACAAAGTAGAAGACCTAACAAGATGAAAAGCAATGTTAAAAGCATTAGAAGAGAACATCATTAAGACCTAACAAGACCAAAAACGACATGAAAGACATAACATGATGACAGTGACAAAACAGACAAGATGAAACAGTCATGTGAGATGTAACAAGATGAAAACGGCGTAAAAGATATAACAAGATGAAAATGATGTAAAAGATGAAAATGATGTAAAGGACATAAGACGAAAATGATATAAAAAATGAAACATGAAAAAAATGATGAAAACCCGTAAAAGGATGGAAACATGTAACAAAATACATAATATGACATAACATGAAAACAACATAAAAATTTAACAAGACAAATGTGACCTATTTACTTTTATACTTTTACACAAGTATCTGTACTTCTCCTTGGGTAAAGAATGTGTGTACTTCGGCCACCTCTAGTAGCAGGCTAGCAGTTAGCAGGTCCTTTGGTCCAGGCCTCGCCAGCACTGGTCCCTGCTCTCGTGAGCAGCGAGCGCCGTCCTGTTTCTTTTCTTCAGTTTTTGTTGGTGTTGGATGGATCCTGAAATAAAAGAGCTGCTTCTCAAACAAAAGTCCTTCAAAAAATCAAAATCAAAAATCTATATTTTTTCCCTGGCCTGTTGTTGATCTTTTTGGTTGCAGATTTTAGAGGCATCAGCTGTAAAACTTTCTGCCTTCCCTCCAGTATAATGGGACCGAATGAGACAAGTCCTGTGGTGCTCAAAGTGCCAGGATCATTTAATTTTTCACATGTATTTTTTGGTGCTTTGATCACCACAGTACTTGTTCCATTTAGTCCCATTATATTGGAGAGAAGGAAGACATCTCTACAGCTCAACTCACACCAAAACAATCTAGATGGATAAAAAGCACCATAGGCCAGAGGAAAAACATGTATTTTTGATTTTTGGGTGAACTATCCCTTTAATTAACGCTCACAGTGATGTCATTTCAACACAAAGCTTAACCACACCTCCATTAAGAAAAAGAAAGAACTATAACCCCCTGTCACGCTTAACACCATGGATACAAATTAACTGAGGCAGGTCACATCCTTTAGATTTAATGTTTTGGGCGTATAGTAAAATGATTAGCAGGCAAATGCAGTTGAAGTAAACTTTAAATATTTATGTAATATTATGGCCATTTAGTATTGCACATTCAATAGCTCAGTGTGAAAAATTTCATTTTTATTTACACATTAAAATGTAGGCAGTTATATTCACCATTAAGTTTTCCACTTCACCTTCATTTTATCGCCTAGTGAAGCCACATGGAGATTGTTCAAGGAAATACATTTTTCATTGGGTTTTATCATTTTAATGTGTAAAAATTACATTTAGGACACACATTTTTTTATAATATTGTGATATACATTGGTATTTAAGTTTTATGGGGGATACAATTGCTCTTCCATTTTCAGTGGTCTGTCTGCACACAGGCTTGCTTTTACATCACTGAGCAGCTCACCAATCATTAGTTCCTAATCAATATTGTCTGACCAATTAGAGCCTCTTGGGCAGAATTAATTATTGATCATAAACTTTTAATGGCCTAATGGAGAAAACTGCCTCTTATCAATCAATCCAGTTGGTTGTCAATATCTCTCTTGTTATACTGTGGACCTTCTTATTCAAGAAGCTAACCGTTCGTCTCTGACATTTCAGTTTCTGTACTTCATCGCAAGGAGTAATCGACAAAAGTGACTTATTGATTTGCTCCTACAATCATACGTCAGCTCAACCACTTAGGCTTGTTTTATTGTCATATGAGGGGCTTTTTTTTAAACTAGAGAAACGGGAGAATATAAGAAGTATCAGAAATTATAGCTTTAGTTATAGTTATAGTTTAGTTAGAGCTTTATTAAAAATGATTATTTATCTGCATGTGCATGAGCTAAATTGGTTTTGGTTTCAGTTTAAGTGTCCTGAATGACATCAATTAATGTCAGTAAGTTGTTTTAACTAAAACTGGTGCCTTTTCATATGTCTTCATCAAAAAGCATATCTGTTTTTGTGGAAGAGAGAATATCAATTCAATTCTGTACACTATGGCGGCTAGCCCGGTTATTTTTTTATTTTTATTTATTTATTTTTTTAATTATCTACTTGTGTAACCACCCAACCCCCATGCACCTTTTCAAGGATTAGTCTCATGCATAAATTTCACTTAAACATAAGTGAAATTAAACAAAATTCCTATCCATAATTTAAATTTTTTTTACTGAAGATAACTAACCAGATGTCTCCAGAAAGATCAATACAGAACTTGGTGCCTTAATGACGACGACACAGTCACCTTGCCACATTAAATTAGATTTAGGTGTCTTGTGCAACTGCCTGAAGCAGCGAATAGGCTTGTAGGGAGTTATGAGCTTGGTAATATAATTGATAGACAAGGCTGTGCCTTAAATGTGATTACTGAAGTCTTTAAATTAACCCTTAAGTGGCTATAATAAGTGTGTTACGCCCTTTCTCCCTGAGGAGCCAGACTGCAGCGATTTGTGTTAATTGAAGTCTAGTAAGGGTATGTTTTGCTGGACAGGTGCGATCCGGGTCTTATGTACCAACACAGAAACACAGAGGCTACATTTTTGTTTATAGAAATTGTTTAAATTAAATTGTTAATTTGTTTTGATTAACAAGTGATATACTGACTGATTTTACATGCATATTAATCTTTTTTTTTTGGTTGCTAATATATCTATTTGTTGTGCCTTTTAGAAATGCAAATATCTTCAATAAATACAGAATTTTTTGGTAATTTTACACCCTGCAGGAGCTCTCCATGTGAGACAAAGACCTGTGTTCACACACATCAACAGTTCATTGGCACCCATCAATGACATTCATGAACTGAATCCTCATTTCCTCCAGTATATTTGCCTCTACAGCTGCATTCTTCTCTGATGTTTACTCACCGACTCTGACTGAAGGCTAAAAATAATCTTGGTGGAAAGTTTAACTCCTTCTGTCTTCAGGCCATTTGCATTCCCAGTGGGAGGTAATAATGTTTCCTAGAATTTGCAGTTAAGCCAGCTTTGACGACATCAAGCTGTGATGTTTTAGTCAACAGTTTGTCCCATTTCCGCTCACTTTTCCTGAAATGCTCGAAGGCTTTCAGGCATTTTGAATATGGATTTGTACATCATGATTATACTGTAATCCCACTCAATCATGTTACTATATGGTAAATGTGACTGACATCGACTTTGAACCAGAATTTATTACTGGAATCAAAGATCACAACCTGACAGCAAAGAAAGGATATAGCAGACGCATTGTATCCGCTTTTCTGAAGATTAGAGTTTTTTTCAGATATCCGTATTACGTCCAGTCATTGTAACTCCTATAATAAGTGTAAAAAGATTAATTTTGTAGTTAAACTATCTGAGAAGGCAAGTAAATCCAAAATACTAATCATAAACAATTTCTTTCTCTGAAAAGCTTATTATAAGATAGCTCTCTACTTCCAGTGATTTCAGTGTTAAGACAGCTGTAGCTACAATTTGTGCAAATTATTGTTGTTTATCTCCTTTAATTCTAATTTCCAGATAAAGCTTGTTTATTGCCTTTGTGGATGGTGTCTGTGAGGCCATAATGAAACTTACACCCGCTCCTGGGCTGTTTAAGCCAACATCATCTGTATTAAATTTATCTGAGGTCCAGGTAATAACTGTCATTTGTTTATACGAGTTGATAAATTATTTTTCTTAAAGAAGAGTGTGTGCATTTATATTTCATGCACTGGACTAGACTGGACACCAGTTTGTAATTTACAGTCCTATCACTTTTTAGGGATCTGGTGTTACTTTTTACTGAGTTGTTGCCAGATCAAAGCTTTTCTTTTTCTTGTTTTGATTCAGTGAGGTTGTTCAATGTAATTTTCCCTTATTAGACCTTTAATCACTTTTAAATTCAGTTTGAACCTGCTGTTTTTTAGTATTCCTAGAAGACAGTAAGAGACTGAATAATGATGTGAAACAAATGTTTTGACTGAATCATTGTCAGACAGTATGTGTGCGTGTGTTTTATGAGACCCATCTGAGTATTTCATCAAGCAATCTATTATCTTCTGCGCTTTGCTGTGGAATTGAAATGCAGTTTCTCTCATTAGTGTTTGAATTGCCAACAAGGCCAGTGCTGATGGCAACTGATGGGGCTCGTTCATCAACATACTCCTTTTGTTGCTGGTTAATGTATGCAGCATTACTAAAACATTATTCTGTATTTTATGATCTTGCAGACACTGGTGGGGGGGAACATTTGTACATCTCTAAATCCAACTGTGTCTCATATTCAACTTACTTCACATCTTGAATGTACATTTTTTACAGCGGTCTTGCTTATCCTCATGTTTGGTCACAGGATGAGAATTCTTGTGGTTGGAGGACAATTAAGGCAGTTTGTCAGTTTAAATCTATGTCATAGATTCACAATGAAACAGGATGAAATCCACAGTGAAATTGTCTTTCTGATTAAATTTGGCAGCTGGCTGCTGCCATGCTGTTCTTCTTAGAGAGAAGATAAAAACTTTGTCTCTGCCTTGTTGAGATGTCCTCACCAAACCCACAGCCTGATAAATGTTCAATATAGAAGAGTTACACAGATTTAAACGTCATTCTGTGTGGATTATGCAAATGATTTCATCCATGTCAATGCATCAAATGTGTTTTTAAAGCCTGAATATCATGCTGTAAAGAAGCTTTCTTGTATTTATACTTCTGGTCTCCAGATCTAATAATTGCGTCACCACAAGGAAAATCAATGCTGCTGTTGCTGAAATTGTTGAGTAATGATGACATACACTCCTTTGACAAAACCAGGTTCATCATGACGATTGCAATATCATTGCATGATTTAGACCAGGGGCTCTCAAAGTTTGGCCCTCGGAAACATTTTGTGTTTACATAAAAAAAAATAAATCACAAAATATACAGGACTAATACTACACACACACACACACACACACACACACACACACACACACACAAAGATAAGACAAGTTCCTGACAATACAAGTCCAATAGATTATATTCAGTGACTTAATTAATAGAAGATTGTTTAACATTGAACAGCATACATCATTATAGAAAGCTTCTGGTTGTGAGTAGCGCCTTGTGAGTGTTGCAGAGAATACATTCTTTCATCAATACCACTGCTGTATTTTGGTGGATGATTAAGCCGTTTAATGTGGAAGCGAGATGGACAAGCCAAACTCTCTATGGCTGGGAAGAAAAGGAAGTTTCAGGAACAATTGATGAACTCTTACTGTGTTGCCCTCAGGAGACATGTAAAGTGAACTTAAATGCAAGCAGGTGAATTCGGTGCTCAAGGAATTTAATGTGTGGCCCTCAATAATATGCTGCCTCCCTAAATAAAAACCTTAAGAACCCCTATTTCAACCAGATAGTATGACGGCAGCCTCAGAGTCTGTTTGCATTTAAATGCGTCATAAATGCATACTGTTCAGAGTTAGTCATAAAAAGTATAAACGTTATCATGGACTTTGAAGCTGAAATCAATAACTTTCCTGTTATCATCCTGTGCAGCAGTGACAGGTCTGCTTTAAAGATGTGATAGTTGTTTTTGTGGGAGCTTTTTTGAAGGCTTGCTGCTTATTTAAATCAGTCACTTAAAAACTGGAAAACCCACTAGTGAACTGTGGGACTACTAAGCTTATGCTTTGGTGTGATGCACAAAAATATAAGTACGGTGCAAAGTAAGTAACTTCCAGAAAGCTGACTTACCTTTGAAGTGAATTGATTGGCATCAAAAGTATGAAAGTATGAAGAGTCCAAAAGGAGACGTGTGTGTTTTAAGAGACTAGGCTACAAATATGGATATATTAATGATTTATCAACTGAAAAATAAAATATTTAACAAACACATTTTAATCCTACAAATATATGCTGTCCTCCAGACTAACAAGTTTAAGCCAGGGTTTATCATATTTAGTAGTATGCACAGAGAGAAAACAAGGATCGATATTATTTATTTTTCTAGTCAGCATTATTTACAACAGCATTGCTTTTGAGTTTTGTCTTGAGTTTTTTCTGGTTTGCACCCCTTCAGAAGCCTTCACCCCAAAATTTGTATCAATCATCAACAATGACAGGGGAAGCAACTAATTTAAAAAAACAAAACAAAAAACAGATCAAAGTTGAATTTTAGTGAAGGTCAGCACGATAGCATCAGAAAACTTGTTTATTTTTCCTGCATGAATCATAACATTCAACTTACTTGCACTCTTTTCCCCTGTTCATCCACCACATGTTGCCCTCTGACCTCCTCTGTTCTTTGTTTTGATATTGGGTCCGGCTGTGCTCGCATGTTAGTGCATGAGAGTCCCCATCTGCTATTCCCACGTCTGTTGTTAACATGGCAGCTTTCTCACATTACAGCTAAAATATGTTTCTGAAAACAGCTGAGGTGAGAAATAGGCGATGCAGTAACAGAATCCTGATCCATGTTTTATCAGCACTGCATAATTTGAAAGTTTGATCTAAGTTTTGGAAGCAGTGTATATACAGACGCCCATCAATCCAACCGTCTGTATTTGATGACCTGGGAATAAGACTCAACAGTTAGCTATCTTTCTCCAAAATTGCTTACCCCATCTTAAACAGATCTGATAGTGTTGATCGGAGAGAGTCTGCAACTCTGCTCACACACACACATGAACACACCCTCACTTATCCGCCTATAGAGACTCTCTTTGTACTTAAAATATGTTGTGAAATTGTTGAGCTCAAGAACTGTCTGTAATTGAGTTCTCAGTCTCTCACCTTTCTCTTCACTCGTTTACCTTCTTTAATCTCCTCCATCTGATCACTTTCTCCCTAGTGGGCATTTCCCCCTGCATCACTGACACTGCTAGATTACACTGCTAGAGTCTATAAGAGTGGAGGCGCCGCTTCCTTTTATAAGAATAGACAGTTTGTATTTAGCTAACTCACTGCAGGTGCACACTCATACAGACTGTTAACTTGGCTTTTTGTTGCGGTCTTTGCCACTAAAGAAAAACGTAATTATAGTTTTTGTGTTTGGTTGTATTGCTGCATGTGCAGCTGTGGCAATCTTCTTCTGAGTATGTTCATTTATCTTGTTATTTCTTTTTTTCCACTGTCTTTCTCTCTTAGCTTAGTTCACTGCAAACTCATATCTTCTTTTTCTGGAGCTTTCATCAGCTAAAAATCCAGATGCAGTGATATAGGGGTAAAAGTGTAATGTCTTATCTCTAAATTGTTTGTCTCAATTAACTCTGTATCTTTTTTTTTCTCTTAGGTGCGGATTGAGACAGCTACGACCCTGAAGCTCAATATCCTTCTCATGCTTACTATTATTTTTCAGATTGAGCATAATTATTGCATAAAATAAATTGATCATGCTATTTTAAGCCTTACTGCAGCTAATGGTATACAAGCTTTATCTGTCCTCAAGTAAAAGCAATCCTAAGCATATCTGTCCTAAGCAGCTTGATTTCATCCTTAATTCATGTCCACCCGTTGATGACTTTGAGTTCCGGACAGAGCAATTCCTCCCAGTGAGTACATGCATCGCTAATGTGGAAAATGACTACATTTGCTTTTAATTCAGTGACAAGTACGATTGAAATGTCACAATAATCATTGAATAAAATCAATATTTTATGCTGTTCATTCCCCCCATTTTTTAACTTTTTAATTCTCATCTCTTTGTTTAGTACCTTGAGTCTATATTCGGGCTGCTCTTCCAGTTGTTGCAGCAGGTGACAGAGTGTGACACCAAAATGCAAGTGCTCCATGTTATCTCCTGTGTCATCGAGAGAGTAAACATCCAGGTGAGATTTGAGAAATCAAATGAAGAAGTGTTTGGAAACGTAGGCCACATATTGCTTTTCCTGCCATGTCTTTGTCATTACTGTTACATTCTCCAGTGGTGGTCCAGGGGATGAAGGGAGTAACAATAATAAGAAGTAAGCCAGGGAAAAAGAATGAAGGAAAACGAACAAGGATTTTTTAATGAACAAAGTAAAACAACAAATGAACATTAACTTAAAATTCTAAATCAGACGCCAAACTAACTAACTGAACACATTAACATAAGCACCTTCCCTTCAAAAGGCAGGAAGGATAGCCTCTACTGAGGAGGCTTGCAAAAGCACAAAGAAAAAACACAAACAAGCTCCCTCTGAAAAGGGAGTAAGGTAGCCAAACCTGGCTCTTGCTAGTAACAAGCAGTCTAGCCTGCCATCACACAAACTAGACTGCGCACATGCAGACTGTCATCTGCCAAATGCCCCGCTGGCCTTGTCTCTCAGCTCTCTCCCTGCTTTTAACCTCCGGGACTGATCACTGATTGACTGCAGCTGCTGCCGATCAGTGCAGCTGTAAGGGGGAGAGGTCTAGTACCTGAACGCATTAGAGCGCAGCAAGAAACAGACAACACTGTGGCACGCAACAGTTATCAGTTAACAAGATGTAAAGTGAAGTTGAGTCAAGCCATAAATTGTATATAATGAATGAAATTAATCTCTGTGGTAGTCATGAAAGTGAAAGTAGTCTCTGTGAAATCACCCATAGGGTTCTGAAGAGTGATTGTGAAGCTCAGAGTGTGGTGATTCTGGCTGTGGCCATCTGGGCAGTACCTGACATTGCTTCAAAGAGAAATCTGTATTATATTTACAATAATAAATTATAAAATGACCATGATATGTCCGTATCCTCCTTTGAAATTTTCATTATTTACTAGAGTTAAATTAATGCCGAATGTTCTCCGAATGAGTTAGTGTTTGTTTATGAGTCGTAAGAAATCATTAATAATCTTTTAGAGGGATTAGGTGTTTATAATGGTTACATTGAGCAATAAATTAATGGAGTCTGGCAGGTGCATTTATAGAGCAGTAGGTTTTTGTTCTCAGCATAACAGGCCTAACTTTACACTGACAAACAATTGACGGTCATAAACAGCTGATTATCACTTGTCATGTCAAAATATAAGCTTGTACTCATCTTGTGTTCATCTTCAGTGTCTCTGCAATCTGCAGGAAACCTGATCAGTATGGGGAGCAGGGGGTACAGATCGTATAATACAACTATAGATCGTATATCGTATATTACACCCTGGCAATTGTGATTGTCTGGCAGCTAGCCATCTGTAACTCACGGCTTGCACGCACATAATTATGCAAACTTTAAGCCTTAATATAACTTACTTAACTGTCATGAAAGTGGAAATTAGTGACAGAGACCAAAATCGTTCTTGTACCAGGCTGTAAACATGTTTATATCTGTTGCAAAGTTTAGCATTTTAATATCTTTAAGTATATCTATGAGGATTGAATGGCAAATTTGAGGAAAAGGAGTTTTTGGCAGTTCATTGTTGGCTACATTTTTGAGCCACAGAAGTTGCCGCTCTAGTTGCACTCTACATGTATAGCACTGGACAAATTGCAGTCCATGACTTGGACTCTGCAGGGGACGTTAAAATTATAACACAGATACAAAACATCTGTCACCCTGTACTAGCCCCAGACCACCAATGTAAAACAACCATCTGTCCTCAATGATGGCTAGACATTAATGATTTTTCACATCCTGAGACACCAGCACAGGCAAAAGTGGCTGCGAGTCCAATTCTTGACTCTTTGTAAATCACAAGGCCTGAGGCAGCCCTTGTTCTGATGTCTGCTCTCATTTACCGCGATGATACAGTCTCCCCTCTGCCACTGCGGTGCTTTTGTGGCCATATGGATTTTATTTTTTTCTCAGCATCCAATAAGTCGTTCTAATCCACTTAACTGTCAACCCTTAAAAAAAATGACCTTCCTTTCGACCCCCCCAGGCTCTTTTCAGATCCGTTTAAAGCACTTTCCCTTAAACGATCCCTTGACTTAAATCTGTCACAGAAATGGCTTTCATCCTTGTGAACTGTCAGTCTGGTTAAGTCTTCCTCAGTCGCTGGCCCTGGCTAAACTTCTGCAGTCAGTGGAAGTCCCATTAATATTCTAACCCTTCTCATGGGGGATTTTGAACCACAAAGAGTGGCAGTAGCTGAGAAAACTAGTCAATGAAATCATGAGTGCAGCTTGAGTTGAAATGTACATGATGACAGATGTGATGAGATTTAGCTCCTTTTTCTGCTATCAGTCTCACAAATGTCATCCTAGGCCGGTTTGTGGGTCTGTTTTTCTCACTTTTTTATCTTCATCCCCAAGGCTGTGTGTCGTTTTTCTTTTTTACTGTTCCCTCTGCTCCTAGCCAGCTCCTTTATAAAGGTGTAATCGAGCAAAAAACCCCAGTGTGGCGTCTTTAGCCCGGCCACACAGCCACTATAGGGAATCTGATGGGTGAGCACGAGTCAGCACAAGAAAATGGCAGAAAACTTTTTGAGTTCGGTAATTCAGTGGATGTCTTAGAGTTGGGTGGCTGCACAGCCACTGTACCTAAATTACACAGTGTGCCATCACATTTTCCAATTTCACACAGGAATGAGAGTGATGGCATCCATTTGGTGTCTGACCACCCAAAGTTTTAGGTGTTTAAAACAAAATACATTGGAAATCGCTTATAGTGATCACGGGTACTGTGATAAACCACTTATATAGATACAAAATCTTTGGACAGAATAATTTCTATAAAAATGCTGTTTAAAAATAGCTTGTGTAGTCCCCAGGTAGTCTGCATACAGTGTATACATTTTTGGTCTTTTCATGTATGACAACAAAAAGGAAGAATAAATATTGAAACTATGGTTGGTTAATTCTGTTTATCTTTACATTACCCGATGCCTCGCAGTAACTTGTCGGCTTCTGCTGCTGCCTCTGTTTGCTGCGTGCATATTAAAATCATGACTGGAAAAAGAAAGTCATTTCCTCTCAATGAAAAATGTAGTCTCCTCAATGCTCATTACAAACTGCAAAAAACGAGCCAATGAGATGCAGCAGTGTTTATATTCATGTAATATACAAATGTCAATAAGATAATAATCTGCATGAGAAATAAAGAGGAAGAAAAAAAATTGTTTGTAATACTCAAACACTTATAGTGACCAATTTGACCCAGACAGATGTGATCACTGAGTTTTCCACTGTAACTTGATTTAAAAGACAAAAAAAGGAATTCAAAAGATGTTTAGGTAATGTGTGTGTAACTCTGGATAGAGAGAGTAATAATAAATAAAGCCCCATTTTGTTGCCAAACCAGTGTGTTGTGGAGGTTGCTGCAGCGTGGAGCTCAGCTTTCAGATAAAGTAATTTGGGATAAGATCAATTGTTGACATGGGTGTCACTTTTTTTTTTTATATATATATAAATGCACAGATCTAGGGTTTGGTCAACTGAGACAAGTGTCACCTGCTGACTGTTATGATGGGCAAAATGTAAAACCTTTAGAGGCTGTAAACTTTGTCTCCACCACCACAGACGGCTTGACTCTCATTACTAATAATCCCATTGGACAATGGGAGAGAACATGAATGACGTCTGGTACTTGGGTCCTCCTGTATAAATGTGAGACAGTTCCACAACGTGAGGTGCCCAAGATGTGATTATACTTGCTGTATAACCACACATTTGCTTCACCTATAAGTAGCATTAATTTCTGAGGACATGCACAACCATTGCTCCAAATAGACGGAGGATACATGAGACAGCCATGATGCATAGGGATGCATACACGCAAGTGTAGTTAAAAGCATGTATATATCTGTCCTTGGCCGCTACATAAATGCTTCCTGTCTATAGAAAACAACTGTTTGTGCCAAAACTGAGATCTGTCTGATTGGGGCTCAGCCATTTAGTTGTCACTCCTTTAAAGTATCCATCAGCTATCTCAGCTAATAGTGAACCGTCACTAACAAGTTAAAATGAAAGCTGTTGAATGTCGTCTGACTTTTGGATGAGACAAAGCAGCCCCTCCTCCCTCTACCAGCAGTGCCCGCAGGCAGTGAATCACATCAGAGGAGGACAGGATTAAGATACTGACTGATATGTGCGCTTCATTCTTTCTAAAGTTCTCTCGTTATTTTGATATCAGAAATATGATTTATTTTATTGATTTGTTTATTGATTTTGGTTAGATTTGTTTATATAGAGACTTCACTGTGTAATTGTTGCTGCTCTAGAAACAACATTTAGTTACATTTAAAATTTTCAATTCTAATCCTGTTCTGAGTGTTATTATTTTTTAAATAATGTTTTTAAAAGTGGCAGCAGAATCTAAAATACAAGTGGGCCTATTCCAGGCAATATGAATGTGAGTATTGTAATGATTTACAAAATTCAAGTATTGGTGAAACATTTTTTCTGGGGCTTAAAATCCATACTGATTTCCCATAATATCTTTAATATGTTTGCCAGTATGGTCATGAAGTTGGCATTAAATTTCTTTCTAAGTGGTATTCAGAAGGTCTTAAAAAGTCTTAAATTTAACACGTTGAACCCTGGAGACACCCTGATAATAAAACAAGATTGTGTGTGAAGCAGGTTTGTTTTCAAACTGCAGAATCTGAATATTATTATGTTACTTTACACATGGGTTCAGCTCTGATTGTTGCTCATGTAGTTGCCGTGAATCTACACTCACTCACATCATGTGTCAGCCAAATTGGGTTCAGTGCTTTTACAGACTGTCAAGAGATCACCTCAGTGGAGTTTTGATATTCACTGTTACTATGAGAGGAAAATATATTCTGTATTTTCAACTGTCTGTCTACCGTTTTTTCCACAGTTATTCTACTGAAGCATGTTTTGAAGCAGCTGATTTGGGTTGATATTGGAAAGAAGGGATAAGGGAATTAGCTCTGAATTCAGTGTTAGATAAAGCAAACATACATATGTGCTTTGCTTCTGAATTGTCATTTTATTGTTTTTCTGCTTTAGATCCGGCCATATGTAGGCTGTCTGGTTCAGTACCTGCCCCTGCTCTGGAAGCAGTCTGAAGAACACAACATGCTTCGATGTGCCATACTCACTACACTCATTCACCTGGTGCAGGTATGGTGCATCATTAACTTTTAGTGTTTGTGCATCATGTTAAACCACAGATCTGCTCCGTGTTCATGCAGGGAAATGTCCTTGTTATCCAAGTGGTTGGCAAGTGTCAGCAAATTTTTGTTTTTTGCAGGTGTGAAGCATCATGTTAAACTGGCAGTAGATTATGCAGAGGGGGAGTTGTTTGGTCATTAACAGACCAGTTCTGCATACATCGAACTGTACCACCTACAGAAAGGAGGCAACAAGGAACTTTCATATTGTGTTGATTGTAGAGGCCCCTGTGGACAAAAGCAGTAGTGTTTCATCTGTAATGACCACAAAATAAGTCGGCTAAAATAAAAATCTCCCCTGCTTCATTTTTACTTGCTAACGTACTACTGACTGTAACTTCGGCTGAGAAAATGTAAACACAAGCTTGTTTCATTGATTTCACAGAGTGCAGCCCAATGACAGGAGTAAGAGCAAGAGACTATACAGAAATAGCCAATTTTCTTGCAGATGGTCGTGTTTGCTGTATGTATGTATATTATATAAAGAGTATATAAAGGCATCAGTATTTTAAAAAACTCCTTTTAGTAGCTTCAAATAATGGAACAAAATTAAACATCAAATTAAACATCATTTTGTCACAAATTTACTCCAGTAAATATCAACTACTCATATTGAAATGCCATTAAGCTCTAAAAAACCAAGTGGACAAATTTGTGAATTAGTTTATCATTAATTTCCCCCCTAATCATCTGTGAAGGCTGCACAATGTCAGGCTTTAACTGATTAGACAACAAAACAGCACTGTTGAGCCGCTCAAGCTTAAATGTTGTCTGTGCCAGACTTTTCGTACGGTTGCTTCCAGAAAAAAACAGAAAATGATACTGAGGTTTAGCTTAATTAATGGTTCTGTGGGTTAGATAGTTCCTTTCATTTCAAGTTTATTATGTTTATTGTCCATTGTGAGTGGAATTACCAGGTTCTGCAGTGTGACAGGTGGTAATTTTCAGTGGATCTGGCAGTAAGTGTGGTTTTACTTTCCTGGCCTCATGTTGCTGAGGCTGAGTTCCAAAATGTCTGCTAGGGAGACCTGGGTCAGACCTGTTTTTTTTGTTTGTCTTTTTTTCCTTGCCCTCATCTGCCGGAAATTGTGATTTTGCTGGATAAGGCAACCTGGAGAGAGCCTCTGTCTGTCTTTCCTACTTATTCTCACTTGAGATTCAATTGCTCACATAATTACTCATGATTTAAACCACAGATTGAAATGTATGTAAAAAAAAAAAATCCCTCAGCTTTGTTTTTCAGTTTGTTAGGTTCTATTATGTTTGTAGGGTAACTTGTATGATATTTTGTTTTCAGTCATTTTCCTAAATATCAATCAGGATTATCACAAACTCAGGTTAAGAAGAAAATAGCCTGAGACAGAAGTGCCATTCCCCCACAGCATTGAAAAAGCATGTCTCAGCCCGCAGAAAGATTTGGACCCCTACGTGGCTGCTGCTACATTAATTCACAGTGGGAGATGAAACGCTCAGTGATACAGACACACTCCCTGTGCGAGAATAACACAAGTATGCATCTGGCAAACTGTGGGAGGCACTGAAGGTGCACAGCTGAAGGGGCTTGGATTAGCAAATCTTTAATCGCATACTGATTTAATGTATTATACACACACACACACACACACACACATACATAATACATATTTATATATGTACACAATACAATGCTGACATTAAAACAGTTTTGATATTACTGAATGTAGATGGATGTAGTGTTTGTATCTGTCATAATAAAGAGCAATATATCTTTAAGTGGGAAAAAAAAGGTCTGGTCAGCTGTTTTCACATGAGTGTTAATTGAAAGGATTGATCAGCCATTACCCCGAAATTATGTAGATTGGAGTGGGCAGCAGAGGAAAGAGGCCGAATACTTCATCTCAAAGGCAACAACCAGAACCTCCATCGTATCAGCATTGAACTGTAAGAAATGTTCTACCGTCCAGTCCCCAATGGCGTTAAGACAGTCTGGGGGCTTAGAAAACCTAAAAGCCTCACTAAAAGCTTCTAAATTGACTGGAACCATCGGCCCATGGGAGTTATAATATGGCTACTTCCGGTTTAAACTGCCATTTTGAATTTTGAAAATGTCAGAAATGAATTCAGCATCCTCAGTAACTCCCCAAACCATGTCAGTATTGTCCAGATCAGCCAAGCAGGTGCTGAAATGTTGGTCATATTGGGATTGTGCTAATTATGCCAATTTCCCAACAAGGGAGCATCCGGCAGTTTCATAATGCTGGGGATCCATACTTTACATTCCTGACATAACACTGTGAAGTAATCAACATTTCCACTTTCACATTGCCAGCAAGTAGACTATTGTGTGTGATGTGTTTTAAAAATAGTTTTGGTTTTAAAGTTTTTCTTTTTAAAGCTGTGTTTCCAGTGGCACTGTCCTTGAGCCGTGAGCCTCCATGAGTATAAAGCCATGTGATGCTGTACAGGTCAAGATGACACGTTGCTGCTCAGCTGCTCGTTCTCCTTCCCCCTCGTAGAGCAAAGGCACATAGTTACGTCCAGTGCATTTTCGTGTTCAACAAATGGGTTTCTGCTTTACAACAAGTCCTCCCAAAGGAAAATTCCATTATGTTCTACTCACCCCCATTTCAGCTGATTAAAATGTGCATGACCACTACATGGACTTTGAGTTAGATCCTGCAGTTGTACCTGAGCCTTTTTTTTCAATCAGTTGAGTTAAAAATGCTGTTTAAAAAGAGCCATAAAAATAAACAACTCTTGTACCTTGAGGCATGTGTTTTGGAGCCACACGTAAGTTATTTGAGTGCAAAAAGCCATTATGTATCAGACCTCCTTGTTATTGAAAGTAGAAATCGCATGCTGGCTTGGCTACATGCATTTTATCTATTAAGCTCTTGTACCAGTAGTGGAGCATAGGCACAGCATGCTCTGACAAAGGAATATGTTCCTGAGAAGGAGTGTGTCAGAACAATGGTATAATTAATTTTTTACAAATATTGTTCTCCATTCTGCCCAGATAGTCTGTGAGGAACACACATTAAACTAAAGCATATAATGTACAATTCATAAAGTCCTCTGCCTGTATTCATTGTCAGGTTTTCTTAATTCTGCATTGACTTTCTGTATTCTCACAGGGTTTGGGAGCAGAAAGTAAGAATCTGTACCCGTTCCTTCTTCCGGTCATCCAGCTGAGCACTGATGTTTCCCAGCCGCCGCATGTGTATTTGCTGGAAGACGGACTGGAGCTTTGGTATGTACACACACATTCCACATTTTTATATAGACCCTTTTTGGGCCAATGTCATAGAAATTGCTCTAGAAGTAAAAAAAAAAAAAAAAAAGATCACTATGGTAGAACACGGTAAGGCAAAAGCTGGGGAATGTGTGCGAGTCATGATAAAATAAACAAAATGAACTCAAAGTGTCAAGTTTCTCTCATTTACCAACTCTTTTACCAAATTAAGACAAGCTTTAATTGCCTTGCTAACCATCTTGTCCAGTCTTTCCACTGTTCCAACAATCACCAACTAAAGTTGAGTTAAAATAAATCCTGAAGTCACTGCATTAGATGTGAACAGAGTCTGGTTCTGCAGACTGTATTCCTCTCACTCCTCCTCTTGACTCAGCGCATGTCCTCAACAGCAGTGTCCTGAGCTGGAGCAGAGTGGAGCAGGGCCTGTCACTCTGCCTGTCACTCATCTTGTTTTGCTAAATTAACAAAATAAAATGAGAAAAATTGCCCCTAATCAAAAAAAACAACCAGGATGGACTCAGCCAATCATTGATATATTCTTTCAGTTGCCCAGCTCCATGCACTTTTGTCCCCATTCAATACTATCACGATACTTTGGCTCCCATTCAATATGTATTGCGATTTTAAAGTATTGCCATTTGATATTATGATTTATTGTGAATTTTGTTTGCTTTTTTTAAACAATAGACCATAGGAAAAAGTTGAATCATACACTTCTAGACACTGTTTAACATAATTGATATTTCCAAATACATATCACATGTCAGTCAGGCTTTGAGTTTAATTTCAGCAGCATCATTGCTATACTGCTTATAAATGTAAATAAATATTTTTTTTAAGTAAATTGCTACATTTAGCTGTTACTTCTCAGCAAGCTGGTGCCATAAGAAAGTAATGGATAAAAAACACGTTAGGCCACAAATGTGAGCTTTTGAATTAACATCCTTCACATAGAAAACTGAACTTTCAAACTGTCCTTCCAAAGTATCAGTGTTCAAATTCATCAAGTAGTGAACAATAAATAAAATGAAAAATATAAATGTATGTGCTGCCAATCTCCTGGCATGCAATGTCTCTTCCAAGTGGTATCTGTATTTTTAAACTCCACTGGAAATTTTGAGTTTGAGTTTTGACCATTTAAGGAAGCTTACCTGGTCAGTGTGAAGTACTGAAGCCAGAATAATACAGTTAAAAATGTGAAGTCAGCAGCTGTTAGTTTGTTTCAACAGATCAGAGGAAATGTATCCTGAAAGTGGGACCACACACATCATTTCACTTTGAGCATGTGAGGTAAAATTGATCTGTTTGTTAAGATAATATTACTACGATCACAATGCTAATTTCCATTAGCACAATAATGGGAAATCCCATTATGTGTTAGCACTGAGCTAACAGACTAAGCGTTACTTGATTAAAACAATCGCTTTGGGAATTAAAAAAATCCCACCCTTAATGGCAATCGTAGAAAGCTTGCCCATCCATTCAGTAAGCGTGTACAGTTTACCAGTCTGGTCCCTCTGGTTAATGTTAACTCTTTCAGGTGACACTCGTGGTCCTGGAGACTGAGTGACTGTATGTTTTCAGAAGACCTGGCATTTTGTACAGCTATTGTAAAGAGCAAAGCCACCAAAATTTGCTAGCTAGTGTAAGCTAACATCTTTAGGGATTTTTTTTTTCAGCCTCGACCTAAGATCCTAAGCTAATGTTTACCAACAGACAATCTATACCATGCATTTATAAGTTATAGAAAAAAACCCTGCAGACATTTATGGAGCACTTGGTGATCTCATTTCCTCCCTTGCACTTCAGAACACACTCACATACACACCTACACATCCATACTTTGACTATAGCTGTCTTTATCTCTCTTTTACCCTTTTCTCTGCCGCTCACTTCACTCATGAGTCTCTTTTAGTCCTATTAGTCATCAGCCTCGTTTATGACTCACGATGAGTACTTATATGGGAACCAAATGCAAACACTTTGTAGATAAGTAGCGGTAAATGGGCACACTGTGACATCTTGTTTTAATTTGCTTTTTCACAGACAACCACTAGGTGGGCGATGAAGCTGTTGATCGTTTATGTGTCTCACAATCTCGCCTTCATGTTGTTGTTTTGGGCACCTGCCACTTTAAAGTCAGCTCAAAAGTCTGCTGCAAAACAGTGCACCTGCTTTTCAAATACATTACATCCACAAAAGGTTTGGTTCGGTAGTAGAGAATTTGCCGGGTTACCTTTTGTTCCTCTCCCATTATCTCTTTGCTTTTTAACTCCCTCCTTAATCTCTTTTTTTTTTCTGTCTGTGAAGAGCTGCAGTGTTCAGGACGCTGTGTAGTGCAAAGCCACAGTCCTATGTCTCTGTCCTGTCTTTTATCCTGCCTGATAAACAACCATGCCCTAAATATTTGTTTGCTGTGTTTACAAAGTCAATGTCATTTTCTCTTGCTTTTATCTTTTATCAGCTGTTTTTCCTCTCTCCGTGTCCCTCTCCGTATCGGTCTGTCTGGCTTTTTTTTTTTTTTCCTATTAGTTTGTGGCGCACAGATCCAATCAGCCATTCAAGTCTCATCTTCTTGAGTAGTTCTAGATGAAATCCACCAACCTTTGTCTGGGGAGTTTGATTACTGAGTGTTTCCTAACATTGACTGTAACATCTCAGAAAGGTTTCCAGTTTACAGACACACTTAAAGTAGCTTAGAGCATGCCAATAGATCTTATTGATTGAATTACTTTGACAGTTCACTGTCATATGAGTAGAAATGAGGAGAAAGGCCTGGCGAATTCATGCCATCATATTTTGACATACAGATTTATGTAACATGTTCTTTTTTATCAGATTTTTCAAACCACTGACATGGCGTTCCTCTGCCTCCTCCTTCATCCCATTTTTTCTTTTACACCCACTTCACCATGTGTTATTTTTTCTATCTTTTTGATGCCCATGTTCTCTTCTTCTTTCTGTCTCTGTAATTTGTGCCACTGTATTTCTCTTCCCATATTATTTTGCCACCTCTAATCTTTATCTTATGCTCTCCTTTCTCCCAACTTCCCCTATTTTCTGTTCTTTCTCCCTTCTTTCTTTCTTCTTTTCCTTCTTCATGCTCTCATCCTTCTGTCCCTCTTATCCTGCAGGTTGGTGACTTTGGAGAACAGCCCAGCCATCACCCCGGAGCTGCTCAGAATTTTCCAGAACATGTCGGCGTTGTTGGGTGAGCACACATGAGATTTCTTTGTTTGCTTGTCTGTCTGGCTGTGTGTGTATATTTCTACTTGTGTGTGAGTTGTTTCTTTCCCCCACTCGAGTAACTTTACAGAATTTTGCATTACCATATAAATTGAATTAGTTGTAGGAAAGGATGGTATCACAATAACATAAAGAATGAGACTACAATGATGCATTTTGGATAGTGTGATTAGGTCAAATGATTGCCTCTTGTGTAGTGTTTGAATGTGCATGTAGTTCAGAAGAGAGGCAGAAAACATTTCACATCAAAACAGTCTGTGAGATGAAAAAAATCTGCCCAATCTGAAAGAACAAACCAGCAATATATGATCAAACACTCAAATCAGAGAAACAGAGAACGAGGAAAGAAAGTTGATGCAATCCATGGACACGGGCTTAATTTTGATAGTTTTTTTTCACTTCGGCTCTTGTAGCTTGTAAAGATCACAGTTGTGGCTTTGCAGTAGCCTCGAGGCATCAGGGCCACTACTCTAAGTCTGTAGGCAGCTGTGAGTGGTGGCAGATTGAATGGAACTGGCTGGATGATTTTATCACAGGCCTGGAGCGTTGGGACACTTGCCGGAGTGTGTAGAGGTGTGTGTGTCTGTGTGTGTGTGTGGCCTTCGGTGTGATGAGAAACAGTATTGATTTGGTGCTTCTGCACATAATGAGTGAGTCAGACTAATATGAACAGTAGTGTAGCCTGATTGGCTTACTGGAGCATTTGATCACTTATAGTGTGGATAGGGAATCCATGAGACACAGAAGAGCAAAGGACTCAGGAAGACGGTCACGGATGGATGAAATGCAGGAGGAAGAATTTAAAGAGGATAAAGAAAAGGGAGGAGATCTGAGAGACATAACAAGGAGGTGGTGGATGAAAGTGAATGATTCTAAGACGTGATGGCAGGAGAATTAATGAAGAGGTGACATAAAAAGAGGTTATATATTGGGGGTGTGCTCTGAGGAGCTTGGACATGGATGGATGAAAAGATGAGAGAGGGTCTTTTTACTTGTATCTAGTGTTAAATAGAAAAGGTAAACCAAGTCAATAAACAGGCTTTTACAAAGCATCACAACCAGTCATGTTAAATTTTAGAGCGGTCACAGACGATTACACAGAGGCCGCTGGAAGGTGATAAAAAAAACAACTCCTGCAGCCAAGATGCCTCTGCACAAAGGCATACCAAAAGCCCAGCACTGGCAAAAAAAACCTGGGCTTTTTAAATTCAATATAAGGGGAGCAACACGTAACAATAGCACGCCCAAAAATGAGTACTGTGGTCCAAATAGGAAGTTGGAGCCATAGAGAGTATATTAGATAGTTGAAATCCTATTTAATACAATATATGGTGGACGCAAAGTTATTTTTCCTGCCCTTTCTTCCCTGGATTTGTGGAAGCTCAGGCAGGCTGCAGGAATGCTGCAGGAATGCAAGATGAATTTAACATTAGAATTTGACAATACAAATCAGCTGTTTATAACTGTCAGTTTGAGGTTTAAGGGCTGTGTTCCTCTCCCTACAGTTGAAAGTATTAACAACCATAAGCAATACAAAATTAATTATCCCCAGTTGTCAGAACAACTCACACCAAATTCATACTTCCTAGCAGTTAATGATTTATGCTATGTTAGCTTTTGGCTACTATACATATTTAAATCACCTGGTCTCCACTGCAATGATGGGCTGTAAATATATCACAGTAAACTTGGCGACAGTCCTGTGATATTCTGCCGTTTTTGTCTGTCATTTTCTCTCATCTAGTCATGGACAATGGGTTGGACTTGAGTGTCTGACTTTTTCTGTTCACTGATAAAGCTGTGGCTGCTGCCTGTAGGGCAGGTGATGGTGAACAGCAAGTTCAGTGACTTGACAAGTTCAAGAAAGTCAGATTTTTAGTTTGGTTAATTAGTTTTGCTAAAGCAGTCAAACACACTGCACTGCTTCAGATTTATAGAGAGCTATATGTGTACTTGTTTCATGAGGTTGCTAGTGTTCCCCCTTTACAGGCAACTATTTTTTTAAACATATATTGCACTTGGCTTCACTTTTGTTTGATTTAGTAAAGTGAGTCCACACTTTTGAACATTTAGCCCTGCCAGCCTTGAGCTTATCAATATTTCGGAACTGACCAATCAGGAACCGGTACCAGCACTCGATACCCATCCCTTCTAATAAGACTTATTTATGCACTCTGACAGCAGGACTGACAGAACGTCAGTCCTTGTTACTTCAAAATGATTGATGAAGATCTGTCAAGTAATTAGTGCCCAGTGATCAGCTGCCATATCACTGCTGTAAGTGGCTGGTTTAATGATGGATCAAAGGAGGTGGAGAGGGAATGTAAAATTGGAAAAGAGGCATAATAAGATGGAGGAACAGAGAAAATGGACAGTTGGATGGATGGAAATGAGGAGACATGTGGTCTTAGAAGTTGACACATGGAAGTGGAAGCACACACATCAGGATGGAAGAATGTATAGAATAAATGAGTTCAGCTGAAGATTTGTCTGCACCATTTATCTCAAATCTGCCTGATATGCAATAGCTACAGACAGGCATAAGTTGGAGCTGCAACAATTGGGCACAAATTATTTGGCAGCTAGTTAGATAATTAATTAGTCGTAAAAATAGTTCAGCAAGCAAAATGTGCCAAATATGATGTGTCCAGCTTCTCAAATGGGAGAATTGACTGCTTTTCCTTGTCTTATATTAGAGTAATTTGGATTGGATTGAGCTTTTGAAATGTTGATTTCACTTAAAAAAACAACAACTTTATTGCAGGTTTTCACATTAAAATTTCACATCAAATTCATCACTTCAAGGAAACAGAAAAGGGGGTACTCTGCTAATCTATTTCCTTGACCCATTTACTCCCATTTCTCTTCTCTGTTTCTCAAATTATTACTTAGATTCTATAAAACTCTTCTCCGATGTTCACAAGCATCTTTGACTATTTTCTGATGTTTTACAGACCAAACAACTTGTAGATGTTAAAAGTAATTTTTTTGTACTGATATATATACATTTGTAGGACCTTTTAGGACATGTATTTTCTCTATGATCAAACCACAGCCTAATGTGGTACAACTAACGGACAGTTGTCTTTCCTTGCTCCTGGCAAAGGAGACAAAACATTGCTTTCCCTGTAGGTGATATCCTGTTGCGCCCACATCCATTGCGGTCTACATAACATAATGGAAAATATGGTCATTTGGTGACCTGATTTTGCTTACTGTTACCATTTTCCGTTTACTGTGTAGTGTAGAGACTCTTAACAATTCGCTCCCTTTTCAATATTTGAGAGATGAGTGCTGCTTTTCTTTGGCTATGACAGACACATTCAAGCAAAGAAAAGGAAAAAGCTTTCACACTGCTGCAGGTACAAGCTAACAGCATTCCATTAGTAAAGTAAAACAAACAAAACAAAACACAATGATGGTAGCAGAATGTCACCAAAATGCATAGTGGAGGTATTTGTCCCCTTCCCAACCTTTTTTTGCAAGTTAGATTTGTACATTCATGAGAAAAATGTGGACTCCATTTAAGCAGTTTTCACTGCAGCATATTCTAGTACTGCTGCTGCACTTTCATCCTGCTTACTCACTGTTGCTAATACTTTTTGCCAATATTATGTCAACCTCATAAACTTGTCATCTCCTTGTATTTAAATGTGCTCCTGTGTCTAAAATTGATTTAAGCTCCTTAATGTCTCTAAATCTGCCATGGTCGTCGGCACATCATTAATTACTTGAATGATACAAGTTGGAGCAGAATGAGGAAGTCTCACCACAAGCTCCATTCAGTAGCTATTCTTGAGCTTTTAGTCATATCACATAATCTTTATCAACAGTTGAACTTTGATTGATTGAAGTGTTTATTTCGAATATGAAAACCAAAATAATAAAAAAGAAAAATAAAATCAAACATTTAAACATAAGACATAGAAATACATATTCGAAAAGGAGTGAGAAGAAGTATAACTTACAAACTCCCACCTTCACAAAGTCCTGCCTCTGAACTGTCCAGTCATAGATAAGTATCATAGGGGCACTGCAGGCCTGTCACGCTGTGCATTTCTCTACATGTTGAAACGGGGTGCATGAGGCTCATAGCAGAGCGACACTTGGTGTCTCATGAAGAGTGGTCTTTTTTCTTTTTAGTCCTTCAGTAACCTAAAACACAAGATCAAATGTGTGAAGAATGGATCAGACATTGTCTTTATCTACTAGAGCAAGAGCTACAAATGTTAGCATGTTCAGCTAACTGGCCTACTACCAGCAATAATGTTACCTCCAACCAAACTTGTGTCAGATACTACTGCATTTGATGGAGGAGCATGTGGGCCGGTACAAAATCAAAGAGGACCTAGGATGACGCATCTCTCTCTGGCTTACTCTTTTACGTCTAAACCAGTTTAGCTTAGCTCTGTCCCAGGCTCTCTTCCTGAGGCGACTGGCGATCCAGTCTAGTTGGTCTGGCTGGGTGACCATCTCAAGGTCTGCTGCACTTAATCTAATCCCTGCACTTTCTTTTCTGAAATTAATGAGTGTATTTCTGTTGTCTAACATATACATGTCATATTTCACCTATGTGACAACCTGTGTTCGCTGCGACTAGCCCCAGTCTTTTAGCACAGTGTAGTATGTATGTAGCCATTAAGTACCTTTATGATTTAAGATCCTTTTACAGGGTTCTTGTTTTAAAATGTGCTTGTTTCAAACCGTAAAAGTCCACTGAAGACAGATGGTCTTCTCAGCTGACTTAAGGAGTATTAATATTAGGATTAACTTATGTTAGCTAGTTACACTAATTAAATCTGATGGCAAGAGTCATCATTTTAGCCGAGAAAATCCACAGTCAGCAGCTAGAAATGAGATGCTCCATTTGTTTACTTCTCTCTGGAACTGAAGAGGGAGTGATCTGTTGTCCAGTTCTCCTGTAATAGTATATAGTAAAAGTTTTGTTATTTTATTTTCCTTTTACTTCAGCTGCTAAGACTTCTTATCCTTTTTCACTATAAAGATGAATTTCAGAGTTTATCCTTGGTCCTCCAAATAGCAGTTGAGAAGATAATTTAGACACCAGATCCATTTAACAGCTGCTTTGGAGCTTTTGATCATATTAAGAATGACCTTTGCACTAATCAGAGATTTTCCTAATTGACGACTGATCTTTGAACCTCAGGGAATCAGAGTTCAGACCGTCTTTAATCTGCGCTTCTGTCACATCTCTGTTCTCCACATTTGTACTATCTGTAGTAATTCCTGTAACAATTGGACTTGAATGAACCCAAACCCTCCAAGAAACTCTTTTGTGCTGTTGTTTTTCTTGTCATTAATAGTTTCTGTATCTTCCTCTTATTATCCCTCATTTTAAGATAAGTCTTTGCCATCAATCGATGTCTTTTCCTTTAGCATTGCATCCACTTGCTGGCACTTAGTACTCTTTTAGTACTCTCTCCGCCCCTTGTTCTTTCTGTGTTTCTGTCTCTCATTTTATTGTGAAAAACACCTTTTTTCTTGAGGCTACATTTGCACATTTAAAGCACATTAATCGCGTTGAATGTAATTAGGTTGTCAATGCAAGCGTTGGAGGGAAAATCCAAAGCTGCTGTGATGAAAGATGATAGCTCAGAGGTATGGTCGCAGATCAGAACAAATTAGCACACAGCTTTAAAAACGTTTGTCCTTTTAACACTGCGAGCACGAAAATAAGTGGAGGAACGTTTCACATTCAACACTCATGCATTTATTTGCATAAATTGAGAACAAATTTCATAGAGTAAATTAACTTGGCTTTTGTCTTTTTCGTCAAACTTTGGTCAGTCATCATCTTTGGCTGGTTTTCACCTGAACATCGGGCGGTTCATTTATTTAGCCCATGGAGAGTAGTGGAGGGATGTGGGCCATTGAGAGAGTCTGGCTCAGTATGGTGTCACAGCTTGCCAGGTGTGTGGCCTGGCCTTCCTGATAAAGAGCCCCGCTCCATCACTGCTAAACTGGAGCAGCAAATTCCCTAATTAGAATGTCAAGAGCCTCGCCTTGGCTAAATTGTTAGACTAGCACTACACTCTGTATCACTGCCACCATGCTCTGAACCAGGACACATTTCAGGTGAGTGTGGTGCACTGACTAGTGATGATGGAGAGGACCAGGAAAGTTTTTCTCCTTGTTGGCTTCATCCCGATTAGTGTGAGCAAGTGATAGAAGGAAAGTATCCATTAATTTCCCTGCTGTTTTATATTACTTTGCTGTTTTTTCTCAATGTTCAGAAACGTGTCCTGCAGTTTCACAGTAACAGTCTTCAAGTGAAGGGAAGGCATTAATGACTGCTGAACTGCTAGAGGGACTCAATCTGAAACAGATGGAGGAAATGTTGAGTTTGCTTTAAAAGCAAAAAAACAGCAGCAACAAGAAGTTAAAACAACAAAAAAACATCAGACAAGATGGGGTTCTTATAAACTTTGATAAGGTATGGTTTTAAATACCTGAGAGACGAAGAATAAAGATCTGTCTTTATTATTAGCCTTTATCCATCATTATTATCTGGTCATGATTTTTTAACGGTGTTGCCCATTCAATTTCAGAAAAATGGTAAAAATGCCCTTCACAATTTCCAGAAAAGTCACAGTGATGCCTTCAAGTTAGAACTCTGCACGGACCAAAAATACCAGCCCCAGTCTTGCAAGAGCAATATTTCAACCCCAGCCCACGACTGACATCAGTATCACTTTAAGCTCTCTCTGATATGTGCAAACACACACGCTTCTAGGTGGTAAACTTAACAACCACTGACAATTATGCTATCAAATATTAATACAGTTGTCCATTCCAGAGAAGCAAAAGCTTAAGAGGCAGTAGAGAATATAGCCAAGCCATGTGATCCAGCAGCAAATAAGTAAATGAAGATTTACACCTTTCTTTTCATTGCAAATGACCCCCATTGTTTGCAGTGGTAATCAAATCAAAACTTTACCAGGTTGCTTTTCCTAAAGCATTAGAAACTTTCTTGCTCCAGCTTCTCCCTGATGCACGTGACAGTAACTGTCACGTGTAATGGATTTGAATAAAATGCATATTTTTAAAGTATAATCAAAAGAACAATATTACATACATTGTTGGCACAGTGCAAGTTAAATGAGCCTGAACGCAACCTGAGCACGATCAATTTAAAAAAAAAGAAGACCTCTTCAAATAGCTTATTTTGTCTGACCAGCAGTCCAAGCCAGTAATTTTTGTTTTTTTGCATGACTGAAATGACTTATCGATCCTCAACAGTTGGTGATTGTTCGACCAGCGGTTTCTGTTGTACAGCAATAGCTCTACATTTTAAGATGAATAAATGAGAACCAAATATTGCAACATGACCTTGCTGACGTGGCTTTAAAGTAATAACAGAACAAAAGTGGACAGTGCGAAACATTGCTTAATGAACATCCCATCAGTTAGCAATTACTGCTACAGCCAGAGACATGTCAAACCATTCCCACAAAGATCAATGATACTGTATTGAAAGATGTTTTAGCCTCATCTTTTGCCTGTGAACACTCTGTGAAGTGATCACTAACATTCCTCAGAATGTTTCTCTGCCCAGCTAATGTGCTCCATGAATCAATCTGGACATCCCCATCAGAGGACAACCTTTTTATTACAGGCTTCTCAACTACAAGTAAGGACTCTGATTACAGCTCTCACAGCAGTTGGACATATTTGGCCACATTAATGCAGGGGTGGGAGAAATTTGAATGGTGTAGATCATATGTCTGTATCAGTTTATTGTAATTCTGTGTATTATCCTTTTTTCTTTGTGGTCAAAAGTCAAGATTTATGTTCCCAGTTCAACCTTGAGCTGGTATTGCAAAGTGAGATTTCACATTTTTCCTGGGCACAGAGCTGTGAGGATTCTGCTTTCTAATCATTACTATCATCTCATACATGGGGTCTCCCCATAAAGTTGATTTTTGCCACTTCATTGAATCCCCTTGCTGAGCTTTTCTCGCTTCTTTCATGCATGATTACTCGTCCATGACTTTTCAAAGGCTTAGTCACTCGAGCACCAAAGGGGGTTGGCTTCTCATCTTGAATCCGTAGCTGAGGCTCCTGTTGGCCATGTTGTTCTTCATGTTTTTGCTGTGAATCCTTTGTGTACTGTAAAACCTGACAAACTAAGCTGTCTCTGTAGAGCTCCTGGAGTACTTTTATATTTTTAAGAAAGTCTTAGAGAAGTTTAGCTCTAATAAGTATGCAGGAAGCCATCATCAGTACTCCAGAGGCTGTCCTCTTTAGGTTCATTTAAATTTAAAACAAATAAACAATATAAATGAGAAAAACCAGTTTTCAGTTTCATTTACTGCATTCATGTGTTTTATGGTTGTTAAACTCCAACCTTAGAGCTTTATGCAGCTTAAACTGTTAGCAGCTGGCTGGCTTGAATGTTCCCAACAAACACTGGCTGTCATTGTAGCATCTGTGCCAATTTTGGCACCACTATTTTGGTATCTGCTAAGTTTTCTCCCTTGGCAAACAATGTCAAACCGCATCATATTCTGTAGAGCAAAAATTGGGTTGGGAGATGACCAAAATTTTAGCAGTGTCCCCAACAACCATTAGCGGCACATCAGAGGCCGTTATCACAGTCAGATGTGAGGCTCATTTTCCTGTTAATGTTGATAACCGAAGCGGATTGTGCAGCATATGCCCCGGGCGATGAAGGATGTACTGACTAAAGCTTAATCAGTGCTTTAGCAGCTGTTTTTGCGACTATTTGATTTAAACGAATGATGGTGTGTGTGTGTCTGTGTGTGTGTGTGTGTTGAGGGGGTGGTTGTGTCCTCACTTGCGTGTCTTTGTGAAAATTTAATTGCTTTTATAGTATTGATTTGGCACGACTGCTTTTTCTGTTTTAGACTAATATTCACAAGTGGTTTCTAATATTTTGTTCATGGCCATTCACATGCATGGGAGAACAAAATATTAAAATACTTTTCAATATAATTAAATCCTCCAAATCCAACGAAAGCCTCAAAAATGACCACACTCCAATTAAACCTCTTTAACAGTCTCAGTAAAAATTGAGCATAATTGAGTCCATAACAAAAGGCAGAGTGCTTGTAATGGATTGCAATATATTGTACACTTTTCTACCCTTTTTTTTTTTACAATGGGTGTCTATTTCAGGAAAAGCTTTTTCTTTTGCCAAAATTAATTGGTGGGAATGAGCAGGGAAAACCGATTGGATTTTGACAGCTCTCGGGGTCTAAATGTTTTATTAAATATATTTTTACAGTTCATTTAAATGGAAAGACCACTCACAACACAGAGCCCAGTAGAGACATCAGAACAACAATGGTAGGACTAGCATTTATCAAGCGGTCGCTGCTGCTACTGTTGCTGCAAAAAAAGGAAACAGAAATGCAGAAGTTGAGTAGCCTGGCATTACATTAAATGTGAATTCTGCCAGAGCAAATGAAAACATGAGCTCAACAGATTCGTCTGGTTCCCAGGCTAGAAGTCGAGTTGAGTCGCAGTAAATCCACCCTCCCTATTGTCCCTGTCGTATTAGTGTCACACTGAAAAAGTGCAGGGACGCTGTGTGGAAATGGGAGTGAATTTACTTCCAATAACCAGATGCAGTGTTATTTTGTCAGGACGTTTGTATTCATACATGGACACTTGGGAAGCCTCGGGTTCATTTGCAATAGTGAGGGGAGGAGATGATGAAAGTCTTATCAAGTCCAGGCCTCTGTGCTCTGAGCTGCCTGACCTACCTCAAGCCCAGAATGAGAATTCAATTCATTTTTTCCTCTTTATATGAATACTTGTACATCTCCCTCCTCTTGTATTGCTATTCATACAAAACTCTCCTACAGAGGATATTGCTACAGTATGTGCACAGCTTATCAGCGAGGCAAGTAATGACAGTGGTTGTGACTGGCAGCGTTGTGGAAGGACAGAGATCGGAAAACAGTCAAAAACATGTATTTACCTCCTTACTTGCCTTTGCAATAAAAGAAAGTAGAGCATGAGTTACTTTACTTGCAGATAGAAGATTTAGTAGGTTTGAGTGTAACCATGTTGTCTCACTCAGATGTGATAAAATGGTTGACAATATTTCCAGAGGCAAAGAGCGGAGAACAATATTCTCTCTGAGCTGTTTGCATTTTAGTAACACTGTTTTTCTGGAGGTTATATTTACATAAACAGAAATTACATGATTTACTTTTGTTTTAAATTGTCTGCCTGGGGGTTTACCGATGAAGCTTTGTCCAAAGGTTGAACATTTCATTCACAATAGTTGTAGTATTATTCTTACTCAATTAACAGTTTTTTATATAAGCCCTACTGGTCTATTATATGTGTACTTATTGAGACGCCACATAAACAGAACAACAGCCAGATAACTGTGGTGTACAGCTGGCCTGTCAAGTATTGTAAACCCTTCATGATGCACTTGTATTTGTACTCTGTTTCCATTTATTTTTAAGCATTCTATGAATTCTCGTCATGTTTAACCTCTGAGAAACTGTCACTTTCTTTTATTGCCAGTCTGTCAAATAAGAATGTTGGTTTATGTGTGTGTATTGGTGTTGAGAATCTGGAGCCCCTTTAACACATGCACTGCTGCTCGGCACTTATCTAGTCATTACCAGGAACTGCTGTATGTGTGAACGCATATGCCCGCAGTAGTTACCCCGGACGTAACCTTGCCAGCTTCCTGGTCTACAGTTTCGGTGAATCACATGTTTGGATAGAGGAGGTCATTGTCTGGAGCGAGCGGGCATGTTGATGACATTGCACAGCGTGTGACTGATTTGTACTTCTTTCTGTTTATTGCTTTGAACTCTTTTGTCAATAGTTTTGTTTTCATAGACAGATCTGCCAGGGCTGCATGATATGGTGAAGAAGAAAATCATCTTATGATTATGATTGTTGGGAAAAATCTTTTTTTCTTCCATCACACCTTTCATTTTCACTGATTAACTGTTTATCATGATGGTGTAGAACTTTAATCAGGCCTGAACAGTTGAGTCTGAAAAGGCCTAAGCCTGACAAATTTCTGTCCGAACCAGTCCCTCATTAGCATATTCCAGCCTGATTACAGCCCGACGTTTTTCTTAACAAGCTTCCTTGTATGTACTAAACAGTAGGAGTTGGGAGTAACAGGGACGATACATGGGGGGGATATGAATTGGCAACGACAAAATTGGGGAGAAAAAAAAATAATACTACTACTACTGCCACTGATAATAATAACAATAATGATAATGATGATAATGATAAACCTGTTGGGTCCCATAGTACAGATCTCAAGCTCTATGATGGTGTGACATGTTTGGGTCTTTACTGAGCAAGCATGTTTCTCACATCTAGAGAACGAGATTAGTCTCTACAGCACTACAGTGCTTCATTATAATGCTATTTCATGACACATTTTTCCTTCATCAAAAAGTTGTAGCTTCTGTGTTTTGTGTATTGCACGTGGCCATATTGTGATTTCAATATTTGGATACAAAGAGTATTTCCAACATGTGAGAACACATCTGAGCTCCTGTTGTGTGCCACATGTGTGAAAGGGCAAATTAAAATAATGTACTGGCCTGATTCTTAGGACTTTTCTCAGAGTTCATATCTGAAAACTTTGCTTTTCTTTCCTCATTATAGACTCTTTTTTTCACTGCTACACAGAAATCAGTGTATATGTTGGGTGAAGAATGAAGGACTGTCCTACATATCCACTAAATATCCACTAAATTGTTGATCATCCTTTTAAATATGCATAGAAAACAAATATAAGTTTTGGGGTTTTCTTCCATAAAGGTAATATGTTTCTCTGTTTAATTTTCCATGAAGTAATTACAGTGGACATGCCACTATATTTTACCATATTTAAGATGAAAGCCCTTAGCTGAATAAGTGGAATAATAACCAGGCTGTCTCTAACCAGTGATGCCTGAAATATAATTTGTAGAAGGAAAAAAATAGAAGAAAATGAGGAAGAGGGGAAAAAGGAGAGGAACGAAACAAAGTAAGAAAAAATAAAAGTAGTAAAAAGCAGGTAAATCATGAAAAAAAGGTGAGAAATCCAGTGTAATAGTACACAAAAGACTCAAAACTAGGGCAGCACTAGCCTGTAGCACATATTTTGCCAACTGAAACAAACCAACCAACAAAAAAATAAGTTTATTTCACCAATTCTTACTACATCCCTAACGAACTTGAGAATGTTTTTTTTTTTTTTTTTTAGCATTATTTTTTATCCTCTTGGGAAATATCAAAGGCGACAGACACCCATTTTCTTTTCAAAGTTACTGTAGCCTTTGCGGTGTAGCACAAATGCTTTTCTTTATGTACCTGCAACAGTCACTTCTAGTCTGAGGTTTTCTTTCTCCCAGGACTCTTCATCCAAAAGTCACTCTTAAAAAAAGTTGGGACACTAAATAAAAAGAGTGCAATGATTTGCAATCATTTTTTTGACTTATAGTCAATTGAAAACAGTGCAAAGTCAAGATATTTAAGTTTCAAACTTGAGGATGCCCCTTTAATACCTAATCATAATACTATCACCTGTTATCAATTCACCCGTTTATGTATAGAATGTCCCTAACTAGTGTTTTTTGAGCATTTCATAACTTTCCCAGTCTTGTTGTCCCTGTCCCAGCGTATATATACAAAACATATTAAATATATTTACAAAAAACAAAGTTTATCAGTTTGAACATTAAATATGTTGTCTTTGTACTGCATTCAGTTAAGGCTTTATTTAGGTTTTTCAGTGTCCCACCTCTTTTGGTATTGGGGTTATAGGGTCCCTGCTACCTGAACTGCAGTGGTCTTCTATCTGTGCTTTGGGTGCTGGCTTGTAGCTCACTCCTAAACGCCCCTTTCCATGTTTGTGTCATTCTGGGCTTGTAGAGTCCCACCAGTCGCATCTTGGCTCAAAGCAACGATACAAGATGCTGATAAGCTGTCGCTGGAGGGTTGCTGTTTGAGAGTTGTTCAGGTATCTGCCACCAGCTGGAGGCCACCAGTAGTTTAAAGCCTCATCCTCATCCAGACTCTGTTTGTTTCACTTACACAGTCTGAATCAGGGCAGATTTTCACCACAATATGAATGATCCTCTCAGGTTACTCACGCTGGAGCCAGCTTCTTTGTGATATGAAGATCTGAGACTTGCCTTAGCACTTCTTACTTTTTAAATCAAACCTAAGAGCTTATTTTAAATCTGCACCATACATTTTATTATTTTCATTCTCCTCTGTTTGGCTTCAAGGATTTTGTCAGAAATAATAAAACAAGAAAAACACTTGCTGAAGAGCTGTGATCAAAGTGGTGAGCATTATACATAAATTATAGTATCTACTGGCCAGTTCCTCATAGAATAGTGCACTATCTGCATTGACTAAGTGCTTGTTTGTCTTTTAGTGGTTTCTTAGGAATTCTTGTGTGTTGTTTGATGTATTATATTGTCATTTCTTAAAGATTTGTTCCAGTGTGGATGCATTTTTGCTTTTTGCTTTGCTGAAATATGCATGTATGTTGTATTTTTCTTGCTGCTATAGCAATTAGCATTGTGAACAGGTACTGCAAGGCTAGTGAGAATTACTTTCAGCTGAAATTGATTTAATATTATGTTTTTTTTTTTTTTCAATAATATTTTATTAATTTCATATTAACAAACACAAATACACAAACAAACCAGACAGCACAGATTTTGCCAAATTACAAAAGAGACGTTATATACAAGGGTCACATCAATATACACCTGGTCCATATCATATAACATCACTGTTTGCATTAGCCATGACAGAGGAAAAGATTTAACAGCTTATACCCCATTTGTAAAGACAAGGTGCGGGCGCCCCCTCTGCAATAAATCAACAAGATCAGTGGGGAGATAATCGAGAAAAGGCTGCCATATATCATAAAAAAAGTTGCTGTTACCTTTTAAAGCAGCACTGAGATGTTCCATAGGAAAAACCTTAAATGCTTCTCTAAACCATTGTGTAATCGAGGGAGGCTTCTCCTGAATCCACTGGAACAGAATACAACGTCTTGCTAGAAGCAAAAGTTTACACATTAAAGTCAGCTGTCCAGTGGGTAGAGAGAGCTGTCCCGTAGATATACTAAGAAGAAACAACATTGGGTCTAATCTAACTGTTTTATGGAAAATTGAACTAAGCTCCTTAGCAATATTTTTCCAATATCTGGATATTTTTGGACATTGCCAAATACAATGGTAGTAGGTTCCTATGTCTTTTTTACACTTCACACAAAGGGGTGAAAGCTGAGGATTGATTTTATGCAGAAATTCAGGAGTGCGCTGCACCCTGTGTAAAATTCTAAATTGACTCTCCCGCAGTCGATTGCATACAAATACTTTCTTAGCAGATACAAAGGCATCCGACCACTCCTCTGCAGAAATTTCAACCTCTAAGTCCTTTTCCCATAGTTCCCTGGCTCTATCGGTATTAACAGAGTTAAGGGAGACTAACTTTCCATAAAAAAGAGAGATAAATTTCTTGTCGCTCAAAGCAGTTACGTTGAAATCTAGAAGGAAACTTTCCATTGAGCTTAACATTGGTTGATCATTTGGTAATGTAAGACATGATTTTACATAATGCCTCACTTGAAGAAAGCCGAAAAAATGGTTATTTGGTATTTTGTACTTAATCTGAAGTTGTTTTAAAACGACATGAAATTACCATTTTCAAATAAATCATGAATAAATCTTAGGCCACTTGAATACCAGTCATCAAAGATACTTCTTCCTATGCCTGGAGGGAAAGCTTTATTTTTAATTAAGGGTTGTAATGCTGAAGAAAAATCTCTCCGGCCAGCATGTTTAATTATATCCCGCCAGATTCTAAGTGTATTAAGCATGATAGAGTTGCATTGAACTTCTGCTGGGGATTTAATATTATGTTTGATGATGAAAAGTATCATTCTGCTGTCAGTGGAAACCATTCACCGGCCTTATTTAACTTTAAGTCTCCCGAAGGCATTTTGTTGTGTACTGTAGGACACAACAAAATGATTTCAGTCCCTGTTGAGTGAATTTGAATACATGGCCTAAATCATCTTTAGCACGGGAGAAAAATATTCAGTGAGCCTGTGAATTTGTGATGCACGGACCGCAGTTACAGCCATGGGCGCTGCGGTTAGTCCGCAGATTGGGCAGGTCAGGTTATAAAAATTAATATTGTGGTTAACAGAGGATGAGTTGCAGGTGGGAAATATGGTGCGTCTCCTCAGTAACAGAGGTGCTGTGTGAACATTTACACTCAGTAGTACAAATTATTTGATGTAATTCTGTTTCTTCTGGAGAGTTTCCTCTGTCCTTTCAAGTTCATAACTACAGTTTTTAGTTTTGCTGCTTAAATGTTCCACATATTTGCTGCACTGACGTTACAGTGAGCATGGAAACGAAGCAAAAAGCAGCCTCTCTCATCAATTTAAAGGCTTATTAATGCTAAATGTTAGATATGGATTCAGACTGGTAGAGGTGTGGTCGCGGGTATCTGCATCAGAGAAAATAAGTTTGGGTTGGTGACGGGTGGAAGATTTATGTGTCCATGCAGATTTGGATGAACTCGGAGGCCATCTGCGCATCACTACTTGGAATACATGAGAGGCCCTGATGTTTTGAGCTGCAATATACAGGTCGCATCATCTATTAAATGACAATTTCCCAAGTGAAAGTTAAGTGTTTGTGTCAGGTATTCAAACTTAATGTCAGTTGGATAGACATTTGGAGCACAATACACTAAAATTGAAGGGATATCTATTTAAACAGCATCAACATGTCAGTTTAAACCCCCCAAAGTACTCACACAACACCAAAAGTATCTACTTATATGCACAGTAGATCCCAAATGTTGATTTTTTTCTAGTAGGATTTTGCCAAATAAACAGTGGCCTGCCAGTCTGAACAGATTTTCATCGGATTGGAGGTGACTCTTCTGTTCTGAAAAGATGTGTTTTCCTGCTCTAAGTGCATAGTTTTTTAACTTCATTTTTCCAGTATACCAAGTCTACTTAAAACAAGGGCAGCTTGGTAGATGCCTCTGATAATATTATGAAAATATGTAAATGCACTACGGGTGCTGATTATGCACCCTCTAAGTTTTTTATAAAAAGTTGCACTCACTCACTCTTTGTTCGCAGTTCTACCCCTTAATGGTCATTAGGAGCCATTGCAGTGTCTGCAGACACAACAAAAAACCATGATCATTCATTCACCTTCTCTGCAGCACTGCGGACCTGTCGTTGTTTCCTTGTCTGATGGCACTGCGTGTCCTTGTTCACCCACTGTTAAGCAATCTGTTACCTTTGCTTTATGCTTTATAAAAATGGGCAGCCTGGCCTGACCACAGGAAGGCATTTGTTGCACTGGAGCTTTCATTTCTTTACAGGTTCCTCATGATATTCTTCGTTCCAGTACCCATGCTATAGTATAGTGCACAAAATGACGGTGAACACTGCAGAACAATTGCTTTACTGCACATTTGATATCACTTATTTGATCATCACTCTGTTGTTTCTGCTAATTCCTGTTTTTCCACGCATGTGTGTAGCCGTTATAGGTTTGAAAACAATCATTTGTCCTCTTTACTCACATCTCTGCATGCTGCATTTGTTCCATGTCATATTGCGTCATACTATGTTTGTAGCATTGACTATTAATGTAGGCTGAAATGCAGACTAAATAGGCCCCTGGAATACATTATGTACCTGCACAGATAACAGATGGTAGCATACATTATCTTCATTACTTTACTCTGGCTGGCAGATGGCTAGAGAAAGCATATTGCATACATCAACATTAATATCACCTGTATGAACCAGCATGGTCAGACTGGACCTTGTCTATTACCACTCACGACTGTCTCCTAATCACCCCCATGCAAACTTTGATTGAAGGCATGCTGTGTTTAAAAGAATTTTCATGAGGTTTTGATGCTTTGTGAAAGTTGAGTTTCAGAAAGTTTGTTCTAAATCTGAGAAAGAGAGAATATGGTGAAAATAATATGTAGCTGAATCCCCCTAAGCTAATGCAAACGTAAGCTTCTGTGCTATAGAACAACCAGACAGTGCCATAGAGGAGCAATGCGTTAGACTGACAAAATAAATGCACTGGAGTTTTTAGGTGTCTGCTTGTAGGATTCAATATAAAACATGTTCACGGACAGACCATCCAAGTGTGCGTTGGTCAATGAGCCATGTTTGTCATCATTCTATTTTTATTGCCTGAAATCTTCTCATTCTGTTTGCATTGGTGTATTTATTTAATCCTGGAGTAGGTATGAGAAGTTTGTTTACTGTTATTGATGTTTAAACAAGTAATGTAAAAGAACAACTGCCTCACTAGACTCAGAATAATGGAAGCAGGAAAAGCTGTGAAAAAGCTGCAGCCTCTAAGAAAAGCTGAGTGAATGAGAGAGGAATAAGAGGGAGAGAGCAAACAAGAAACTCACTCAGGTAGCAAGCACATATTGACTTGTTTTGTTTCTTATTTTTTGTAAATCCTATCCAAAGTTAGCAGTTTTAGTTAACTTTTGTTTCTGGCCAACAATTCAGTGTAAACAACTAGTTTCTTACCTTGGTTGACTTTTAATGATCATTGTGTAGGATTTTAGTAGCATCTAGCAGTGAGGTTGTGGATTGCAACCAGCTAAATTTCGCTTACATCACCCTCCCCTTCCTAGCATCTAGGAGAAACTATGGTGGCTATAAACTCAAAAAAATGTGAGACCATCTCTGCAAACACTGTGCAGTTGGTCTATTCTGGGCTACTGTAGAAACACAGTGGTGAAACACGGTGGTGGGAAATGACCCATGCCCTCTGTAAAATTTAAACAACTCTTCTTAATTTCAGGTGATTTTTCACTCTGGGACTCCTTTGGTAGGTCCTGGACCTCTTTAAAGGCAAGTTATTGCAAAAAGACTTAGTTTTAACAGCTCTTACTTCACTCACATCAAAATGATGTTTGTATATGTCTGTATTCATAGGCCTACATATCCACCATATCTGGCCCCTGTGTGCATGCACTGCTATCCTGGGTGTTAGAAATTAGCTTCCCTGTCAACTTGTATGAAGTAAACAACTATTCTAGGTGTTAGACTCAGATACACTGTCAGCCCATATTACTTTCAAACTATTCATGCAGATGTTAGTCTTGGTGTATGTATAGACGCTGTGTGGATGGCTGTTTTGGGATGTTTGTGTCAACATGCAGGTGTGTATGTCAGTGTCGTAGTTCCTGTCTGTCCATCTTTCTGAGGAACTGTCTCTTCCTCACCTCTCACCTGTCTGTATGTCTAATGTGTAAGTCTTTGTGTCTGTATGTATACTTCCAAGTGCCACATAGAGGCTATTCTAGGTGTTAAGGTCTGTTACTATGTCAGCTTATATTACTGTCACACCTATATCCTACTGTGTAAATGTTAGTTTCTGGTCATGACCCTTCTTTTTTTTGTGGATGTACTTTGGATCCGTATCCTGGCAAGCTGTTGCAAATACTATAAATGTGGCTCACTTTGCGAAGCTGTCTTTTAGAGCCTAGCTGATATGGGCCTGATATTGGCCTATCACAGATATGTGGAATACTTTTTTTTTTTTTTTTTTTACATACTTAAAATGCAAAAAAAAAAACAATGCCTGGAGTTATTTAGATTTCGCACAATGTGAAACATTTATGAGGACGAGGAGCTCCCTGGCAAGTGTAAATGCCACAGAGCTATGCCTCTTGTTTAACAACCTCCCCCTAATTGTCTGTCAGTATTCAGATAGTCAGGAGCTAACTGATACTGAACAGTACTGACGTTTATTTAGCTATTTATTTTAGTTTTATTTATTCCTTAAGTTAAACATTCTTTGATAAATTTATCTTTTTAAAAAAGCAGCCTTTTGAGTAACTTTGTATTGTCGTATCAGTGCAGCATGTGTGTAAAATCAGTGCACAATCCAGATTAGGGATGTAATGACACCAAAAACTCATGGTATGATAATATCACGATGAAAAGTCCATGATACATATCTAACCATTAAAAATGAAAACACAAAACCACTTGATGTCTTCTATTAAGTAATAAATCTGTGTATAACTATTTTTATTCATGTAATTTTTTCTTTTAACTTAAAGTGCTTCTGCTTCTTTCTTTAATAAAATAAAATAAAAGTAGCCAGCCATGACCTAGGCATGTACAAATACAGTGTGGCATGAATAGTCTTTGGCAATAAATGTTTTAATTATGCAAGTGCAATTGGAAAACAAAAACAATGCAGCAGTCAGTGGCAGTCGTTTTATGAAATAAATAAATAAAATAATTAACCATGTAACGGTACATATCATCACAGTCCAGTACGGTATTGAGTAATTTTTTTTCATTGCAGTATCATAATAAATGTATTCTTACATCCCTAATTCACACAGAAAAGGTCTGTTTTCATTCAAGCTCATAAATTCACTATATTGGCCACCATATCTGGACTCAGTAGGGGTTGGAATCTCTTAGTATCCCACAATTCAATTCCGATTCAGAGGGCTATGATTCAATGATAAAACGATTCTTAATGCATCTTGATGCATCAAAATCTTAAGCCATGGGGTGAGAGTATCCATCTGCAGCTGCTCAGCCATCCTCACCAAAACTCAAGAAGAAGGTCTAGTTTTGAAGTAAAGCACATGTAGCACATGCTACACATAAGGGTAGGAATCTTTTTATCCAATTTGATTCAGAATCTGTTTTTGACTGAATGAAAAGGGGGGCACAATTTTGAGTCTGTTACGCCAGTTTCCCCGAAATACAATATTAAAACTTACTTGTAATAAAATGGTCCACAGCCTTCTTGTTTTAAAAAGTTAACTGCAATAATTAGTGCATTAAAAAAACATGTTTGCAACCACTGCCTTTTGAGAAGGTAAAGTACATCCCCCCCATTAACTACTGATAACTCTAGCATGTGCACACTTTAGAGTTTCCAGGTGTTGCGCTGCCACTGCAGCCGAATTCTGCCTTTTTCACTCTGTCAGCATCATGTTAATTGACATTTAGAAAATCAGTTTTTTAACATTTATGAATTGATTCAGAATTTTTCACATTCACATTGCAGTGTATCTAAGAATCAAGTATTTCCCCTACCCCTAGTAATCTGTAGAGCCTGACCAACATGGGATTTTCAAGACAGACTCTGACTTCAGAAGGGAAAAATTCACTTTCTGCCATCCCAATTTAGTTGCACATGTGGGCATGTAAACACATTACATCACATCATGTTGTTCTGAGTGGCATTTGTTCACTCAGCGTCTACTTCTGATTATAACACCAAACCTATTACACAACTGATCATGTCAGTGAGGGTTGTTTTCTCTCTGCTCCATGGATCAAGAGGCCATTAACAATTGGAGCCACATTGGTACATTGGCTTCGGACTCCAGTACACACACTTAGTGGCCAAAAGTCAATTGTTTGGTCTCCAGCCTCCAGTGTGTAATTGTCTGCAAATGGTCCAATGTGTTTGGTCGTGTTACCTTGAGGGCATTTTTCCTTCTTAAGGCATTACCATATCTGTACAAAATGCCTCAACTTTTTCAAAGGGAGTTGTTTTTGGAGGTTACACTTGCTGAGCTTGTTAGAGCGTATCTGCTCCTTTATGATGATAAAATGTCCCGACTTCTTTTGTTGCTCTTTTACAGCAGCCATTGTTGTCCCCTTGAGTCTTAGTCTCTACTGGTCCTGTTATCCCTAGGTTATGGCTCTCTTTTAATCCTTTTTGAATGTTGCCTCATGAGTTATAACCTCTTTTACCCTGCTGCTTAAGTATAAATAAGTCCAAATGACTCGAGAAAATGAGAAAAAAATAATTCACAGTCATCGGACATAAGGCACTGATGTATTTCTGGATGCAGTCTGCCTGTGTTAACACTAACTTGGACAGCAAAGGTCAGACAAACATCAGAGGCAAAGTAGAAAATATTTAATGCTGGAATAATGAAGTTGCAGAGGTAACAGCATGCTTAATAATTCAGCTTGTAGTACTTGTGAATAGGTCCTCACAGAGTCTCATTATTGCTGGCAGATAAGCAGCCATTTGTAAAGCTTTTGCTGTAATGTACATTTGTTGCATCATGGATATGTTGAAAGGGATGGTTGAAACAAATTCATCCATCCAGGAGCTTTTTTTTTTTTTTTTTTTTTTTGAATCACGATAAGTCAGTTTTATTTCTTTTTTTGTGGCGGTCAAATTTCCTCTCAGCATGTAAGAGCAAAAGCAGATCCCCTCAAAAGGATGTTTTAATAATACATCAGAAGCAAAGTTAAGAAACAGCATTTGTCCTCAATGGTATTTTCATGGACACAGCGATATTACTCCAGTTAAAGTTGTTGTATAACAGAGTGGTATCCACTGAGCTTATTGTCTTACCTTAAAAAACGAAACAGATACTTTTTGAAAACCCTTTTTTTTAACTTGAATTTTCCAATGAATTGTTCTATTGGGGTGAGGTCGGGCTTAGAAATGAATTTTCTTCCTCAGTGTCCTGCAACTTCACCCGAACACTCCCAGACTTTCCAAGTATTGTCCCGAATCAAAGTTCTTTTTTCATTCTTCACAATAAATGTACTCAAATAACTTTTGTTTCAGTAACTTGCATCGCTTCTTTGACTCACTCCGGTCTGCCATGGAATTACCGCTTGTTGATCTCTGCACTTATAAACAAATCCAGTGGAGGAGCAGAAGTTTACAAGTCACCATTGCTGCAGTGGGTCTCCCTCCAGTATGCACGCAATTGATGCAAGCTGTCATAAGGAGTCTACACTTTTATACTTTTACCTTTACTTTAAAATTACTTTTTAAAAATTCATTAGTTACTGAAGGCCACTGTGTGACGTCAACAATCTTTATTATCCATGCTGTCACTGTCAGCATGCAATAGCAGACACAGTATCTAGAAGGGAACCGCAGACCCGCAATAGATCTTGCAAGAGTCAATTTTAAGCGAAACCATGAGAAAATCTCATGAAAATTTTGCAAATCTTGTGTTCCCTTCTAGGCACGACCAGCAGACTCACACAAATTGAAGTCACTCTGGGTGTTTGGTCACAATTTTCATTGGACTCACTGCTTCTTGTTTGATCAATAAATGCATCTCTGCAAACTACAGAGCAAATGCAAACTTGTTTCTGATTGGTATAGATGAATCCTGTGACCGCTTTGTATGCGCCGCCATCTAGCGGCACTGCCATTACTGCAGTGGCGTGTGTAGTATCTGACACCCTCTGTGTCTGGTGATTAAGGAAACCCAAGATTTGCAAAACTCTTATGGTTTTGAAAAAAGATCAGATCAGGTGTCTGCTGTTGCCTGCTGACAGTGACAACATGGATAATTGCCTTGATGACGTTCAACAGTGGCCCCGATAATTGATTAAGGTACCTTTTTGAATTGGGATATTAACATTAAGCAAAATTTACATAGTAGTTTGATGTTGGTTGTGACAACAAGCAGAATTAGATAACGGAGAAACAGAGAAAAAAACAGACCCTTCCAGACACCTTCGTCACATCGCACAGTTGTCCCAGACAGTCTGCGTTTGTGTCCCAGATGCCTTTTTTATTGTCCCCAGGGCAATGAGGTGCCTCATTCTCAAACTTGAGTTTGTTCCAGACTAATATTGAAGATCACTGGGTATACAGTGGCTGTTAAAAATGCTCCTCCTCTGTGTTGACTTTCCATATATTATTTTTGTACAGCTATGAGTCATAGTGAATGAAAATATGTTTTTTTTCTTTAACAGCGCCCTGTAAACACTGAACTTCTAAGGCAAAACGTGTGTTTAATGGTTATTTTCAGTGAACAAAGCCAGTAAAACCATCCATTCAGTATGCAATGCAGTCTAAATGTGTTCAGCAGGATCATTTATCAACAAATGCTTTTGTCCTCCCTCTCTGCCTCCCTTTTTCCCCCGTCTCTGCCTGCATCCATCAATTCAACCCTTTTCTCCACTTTGAAGTGTAATTTCTGATGTTCTATTCCAGAGTTGAGCTCCGAGAACCTGCGCACCTGCTTTCAGATCGTTAATGCCTACATATACTTGTCTGCCACAGAATTCCTGCAGGTGAGACACACACGCTTATACTGAGACAAATTTACATGCACATTATATAGAACTTCCTCTTGTTCATACTGATTTTTTTCTCCACAGAACTATGCAGAATCATTGTGTCGCTCCTTCTGTGATCTGCTGAAGGACATCACGAACGAGGGACAGGTCCAAGTGCTCAAGGTACGGTCACTCCATCCCTCTCTCACGCACATAAATAAATAAGTTCTGTTTAGTCCCTGTCTCTCCTTTTTCTCGGGGTTCATTTCTTTGAATCCTCCCTCCTTTAGTTCGACCACTGTTTGTTTGTTCTGTCTCTGTGGCCCTGTGGTGAATAGCAGGTGCACCAGAAGCAGCATAAAGTGCTGTATACACAAACACACAATCATATACATAAACAGACACAGGCAGTGCTGCTTGTGAATTGACACTAGATTATAATGCTGGAGGAGCCTTGATATTCTCACTGCTAATAAATTATTTGAGAAGTGTTACACAGGGTACCTCAAACAGGCTACTCATCATCTCTGTCTACCCGGCTACCTTCCATATCTGAACATATGATAACATAATAATGGATTTGGAAGAGAAGCTTACAAGGACGTTAAGTAAGCAATGTAATTAAATTTATGTTGATCAAAACTTTCAAATTTAGTTATTTATTTAGTTATTTATAAAGTTATATCTGCTCAACTCAGGGTTTTCAGTTTGGCATCTGACCACATAAAAGCACCAAAAAGTGATGCCTCATATCAGCTTTGTTTTTGCTCGAGTGTCTGCTGACTAGGGCTCGGTAATGTTAAAAAAAAATTACGATACCAGTACCGATACCAGTACCCTGAAAGTCATACAGATACCGATAGAGTACTTCATTAAATACCTCATCTTTTGTTTTAGTGGTATCTCAGAAATGCCGCACTGCCTCTATCAAATACACTGTGCTCAAATTCAGCACCAGACTATATATACATATATATAGCTGCCAGTTGTACACTTGTGGAAGAACACTTGCATTGATTGGCTGTGCACAAAACCATACAAATAGTAATTTATTTCTAGTTCCAGGTACAAAAAGAATTGAATGCAGGTATTGTTTGACTGGAGAAGTTTGATACTACTTGATACTGGGTCATTTCAGTTGATACCTTTAAGGTATTGACTACTGATACCCAGCCCTACTGTTGACCATACTGCTATATCAATAAAGTTATAATTGTAATTATTATTTAGTTCTCGCACCTTTCTGTGATTAGCCATGCTCAATTTAGTATAATAATACAAAATGAAATCTAGCCTCAGGATGTTGGCATGTTTTTCCCTAAAAGATAATTGGCTGTGATTGTGATTGTTTTCATTACTGACAAATTTATTTTATTTTCGACTAGATGCTATCAGCAGTAAGCCAACACACTACTCCATGGGTGTGCTCTCCATATGTGATTGTTGTGTCAGTAGGTGAGATAAAAGATGGGCTGGACTTAAAATCAAGGACTTTTTGATTTTTCATGTCTCTTGATTCACTCCCAGTCTCACTGTGTCTCTGCGTGTGTTGTCTTTACAGCAGGTTGCCTGTGTGCTATCTCCTTGAGTAGTATACAGTGTATATACACAGAATGGCTGAAAACCTGAGAGCTTCAGCTTAAAGTGATATTCCACCCAAAAATGAAAATTCACTCAATATGTACTCACCCCTATGCTGATGTGAGGATGGGTGAAGATCTTCAGTTCACTAAACAATCCTGGAGTTTCAGCAGAAAACAGGGTTGCAGCCAATTGCAGTGAATGGTGACCACGGATAAAATGTAAAAAAAAGAACACAAAACAAACACAAAGTGTCTCCATCCTGCTCGTGTGGTGTAATCCAAGTGTCCGTGAGCCGCGACATTAAAATTTAACCACAAAAGACGTCATTTACCCCATGTTTTTAGCCAAAATGTCAACTGTAGCCCCTCAGACTCGAGCCAGATGCACAAGAGATCTCACAATATTTTCACACATGCATCCATTAAGAGATATACGAAGTCTCGCGATACATCGACGCCATGTTTACATGCTACCTGGGAGGCTACAGTTGACATTTCGGCTAAAAACATGGTGTAAATGGCGTCTTATTTCGGCTAAAAACATGGGGTAAATGGCGTCTTTTGGGGTCAAATTTGAATGTCGCAGCTCACGGACACTTGGATTACACCACACGAGCAGGATGGAGACATTTTGTGTTTGTTTTGTGTGCTTTTTTTTTTACATTTTATCCGTGGTCACCATTCACTGCCATTGGTTGCAACCCTGTTTTCTGCTGAAACTCCAGGATTGTTTTGTGAACTGAAGATCTTCACCCATCCTCACATCGGCATAGTGGTGAGTAGATATTGTGTGAATTTTCATTTTTGGGTGGAATATCACTTTAATAAATCTCAGTGGCATTACTGCACAGCTGGCTCTTGCTAATCCTTTGTTCAGAGGAAAGGGGAGCCACCAGACAATAAACCTGTCAACCTACACAACACAGGCACACTGTGGCTCAGCAGACATGGGCACCCTGAAGACAGAGGGATGACAGTAATCAGTAGGCATTTATTTGAAAAGTTCATATGCATGATATAGACAGATATAGCATCTCGCTGTCTGTCTCTGTGCTTCGCGTTTGGTTGCTGACCTTTGAGTTGAATATTCTCATCTGTGGCTGTAATTTACCAAAATGCCATTTTTAAAGTTAGTGTGCACCATCGTGTTAGTGTGGTCTGGATTTATGATGTTGTCTAATCATGTGAAGCCTTAAGAGGATGGAATGATCCTTTACTGGTTTGGATCCAGTCCCTGTCCTGTCAGATTAGTTTTCTTGGCTAAATCTATGTATATGTATATATGTCATCAGATTCACATATTTTTCTCAACATCAAAGCAAGCACATGAATTACTGAACCTCTCTAGAATAGAAAATATTATAACCTTCACAGAGGCTGTCATATTCGATTGCATTAGTTTTAACAAGGTACACCTTCTAAAGTGAGAGCTGAGTGCGCATCTATGTACATTAACGCAGAGATGCATACCACAGTGTTTCTGTCACTATATCTTTTACTCTGACATGTTTCTTTCATCATATTGAAGCGTTGTTTTTTGTAGCTTGACTTAAGCCAGCAGCATTTTTTTTTATTACCTCCGTGTCGGGTTTTTGAGCTTAAGTAAGCTAAAGTGAACTGCTGTGCTGACTTGGACTGAAACAGTCGCTGAAAGTACATTTGTAATTAACCATTTGAGAAGGTGAGGGGAGGGGGCACAGTGTCCTTCATGTGTTGTTTGTGGGGCTCTCATAGTGTTGGGGCACCATACATCCAGCACGTCTCCGAACCATGTTTCAGATCCAGCAAAAAATCCTCAACAAAGAAATCATGAACTACTGTTTAACGGTCTAATTCCAAAGTCTTTACACATAGTTCTCAGTCTTTTAACATGTTTTCAGCAACTATGTTCTAACATGTATAATGTGTTTAGAGGAAAAACTCCCTTTTTCCTTTACACAGGCTTTTCTATCAAATAGAACTTACCTAATAATCCCCAATGATGTCCCCCTTGGCTGAGTTATAACCTCTCATCCATGAGTAGATGCACGCTTAATGTGCATGTAACTGGGTTACGATATCTGGAAAGAGACATTGCTGATGAGTTTTTCCGATATATATATATTTTTTTTTTTCAAAAACTTTGTAACTCACACCAAAACAGTCTAAATGGATAAAAGCACAATAGGCCAGGGGAAAAATATGTATTTGTTTGTTAGGTTTTTAATTTGAATGCATCAGTTTTGAGCTTGATCATTTACAGATTATGTAAATGTGTTCAGATTTACTCCACACGTGTAAAATCCCCAACAAACCTAGCAGAGATCTTTAAGTCATGGCAGGTACTTGGTAAAGATTGATTGATTTGGGGGGTGAACTGTCTCTTTAATGCCTGACAGAGAGCTCATTCAATTTCTTGGGAGACTAAAACTTAACAGACTAACCTTGCCTGCTAGATACTGTGGGTCAGAACCTTAATTAAAAGGAGAATTGTCTGCACTTCTTTTTTACTATCTCAAGGAAGGAGCTCCTGCTAACTCCCTTTTGCCCCCATATGCTGATGTCTTCACATCATCCTGTGTCTGACCCTTACTGCCTTTCTTTTCACACACTTCTTTTTTGCTTCCCCTTTGGTTTCCTCCCGAGGTTCTCCGCGTCTGTTCTCCTTGGTACTGTGTCTTACCTTCCTCTCTGAGTACTGTCCCAACCCTCACCCTTCCTCTCCCTGTGTCTCGGCAGGTGGTAGAGATAGCTTTAAAGGTTAGCCCCATACTGGGAGCCCACATGTTCCAGCCCCTGCTGCCAGCTGTCTTCAGAGGCATTGTGGACGGCGAGGTGAGTTTTACCCTAACATCTCACACAGATCTTGACTGGAATTATATAAAAGGACCTGTAAAAATGCTTTATTACCTGGGGTGCATTTTCATTCATTTCCAACTTCTGTTGGAAGTTGATGTTTAACCTTATTAAACATTAAAATACTCACTTAATAAGGAAATGTTCCTGTATGTTCTCTCCGTTTGTCCTTTTCTGTCAAATGAATTCTTATGGAGGCTATATGGTGGCATTTATTGATCATCAGCTCACTTAAAGGTCAGAGGCTGGCTTTTCAGGATTCTGCTGTGTCAGTGGACCTATCTTCTTTCCCCTCATCATGCTTGATGACCTTTGGTTTATGTAAAAGCATTTGTGCATGATTTTCATTTATTTATTTATCTATCCTTTATATTACCCACACTAGTTTTCCACTAATATTTAGAATATGGCAATATTCTGAACTTGATTAATGTCATATACAGGTTGGATGTTTTGAATTAGGCCATATTCTGAAAGCAGCATATTCTGATTAAGACATGTGGAATACACTGGTATTATTCTGGTTTTAGGAGCATTCTTTGAACATGTAAACAGCAAATTCAGAATTTACATTTTAGTTTGGTTTTCTACAACATTTTTGTGACACAACCTCTTCTGCTCTGTGCTGTAAACACACCAAATAGCCCACACTTTGCAAGGCTGGGGTAGAGATTTGTACACAAACAAATTTGTTTAACCATTTCATATCAACATATTTTTTAGATATGTGCAAATATTGCAGTGCTGACCTTTTCAAGAAGGTGGCTAAATGAATGAAAGAGGGAGGCTGAGTTCATGCTGTCAACCAAGTCCACCACTAGTGGAAAACTTTGAAAAAATACTATTTTGACAGGAAGAAGCATCCATAATCAGATTATACACAGCTGGATGTAAAAGGGACTATTAAAGGAATTTCCATTTTCATAAGCCATGTAAAGTCTTTTTCAGAATAAGGAATTTTGTGTGCATGTAAACATAGCCAATGTCTCTTCTGCCAGGGAGTCCTGGTCAAGATAGACAGCAACAAAATGAAAAGTTTCATAAAAAAAATGTAGACAATCCGATCAATCAGATACCAAACATGCATCACAAGAACATACCAGAACACAATCATGATGATGATACTTTGAAGTATGAAGTTTTTCTTGCATCATAGCAGCTCCATTTTCAATATCATGGATGACAAGAATGAAGACAAGAAACAAAATACAGTACATACATTTAACATTACAAACACAGAAGATGACATTCAAGGCCCTTAATGTAGATTTGATCTAGGATTAATCTCCATATTCAGTTTTGGGATTGACCAGTTTTTAAAAGAGTGTGTGTCTTCAGTTGGATAGTAACCGTAACATTAGAAACAATTCATTAAGTTTCTCCAGAGGTTGGCCTACAATCTTTGAGCTAATCTTCATTTGTCGGAGTAGTTTTGACTTCAAAGTAGTGGACAAACACTTGTACCATGTAGTATTGCAATACTGTAAAACAATCATGATCACAGACATGAAAAACAAAACAAAAATTAATTTACTTGCTCTGAAAGGCACCAGAGAAAATAAAATCTTTGTTTTGTCTTTTTTTTTTAACAAGTTCAGTGCAATCGCTCCGTGATAAAACATGGTCAATTATGACACCCAAGTATTTATATGAACATACCTGCTTGATTTTTTCATTATGGACAACAATAGGAACTTTATGAAAGTCAGATGGTGAGCCAAATACAGTATCTTCCATTTTATTTGTTAATCTCATGAGCATTATTATCACTGCTTGTTACGGCCTCCATACAAACAAAGAAATCACGGCTCAAACAGGGGCAGGAGGCTGCAACATATAAAGAGGACGCCACACCAAGGGGTAACAGTTTACCCACAAGCTTTATTTGCGCAACCAAAAAAAAGTATTAAACAAAAACACAAAACCAAGGAGGAAACAAAAGGGACTGGAGACCCCGGCAGAACAAAAGGAGGGAAGACACTGGGCCAACCACGCAGTGGGTCGTCGCTCCCAGCGTCTCCCCCTAAACTACCTGAAAAAAAGAACTGAACCTAAAATAAACAAGACGAATAAAGTAACTACCGGTAATCTCCAGCCCAAACTAAAACAACAAACTAACACAACAAAACCCCAGCCCCCTAAATGAGCGTGGGGGAAAAACCTGCTTGGGGAAAAGAGAAAAAGAGGAGGAAAGGGAAAAAACTCCTCACCCTCTATGCTGGTGTCTGTGTGCCATGTGCTGCGCCCTGTCTCTACTCTCCCTGTCCCTCTTCTCCCCTCCTCCTCCCTCTACCTGAGTGGCAATTGCACTCAGGTGTGCACCAGGCAGAGGGAGGAGGGGGACAAACCTGACAGAGAGACAGAGAGAGAAAGAGAGAGACAGAGAGCAGGCCACTGCACGTAACACTGCTCTCGATCACTTTGTTGATGCACAAGAAGCAGAATACAAAATAGGCTTGGGCGAAATCGTATCGCGTGCGATTTATCGTCAAAAAAACTGTTACCGATGAAAATTTGCCACTTTGCGATAACAGCGATAAATGCCACTTGATGATGCATTTTTGTGTGCGACGCCCTCGCCAAAAAAAAATCAGTTTAAATCCGAACAACTGTACAGCGCACTGTGTTTCGCACATAGGGGTGGGTACTGAAATTCTGTATTAAACGGCAGAATTATTAAAGACCAGAGTATTGGTAAGCGCCGACATTTGAATTTTGATGTAATTTATTATCACATGGCTGCAGCGTCTCTCCTCTCTGCATCAGTGCAGCTCCTCCATACGCACACGTACAGTACGCACACACAGAGGAGGTCATTGTGTTTCTCTTACCCTGTCTGTCTGATCTGTTGATTTTCTTCATCAGCAGGATGTTTTATAAAGTCAAAGAGCTAAAACCCAACTTGCATTTTGGGTTTTTTCCACATATAAATTCACCCGCGATTCAGTTTTCACAGCAGCAGAGAAGCTGCATGTGGAGGAGACTTGTTGTTAATGACGGAGTTTATTAAAACAATCGAAATTAACGTGATGCTGAATGACATCGACACCAACCCGGTGCACTTCTAAGATTAAACAACTGTATAAGGAGGATTTTACATTAAACAGAAACTGTCAGAAACTGTCAGACCTTCTCAGAGCAGAGCGAACAGGTGAGGGAGGGGAGGAGAGCAGATTGATCACTAATCAGTGCGGATGACTCCGTCCTCTCGGGCTGATAAAAAAAATAAAAATGTCAAAACTGGTCAAAAACTGTACCTGGGTGTTCACACAAATAAAGTCTCTGTGTGAAACACTGCAGAGTGTAACATCATGATGTTCACAGACGGTCTGCTGTCATTAGTTTGACAGAGTCACAGAGAGGGTTGTGTCTAAAAGGGAACCCTAGACCCGCGAAAGATCGCGCGAGTGTAACTGATTTAGAGTCAAAAACATGCACGTGCAATTGTAACATTATTTTATCGTCATTTTTATCGTTATCGGCTAAATGCCATAAATTATCGGGATAAAATTTTTTGCCAATATCGCCCATCCCTAATACAAAATATACATCATTAAAAAAAAACATACTAACACCCATGAAACAAATACAAAACAGACATGGATCAGAGGCTAAAAAGACATTTGGCAAATAACGGCCTTTATCAGAAGCCATAACACTGTTCTGTCAAAACAGATTTTAAAGCACCTTTGAACATGTCAAGAGAGAGTAAAGATTCTAAGTTAATTATGTTTTGCAGCTGATTCCAGGCTTGTTAGGCGTGAAAGAAAAAGGCAGATTAACCCAGTTTGGTTTGAATTTTCGGGATCTTGACTGAAATTTTCTCATTAGTCTTATAGTGTTACAGCTACTGGGATAATATGTCAATAAGTTGGATATATACTGGGGTAATTTACCAAGTAATGCAATAAAATGAACTTTCAAGTTTTCTTCTCTTTAAAAACTTTGTTGTCCATTGAACCATTTCATGTAAAAAAATGTTTATTCAGCTGCATGTGTGTTTGCGTGTGTGGTACAGAGATATCCTGTGGTGATGTCCACCTACCTGGGAATCATGGGCCGTGTCCTTCTCCAGAACTCCAGTTTCTTCTCCTCTCTACTCACTCAAATGGCGTCAGAGTGCAGCCAGGAGGTGAGACTCGTTGCCTGCCCTTCGTTTCTGTCTTCTCAGCAAAGACTCTTTGAATGTCTGTAAGAGACATAACTGCAAAGTGCCTGTTAAAAGGGAATCATTCTGAACGAGGCTAAACGTAATGAGCCAAGGAATTGCAAATGGTAACATTCACTAGCCCTAAAGTTTAAAGTTGTCCCCCTGTTTCACTGTGAAACTCTGACACTGTTGTTTTTGTCTGACCCAGAGCAAACTTGATCCTGCCTCGTTTTGACTCTGCTGCCCTTATCGAAATAAATGAAAGGCCTAGAGATGTCTCTTTAAGTTGTCTCTCCATCATCTTCTTTTTGATGATAGAGGACAAGGCAGGGAGGTAAATGAGGCTGAACAGGTGGGGAAGGTCAGTTTTGCTGACTTTTATTGCAGAGGTAGACACACCTTAAAGCATTAAAATAACATCAGATACTGTATCTTGAGTTGTCAAACACTGTCTGCCACTCTTTCTTGTCCTCTTTTTATATTTTTTTTTATTGGTCATCTGTTCGTCTCGTCTTTCTTCATCTTTATTAACTCTCATTCTCTTTCCTCCCACTTGTCCATCTCTCTTCGTTCGTCATCTGTCTTTCTTCATAAGATGGACCAGTTGTTGGGCAGTGTGATAGAGATGTGGGTTGACCGCATGGACAACATCACTCAGCCTGAGCGGAGGAAGCTGTCATCTCTGGCCCTGCTTTCCCTCCTACCATCTGACAACAGGTGAGAAGCATTTATCATTCATTTATGTGCAGATGGAGCTTTGAACTCGTGAAAAGTTTGTGGCATCCACCCTGTCAACTGTCAGCTGTCTGATTACAGAAGGGCAAATAAGAGGAGAGTGAAGATAAATGATTTATTCAGCTTTTGTTTATCTTTATAGACAATCTCTGGGGGAATTATCTTTGTCTGGTCTATGGTGTTAAATGAGTTGTCACTAACAACAGCGAATATAAGCTCTTGTAAAAAGTCTGATAACAGATTTTTACCCTAAGCCACAATATGCAGCACAAAACTGACATCTTAAACAATGTTGCCTTAACATCCTATGTTAAGGCAATGTGACAGCAGCACATTACACACGTATATGAACAATGCAGGCATATGTAGGCAGACATGCTTTACACGGTGCTTACAGGCAGTAAAGACAACTTTACATCCAACAGAATGTGGGCACTAGATAAATGTTGACACATAGCGAACACACACGAACATATTCTATGACAGGCCTATTCAGTTACATTGTAGACAGGCCAGATTTGAAAAGCGTAATGTGCCAAGGGGCTAGACATTTACATTTCCTGTGTTTGGCCAGTGAAGTTATGAATTTAAATGTGTAAAAAATGCATGTGATTAGAGGCAGCATGTTATTGAATAAAAACAGTGTTGCATTTAATATCTTTTTTTCATGCAGTTTGACTCTCCTAAATTTGCTCTGCTTCAACAGCCTGGTAAAACTTTTTGAAATATGTGCCTAACAACAGGCATCATCAATGAATATTCTAATTAGCCTACAAATATTTTTTTTCTAATTTTCTAATGCACAATGTAAACACCAATAAACTTAAAATGTTATAGCAAGTTATTTAAATAAAATCACAATGACAGAGGCCTACTTTTTTCTTAGTGATAAATGATCAAAGGGCCAGATTGAGGTTGTTAAAGGGACGGATTTGGCCACTTACACTTAGATTTACTTACACTTCTCTTTCTGGACTTGATGCCCCAGTCTGTGATGAGAGACACGCAAAGTGTTTAAATCTTGACTTTAATCTTTAAACGTTCATGTTTTTACCGAGGGCATGAGACATCCCACTGTGCTTGTGTGTGGATCTATTTCTGTGAGTTAAATTTGTGCGTCCACTTATGTGAATGTGTGTGAGACCTCAGCTTGTTGAATTGTAGTGGATTTTGGTGCAGAGGCAATATCATGAGGGCAAACGTCTCTCAGCCATGTCAACGAAGAGGCAAACAGGCACACGCAGATGCATAAAGGACAAGCCTGTGTAGTAATATGCTTATATAATCATGTGTTTCACAAAGCGGTGAAACTCACCTAATCCTTGCTTGTGTATGACTCAGCTGTTGACGGATGCTCCATTCATACCTATTAATGATACTGTCACCTGTTACAATGATCCTGTGACCTGAATATTCCAAACAGGCGTTTTTTTGAGCATTCCTCAACTTTCCCAGTCTTTTGTCGGCCCTGTTCCAGCATGTTTGAAAAGTGCTCTTTGCATCAAATTCAGATTTAGCATGTATTTACAAAAATGAATGAAGAGGTAAAACATATTGTCTCTGTACTTGAATAGCAGGAGAGAATAGCATATTATTACATTCTGTTTAATTTATGTTTTACGTAGCATCCCAACCTTTTTGGAATCAGGGTTGCTCTTTGGCTGAAAGGACAGCTATTTAAAAAGTTCTATACCATCCTGCATGATATCTAAACATTATGTTGTGCTCCCACATTTGTTTGCTAATACTAGACTAGATCAAATACAAAACCTAAACCAACATTTTATAAGCTGGAGAGAGTTTGTTCTTCTGTTCCTCAGTCATCACACATTAGGCAGTTATCCAGACATAAGTGTGGCAGGTGCACAGAGAGGCCATGAAGTAAACTTTTAACAAAAGATGGTCTTCACTTGTAATGAAAAGAGTTTTTCTCATTTCATTTTCTAAGTGAAACTTCTGTTGAAGTGGTTCAAAGGATTCACTGTGGGGTTTAATGATAAACTTCTCTTGTGATGTCCCATTTCACTCTATGGTGATGCCTGTTTTTTTATCAAGATTTTGGCAAGCTCAGTTTTCTACAATCCAGATATGGTAATCATAGATGTAGACAGGCATGAAATCCTTTGTTACGCCCCCATCCTCAGTCTCCTACAGCAATTGATTATGACAGCCTCAGCTGGTTAAGTGCTGCATGACAAATCAACTCTCTCACATACAGTCATGACTGAAAAAGAAAGAGGTCCATGGCTTCCTTTAATATTATATAACTGTCTGTTTTCTGTAAGATGTAGGGAAGTATCTCACTTTGATTTAAAATAGGGGGTAGACTAAATCAAAAATCACTGGTTTTGAATAAGTAACCTCATTCATAATGATTCAGCTGATAATTTTTTTTCACCCTAATGATACAAATGATTTTGAAATGAAACGTATTATTAAAAAGATTGGCAGTTACAAGAAAAAAATAAAATTTGAAAAAGCTTTTCTGGCAGCATAAATTAGCTGTTATGTTTCCCCTAAATATGTGATTGAAGGGGGCCGCCTGATAACTGAGGCCTATCACTTGATAATCTATCATTATTTACAAACTTTGTTATTAACATTTTCATTTTTTTATGCCTCTTTCGATGGCTGACTAGAATTTGGGGATCAAAGTTCAAGGTCACTCTGACAATAACTGTCCCGTTCTCGTGAATGTGACATTTCAGGAACATCTGGAGGTAATTTCTTCACATTTGGCACAAATGTCTATTTGGACTCAAGGATGAACTGATCAGATTTTTGTGGTCAGTGTTCAAGGTCACGGTGACCTCATGACTCTCCCATTCTTGTGAATACAATATCTGAAGAATGCTTTGGGGAATTTCTTCAGACTTGGTGAAAATATCCATTTGGACTTCAGGATGAACTGGTTAAAATGTGGAGGTCAAAGGTCAAGCTCACTCACAAACAGTTTTTGGCCATAACTAAAGAGTTCATATACTGATCATGACAAATTTCACACAAATTTCTAATAGGATACAATGATGAAGAGATGACATTTTATATCCAGAAGGTCAAAGGTCAACTTCACTGTGACATCATAATGTTCAGTTCTCTATCAGTCCTCTGTGCTCCTCTGTAAAAAATAAGTCTCTAAGTGAATACAGCATGTTCTTCACTGGAATCAATATAGCAATATAGTGATCTTCAAATTCGCCAAAAAAATAGACTTAATAGCTTTTATTAAATTCCTTCAAAGTCATTACTACATAGCTTATAAAAGTTTGTACAGATATGGATGTAAACTGCAACTTAACTGGTTGGTTGAGGCGCACAACCCTGAGGCAGTAATTCTGTTTTTTAATTTAAAAAAACATGATGTTGAAAAAACCTTAAACAGGAGGTCACAGGCTGAGATTCTGGACATTAAGAATAGGAATCATTGTCCATGTGTTGACCTGATAGGTGTTAGACTCAAATACGTTGCCATTCAGGACTGTTTTGACTGGTATATGAAATAATACTTGCAAATAAATGACAGAAGTTTGTTTTCTGGTTGTGAGAATTGTTGATGCTGATTTTATTTAGCAACCGCATGAATATGAAAGAGGTGCTGTCTCTAGTATGACCTTAGCTGCATTTGGCCTGTGCTTCAAAGGTTTTTAAGCTAATGCTATATTTTCAAAAAATGAGTAATTATTTGGACCACAGTTATATCTAAGCACATTTGGAAACAGCAACACTCAGTAGTGGAGTTTGTCCATAAAACGGAGGAGGGATCCTTGGTTGATTCATTGTAAGTCCTTTGTGATGCAATATTTGGCAATGGAACAAAATTTGAATACTAGGAGTAGAAATGCTAATTGCATTTGCATATACATTTTGTTGATTTTGAATATCTTCACCTCTTAAATTTTGATGTATAAAAAATTAAATGGAATCCAGTATAATGCACTCAGTTTATACAGCTGTACAGTAGAATGCACCACTGAGAATTTGCTCCAAGGCATAAAGCGAAAAGGCGCCGCTAGAGGGCTGTGAAACCGCTGCAGGCATGTGACACATACTGTAAGGAAGCATTTAGTTTCTTATTAGTCATTGTTGGATAGGGCGCTTCACTCGAGTGGGCCAGTCAAGAATATCACATAAGAGAAATCAACTTTGTTATATAAACCTGCAGTTTGTGTCTGCTTCATTTGAATAGGGGATGGATTATTTGTCCAAAAGCTGTTGTTGCTGTTGCAGCACATCATGTAACGCAGTATGCGCTGTCATTGAAAATAGCATCTTTTCTGTTTTCAGATGATTGCATTGTTGTTCATCATCGTCAGCTCAGAAAAGTGTCATAGCCATTGACAGATTTTCACTTTTTATACTTTTCACAGATTGATTTTTATTGAATGTGTCAACTACTTTGTTTCTGACTGATAGGTTTCATTCTTTAAATGCATTAATGTTCGGTTTGCCCGCTGATAAGATGCTCTTCTTACTTTATGAAACTTTTGTGCAATCTCAGGTCCCTAATGTTTCATCTTGTGTTTAACATGCACAGCCATGAGGTCCTTTTCACAGAAGACTGCTTTAGTCATCAGAACCTCTTATTCTTTGCTGTAGCAGTTCATCACCACTGACAGTTTGCTTTTCGATGGCAAAGCTTCTGTTCAGAAATGTCAATATGCAACAAGAACGAGGACCTTAATAAATCAATATGCGCTTCTTTCTTGCCTGAATCGGCTATTCTCACACTTTGTGTAATCATGATTATAACGGCGTCTTCTTAAAGTTGGCACATCATGTTCAGACGAGTCAAATATTCTTCTTGCATACACATTTGATCAGACGTTTGATCATCTCTGTGGCTTGTACTTTTTTGCTACTCTCTGGGACCACTGCTGTCGGTTGTAATTAAACAATGTCACACTGCATGCCATCGTATGTAAATTATTACAAGTAAATCAAACTCTTCTCCGTTTAGAGGTTATGCAATTATGCACCTTTAAAGGGACAGTTCACCTCAAAATCTAAAATACATATATTTCCCCTTGCCTTTAGTGCTATTTTATTCATCTAGAGTTTTTTGGTGCGAGTTGCTGAGTTTTGGGGATATCAGCCATGGAGATGTCTGCCTTCTCTAGAATATAATGGGATTAAATGGCACTTGGGTTGTGGTGCTCAAAATACATTTGAAAAACTCAGCAATTTCTCTCTCTCTGGAAATCATGACCTCGCAACTCAAGACAATCCACAGATCTTGTTGTGAACAATTTCATGCAGGAACTACTTCTGTGGTATAATCTATGGGAATTACTACTGTGTTTCTACTAAAAAGAAAGTAGTTCCACATGAAACAACAACTCACACTCACTCACAACAAGGTTTGTGGATTTTTTTTCAGAGAATATGTTTAGAGCTTTGATCATCACAAGCTGAGTGCCATTTATTCCCATTATATTTGAGAGAAGGCAGATATCTCTATGGCTGATATCTACAAAACTCAACAACACACACTAAAACAGTCTAGATGGATAGATAAATAGCAGTACAGGCAACAGGAAAAATATATATCTCAGATTTTCAGGTAAACTGTCCCTTTATTTGTTGTTTGTAATTGATCCATATTTTTGGAAAACCGTAATTAATATAATTTTTTGACTATATGGATCATTTCTCAGTACTGTCATTAGAATATTGCCCAATATAATTAGTAGATTTGATATGAATTGCATACTTATGGTTGCAATTTGCTAATGCAACAGTTGTAGCAGAATTGAAGAAGTTTTATGCAGCCCTCAGTCCTGGCTTGAGTTATGCACTTGCCACTTAAACCACTAAAGCACTTGGGCTGTTTAGTGTCTGCTCTAATGATCCAAAATCAATGATGCTCAACAACATCAAATGTAATCAGCGATGCTTATTTCAAATCCATTTGCAACGAGCTCAGCTGGAACATATCCAGTGTATATGCCTTTTTTAAGAGTCGAGAGGAAGTATTTATAGCGGTGTGGCTCTGCATCTTGAAAGGAGGAAAGATTTTACCATAGACTATTAAACAGTAATTGCCACTGAACACAGAAAAAAATCTGAATCTAATATGTTGAAAAATTTAATTGCTGAAAGAAATTCAGCATTCGTCTTTTGATTCATGCACTTTGGGGAGGAAATTCACCCTGAAAATGTCATTTCGTGTGCAGCCTTCACTTGTCAATGCCTCCCTGTTCTCTCTTTTTGTTTACGGAGTGAGGGCAACACAGAGACATTTGATTCTGATGAGGATTTTGTTGCTGCGACTAGTTTGTCTTTGCGTGCAGCCCGTCAGCTTTCAGATCAGGTTTCCACTTGCATTGATTTGAATGGCAGGCACGAAGCAGCAGCACTAGTCATCCATTAGAAAGTAATCACTGGAGAAGTGTTGGGCTAGATAGAATTAGAATTGACAGACATGTTTAAATGTGTGATAAGGGATCTTTAATACAATGCCTGAAACCAGTTGTTGCTATGGTTGCCAATTTGAGACTATTACCAAGAAATCTGGGGCAGAGGTGTTCAGTGATGTATTTTACTCTCCCAGGATATTAGTAGTGCTTCTCCGTTCTCAGTATTCAGTATTTCTTAGCATTAAATATACATTTTCCTTTCTTCTTCTTATAGAGTGGAACTTATACTCATATATACTTGTATGTGTGAGTATTTACAGTATGTATGCATGTAAATTTTGGAGTAGGAAGGAGAAATTTTCTCACACGCCAGTGTACAAAACAGTTTTGTAGTGCATGGTCCCATGCTGATTAGGAGCCTGTTTACATCTGGTATTAACTCGTGTCTTGGGTGACTGGATCACAAGTCGACAGCTCTTGGTACGTCAGTTCACACCTTGAATTAAAATGCGTCTCCATATGTGTCTTGAGTGACCACTTCTGATTGCATCTCACTTCCCCGCTCTATATGCAAATAAACACAAGGGCTCTTTTGCCAGTTGAATGTCAATTGGGCCATTCAGTACAAGATAGATATGTATTGAGATTTTTAAGTATTGTGATTCTACACAAGTATTTCAGTTCAACATTATGATTTTATTAGTTTTTTTGTAATTCTAGACCTTGGAAAAAAGAGTCACACTTCTAGAGGCTGTATTTCATGTTTCACACATCATCTTTTTGAATTTTATTTCAGCAGCATCATTGCTATACTGCTTATAAAAGTAGTAAATTAAATACTTTTTGAAGTAACTGCTACACCTACCTGTTTCTGCTCATTGAGCTGGTGCAATGAGAACTTAATAAATAAAACAAGATGTTTGGCCAAAGTGAATAGAGCCCCTGAAATCTGATGCGTTGCTAAAAGAATGTGGCCATGTGCGACCCAGATCATCCTGAATGTGGTCCGAGCAATCAGATCTCACTCAATGTGTCCTTGATACAGCTTGGGTGTATTTACACCTCTGGAGCTATCCACTTGTGATTAGATCACCCAAGACGCACGTTAATGCCAGGCGTAAACGGGGCCTAGATTGGATCCCCTGTTACTGTAGCTCAGCTTTCACTAATTTCATTCTTGATTGCAATATTTGCAGTATGAATATATTTAAGTTGCAAATCCCCTCACATAAGAAATAAAAGACAGGTTTATTTTAACTGGCTTGGTGTGTGTCTGTCATGCACTGATTTTCCATTTTTTGCCAGACTTCATGCTCAGTGAGCTTTATGCAGCATTTCCTGGGGTCTACCAAGCCACGTACTTGAACTGACAGAACCTTTGATGCATCAGTGCCCACACCCACACATAGTCACTCTTTGTGTCTTTGTCTTCTTTCCCCTCCCTGCTTTTTATTCCAATTGACATGGGAAACCCTACTTCCTCTGCTTTCAAAGAATAACTCAAATAATTCATCAATGACTGCTGCTTGTCTTCGAGCTTCAGTGGCTTTTTGTAAGCTGGCATATTTTAAAGATCTCAGGTACAGCAAGTCCACAAGCCTAGACTCTAGAATACTTATTCTATGGAAGAACCACCAAAGAATCAACCCAAAAGGCTGTGCATAAAGAAATAAAGCTTCATTAATTTTTATTTTTCACACTTGAATGTCTGCTTTGAAACAATAAAAGTGCTTTCACAGCTGGAAAATCTTAGGCTTATGCAGATTGGAAATAGGATGTGATATTTATGATGGAAGCGATGATCGATGATCGTTTTTCTTACGCCAGTTCTAAGGCAATTTTAATTCTCTTATTATCAGAATTAAATTTTTATAAAAATGATCTCAAGACTCTGCACCCTACTGTGCATTTAGAGATGTTTCTGATAGATCAGCATGTCACACCCGCTGAGCCCTGTAAATCAGCATGAGTGACGAGTGAATTTTGAATCTTTAATTACAAACCAGTTTTCCGTCTTTTTTTTCCATGGATCTGACACCCCACATCTCTGCCATCCACGTGCCTGCTCAACAAAACTTGCTCTCTGCTCCATAAGAGAAGTTAACCTTGTGGATATGATTTGGATTGTGATGTTAAAGGATAATGATGTTAAATGGAACATGATGCTGTAATATTGTTGTACTAAGCACAGACACTCAGACTTTGGCTTTACCTTCTCATTCTAATCTATGCAGCTTTGTGCACCAGCTTCTACAGGCTGCATCTCAGCTTCATCTGTGTCTCACAAGCGTAACTGTGACGTGAAGCTTTTATTTATTTATTTACATTTTTTGACATCATGCACATAAATGTTAGGTTCATGCTTAATAAAAAGGCTAAATAAATACATTTATCTACATTTTGCAACCTAGGTGGAGTGTGCTACTGACAGAGACAAAGTCAGCTCTGGTGTAATCCCAGACTCTCAGCATCTACTTGCCCATTTGATTATTACCTATGACAGACATAATCTACACTCACTATTTTTGGTTAAAGACCAGGCTTTATCTGTCGATCATCTAGCAGTCAAAATAATTAAGGCTTAACATAGCAATGGCCCACATTTCCCATCATGCCTTGGCCTCGTGCTGGGCTCATAGTTTAAGTTTGCTTTTTCATGTTCTAAAATGCAACTGTTACTTTTTGTCAGTATTTGCGAAGTGTTTGCTCAGAACATGGTGGTTTTGGTTGAATTGTCATTTTTGTGCTAGTTTGTAGTTTTAACCAGAAGTGAACTGGCTGCAGGGTTGGGTCAGACCACTTTAAAATGTAGTCAGTTACTGAATACAAATGACATGACAATCTTTGTAATTAGTAACTTAATCAATTGGAATACAAATAATGTATTTAATCTGAATACTTGTGGATTACTTCAAAATCAAACACTGAAAATATTTCACCTTGTACTAGTAGTGGGTGCAGCGGCCACAATTTCAGTTCCACAAATATTCTGTTGTCTTCTCTTTAAACACATTAAAACATTTTCAATGCATTTTTTGTCTCCCACCAAGTGGAACACTTGTCTAAGAAACCGCATATGACAGACGTGCTTTTCCTTAATATGCACATAGTTAATATAGCATTGGTTATCAAGAAAACAAAGTTTCATAATTTTTAAATTGTATATTTTAAAGCTGTAATTAAGTAATCCTTGCCAATGTAATTAAATCTAATTACACATTTTTTCAAATGTATTCTTTGCTGATTATAGTTATTTATTTTTTGTAATCTGATTATGTAATCTTGATTACATGTAATCCTGGCTGGCTGTTAGATTTTCTGATCCCTAGTCATGCATGCAGGGATTGTATTGGCGAGCTGACATGTAGCTCTCCCAGACGCTTTAATCTGAGCAATCAGATCCATCTCCTGTTGCTGATTCTGAGGACACGATTGGACGACATGGAAACAGAAATGATAGTTAAACCCTATTATCATGTGAAATATCATATCATATAATCAGTACAACCGGAACATATTTTTGCAGGATCATGAAAGTAGAGAAATGTTCTCCGTGCATTGTTACCCACATAATAGTTTGGGCTTTTTTTGATGATGATCCTCTGCCTTTCTGTCTTTTTGACTTCTGTTGTAGTGAAATCTTCCTAGCAAGTGTGTTAATTCCAAAAGCCAAAGGTGAAATGTTGAGGGTGCAATACATAAAGACAGAACAATCTGGACATATGTGCTCTGATGTGAGTTGATGGATGGCATAGGTACCCTTTTCTCTGGATGGCCATATGTTATTTTTTGACAGGCAATTTATCACTTTCTGTGTTGCCAGGATTTAACCTCGACTGTTTCTCTCTGTTGATGATGCTGCTCTGATGACCATTTGCTTCTTTGGACACATACCCATCCCTCTCATTCAAACACACACACCCACACACACAAAAACACAGCTGTTGAACTAATGATGTCATGATTAATGAGGCTGTTTCGTCTGTGTGTTATCAGTGTGATCCAGGAGAAGTTCTGTGGCATCGTCAACATCTGCGTCGAGGCGCTGCATGATGTAATGACAGAAGACCCCGAAACAGGAACCTTCAAAGAGTAAGCATGCATGTTTCTTTCTAATTTAAAACAAAGAGAAACAAAATGCTTGAATACTTCTAAATCATCCAGATTAAACCTTCCAGTCATTCTTTTCAAGTGTGAATGAAGTTTATCACTGAACAAAAGCTCATGCATGCTGAATGACTGTTAAAATATTTGATTTAAAACTTCTTGAAGCTTTTGCAATTGCAGATATGCGGCTAAAGCTTGAATTTATCAAAAACAAACCTCTCAAGAAAGTTTTAAAATTTATCATATAATAGCAGTCCTTTACTCACGGATCGTGACAGCGTGCTGAAGGAGGCCAAGTGGGAGTGTTGGACAGGACACATTTCTCTTCAAAAATAATGGCCTGTGAAATGGGCCAGAAAAAACTTGCTCACTGGGGAAGGAGACACTACAGCGCTCCTTCGGCTCCTGTTCCATCACTTTCCCCTCTGGCTGTCCCAGTGGCATGTTGCTCATTTCCTAGTAGATGTTAACCTGCATGCAGACACCTTCTCTTTGCTGTTAAAGCACTCTACACCCTCCCTAAAATATGCCAGAGTGAAATGAACTGCAAAGTTGGGTACAAAGGTTAGTGTAAATGTTTCTTTATTCACCAGTGATGTGTTGAATTGTTTTGGTTCCCTGTTGTGCTTCCTAACGGACAAGAACATTTATGGAATCACGTTTTCTCCCCGTTTTATTTGCTGTTGTAAATGCAGTCAGTTGAGACAGACAGCTGTGGGTATTGTAATCTTCGTGCCTGTATTTAGGAATTAAGTAAAGTTTCAAATGAACAGACTTTCCTTTTATTCTTCTGTATTCATAAGTGGTTTGGGATTGTTCTTGCGTGGTGTGGAATATGAATGAAAGTCCTTGCTGCCATGGATAAATTCAGTAAAATAGCATGCCAGTTGGCAAGCCAATTCAGCGAGGTACTCCATGGCTGTTGCAGAAATTCAATGATTTGTCATTTGATGACTATAAAGGAAATTAGAAGTTTGAATGACTTTTGTACTGTACTTAACTGTACAGGACCAGTATGTTATATTTGATTACTGAAACCAAAGGAATGAAAAGCATAAATGAAGTTGGAGTTGCAGTTCAACAAAGTTTAAGCTTCAGAAGTTTTAAAAAAGGAGTACAAAATGTAGCCATATGTTTGTCTCTGTTTTTTGAACAGAGGATTAAAACATTACTTTAATCCTGCAATAAGTGACTTTTCTGGGAAGCAGGAAACAAGTGGGAAATGGCAATAGCATTGACATATTTTTACCTTTTTAGTTAATATAGTGAACTTGTTAACAATCAGTTCCTTATATACACATCTAACAGCAAAATTATCATCCGTTTGGAGTAGTGTTTCTGCAGGAAATATGACTCTTTAGCTGCTAAATGTTTCAAAATGTTTACCAGCTAGTCTCAACAGTGTCTGTCTAGTTTTGGTGTTTTTCCACTGAAAACAGCTGGCTGCTACGGCAGTGTCCCAAAACGTTGATTAGAGATTGGTGTGAGTGATCCAAAACAGTGCAGTTGCAAGTTGAAACTTGCTATAAAGCTCTGTAAAGCTCAATAAAGCTGCAGAATTGTGTGATAATTCTCAAAAGTTTCATCACATTTTTACATTTCTTGCTTTGTTTTTACGTATAGCAGGGATGAAAGAGCCACATCACACATATGGTGCTGGTTAATACATAAAACCAACAATATCATAATAAATGCGCTATCAGACAATTATGGATAATCATATTTCACAGCAAAATCACTGTTAAGCCACTGGCCAAGTCCTTTGGCCATGCTGAGGTTCAAGTTTGGGGAAGGGGGGGGGGGGGTGCAACCTCCTTCAACTGTCTTATATCTTATCTTTATATTGTCTGTGGCTCAAACTCATTATTTGGACTGCAGTCATTTTTGAATGCCTGGGTCTTAGATACTTCTCCTTTAATCTTGTTGGTTGGCTCAGATTCAGTCCTGCCAGACTGTGTTGAGCTCTGTTTGCTGTGTCAAATCTTGCCATAACTTGCTCACACTCTCTATTTCACCATTATTATGCACTATATAGTCACTGTTTGTCTTACTGCTGAGCTCCTGAAAAACTCTGCAGCTAGAAGCGTTTTCTGTTACCATGACAACCAGCAAACGTGTCTTGTCATCAGCTGTGGCATATCTGCATATGAAATACAGTGATAAATGAGAATAAATTAACAATAATTTAATACATTATTAAAAAAAAAAATATTGGTTATAGCAGCTTTAAATCAAAAATACATCCTTTCCTCTCACCTGTTGTGCTACTTATCCATCTAGAGTGTTTTGGAGTTAGTTGCCAAGTTTTGGTGATATCGGCCATAGAGATGTCTGCAGAAATCATGACTTGGTTACTCAAGATAATCCACAGCCTTTGTTGTGAGCCCTTTCATGTTGGAACTACTTTATTTCTGCAGCAGAATCTACAAGAACTGCTTTCTCTCTACAAGAAAAAAAAAACGCTTGCTCACAAAAGGTCTGTGGATGATTTTCATCAACTGGGTCATGATTTCTGGCAAGAGACAGTGCATTGCAATGCTTTTTTTTTTTTTTTGAAGCTCTGAGCACCGCAAGCTAAACAACATTTTGTCTCATTATATTCAAGTGAAGACAATGTCACCACAGCCAATATCCAAAATTCAGCAACTCATACCAAAACAGATGGATAAGTAGCACTGCAGGCAAAAAAATCAAAAAGTAGTTTTGATTTTGGGGTGAACTGTCCCTTTTAAGGCATGTTCACCCTAGAGTAGAAAGATCAGATTGCAGTTACTGAGCTGCATTTCCTAAAAATAATATCTGCTCTCTCTACACTTAATATTAGAAAGTTGTTTTTTACTTTAGTTTGAATGTCATTAGTTAGAGTTTAGGTAGAATTTAGTTATAATTTCTGATCACGAGTTATCAAACGCTGCTGGCCAAAAGTCACAAAATGTGACATTCAGGACCCCACTACCTTATCTCAACTCACAATAAGGATTAAGTAACAAGGACGAAAGAAATAAAATACCATACACAGACTTTGGACTGAGCACAAAGGTTTTGCTTATAATTCTTTCTGCATGCAGATGAACCAATATGAATAGCAGGCAGAACTGTGCACTGGAGTGCCAGAGGGTTCAGCCTTTTTTCTCTGTCTGTGTGTGTGTGCGTGCATGCTGCCTGTTCTGAAATTGTCTCCTACTGTGCAGGTTTATGTGTGGTTATTAATATTGAGCTGAATATTATTGTGTTTGTAGCTGCATGCTGATGAGCCATTTTGAGGAGCCCAAGCTGAGCGACGATGAGGAGCCACCAACTGAGCAGGACAAGAGGAAGAAACTGGTCAGTCAGACACACACACAGTTGTATACACAGTAAAGATCTAATTTTGCGATTAATTGCTGATTTCAATAATGTCATGCTTTCTGTTCATTTTATTGTAGTGTCTTTCTGTCAGTCCTGTGATCACAAAAATAGTCCTCTCTCACGGTGTTATTATGCTACGCTGGCACTCATAATGTGAGATTAAAACACTCAGCAAAAATAAACCCCATGATTTAGAGCCCAGAAAAAAATGCAGTCCTCCAGTAAGCACAGAGAAAGGTGGTCACTTCATACACTTCTTAGTCAGGTACCAATTCAGAGCCACCTCTCAGCTTCAAAAGCTGTTCCAGCTTTTCCTGCTGTGTAACACTTTTAAGTACTGTACAGCCTGTGGATACACACGTGTCACAGTAGCATGCTTACAGTCACTTTAGGTAAGCATGAATGTAGTTGAGTATCTATAAATGGTTCCCAGGTGGGGGGTGTATACCAATTAAATAGTGCAGCGATGCATGTATGCACGAGCATGCATTTTCTAAGGGGATGCATTCCTCTGCTACTCTGTCACGCTGTGGAAGCTCAGAAATTGTAACAGTACTTAACACTAAAAATATTGTTTAATTATGATTTTTAAGTGTGTGTGTGCATGCACCGTCCTCTCCAACAGAGTGAGCCTGAGCAAAATTAAATTTATACACAAATTTAATTTCATTGCTGTTTGAATGAAGAAATACAGCTGTATTTACTTTCTAGTGTGACTTTGTGTGACTTTTCCCTGTGTGTGTATGTGTGTATTTGCTGGGCGGTATCCCAGTGCACTTATCACCTCAGCCCAGACCCCGACTTTTTGCTCCAGGGAATAGAAAAGAGGAGACTTAAAGTCGCACCTCTCTCTGACTCTTAATGCATGTGGGTGTGTGTGCTTGGGGATGTGCATGAATGCATGTGTGCGTGTGACCGGGTTTGCCCACGTGAAACAGTTTTCAGTTTGAGGTGAAAGTTAATGAGGAAGGAAACACATGGTGTTTTTCAACACTCCAGGACTCCAGTTTGTGTGCATGTCTGTGCAAAGCATTTATGTGTATAAAAATGTGTATGTTTGTGCTTGTCTGAAAGAGCTGGTGGAAGATGATCAGCACTTTCCCATAGTAAATAGACTTTGAACTGTTTCGTTTGTGTATCAGTGCCTCACTTTGATGAAGAGGCCTATATTCAGACAATAGGCAGACATTGCACTGTGCACATGTCTGTGATGAATCAATCAATACAGCATGAAATTTTATGCTAAAATTTAAAGCAATCGCATTCATAATGCTTAAAGATCCTCTCTTTTTTTGTTTGTTTGTTTGTTTGTTTATGTCCGCTGAAATGTATAACTTCGACTATTCTGTCTAGGGTTGTCACAATTTCAATATTAAATCGAAAATCGATCAAAATGAGCTTTCAGCTTGAATAGTCAAATCAAAATGACAGAATCTGCAATTCTCTCTGTAATTTTTTTTCCTCTCCACCCCTGCTGACACAGCATGGGGACGCTACATAGCCTACTTATGTCACACTTCATGACAAATAGACTGTGCTTTTAAAGAATTTGAAAATGTTAATGACAGTGGTCAGGGAATAAAACCAAACATCAGCTGATCTTTACAAATCATGACTCTGCCGTCTAAAAATGGCATAGCCATCAGTGCAGTGCTAGAAAAGACGTGACCTTAAAATCGAAAGACAAATCAAATTGTGGATTTGGAGACTGATGACATCCTATAACACTAACTTGTGTCTGCAAAGATTAGTCCTGTTAAAGAGGGAGACATCTGTGCTCTTCCTTAAATCTGACATTCATACTTACCCCAGGCAAGCTAGATTTGATATATAACAAATTCGAAAGCCAATCGCTGTAATGCTGGCTAAGAAATCTGAAACCTCCTGCGCAGAGTGGACTTTTCAATACAGAGGGCAAGTGTTAGCATTAGCTTTGTTACTGCCAGTTACAAGGTAACAAGCTAAAAAAAAACAAAAAAACAAAAAAAAAACACCCAACGTAAGCAAAACAAAATCTCAGTCTGGGTCTGACTGAGGCTCAGCCTGCATGGCTGAATCTTTCCGAAGTTTTCTCTAATGCTAGCCATCTTGATGCACACTACTCTGTCACCAGTCAGCCTAGTGCAAGCAGAAATGGCGGGAGGGGTGTGACGCCAGATCCAGAATTTTTCAATGCAGGAGAAAGAGTAGATATGCTTCCGGCCCTTTTCAGAGTTTACTTTTTTTTTTCTTCTTCTTCTTCTTCATTTAAATTTTTTGTGTGAAAACCATGTTAAATAAAATATGAATTACATCTTTTTTTTTTTTTTTTTTTTTTTTTACAAATTTAAAAATGTGTCTGGGTGGAACTTTAATTAGATTTTAAGTGCACTTGCACTCAGTGGCTCACAACTTTTGTTCAGCCAACTTATATCAAAGGCTGCCATGTATGTCCACCATCTGCAAGGTTAGGTGTCAGGGTCTGGTGCATTGCCAGTCAGGCAGCAACTGGCACTTGAGACGTAAAATGTCACCTCTCGGGAATGAAGATGCTTGAGTGAGTGGGGGAGTTGAAGTAATACCAAATAGATATAGGTGGATTCACCTTTATGCACAGCACTGCTCTTAAAATCAAAGTCCTTTTCCAGGCAGATGTGTTGCATAGTCATGATTCCCTGACTGAGCCCTGCTTTATTTGAGTTTTCCCCTTTAAATGTGATCCATATGAATAAAAGGTACACAGTGGAGCACTAATTTACTGTATTGCTATGAAGGTTATAGGAAGTTATAGGAAGGCCAGTTGTAGGAAATGACACTCTATCTGCAGATGAGATCAAAAGCTCCAGAAAAGCTAATAAATGGACCTTGAGGTGAGATTATTTTGGCGGTTACTATACTATGGAATATTCTTGTGGACCTCTGTATGTTTATATGTTGGCTGTTTTAATATACTGATTATACAGGTTTCCCCAAGAAAGCTGGTTAGTGGCAGAGACAGAAAAGTAAAATCTTTACCAGAGTTCAACATTAATGTTTTTTTTTTTCTTTCACTTGTGTGGTTGTATAAGTAGGTCAGAAATCTACTTGCCTGGAGTAAATATTTACTTGCCCCTACAGGAACTGTTTTATTTCTTAGTGGGTGTGCAGTAACAACAAAATAACTTTGTAGTAAAACTAGTAATTTCCATTTTTTGCAACATTATGTGCTGTGGTAAACACTTTTGTGATTACCTGACTTACCTCAATATTCATGTTCCTGTCAAGCACAGACAAGGCCCCAGTTGCACCCCAGCAACGTTTTTCAGAAAATTAACATGCCTTTATATAAAAAAAAAAGACCCCTCTTTATCTGCCTTGTTCAAACTTTCACTAAAAAGCCCGAGTTGGAGTTTTCACTTGTGCTTCAGCTCATAATCTTTGACCCATTTCCAATCCAGCCCCTACACACTCCCCCTACCCACTCTCACTCCATTTGTCCTTTCACATGGAGGGTTAGTGGGTTATAAAGCTCTCCAACAGCGAGTCCGGATTGATGCAGTTTCACAAATCACACTCCTCTCAGGTCTAGCACCTCCTTTGTATCTGGGATTGAGGAGCCACGAAAGTTCGTTCTGCGTAAGGTGTAGTTATTCCCAAAGGATAAGTAATAAGTTACTATACTGCAAAGAACTGACATTTGATAGACATTTTTTGTGCACACTGGATAGAATGATGTGCAAAAAAATATTCAACAAAACTGAGATGTGATCAAAGAAACGTGGGAGTTTTTATTTATTCAGCTATTCATGTTTCCTTTCCTAAGTTCTGTGTGTCATGGATGTAATAAGTGTGTCATGTCATTGCCACTTACATCTTCATCAGTGCTGTTTATTAGATTATTGTTTTAATATTTATTCAATTGCAATGTTCATCGCAAAGGAATGTTCTGTCTCTGTCAGAGAAAGGCAAAGGCGGCCCAAAGCTCGCTGGTGTATTACCACCCTCCCTTTATTCAAGTGACCCTCTGCAACCATAACTGTGACTCCACACCAAGTCACAGTTGTTAGATTTACTAGCCCGACGTGGCTCTGTACTTGCCCCTTATTGTTGAGCCTGAGCACTTACTGTATGTACACACACATCCATATAGCATAACACTGCACCCATTTTTGCTACATTCCTTGTACTTTCTGGTATATTCTAGCATGTGCCTCATCTGTCCTTATTTTACCTCCGTGCTTTCTTCTTGTGCAGCCTTCTCTCATCAAGCAGTCTCACCACAGTCTCTCTGCCTGCAGGTGATATTTGTATAATTACGCAAGATTACAGGTGCCCACAAGGAAGCAGCAAAATCTAATTCAACAAGACAAAACAGCACAAAGGATGAATTTAGGGAATACGAGGAAAATGGTGAATTAACCATGACGACTAGTCCTTGCATCTCACACAATAATTTCCTCACCACTCTGTCACTAGTTTACACTTCCTGTGATAACTCTTATTTTCGTCTTGTGTTTCTTCCTTGTATGTCCAGTTTGACCTCTGGGACCTTTTCCCCGCTGGTAGTTATTACCTCGTCTGGCTTCTCTTACAAGATACTGTGCCAGATAATTTGCTTTTAAGATGACAGTGACTGCACTGCAGCTCATCACTTTTCCAGCAAATGGCTCCAGCATGGATGTTTCCAGAGTAAAGCTCTTAAAAGATTGTGATTCTAACTTTCAAAGTTACAAACACATCTTATTGCATATGTATGTACTTTGTGATGATAGTGACCCTAGAAAAGGAACCTCCTGTGCTGACTGTGTTGAAAACTAAGTGGTTTTAAAGCTGTTTTGTGCTGCAGCAGCAGAAAGAAAATGAGTAATTTGCATTTGTAATTGATGTTTTAATTCACTTTACTGGCTAAGTGTCAATGAGAATGCTATACATTAGTATGAGCAGTCTCATGATAAAGGTTTGATACTGAGTTATTTTCATGATGACACTTATAGAAATACTATAGGAATGGTGTTAGGATTTCCATAGCTGGTGCACCAAATGACTGGAAAAACATAACAATAACGCACTGTCAACACAGGCTAATGTTACTCTATGAAAAGGAAAAGTATTTCAATTTATTGAAAATATTTGTGGGCATTAATGAGATAGAGATTGTAGAGAGATGACAGGAAATGAGTGAGAGATCTTTATTAGTTCATTTAGTTCACATTTAGAACCATATAGAAGTGTCGCACTAGAAATTATTCCATTAAAAAATAATTAGCCTGACAGTCAAAATTGTCATTGGCTGTATTTATTGATGACAGATTGACATTCTGGTAATGGTGACAAATTACCAGCGATTTATGTGCAACAATGTTAGAGCTAATGATGACTGACAACCACTAAATGAAACTGCTGGCCGGCCGCCCTGTACACAGTACGTACTAAATAGTATGTGATGTGGGAGTTGTGTGGACACTGGGGACACTGATCACCGCTCAGTGTAGCATGGACAGCGATGTAGCGCTGTTAGTCAGAGACTAACTGACCATGAGGAGCTACTCTCAGACTCTGTGCAGTAACTCTGCCAGAAAGACTGGGAGTCTTGTGGAGTTTTGACAGTCACTAGAAGGACATTTATGCCCCTTTTAGAGAGATACTGTGTAGATACTTGTGCTGTAGCTTGGCTAGTGGCTCTACAACAGTGCATCTGTGAGGGAATGTCAGTACATGGATGTAGTTTCTCTTGTTTCTCATGGTTGGTGTTACTGTTCATCAGCTCCAAATATCTTGTTAAGCTCTAAATATAGCAAAGCGGAGGTGGGACCAAGTCATTGTTTTGCAAGTCAGAAGTAAGTCCTTGCACTCAAGTCCCAAGTCAAGACAGGCAAGTCCCAAATCAAGTCCCAAGTCATAGATTATTAGTTATGAGTCCTAAACAAGTCATAATGTGCTCTTCACCGTTCTTTGTGCAACTTCAAATGTCAAACAGAGCTGGAAGTTGTTGCATCTTCGACTGTAATTTTTGACCTGCACGTTTTGCATCATGCAGTTCATATTTTTGTTGACCACTGCATAGTTTTTGTACACAAACAAAAGTATCTTTGGTATCATTTTTTTTTCCAACTGGAGCTCAGTAATATTAGTTCTTCATGATTTACTCCTGCAAATTGTTCAGATGCTGTCAGATTGGTTCAAAGTGAACCTGAGAGATTAGGTGTCCATTTCCTGAGAATAAGAATGAATGAATTCAGGAAATGGAGGGAAATTAATTGCTTTGTGGAACAGTTTTTAAATAAAATATTTTTTAATCTTCTGGCTTGCAGGAAAGAGTAAAGCATTTTCACATCAAAAGGCTCAAGTCCAAGTGCAGTCACAAGTCATTGGTGTTAACGCCCAAGTTGAGTTGCAAGTCTTTATCAGTTTTGTGGAGTCCACACCTTTGTAGCAGTTATCAATGGGCCCATGTGTTGTGTTTATTGCCAATGGAGTGGAATAAATTTTGGAATAAATCAACTATTTTCATAGTCGATTAATTGGTCAGTTATTTTCTTAGTATTTTTCTCAATACTTGTTTGCCTATAAAATGTCAGAAAACTGTGAAAAAATGTTGATCAGAACCCAAAACCCAAGATGACGTCCTTAAAGGGGCTAAATGCGATCTCAATTTCACCGCTAGACATTGCAGCTCTGGTCTGCATCAAACCAAAACAAAACTGGCTCACGGGCACACACCCCCTTTCCACTCGCCTTCCCCTTGCTCTCCGTCTGCTCCACCCCTTCTACCTGCGTGTTTCCAGCACTTCCCATCCAGTGAAGAAACAGCTGACATGTTGCTGTCGCAAAGTGAGCAGACACACCTCCGTGACCGCGGTGCTTTTGAATACGGGGGCGGGGCGGGGCGGGGCGGGGCGGCGGCATAATGGTTCCAGTGGAGGAGAGGAGGAGGGGTTCACATGCACTAACATGCACGCGCGGCCGGACTGGCTTACCAAAACAGAGGCTCGAGAACAGCACACACAGAGGGCGTGTCACGTGACTCTCTACTCTAGGGGTCAATACACCACTAGTTGTGTACATAGCAAAAGTAAAATTCCTGACAGCTAATGAGGCTGTATTTCGCATTTAGCCCCTTTAAATGTCTGATTTTGTTTGCAACCCAAAAATATTCAGTTTACTGTTATAGAGGAGCAAAAAAAACAGAAAATATTCACATTTAAGAAGCTGAAATAAGAAAATTCTGACCTTTTTTCTTAGAAAAAAAAGCAAGCCGCTTGCTCAATTATCAAAATAGTTGCAGATTGATAATAATCTGTTAATCATTGCAGCACTAAAGTATATGTGTATTGGATATTTGGGGTTTCCAGAAATGGAAACTAAAGATTGGTGGGACTCTCAGATCCTCTAAGCTGCCCAAACACACATACTGTATGTCCACTGTGAAATGTCCCCCAGATTACTTGGAATCCAAGACCTCTGAATCAAACAAAAGATGTTATCAAAAGTCTTATAAGATATAACCCAGAGGGTAAAGCATATTTTTTGGTTCCATGCCCAGAAGTGGAAAGGTTGATAAACTGTTGTTGCGAATTGAAGAAAAAAACAAAAGGTGCAGGAAGACGGAAATGGCAGCTAACGTTGAAGGGGTGTTGAATTCCCGTGGTGTCAGCGAGTCCCTCTAGCACTTGTCAGACAGTCAGATGTGTGGTTGTCTGTGTGCATTTGTGAGAAAGCACCACTGTTTACTGTGTGCATGAAAGTCGTGACTGTAAATTTTCTTTTCACCCTGATTACATAATGTTGATTACACTGATTATATAGACTTTAAATTCAAGAAATGGACTGTGTTATAAGTGGATAATGCATGCAGTATTTTAGTTAAATATCATAGTTGTGAATATACGTAGGTTATTCAGACACATTGTACGTTTGTGTCAAGACACTGATACTGTCAGATGTGACTAGGAGGACCTGATCTGTCACTGCACATTTATGCAAATCACTTATACACTTGAGTTTGACATTTGATAAAACTCTAACGAATGAAAGCTCAAAAACTTGAAATGGTCAGCCTGTAAATGTTTGGGTCTGGTTAATCTTAAAATGTCCAGAATAGCTCAGTCCTCCTCTCAATCTATCACTCCATTCAGAGGTTGTCTTCAGCTCCAAGATTTATAGTCGCTGTGGGAGGAGAGGCTGCCTCACCACTGCTGCCGCCTTCTGATTTGTCCCTAAATTTGACTTGTCATGTTTTTCTGCGCATGAAGGGGGAGTTTGTTTAGTGTTTTGGAAGCTGTTGACTGTTCCACTCTATCGTGTCTGGGATTTGTAAGGGTCCCTCACTTTGATCTGAGTGTTCCAGGCTACTAGACTAGGCTAACTGATGCTGTGTTTGGGCCCCGGTACATAATGCATCATTTGATTCTTGTGCTTCATCTACAAGGCCAGCACCATCAAACAAGAAGAAGGATAGGCGACATCAAAGACTTTCTCCACTGGGTACTAATGACATGGGCTCCGTCTGTTGTACTGTGGTGGCACACACCCACTCAAGTCTATTCTCTCTCTTTACACACTAATGTACATGCACAACACATATACAGGTTATTGTGTTGCATTTGTCTGAGTAGTTGCCAATGACTGAATAGTCTCCAACATGAAAACAGAAGACAAAGGTGCCCCATTACATGCAATTGTGCAGGAAAATGGGACATAATGACAGGGCGGTTTACTAAAGGTGGTCATTGAATAGTGATAGAGGCCAAATATGGTATCATGCATTGAATCATGGCCAAATTTGGGCCGAATTCAAGCAGCTGCACTGCATCATGGTTTACGCTATTTGTGTGTAATCTTGAAATCAGGTCTCAATTGAATGGGGATACTTGAATAAATAATACACGATAAACAGACACCCAGTAGTGCCCCTCCCACCTTTAGTGTTATCTATAGCAGCTGTGCAGAGATAATATTAATGTTTTTTATCTTTCCTGAGGTACTGAGAATTTGGCCTGCAGAACTCTTTGCATCACCCTGTCATGAAAATAGGGAAAAAAGTACCAATTTATGTTTTCAGATCAGATGCATTGTTCTACTTACATGCAATAACACACATACCTTGATGAGAATTATTTCCATTTTTGAACTCTTTCCTATCAAACCTTTAAAAAAGCAAAAACTGTTGACACCAAGGTATGTGAATTATCCTTTATAACCAGGAAGTTGTTTGGAAATTTTTTGTGAATTCCGTGAATTTGTATAAAATATTTTTAACATATTCCATATGTTTTTTGGGTTACACAGTGGACACCTGCTGCAGGACTCACCTCAGAACCTTGGCAAAATATCCAAAACATTTTGCATAATTAAATACCACAAGGCTCTCTCCATTCATACGGACTACTCACAAGAACAACCCCTAATACAAATAGTACAAGTGCCCATCAAGGCGCATCAAAAGGAGTTGTTAGGGAAGGACCATGTTGATGCAGTCTTAAAGTTTTTACTTGGTGAAAAGGTCGACCCTGATCCATTTGGCACTTCCTATGTTCAACCCAAATGTACCATTGCAGTAACGCCATACACAGCATTTTGTGGTGTTATTCATAGGCCTTGCAGTCACAACTGCCCCAAATATACTTTAAAAAATGTGAGTAGTTCCACAGATCAACTGAGGCCATGAAGAGGTCCTCTGTTGCAGTTCACACTTATACTATTCTAACTCGAATTCCCTTTCTCTTTGCCCCATTTCCTGTTTTCCTTTCCACTGACCTAATGACAAAAGACTAGATAATGTGGCACTTTGCCCAAGAAGTTATACTCACTCTGTAGTGCCAAGTCTTGGTGTTAAACTTCATTCCTATCAGACACATTACGTCTTATGATTTATTATATCACAGCTGTGTTGCAGCATCCAACCTACATATCCTCATTTTATAAGTCCCATTTGGTGTACTCTGTTTATTATTTAAGTAGTTTCGATTTATTTGAACAGAATGCTTGGTTTAGTCATTTATTGCATTTGCTCAGGATGTGTAACTGATGAGGTTTTTGTTCCAGGCAATTAGGCTAATGACTTTGGTTTCAAAAGTGCGTTGTTCTGCGATTGGTATTGGTAATAGTGGGTACATACAGTATGATAGTAAAATGAACATTAGGCTCACAGTTAGAACAGTTGTTTTCAGATTTTAAGGTGATCATGTTAATTTTCTATGTAACAAAAAAGTCTCTGCTGAACATATGGTAATTCTGAACGCAACAGAAGCTGGCTGCAGCTCAGACTAAAAACTTCTTAGAAAAACAGAGTTTCAGGAATGAATGCATATTCAGAAACTGAGTCAAATGATTGTTTAATGACATTCAGGGCTGTTCTGTGCACTGTCCATGGTTGACTTAATCTTTAACAACCTAAATCCAACCTTTTAATCACATCAAATAACAAACAAGTTTATGGGTGTTTACATTGTTTGATCATTTACATTGTTTGATCATTAAGATCATCATTTTATTAATAGGTTAATGAGCCCATTCACTGGTTATGTCTGCTGTTAAGCACAGAGATATTTATTTTATTTAGAAAAAATAACTCAGGCTGTTTTCGCAGAGAATTTAAGAGAGTCAAACTGAATGAAAAAAGATGTTAAATGCAACATCGTGTTCATTAAATCAGCAAGCTACTTCTAATCTAGGGTTATAAGGGTGTGTTTTCCTGTACTTTTGTACATAATGTTCCTTTTCCAATTGTGAAAGCTAGTTATAAATAAAAATAAAAAGGGATATTGTTTTACACACATTTAAATTCCTACATTTACAGGTCAAACATTGGAAACGTTAATGTTCGGTCGGCCCCTTGGCGCCTTACTTTTTTTCAAATCTGGCCCCTCTAAAAATGTAATTGAATAGGCCACCTGTAGACCTCTTTACCTGTCTAAATAAAGGACTTTAAATGTTTTAGCAAGGTAAAATTGTACTTTTAGTATTTGTTTACCTATACTGTTAGCAGAAAATAAAAAGTAGGCAGTATAGAAAAATACATTTCACACAAAGGAGGAAGTCTGTCTCAAATGTCTCTTTGTCTCAAATGAGGAAGCATTCACTGCATCATGGTATAAGAAACCACTTTTTATTGTTCCCACCTTGTTTAAAAATTCCTTTTATGTTATGGGCGTCAAACTCAAGTGTAGGACAGCAAATATTCAACGTAAATTTCCCTTTTTGTGAAAAAAAGCAAACTACTCAGTGATTTTATGGGAAATTGCTGTCACCTGTTTAAATCTTTAGAGAGAAGATATTTTTTCAACATATTTAACTCTCTTTTAGTACAAAATTAAGAATTTGAACAAAGTTTTGATTAAAATCAGAGTCAGATTTGATATAATCTAAGCAATGCCAAACTACAGTGTGGACTATGGAGCATGGCAAATATTTGTCCACCCTGTCCTGTAAACCAAATGAGGCTTAAGTAAAACTTCCAATCAGAGGACTTCCTCCAGTAAAACTTTAGCTGATTGAATGGGGCTTTGAAAGGGCATCCCATTAAATGTGCATGCTTTGAAATTTGAGAGGAGGAAGATAAAGAATTTCACTATTACAGTGTTGCCCCGTAGCTGTTATTGCTCTGAGTGAATGGAAAATATTTCTCCAGTACTTATTAATTAGTCATGAAATGGTCCCCTCATTTTCATCATTTCGTGTAGATTAGCAATAAAATATGATTTACTTCCCTCAAACGACAGCTCCATTAAATGTGCTTGCTTTGATGTTTAAGAAAGGAAATGATAGAAAATTATACCTATTAACATTATTACCCAATGGCTGTCATTGCTTAGAGTAAACTGAAAATGCTTATTGATGCTTTGATGAGCTACCGATTAATCATGAAATTGTTTTGCCATTCAACTGTTTTTCATTATTTCATTTTAATGAACAATCAAAATGACTCCAGAGGTCTTCTGGAGGTATATATTTATAGGAAATGAGTTTCAGTGTGTTATCAATTCACTGTGGGCCACACAAAGCATTAGTAATGAAGACTTGCCATTCTTGCTTTATTATTGCTCCTAGTCTCAAGCAGACCATCAGTGTCGGCATAATTTGGTTTTGTTGAATAACAGACCTCTCTGACAGTGTTATTTTGCAGCACAAGATATAAAGATTCGCCTTTGTGCTGCCTAAGGCATACAGAGGTATCAAAATTAGTTTCCATCTCTGTCGCTTCTCAGCTTTATAGCCATTTGTCCAGGAGAGTACTGGGAGTTGTAGGTTTATAGTGTGTGGCAGGATTGCAAATATGTTGCAATCTACCACTTTTTAAATTAAACAAAAGTTAAGTACAGCAGGTAAAGTATCCTAATATAGTTACTTAGAGATAAAGATTATATTAAATGAGTGGACTTTGAAGCTTGTTTCTCAGTTTTATAAATTTGAGTTAGGTTTAATTTCCTCTAAATGGATGGCATTAATCTACAAAATACAGTACTTAGAAAAAGTTATCTACCCATCTTTCATAAGTTTTATTTTCTGAATTGAATCACCACTACTGCCATTTAAAGAGGATATATTTTCATGCCAAAGTTAAAGCAAATCCACAGATTGGTTTACTCTAAATTGAATGCTCATATGAAAGCAAATGGTCCCCAGCTGAGTGTCTCCAGGAGAACAGGAAGGGGGTGTTGTATTTTTAAAGCCATGACCTTTTTTTCTTCTTCATGGTGACGTAGACTCATTTTCACAGCAGATGTTTTGACTTGTCATGGCACGAAAAGCACAGATGTAATTAATAACAGCCATGGCTCTGTTCTGTGGATAAGGCACTTGGCCGTATCACAATTCCAATAATATTTTGATAAATTGTGCAGACCTAATCAGTATTAATGTCATTAAATAAACCTGTGGTTTTGCTTGCCTTAGGCAGAACAAATTACACCTCTATCATTCTTAGTAGTACATGGAGTATGTTGAGCTCATGTAATTCCATCACAGCTCCACCCATATGGTTCTTCACAATGCTTCAACATGCTGTTATAAAGAGCAGCCAGATATTAAAATGTAAAGCATGCACCACGGGGAATGCTAGAATCATTCTGCCCACTTAAAGCTCTGCCTGTCTTTGTGTTAATGCTGCAGCTGTGCAGATCAGACGATGATGCAGCTCAAGTGTGTTTAGTATTTTCACCTGTCAGCTCTTTGAATTTATTGGGAGCTAATTAGTCTGATTCAAGTAATGAGAATAATTGATCTTTGGTCTGACAATCCAGTTGTTAAATTGATCTTAATGCATCTTAATTACCAGTAAGCTCATTCATTCTGCATGTAGCTCATTACAGTGGAAACTAGTTTCTGTGATTTTGATTGGTTGCTGGGAGAGCTGAAAAATTAAGCTGCTACATACATTTTCTCACCCTTGACCTCATTCACTTACAATCAGGGCTTGTCAGACAAATGATCAAATGACTGACTCATTGCTGTTTGCTCGGGAGAGGCAGATTAATTAATCAAATAAAGCATTAACTTTGATTGACTTAGAGCAAATGTTGATCTTAGGACTTCACCTCTTGGTATATTTCTGGCAGCTCAGCAGTATTGTCTGAGAAGAGGACTCCAAGCATGCAATGTTCTCTTGGTGCTGTTTGCAAAACCATCATTATGCTATTATAAGTGAAGCTGGGATTGGAGAATAAACTGGCCCATTAATATAATTCTCTTAGTATCGAGCTGCAAGTCTAAACTGGCACTCACACAACAGATGCTGGTGAAACAGAAAGCCTGCTGATTGTGAGGTTTCCAGCACAGTGTAATAAATTCTTACTAGATAGTTTGCAGTCAACTTAAACTTTTAGCTCAACTCTGAAGATACTTTAGACAACTTTGGGTTCTTAAATTGAGTGCCTAATCTGATTTTAAAGTTGAGATCAAATTTGTCAACATACTAAATAATGAGTACAAGTTAGACTGGCTCAGTTGCTCAGTTTGTACATGAATTTGATATGAACTCCATTTTTTATCAGTTTTTGTTGTGGTTAGAGAGACCAGAAATGTATTTTACAGCTTGCAGCCCTCAATGAACACAGTATGCTTTATACTGGCACTTCACTATATGTTGCGCTGAAGTCCAAGCAGCAACACCCCCAGTCTCATCTTGTTTTTAATGTTGTTTCCTCTTCACTTAGTCATACATACAAGCAGTCACGTATATTGGGATATTTCTCAGTCTGTGTCATGACTTCAGATATGGCAATATTTGAGCAAGACTCTGTGACTATCTCTACTCTATCTGACATGAAGTGTTTGTTTTGTTCACTAGCATTGTTGAATCCTTAATGAAATGTATCTCTGAACTGAAGCTGACCTCAGAAGGCCTACAGCTTCTTATGCACTTTGTTCAGGTTTTTACCAGAAATGGTTCATGAACTTTTAATTCCTCTTAGAAAACTGTTGTACCAAAAAAAAAATCAGTTGTGGAGGGAGTTTCCATTTGTATCATGATGTGATGTTTTAAATAAGCTATCTCATTAATATGAAATTGACAAATAATAAGATTCTCTCTGGGAAATGAGTCGGCAGCATAACAAAGCAGATGTCTCAGTGGTCTTGTCAGAGGAAAGGAATTGGTCTGAAAGCACCACTTGAATACTAGTATTCAATCAATATGTCTCTGTTTTAAACACTAGCAGAAATGAACTGATCTGTGTCCCTTAAAGAGCTATTCTTATTTGTTTTTGGCACAGTTTAAATGAATAACAACTGTTTTAAAAATGAAAATATTGATTCAAATCAGATAGTGAACGCTGCTGATGTTACTTTAAAGAAAGCACATCAAAATCTAATTTTCTAACCCACAGTTTGATTGTACCCTGTGGAGCTTTCTTGTACAGAAACAAGTTATGTCTACATAATGAATTGTGTGAGCTGTGTCCTTTAGGTCTAACAAACATGCTGAGTGCATTTCCTTCCTCATAAAACACAAAAGCTGATTTTTATTTTAAAGTCTTTGTTGTTTACATCCGTGTTTGCTAGCTTGCAGGCTTTGCTGGAACTTTGCAACATTTCTTGGCTTGTTATCGCTGCCAGCTGTCAATCAACTGAATAGTGTGACTACATGAAATTGATTAATTCTGCTTGCCACAAATATACATGAACACTGGTTTCCTGGAGACATCATTTTGAAGTCATAGTCATGCAAAGAACACTTCCACATGAAACTCAGGGGAGAGAAACAGACAGTACGTGTTGTCTCAATAGCCAAAACAAATCAGTATCCCCCAATAAGTGGCATATATGCTTTCCCAGAGGGTCACGATGAGCCCTAATAAAAATGCAGACAAGAACTTTTCTAGAGAGACCCAGACTGGGTCAGGATTTCATGGTCATACGAATGATTCACTGATGATTCGTGTAAAAGCATGCTTAGATTTTCAAAAGGCACTAAATGTTATTTGAATGAAACAATGAGGCAACCTTTAGATTGTTCTTGATTTGGTTGAACCTTATATACACTACATGTCACAGCACATTTTTTATTTTGATGCTAATTGATAAAATGAAATGCACTGCATTTTTCTCTTATTTGTTGTTACTCAAAACAGTTAGAGGAGAATAAGAAGATTCTTGAAAGATTCATGAAATGTGTACTGACAGCCAAGTCTGTTCTTACCCAGTATGTTGATTAATGGCATTTATTCTTAAATTTGATGCACATACATGGAAATTTGAAATTAGCATATGTAACTGCCCCAATAAATCCATAGAAGGGCAGCATACCTAAGTGCCCTGTGCAAACCACAAATCAGCAAGACACTGACATTAAGGTAAAACTCAGACAAGGAAGGAAATTTCCTTTCCTTTTTTACTTTTCAGTAACCTAATCATATTAAAGTGTAAACATTTAAAATTATTAAATAAAAAAATAGTTATATAACATTTTTCTTCCATGTTAACATTTCACAGCACGAAATACAAGTTGACTTTTGGGCGTATTGACTTACTTGTGGTCTAGGGCACTCTGAAATTTTCATCTTACCTAAGAACAAATGAAAGTATTGATGAATGCTACAGAAGTTCTTAGACTGTTTGCAGGCACAATTTAAGATTAAATCTGTGTGCAAATGATTCTTGCATGAACAGACATAACACACACATTAAATTTATCTTGACTTGTAGAGAATGCTGTATGTTTGCAAAGCTTGAAATCACAGGTATCATAGAAGACATTATTGCACTCAAATCTATTGAAATACTTAATAATGAATCTTCAGTTTATAGTTATTTTTTCACATTTATTTCACAAAGACTTGAAAATGTTCCTCTGTAATTAGGATGCACTCCCTCAGTTTAAATGCCTCTTTTTTTCCTGTGCATTTCCTGTTTGTAACTTTTTAACTATGACATTTTCTAAAGTTCCTGACTGCGAAAGTTGCTGACCGCATCCTTCCACTCCTGAGTCCCATCTTACAAATGCATAAATTTGTCTTTCAGTGTGTGCCAGATGGCACAGCAGATTTCAGACAGGATGTTACGTATCACTGTTTGGACCCAGCTTGTCGCTCAAAGCCCAGTTGGAAGAGTCCTCCAAGTCACATCCATCCTTAATCCATTAGAGCACCGCAAGGGTTTTCAGATCAAAGTTGTTAAAAATTTCCAGAATTATTTCTCGGCCTTAATTTGTTACAGATATTCAAGATTCTTCTACAAGTTTGCTCAGAGTTGCTGTCAACCTCCTGAGCTGCTGTTCTTATCAACACCTATACTCAGTTTTTGTGGGTGGTCTTTGCCTGAGGCAGATTTACTGCTCCTCGATGTTCACCATTATTTTTCTGTGTATTTGTGTGCATGTGTGTGTACCTGCATACACACAGTCCTACACTTAAGGTTTGTGTTTAGTATTATGCACTCTTATGACGGACTGCTGAGGGGCTCTTACTTTTACGCCCTCTACTACAATACTAATTAGGGTATTACAATTTGTGCCGCCTCATTTAGTGAGGAAAATTACTGCAATCAAGTTCTAATCCTCCCTCTAAGACAAGGGACCATGAACTAATGAAACCTCTGAAAAGGAGAGAGGGGTCTGTGTTTGGGGTGTGACAGTTTACATAATTTCTGTCTATCTGTTCTTGCCCTTGTTTCTCTTTGAATGTTGCTGTGACCTTTCCTGTTTTAACTTTTTAAATTCCGCTTGTGTCTTTCTTGACGAGTATTTAATGGCGCTGTCTATTTTCTGTATGGCTGATCAATCATTGTCCCTGAATATAATAACGCTGACAAATGTACATGACCTTATCTCACAGCTCACTGTTCTGTCTCACTCTGTTTAGTTTGTCTTCTGCAGTGTTTGGTCAGTGCAGCTTTGGACCCACTTGTTATATAGGGCATGCCCACACTATTTTAAATATATTTGAAAATGTTACAACACGTTGAAATATTTTATGGCCAGACAAGAATTTTCTGTGTTTTTAAAAAGCTTGCCGACGACACTGAAACACACAACAAAAGCAACATTGTTAATTCTCTACTCCTGCTTGGTATTACTGCTACTATCGGGTTGGAAGCTTGTTTTGACAAACATTCTGCTTGGTCATACCAGGGTAAAGCTTTGTTCTGTTGCTCCCAACTGTGTGATTGCCTGTTCTGTGTTTCAGTATAACCAACCAAAATTATAGGTGTTGTCACTAACACATCCTTCTATCTTTTAAAGGGGTGTTTCTTTTTGTCTTGTTTTTTTAACGCACAACTGCACAAACAATAAAAATTGTGATTTGGTACGTCAAAAATTGTGCTGGCAAAAAAGTGGCAAAACCAGGGCGGTTTAAATCTCTGCTTTGCTTTTGTGCTGTCATCTGACAACACAAATTCTGTTGATAATGAAACCTGTATTGTAGTTTATATTTTGAGTCAGTTTTGCAGATAAGAAAAAATACTTTTGTCAGGTTTGTGAAAGGCCGATTGCTATTCTTGAGCATTTTCTAAAACACTGTAATCCACATTGTAATGCAAGACTGGTGGACTCATACAAAGTTTTGAAAGTTTGGATAATGCTTGATTTTAACTGGTCTATATAATCACTCATGTATACCAAAAACCTTTTATACACAACAAAACTATAAACACTTTTGCTTTCATGAGTTGAATTTTTTAAAAAATCCCAAACAATGCACACAAAAGGTTTATTTCTCTAAAATTTTGTTCACAAATTTGTTAAAATCTGTTAGTGAGAACTTGTAATTGTACTACGAGTACTAGGGCTGATAACCATTTCTCGAGTAAATCAATCATACTAAAAATCAGCGATCCAGATTCTTTTGTTGTGGCCAGTGCAAGGCACACATGCAGTAATCATGCTGTTTCATCAGCATCTTGATATGCCACAGCTGTCAGGTCTGTGGGTTATCTTTGCAAAGGAGAAGTTCTTACTAACATGGTTTTTAACAAATTTGTAAATAAAATATGAGAGACCTGACCTTTTGTGTGTGTAGAGGAAGTCTAAAATTTTACAATTGAACTTGAAAATTGGGAGCAATAACAAGGGTTGCATTCATATTTTTGTTGAGTGTTATATTTGAAATGCAACAATCCCATCAGTATATTTGTCATTGATAGCTCAATAAGTCTTCTGTCAAATCCTTACTCTAAGAATTAGCAAGCATTAAAAAATGTGATTAAATTATACAGTCAAAAGTTAATATGAACAACTGTTAAAATAACTGAAGTGAAAACAATGATTTCTGTGGGTAAGGAATTGTGTAAACGTTTTTGAAATTATGGTTATAATAACAATTTGGGTGTGATGATAATGGCTCTGAGAGTCTGCAACTTTTGGGGTTAGGCCCCCTGAAAGTGCTTGAATAGTGCCTGAATTTTACTCTTAAAAAGCTGTACAACTGCTGAGCATGTTCATAAAGATCGGTGGCGGAAAATGCAGGTGTGTTTTGGATGGAAGGACAAAACTAAACACTCATTCTTATACCAGCTGACTTGTTTGCGGTGATGTAAAATCGTTCTCCAGAGTGTGTTAATACACTGTGATACCACTGTTAGATGTGGTTATAGGTGCAACAGAGCACATCAGCAGTGATACTGTGTGTGGTCAGAGGTGCAATGTTTGAAATGTTTCATCAGAGAGAGCACTGAAACACTGCTTTCTATCCTGCTATTAAGTTACTCCTCAGGGACTTCCCAGACTACAAAGTGTCAAGTAGCCACATCTTATTTTTAGTGAGATCCTTGAGGTACCTTACTTTCCCAATGCCTTGGTAGCAGCACAGGAGGGGGAGATGCACCAGCAGCCAAATGGTACAAGTATAGATTCTCCAATTTTCTGACTACTGTCCTTGTTGTTTTGTGATTCTGCTGAGAGCTACACAGGATCGATAGCAGTCCTGCAGTCCTAGGTGCACTTGCGCCTAGTGTGTATTTAGTGTTGGGGTAAGGGCCCCCAGAACTGCTCCCCTACCAACATCCCCAACCTTTAAACCTCTTCCTTATGTCATTATGATCTAAGCCATTGATTAGTCTAGACAGTCATTCGAGATCCTTACCGTATTGATTAGATACTATAGGGCATTTACAGTAACACTTCACTGTGAAGCTAAACGCTAAAAACACACACATCTTGCTCTCCTGTCTCCTGACTACCTGTCTTTGAGCGCTCTTACCTTTCTGACAGTCTGAATTTCCCACAGTCACATAGACAGACAAAATTAAATTAGCTAACAATCCATCTAGCCAAATTAGTTTAATTGCAATCATTTAAACGATCATGAACTTAGAAATGTTAATGTAAGTTACAGTATAATTGGTACAATCTGGAAGCCCTGTAATGCAGTCATGGGGTTAATGCTGCTTACTGTAATTTAGATGCATTATTAAGGGCTACTCCATTGATTTTCACAGATTAAGATCTTTTTACTGATAGAGAGCGCTACCCAACCTCTAATATAGTCTTTTCAGTCTCTGGAGAAGTTTTGTCATGTATAAAGAAATCACCCCAGTTATGTCATCAGGGTTATCTCAGCTAGGCCTTGGAGACTGCAACAAAAAGCCAAACTAAGTAGACTACTAAGTAGATGCTGAGTAGTAAGGTATATGCTGAACATATGTTCTTGTAGTGATGCACAATAATAATTTCTTTGGCAGTATTAATAGACCATCGCAGTCATGGCTGATGAGCCTTTGTCGTGTTTTTGTTTTGTTTTTTTTTTAATGAACAGTGCTTACCTTAAATAGATTTTTTTAAATATATTTCATGCTCTGTCATTTTTGGCATCTATTGTCAAGTTTATTTGGTTTTGTGAGGTAATTCTTCGCTAGGAAGTCTGTGTGAGATGTTGATTTAGTGTGCATCCTGGACACTACATTGCCTGGGCATGTTGTGTATGCGTTTAATCCCGCGTCTAGACCGCAAAGTCACGTCAGTATCATGCTACATTGAAGCGTTTGTTCATACTTTAGCATTCTTCGTCCACATTTCAGCACCAAAGGGGCAGTCAAAATTTCTGTTTAATGTGCAGTTTTACTTTAATATGTGAAAATATTCCTGATTTGGGGCGCGCCTGATAGCTCAGTTGGTAGAACTTGCGCCCCATATACTGAGGCTGTTAGCCCTCTGCAGCGGCCACCGGTTTGACTCCTGCCTGTGGCTCATTTGCTGTGTGTCATTCCCTCTCTCTCTACCCCCTTTTTTGTCATATCTTCAACTACCACTATGAAAAATAAAGGCAAAAGCCAAAAAAAAAAATCTTAAAAAAAAGAAAATATTCCTGATCTATTTCTCTGTCAACAGGATGCATATGATTGTGGTATAAACACTGCAGCGTGTGTGTTTGAGCAAAAACAAGAGAGTGCCGGTGGCCACGCTCAGGGCAGACAGTTGTTGCCGATTAGAGCAGAGGGAAAGTTTGGCTGTGAAGCTGTTGAGCGGCAGCGAATAACGTTTGCTCCTGAATAAAAACTACAGAAGATGGTGAAGAAGTTTCTGTGTCTTGCTTCCCAGCTGCTGGGTAAAGTGAAGGCAGAGTCTGTCGGATTAAGCCGCAGCAGAGTGAACTGCTCTCTGGCTCAGGAGCACACTCTGCTCTGGCAAGGTTGCAAAATGTAGTTAAATATTCAGTGCCTTTTTATTGGGCATCAACTGTGCTTTTACACATGCATTGTCCAAAAAATAGACAGTGTGTAAATAAGAGCTTCAGGTTGCGGTTACAGCCATGAGATGCAGCTAAGATGCAAGGCACACTGAGCAGGTTCAGCCAGCTGCATAGATTAAAATGAGAGCGTTTCTGTTGGATGCAACGTGCAGGTGAAAAACGAGTCTGACACGCTTGTGGTTGAGACAGGGGGTAAGTGTGACACACCATACTTGTGGGCTGGAGAGACTTTATTGCGCTTTATGAGAGAGAGAGAAAGAATTACTGGTCCCAGGGTAAGAGGTGCCTCAGCGAAGATACTGTACCAGTATGTTTCTGTTTTATGAGCATAAATAGTCTGTGCTGGGCAACACTGTTCGAATTAAATTGGTCTCCAACTGAACGTGAATAACGAATCATCTGAGAGTTTTTATTAGCCACTGTAAAAATGATCTTATGCTTTAAGAGTTACATCAGACTAGAATATCAAAAGATTTTTGTGTGATCTCTTTAGCAAACACACTCACAAAGCCATATATACATGCTTATACATCATCCAAATAGATAAAAAATATTGCAAATATACAGTAGATATATGTCTGTATGTGTATGTAGATGTCCTTCAATCACAGCAGTGTATGTGGGGACAACATTAGATGGCTGATATTTGCAAGAGTTGGAGTAGGAAGAACCCTGAGGTAATAGGATTAGTGTCAGGCTCAGATATTCAGCAGGCCCAGTCCCACCAGGGCAGTGCAGCTCTGCCAACACATACACGCACACACATATACAGACTCTCACTCTCATGCATAATATCCATTAGCCACCCTCTCACATATGCTTCCATAAATACTGGCATACATGCTTACCAACAATCCTTTGCATACATTTTTCTTTTGGCATTTATAATCACAGACAGTCATGCCTCTTAAGTTCTACTCTAAACGTGCCGCCTCAAATACTTAAGTTGTGGTGGTTTTAGAGATGATAAGGTAGGATCTTCTAAGGTAAGATATTCTTCTTACTGATGTCAAATCAGATGAACAGAGCAAAACCAAAAATGCATTAGTAAGGTGTAAATCTCAAATGTTTAAATGTTTATTAACATTTAGCAGGATATCGACATTAACTGTGCAGTTGTTGAAGTAGTGTTCAATTATGTCAGCACTCTTTTTTTAAGCGTGCTGTGTTTTAATCGTGTGATGCCAGAGGGAAGGATAATGTTCCAGCATCTTCTGTCCTTGTAGTTTGGGCACCAGTGAGATTGCAGGGATGATTCACACATATGCCCCGTCACTGACACGATTTCTCTTACATGCAAACTTTCTGAAGCTACACTGTGAACTTAACACAGATTGTAGCTCTGGATGGAGATGTAAGGATGGTGGATTGGGCAGCAGCAACGAGAAATAGGCTGTTTCTCCTACGAAGCAACAGAATACAGCCGGTTCTCTGGCTGCTCAAACGTTAATCTGTGTACGCTCTCTTTGTTTCTTTCCACAGCGTCTTTGTGGGTTTTTGTGCTTTTATTGAATGACAGTTGCAGCATGCTTCTGACCATTCTTGTCCTGGTAGATGATAAATGATAATGAGCTCTAAACGCTCGGAGTGTTTAGAACTGAAAATCTCTTAACTTTTCAGAAAGGCGCTGATGTCATCACATTTGCTTTTTATCAGCTAACCAGTCATATATTAGATAAGGGCTCGTCACCCTGGTAACCAAGAAAAAGAAGCCATTTCCTTTTTTTTTCTGATGTGCACCGGAGAGTTGAGACTCAACTCCTGTGTGCCAGAGCCAGAGGAAAGTATGTTTTCAAAAGTGCCTGTGTGCTCAGCTCCCAGTACTTTTGTAGCTTCTTATAGACCTGGGTGTGAATCTCTGGTTTGAAGATTAGGTTGTGACGTTGTTTGCATGCTGAGGGTTCTGCTTTCCTTTACTGATTCATGTTTGCTTTCAGCTGATAGGAGTTGCATCAAGTTGCTGCTGGTGAAAACCCAACGTTTCCTGATTTTGCTGCTTAATAATAAAAGCTTTTAGATAACAAAATATGGGGGAACTTTATTGTGAAGAATTTATTGGAAATGGCACGTGAAGTCCCCAGAAGTACACTGAACACTGCCAAACAAAAAATGACTGCTCGACTTAAAGAATCTCAGTCTACTGAGGGGTTGCCGTCTGTGTCAGCCTATTAGTGGCATGGAGTTGTGAAACTGTGCCACCATGACAAACCTAGTCACTGAAGAAATACAAGCACCAAAAACTGTTCAGGACTATCTTACAAGTTTAACCTGAGTTAAACTTGTAAGATTTTAAGTTATTTTTAATGGGCATTTCACAAGATAAAAGCAGTCAGATGTTTACTGCCTTGTGCACACAGGTTCATCATCATTATTATCATCATGGTCATCATTTCAGCTTTTTTTTCTTCCTAGCATATATCGCTTACTTCTTTATTCTGTCTTCTGTTCTTTTACCTCTCCTCATATGCTCACGAGGCAAATACCAAACCCCATCCGCTTTCTTCACATCTCATCTGTCTCTCTTCTTTTCATCCTGACTCTCATTTATCTTCCACTCTCTTCGAGGCATGGAGACCAGTGCTTCTTTATCAGTAAGCCGCAGCAGGGGGCATGTCACTCTCCCTCTATCCTTTCCTCTCATCATCACTCCCTTCCTCTCATCATCACTCTATTTCTCTTCTTCCTCAAGCCTCCAATGGCCTCATCTCTCCTCCCCTGCATTTTTTGCCTTGACAGGAATATTTGGTTTGTGCACCATCAGGCTGTGCTCCTTATCTTCATGCAGATTGCTTTTGTCCTTCGGTTCATCACTTGGTCGTTTTTTTTGTGTTTTTTTTCACTCCCTTGTTTTCAGGCCACTTAGTATGATGTTAGTAGCTACACTTCTCTCCAGGGTAAAACACTGCTTTCGCCTCTTTGTTCATAACACCTCTACTACTCCCTTTATCTTTCTGTTGCCTTTATCTCGTCCTCACACATCCACACACCCCGATTACTCTCCTGTTTCTTCTTCCTGACAATCCAAACTTTAAAATGCAAAACTGTTTCTTCTCTTTGACATCTAGCTTCCAATGACCTGAACCAAATCAGTTTTACACAATTAACTCTCATCGACACACATACCTTCAGTTTATAAAATCACCTTCATCCTGAAACATTTGTATTCTAAAGAGAAGTGTAAAAACAATATTGGTTTTGGTCTCTCTCTTTTTCCATCTCCTCCTGGGCATCAGACTGACACATTTACAATAATTATATTTAGGTGGGGATGTCAGGACAGGACCTCCTGCCAAGATCATTTATTGTGACTCACAGACAATGCTTTTAATGCTGTCTGGCTGACCAAAGGTAACCACTTCTTTATTAATGCTGCCTGATGAAGTGCTGCCTTGATTTTGACTTAAATACTGTTTTAATTTATATCAGTTATTTTACTGTGAGAAATGCCAGTAGACTTTTAATTTTAGGAGATGCTATATGTTCAGTGACAACACCACTTTTTCTTTTTAGTTATTGCCGACCAACATAACCTGTAAGATTCTAGAATTTTAAAATGTAGTACATGTATTAACTACATATATTGTAGAGCTGCAACAATTAATTAATTATAAATTGATTATTAAATTAATCACTAAATGGTTTGATAGTTGATTAATCTGTTTGAGTATTTTTTAGGGGGAAAATGGCCAAATTGTCTGATTCTAGCTTCTTAAAGGTGCATATTTTCTGGTTTCTTTCCTCCTTTATAACAGTAAACTGAATACCTTTGGGTTGTGGGTTGTCATATTTGGCTTTGGAAAACACTGAACAACATTTTTCACAATTTTCTGACATTTTATTGGCCAAACAACTAATCAATTCATCAAGAAGATATTTAACAGATTAATTAACAATGAAGGTAATCATTAGTTGCAGCCCCAATATTTTGAATAAGCCCATATAAAAACAAGGCACATAAATACAACACTAAGACCAAATAAACAAGGTACACAATAAAATTACTCATTAAAAGATTAAAAAACAATAAGTTGATAATAAGAACCAACAAGCTGAGATAAAAAGCCAATAAGCTGATTAAAAAAACAGCAAGAGTTCTGGAGGGAGATGGCAGAGTTATGAAAGAGTGTTTGTATCTATTGGTTTTAGCTCGTGGAAGTCTGAGGAGGGAACCAGATGGCAGAAACTGAAACTGGTGATGTAATGGATGGAAACAATGAGACAGGATGGATTCTGCTTTCTTAAGGAAGCATGAGTAAGGAGTTTATCATTCTCATGAAGCTTCAAGAACGTGATTCTCTTCTTCCTCTGGCCTCAAATGCAAAAATGCATTTAATTAACAGGGAAGTAATGGCAATCTTTACCCTTATACACCGAATTTTGCAAGTCTCATGCCTTTCTAAATATTTGTACAGACAATAAATAAAATGAAATAACTTTAATTTGGAGTTATTCATTTACCAGTTTTTCAACTTAAAAACCCCACCCAAACAGAGGTATATTCAGTATGCTATAATAAAGCTGTTGCAGTTGTATATGTGAACATCATGGGACCATATGCACCACATTAACCTCGCATCAGAGTTTATTAATTAGATCCACCTCATGCCCCAGGAAACGAGCCAGAGAAAAGCCCAGCCCGACACACTATCTGTTCTCTGTCAAGTAACACTGGACAAATGGCTGTGTAGACACCATGGCAACCATGGCATCCACGTGTGATAGCAGCAGGTTTTATAGGTCACAGTGTCATTCAATTAGGCTATTGATTAATTGATTTGTACATGAGAGAGACAAGTCCATTTACAAGACATAAATAGAAATCCTAGACCACTCTGGCTTTTTGAAACATTATTGACCACATTTGATTGGCGCCTTGTGTGTATGTGTGTGTAGAGTTTCGTAAATTTTGTAAGAAGTAACATCAGACGAAATACAGTGATGAAGAACACTTGTTGCAGTTCTGGAACAAGGACAGTCAATGAGTTGAATCATTAATCAGAGACTCCTCAGTCGACTTTCTTTTGCCAATCAGTGTGCATCGGACAGATTGAAGCTTATAAAATGCGTAGGGATAACATTTCAATGAGGAATTCCAAATAAGGGGAGTCATATATTTTTATATTAGATGGCAAAAATTCATGTGACAACATGGTGAAACCTGAGGTGGAGTGGTTGGTAAACAAGTTTCAGCTCCTGTTTTTTAGCTGCGTCATTGTACACAGCAGTGCAACAGCTTGGCAGGCTATAAACTTTATGAACCGAGTTTCAAAATCACCACAAACCATAAAACTAATTGTGATGGCAGCAGAGATGGGGGATAGAGAGGCATTAAAACATGAGGTAGGCTAAACCATGAGACTCATGTTGCTGATATAGTGTAGGTACTGACCTGCAAAAAAAGAACAAATCATCAAATATTTCTATTAAACGGCCAAATCTAATTGGACTGACAGAATTGAGTCAGTTATAGTCTGGCTTGACAGTCAGAAAGGTGCACATACAAAATGACTGAGCAAATCTAAAGAAAACCTGCTGAGTGACAGGAAGGCTCTCAAATATTTGTGGCTCTAGCAACTGCTGAAATACTGCAATAAGACAAATTCTTGCATGTTCCTTTACCAGAACAGAAAAGGACATTGATCAGAAAGAGTTTTTTCTTGCTAATTTTCACTTTACATAAGGAAATCAAGAAGATACAGGGGAATAATGGATGAGATAGTGGATGGAGAGGGAAGAACTTCAGCTGAACTGTGGCTCTGTATTTTAATGGATTCCTAAAACAACAGCTACTCTCACTCAGACCAAATCAGTCGAGCTGCATGTAATGATTATTTTCATTATTAATTAATGTGCAGATTATTTTCATGACTAATCGATTAATCATTATGTCAAAATGTTTTGATAAATGCTCATCACATTATCTCAGAGGCCAAAGTGACGTTTTCAAATTGCTTATTTCGTCCAACTAATAGTCCAAAACCCATAGCCTCCTTATTTAGTATCATAAATGACAAAGAAAAACAGCAAATCCTTACATTTGAGAAGCTGGAACCAGCAAATGTTTGACATTGTTGCTTGAAAAATGACTAAAATATATAAAATATAACTTATTTTCTTTTGATTGACTAATCATTGTAGTTCTAATTGTAATTTATGTATTTATTATATTTATAAGGGCGGCACGATGGCGCAGTGGTTAGCGCTGCCGCCGCACAGCAAGAAGGTCCTGGGTTCGAATCCCCGAGCCGGCAGGGCCTTTCTGTGTGGAGTTTGCATGTTCTCCTCGTGTCCGCGTGGGTTCTCTCCGGGTACTCCGGCTTCCTCCCACAGTCCAAAGACATGCAGCAGGTTAATTGGTGACTCTAAATTGCCCGTAGGTGTGAATGTGAGTGTGAGTGGTTGTTTGTCTCTGTGTGTCAGCCCTGCGATGAACTGGCGACTTGTCCAGGGTGTACCCCGCCTCTCGCCCAAAGTCAGCTGGGATAGGCTCCAGCTCCCCGCGACCCTCACGGATAAGCGGTTACAGAAAATGGATGGATTATATTTATAATATAGAAATAATGTGTTTAAAATAATTGTAATAAGCATGACAGACAGCAACTGGTCCTTAGTCACCAGCTGATCCCGATTGGACAACCGATCAGTCTTCACACCCAAAAAAATTTTAAGCAGCTCTTGGATTTATTGTCTTACGTAAGCGTGAAGCCATTACAGCATGTGCTGAGAATCAGCGAGTTGAACAATATGACGCTTTGAGTCGAATTTGACCACTTGAGAGCAGCATGCAAGTCTAGTCAGCGTTGCCGAGGGCAACTTTCTGGCAAGGCCTGGAGACGATGTGTCATAAATTAGCTGATGAAAATAACATCTGCCTGCAATGTAATCCTCTGAACCCCACGCTGTCAGCATCCCCTTATATTACACAATACAGTTCCTAGTTTACACTTCAGTACATCATATAACCCCACAGCTCATTACATCACACACTTCATCTACTGTATTTGCATGTTAGCAGTTAGACATGAGGCACCACGGTATATGAGATAAAGGCTGGAAAAAGTACAGGTTGTTTCATCATTAACTCCAGTTAGCCATCGTCTGCTTGACTTGGCTTCCTTTAATGTCCTCTGCTGCAAACATGCTTTTCCAGTGAATAGAGCAGCCTACTGTGTGAGAAAACGACTGTGAGAGCAGTGGAGCAGTAAGAGGGAGAGGAGTGAGAAATAAAAACACAGGTTGGAGAGGTAAAAAAACAGATTCCTTATAGGCCCACGTGTGTTAATTCTGTAAATTTATGATCAGTGAATTTGTGGCTGCTGGTTAATCATAGATGGCGTAGTGATACGGTATGTAGCTGGCTTTAATACAAATGTTGTTTGCCTTTGTGTGGGCCTGTCATTCTAAGAGTGGTTGTTGTGTGTGCACTACATATCTGTGTTTTGTAGTGGGAGATGTTTGAAATCCCGGGCGCAGGCTGATTTTGAACAACACTGATGTTTTTACAGTAATGACATGGGACTCTTTGTTTGCTTTGAAAAAGGGCAGCAGTAGTCCAGGGGATTGCATTAGAGATGAGGGCTTTCACGGGTCCTGTCATTTCATCTGTCTCTCTTCATCTTTCTGTGCCTCCTCTCATGTTGTTGCCCAGCTTTGCTCTGATTGGCTTGACACAACTGACAGTTTTGTGAAAAAACTGACAAACAAATAATTATATTTTTCTTCTTAGTAGTTTTTAATGATAAATGTTTTTGCTTGAAGATTTGTGACTTGTGTGTATTTGACTTAACCTGTGATGTGATGGATTTATTATGTGCCCGTACAATAATGTTTTTGATGTTTCCCGTGTCGCCCTTTTATTGAGGCATGTTCTGTCTCCCACTTGAGAGAATTAGACAGTGTTGTCCAGCTCTGCTCTGAGTGGTCCAACCGTGTGACCTGACTGACTCTCAGTTAACCAGATCATCAGCACCTGAGTAGTGACTTCTCTGTGTCCCCATATTACCTGTTCTGCTTTGTGGTGATTTGACAATGTCTGACGAAGGTCTCTGTTACAGCTTGATTTCACCAGGCTCCACTTCATATATGTGTCCAGTCTTTTTTTTGACGGATGCTGCGTCAATCAGCACGGAGCAGCTAGAGTGGACAGGAAGCGAGACACAGAAACACCATAGAGAATCTGGTCAATTTTCAAAATAAAGTCCCTGTGTAGACTTGCGATCATGAAAACAAATAAATATATAAATAAATAAATAAACAGTTTAACTATGTAGCCTACTTATCCACAGTGGAAGCGGGAAAGACAACCACCTCAGCAAAATCTGAGCAAGTCATCATAATTAGGCCGGCAAAATGTTCTGCCTCTGAAATGCTGCTGGTGGGACATGCAGCCATGGGGAGGATGGATCAAAACAGTGGTGCAGACGTGTCATGTCCAGTGGACTTAACGGATTAGATTGGAATGTTGCCACATTAAAACTGCTGGGAACTATCAGTATAGTATGCAGATCCTTGTTCGATTTTTGCCTTCAGTTTGTTTTTTTTTGTTTTTTTTGTTTTTTTTTATCCAACACCTGTAAAAGCTTTTGGGTGTGCGTACCCCACAGCTGTTTTCTTCCTCCTCTCATGTTGCCCACTCCTCTCTTTCCTCTTCCTCTTTGTCCTGAACAGGTAGACCTGTGATTGTCCACTCTCTTTGCATCCCACATCATCTGCCTTTCATCACTGTCCTTCTTTATGGTGTTTTCTCCTAGACATCATCATGTCAGTTCTTGCTAACATCTATTCTTGCATGCCAATACTTTGCATTTGTTGTTTCCATGTTGTCACTTTCTTTACCTTTTCACCTTTTTTTCTATGCATACCAATCAAACATCCTCACCTCTTCTTGACTCGTGCCTCCTTTGTTCTTTCTGCTCTCCTTCTCTAGTGATTTGCCTCCGTGTTTCCTCAAGGATGACAGTGGTGGATGATGCCTATTGTTCTTATTGGCAGTTTTCACTCTACAGATTGATTTGTATCAGTGCTCTGTTTTGGAGTCTCTGCACAGCAGGTGTCCTCAGCATATTGCTCTTTATCTCAGTGCTCTAAAACATTGTGCTTTTAAGCTCATGTCTACCCGTAACATCCTGTTTACATTCAGCTGTTCCTCTCAATTTAACTGTCTCTTCATCTGTTCCATTTTTATCTTCTGCTATCCTTTTCAGTTTACACAACTTCTGCAAACATTCTTAGAGGTGCTCATTCATCCACATGCTGTCACAGATGTGCATATGCTTTTTTTCTCTTTTTGTTTAATACTTTGTTTCTTTGTTTCTGCCATTGTGTAGAACATGGGTTCCCAACCTGGGGCTCCCAACTAGAGGCATAAACCTAAAAAAAAAAATCTCATAAGGGTACAACAAGCTGTATTCACAGTCTTCACTCTTCGCATTAGATAAATATGCAGTTAAAATGACCAACAAGCTAACAGAACCATGACCAAGAAAGAAGCCTCTTAAGTATGTGTGATTGTTAAGAATGAAAAAAGTAAATAATACAGACAGAGAATCGTATAAAAAGCTTCCAAAAATATTAAGAAAACTCTCATAGGAAATAATCTGCCCAAAATTCATACAAGGTCATTTTACACAAACTTCATGTAGTTATTGTGTTCAATATCTGGGTCAATTGTACAGTTTGTTAGTTGTTCTGTGCTGTTACTGTTATGTGTTGAATATAATATAAAATATTAATCAAATAAGTCACATACATAGTCAAGCATCATCAGTTTACTCAATGGTAGAAAAAGAGATGTCCCTTAAGGTAAAAGGTTGGGAACCACTGGTGTAGAAAGTCATTCAATATATATAATGTCCTCTTTAATTGGACACATTGTTGCCGAGACGTTACTCGCTATACCTACAGACTTGTAATTGCTTGTTTCTTCTTTAAACCAGAACTAATATCAGATTTAGTGGGATTAATGCATATATGTATCATTAGATTAGATATTTAAGAGGATCATAGTGATTAAGAAATGCTTACAAAGACCTTGATATTTGGCTCCAAGCACACACACGTTGTCCGTGCCGTGGCTACACACACACACACACACACACACACACACACACACCAGCAGGTCCTTGTGCTGAAGGTAATTATGCAGGTTAGATGGCAGCTTTTCCATTAAGCTACTCTCCAACAGCCACTCTTCACTAGTTTGATTGCACTGTAATGACAAAGAACTAATTAGCATGACAAGTATTCTTTCCAGTGATTGGCTAGAGACCAAGAGTTGTCATTATAATATTCTGCTTCTCAGAGGACCCAAAGTTTTTTTTTTTCTGTGGGGTTTGTGTGTGCCCAAATGTCAAGTTTGTGTATGATAAATTACAAAGGAGATCTTGTCACTGGGGGAGTTTGTATAGTTGAGTTCACTGACCTGCTTTCGAAAGGTTGGAGGAGCAGGGTCAATCAACATCACATGATAACGATAATTAATCTGCGGGGAAATCAAAGTAAATTCAAATGAGAGAGCCGGAGTCGAGCTGCAGGCATGCAGGTGAACAAACACACAATGCAACACAAATATCACTTTAAAAGCAGTTGGTGATTTAAGGGGACGTGACAGATTGATGTTCAGGGAAACTTTGCATTATGCATAAAGTACAATTTCCATTTCCATTATTTAATTCACAATTACCATTTTAATTTATTTTGTAACACAACAAATTGTTTTAAGAGTTTGCCATGCTGTATATAGAAAAGTTTTGATTGCACGCATATACCCCCCTAATTTATTTGCAAACAGTGCAGACTTTCAAACTTTTCTGTGCTGTTGTGTTTGCCTCTGCCTTTGCTTCACGCCACAGAAAATAAATGACGGTGTGCTTGCCCACAGAAATGTATCGGCTCTAGTCAGCCATCCAACTTTTCCCTGCTTTCTTACTCTATTGTCAAGGATTATTTTTCCTGTGCTGCCTTCTGCGTAAGATGAATGGCAGTGGTTTCATGTACTGAATCATTCTCTCTAGCACAGGTTTTGTGTTAAATGTACAGTATATGTCAAAGCTGGAAATGATAACATGTCTTGAGTTGCTTTTTCCTTCACTTTCTGTTAAAAGTGACTCTAAAAGTGTGAACTACTTGTGCAGGTGCATTACGTCACCAACCTTAGCAGAAATTGATAGAATTAAGAATTATTTTTTATTTACTTTTTCGTTAAAAAGTTTATTTATAGTATATACATTTTATTTCTTGAGGTTATACTTTTAAATGACCTGGATTGTACAGACAATAGTATAAGTAAAAAGGTGTTTTATTGTGTCTCAGATGAAGTGCCTCTATATGAACAACTTTCTTTGTTTCTGTCATATACTGTGAATAGGACTTTTGTTAAAGTACATTGTAAAGTATATTATCCTGCGTAATGGAAATGCAATGTGTATTTTTACTCCAGATAGATACGATTAAGTTCAAAAAGCATATACTCTACATCTTAAGACTATAGACATGAAGTAAGCAGATAAACTACACTAAGTGCTTCCATACCAGCACAGCAGCCAAACTGAAATCCGTGCAGTTTCAGTTATCCTTAGACCCTCTCCACAGGATTGTCCGTACTCATCCAGAAATTTGACGTTCTCACTCTAAAGACAGTTGATCCGTATTAAACTGGGATAGTTAGATTAGCCAGAAGGAAAAAAAACTCCACTTGACAGCAGACCAGAGTTTCCAAAAAAGTAATGAAAGACGAATTTCATGTGGCAAAAGATTATATCGTCTGCTCAAAATGAGGTATTCAGACTGTGAGAGAGCACACACCTAAGCTATTACCACCTCCAAAATCAAACCTGGAATCCTGACAGAAGAATAACATGAAAGTTCATACTGACCTAGCCAAAACCAGGCTTGAATCCCTTTAGAAAATGTTCTTGACTTGAATGAGCTTGACCAAATCTGTAGGAAAGGAAATCCCCAAATCTAGGTTTGCTTCTAGGTTTGCTACTAAAGTGCAGACATTTCCAAGAAGAATCAAACCTGTAATTGTTGCCAAAATGCTCAACCTCACTGTATTTGCTCAGGAGAGGAGGGGGAGATTGAAAAAGAAGTGATGCCTGCATGTAATTTGATGCAGTTTTTTTGAATCATTGTTACTTGAAAAGTATTTTTGTTAGACGGTGCATGAGATAGAATATAAGCAGCTCATTTAGTCTGAGTAAATTTAATATCTGGGGAAATTCTTTATATTAAAGCTACTGCAAGGAGTTTTAACTGGTTATGAAACAACCTCAATTTTGGGTTAAAATAAGTATGTTACTGAAACATGTTAAAAAACATACATGTACATAAATCCATAAGTTATTATAATCATCACTGGCAACCTTATAATAGCCATCCAAGTAATACTTTTAGATGGTTTACAAACTAATTATTAACAATATGAAACTAATGATAATAATTATTAGACATAATTATCATTTCATTGTTTGTATCTTTGTGTGTGTGGTCTTTCTCTCAGAAAACTAACTTGTTGATACTTCCTCAGGCAGCCTTCCTAACTGTAATTTTTCCAGCTGTCCATTTTCTTTTTCCCACCGACAGTTGGCCCTGGAGGACCCAGTGCACAGCGTTTCTCTCCAGCAGTTTGTCTATGAGAAGCTGAAGGCGCAGCAGGCCCTGCTGGGGGACCAAGGCTTCGGGGCCCTGATGGAGACCGTGGACACAGAGCTCGTCAGGCAGCTCCAGGAGTTCCTCCAAGGACTCTGAATCACAGCTACAATCCTTCACTACCGTACACAAACATCTTTGCCCAATGCTACCTTCTCCCCTCATTTTTGAAAATTTACCGAAAAGGCTAACAATCTGCCGATGTGTGGACTCCTAATCCAAACCTTCCCAACCTCTACCCATGCTATGCCTTATCTATATTCAGACCTAGCCTTGTCTACTTTCCTCAGCTAACACCCCTTGTCCCTTTCTCTATTATCTGGATTCCTTTACATCCTTTTTTATCAAGATGGCTTCTATGTGGGTACTTAAAAATGTGCTTAAAATTACCTTCATATTTTTAAAAACACCCACATAAAAACATCACCTCACCAGAGCTTCCACTTAATTCTTCTAGTTTCTTCTCTTTCTGTGGTTTTAACGTGGGAATGGGTAGAAAATTGGACAGATGGTATTAAAGTTGAGGGGGTTGAGGAGTATTAAAAAAATCACCTACAGGTGCCAGAGCAGGAACCTTGGACTATTTTCTACAGAAAAACGTACAGATTGTAGCAGAAATGTGGATAAACCGTACCTAAAGGACCTAAAGCAGTGTTTACAGAATCTATTCTTAAAAAGAGAAAAAAATAAATGTAATTTTGTATGTATGTAAAGTACAGTATGGATGATATTCTGCATGATGATATTTTACTTTTTAGTTTTTATTTTGTGTTCATTTCCATTTTTAAAACAAATAATTTTGTCATAACCAGAGGTCAAGATGAAGTAACTACTGAGAGAACTAGAAAGTGTTTTTCTTTCTTTTTGAGTTGGGTTAGAGGGAATTTTTCTTGACTGTAAAATGGGTGATTTTTAAAATGGTTGATTTGTAAGAGTGCTGAACCACATTTATATGTATATACATACTGCTGCTAATTGATGGTGTGTCGGAGCACTTTAATAACCAAAAACTGTTTCACGTTTTCATCTTTTTCTCACAACATTGGACTTTAACACAGTGGTAGAAGGCCTTGGAGCAGGTCAGCAGGATTGTGGCAAAGTAGGTTTCAGTTACATCAAAACCTTCATGTTGAATTTTTGTCTCCGTGTTAACTTGTACAAAATACTGACTGACTGCAAACGCAACATGCCATTAAGTTGTGTCTTTACTATTTCATTTGAATTAGTAATAGAATTTGATTAATTCTGATCCAAGTGGCTGTTAAAGAAGTCACATTTATGGAGCCACTGTGACTTTATGAGTCAAAATCCATCATGTTTTTTGTAGCTGTCCTGCTGCCCTGCCAGTTTGTCTGATTTTACCAGTTAATGACTTTTCAGTCTAGAGACGAAGCTTTGATATGTTTGATTTAACAGATGAACCATTTTTTTCCAGTATTTTTTCTTGGAAGAATTGATTATTTGGAAGTTTGGCAGACCTATATCATAACGAAAAAACGAAACAAACTGAATTTTGGTTTAAACGTTGATTGAAAATATCTATACAATTGTCGTGGATAAGTTTCATGCAGAAAAACACCTCTTTAGTTGTAATATGAATCCGTACAGATGAAAAAACCTGATTTCCTCTGGGTCACCCTGCCTTTATAGTCTATTCTTCTGGAACTTGTGGATTAATCTGGTTTTATTTGCTCTCATTAGGTTGGTCACAACCTCCCTGGGAAGGAGATAATCCTGACACTAGCTCCTTTGACACTGTGATAGAGTTGAGTAGCAGTCAGAATTACGGCCTTATGCTTTCAGCCTTACCTATCCTTGAAACTCAACAGACCTTTCTTACTATTATGTTCTTTTCTTAACTAGTTTAACAGTAGAGGATTTCTGTACTTTCTGTGTATTCTGTTAATGATGGTAATTATGAAGTTTAGCACACAACACGCAGTAGAGAGATGTTTTTGGATTATAAGTTTGGTTACGTTTTGATGGGAAATAATCCTTGATGCTTTTTCCAAAGCCTTCAATAAAGTGCAGTAATCAGCCAAAATATCAGTCTGTGTACTTCCATTACTGATGTGAAGATGCATGTAATTGAAAACACGATCCTATTGATACTGTTCTAAAAAGTTACATGTATTATCTGCTGTCCAGTTCTTTGGAGTGTGATTTTATTTCAAGCAGATATTACCAACATGACATGGGAACTACCATCAAGTTTAACAACTGACTGACGGACTGACAAACGGTTACCCTCAGTACAGCACCATTGAGGACCTAAATGCTGATGGCAGAGGAGGGAGGTGCACTGAAAGATCAATGTCCTGGTAAGCATCTACTGCTTAGTGTGCATGTGGTATCCTTGAGATGCAAGCTATAACCATTGTGGGAGTGACTTCAGAAAACGAGGAAAATGGGTGGTTAGATAATTGGGAGACAACCACAAAGGAAGCCATTGCACTAATCGTAAATGGCATGTGCGACACCCAGAGAAAGGCAGAGAAATTCATTGTTTGGAAATGGGCTATCAAGACGAGAGGCTACAGCCATGCCAACAGCTCTGCAAGGCTGTGCTTAGGCATGAAGGTGCCTTGAAAAAATGCTAACTAAAGGTCTTCAGAGTCCAAAAACTTCATGCCAGATCCCTAAAAGACCTGGAATATACTACCCGGAACTGAACAGGACCCGTCTGTTTTTTGAAAGCACCACACAGAACCAAGCAATGTCGGACCAATCCAGCTGGGAGAGAGAGACCCAATCAGCAGTTATTTCAGAGCTGTTAACAAGTTAACATTATTTTACAAATAGTCAACAGAAGTTTATCTTAAGTACTGAAACATTAGTAGCCCTCCTCCCGGTGCCGGGCTGTGATATATATAGTTATCCTTGTGCCAAGAAAGTTGGTAAAATATATCAAGGTTTTCTGTTCTTTTCACGCTGATTGAAATAGCATGGCTAATCCACCCATTATTTAATCTCAAAAGTCCACTTGCTGTCATTTAGCATCTAGCATAATAACAACTGCTTGTTTGTTGCTGCAGCTACTAGCTTAGCATTCTTAATTTACTATCATCTGTGCTGTCTGAGAGGAGTCTGACCTCTGACTCGTCACCTCCTGAGCAGGGGCACTCGCTTGTGCCAAAGATGCACTTTCTTCCATCATGATTAGCACTGTCTGATCACACGGGTCTTATCAGATCCACTTGGGTATTACAGATAATGTTAAACAGACCAGAGACCTGACCCAGACCAGACTGACCGTATAAAATGTGGATTCGAACCTGTATGGGTCCCAGGTAGACTCCTGATTACCTCTAATGCTAATGTTGAGGTTGTAATGACAATATTGACATAATTTTTCACAGACTAATGTACAGCTCATGCTGATGGGAATGTAATTAGCTTTGCTCATTTGATCATAAACAAAAAATATGAGACAAAAACTAAATTTTGACCTGATGACGGCGCTAGATGAAAATGTAAGGAAATAACCAAAATGATTACAGTTCTTCCTGTGGTGGACACAAAACACTGTACCAAATGTCATGACAGTTTATCTCACAGATGTCAAGACATTTCTGTTTCAACCATAAATCTGAACTTTATGGTGGCACTAGAGAGAAGGTCAGGGGAACACCAAAGTCATTAGGACACATGTGGAGCATGAATGACAAAATTTGATGGTGGTCTGGACCAAAGTGGTGGACCAACCAACCAACATTGCTATCCCTAAAGCCATCATGCAACCTTGTTTAAAAACTGATTGTAAAAGAAATAAAACCTAAAAAATGCAATGTGCATGTGACTGTGCTGGGTGAGCTTCTTGGCCTACATTTACTTGATAAAATTGTTGTATATTTGTTGCACTCTACTTTCAAAACATCACGCTTACTGTCCTAGTGCACAGTCTTTATTTCTATAAGAGATGTTGTGCATTTATTCAGGAGCTTGCCTTCCCAAAGCATACATTATACACAATACAAATCAACGTTACTCTACTGAAGATGAACATTTGTTCATTTCCCAATACACTGTATTGCACACAGGGAATTCTGTAAATGCTGCAGCAGCCTGTAAATGTTGCAGCACGAAACCAGTGGGAGACTTTTTCAATGGTAACATATGTTGCTGTCGTACCAGCAGTGCTGCTCAGTAAAACTGAATACACTTTTTTACAGACTGACAATTCCTCCTTTAAGCTTAGCTAAAGATTCTTTTTTTTTTGCCAAAGGACAAGAAAACAAAGGCAACAGTGTCCAGCATCAACCCATTTATCTTCAGCGCTCAAGAATAAATGTACTCCTGGCAAATGGTCATTTGAGTGGCTTATAGAGTGCAAAGAGACGATTAAGGATTCTACACCCATCCTCTCTTCCCACGCTGCCTTTTCCTCCTCCACACCACTATCAATCCCAGGGACTCGGCCATTCATCTTTCTTCTCCCACTCTCTCTATCCACACTCCTATTACACTTACTACCAGTGTACTTCTTCGGAGGCAGATAAGAGCCACAGGTAGGCCATCAGAGAGGCCTTGTGTTAATTATCCTGTGGACTGCATGACAGAGGAGAGCAGGAGGATTAACTCTAATCTATAACTTGCATTCTTCATCGGATTACTTTCCCACTTCAAATATTATCATTACACAGCAGCATCTTCCTCTCCTTGGGTAATTGTTAATTTTCTTATGCATTTCCAAGGATAATCTAAGTATGCAAACATTTTCTGCATGTGGAAAGTAATCTAAAAGATCAACAAAATAAAAGTTGTAACAGAAACTTTCTGCAGTTACACTTGATCTTTTTCTCCATTCTTTGCCTTAACCTTTCCGTCCCCTGTGGTGTGGAGTTGCTCTCCATAAAGAGAGCAAGGGGTCGCAGTAAATTAAAGAAGTGAACACAGCATTTATAGCCTGAGCTAATTTGTAATACTCGTCCCTAGATGAACCTTTAAAATACATAAAACTCAACAACAAATACACAAGAGAGAACAAAACACAGTCAACTATAAATATGTATATTAAGACCACCAAACAAAACAACAATACAAGACACAAACTTTAAAACAAAGCACCATTAAACAAGAAGTAAGATAATTCATTATTACATGACTGACCCCTCTTCAAAAACTATTATATATAAATATTGAAGTTTTTACATGTAATATACAAAAAATTAATTACTTGGAAAATTTTACAAATAGCTAGCACAAATATTTTAACAAGCATTTAAAGGGCAATTTCATCTGCATCCTTTTCCAGGTTTTTCAAATGGAAACTCATATAGGGGGTTTGTATGTAGTGTGGGAAAACATTTTAGGAAGGCCTGTGAAAAAAGCTTTTGACTCAAAAAACATATGTACTTCAATCAAAATACATTTTTCAGATTTAAATAGATAAGGTCACGTGAGAATCCATCTTGCCAGGCCTCAAGTTATTCATTTGTGTCTACACTACAAGTGGTGCGGCCAATCAGCATCCTAGTAGGGACTACTGGCAGTTATGGGTGTGGTTTTAAGTGTGACGACAGCAAGAAGTATCCATGGAAGTGACTCGTCTTAGCACACGTCACCTTTAAACACAATCAGGGTAGTTGCTTCCCCCTGTTTGTTTCCTCCCTGTTGTGTCTCTCTGCTAAGCTAACTGGCTGAGTTATAGTTATTGCACACGTATGAGAATGGCATCAGTCATCTCAACATATCACTTGTATTTAACTAAGCAAAAAGGTAAGAGCCTTCCATTGGATAATAACTGCAGTGATTAATATGTTTCAGCTGGCAACAAGTTATTTGACCCTAACTGATGCAGTGAGCAGCTCCTCATTTCTTAAACAACCATGTCAGAAGACATATCCTGTGGTCATGGAGAAGATGTTACTCTGTTTCAGAAGAGTCAAATTATTGGTCTGCATCAAGCAAAGAAAACAACCAAGGAGATTGCTGAAACTACTAAAATTGGGTTAAGAACTGTCCAACACATTATTAAAACCTGGAAGAATAGTGGTGAACCATCATCTTCAAGGAAGAAATGTGGTCTGAAAAAAATCTTGAATTATTGTGATGGGAGATCACAAATTAGGTGAAATCAAATCATCAAAAATCAACAGTAGTGAAAGTAAGAGCATTTTCACATGCACAATGTGAAGAGAACTCCAAGGATTGGGACTAAACAGCTGTGTAGCCTTAAGAAAACCACATATCTGTGAGGCTAATCGGAAAAAAAGGCTTCGATTTGCTAGGGAGCATAAAGATTGGAGCAATGGAAAAAAGGTAATGTGGTCAGATGAGTCCAGATTTACCCTGTTCTAGAGTGATGGGTGCATCAGGGTAAGAAGAGAGGCAGATGAAGTGATGCTCCCATCATGCCTAGTGCCTACTGCACAAGCCTGTTGGGGCAGTGTAATGATCTGGGATTGCTTCAGTTGGTCAGGTCGAGGTTCAGCAATGTTATGAGCCCAAAAATGAGGTCAGCTCATTACCTGAATATACTGAATGACCAGGTTTTTCCATCAATGGAATTTTTTCTTCCCTGATGGCACGGGCATATTCCAAGATGACAATGTCAGGATTCATCGGGCTCAAATTGTGAAAGACTGGTACAGGGAGCATGTGACATCATTTTCACACATGGATGGCCACCACAGAGTCCAGACCTGAACCCCACTGAGAATCTTTGGGATGTGCTGGAGAAGACTTTAGCAGTGGTCTGACTCTCTCATCATCAATGCAAGATCTTGGTGAAAAATTAATGCAACTGGACAGAAATAAATGTTGTGACATTGCATAAGCCTTTCAAAACGATGCCATGGCGATTGTGTGCTGTAATCACAGCTAAAGATGGTCTAACGAAATAGAGTGTGTGACTTTTTTTGGCCAGGCAGTGTATTTCCCAACTGTTGTACTATTCCTTTAATAGTTTTGTCTGAAACCTGAGATGTCCCTATCCACCATATGCCCCCTTCAACATTTCTCAGTGTAAAGGAAACAGGAACAGCAGTTTATTCTTTTTACTCCAAATGCATATGATGAGTGTGATGCTACATATATGAATTAAAAGTAGCTCGCCACCTTTTTGTTGAGGACACAGTGTATTAATGTAACGATCCTGTTGAGCCAATGACTTGTACTCAAGTACTGATGATATCTTCATTCATAGTTTGACCTCGACAGTGTTTGAGAATCTCAGTATCATTTGTTATGAGTCTTGTTTGTCCTTTTGTGTTGAACAAGAGCAAACGTGCATAACTGTTGTTTCCCTCTTACATCCATGGCGATGTTTGTCTCAGTGTTGAACCAGTGTTGAATGAGTAGCAAGCTTACTCATACTGATCACTGAGACTCCTGTCACACATAAGCAAAGCATCAGACATCTCCCAAAGTCACTAAAATATTTTCGTTAACAGATGATTCTCATGTGCGCCCGACTTCAAAAATAAGTGAAATACCTGTTTACAAGTTCTTGTTTTAAGAATCCTTTAAATATGTCCTTCCTTTCCTGTGCTTTGACAGTTACCTGTCATTCTGATTGTGTGAGGGCTTTTGTAGCACTAAAGTATCAGTGACAGTGTGTGGGTGAGTGCCTATTTGTCTCCATGTATTGATTCTGATTAGTAGTGGCGGCTCTTGTCTGCCTGTGGAAGCCTGTAATTAAAACCTGAGGTTCCAGGCATGTGTGATCATTACTTGGCCATACAGCGTGCCTTTCAAGTAGGTGGTATGGATACTACCGGTATTCAAGCTTGAATGTCCCTGCATGAACCCGTATATGTGTGTGTGCACCATCTTTCCTCATCTTCGTCACTCAAGAGTGTCACAGGAATGTGAAAAGTCCACTGATTAAAGTGTCACAATTTGGTCCACTGATTAATGAGATTCATAGGGTAAGTGAGACGTGATGGAGCAACTATCAACTTCTTAACTCATTATAACTCTGATCAGACAGCACTGACATGAAACAGATTACCACATGTGCAAAAATGTCACCATGTGGAGTGTGTGTGTGTGTGTTAAATGCTGAGAAGCAAATCCAGATGTTACTTAAAGTTAACAAAGGAAGGGTAGACTTAGTTGTTGCAAAAAAGCTGTAAGGGTACACTTAGAAGAGTGCAGATTTCCTCCAGGCAACAGATGGTGAAGCACCTACTGCAATGCCACCACAACTGCATGAATTAAGGTTTTTACTGTTTCTTACTTGTTTGATATAATGACAATATATTCAGTCTAGCTTCAAAACTGAGCCTGCTACAGCCTATAAAAGACAGACAGATGTAACATACACATACTACACAATGGCACTACAAAAGTGCTGATGTCCAACTGGACAGACACTGATGAAATGATAGGTCAATTAATCGACAGAAAAAATATTTTGACAAATGATTAAGTTGTTTTTCATGTTAACATTCCAAGAAATCTAAATTAACTAAATATATTTGGGTTTTAGAGTGTAGGTCATGCATCACATTGGGGTTTAGGAAATTGTAATGGGCATTTTTACTATTTTCTGACATTTTAGAGACTAAAACTTTAATAGATTGATTGAGAAAATATTTGGCAGATTAATCTGCACTAAAAATAAGTATTAGTGCAGCCCTACTTTGATTCATTCAGGCCTATAAAACTTAAGTCCTCGAGGGCTCTTTGGCAAGTTGTATTTGACACTCAACCTAATGCCTCACAGAACCAATAAATGCTTTCATGCATCACCGTCATTACAAATAGAAAAAAATGCTGTCATGCAGCTTGTTCTTTGCACCAGCCATCAGCAGTATGTCAGCGCAACCAAATGCAAATAAATAAGTGATGAAAAGTAAAACCATGGGAGATGAGAGCAAGTACAACAAAAATAAAATATTCTAGTCATGTTCTGTCAAAGAAGAGAGACAGAAACACAGAAAGTGGAGGCAGCCTCTGAATTTACTTCTCATCTCAGAGTATTACAGTATTTATTATGTTGCCGACTGTGGGGAGTGCAGCCAATACTAATCAGACAGGTGGGCACTAGGTGTTCCTCTGGTAATAATGCAGTCTGTTTCCATCTTGTCTCCCTCCTGCTCATATAAGTGTAGACTGGGCTACAGCTACTAATCAGATTACTGCCACATTTTCTTATTTTTTATCACCACAGTGCCAGTTATCGCAAGATATGACTCAACACTTCTCGAGGTGATGCCTAGGGCTGGATATTAACTCTCGTGCCTTTTTAAATATCAACTAAAATATGTCTGTAGCATCGAGTACCCAAAGCTGTCAAATAGCTTAGATGGTTTGGACATGCTCTGTCAGATTTTTTTTTTTTTTTTTTAATTCTTTTATTGAATATGTTTGATTTAATATTTTAATGTTGATTTTATATAGGTGAATTTCTTGTGTGGCTGCTTGTGTTTAGGCAGCATTATTCATTGTTGCAGTGAGTTTTGTATATTCTGTTGAATGAAGAATGTGTTTATATTTTTCATTTAGTGGAAATAGTATAGTGTTGGTATCAGTAGGCGTCACATGATTGAAGTTCTGTTTTTAGTGTTTCGCTTAACTTGTGTCCTCCTCAGTTGACCTCAGTGTGCTCTCCACCTGATTTAAAAAAAAAAACACCTTCTCTTCCTCACGTTTAAAAATCCACCTCCTCTTTTTGACCACCCTTTCCCTTTTTACATTAAAAAAAATGCTGTTGTCAGCGATTTTGTAAGCGCCTGTATTAACCAAGAAGGTTAGCTAATCATATCCTGAATATTTACACCCCTTGGCTGCCAAAAGGTTAAAGGTTTGCAAAGTTTTTTGTTGTATATGTCCCTCTCTCTTTCACCTCCCCTTTTCCTCTCCCATTTCCCTTTTTACACACTGTCAGGTTTGTATTAGAACAGTTTTAACCTTGCAGGTTAAAATGTGTTTTGTGAAGAATATTGTGCTTTGGGGCCATATCTAAAGGTTTCCTGACAATGGCCATAGGTGATGTATGGAATTGGAATCAGTGTATTGATCCTCTATAAGGGCAGGGGGTCCTGGTGACCTATGGGATTGCTTTTTTCCATCAGATGCTGATGCCTTTAAAACTGTTGATATGTTACTGGGCAGAAACCAATCATCTGACCCTTTGTTCTCCAGCACAGTGTACCAGGTCTTTTTTCTTTCAAATTGAGTTGGTTATTGTCTGCGTTGCTTTTGAGCACCAGAGAGATCTCAGCTTGGAGCACAACAATCCTCCTCTTTTGTCCTAATGTCAAACTTGTGAGACCTGTTATGCAGCTTTCACTGGACTGAATTGGATATTGACAAAGTAGTCAGTCTTCATTAGTCTTGACAAGTCTTCATCTTATCATATAACTTTAAAGGTATCAAAAATGTGCTTCACACATTACTTAAGCTAATGTGATACACATGAAAATATCTGTAGTAAGTATTAGTGGAGATGGAAGAGTGAACTTTTTTTTAGCTGTGAAGAAAAAGATGCTTTACTGTTGACACATTCATTTTTGGCGGCATACGTGACATGCAGAGAAATAAATTATTATCTTCTCTTTATGCACCCTCAGTTGCAAAATACCATTTCCTTAGAAGCACTCCTGACTTTGAATACTCTTTTAAAAATCTTTTACAAAGTGCCCTGAAGTAAACACATCTTACATAATCCTTGACTTGAGGTAAATGTGATGTGGATACGCTGGTATAGGCTGTAAGTTTCTTGTTTTTTTATGTATGGTATTTATGTGTGTATATCTAACCTGTGAAATTGTCTTTTTATGTGAAACTGCTTGTGCTGCTGTCTTGACCAGGACTCCTGGAAGAAGAGATCTAGTATCTCGAGTGGACTTTCCTGGCTAAACAAAGAATAGATAGATAAATAAATAAATACATACATAAATACATAAAGAATATTCTTCATCACATCAAAGAACAACTTAGAAAATTTAGAAAACGCATTAAAAAGAAGTACATTTTGACCTAAGTCACGTTCTAAAAAAATATATCTCTGCTTATGTTTTAAAAAAGTAAATGATGATTATGATGTTTAAAGAGAACATGTTTTTGGTTACATTCCACCACTGATTTTCACCACTGATTTGATAGACTATCAAAGCAGATGTTATTTTAAGAATTGTCAAAGCCTGCGTGTAATTGTACTCTACAACAATCATAATTTAACAAAGAAGGTCAAGGTTAACAAAGAAAGATAATAACCACTGTTGTGCTTCAGGTTTTGTTGGCCAGCTCATGAAAAGAAACTTGTCGAGCTTGCTTTGTAGTATAGCTCCCAGAGCAAGTAGGGATCAAGTCAGACAGAAATCTAACAGGCATTCATTGTGTGTTGATAGTTCGTCATTGAGTCTCTGCAGGCCTGGCTCATCTCATGCGATCGTACTGTCTTGCTTAAATTCAACAATTTAACAGTCCATGCAGTGCAAAGTAATTGTAAGTTGGTATATTGATTGAACAGTAGTTTGAGTGAAGTCTCTGCAATCTTAATTTCATTATGCAAAGAAGTCCTTTATTGGATGCCTGATCCCACACAGTAGCCATCTTTTATGTTTGAAAAAAAAATCATTGTTATTTAGCCTGGTATTTCAGTGAGATTCAGTGAATGGATACATTTTGCAGGATTGAGCGTTGGCTTTTTTGTGCTGCTGAATGAAGATCCAGAACAACGTAGAAAAAACTTAGTGCATGCTCACTAAGTGAGAACAAGAGGTTAGATATCATCAAAAACGGCATCTTTCATTTACAGACAACTAAAAGAGTGTTAAAAGTGCTTCGATGTAAGAGCATACTTGGCATCTCTTCCTGATGCCAAGAATCACACTCAGCAACCCCAAAGATGGAGAAATTGGCCATTATCATCTCAGTAAGTCAGTTTTTCTGTAAATGGGAAATTGAATGGATGAGTGTTCGCCTTAAGTAGAAATTTATCTAAGTTCCTTTCCCCATAAATAGATGTTTCAGGTTGTGTTATCATATTGTCCCCGACATGATAGTGTAAACGGATGGAATTCCGGAAGAGAAATAATCCTAAAGTAAATCTGCCTAATCCCCTGAAATGTCTGGAAAGGAATCATTGATAAGCGGTAGCCATAAAGGAAAGTAGATAAGGCCTGTATCTAAAAAGACTGCAACAGCCCCTTATCAGTAGTATTATAAAACTAAAATGTCCTCTTATCGGTTATTTGCTGTTTAATGGCACTCAGTGCAAGGTGAATAAAGGGAAAAAAAGAACAGACCCAGAGAAGGTAGAGCAGGAACAATGGATGTGAAAGATGCAGAGAGACTCTGATTTTCAGGACTGTGTGTGTAGTCTATTGAGTGTGCATGTGTGTTTGCACAGAAAAGTATTCATGTAAATTCTGAGAGGCTATTAGTACAGAGATGAATTAAGACAAAAGGTACTTGAATTAAGTGAGCATAAGCACAGGGAAACTGGATAAAATTACAATCCTGCATGTAAATGTGAGAAAATTGTTGCAGCGGGATTACTGACCCCTGTTCTTTACTATCTGGTCTGTTCAGCTCCACCTGAACACAGGTGGAGTCTAACACACAGTACATGTGCTTTAATATAACACCTCTGATTATTAGTATTACACACACCAAGTTTGGAGAAGCACAGGAGTACCAGCACTGAAGCTAAGCAATGTAGCCTACTGCTGTGGACCTGGTCAGCAGAAAGATGCATTTTCGGCACTTAAAAAAGGTCCAGCTTAAAAAAATCTATTTGCACTGCTTTTCCTTGCCCTCAGACAGCCCCTTCTGATGAGAAACCACCACTGTGTAACTCAAATATTGTTTTTTCTCGCTCAACCAGACCCCATTAAGACAAGTTGGGAGTTGCTGATCTACCGCTGCTCGATTGTCCTTCCATGCAGTAGATTTGCTACTGTTTCGAACTTTGTTCACTTGGTACTTGTAGCTCTAACAATTTGGTTGTCATTTGTCACTTTCTTCAGGTTGTTATTCTTGTCATGTTCACTTCTCTGTGGAGATGTGTTAAGTTTTTGCTGATGAATTCCCAACATTTCTTGATTTTGCTACTTCATAATAAGGGCTTCAGAATAACAAAGTGTGGGGCTTTTATTGTGAAGTATTTATGTTTTACAGTCACTCGACTCAAGGCGAGCTCATCATCAGTTAAATACGCTCCTTCAGGCAGATGGAAACTCTGCCTTGCTTGACCGATACACAGAGTCAAACAGAGCAGGACATGTGGATGAAAAAGGGGCAAAAGGGTCACATTTACAGACAGAAGTGACAAGTCGTCATTGCCTCTGCTGGAAAAGGGGCGATAATTAGCTTGTCCACTCGGGTGTCGTATTTACATCACTGCCAGACATTAGTGGGTGTTAGTGTTTTTTTTTTTTTTATTTTATTTATTTTGATGTTGTTGAGTTTAAAAGTGGCTTTAGATTGTTTTTGTTATTGTGTGACTTCAGTCTTTTAAAGGGTTAGTTCAGATTCACTCCTGTCTTCAGCGAGGTAGAATTACCAATTTCCCCAGTGGGGGATGAGTGAGAGAGAGAGAGGCGTTTGGCTTATATAATGATGGTTTCCAGTTGAAAAAGCCTGTCTGACTGAGAGGTAAAGTGGCGAATATATTCTCTATACAACGTACACTTAAACTGATATTGATTTTTTCGGTGGGCCTTTTTTAAGTGGCTAAAATATATTTTTCTCCTGACCCCTGTCCACAGCAGTACATGCTTAGCTTCTGTGCTAATACTCCCCTCTCGGGGGAACTGGGGCATGTAGGGCCACATCTACTGTAGATAATACACTGACTACCAATCAAGTACCTTATGTAACCTCACCTCAAATAATTCAAACTATCCCTTTAAGCTCGATCAGTTAATATGACAACACTGTCAAAACGAGGAAAACATATTTGCAGAGTGACAGACTCAAACATGCCTCAGAAATACAGAATAATAAATGCAGTGACAGAGATTGAAAAACACAGTTTGAACCTGTCAGTGAATAATTTTCTCATCATTCAATCATATACAAGCCATACAACAAGTCTCATCCTACATACAGTAACAGAAACATCGACACAAGTCTGCAATTTTCTGTGTTGGGACACAGATATTGGCGGCAGAATGACATCTCGCCGGCAATATTCCCCACCCATGTTTACACTAACAGAGAAATTTCCCTTGAGAATTTGGTTATCTACAGGTCTTAGAGACACACAGTTACTGGAACATTTTTACTCAACATGATAAAATCAAATCCCTGCAATACAAAGAAACGCCCATAAAGCTGAATCAGTACCTCTCAGACAAAATCCATAAAAATTGGACATTAGTTACATTGTATTATCTGCAGCGCTCTCTTGTACTGGATTGAATCATACAACAGAGATGTTCCTGTTATTGTGTCCACCCTGTGTGGAAAACAGCAGGCCTGCAGAGGGATAATCTACCTTCTAGCTTCACTCAGCTGCGGCAGCTGTTACTGAAAGCCTTTGCTGGCTGGCGCGGTTCCACATCACAGCTGAAAATATGGCTTTACTCTCCACTTCATTATCCATGTATGTGTTGATGGTAATTAGCTGAATGACATCCACTAAAGCCCAAGACAAAATTGTCATTGGTTAATTTCACAACACTTAATAGGATGGAGTTTATCCTTGGCGTGGCTGTTACGAGTTTTTGTTTGATATGGTTCGTCATAATCACGCCGTCAGCCTCTTGACAGATGTTTGACAGTGTGGTAACAGGTTCACTGAAGTACCTGTAACTGAAGTGTGTGATCAGAGAGTGGAGTAAGTGGAGTGTAAAATCATAATCACCCACACACACATAAACACACGAACACACGCTTGTCACGTTCTCTCTTTTTCCAATTCTCCCTTCGACCTCTCTATCATGCTCAATCTCTGTCTCTCTCTGCTGGTGGCTGATTAATATTGGATGGCAACACTGTCATCATTTTTTACCAGCCAAGGAAAGAGATTATATGGTTGCATATATGAATATCATGCATGCATTTCTCTGTATAGAGGCGCATGTACAAAGCCAGGTCTACAATGACGCCACACTCTCAGAAATAAGGATTCCAAAAGGGTTCTCCCTGAACCATTTGCTTCTGAAGAACCTTTTTTTTTTTTTATAAACATGGGTTAGTTGGGGGTAGAAGAAATCTTTTGTCAAGGGTTCTTTGTATCCTAATAAACACTGGTTCTCGTTAGAACCATCTGGCTGGGTTCTAGATCTTGGAATATGAAAGAGCTTTCGGTAGAACCCGCCCAGTGGGTTAGAGATCTTGGAATATGAAAGGGTTCTCGGTAGATCCCCCTTGGTGGGTCTGAGATCTTGAGTTATAAAAAGATTCTTGGTAGAACCCAGTGGGTGGGTTCTAGATAAAGCCCCTGGAATATAAAAAGGTTCTCAGCAGAACCCAATGGGTGGGTTCTAGATAAAAACCTTGGAATATAAAAAGGTGCTCCATAGAATCCCCTGAGTGGGTTCTTGTTAGCACCCTTAGAAGGTGGAAAGATCCTGGATAGAGCCCCCCAGAGAGGGTTCTGGGTGGAACTATTACACTATAGAAGGGTTGTCCTTTAGAACTTCTCAAAGACCCTTTATGTTGGATTCTATGTAGAACTCTCTAAAAGAATTTTGGTGGAACCTTTATAAAAGGTTCAACCAGGAACCATAAAAGTTCTCCTATGGGGATGAGCTGAAGAACACTTTATGGTTCTAGTTAGCGTCTTTATTTAAAAGAGTGTAATAATACAGTAGAACTCATGCATTTTAACCCTGTCTAATCAGCTGCAGCTTGAAAAGACATGTGGTCACAGTGATGAAACGGCTCACGTTTTCACTCCTTTTTCAATATCAGAAACAGCATGGTAACCTTCCAATTTTCTCCTCGCTAAAGTGCACGGCACTCCAAAAACTGTTGGCAGCCTCCAGCTCCCACACGTCAGTTGTCAAACTCCCACAACAGGGAACAATCCTCAACAAGAGATTTATGGGTGCCCTGGAGGTCTGGACACCTTGTTGGATTACCTGATTGCCTGTGGTTTCAATTTCACATTATAGGGGATTTAGAAGTCAGGAAAGGGTTTGATCAGCGGCAGCATTTGCTTATGATATTATGGCTCCGTATGCTGCCAAACAGTTCCTCGTTTTTAAAGGGATAGTTAGAATTATTTGAAGCAGGGTTGTAAGAGGTACTTATTGATAGTCAGTATAAGATGCTGGCCAGCACACCTCCAGTTTGAAAAAGCACAAAGGGGCACCAGCACAGAAGCTAGTAAATGTAAAGCTGTGGACAGGGTCAGCGACAAAATGTATTTTAGCTACTTAAAAATGGTCCACCTTAAAAAATCTATGGCAGTTTAAGCTTCTGCTCCACTTAGAATATTTACACCACTTTACATTGCTGTCAGACAGCGTTCTCTGCTGAATAGGCCAAATATCGCTGTCTCCAAACCAACCAGACTCCATAGAGGACATTAGTCATTTTGCCTCACAGAACACAAGAGTTGCTGGTCTACCACTGCTTCAGTCTGTTAGTTTGTTTGTGATATGAAGTGATGATGAATCTGAGCTATCCTTTTAAAACACCAAGTTTACACAATAGCACAAACAAATTAACTGATTGAGGTAGCAGTGAACCAGCAGCTCCAGTGTTCTACAAGGTAAAATTACTGTTTTTGCCTGTGGTGTTTGGCTGGTTTGGAGAGAACAATTTTTGGCTGGGTTTTCTGGCCAAAGAGGCTGACTAACAGCAAAGGAAAGCAATGAAAATATTCTAAATATAGCGTACTCTTAAACTGATACTGATTTCTTTTTGGGTAGGCCTTTTTATAGTGGCTAAAATACCTTTTGCTGCTGACCCTGTCCACAGCACTACATCGCTCAGCTTCCATGCTGGTGCCCCTCTCTGCTTCTCCAAACTGGAGAACTGTGTGATGACCGGCATCTACTGTAGATAGCACACTGACTGCCGATAAGTCCCTCATACAGCCCCACATCAAATATTCCAAACTATCCCTTTAAATTCAGATCATTTTCTCCTGAAATAAATTGGTAGATTTCATTTTCATACATCATCCGGTCCAGCTTGCTATCTGTAGTTCAAAGTAGTTAAAGGGGTGCAACTCCTTCAGTTCAATACAGAAAGTGCTACAGCAGTCTGTCATGGTGCATTGGAGTGGTTATTTTACAAATTTTCTGTCATTTGTAATGCTACAGTAAACCAGAATATATGGATGAAGAAGTGCAACAGATGGATGTTAAGAGGTAAAAGAGGATAAATTGTCCAATTTAATAATAAAATGATTTGATTTCTTCAAATAACCACCTAAATTTAGTATGAAAGCCTCCTGTAGCATCATGTTAACCGAACAGTGGAGTCAGCTTTGTTGTAGGACTGTGGATTTGTCCCCCATCAAGTGTGTGAAAGTCGTGATGGCAGACTGGGCTGTGTGTCCAGAGGGATGAATGACTGAAAATGAAATCGCACCTGTATGTACTCAGCTGAGCAGTGAGGAGAAAATACTCAACTATTACTTTCACTTTATCATCCTGCAGAGACTTTCTGCCTTGGAATTACATCTCAGATATAGCTTCAGACTGTCGTGACTTGATGTTCTTAAAGGGATAGTTTGGATTTTTTGAAAACTGCTGTTGTGTAAGTCAAATGATCTCTCTCTCTCTAAAGCAACCAGACTCCATTGGCAAAAACAGTACTTTACCTCACAGAATACAGGAGTTTGTCGTCTGCTTTTGTCGTTACCTTTCTGTCAGACAGCGAGTTTTAACGGGAAACCACCTTCATATAAGCCAAATATCGTTCCGATTCTACTTGACTCCATTTGAGAAATCAGTAATTTTACCTTGCAGAACATTAGGGCTGCTGGTCTACTGCTGCCTCAATTAGTTAGTTTGTTCCCTACAAACACAAAATGCCCCTCCTATGAGGCGATAGCAGAACATTGCTTCGCTGCTTCTCCATACTTGATGTGTGCAAACCACCATCTACTGTAGCTAATACACCGACTGGATAAATACCCAGTGTTGGGCATGTTACTTTTAAAAAGTAATTAGTTATAGTTACTAGTTACTTCTCCCAAAAAGTAACTGAGTTAGTAACTGAATTACTCCACTATAAAAGTAATTAGTTACCAGGGAAAGTAACTTTTGCGTTACTTTTTAAAAAAAGTTTAAATATGTCTAAGAATTTGGATTTTTTCCAAGCAGGGTTCACAAGCCAGTTGCATAGAGTAGAATTGCATAGACAGGTACTTGCACAGAACTTTTAATCTTTATTGATTAGAGTGAGAGGGACCTGGCTGCAGACCTCCAACCTCCACAGTTGACAGGAAACACGTCACCTCCACAGCAGAAGATGTTTTTATTTTTGTTTTTTCCCGTGTGAGGGCCACATTCTGCCTAATCACTATTTCATTCTTAAAATTGGCACATAACAAAATTAGCACACGGATTAAAAAAAATATAAACAAAGTTTATTCATGAAATATTTATATAAAGGCTTCATACAATAATTTACATTAAGGATATGAAGTTAATTCAGTAAGTCTTTAAAATGTCACCTATTCTTTTAAATGCTGCAAAGTTTACATACAATTTCACAAAATGTACAAACATGAAGAATACACCAATAAAAGTAAAAAAAAATTAAATAAATAAAAAAAAATAGGACGTAGAGAGGCGAATGCACGGCGCCTGTCGGTGTCCTGTCTGCACTGGATTTAGTTTAGCTCACAAACTGAGTCACAGATCCCGTCGCCCAGTCTGAAGGTTGACGTTTTGTCATTCATTGTGTTGACTTGTCAGATCGTGGTGTGTTTTTAATGGACTGTTACAGAACACAGTTATTAACAGACTCGCGAGATCGTTCACGGGTCTGGGGTTACCTTCAAGACTCGATCATCAGTCTCTCCCTCCTCTGTTTGTCTCGTTTCATTTCCATTCATGATATAAAAACAACTGTTGCTGTGTGCGCGTGTGGTTTGTGTGTAAACTGAACACTGCCTCTGATTGGCTTACCATGAAAGCTTACTCTGCTTTAGCCAATCATCATCACTTATGCGGTTGTCTCGCCCTCCCTCCTCCCTCACCAAAAAAAAAAAATAAACAACTTTGTAGCTCCTGTGGCTGAGAGCTGAGTCGGATGACAAGAGCTTCAATGAATAGCTTTAGTTTAAAACGCGCCCCATTTAATTGTCGGTAACGGTAACGGCGTTGTAACGATGGAAACAGTAATTAGTTAGATTACCCGTTACTGAAAAAATAACGCCGTTTATTTTATTCCCATCACTGTAAATACCTCACACAACCCCACATCAAAAGACCCAAGACTCTCTTTAACCCTTTACTTCTCAACTTTTTGTAAGAAGATATAACAGTGCAATAAAATATTATTGTTGAGAGGTCAAACTTGCTTTTAAAATTCATGGCACTTTTGACTTTTATAGTAGCAGATCTTGGAGCAGAGCAGTTCCTACATCCTCCTCTGTCTCTGTTAATCTGCTTGTACTTGCCTCTACTTAATCATCTTTTACATGTGTGTGTGCATGTGGAGCCACGTGTTGAATACTGATATCATTTTTCTTCTGTTCTTCCCACCTCCCTCCTGCACTCATTCGCCCTCATTTTCATTGTCTTCCCTCCATCCCTCTGTGTAACTGTCTTTTGTTTTGAAGCCTTTTGATAGCAGAAATGTTAATTCTGCATACAGCTCCTGGCCACCCACCTGCTGGAGAAGAGTGCGTGACATGTTTGGAGGATTGCCGCAGCGGAGGTTCCTTGCAAAGAGGTGTGGTGAAAACTAAAACGAGACACCAGGTGCCCTTTGAGCTTCTATCCTTCTCAATTAGCTGAAAGAAGTCCTTCCTCTGATTACATTGTCTGTGGAAGAATTCATCATCACACCTTTTTCCCTCTTCGTCCCGCTGCCCCCGCCGATCACTGACAGGTGAAAAAAACAAAAATGATCTGACAGTGTTGTGTGAGGCGAGGGCAGAAGGCAAAGAAAGTTGTTAGTGGGGAGTTCATTGACAGTCATCTGTGATTCTTTGGTGAGATGCAGGCGGAGGAAGAAGAAGGAGGGCTGAGATAAGAGGAGAGGCAATCTCAGAAGTGAATACATTAAAAGCTGAAGCACTTTGATGAAAGTTGTCAGAAGCTATGAAATACATAACAATGAACAGTTCAGCACTTGCAGCTCTTTGCTCTGCTTAATAAAACGGCTTTGTAAACAAAGCAAGGTGACTGTTAATGGTGTTATTTGTGAAGCATATTTTTTTAAGTGACAAAAACATACATTTCCTGCTGAGTGATTTCTGTGTTGTGGAGTGTTGTAGTTGACCCTCTGCTGCAACTCTCAGTAAAACACAATAAGATAATACTTTATTGTCTCCTCGGGGAACTTTGGCTTGGGCAATAGGCTACTCACAGCTGAAAAGATCATAATATGACACGAACAGTAAAGCACAGTACTACGTTACAGTAGAAAATATCATACAGTAAAAAACAGTACCATACAAAATTACACCAGGACACACTGGTCTCACGATACCAGGCGATCAGATTTTGACGCCTACTGATCATCTGGGCATTCCTAAATGCAAAATAGTTGCCTGTCTATTTTTTCTGTGTGACACACATGGTTCTTAAAAATACGCAGGATAAATTCTCTGTTGATAGTAAAATCGACCTCATAACAGCAACACCTTTTACCACAGTTTTTCAATACCAATGTATGCAGAATATGACACAGACATGAAAAAATCAGGAGAGAGGAAGTATTTTTCCAGTGTTCTCTCTTCTTTTCTTTTTTCTCTTTCTCTCTCCCTCTAGCTCTCTCTTTCTTTCTGAATGAGGGGTAAAATCATGCTGCTTTCTGGTTACAACTTTTTTTGTTTTCTTTAAATCCGTTCTGTAAACTTGGTGTAAATAGATAGGGCTATAGCAGAAATGCTGTCTTTTTGGACACCAAAGGCATGCAGGCTGCAGCAGTTCAGCAAAGTAACTCATGCACAGGCACATGTAGCCATTGTGTCCTGGCCATTACATTTTTTTCAAAGACTCGCCTAACCAGAAACAGCGCTCTCCCCCCATTGTCCTCAGTGGTAGGCACATGACTTTTTCATGTCATCACCCCAGTATGAAAGGCTGCCTTAAAGACTTGGGACTGGTTCTTTTCTGATTGGCCTCATTCTCTGTAGAGTGCAGCAGGAATGAGTCTTAAAACCCAGAAATGAGTTAGCATATCAGGACTTCTGGTTACCTTGTCTTAAAGTCAATAGGTTTTTTAAATGGGTTTTTCATTATTTGCCCGAAATAAGGTCTGTGATGAACGCAAGCTTAAGAGATTTTTGTTCTACAGCATAAAATACCTCAGTATATACCGCATTTGTACATTTTGAGGCTTTTATGTGTCTTAAAAAAGACAGTTGTTGGGGACACTGAGTGTCATCATGCTGAACACTAGTCAGTTAGTGGTGATGATGGTGAGTCACGCAACTGTGGTATAATTTTGTTTGCCACAGAGCTTATTTTCTGCGCAAACCAAAATCCAATTGAAAAATTCCATTTAACAGAGGGATTCTAACTTCTGGTTGGGACTACAAAAATATCCCTCATCCCTGCAGCACTTTACTGAGCAAAGCATTTAGAGACTGACTTGTGAGTCTGAGGACACAATATTAAATATATTAAACCATAAGAAAAACATGCACACGAGATAAAGATGTAATGTGTAGAATAATAATAAGTAGAAATTTAAACCATGGAATGAAATCATGAAAACCATAAATTATAATGCATAGATCACTGAGGTGATGATTGAGCAGGTTGTTTGTTGAATAGTTCAATGGACATTTGATGGAAAGAAAACTTGAAGAGGTTGCTTTTACATTTGCTTCAAGTTTTCTTTGCTTCTAACATACATTATACTACTCAACAAACAACCTGCTCCAGAGCCACTGGGTGCTCTAAGTGTTATGACTTTGTGGTGCCCCTGACAGCATAGTCATAAATCTGTAATAAAATGTGTGTTTTGGTGAGCTGCCTATTCAAATTTTGAAAGTTTAGAGTGTATGAAGGAACATTATGACTGAAGTATATGATGGCCATTTCCATTCTGACAGATATTTATCACACAGTTTAACCATTTATGACCTTTCTTGATGAACACCATAGAAAAATTCATGCTGTAATTTGGTATCAAAACTGGAGGTCTCTGAAACAACTCAATTTTTTGACGACCGGATGGTGAGCACATCTGTTCTGGGGATTGCTAAGAACCCCCCTATTGTCATTATGCCTGTACATCCTCTGCTACCACTCTTTAGATTGTGGTGGTGAAGCTTCATGAAGCTGTGATTATCCTTGAGGTCACAAAAGGTCATTTTATACAGGGTCAAGTCAGGTTGAGTTTCAAACAGTGGTATCACAACCATGAAATGGCTGCTATGGGCACTTACATCATCATACATGAATACAGTTTACTGCTGAACATATTAATACTGCATGCAACAGAATGTATGGTTGTTGTCCAAAACTGGATGGGATCAGCATAAGGTTGGCATGTTTGTAAAGGGGAGACTCTTGGGTACCCAAAGAACACATTTTCATTCAGATTTTTTGAGATGAGCAGTCAAGGTACCCCTTTGAAAATGGCCACATCAGTTTTTCTGTCACCAAAATTTAGCCTAACTTTGGAGTGTTATTTAGCCTCCTCCCTGACAAACTGGCACGACATGGTATCGATGGATGCCTTAGTTCCTCTAGTTTCATGTGATGCCAATATCTTCACTCTAGCTTTAAAACAGTTTACTCTACAACCTCTGAAAGAGAGTAATGTTGGCTGTGGACGAGGGCGTCCTACTGGAGTTCACTTGGTAGAGTTGTGGCTGTTTTGGTGCCCTATGCACAGCATGTGATGTGTGTGTACATGCCAGCAGTGTGGACCTGCTCAAGGATGATAATGGTGAAATGGTGAGGATATTTCGCTGGTTACAGATAAACTCTCTTTTCACTGAAGTGCAGGCATATGGATGCAGAATCAACAGTTTATAGAAGCTCTATGTCCATGTGACTGCTGGAATTAGTCTCAGTGATGCAGGAAACTATATGAAAACTGCACAAGGAATCTAGACTTCCAAACACACACACACAAACACACACACACACCATCCCCCCATCTCTCTTTTTCCCCCCCCTTTCTTTCTTGCATCCTGTTTGCTCAGGCACACATAATCCCCTGCATCAACGTTCTCCTTTGATACTTACATAAACACTCATGCACAGTGGAAGGTTAACAGCAGTTGGTCTTTCTTGGGTAGCATGAGGTCAAATCAGCTTTAGCGGATTTAAGGAACAATCACAAACTAAGCCTTTGAGGAAAACAACACTTCAGTCCACAGACAAGCATGAACTGCCTCCCTTCCAATTCTTGTCTTGCTTTTTGAGTGTATGTGTGTATTTTTGGTGTTCACCTCAACTCATACCTTCTTTAAGAGCATATATGCTATGAATAACGGGATGGAAGAGAAGTGGGTGCCTCATTTTAGTCATCATCTCATTTTCTGTTAAAGATAACTCAACGTACAACTCGCTCCGTAAACTATATAAATGTCCGAGCTAAGTGGCCTCAGGCATTTTGTGTGTGAGTGTGTGTGTGCGTTTGTGTGTGTGTGTGTGTGTGTAGGCAGGCAGTCTAAACCTGGTGTGAAATTTGATATTGATATTGAACCAGGCCTGTTTTGAGGTTGTGGGCGTCAAGGGGAAGTGAAATTTTCTAATCAACATGCTTCACAGGGGTGGAAATAACGGTTTGTCATGCTTAATATTCGATATACCTACACACAAAACACTCACAACACACAAAACACACACACACACACACACACACACACACACACACACAGGACACAAATACACTCAAATACCAGACCTTGAATTCCTAACATGGTGTTTCAGTGGACAAATTTGCACAGCATGTAGGTCACAGCAGGAAGCAGCAGAGTGGTAGGCAGGTCTCAGCATGGTCCATTTGGCATTGAGAGCTGCCAGATTACTGTAAATAACAAAACCACTATAGCTGAATAGTAAAATATTAAATCTTCCTCAGTGCTGTATCAAAGAAAATCTCAGATCAGCTGGAAAGTGGTGCAACAACAAGGCCTGTAGCTCTCAGATCACACTGAATATTTTGACTCCTCCAGATTTTACACACCCCATATTTCCACTGCCTACATCATGTGGACTCAGTAAGCAATTCTAGGGTCAATGAGGATGCCACTCCCCTTATTAGCAAAATGAACAAATTGCATTCCCCTTATTAACCTGTCGTCTGCCCTAGTAACAGAGAGACTGCAAGATCAGAGGGATTTTTTTTGTTTTTGTTTAATATGTGACTGAGGTTTGAACAAATTAGATTCTATGGCCCTTGACCATAGCTCTGAAATATCAGTAGCCTAAAGCTGGGCATAAACTGTACAAACTGAGCCCTTTGTGAAGCCATTTTTGAGCTGCATGACTCATTTTAGAATTGGAACAAGTTTCAGCTTTGTTGGGCATCATTTTCTCTGTAGTGTACAGAGTGTACAGTGGAGCGAGGATCAATCAACTGCTCTTGTTGGCTGTTGAGATGAATTTCTGATATGTCGGGCAGTTTGGATGGCCATTGTCAGGCTCTCTCACAGTTGAAGCAGGGCCACGAGTTGATTCTACAAGGTCAGTGGCTTTTTTCTCACTGTGCCTGCATGCAGTGGCAAACTGAGGGTCTGAAAGTGCCATGACAACATTAGCTGTACAGAAATCAGAGCATAGCAAGCTAACATTAAACAATCTACACAGTAAAACATAGCTAGCCCTTTTTAAAAATAAGTTTTGGCACACAGGATAGCACATATGATCAAAGCAGCCTGTTTCTGCCTTGTTAGCACTATTGCTAGCAACAAACCTCTGCTTGCTCTCAAACAAATCTTTATTGATAGTTGTCAATAGCCAGAACAGTTTGCAGTGAGACACGGGCTGTTTTATTTTCTGTTTTACATGTACAGGGTGAGCACATAACTCATGAGCTTTGGCTTTGCATTGATTTACTTGACAGTAAGGGTTGGAATTCAACAGCAGTAGTGTATGCCCAGTTTAACTTTGCTGTGTACCGATAAATCCATGGCACTGTCCATGTTGCTGATGTAGCAGATGATTTTGTAATTGCGCCTTTTTCTCTCAGTCCCACCCTTTTGTCAGTTTAGTCCTGGATCTATAATATTCTCTAAACTATGTATTATAAATACTCAAAGGCAATATTATTGTAGCCTTTATACTCTATAGAGTAGTATCACTTTAATGATTAAGGTGACAAGTAAAAAGCAGTAGGGTGATAGGATCATAGAGGCACACTGCTGCCTGATTTATTCCTATGGTGTTTCTGTAATATTTCTGTGATCATTCAGTAGCATCTGTGCAGCTGAAAATACCCCCAGCAAACCAAACCCCCACTGAGAGTGGATCAGGTAATGTGACTGAGAATATTAACCTGCACTGACCACACTGTGCTCAGCTGCTACAGTTTATACCACCAAAATGACTGTGTTTCTTGAAAAAATAAATATTATCAAAATGCTGGTAGTGTGGAGGCAGGGGTGTGTTCCCATTGGCCATCCCCCCTGTTAAAACATAATGACTGACTGTGTGTGTGTGCCACAGATTAAAACCGCAAAACTATTCATTCAACATTTCACATTCATAATTACCTCCAGGTGTGAGATTACATGTGCTTGTGCTGCCGTTACAACTGTGAAATTGCAGCTTAATCTATATCTCAGTTTTTCAATATAATTACAATTGTTTGGTGCATGTTGCATGTTGGCTTGGATTCTGCCACAGGGTCCAGTTATTTGAATGATTTATTTTATAATCTTGTAGTTTCTGAAATTAATCCATGGCAGTTTTTATCTGCTTTCAAGCAATGCGTGGTTCCACATGCATGTGGGTGTGTATATACTAGATTAATATGTATATGTGCATGTGTTGTAGTGTCTCCTCATATATGAGCTTTTTTTACACAGTATAGTGTAGCTTATATATGTATGTTGGTGTATAGTGTACAAAATATGGCAATAATCAGTTTACAGCAGCCCAGGGTTGATACACACATCATCGAGGGATTTGAGATGAATCATTGGCTAATATTAGTTGGCTTGGTATTTGCTGCTGGCCTCTTATCTATTATTTCTCGCTTGGGATTTTCCTGTGACAATAATCCCTTGTTCTTTGGGGGGATACAGATAATATTACTAGAATGACAATTTCAGACTATCCGCTGACACAGACTGTATTAAAGCCGAGATAAACAGCGTTTCTCTCAGGTAAAGATATGTACTGTTTGATAGAAATGTTCTGGCTCATGATATGTTCATTTCATAGGCCTTCTAGGTTTTTTAATATAGTAGTTTGATAGGATTTCAGTCACTAGTTTCTACCTACAGTGAAAGTAATACTGTTCATATCGACTTCATTTAAAGAAGTTATGTATCATACACATTTACATGTGTAACAGTGACTGTACCCCCAGGACAGCGGTTAGTGGATAGTGGAAGCAGTTATATGTATTATACAAATGCTGGGGCAAGGGCATTTCTAGTCATCACAAAATCATTTCAGCTCAACTTAACTTAAGATTTGTGTACACTTTGTTGCAAGTTTGCATTAAGTAGAGTACCTGCTTCCAAAATAAAGTGGTTGAACATTTTACTTTAAAAGTAGTACATGGAGTTTTTAACTGGTTATGAAGCACAATCAATTAATACTGATGACCCTATATGACCTACATAAGCAAATAGGACCATCAACAAGAAGACTGTCTGTTTCTATATAATTATTCTCATTGTCTGCCACCAGATTGAATTCTCCTTGAAATCAGATATGCAGCAGAACAGCCTGGATATGGAACAGTGGAGCGTTTTACCGGGCAAAGTTACATTAGCCTGTTAAAAAGAAGCAGTAGGAGATTAGTGCTTGGATAATTTTATTTTTGACATTATATTTTGTGGTTATGATGGTGGAAACAAGGGCCTCTAAAATCACACAGTATGAAAGTTATGTGTAACCACTTTAGATTAGACATTTCTTTGGGCCTCTGTCTGAATGAGCGTTAATTAGCAAAACAGACAAATACTCAAATACTCAACACAAATCTTATTGACAAAGCACAGTAGTGACTCCCTATAGGGAAGCTTTTTTAACTGTTTATCACCACAGGTGACTGTTTCCTCTAAATTATACTCCTCCTGTGCTTGTCATTTAGTTTAGACACCTCAAGCAGTTGAATGTCTATTAGAATAATAAAACTCTCCTTGTCTCCTGTGAGCTGTTGCTGTCTGTGTTCAACAAAGCTGCACCTTGAATTTCAGCAGCTGAAAATGCCACCCTGGCCTTGGTTTACAGATTACATTGGTGGAAACCCTGGTGTTTTCTTCTCAAATATCACATGCCTGCATCGTTCCTTTGGTGCTCTTGATGGAAAAAACAAAATTATATTTTAAGATATTTTGAATTGATTTGTATTCCTTATATCAAAGTACTAGTATAGGTAGTGTATGGCCTGGGTCTAGACCTTCGAATCTGCCCACTCCACCGACTTAACTGATTCTCTGGTTTGGCATCTTGACATGTAACAGCAGTTTCTTGATTGAAAAATGACAGACTAATGATTGCTGCTGGGGGGGGGGGGGGGGGGATTGATGATTAGCCAGTCAGCGTCATGGGGCAGGATTAATGCTGCTGTCAGGCTGTCATCAAGGGTTGTCAGGCTGTGCACCGGAACCAAGTGTAGTAGTGTAATGGTTTGTTCCATTTGAACTGGGAAGTCGGAATTTCCGAGTTCCCAGTTGGAAATTTCAACAGGAAAGCTCCATGAAGTAGAATTTCCAACCTCATCAACCATCAACCATCCATGAAGTAGAATTTCCAACCTCATCAACCAGTAAAAGCTGTTTATTAACACTTGTGTCTTATTAAATTAGTTGCACACACAGTAATGTGTATGACTTGTAGCTACAGCCTTTTTACGTGCAAAACTCAGCAAACATGGTTAACTCAGGTGTGAGGTCATTCCCAGCTCTGACTTCTGACCTCTGAAGTAAATGGAACACACCATGATAACAACAATGGTGACCACGATAGACAAGATAGACGTTATCAAGGCTTTTTTAAGTTGAGAAGAGAAGCGTTCGAGTAACCTGTAGGTTGCAGCATAATTGTTACTAAAACTCTGTGTGTTGCGTGTGCTGTCACAGAAAAGAAATAAAAAATCTCTGTTTATGTAATGTGCGTGCAACGGCAGAGCTAGTTCCAGGTAACATATCCGAAACATATTTGCGAGACCTCCAGTTTAGGACAATATTAATTGTCTTGAGCCTGAGTCTTTGTTGATAACTAACTTTACAAAGTCTGGACCAACTCTGCTGTGAAGGGTACATGAAGGCAATGTAGTAACATTAAAGGGACCTTTAATTTCTTTTCTGTGACAGAAAACACAACGCACAGCCTTGAGTAGTGACATCAGAAACAAAAATGGTTACAAATGCTATTGCAATTGCTCTTCTCCCTACATGACACCATGAAGCCCCTTGCAAGAAGGTGAGAGGATAGGGACTGCATACTTTAACATAACATTAACGACAGTACAAATAGTTTGGTTATTTTTCCACAGTGTGCCAGTGCGTTAACTCTGTGGCATATGAGATGCTGGGTTGAGACTCTCGCTCACTTCTCTGCTTTTCTCAAGCCTTCAAGCTTTTATCTGTTTCTTGATTTTGCATAGATATTTATTTACTTTACATAGATGGCATATATTTTCAATATTTCCCAACATCTAAGTTTGTACTTCACTCTGCTCTACTCTTAAAACCACAGACTGTTAGGGTTAAAGCTGAGTATGTTGGCATAGCAACGCACCAGCGTCAACTTAAAATGACGTTAGATTCAGGCGTATATGTTGGTCTCTCGTGGTTAGTTAAGGAAAATCAAATCCCCCCTCCCCAAGGGAAATTAGTTAGAGGGGAGGCAGTGTCAGACTGAGGATGGAAATGCAGTGTGAGTAATGAGAAATGAGTGTGCAATTCTATCTGATATCAGGCATGGTAGTTTCAGAGCCTAATCTAATTTTTGGATGTAAACTTTTCAAACTTTTTTTTCTTTTTTTTTTTTTTTTGTGGCTCTCTGTTTTAGTCAGATAATCCTTGCCCACGTGGAATCAGCTTCCCTGTACAGTAACTCTTTTACTTCTTAGCAAAGACTCACTGTGGTAGGCCTCTACATATTGACTTATGTCCATTTTGTTGATTTTGGTGGTGTTTTTCAGGGTTGGACAATCTGGTCCTTTAACCCTATAATGCCAAATGCATCAAATTTGATACAAACATTTCTGAGACCTATTGCATCCCCTTATGGTAAAAACTTCACTCAAAACCCTCTTGTATCCAATCTGATACTTGTCTTCCACCCCCTGGTGTATACCTTTATCACTATAACAATTCAGACACAGTACATGGGACAATCCAAGATGGCCGCCTTCAGATAGTTCCCAACTCACTGGATCAAGGTAAAGAAAATTGCGATTTTTACGATTTTCCAGTGACATTTTCTATGAAATTTTTAGTAATATTCTAACATGAGCACTTAATCTGTTGAAGCAAGTTATAATTACTTATTTTTTTGCATTTTAGTATATAGTAAAATCGTGCATAAAATTTGTGTTCAAATTTGATACTATAGGTAAAAAGTGGAATTTGGTAGTAAATCCCTCAATTGTCATTATCTTTTTTTTCTTGGTGCAGTATGCATTATATTGATCATTGTGTATCATAAAAATGTTTTGATCAATCAGTTACACAAATTACAGATTGAAATGTGATAATTACAACAAATAATTGCACTCGAAAATTGATAAACCTATATTTCTGTACAGTGGCGTCGTTAGGCCTATTTTAGGGGGGCTGAAGCCCCCCTAAAATATTCTTAAGCCCCCCTAAATAATTTGGTGTTGTTTTTTTTTTTTTACAAAAAATGCCGACATATTCAATATAAAGTGTCCAGAATATGAGTTTAAAGAAATAATCATATAACCTGTCATTATTCACTTATTCACAAATATCACTCCAGCCCCCAGCTAACAGCAGAAAGTCCCATGTAATTAATAAACCAAATGCTCTGTGTTTGACAAATAAAAACCTGGCTTGCACACATATAGACCATCTCTGCGCACGTCTTACTTTTGTTGTTTTGCGGTCAAAAGTTACATTTCAGCTCTAAAAGAATGCTGCTACTTAGCTAGCTAGTTAGTCTGAAATGCATTGTGAAGGTCCTGGTTGTTTATAGAGTTAAGTGCAGAGGTGGGCAGAGTAGCCTAAAATTGTTTTCAAGTAAGAGTATTGTTACTTTGGAATTAATATTACTTTTACTCAAGTAAAAGTAAAAAGTAGTCACCCAAATAATTACTTGAGTAAGAGTAAGAAAGTATTTGGTGAAAAAAACTACTCAAGTACTGAGTAACTGCTGAGTAACTTCTGATTTATTGTTTTAATAATCAGGGTATGAATGTAATCAAATAGACAAAAATATAAAATAGCAATGTGCAAATTCAGATGTTACCAAACAGTATCCCTTTAACTAAAACAATAATAAATTCATAAATATATAATTCATATAAATATCATATAACCTCACGTCCCAGTCTACATTACAGTGTACCTCTAGGGTTCTCCAAGTCACATTTAAGACCTTTTTAATACCACTTAGAATGAAATTTAATGCCAACTTCAAGGCCATACCAGCAAAAGTATTAAATGAACAGTTCAACCCAAAATCAAAAATACATATTTTTCCTCCCGCCTGTAGTGCTGTTTATCCATTTAGATTGTTTTGGTGAGAGATGCAGAGTTTTGGAGATGTTGGTCACAGAGATGTCTGCCTTCTCACACTTGTGCTGTTTAGTTCAATTATATTGGAGAAAAGGCAGCATCTCTACAGCTGATATCTCCAAAACTCTGCAACTCACACCAACAAATCTAGAAGGATAAACAGCCCCACAGGCCAGAGGAAAAATATATATTCTGGATTTTAGGGTGAGTGAGAGCTGTTTTAGAATTTTATGTTTTAATGTTGAGCGATCATTTACTTTATTAAGCCGACTATGTTGAACATTGACGCGCGCATGGTGGGAGCTGTCTGCTGCGCTCAGCTGCAGCCTCTGAATACAAACGGAAGAATGTCAAATCTGTTTCGGCTCAATAATATAAATTTAAAAACACCAAATGACTTGATTTAGGTAACGAATTTTGTTAGTTTAAAATATCATGAATAGTAAAATATCACTTCCATGAGTACAATTTATCCAAAAAGTTACTCAAGTTAATGTAACGGAGTAAATGTAATGCGTTACTACCCACCTCTGTATGTATGTGTGTGTGTGTGTGTGTGTGTATATTTATATTTACATATATATATATATATATATATATATATATATATGTACACATATATATGTGTGTGTGTATATATATATATATATATATATATACACATATATATGTGTGTGGTTATATATATATATATATATATATATATATATATACTTAATGCGCAGTTAACTGCTGTTTTCATGCTTACCACTGTTCATAATAAAAGAGAAAAGAAGAAAGAGGCCTAAAGAGGCTGATGTTCTTGCTGTATCGCCAGAACTGCATGTAATGCCCAATGTATCATTTACGATACAAATGGGAAAACCTATATGCAAATGATTTTTTGTAATTTTTTTTTTTCAAATTTTGTGAAAGGGCCAAATAAAGGTTCCAGATTCAAGAAATCAGAATTTTCTGTCCATTATTTCTGGGGTCAGGCATTACAGGGTTAAGGAATGCCGCAATTTCATTTAAAAAAAGCAGATCAATATCAGCTTTGCTTTGTAATCTCAACTCTCTTACTGGCTGATCCTCCCTTGAGAATGGATCGACTTCTTGCTTTAGAAGGATGGGAATACTTGTAGCCTTGAGTGGCAAAAGGTACATCATGATAGCAGTGTGAATGAGTGAGAGAAGAGGCCTTGAGAGTCTAGCCAGTCTGTGCTCCATGTCTTCTTCCTCCAGTCTGAAGAGACCACCAGAGGCACACATGGTCATCTAATCATCATCACAGCCGTCGTGACAGATGATAATGAAAAAGCTGCCCCCCATCATGATCATTATCAACATATGAGATGTGAGTCCGTCTGGTATCCCCATGCAACATTCTCCATCTGTACCTCCTCTAGGTTACAGAGAGGATGGTGTCATTATCAATGGAGAATCTTACAATGTGTTGGACAAGCTCATACCTGAAGTTGACCTTCAGTGAGGGCAGAGACATAAAGCATTTTTACTCGCTGAGGGGATCGAAGAGTTTGTTCACAATTGCTCTGGTTAGATGAAATTCCAGTACACTGTTACTGCTGCCTGATAGATGGTGGCAAACAGCTGTACATCACAGCAAATGTCCCATCACCTGCAGACAGTAAATGGTTTCTTTATGTTTCATGGTAATGCTCATATGGCTATGTGCTGCTGACGGAGTGATGAAATGTTGTTGCTTCCTCCTGTCAAATAGCATACCAACAATGTTTGTGAATATGATGGTAACGAGGGCACTTACCCCAGTTCCCAGACATTTTCCTGAACTTAGTAGAGCTGCATAGTAATGGACATTTTGAGAACTTTCCAGATAAACATGCTGACAGTGCTAATCTATCTCTCCTGGTCCAGGGAACCGGCAGTCATTTATTATCTGTGATGCATGGTGCCTCTCTGATGCTCTGTTCATTCTAAATGTGTTTGTATGAGAGTGTGAAACTGATGCTTTCAGACTTGAGCACTGGGACCTGATCTATCTGAGTCACTCACGCAAACACATACACACCATATACACAGGAAAAATACCATTCAAGTGTATGAGAAACTTGTTATCAATCAACAGTGATGAATCAGGTTTCAGTTTTTCTATGGTATGTGTGTGTGTGTGTGTGTGTGTGTGTGTTTAGAAGTGTGCATACATTGATCAGCCACAGCATTAAAACCACAAGCCTAATATTGCAATATTGTGTAGGTCCCCCTTGTGCTGCCAAAACCATGTCTGGCCCATCAAGACATTGAGCTGGAGACTTTGCCAAGTCAACACCTTGTCACCATCAGACCACCGTCTTCTGTTGCTTCATTTTGCAGTTCTGATGCTCATGTGTCCGTTGTAGGTGCTTTTGGCCATAGGCAGGGGTCAGCATGGGCACTTTGACCCACACAGCAAGCTGTGATGCACTGTATGTTCTGATACCATTTTATCATAACCAGCTTGAATTTTTTCAGCAATTTGTTCTACATTTGCTCCTCTGCTGGAATCAGACCAGCTTTTGCTCTGCCACAACAATCAATGACCCTTGGGCACCCAAGACCCTGTCACAGTTTCACCGGTTGTCCCTTGTTGGACCACTTTTGGTAGGTACTATCCACTGCATATCAGGAGTACCCCACAAGACCAGCATTTTGGAAATGCTCTGACCCAGTCAAAACTGCTCAAATCTTTATGTCTGAGTATATGAGTGTATATATTTTTTACATAGTCTTTTTCTTACATTTTTGTACATTTTTAAATGTTGCATATGATACCTTTAATATTATAGCTGATCAGTGTATACCCCTGTTTGTGCACATAAAGGCATAGTATCTTCACCTGCAGCCTGTGGCTAAAGCTGCTTCTAAATGAATTACCAGTGAAATAGTGTTAGAAGGATGAATAGGAACCTCAGGTCACACTCACATACAAACAGCATTAAACTGTTTCTTCCAATGTGATTGCTTTTAACACAAGCAGAACTGCAAGGTCTGTGTGTTTGTTTGTTTCTGTGTGCGACAGTGATGGCCTTTAATTTCAAGACAGGCTCTAGAGCCAGCATTAATGCGCTTGCAGTGCCACTTATATGTACTTGGGCCTGTTTGGTAATTTCCTGGCTCAAACAGAATCTGCTCATGCCGAGCTGAGTTAAGTGGTGCAGCTGAGGATGTTTTTATGGAGATCAGACTGCAATTTGTTTCTTGTTTTGGCATAAAAAGAGCAATTTTGTTTCTGCCTGGTCAGATTATTTCTCATGCAAAGATATGCACACATTTTGCAGCTTCAGATGGCAAAGTTGTACAGGCAGACATATCCAAAATAAGAAAAAACTCTTTATGTTTTGACTTTCGTTCCCATTTATTTATGATTCTGCGTCAGGGATAGCCATGGCCAGAGACATCATCATCTTTTTGCGATGTCCTTCCATCCATCCGTCTGTCTGTCCATCCCATTCTTGTGAACACAATATCTCAAGAATGCATCAGGGGAATTTCTTCAAACTTGGTACAAATGTCCACTTGGACTCAAGGACGAACTGATTAGATTTTGTTGGTCAAAGATCAAAGGTCAAGGTCACAAGCCTCATAAAACACTTCCTTGGTCATAACTCAAGAATTCATATGCTAATTATGACAGTTTCACACAAATATCAAAGAGGATAAAATTCAGAAGTGATGACATTTTATATCCAAAAAGTCAACTTCACTGTGAAATCATAATGTTCAGCAGAAACACTTGAAGCTCGCTATCAGTTCTCTGTATTTCTCTAAAAATAGTCTAAAGTCAGCATATTTCTCACTGGAAATTATTCACTGGAATCATGTGTGTAATTATAGTGATAACTTTCATTTCACCAGAAAGTCACTTAATACATTTTATTAAATTCCTCTGAAGTATTCACTACATACAGTGTATTATGTGAGTCAGGACAGACATTAAATTGCAACTTTACTGTTTGGTGGAGGCATATGACCATGATTCTCTAATGGTAATTATAGTTTAATGTGGCAGTTCTTAATAATATTGTCTGCGATTTCTGGTAGCATCTGTAGGATCCTTCCGTCTCAGTTGATCAAATGCCTGCAGCCATCGTACGGCAGTTGACCTCTGCTTTCCCTCCTTGGTGAGCCCCTGATGCTCCTTCTCAGCATGACCTCTTATGTGAACCTCAACTGATCCCAAATGCAGGGAAGAGTTTCCATAGAAATGGTTGAAGCAAGAGCAAAGCCTCAGAAAGAGAGAGACAGACAGACAGACGGACAGACAGGCAGACAGCGATACCAATGGGACTATTAAACACTTCCATATTTATACCTATACTTATGTATTCTATATGACTTGTTTTGAGGACAGAAATCATATACATCAGGGACAAAACATGGGCAGTCATTTTCAGAATAAATCAGAGGGTCTTTGTCCTGCATGCACTTATGTTAGGCATAAATGCATTTCTGTTTTAAAGTAATGAGTATCTATGTATTTTTATGTAACCTATCATTTTGACTTCGTTTTGAGCTTGTAAAATTAGTAGGTTTAGAAACATTGCAGTATTCTATCCACTTCAATATACCTAACCTGCTGAGCAATATAATGACACCTGCTGGAGCTTACAGTATGTAATGAATTGCTGCTTTCAGTTAATTTCAGTTGTGAATTTGAGGAGATGATTAGAGCTAATTTTAAATGTAGATGAGTGAGTCAGGTACATTTGCTGGCCAAATAAATCAATGGCTCTTGGTTTCTTTGTATAAAAGTCAGGATGAAAACGAACCTGCGCAATGCAAAAAATGCAACAGTCTTTTTTTCCTTTGGTCCAGACTACATGAACTAAACTAAAACCTGTAAAGTCCCTGGTGTGACGGCAATACTAGAGTGACCAGAAGTCCCTATTTCAGTGGACAGTCACAGTTTCTGGTGGCCTGTTCCTGAGAATGTCCCTGTTTTTGACTGTGCACTGGAAACAGACTGCAAAGAACAATAATATTTTGCATGGCAAGAAAGACTGAAAAGCCTACTGGTTGATGTATCAACTGCATTGTGCTTGCTTTGGCCAAAAGATCACTCTTCATCGTCTCCTAATTACTTGGCAGCACTAGTTTTAACCAAAACTGCTGCGGAAAACTCGGCCAGAGCCTAGCAAGTGTCAAGAGAATCCACAACATCACTAAAAATGTCTTTTCAAGCAAGGTAGAGTCAAGAGGATGGAGAGGAGGAAGACTGGAAAGGAAGAGAGTGAAGCAGACAGAAGAGGAAAGGAAAAGATATGATTACAGAGCATGCCAATTTATTATTCCAAACAATGTTTTACAAAAATGAGGCAAGTAAATGGGAATCTCTTAACCAAAGTATTTTATCTAATAGTGTAATCCTACTATTCATAAAGATTGGAGAGTGAGAAGGAAAAATTAAGGGAATAAAGAGTGAAACAAGTAGGATTCAAAAAAGTGAGGAAGGAAAGGGAGAAAGAGAAGAAAGACCTAATTTTATCAGTCGGCCTGCACTATCGTTTACTGCAGTACAACAGTTACCATGGGCAAAATACATGAAACAGAAATTGTACCCTTTTTTATTTAATAGACGATAACATTGGATATTTTAATGATATGCTGACCATCAAACTGGAAATGTCCCTCGTTTTAATTCCAGAAATCTGGTCACCTTAGGCAATGCTGTACATCTGAACAACTTTTTATTATCAATTAATACCCCATGAATACAGTCCTCATCTTGCAGAGTCTAAAATGAACTTCTTTTGAACTTTTTCAGAGTTTCACCTTTGCCCCCCTTAAACTATAATTGAGGCTTTATGCCAGAACTACTGAGTTATCTAATGGCTGCAGCTCCTATGTCAGGCAGAAAGCCAAGGCGACATTATTATTAAATCTTGTCTTAGGTGTTTCATTTGTATTCAGGAAAGAGAACATCGTTTTTCCAAAAGTTTGCCTCAGGTACTGTGGAAACACACAGTGTGCCCACACTTGACTGCCATTGATCCCTATTGATTTTTTTACCAGGGCCTCTTGTACTGTAAGATCCTCTTTCCGGACGCATTTAAAGTTGAGGTTTTTATTATGTGTCTGCAGTAGGGTGGATGAGATTTGGATAGAAGCCCCTGTGGGGATTTGTGAGTTATGCGTGAAATGATTTGCTGTGTGGGTCAGTAAGAAAACCAAACCTGTCAGTCAGTCACTGCCTACCTTCTGTTTCTCTTACTGGATGATTGTCTGTGCTTTCACATGCTGAGCTTAGCCCGTCTGTCGAGTGTTTGTGTGAATGTCCTCTCTCCTGTGTGTGTGACAGTGTACATGCATGTGTTTCAATGTGCAGTGTGCCTGTCTCTTTAACGTGTGTGCACTGATGCGGGGTGCAAGCAGGGCCATGCAGCTGCAGTGATGAACCTGGAGACCCTGCCAGACAGACAGAAATGATGTGATGAAAATTGCCTATGACCACCTTTGTTTCTCGCCAACCTCCATCACCAAATGACAGATCATGATAGACAATCAGCTGTCAGAGCCTGCTGGGTGCTCCAGACTTTTGACGGTTCGCTCTGTTATGAGGACACAGCACCTTCTTTATTTTTATACACTATACTTATATAACTTTTGTTACTCAAATGAATAAATCAATGAATGCAATTCACATGCAAAATATAAGAAACACAAGTTTGTCTCTCGTATAATAACAAAAATGTGATTTAAGTTGTAAAAAAAATAACTTCTGAATTTCAATATTTTTTATTTATTTAGAATATTTTACACACCAGACAAAGTAAAACCCCTTCCTACCTCCCTGTCCCCTCCCAAAACCTGTCCCCACACCATCCAGCTTGTCAGTCTATCACCAAGACATAGCGTGAGAGCGCTGTTGTGTGTGTCTCAGAGCAGTGTTTCTCAATCTTTTGAGTCATAGACCCCCAGAATAATCAGGTTGGTAAAAAAAAAATAAATAAATAAATATTGCAGAAAGATATCTGTGAAGCTTGGTGTGACCTTCGGGCTCTGTTGAAAATGCAGACACCTTTTGTTTCTCAGTTGATGGTGCTGCTGTAGGATTTTCTGGTGACCTTGAGACAGTGTCCAGTTCCTGTCCAGTTTTTTCCCCCTTAGGGGTCCCTACCCCAGGCTGAGAAACACTGTCTCAGAGGAAGCATATGTGATACCCTCCCTATCATACTGATTGCACACTGTAATATTTCCTCATAAATAGTACACAATTCATGTGATATTGGTTTCATAGTTTTCGGACATAAAAAAAACCCTCACATGCTTGTTTTAGTGTACAAAATAGCATGTTGATGAGGAATTTCAGCCACTGACTGAGTGTTGGCTAACACTAATAAAAAATACAAAGACTATCTTAGGCAGGACAGTGAAAAAACCCCACTTATCTCCAACAACAACTTACCCAACAAGCTATTTAATTGCTCAAAGATGTGGATGAAATTGTTGATACCTCACTTAAAGTTTCATCGTCCAAGTAGGGTTCAGCTTCTTTGGCGCTGGATGCAGGCGTGCAAACGTTCGCTGCAGCTGCTGCTGGGGACTTTCAGGCTATCAAACACAGTACACTTTTCAGCTTTTAGATAGGTTTGGTGTTTGGCCAGGTGTTTCCTCAGGTAAAAAGTGTTGTCCTGGCCAACTTTGCATTTAGTATTACAAATATTACCCTCAGTCACTACGATTTGAACAAGCTGCAGTCTCGCTCTCTCTGACAGATTTAATTTGAACTGATACTTGATGGAACCCGTCAAGTTTGGACAGTATCCTTAAAAGTACCAAGTCTGGTACCCAACCCTACTGTTGGCAATTTTTATTATATGTCTAGAGTCCTGAAATGAAACATTTTCTGTCCATCTAATGAAATAATCATTTTTATATTTTAATAAAAATTTAATTGGATATAAAAGATTCCAGCCCAACACCAGTGTCATTACCTCACAGATACAGATGCACTCTTTAAAAAAAAAAAACTATTTCAAACCCAAATGACATTTAACCAAAGTTATAATTAATCTCATCTCTCTAGATTCTGACATGTCTCCCAGCCAGGACATTAAATCTTAATTTGAGACTGTGTTTCAACCACATATGAGTGCTGACACACTGTCATTACTAATGTGTTCTGTGGCTTGGCCACCTCTAAATTACGAACCATAAGCGATTGGCAAATATAACAAGCATGGTGTGATTTTTACCCCTCTGTTCTCCTCTCAGATTTACAACCTGTCTCTTGAGTGTGACTCAGAATGATTAAAGCTGTTTATTAGTCCCAGGCCCCTGACTGTCGTCCAATAATCAATCAGATACTTTACAAGTCCGGCACACTCTGACAAGGTAAATTACACCTCTGATTTCTCATCATTCTCACTTTAATATCTCTAATAAATCACACGTCGAGTGGAAGAGCTGGTTATCGTAGGGCTTGTAAAAGAACACATACACACACACAGACATACACACACATCAATATACGATCTTTTACATTGTACAAACGTGCATGTGATTTGAACTCATAAAAGTCTTGAAATACAAATTTTATTTGTGTTTCATGAATTTTTGGTTTGAGTTCATTTTTTTATGATTAAATGTAATTCCCTACATTGCTGCCACACCACCAGACATCGTTCTTAATCTGGGCTCTTGCACAATTTTAAGTCACATTCACTGCTTTTTAAGACATTTTTAAGACCTCAGAAAATGTCAAAACAATTCCTTTGATCAAAAACAGAGACGATGGATTTACAAGTCATCATTCAACTTGACTAATTGGTGCCTGCTCACTGTATGAAGCATCTTAGCCTTTTTTGTTTTATGGTTGTGACCAGGGTTCAAAATTAGAGGTCGCCAGTCGCCAGTGGCGACCTACTTTGATCCTTTGGCCAGTAAAGTCCGTCCACTAAGTGGCCACTCTGGCGAGTGGAAGAAAAGGCCCAACTACTGTTGTTGTTGTTACTGTTTTTTTGTTGTTTTTTTTTCTCCCCCCGCCTATGTCTGTGACGCTTCGGTTGTGTCACGCAACATGCTGCTGGTCACTAACAGGCGGACCGCGGTCCGAGTCCGGACCCAGACGTCGTCCTATACGGACCCGGGATTTTTAGCGCACTGTGTTTCGTACATAGGTGTGGGTACTGAAATTCGGTATTAAACGGTTACATTATTCAAGACCAGAGTATTAATAAGTTCCGACGTTTAAGTTTTGATGTAATTTATTATGACAGGGCTGCAGCGCCTGTCCTCTCTGTGCCAATACAGCTTCTCCATGCAGTACGCACACACGGAGGTCAGTGTGTTTCTGTCTGTGTCTGATCTGTTGACTTTCTTCATCAGTAGGATGTTTTATAAAGTCACCCCGAAACCCAACTCGCGTTTTTTTTCCATGTAATTCACCCGTGATTCAGTTTTCACAGCAGCAGAGAAGCTGCATGAGGAGGAGAGTTTATTAAAACAATCCAAACTAACGTGATGCTGAATGACACCAACCAGCTGCTCTTATAAGATTAAACAACTGTATAAGGAGGATTTTACATTAAACAGGAGAGTCTGTGTTTCTCTGTCAGAAACTGTCAGACCTTCTCACAGCAGAGCGAACAGGTGAGGGAGGGGGAGGAGGGCAGATTGATCACTAATCAATCATAGATGCTGTCGTCCTCTCGGATTGATTAAAAAAATAAAAATGCCAAAATTGGTCACAAACTATACCTGAGTGTCCGCACAGGTGTGTGTGTGTGTGTGTGTGTGTGTGTGTGTGTGTGTGTGTGTGTGTGTGTGTGTGTGTGTGTGGTGTGTGTAACATTGCAGAGTGTAACATCATGCTGTTCACAGACAGTCTGCTGTCATTAGTTTGACAGAGACACAGAGAGGGTCGTGTCTAGAAGGGAACCCTAGACCCGCGAAAGATCGCGAGAGTTTGATTTTATCAGAAACAAATCCCGCGAGAGTTTTGCAAATAAAGGGTTCCCTTTTAGACACGATCGAGAAAGATGCGCTGCTCCAAGAAGAAACAATCATGTCGTGGTACAGATGTTTTAATGTGACAAACCGCCATAACTAAAACAGTGTATTCACTGAGCCACAGAGAGTCTCCGAAACACTGATCACTGACCTGTTGTGATGGAAAAAGTACTCAGATCCTTTATTTCAGTAAAAGTATGAATACCACAATGTAAACAAATACTAATTACAAGTAAAAATTTTGCATGTGATTGTTTCCTTTTTTTTTTTGAAAAATCAACATTTTTATTGCTTTTGTTGTATGGTTGTGTAGAGTTGTTGAGTTACAACCTGTATGACCTGCTGAGGAACACCAACTTCAAAAGGAGTCTCCCTCAACCTCACTAGAAATGTTCAGCATACAAAGTATGTTAAATAAATGAACTTATAAAAAGATTAAATCTGACTCATACCTTCATTCCACACAAAATTGTGCTAATATTGCTATGATATGTGTTGAAAAATGCGTATGAGTGTATTATAGTAGCGAATAAATTGAAAAATATACAAAAAGGCTATATATAATTTTTGGCCAGTAAAAAAATCCTTCTGGCCAGTAGATTTTAAAAGCTCACTGGCCAAGTGGCCAGTGAGCCAAAAAGTTAAGTTTGAACCCTGGTTGTGACACAAAATTGCTAATTGTTGCTCACTCCAGAAGTTGCAATAGAATCAGAGAGTGTTTCAGGTGTGCAGACGATGCAGGCATTAGCATAGCCCCACTAGTTGCCACTGTGTAGTTTACTGCTGGTGCTTTTCAAATTTCATGTGAGATTCAACAGCTTTCTCCCCCACACAGTCTTTCAGCATAAATTACACATTTACACTTCATTTCCTGCCGGCACCAGCCACTTCCAAAACTTACAAACACAACAAAACAATAATGAAAAGCTGACAGGCAGCCAGACAGTAGCGTCTGTAGCTAGCTAACCTAATGTGTATATGTCTCTCGTTACTAAGTTAATCAGACAAGCACACTACTGGACACTGGTAGGCTATGTGCGTGACAATTTTCCCATAAGCCTGGCACACCATCTGCAAATTTAATACCAACAGTAAATATATGGTGAAATTAAGACAATTTATGACTTTTATTTGCTTGTTTTGATTTTTTCTAATTAACGGTCTGGATTGAGGTGGTCTTGACAACACCATTGCATGCAATATATACTATAGACTGTAGGACATTGCGTCAATTCACTAGGGCTTAAAGTGATCAGTCTGTCTTCTCTACTGCTGTTCTACCCATGCATTAAAGGCAAAAAGAAAAAAGAAAAAACCAAACCCAGACAAGACAAGACAAGAGACAATTATTTCTTGCTGTAAACATATTTGTCAAACATTTTTTTCAGGAATTATGCTGATAGACAAAATAATGGGTGAAAACACGACCACAAAACCTTTATGAATACATAAATCTGCCCTTTTATTGCTATTGCTGAGAGAGACATCCCTCAACTGAGTGTATTTTGCTGCATTTATTACTGTTGAAAATAGAAAATAAAAAAAAGAAAAATAACAGTGTTTTAAATTGTTTATTTTACTACATCAAATAGGAGAGTTTATTGTGTTCATACTGAACATGCATGCTTTTAGAGAGGTATAAGAGAGGGGTAGAAAACATGCTGTGCATTCATCAAAGGAATAGTTGGTATTTCAGAGAAATGGTGTTCAGTTACTCATCTCTAGAGATATTAATACATGGACCATGGTTCTGATGTGTGGCTGTTTGTGTCTGTGGGAAAATGCTCACAGAACCATCAAACAAACATTCCCAGCAACAAAAAGAAACATAGGATGTATCCTCTTAGATCTCTTAATATGTTTGGAACAGAATTGTTTGGATTTTATTGGATGGTAGTTAATCACTGCTCGCTGGGATTCATTCACATGTCTTACCACCTACCTCTCTCACAGTTGGCATGACGTGCAGATGAGCCCCAGTCTGCTCATTAACCACAGTGCAGTGAACTTGATTGGGATGCAGTGATGTTTTTCTTTGCATTGTACAACAAAGACCAATCACAGGCAGTTTTACAAATCGTAAAGGAAATCTGTGGTACAGTACTCCCAGTCCCCGGCTTTTATGAGACTATAAAGCAGTGAGTTTTATTCCAACCTCAGCCATCCTTTTGTGTCTGTCCTTATCACTTGCATCCCTGATCCCTGATTTGCAAATGACTCATCCTGTTCTCTGAGCCTTTTGGGTTCAACACATTCAGGTACTCTTAATTTTTTGTGCCTCAGGCAAATATGCAAATGAGCACATTTCTAATTGCACAGCATAAAATGTAATTGTGTGCTTTAAAACGCTGAATCTGAAGCCTTTTTTTTTCTTTAAGTCAATTCATTTAAATTCTCTTAATAAAGCAGAGGGAAGATTGGAAACTCTTAAGGCACAGATGAGTATTTTCATGAAAAGATATGGATCAAAGAGCAGGTCCTGCTGTTTGAAGCTTGATGCAGTCACTCTTCCTGTTTTAGAAAATTATAGCACACTCACTAAAAGCACTGGCTGAGGGGAGGCAGCAGCAGTGCCCCCTCCCCATCGCTGTCCCTCTCTGCGTCTCTGTCTAAATGTCTATGTCTGTACCTCTCTCGACAACAAAGACACAGCTCTCGTATCGCACACTTCCACCCGGAGGTGTGCGAGAAGTAAAGTGTCATTTGTAGATGACGTAGTTTGAAGTCAATACTCCTCAAAAATAGCAGAATTTTTAATTTCTTTGATTTGCTCTGTTTCAGTTTGAATCCCTTGATCAAGTGGAGTGCCGTCAGTCTACCCTGAAATAATTCGAAGTGGATGGAGGCGCAGAGCAGAGTGGGAGCTCTTGAGTCAGAGAGACTTTTCATAAAAAGCTTCCAGTGCAAACACTATGGCACAGAACAAAGAACAGACCCTGTCGTTTGAAGCTTGGCACAGTCCCTCTTCCTTTTTTTTTTTGGAAAATTGCAGACACACACACATACATGCACTATCCATCTCTCTCTTCCTCCCATTGCACCTTCTTTGCTATAAAGAGAGCATTGCTTGGAAAAAAGAACATCTTGATGTTTTACAGTTTGCCACAACACACCTTTCCTCTCTTTTACTAAATAAAAGGCAGTAGCTCTACATGAGACAACAGCCTTGTCCTTCCAATGTGTCATCATGTCCAAGCCCAAAGAAACAACTTTGACATGCTTCACCCTTCTATCTTGGGATGAAAGACAAGGAAAAATGTCTCGGCAGGTTAAATAAAGTGTACGACTGTCACTGTCAAAACACAGCATCACAAAGTTTTATCCAAAGTACACAAGTGCATCTATAAAGGGCTAGTGTGAAAGATTGACAGAGATTTATTGGCTGAATATGGCAGTAATTGAATGTAATATTAAGTATGTTTGTATTGCAGTAAGTAAGTATGTTTTAATGAATGTTTAATCACCTGAAAAGAAGAATAGTTGTGTTTTTGTTATCTTACCTGAGCCATCTACAGAGGGTGTGGATCATCTTCTAAGAAGGCTGCCATGTTTCTACAGTAGCCCAGAACAGACAAACCAAATACACACTCTAGATCCAGCCAAGATGTTTGCAGTCTGCAAGTTTAAATGCACAATATCTAAATTCTGCTGCCAGGAGTCTCTATTAAACAACCACCATAGAAGATGAAATCTGTTAGGTGAGGTAAAATTAAAGTTTTATTCATGTTATGTTGAGTCATGTGCACTTCCTTCCTTCCTCTCTCTCTGACGTATCTGAGGTATCCTGTGTTTTCCTGAAAATTATGGCAACTAGCTAGCAATGGTGAGCAGAAAACTTACCATTAACTTACATAAATTATGGATTTCAAAGGGGACATGTTCACTTCTAACAAACATGAAGTTGGCTCCACGCATACACATTCTGCTGTAGGGGAAAAAAACGCCCTGCCTTGTTTGCATCCCTTTGAACCAATCACAAATGTTTGGGTGGTGCTAAGAATGTAGTGACAGTGCTGCAGCAAATTAGAGTCGAGGGGAAACTTGTTTTAGTGGAACATTTGCCATTGGGAGGCAACCGCTGGCATTAAAATGTTTGCAAATCACTGCAAAAGAAAAGGTAACAGCTGTTAGCTTGCTTGCATACCATTAGTGTCCCAGGCACTAATTTGCTGTTTTCAGCATGTAAGTTGCAGCTCGGAGGTTGTTCTTGTTTACCAGGAGCTTGGAAAACATAGATAGCGGACACCATGATGCCATTTGAAGCAAGCAACCAGTCAGACGATCTCTGTGGCAAACACTTTATCATGAGTTAGTAAATGATGTTACTGAATAAATGACAGTGCTGATTTTGTCTGTGGCAGACAAGTCAATCAGAGAAGAGTCTTGATGATGGTGTAAGTAAAGTAAAAAAAACATGTTCCTACCATGAAACACCTGCTTTTAGAATGGAGTTGGTTTAGCAGTCTGTCCACTTTAAAAATCGCGAGAGCAGATGGTATTTTAATGCCAATAATTCACATAAATTAAGCATTGTAAATGAACCATGTAAACAGCATAAAGAAATGTAGTAAGTGGAGCTAAAAAAACTGTTTTCTACTTCCATTGGCTAATAGAAAAGTTAAGGTAAATCCAGGGCTGAATTTCACCACTCCCTCTGTAAGTTGTAATGAGATCTGTGCCCTTGAATGTAAGTATACAGCTCAACAAATTATAGAAGATATGTCTAGTGTTTTTATACATTTTAAATCAGAAATGTTACATATGAAACTTTACTTACTAACGCTCCAAGTAGTAAACCTAAACTGTGACCATTTTGCAATGTAAACCTCATGTGCAATACCACGTGAATTATGTCATGTGACAGGACTTAATGTAGTTAAAGTCTGGTAATCCTGTCACTTCTGGTACTCTCCACTGGTAATATATGTCGTTGTGGGAATAACTGGCAATCAGCCGGTTCTCTCGTTAAGGTATTTAGGCATTCACATTTCCCGTGAGTTTCAATGCCAATGTAGGTACAAGTTTGGAAGGGGAAAGTAAGCAAGGTGTTTGCAATCTGTAAACTCAGCATTAGATACCACAAAATCCCACACACTGGTCTTTTAAACCATTTTGGCAGCAAAGCTCCAAGTCTAAAGCATGTGCACGACTTGCTTTTCTCTTGATGTAGGAGGAAAACCCTGGAAAAATATAGAAGTTCTCAGAGACTTTGGCCAGTTTGTGTCCCACTCACAGACTGATAATTATCTCTCACAGAATTACTCTTTTGGTTGAGATTAACATGAATTTACAACTGGAGGGGAAAAAAACACTCTATTGGAGAGCTGTATGGGCTTTGATGATAATTTTTTTGGCCATCTGAATATCACCTTTGAATATCTAAAATGCTGTACGATGAATACATTAGTTACGATTAAAAAAACACATGGTGCCATTTATGTTATAAAATGTACTGTAATTATTTGAAGTGTTTCAGTATTTAAGAGCAAATCAGCAACATATTTTTGCAGCAATTAAGGCAGATTAACTGAGTTGCATAGCTTCAGCCTCAAGGCCTAAATTAAATCTCTCTAACAACATAACATTTTTAAAATATAATTATTTACTTAAAATGTGAACAATTATTTGATTTACATTTTGCACTGATGTTGTTAGTGCAATTATCATGATCTAAAAACATGAAAAGATGTAATTTCTTGCAAGCTGAAATAAAATAAAGTGAAATAAATGAAAACATTACCTCAAAATCTAAATGAATGTTTATCCCATACACATTTTTAAAGAACCCAAGTCAGCTGGTTGTAAGCTCTTTAAATTTTAATTTTACAGTAAATAATAGATTAAAGCAACAGTTTTCAATACCCTACTCAATATTAAAAACCTTTATATAAGCATGCGAAACATGGTGTTGGGATGAGGTGTCTCAACATGAGTGATGGTGCAGTAGTTAAAATACTTTGCTGCCTTGTCGACTGAGACCTGTACGCTGTAAATATTGATGAAAGGAGGTCATTATAAAAAGTGCAAAAATAGCATTTGTTCAGATCTTGATATTGATTACCATGTTAAGATGACCAATAGAAAGTAACAGCGGGGATTTGTTGCTTATCACAGACCAACTGTGGCTGCTGCTCTTGTATATAAAGATGCATGTATTTGATAGAATAAATCTCTCATGTCAGAGGAGCCAACAGATTATTTTATTATGCATGCACTATCAAATAAAACAGGTCACAGAGGTTGAAGGCAGTTATGAATTACATTGTATGTTCTGCTGTAATAATTTCCTTTACTTTATCATATTTCCTGAATTTGATAAATGAATAAAGTGATACCTAAAGTTTGAGTTCAGCAACTCTTTGTTGAACATGCTGAGGCTGCAGTTTGCTTATCAATACAGTCCTGTCTGCATATGTAATGAAGGAAAGTTTTACTCTATAGTTGAAGTTTTGGGTTGGATGTCTAATTAAGGCCCCAGAGAGAGTATACAATTTGGATTTTGAGTTGGCGAGTCAAAGGAAATTCTCCTTCTGTAGATATCGACCTTCTGAAGCAATCCAGTACAGCAACGTTGTTTGTGCAAACAGACTGGAATCCAAAGGTTATAAAATGGCCATGTTACTGGAGGGCTGTTGATCTGAAGTCTAGACAAGTTCAGAAAATCTTTAATATTCACATTCAACTCCAGCTGGAGTAGAAATGCCCTTAATCAATGTATTTAACCCCAAACTTCTCATGTGGTCAACAAGAGAAAACCGTGTTTGGACTGGGCAGCTGTGAGTGTGAAGGAAGCTGTGGTTAAAGAGGATGTTCGGATCAGAAAGGCAGCAATACCATGATGTGAAAATACCTAGTTAAAAGTAAACATCTTGTTTATAAACATTATTTTTTTAACAGCAAAATGGACTTACATATCAAAAGTAGAAAATTCACTGTGAAGCTTGGCCCCTTTACAAGCATGACATTGTTAAAGGGATAATTTGGCATTTTTTATGTGGCTGCCCAATCAGTGTTGATGGTAAATGTAGTCAATTGAAGCAATAAATTCCTCAGTGTGTGTTATACTGACCAAAAAAACTCTGCTGAGTTTCTTCCACACCCATATTGCCGTGTTATCACCAGCCTTGCCTGCCCCTCATGCCCCTCAGCAACTCATACATGCTACTCCTTAATGTACTGGGCTTTCAGTAACTTTAATATAACCCCATCCGTGTCAGGGGATGCAGTATATAGAGCGGGAAAGTCAGTGTACAGAGGTGGTGGGGTTGTTGGATGGGTCAAACAAAGACAGGACTTTCACCCAGGAAGCCTGTTTTTGTGTTCTGTGCTGTGTTGTGCTATGGCCTATTCAGTGATTGTTATTGTTATTTACATGACAACGCCTGAGTGCAACACAGGCCATTTGTTATGGCAGTAAATATTAAGCTTAAACTAATGAAAATGAAGGATGCCAAACAAAACTTGTCATCAGGAAAGTATAAAACTGGCGAAAACCATGCAGGGAAATCGGCAGCATGGAGGCATTTTGATTTGGCCGTCAATGCAGGTGACAATGAAGCAGTTGGTTTTGTGAAATGTAAAATGTTTGGGACTTTGATGAGATATGACAGCAGGAAGAATACAGCCTTGCAGCAAAATTTGGACAGAGGGTGCAGGATGTCTACAGCTGCAGGTGTTTTGTAGACTGCTATTACTGGCTCCACTACAACCTCCTCAAAGAAAATCACACAGCAGACCAAAGCAAAGGTCACAGAGAGGTGTGTGGCATACTGCTGCAAAGATATAAGACCATCGCAGGAGACAGTTTTATGGAGTTAGCTCAAGAGCTTATTAACACTGGTGCTGCATATGGTCCTGTGTCAGCAAGGGATGTACTGCCAGAGCCCACATCTGTGTCCTGATGGTGCCACGAGCTGGCCGCAGAGACAGGTAAGCAGCTGATCAAGCAGCTAAATGAAATATTTAGTGATGTGAATGCAATCGGAATGACCACTGACATTTGGACAGAAGATTACCACAAATTAAGCTACATGACAATCACATGACATTTTGTGACATAGGAATTCAACAGCACTGTTTCCACCAGAAGATGCTAAAACGGGTGGGTTTGATCAGAAAAATGTGGCCCAAGCTACACTCTGCTCTGTATAATGAAGTTGGTTTACCTTACCTTAGCTTGTGCATCAGTATAAGACTAAATATGTTGGCATTTGACCACGTGAGATGAAAATGGGTTAGACATATGCTCTGCTGCACCTGTAACCACATCTGCGATGTCATGGTTTTACTGACACACTCTGGAGCAGACTTCTACTCACTCCAGCAAGGTCAGAAATTAAACTCACTGAAGGTCAATATTTTTGTGATTTGACTGATGCAAACCATGTCAAGATACAGTCACAACAGCAGGTACAATCAACACCACCAACAACAAACAAACAGTCCAGCCCATAATAGCCAACAACTGTCTGTGTTCAAAGGAAGCGCCTGCCCCACAGAGCCAACTGGAACAGACTGTGCGGATGTCTGGCGCTTCATATAGGCAATGAAATGACAAAAAATGACAACATGCAGTATTTATGAGTAATATTAAGCCAGAACAGGGAAATTACATTGTTAAATAGTTGTCATTTGCTTTGTTTGTATAAACTGCTTTTCCGCCATAGCAGTTTTTTGACTTTTTTATATGCACAAGTATAGTTTCAAGAAGGCAAAAAAGCGCTAATCTATTTATGCTTCAATTGCTCTGAAAATATTCCTTTTCTGTAGTACTGTTATCAAATTTGACTAGGTTAGACTAAATGCTGCGCTTCCATTGAGTTTTCCAGCGAAGACGTCCCAGCTATAGGTCATCTGCAGGCAACTGTTTACAAAATATATTTAGGTAGAAATCAAAACCTTCTATTTCAGTGTGCACAAGCTTCTATTACTATCAGTACCAGTAGCACTTATAGTAATTCTAGCTCTTGGAAAAAAAAAAAAAAAAAAACTCTGAGTTTTACCTTTCAAAAGAGACTATTCGTGTACTCCAAATGGTTCAAGAACAAATTTCAGTTTACTTTGGGAATGCCTGGGATAGGTGTTTTAGGCTAATTTTACTTGAATTTATAGGATAGGGACTGTTTGAAGTGCCCCAGTACAGTACCATGTTTGTTTATGCATGCAGAATGATAAAAATCAAAGCACATCTTCACAAACAACTAGAAATAACTCTAGCTCTGGCGCTCTGACTCAAACATTTGTGCCTGTTTTGCTCCATTTCTTCTTCTTTATGTTTTTATCCTCTACATCTCTTCAGGCCCCCAACAGCTTTTCTCATTTCCCAGCCTGTGACCCCTCGTGAACCTCCCTTCTCCACCCCGTCCCATCCTTCCTCCTCACTGTCCCAAAGTATCTTTTCTCCACCTCTTCCTTGCTCCTCGTTTTTCTTTCCCCCTTTCCATTTGCCCTCAAGTGTGAAATGAGAGCGCAATGAGTTGACTTTGAGAGCGGAGGGGATGAGAGCGAGTGGTCTGTCACAGGAGAATGATCTTAACAGGCCTGTCCACCCCCAAATCCCCGACCTCGTCCACCACCACCCATCGACCAGCAAGACACACACACACTCACTCACACAACTTGGTTCATCGGTCACAGAAAATTCTGCAGTGACACTGGGGCCATGGGTTGGTTGGTTATTGATCACAATCAAACCAACCATCCAGGCAGCTGGAGGAGTCGCTGGTACAGTAGGCCCTGCATATCACTGAGATTCCCTGATAAAGATGGCAGTGAACAATGCATAAGCACACACACAAACACACTCATACAAACCCTGCATGGAATTATCCGTGCATGCACACACACATCAACAATTCCATCAAGGCTTCTCTCCATTTTCAAATTGGTTTACCCTCCTGACTAAAGCTCCAGTACACTCACACAAAATGATAACTAGAAGTAATTGGATTTTAAGGAGAAACAATTTCCTTAAGGTTGTCTCTGCGATGCAATTGCTGAATCTAAAGCAGTAATAAATATTGATATAAAGTGCTGATATAATATGTAAAGTCATAAGATGTGAATAATGCAGGTTGGCAGCGAAATCCAAGGAAGAGCAAAAGTAAACAAGCCTGGCTCCAGTTTCAAGCTCGCCACCTGTTGTGTCTGCAGAACTAATCAATACACCTGCTTGAGGTCTCAAACCCAATTAATCAATTACACATGAATAGTTTACAATATTTGGCAGTTTCTATGCTCCGCTGGTAACAGGATATGGGTATATCTGTCTCTGCCTCACGTACACGTACACACAAAAGTGACATCACTGAGGACAGATGCATTCCTCAACCCTGACAGATACATGGCACTAGTGTCAAAAGGCTAATTCGCTTTTAGACAAAAGAAATAAAGAAGAAAGGAAGAGAGAGCAAAGAAAATAGAGGAGAGAAGCCAAGAGCAGGAAGGAAAGCAAGAGATAACACACTGCAGGTCATTTTTGCCTTTTCATATTCATTTTATATGGATCTTACAGAAATCAAACTTCTATCATACTCTATAAAATGTAATGTTCCTTGTATTGTGCAAAGTGTAAAATACCAAGCTTTCTACTGTGTACTTTGAAATGTGAGGCTTTAATTTGGTGTGTTAGGTAACTGCCATTAGAAATGACATAAAGTAACAGATAAATAAGGTTGGCTGTAATAAATGATTCCTACAGAGCCCTCATTTTGTTAATATATAGCTTGTTTACAGCTCAGTGACATAAATTGGACAGCAAACAATTCAGAGTAAGATATGGTTATTAAAGTTTTATGGAATCATTTGTCTTTGTTTCAGTCAACAAATTATGTTATGGTGGCATAGATGAGGACTGGGGATGACACTACTTGTCATTACTTACACTAACTGTTTGGCAACTCAAACTTACTTCAGAAAAATAATCTCACCACAATTTTCACTATCTGATCTGGATGTTTTGATCCTAACATATTACCTTCCTCAATAGATGGAGTTGGTCATGGAATTGCAGATGTTTAAATAACAGTTTTCCTAAGCACTTTCAGAAATTCTCATCCATGTTGGCTTTGAAGTTGAGATAGAAAGTTCATTCTTGGTCAACATCAACAACAACAACAAAAAACAATGTTACCACAAGGTTAAAGGTCGACTTCCGTTTCCAAGGTCAAGAATGAACTTTCAATGTCAAATTTAAAGCCACTATGGGTCCTAAGATGACTTTCATTTAAATAAATGTCTGTGAGCTGGTAGGATGTAAACATGGCTTTGATCTCGCAATATTTCCACATGTGCGTCCATTAAGAGATATACAAAGTCTTGTGAGATCAACGCCATGTTTACATCCTACCGGCTACATGCTACAGTTGACATTTCAGCTAAAAACATGGTGTAAATGGCGTCTTTTGCAGTTAAATTTTAATGTCGCGGCTCGCGGACACTTGGATTACACCACATAAGCAGGATGGAGACATTTTGTGTTTGTTTTGTGTTCTTTTTTTTAACATTTTATCCATGGTCACCATTCACTGCCATTGTACTGGATTTAGCTGCAACCCTGTTTTCTGCTGAAACTCCAGGATTGTTTTGTAAACTGAAGATCTTCACCCATCCTCACATCGGCATAGGGGTGAGTACATACTGAGTTGGTTATCATGTAAAGTGGAATATCGCTTTAAATCTTCGTGGGTTCAGTGAGGTCCAAGATTGCCGCTAATGCTAACATTTCCTACTGCTGCAGCCTCACATTAAAAGCTTTTGACTGGTGAAACGTGAGTTCACTTTTATTATGAAGCAGTCACAGGAAATGCAATGTGTTTTACAGTGAGATCAGCACTTATTGCTATTGTGTGTTTGACAGCAGATCATTTTGAAATAATGCAGGGAGTAATGGCACAAGAAGGAGCAGCCGCAGTGAGCTGTTGGGTGCAGGCACAAGCTTGCAAACCTCCAAATTCTCAGCAAGGTGACCAACTCCTTTCACTGTGCCCTGCTGTTGACAGACTCATGCTGTGTGCACCATAAAATCAGAACCCAGTTGCTCACAGAGTGGCAGAAAAAGGCCACTTATGCCTGTCTCCTTTATCAAAATGACAATAGTTTGCTTTGCTGCCCCCAGAAGCCTGTGACCTGTCATATTAAACTGCATTTGCTGTTAACAGCAGTAACTATAGTACAGGTGTCACCAAATCAACCAGGGCTGAAACTTAGAGACTGCCACTTAAAAGTGCTCAGAATAATGGAAATTTGAACATTTATGAATCACAGAGAACTTGGTAAACTCCATCTACTGAAGAACATCAGATGAGCCGTGGAATTTTGTGTTCACTGCTGTTTCCAAGGTCAATATTGGACTTCAAGTCTCAACTCAAACACAGACTTGATTTCCTGACTCATCAAAAAGTCTGGTGTGTTTGTGTCACAGCCTATTGTGTGAAAATGGCTACTGAGGGACTGCTAAATAGACCCATGATTGGCAGGTTTACATCACATTATCCAGTTTATTTTTATTTCATCCATGCCATTGCCATTGTCAGAGAACATATTGCATCACCACTCATTTCATTAGTCCTATCAATCATAAGAAATACAGCTGTACCTGTGTGGGATTATACAATACATTGGTTAAAAATGTATACCCAGAAAGTCCACATTGGACATGGCTATTGGCAGTAGATGATTTTAGGAGGGATGAGTGGGGATGCAAGCCCCCTTGTTAGCAAAATGACCAAAATTTATCCTCCTTGTTAAAGCTGCTGTTGATAACTTCAATAAAAATATCTTTTTGACATATTTGTTGAAACTGTCTCTATTTCCTGACAGTAGCACATGAGACAGATAATATGTGAAAAAATCAGGGTCCTCTGGTTCCTCCTCGTGCTTCTAATTGCATTTGCAACCACGCCTGAATGGAAACAACCAATCAGAGCCAGCCTCCAACCCAACACATTTATGTTTAATGACCTGGGATTTAGACTCAACATTCAATCCGACCCAAAACTTCAGTATTTGACTGACTAGACTCAATAATCAATTTAAGCCAAAGTGTCAGTATTTGATGACCTGGGAATGAGTCAAATACTGACGATTTGGGTTGGAAGCTAGCTCTGATTGGTTGTCTTCATTCAGGCATGGTGGATTCTTGCAATTACCATTAAGAACACTTTTTCACATATAAACTGTCTTATGTGCTACGTCAAGATATAGTGAACTATGACAAAGGTTACCAACTGTAGTTTTAATCTGTGATACCCCTCTCCATCCCCTGACAGACAGAGTAAAGGAGCAGAGGGGGATGTTTCACTTAATGTGTTTGTCTATTCTGCCTGACTAAGTGATCCTTTATCTGACTGAGATTTGTGCAAGAATATAGTTAGATGCACCATAACTATACTTTGTATTGATAAATCTATGACACTGTCCATGGTGCTGAAGTAGCAAATGAATTTGTAATTGCACCTTTTTCTCTCAGTCCCACCCTTCTGTCAGTTTTGTCTTGGATCTAACATACTTTCTAAACCAGGGGTCTTAAACTGCGGCCTTTGACTGCCTAAAACCTGGTCAAAAGTCTTTGGCACAATTGGTCTGTCTGCACAAGATAGCAACCACCATGTTTGGCTGAAGCACACATGTCTCCACAGGCACAAAACACCTTCATTTATGTTACTGTATGTCTCTTCCCTACGCAGGAGTGTGGTTTAGTAAAGTGTCATTTGAACATATTTTCTCTTTGCAATAATGTGTAAATATTGAAGTAGTGGGTGTGTGTCTTGCACTTGACTGAGGTGCGCACACACCTCTCCACAATCAAAAAACACCTTTCATTTATGTTAAACAGCATGCAAATGTGTGTGTAAAATTATTCTCACTAATAAGGAATCAGGAATTATTATAATTATAAAGCCTAATAAATCTCAATAGACCTGCAAATTGCGCATGGGACGGGATCACAGCTGTCAGATTGTCTTTAACAGATCAGTCAGCATGACAGCTGGAGCAGCTGTAGTGTTTGTGTCTGCATGTTTATTGGGATCCAAAAAAAAAAAGTGTAGCCCATGGAATTATGCCACACAGGACACATTTACTCCAGGGGTTCTTTGAGCTTCGCATTTATTGCTGACCACATTTGCAACAGGTCATTAACAGAGTGTATAAACAACTCAGTCCTTCTGAGCAAACAGCTCTTGTCTGTTTACAGTTTGTGGCAAACTGACCAAAGATAAAGTAAAAGGAAAATAAAATAAAAACAAAATAAAATATGGCAGTAGACTATAGCTAATGACAATAAAAAAATAAATAAAATCTGTTAAATATAATTTTTTTTTACAACCATAAACCATAACCACAAGTACACAAAAATAACCAAACTCACGTGGGACTTTCTGGAGATTGCGCAACTTAACACACTGTCAGTAACCTAACCTACAAACAGAGTTAAAAACAATGTAAACCCTATGCACTTCTCTAGTAACAGAGTAAAATTGAAGTGTGGCTTTATGCGCGCTGACATTACCATGCACTAGTAGTGCCTAAATCAAACCATCTCGTTAAAATATCAACATATTATGTCCTTTTACATGTTACAAGATATACATCTATTTACCTACTACGTCACATGATGCAACCATCCACCCTGCACATCTCCTGGTTGTCCGCAAGTAAACAGGACAAACAACGAGGTGAGGTAACAATAACATTACTCAATGCTGCTGCGTTGTGACCAAAGTCTGCAATAACAAATAAGTCTGTGACAGCGCACTTGCAATCTGTTTGTATTACTTTTTGCAGGTATTAATGTAAAATAAACTATTAACACATGAAGCCTGCTTTGGAGACACCCTGCCATCTCTATATATTGCACACTCTTGCACTTTTACTTCTCGAGCCAGGAGATCTGTCCCCTCACTTGAAAATATTTTCCTGGTAAATCCAATGTCAGGTTGCCACTGCTTGCGCTCCCGGTGCACCTGCTTCTTAAAGGTGATGAGAGCTGATTTTCTGATTGGTTCATTGCAAGTTCGCCCTAAACTCCCCCATGAATTAATCGAGGTGCTTGGGCACAGCTGATAGGTTTATCCTGCTGTGTGCTACTGGTGCAAGGGTCAGGACAAGACAAGATACCTCTGTGCCCCTGGCGCAAGATGGCAAAGGTGGATTAGGACACACCTTGAATAAATCCAGAGAAGAATAGCTTTTTCAACAATATGTCTTTATCGGCAAACAAAGTGACAGAGTGTCTTAGCCAGTTTTCAAGTGACATTTATGATCAGTTATGTGCCAAAGCTTTAATTTTATTGCATACTCTTAACGCCTCTATTCTCAAACCGTGGTACATATACCACTGGGGGTACGTGAACTCTCTCTAGTGGTATATGGAGGAATGCCATAAATATTTGAAAATGAAATAAAGTAATTTACAATACTGCCTGTAGCTGAATAGGATAGGCCTACATTGCTATATCTGAATATTGGTCATAATGGTTGTGCCTGGAGAGCACAATATCTTTTGAGGTGGTACACGGTGTAAAAAGTTTGAGAAACACTGCTCTATTTTGATGAAGACACAGACAAAAGTGACAATGCTCAGCTGGGCATTTTCATCAGGGGGACTCATGACAAATTCAAGTGACAGTAGAGTTGCAGTATAGTATGATGAAATATGTGAGTAGTAAAGGAAACAAGTAGATTTTCAGAATTATTGCGCTTCCTTGCAGTACTTGAATGTTGAACTGTCCACCCAATTAGATAACAATACTATCAGTGGCCCCAAGCCAGTTTGAGTTTGAGACCGCTGCTCCAAACTGTATAGCTACTGTTTGAAATATGAAACAAACTGGGTTATTTCAAAGAGCCACCTTCTCATCACTAGGCTGCTCCCTCTGGACAACCTCTCTTATTAAATATTAACAAATTGTGCACTGGTTATTGGTATCATGCTGACCTGCAAACCGTGGCCAAGAAATATATTATGGACAAAAAACAATCAATGTGATCATTATCGTTCATCTCTCACAGGAATTCCTCTGTTCACCTGCTGATCCTTGGAGGAGTCAGAGGTCGAATGTTTTGTTGAGTGATATTTTTACATTAACAGGGCAGTAGAGTACAGATATTTACAGCAGTGTAAATCAACAGTTGAGCAACCACCTTACTAACTGTTAATCTTATCGTCCAAACAATGCTATAAATGCTGAAGCAGTAACATCTCAGAACTAACACTTTACTTTTATTTGTCTTGCTGGCGTTTTGACAGAGGCAGGAGACATTTTGGGAATGTCTCCTGCCTCTGTCTTTTGCAGAATGTTAATAAAAGCATAAATCCTGATATAATCAACATTACAACAACAATGAAGAACCAGTGACGGCAGTCACAGAAAGAGACAAGAAGGTAGAATTAAAAAAAAATCTTAGCCAGCATCATTCCATAAGATATCAGATTAAAATAAAACTTACATTTTTAGACCAAAGAATCTATTTTTGATTGATCTTTAATTTCTTCAAACCTGTCAACCTCTTGACTCTGTCTAGGGAGCTGGTTTAAAAATACTTTACTTTTCTTCTGTTTCTTTCCGGCCTGTCTCTGCTCACTTTCCTTCACTCAGTCCCATCTGATTTTGTCAGGACTTTGATAATCTGAATAATCAGATGAGCTGGGACTTTGAGCCAGCCTTGAAATAAGGCTATGCCAATTCAGCCAGTAAATCAGTTTAACACAACTGTGAAGAGCAACAACTCAACAGTAAAGTCTGCTCATATCACAGGAGAGGGTGAGTGTGATCTGCAGAACAAAGGATAAAATATATGAAAACTGAGACAGAATTGTGTTATAAGTTTGAAGTAACATAATTGTATTAAAAAAGACATGAAATTTGATTTTCATTTGATAGGAAAGATACATAAAGACAGTTTGACATGATCTGCCCCGCTGCCGCCCGCGCTGAGTACCTCAAGTCCATACTACAGTGCTTTCTGTGAACAAACATATTGTGTAGTCCAGCTTTTAATGAAGTTTAGAGACCCCAGGGGTCTCTTCCTGCAGGAAAGAGGGTTGGAGAGTTGAATTCTTATTATTGTGGTATCTGTTAACTGCAGTGATGTGTGGTCAGGGTAGGAAATGCCTGACCAAAGCTAAAATGAAAAGTTGTATAATTGTATCTATTTAGCATTTCTTAATAATCAACTTCATAATATTATGATATTTATTTATTTCAGTTTTAATCACCAATAATTTGTTGCAGGATTACAAATAACATCACAAATGGAAAACCAACACCTGACCTGCAGGATCTTACCCAGCGGAGGGGGCAAAATATTCCATGAATTTTTCAGACAGACTGGTATCAAATGAAGCACTGGCTATGTGCCTGTCCTGAACAATTCATCCATGTCCCCTCTCTTTAAAATCGATGCAATGGTAAAAGAAAACAGGGAAATCTTAAAAAGTGTCATTGATGAAATAACCGAACCTAATAATTTCTCACAAAATGTCTTGTCACAATGACTCACTCTTTCTCTAGATTGGCCTTTATTGTGTATAACCTGTTGTCTAGACCACATATGTCAAATCAGCATCACGCTTGTGTGACAACAGCGTTCATGCCACACTGAAGCATCTGTCGATATAGGCTCTGTATTACCCATGCATTTCAAAGCATCAGCAGCAAATTACCTGAGCCAGCATCATTTGCTGATGAAGATTTGCTTGGATCGGTTCTCTTTTCGTTTTCCACTGGTAAAATTTATGAATGATAATCTGGCACTTTTTTGGTATCAAAGGGCGCAATCTTTTTACACTTAAAAATACACTATTAAGTGTCTACAATCAGCAGAAGTGCTTTCATGGTGTATTATTAATATTCAGTCCCTCCAAGTAGTTGCGACATTGCAATTGCAATAATTAACGCAAATACCACCAATCCCTGTGAATTCTGCATGATTTTGCGGTTTTGGCCAATCTCTGCAATTTTTCTGCAAATTTGACTGTTGATTGTAGCTTTGTATGAGTTTCACCAATTACAGCAGTTCCCCCCAACATCATACATGTACATCTCATGAATCAACTTGGTGTTTTATTAGCATTATTATTACCATTATTTGTCACAGATACTGAAAGGAACACATGGTTTGTCATTGTTTAAAAATTTTAGCTTTTTTGTGGAATAAAAGAAGGAAAGTTTTTTTTGGAATGATGATGTGCACATGTTACCAGAATACCTCAGCATGTCAGCTACATGCAAAATATGTAGCTATTTAGTGATTATCCCTTTTTTGAGACTCAGGTTCATCAGTGGTGATCTCTCAAGAGCGTTTTCTTTCTTCCAAATTGTTTCCATACATCCTCTAAACTGAGTGAAAGCTTAAAAGTTTTGGATAGGGGAGATAGCTATTACTGGTTTGCCACAGCAGCATATGTTTCATAAGACCTAACAATGGGCAAAATCTGGCTTGGTGAAAGCTTTTTATTAGCACAAACACTCCTTTAATTTTTTACATCTGTTAGCTGTTTCAGCTGTTTGCACTCAATGCTGTTTATATTTGTCTCAATTAGAAACACCAGCAGTTTCCTTTTAAATTGACAAGAGGTAACAATGATTGATATGTGCAGTGGTCTAGGGATGAATCTAAGTGAGCCTTTTTAAACCTGTGCCATCATGATTTTAAGCACTGATTGTTGTAGTATCATGCTTAAAAGCAAAGAAAAATTATACTGTGATGAATTCAAGCCAAAAATCCTAATGTATTAAACTTGGCTGGGTATTCTGTGGCAGAGGGCATTTAAAAGACTACTTTGAAATGTCACTTTAATAATGCCTGTCTTGTAAATGGTTGTTTCAAGTTCTGCTGTATGGTCTGACTTTGTTTAATAATGCATGCATGAGTTAATAGATTTAACACCGAAAAATGGGAGCACATCGCAACATCCATAGCCTATTTGTGAGAGAAAAGCAACGTGAGCATGCGATCTCTGGTTACTTCTCTCTCTTTATCCTCCTGAGCTGGTGAGGAAGAGAAGATAAGATCCAATGTGACAAGCAATGGAAGCCAAGAATATAAAAGTAATCCAAGATTACAGATGAGAGAAAAGGGAGAAGATGACTGAGTCATGGATAAGATGAAAGTATTGTTAAGGAAGCATTCTCATGAGGGATCTGCAGGCAGAGGAACAAGGAGAGTGATGGTGGATGGCAGTAGAGTGAAAAACAATGGAGCAATGAAAGAAGTCCTCCGGCATGTGTGTTGTGTAATTGTTTAGGTATTGCATACAGATTATTGCCTCAACATGTCAGCTTATATTTTGAGGAGGTGTGAGCCTTTACACTGTGCATGCAATACATGTACTGCACAGTATGTGCATGTATAAATAAACACAATTTACAGTAATGCACCAGTGTATAAGTGTGTGTTTGTGTGTGTCTAAAACATAATTTTCCATATCCAATAACTCAGGTGAAGAGCACTGTTATTATTTTTCCGCCGATTTACTTTTCTTATTGCCATCCCCTTATATGCACCTTATGAATACAGATCACAGCTGATTGCACTTTCAAGTTGCAAACTTAGGCATGCATGTAAATAGAGTCAGTCATAAGGAAGATATATTCATAGATTTAAGGACCAAGATGGAGAATATGCACTGAATAATACTTATGAGGGAAAATAGGGTGAAATAGTAGGGACAAAGGCAGCAGAATGACTTGTTTTTTTTATTAACCCACATTTTTTCCTTTTTAAATCACATCTACAGTATATGAATTATGAATGCACTGCTCTGCATAAAATGATGCTTTCTGGAGAACAACTGAATGTACTTGAAATGTATAGAACACTCAGTGAGAAATCCCCGAGGGCTCTCTAAAGGTCTGTTTTCTGCCGTACAGTTTCTTATCAAAGGAAGGTTGAGGTTTATATACGCCTTAGACACGGATCATTTCCCTTCACAGTTATTTTAAATCCTGTTTCTAAATACACAGTGATCTGCAGGTGTATTCCGCTGTGAATATGAAGTTTGCAGAATTCCCACAGTAACTATTTTTAAATGTGTGTGTGTTCTAAGACTTTCTCCTCACCTGAATACATCTACAGAACACTGCTCACTGTCGAAGGATTTTTTTTTTCGTATGTGCTTCTGCATATCTAGTAACCCTGAAGTTTAGGGTAAAATATTAAAATACTTCTTTTGTACAAAGGCAAACCAGAAAAAATGTAAATCAGGCTACATACATATACCATGTTATCGTGCAGAGACCTCCAAATTATTTATCCATTTTTGTTTACGGAAAGGAGGGTAAAAATGAAAGTGGTGGGATGATGGGGTTAAGTACACAGCAGGGGTCCAGATGAAGTTGTAGCAGAGGGTTAGTGCCGTGTGCATGTGTGTGCAAGCACATAAAAGTGTATATCACAAGTACATGAACAAGCCGTGGATTAAACATCAAACAGTGACAAGATTAGTGCGCAGCATCAGCATCCTCTTCACAGCACAATCAGTGCTTCATGCCAAATACAGTCATTTTACAGTAACATGTAATACTGTGGCCTATACTGGAGAGTGGAGGGGGTTATATCCATTAATCATTAATCAGACCATGGCTTCTAACTGTGAGGAAGCTGGGGTGCTTGAAGTGTAATGCTCCTCCATTTGCAATAATGTCTTAACATAATAATATGATATAATTTATTCTTAAAATCTATTAATCTCTTTGAGTTTGCCTTTATATTGTCAGTTTGCTTTTAATAGCTAAGTGTGTTTCTTTCCATCCCATGGCATTGTTCCAATAAAATTAATCACCTCCCCTTGAACCTATATATCATATGGAAGCGTATTAGGACTAGACATAAGGGAATAAAGAGCGGAGGAAGACTTTTAAAAAACTATGCATTTCAGGAACAAAGTCACAATGTTGAGAATAAAGTCAGACTTTCATTATTAGTGCTAAGCACAAGAAGAAAAAAAAACAGTGGGGGAAGAAATCTTTATTTTGCATTTTGAGAATAAATCAAAATGTTGAGAATGAAGTTGAAATACCATGTAAAAAATAAAGCTGAAATGGTAATTCAACTTTATTCATGACATTTTGACTTTATTCTTGACATTTCAACTTCATGCAGTGCAAAATTACAAAAAAAAAAAATCTTCCTCCTCTATTTTTCCCTTAATGTGGCCCTAATTCTCTGCTGTGTTTATTTTATATTTACAACTTCACAGTAGATTAATAAATCAGGATAAAAAAGCCAGAGGGGAGATGGAAGAAAATGCATCAGGGGAAGTGAATAGGAAAAGATGAAGAAGAAGCAAGAAGAAGAAGGAGAAGGAAGAGGAAAAAGCAACAACTGAAAGAGAAGTAGGAAAAAGTTATCTGACCAACAGACTATCTCTCTTTCTCTCAAAGGAACAACAATTGAGTTTGAATCCAGTGGGCTAAAGTTTTATTGAAAATATAAAGCAACTGCGCATTTTCCAGAAATCTCATCCAGAACAACATAGAGATAGAACCAGATAAAGTGTGATGATGGTGGTGATGAGACTAAATAGAAAAGTAAAAGCAAATCACCTGTCAAATCAAATATTATTGTAAGCTGAAAATATGTTTAATCTGTCAGGCCTGAACTTGCCAAGAAACCTGTAATAATCTTCTCAAAAGTTATCTTGATTAATACTGGTCTGCACTATCATCTCCATGCTGAGATGCTCACGTTTTTCATGTCCATCTACAGTCTCCTCCAACAGTCCACAGCCAGAGCTCTGTCAGTCTGTGAATCACCACCCGCGGCTTGTGGCGTCAGATCTCGAACTCAAAGACACACCGGACCTCTGAGCAGAATTCAAGCCTGTGAGTCTTGAACTCGGGGCCAACTGAAGTGAAGGTACATCTTCAGATGTAATATGCTTCGCTTTGGTGCACACACTGTGACTATTAAGTTGATCTCCAGGTGCTTCATTTACATTTGATGGGCTTGGGCTTTTTCCTGGAGTTGTGGGAGATGTCCATAAATGAATCATTTTTATAACAGTTTGAAATGTGTCTTCCAGCAAGCCAAAAGCAAAATGACACAAAAAACATCACAGATGAATAACAAACAATTTCTGAGCAGCACTAAATAGGCTGGTTTGCTTGAATATCAAACACAACAACCCTTTGAGAACAGATGTAAATCACTGCTGTGCGCTCAAGCAAAATGCTTCATTTTGAAATCTTTTGAACCGGGAACTAGGATGAATAACTCTGAAGATAATTTGTTCTCAAATTATGTTTTAATAGTTCAGGTTATTTGCACAAATAAAAATGACCACAACTGCCTATCTTCTCAATGATTTTATTGTCCCATGAGATGTAATCTTACTCAAGTTTTGAGATCAAAACTGGTTTGTTTATGAGATAAAAAAAAATGTATTCAACATACCTTTTTTTAAACATAATGAATACAAAAATTTATTAACAAACTCAAAGTGATTATAGAATGTCAAGTCTGTTTGGAAGTACAGATTAATGTAAACAACTGGACACAAACTTTTTATATATTTTTTTTATATTTTATGCCTTGTTTATGTGGACTTGCTACGTACCACAAACCTTGCTGTTACTGTGTAATTACAGAGTATGAATGGTAGAATAGTGAAGACAATACAGCCCACAACCCTAATATTATTGTTTACTTACAGTGTAAGAATGGGAGAGTCATGGATATTTTATAATACAACCAGTACCCCTAATATTACTGTATAATGACAGGGTAAGAGTTGGAGAACAGTGTGGATAATTTCTAATACAGCCCACACCCCTAATTTTACTGTTTAATTATAGGGTAACAAAAAGAGAACAGTGGACACCTTTCATCGCAGCCTGCACCCCTAATATATCTGTGTAATTACAGAGGAAGAATGGGAGATCAGTGCATATTTTATAATACAACCCACACCCCTAAGATTATTGTGCACTTACTAGGGCTGGGAATCATTTTAAAATTTACATTACCCAAAGGATTAAATGCAGGTATAATTTTACTGGATCACTGTACTGGGTACTGGGTTATTTCAATCGACACCTTAAAGGTACTGAGTAGCTATACCCAGCCCTAGTAATTACATGGTAAGAAAGTGAGAACGGTGAATAACTAATAATACAAACAACCCATAATATTATTGTTTAATTACACAGTAAGAAAAAGAGAATGGTGGAAACTTTATAATACAGCCCACACCTGAATATTACTGTGTAATTGCAGGGTAAAAAGAGCACAGCAGTGGATTTTTTTTTCTATAACAGGCCGCACTAATATTACAGTATGATTACAGGATAAGAACAGGAGAACAGTGGATACTTTATAATACAGTCTGCACCCCTAATATTACTGTGTCTTACAGGGTAACAACAGGGAAACAGTGGATACTTAGACTTACATTACAGCACACAGCCCTAACATTACTGTTTAACTCATTTCATATCTGTGCATTTCTTTTACACAGGCTGACAGAAGGTGACTGGGCATCATTTTACCAGGTCAGAATCATTTACACACAGTTTTTCTGATTCACACCCTGCAAACCCTCACAGTCTTTGGACCCCTCCTCAATATTTTGTACTAAACCTTACTACTGTCATCATTTATTACCATGCTATTTATTATGACCTGATCAGGTATTGGCCATACTAGATAATCTACAATGTCTGCATGACCCTGTGAACTTTAGCTCTTGCTCTATATGACCACAAAAATACGACATATCCTCCTAATGTATTCCACAGGTCTCATTCCACTCTGTGAAGTGTCTTCACAATGCACTGGGCCAACACTCAATCTATCACACTCTACACATCAGTTTACAGCTTGAATTATAATATATGTTCTGCTACTTAAACAGAGCTATAAAAATTTGAAGGTAAATATTAAACATCTGCCAAAACTTTTCTGTTAACTGTTCCATAAAGCCTGTTTTGCAGCTGCTGCTCATTCCACTAAATCTGACAGCACTCTTCAACATCTGCTGTTTCATATCCTGATTTATATTCTTATTGGTTTCACCTTTTACCAGCTGCAAGTTATTATCATTTACAGGTTGGCCAACTTCATTGCTCACATCCTTGAATGGACCCCATATATGAATGTTTACTATGTATGCTCTACTGCATGGCCATTTGTTGCCATTTAGACTCTGAACTGTTGGACTGAGACGGTGCTGTACAGAAAGTGTTGATTGGTCTTTAAATTTTCATGTAACTCCCTGACTCGCAGCATCTGTTTGCATTTATTTAATTTAGCCTCCAGAGTGACCATGGTTGCAGCATCCTTAAACCTCCAGGCCATGATTCAACCAACGTGTTCTCATACCTGAAACAAAAAAATAGGTTTGTCATCCTTCTGAATAACCCATATAACTGAAACAGAGTCTCACAGCAGTTCATGAAATGTTCACGAAAGCATGACTTCAAACCAATTTAGAGTATTATCCCTTTCAAATTAAAGTTCCTGGTTAGATTTAGGAAAATATCATGGTAAGGGTTAAAATAACTGATTCCTAAAAAGAATTAGGACCTGCTCCCTTCATGGACTTTCTCCCTCATTATACTGTCTTTATTACTTTGAATGGTGTGCTGGCTGTTTTGAAAAATATTGACAACTCGTGTCCACCTGCACACATCTACAGATCATATCTTGGAATTGTTTCACAAACTGCCATGATACTGGACTGTAGATTTAGGCTATTAAATTTCTTCGTTAGGGAGATTAGCTGTTAACATCTCAGTATGCTTCAGACAAACTTGTTTGTGCAATGTGTTTCATACCTATTCCAAATGGTCATTCTTGGTGGTGGTGTGAAATGCCTGCCATCTTAAAGAGAGGAGGAATGGGGAACGTTGTAGGGATAATAGTGCCCACTTTCTTTCCTCAGAGGAGTTCCTGATGCTGCATTTAGTTATACCTTACCTTCTTTCACACCTCTGCAAGCCTGGCCAATTACTCTTTAAAGTAGGGATGAATGTCTGATTCAGAAAGTTTAAAAAAAATTGTTGGACAGAGTCATCTCATAATTCCACCATTGAAAAGGGGTGTTTTAGATATTGTTACAGGTGCTTCTTTTGATGCATACTGAGGCTTTTAGTAAGTTGTCAGGATCTAAACCATGGTCGCTGATGTGTCAGACTGCCTATCATCCACCCTGACCTCCTTCCAAAAGCTTTTACAGTGCAATACAGTGCTTTTATTTCTTATTGAGGAAAGTCATTATACTCACAACCACAAGAGGTCACTTGTCAGGAGAATGTAAACAGTGTCATTCAAGCAAGTGTACAAACTGCAGATGCTGTAGTTTCTCTGGTGAGGACAGTGTTGATTCAATCTGACTCTCTTCACCACAACAACTGCTCTCAGCACTGACTTATCCCATCTGTCACGTTCCAGTGGGGGAATCTTTTCCACTTTATTTAGTTGTAGGTTCTCACTCTCTTTTCTAACTGTCCACCTGCACTAACCTCCTTCTCCTCACAAACAGACTTTCCATAGTGTACCATGCATTGTCCTCTGCGTTACTGTATACTCTATGTGTCCTGAAACTGCAAATCAGTTTACTTATCAATAATTCTCTGCACTAGTGTGACTGAGTCACTTTCCAATGCATTTGTCACACATGTAAAGTGGTTCTGATTCTGAAAAACCCTTTAGAGGATCAGATTACAATTCATTTTTCATGTTGAACTTTGCAGAAGATCAACACCTCTTGGTTATAATGAGATTGCATCTCCACGGACTATAAATTATTTCTGAGAGTTTTCAGCTCCCATGATGTGAAAATGCCAGCCTTGCTCTTAAGGGAGCAACATCGCAATCAATTTCCTAATGCTCAAGTGAAAATGTCAAGAACATTCAACGTTGATTTACCCAAAGGCCCTTGTGGTTTAGTTGAAGCTCATTATAATGTGTATATACTGTATTGTCAAACCATACTGTATGTAACACTAGTGTCTGAACTTCTTCTAAGGAGTTCTTTTTTCTTTTATCCAAAAATAAAAGCTGATCCTCCACAAATTTGCTTTACATGACAGCATAATAGAGAGGTGATGACCCAGCAGGCTTCCTGCTGATTTATGTGTCATTTTGTATTCCCAGGGTACCAATTTAACATGAGGGATAAGGCTGCCATTTGAGTCTATAGTAGCTAAGGTGAGGGTGTGATTGCAAATTGATTGCAATGTTGCTTTTTTGGTTGTCTTGTAAGTGGTGATGTGGGATGTGCGCTTGTATGCACATGATGAAATAATTAAAGACTCCTCTGCTCAAATGTGTGTTTTTCTTACATTTATGTCTCCTAGAATATCCTTGACTGTTCTGACTTGTATCTGTGCAAAGACTGTTACTAGAGGGGTGTTTTCACATTCCTCTACTATTACCTCTACTAAATCAAGCAAATGTTATACTTTATAACCTAATATTCCTTGGCAACTATTTTTCATTTTTGATTTTGGAGCACAACAGACTCCTTATCTGAGTGTGGGTCTCACTGAGGCTCAAACATGTGTGGTTGAATTTCTCCCATGTTTCCTCTAACACTAATGCTAGCAATCCTGATACACACTGCTCTTTTACTGGCTTTGATTCCAGAGTTTTGTTTTGTTTTTTGTTTTGTTTTTTACTGTTTATATGGGAAAACCACATTTAAGAAAATGTCAATCAGAAATGTGTCTGGAGGGGAACTTTTAAATCTACAAATATATTGCTAAGATACATTGATGAATTATGGCCAAATTGCTCCATGTAGTGCACAGTGTCTATAAACAAAGAGAGCTGCATTAGATGTTGTTTGAACGTGAAGGACAGTGTTTAAGCATAAATTCTTAAGTTATAGTATGGGATCCCATGTGTTCAATCATTATTTTGCATATTTTTTAAATTCTATTTTCCAGTAATTATCCTAAGATCACTTAATTCACTTTTATCTTGAAATACATTCTAGTGGCTTGCTTTTAAATAACTTATGTGCATACAAAAGGCCTTCCTTAATATGGATTATTTATGATTACCTCTGCTTAAAACACAATGTATAATTAGGCCTATATACATATATAAATATGAAATGAATTTTTTAATACTATTGCAATTGCTGATACAATGAAGACATTCAATACTGCTATTTCAAAATGAGTTTTAATCTTGAATCGTTTTTCTTATCTTAAGATATGTAAAGAAATGTTCATTGCCATTCCAAGTACTTCTAAATATTGCATAGCTTACTCAGAGGCAAATGGAAATCACCAGCCACAACGCCCGTTAGCATGTTGATGTTCCGACGCATAAGTGCTCAGTAGTCTTTAATACATTATCATCTGTGTTTGGTCATTACCGACTCCTGACTCCTTCAACTGCATAATGGTCTGTGTGTTCACCAGCCAGTTCTGATACGTTTGATGCCAGGCTGGTTTTGAACAGTTGATTTTTAGAGTTTGGTCACTGAAAACAGTTGCCCACTATGTCTGGAAATGAGACTGATGAGTGCTGAGACCTTCAAACCGAAGCCATGAGCTGAAAGGTACTAAAACAATTCATATAGCTTCAAAGAGTTATTGGCAGGTTTACTGATGATGAACAATCACACTTAATCATTAGATCCATTGTCAGCAATTGTGTTTAGTGCCCTGACAAAGACCTGTTGTGGCTGATTTAGCCACTAAAAATAGAGGCTTTTTAATTTTTCCTTTGCCGTCATTACCACTTTTTTTTTTGATTGCCTTCCTGATTATCCTGTTTTTCCCTCATTTTCCAAGAGCACCTGACACATTGTTAGCCTCGGGCTAGGTGTACAAAACAATCTCTCTTTTTTCAGAATAAAAAGGTTTGTTGTTTACTTGGGTTGGCTGACAGTAATATCTACTGAACATAAGAAGTTCTCCCTATCATGCCTGTTATCATTTGTTGTGATTGTGGTAATATAAAGCTTTTATGAGATATACAGATGCAGCAGTTATCCTTCCCCTCCTGGCCCACATGTATAGAATACACAGCTGTCTTATTGTCTTTCATGAAATCCAGGTCATTTCCTGCAGAATGATAGTGTTTATATAACTGCCTCACACCCCTTGAGATGTTGCCTGAAGCCGGTCATCCTGGCTGAATAAGGCGAATTGGACCCCCTCTCCACCTGTCTGATAAATGGCTTGGGCCCAATTCCCTCGCTTTGCTTTTTTATGCCGTCGCCTGTCTTTGATGTCATCAGATAATTGCTCCTTTTAGAACTCGGAAAGGGCCACTCAGCGCTCACGGGATAGAAGAGTATCCATGGTGACAATCTTTGTTATTCCACACTGCAAACAACTGTTTATTGTACCCTGGAAGAGGAAAACGCTTTTGAGTGGAGATACTGCACATCTGGGGCTGATGAGGGAGGGAGACAGAGAGAGACAGACCGGAATAGAAAAGGGAGAAATGATGAGGAAGAATAGGAAAAGATAAGAGGCAAACTAGAAAGATGATATTTGTGTGAGAGTGACAGAGAGATAGACAGGTGCTTAAAGGATTTCAACAGTACAGGGAGAGGAAGGAGAACTATGTGAAGGCTCAATGAGGCTGCTGGAAGGAAATCCACAGGATTTTCTTTCCTGTGTTCACAAAGGATCTTTATGTGATATATAAAGATATTGATGCCCACACGGGAAAGATGGCTTCATCGTAGAAATAAGAGTTCCAAAAGGTCCCCCTTGGTGGATTCTAGATGAAACCCTCGGAATATAAAAGGGTTCTCGGTAGAACCCTCTAAGTGTGGTTTTGATGATACCCTTGGAATATAGAGTGGTTCTCAATAGAGTCCCCTGGGTATTTTCTTGTTAGTACCTAGAGGGTGGAAAGGTTCTGTATAGAACCCCAAAAAGGGTTATGGGTGGAACCTTTAAACCATAGAAGGGATCTCTGTAGCGGGATCTAGAAGAAACTTTTCACAGATGGTTCTTGGTTGCATTAAATTAAAGGTACTACCAGGAACCAAAAAGGGTTCTCCAATGGGGAAAATTATTGAATATTCTAGTTCGCATCTTTCTTTCTAAGAGTGTAGATACAGGGATGATACCTGTACCTGTGTATAAGGGAGACCGAGATGCATATAGGACATATTCCATCCATTTGCCCCGTGGCTTCAGCTCCCCTTTTTCCTCATGTATTATTATTAATGAATGCACACACCCACAATGTGAATGATTTCAGCTCAGCCATTTGTAAGGCTGTCATTCTGCTGTATCCCTCAGCCCCATCAGTCCCCCTCTCTTTCCCTGTATTAGACTTGATGACTGAGCTAAACTCCACTATACGTCAAAGCACTTTGAATTACAATCCTCTTCACACTCCAGTGCAACAATGAAATTGGCCATCTCACATTTTGCAGTTATTACCATTGGATATTGCCAAATGCAATTATGGCAGAAAAAAAATGCATGGGTTCCAGCTGCAGTTTGACTTTGACTGGTCAACTTTATTCTATCAAGGTGATGAGAGTCAGCCATATTAAAATGGACTTGATTTATTCAGGAAGTGCAGCTCCCTGAGGACTATGAGGCAGCTTTATGTATCATGTATTTCGTACTATCTGATATTACACCTGTGTTGCAAAGCCTACAGTTATTCGAAAGACAGAGGATGAATCACTGATCAACTGACTGCAGATCACAGCAGGTTCAAATGTAAGGAAGAGTTAGGTGGTGATGGATTTGTTAAAAAGAACAAGATCTTCAGACCGTGAAGAAGGGGATGGATTACATATTTTATTTGTAAACAAGCTGCAAACCATATCGTGTGAAATTGCTCCATGTCTACAGCAAGTGATCTGCCCACATCATGTTTCTTGTTGTGTATGCTGAACCATTACCGGCACCAGCACTTATTTCAGTGGATCCTCAAAAATATCTCTGGGGTCTGGAGCAGCAATCACTTCGCTGCACTGCATCTTAATGACAGAGAAGAGGAGAGGAGAGATTGTGGCTCTCTGAGGAGCTGGTAAGGGGCGAGAGGATTTGGGTAAAATAGAGTGCAGTGGAGAGGAGACAGAGTTAGAAGGATGGAGAAGTGAGGACAGGAGAGGAATGTGTCAAGAGAGGAAGGGCAACATTAAAATAACTCAAAGAATAGGAAAGGAGGGTAGCAGTGATCATATAGTGGCTGTCAGTGCCTCATTCCAGATGTCTTGATTTTGGATCTTTGTCCTCCAGGAGACTCAGCCTCACATTCTGCCTCTGTATGCATGTTATTCTTGAGTCTTGCTTCTTGTGCGTATGCATTGTCTATCCTCTTTCCAGGCACCTCATTTATGTATGCATAAAAAATTCTTAGATTGGATTTAACTTAAGATCATTTTGCACTGTGTGCTTATGCTTGATTCATGAAAGATACCGAGCATAAAATACCTTACTTATGCAGATTCTAAGAAGCCCATTTTTAACTTAAACACCTATGATCTATGAATCTCAAATTATCTTAAAATTGATGCCACCTTCCTTACAATCAGAGATTTCTCTTTAATGCTAGCACAAAGGAGAGTTTAGTGAGGAATATCCATGGACTAAGAGAGAAAAGCAACCTTTTGGGAGACAAGATCACAGCCATGGTAGAGGAGATTGAAGCCAGACAACATGTTATCTGACTCAAAAAAATAGAGCCATGACAAACAAAGGCACGTAATTTCTATCATGGTTCAAATATATATATGAACATGGTTCATAATGCTGATGCACATGTATCCCAAACAGCAATACCCCTACACTATTAGAAATAAAGGAGCAAACTAGAACCATAAAGGGTTCTTTGGCTTGGCCCAGTAGGAAAACCCTGTTTGGTGCCCGGCAGAACCTTTTCTAAAGGTTCCACTTGGAACCCTTTCAGAAAGTTCTACTTAGAATCCAACATAAAGGGTAGACCTAGAGCCATCTGTGAAAGGTTCCACCCAGAACCCCCTTTGAGAGGCTCTACAGAGAACCCTTCAGTGGTGTAGAACTATATTATCTCTGGTTCTTGAACTGGTTCAGTTCAAGATCATTAGAACTTTGGTGCTATCTAGTGAATCAGTTTTAAGTGGAACCATTCTAATCAAGAACAAGATCATCAACAGAGGGCGCTGCACAAGACACAACAACCTGTAGAATGTGACACGCCCACTTTGGTTCCCAAGCAAAACCTGCCACCTTTTGGTTCCAGCTGAGAACCAACTTTTCAGGTTCCAAATCAGTTGATTTTGAGTGAAAATGCTCCAAATGGTTCAAAATTAGGTGCCTGAATCAGAATGGGGCCAGTTCCATGTTGGTGAAAAAAGGCCTGCATGACGATTCTATCAAGGGCCTTTCCACCAATGAAGAGTGCTAACAAGAACACACACAGGGGGTTCTTCCAAGAACCCTTTTACCCCTTTTACATTCCAAGGGTTTTATCCAGAAACCACCCAGGGGATTCTATCGAGAACCTTGAAGAACTCTTCCTTTCAAAAAATGGTTCTTTGGGGCAGGCGTTTAGCTCAGTTGGTAGAGTGTCCGACCCATGTATGGAGGCTGTTAATCCCTTGCAGCAGCCACTGGTTCGACTCCCACCTTCGGCCCTTTGCCGCATGTCATCCCCCCTCTCTCTGCCCTGTTTCCTGTCTACTCTCTGGCTGTCCTGTCCAATAAAAGCAAAAATGGCAAAAAAAAAAAAAAAAAAAAACAAATTAAAAAAATGGCTCTTTGGATGACAAGCATTCTTAATGGAACCCTTAATCTTACAAAGAGCTCTTGATGAACCCTTTCTTCAAAGAAAAAGGTTCTTCAGAGACAAATGGTTCTGGGTAGCACCTCAGCACTTCAGGAAGAACCCTTTTGAAACCCTGATATGTCAGAATGTACATAATCAGCAGGAAAATCACTAGTGTCAAGTTTAGACTTTGCTTCGAGACACGATCATTTCCCTGTCAAAGTGAGTTTTTTTAAATTATTATTATTATTATTTTTACTATTATTATTATTATTTATTTATTTTACCTGTAAGTTGGTCAATGTCGTCCCAAATCTATAGTCTTCTCTCTGTCTAACTGTAGCGACTGCTCAATGGCTGGACGAACCAGTAACTTCATTCAGCCATGGAAAAGAAAGCGCTTGGAAAAGAAAAAAAAAATCAATTCAGATAAATAATTTTTGAGACATTGCTTTACATCCGGTCTACTCTCAGAGACTTCACTCTGCTCTGGCTGTCTCTGTCCTTGCGCAAATGTGAGTAGTGTGCTGCACAACACAGACACAAGAAGGCTTGTTCACTTCATAGATGAAATGTCAAGTCAATTTGACTTAAAAAAATCCAAATCATGACACAAGTTACCTTGGGGCACATATAGAGCAGGTCTAGACAGTACTCTTTATATTATTTACAGAGCCCCAATAGTTCCCACAAAGAGCAAAAAGGACACTCATGATGATGACTTGATACATACAGATGCACTGCCAGGTTTGTTGTAAGCACACAACAAAGTCTGGTAACTCAGGACTGTTTCTTAAAGGGACAGATAATTATTGGTCACAATCACTTAAAAGCCACTCTGCACGTATCTATTCCATGTCTGTCCTTCCTGGAAGAGGGATCCTTCCCCTGTTGCTCTTTGTTTTTGAGACTTTCCTCCCAAGAAATATGACAGCAGTCGGGTGACATTGTCACAGAGCAACAGATGGACGAGGTCGGGCTGGATTGGCAGGTCATCAGACATGGTACTTTGCCATGAGAGACAGCTGTTTGTTTTCAGTCTCTTACCAAGAACCACAGCTGTTTTTTTCAAAGCATGACCAGGACCTGTCTTAACCTCAACCACATGTTTATTATTGTGACTATGATGATGAAGCTCTCCAAACTTCAATAAAGAAGGTGTGTTAACCCAAACCAAGATGTTTTTCTTTCATGTTTAACAATGATTTGAGAGGCCAAAGCAAATGATAAGATGATAAAATTTTTATGTGTTGTTCTGGAGGGTAATTACAAACCATGTATTTTGTTTCTTAAAGCTTCTACACTGTAAGAATTTAACTATTTGCTTTTTTTTGTCTGGGCTGCATTTAAATTTTTAGTTCACAGAATTTGAAGTTTACATGTTCTCAGAGTTGGTTTCTCATTTCACACAAATAAGCTGCAGCTGCTCCCATTATTCAAACTATAAAAAAGAAGGGTCTCAGGAGAGTTTTAACTCTCAAACATGCATGCGTGCATGCTGGGACGTCTGCTAATATGCTGATCATGTCTCCTCAGGAACTTGATTTAATGAACGTGGAGTACATTCATTCAACTCATCATTTCAAGTTAAAAGACTTAAAGTTAGAAGAACTCATGCTTTTAAGTTCTGAAGTGTTCTGAAAATAAATACTAGAAAGATTAGTTGATTCATTTTTACAGTGTATAAAAAAATACCTTCTTGTCATATTTGCTTTGTCACTATATCCTGACAGTATGAGACATATAATGTGTGAAAATGTCAGGTTTCTCTGGCACTTCCCTGTGCTCCTAACAGCATTTGCAAGATACCACCATGCCTGAATGACAGAGACAGAACCAGCTTCCAACCCAAAACATCAGTATTTGACAAGCTGGGAATGAGACTCAACTATCTTTCTTTTATTTGTGGTTTTATTTACTCTGAACTGAGACAGAGGGTGTCATGCTGTACGTCTTGTACAGGTAAATTTGTGATTTTGGACCATACAGTACTGTAGAAATAAAACTGACTAAACATAAAAAGCAAAGAGTTTAAGAGAGCGGGAGTGGGAAGGAAAACAGTATAGGTTAAGTGAAAGGGTGAAAAATAATCCAATGAAATGAAACCCCACAAGCTGAGGCCGTGGCCTGAAAGAAAATACAAGAAGGAGAAAGAGAGCAGGTGAGAGATAATGATGATGGGTGGGTGAAGGAGTTTGTCGACGAAAAGGCAGGAATGATAAAAAGGAGAGAGAATAACCAGAATAAAGTCTTCAGTGTTATATGTGCACATGTGTGTGGATGTTGTAGGTTTTTTTTTTCCAAGAGTGCATATGTGTGCTTAAAGTAAAAAAGTCTGCAGGTGTTTTTAAGAGCCAAACCTCTCTAGTTTCCAATTTACAACAGTCTCACTCTTCCCCTGGAGTTTCACGCAGTGAATTCTTGTCATTTTGCAAGCCTGAGTTCGGCAATCAGTGCGGTGTATTGTTCACACATCTCTGATAATCCTGGTCTAGTCCTGGTGGATTAGAGTGGAAGATTCCTCTGGGGTCTGGAGGCTCAAATTTATTGATACTCAGTGTTGTTTTAGAGGGGAGAAAATGTCCTGGCTTAGCAGAGGGAGAAAGAATCTGATAAACCCATTTATTATTTCACCGTCTGCTGCCTCCATCCATTTTTTCCTATAACTCCTCACTGCCACTCATCCCAGCTGACACATTTAAATTTTTCTTTAACGTGACATGAGAAGCATCAGATTGTGCCCTTTTTGAAACAGGACAATATGAAAAGGCAATGACTGACTGCAGCTTTACATCAAATGAAACCAATCAAAAAGGATGTGTGGTATGCATAATAATATTCATGATAAATTATCAGTCAGGAAGCTTGTCTGCATAATTCATATTTTGTCAAACAGCATATTTTATCCACTGTATACATTTTCTTTTTCTGCATTTCCCTTCTCGTGTCTTAAAGCAAGGAGACCTTTGCATGAAGCTGTTGATTACACTCTGTGTCAGGAATGAAAATTCATCCTTCTGCTGAGGGAACATATGACCTTGAAGTATAAAAGTGTCACTGTTCAGATTTACTGTCATGTAGTATCTTAGTGAGTTTGACTAGAATACATTCATTCATCTGATTCATGCCTCTCTGGATATAATGGAGGGTATAAGATAAATCTATAGTGATATCAACCATTTTTGTCACATGAATAAATAAAGACACTGCATATATAATCCTCAGTGTCCCATAACATAATCATTCTTTACATGTCACAATATGTGAACCGTGTGGCTCAAATGCATTTGCTATAGAGTTATGGCTCTGCCAGCTTAGTGTCACAGGATAAACTGTTTAGCCACAGCCCTATCAGTGACCCTCCTCACCCCTCTTACCCTTAACTCCAAGAATTCAAACACATCATTACATTACATTACATTACATAACATTACATTACATTCATTTATTTGTCACATGCATCATTTTAATATTTTGTTGTGTTACATGAAATCACTGCTGATCTCAGTGGCCAGTCATCGTGGAGTACTGAACCATCAAAAGCACGCACATGTTAAGACAGAAATGTCTCATACTGCACATGTCATACACACGGGCATAAAAGAAGTAGAGCATAACCATTAAAACATTAAAGATCTTAAAGCAACAATAAATGTGTGTTCTGTGTTTGTCACACCACAGAAACATGTTAACAAACACCCAGCCAAATTTGAATTTGAAAATCATTGTATATAAAAGTATGTCTCAAAATCATTCAAAATTAACAGTTTTCTCTATTCTGATATGCCGGAGGCATGTCAAATCCCACTATGACCTGAAAACAACTTCAACACGGACACTCTGCCTAGCAGCTTTATTGGACATGTCCAAACATGTTGGAGCCACTAGAGTCCAAGAACAGTGATGTGAAGCTATATTTTTTCTTCTGTGTTGGATTGTTGACACTGAAGTGAGCTGAAGTGAACTGCTGAGCTGATTTGGACTGAGAGAGTCACTGCGCAACGTTCATAAATGACAATTAGGGAAGGTGAGGGGAGAGGGAGGTGGTGTCGTTCCAGAATTCAGTACTACATAGTTCTCAGGGGTTTCAAATATTTTCAGCAGCTATGTTCTAAAATGTATCATGTATTCAGAAGAAAAACTGCCTTTTCCTTGTTGTGTTCTACATCCTCACTGGTACATTGCTGCTTGCTTTCAGGAATTCAACTTCTCAATTCCCTCAACCTCCTCAGCCTCCACCACTGTGGTTCAAGCTGAAATATCTCAACTACAGGACATATTAAGATGGAATTTTGTACAGACGCTCTTGGTTCCCAGAGGATGAAGCCTGCTGACTTTGGTGATCCCCTGACTTTTCCTCTAGCGGCACCATAAGGTTCACATTAATGGTTTGACTAAAACGTCTCAATACACATCTTAGTAAACATTTTTTAAGAACAACTCTAGGAAAGTAATAAAAAAAAAGTAGTGTGTGAGTCCCTCCTCATGTGTGTTCCTTCTGTCAACAGAAGCAGAAAAATAATGTTTTTGACTTTTTCACGGTTGAAATTTAGTGGTTTTGCCAAAAGCATTTTGTTGTTTTCTTCTTCAAACGTTAACCAGCTGAGACGCTTTTGCCATTTCTCATTAAATGTGGTCGTGACCCTTTTCTCCACGCTTCTTTCACCCCCTCCTCATGGTAATTGACAGCTTCAGTTGTGTTTGCCTGCTTCTTCTTCTTCTTATCCACTGCTGTGTTTTTCCTGAGGCCTTTTGCATCAAGAATGCGGAACCACATTTTACAGTGTCCTGTAGCTTTTCCTCTTTATGTAACAAAATGCCACTACGTGCTGTTTTAAGGGTACAGCATGTTTTACTAATGAGATGCCGTCCATGGTAGTATGTTAAAGTTTTTTTTCCTCAGCTTGGAACCAGAGGATGTACATATGTCCTTAGGAGTGAGTGGTAGATTTGACAGTTATGCACCACCTGCCTGTTAATTTCAACACCCTGTGGATGAAAGAAGTAACACAAGTATTAACACGCCAGCTGTCAGACAAGCTGACAGCATGAAATGTAAAAGATGAGAGAAATTCTTAAAATGATCAGTGCACTTGTGTGTGCTTGCATTGCTTATGTACAAACACATATGCACATGCACAAATGGCTGTCTCAGCAGTATATCTCCTGAAGATTGGAAAATATTTTGGGTCAGTTTAAGAGTAGGCCTCACTTTTAATGGTGTACAGAATTTACACTGACTCTGCAAACTTGGGCAGTATATTTCTCCTGAGGCTACATAATTAATGGAGCTGAGGCAGGCATACATTATAGATATACTGTATATACAGTTTCCACTCCCATTTTTTTTTTATAAAATGCTCCCTTCCTTTTCCTTTGGGGTATTTTTCTCTGCTTCTCATCCATATTTGCTCATTTTCATAAAGTATTTTACGATTCAATGGTGGCTCAATTTTCACAACAGGGCTCTTTTGCAAAAGAGCAAATAGACTTTTCTTTCTTTTAGTAATAAAAAAGCTGTGAAGTGCAGAACACTAAATCACATGCTTAGTCCTCAGAAAAAGCCTCCTCACACTGGCACAGGTTTAAATGCTTTTAACTAGATCATTAATCAGGTAAGCGCCACATAATTGCTTCTGACCTTACCCAGGCTGCAATTAATTTCTTTCTTTTTGTAGAATGATGCATGTATTGAGTTTCTGATTCTGTAATGCAGTGTAAGAATGTTTTGCACTCTCTAATGTTTGAGATCTTGCATCTAAATGTGAAAAATCTGATATATCTCTCATAGCTTTTTGTGCTGTTTGTGCTATCTTTGAGGAAATTACCATAGCATGCTGTTTTGATGAGAAATCTCTACTATTTGACATCATAATTTAGGCAAGGCAAGTTTAATATATTGCACATTTCAGCAACAAGGCGATTTCAAGTGCTTTACATAAAAGGCATCATGACAAAATGCGAAAGGAAATAAGGCAATATAAAAAGATAATTCAATACATTTAAAATAATTAAATATAAAATAAAAATCAGATAATACAGTAAAGTAAAAGTTAAAGTGAAGTTTATGATTTAAAGCTACTACAATGTGTTTTTAACTGGTTATGAAACAGTCTCATTTTATTGCTGATATCTTGGTATGATCTACATAAGTTCACAAGAACATCCGCGAGAAGATCATCTTTTTCTGTATAGTTGCTCTTAATTCCTGCCACTGGGTCGGATTCTCCTTAAAATCAGATGACATGAGCCTGTGTTTAAATTTTCACAGCCAGCATTACAGTGAATATTGCGTTAGCCAGTAAAAAAAAAATGCAGATTGCAGATGTAGATTTTGATTTTTGTTGTTATATTTTGTGGTTATCAAAGTGAAAACATATTTTTGGCAATTAATGATTCAGATTCAGTCATGAGCATATACAATATTGTGATGCTCTGATAAACATGATGCACTGTCTGATATTTTGAGGCCAAAATTAGGAATAACATTTTGTGTTATGAGCTTTGCACATTAGAAATTGCTAAATGGAACTGAAGCAATCCTGAAATATAACCCCAATTCAAAAAAAGTTGGTACATTGTATATAACGTAAAAAAAAAACCAGAATGCAATGATTTTTTCAGAGATGTCCCTGCTTATTTCAGCAACACAATGCCAAGACACACTCTGCATGTATTACAACAATGTGGCTTTGTAGTAAAAGAGCTCAGGTTCTAGACTTTCACACTGAAAATGCGTGGTGCATTATGATGCACAAAATACAACAACAGAGGCCCAGACTGTTGAGAACTTGAAGCCATATATCAAACAAGAATGAGAAAGAATTTCACTTTGAAAACTTCAATAACTAGTCTCCTCAGTTCCCAAACACTTATTGAGTGTTGTTAACAGAAAAGGTGATGTATCACAGAGGTAAACATGCTGCTGACCCAACTTTTTTTGGAACGTGTTGCAGGCATCAATTCAGAATGATTGTATATTTACAAAAAAGTTTAAACATTAAATATTTAGTCTTTGTACTGTATTAAACTGAATATAGGTTGAAAAGATTTTTCGCAGATAATTCAGCTTTTACTTATGTTTTATATAACATCCAGTGTTTTTTGGAATTGAGGTTGTACTTTTATAGTGCCTGATATTGGCATTAAAATGATAACATTCAATCAAACGCTTTTGAGCCAGTAGATAAGTCTCTACCAAACAGATATGCCTCTTTTCATGACTTCTCACTATCTCTCTGTCTATCTCGATCTTTATCTCCCTCAACAACATTTAAAGGGTCTCTCAACATTCAAGACGAGAGGTCATCTGACAGGCTCCGATGCTCAGAAAAATGGAACAAGAGCGAAAGGTCAAGGATTTCTGCCAGCTAGACAGCAAGTGGGTGCTGCTCTTCCCTGACCTGTTTTTTTCTGTTGATGTTAAGTGGAAAGTCTATGAGACTAGACAGTTGAGAGAGGAGTGGAGAGTTGCTCAGGGGAATAGTGAGAGGGGAGTAAAAAGGTGAAAATTGAAGAGCATGGGGAGGTGCACAAAAAAAGACAGAAGGACAAAGGGGAGGGAGACGTGGTGCAAAAATGAGACAGAGGGGTAAGAGGGTGTGAGGATAATTCATGTATGCTCTTCATGGCTCAGATGTCTGCCAGCCTGTCAGTTTTTACCTAAATTGGCTGAAATCCATTTTGAATCCTTCATTATTCTGTTTTAAAAGCAAGAAAAAGGGCCCACTGCGGTTTGGGACTGAGTCAGTTTAGGGCAGGAATTTGTTAATAATATAAGCTGATATTGATCAGGATGCCCCCAAGACTCTTCCCTGATCAGAGGCCTCAGGGCAGACCCAAAACACATTGGATGGTTCCTATCTGGGAACCCCTCGGGACCACATGTCAGATTTTATCATATCACAATGAATACAGCTCTGTAGTTGTACTTCATCTTATAATAAGACGTTACAAGCCGTACTTTGTATCAAATCAGACAAAAATCAAAAATACTATGTTCTTTATTAGACCATTTTAGACTTTTTATTAGACCCTTATAAGACTTTATTAGAGGGTAATTAAGGACACTTTTGACTTTAATTTTCTCTACAGCTCTGTTGTAATGTGTCCCAAATAACCTATTACGAAACTTGAATACGGGTCTAACAGCGGGAAACAGTACACTTTAGTTTACAGTACAGTTCTGATGTAATTTGTTCCTAATAACCCTCTGATATTAGTGGGAAATAATTCATATTAGTTTACAGTAAAGTTCTGATGTAATGTGTTTCTAATTACCCTCTGTTACATCCATCAGTCCATTGTTCGTAACCGCTTGGTGTCTGGGGGGGTAATTTGAACTCAGGACTTCTTGCTGTGGCTGCCCTCTGTTACAGTGGAAGATAAGACATTTCAGTTTGCAGTACAGCTCTGTTGTAATGTGTCCCTAATAAGGGTCTAATAAAGGCTTTCATGCTGTGTAATAAAAAACAGTATTTCTAGTTTTTGTTTAATTTGATACGGTACTAATAATGATAATAAAGTGTACTCTGATGTATCTGTTTATTCTTCCACATAAACACATATATGGATTCTACGTATGTCCCCTAACATAGCAAATGCACGTGTTTCCGGTTGACTGCCCACGGACCATTGGGCATGCACTCTCACGTAGTATTTCTCTCTGTTAAATGGTGTGGTCAGAGGATCATAAGATAAACCCCCTGGCTGCTGTTAGCACTGCATGTATCTAATTGGCCTCCTTTAGAGGCTCAGTTTGCGAATGATGAAGTGTCAGTGAGCTCTTATCCTTTAGATACGCAGAGCTGCAGCTGGGCTGTGACAGGGACTAATGGATAGACTCTGCTGTGGGGAGTGCTGCTGCTCCTGTCCACTAACACATGCACACAAATACACCATACACACACAGAAAAACAAATGAGAACATGCTACACTAAAGCCAACACACGCAGGCACACAGTTTGTTTACTGAGGTCTGACAATCCCATATATATGAGCGCCCTCGGGGTGCCTGCTCGTGTCCACACATTCAGATGACCAAGATAGAGTTTATACATACACATGAGCAAAACTATACATCACACGCTGCTGTAAATAGGAATATATACTGTATGTATTCCATGCTTGAAAGAGTGCTGGCTATACATACACATGTGCAAACAACAGCAGCTTCCTCATCTGAAGCCTCAAGGATCTTTACACATGCTGCATACAGAGGCTTTATTGGTAACAAATGCTCTTTCTACTGGGCACAAGACAATATTTTAACATCAAAACTAACTATCGTCTCCTTTGTTGTCTCATTTTTAATCTCTGTTGGCCTCCCTTTCCCCCTATTTTTGACCACTTTTGGCCTCACCGAGATGGTGGCGCCCTGTTCACCGTCTTCCTGCTTTAATTTATGGGCATATCCATCACACTGCATTAAGTAAGTGAAGCGATTGTATTAGCAAAGACAAACAGTGGTAATGGTAAATGTAGCTCTCACCAAACATTAGTCAGCCAACCATCTCACCCACACAAATCTTTCATCATCTCCCCGCTGATAAAGTGCACCCTAAAACAACCCTAATAATAAATCAGTGAGCAATTACATCATAAATCAAGACAAAGGGGGATATATATTTTAGATATGAACAATATATGGTAGTCACGTACATCCAAATACCATTTAAGGCAGGTGCTGGACCAACAGACGACAGTAACGGAGACATAAAACAGGTCTGCACACTGTAGCTGCCCACAGCGACTTTATTTAGCACATCAACAAGTAATGTTTCAAGCTAACTCTGGAGTCTTTGTAATCTTCTTATTCTTGTATATTGTATGGCACTCTTTGAGCATAAAGGTTAAGTATGCAACATTTAGGAGGCTCGATTGGCAGAAATAAAATATAATATTATATATGCTTAATTAATATGCTTTCATTATTGTGCAATTACTTGAAAATAAGAATTGTTTTGTTTTCAATACCTTAAAATGAGCCCTTTTTCATCTACAGAGAGTGTGGATCCTCTTCCACGGTGTTGCACCAACATGTTTCTACAGGAAGCCAGAATGGACAAACTAAAGACTGGCTCTAGATAGGGCATTTTATGTTTTGTGCAAAGTTTTGCCCCCACTGTTGGTTATTCTACACTCTAGGCAGGTGAGCTGTTTGCAAAATGTAATTTTTCCTGTTGGATGCCACTAGAATGACTACTGCAGTCCAAATAGTGAGCTGGAGCTGTACAAGGTGTATTAAATACACCAGGCTGAAATCCTATTTAATATACAATCTAGGGTTGAAGCAAGCAGTTTGCCCCAGACCCCCCATCCCCACACTGAAGCTCAGGCAGGTTGCCTCAGGATATTGAACCTACGTAAGTGCAAGATGACCGCAACATTATTTTTTGACCGTGACAAGTGATAACGAGTCCTACGCTGTAAGTTGATCAGCTGTTTAGGATATTCAGTTGTCTGTCCATGTAAAGCTAAGCGCTTTATCCCAAAAACAAAAGCCCACTGCTCCATTTGCCTTCTACCTGTGTGAGTGTATGTTGCTCTGTAAAATGACAAAAAAAAAGGTAAACTTTTTTTTTTTTTTTTTAACACGACCCAATTAGGTGGGAACAGAACTATCAATGGGGCTTGGGGGAATAACAGTGTTTGTTTCTGTCTGTGCATTAGCATGTGTGTGTTTTTTAAGTGCCCAATTAATGTGCACATCTTCTGCCACCATCAGTATCTTGTTGGCAATTAAGACAACTGAAAGCAAAGACGTCTCAGAGGACACAAAACAGCGAGCATGGAGATGATGTTATTAAAGATCTATGAACCACCAATAAAGACATTGTTACCGAGGGTGCGGGCACTTTACTACCAAAAAGCATACAAACTGATCACTTTGCTTTGCAGAGACACAGAGGAAATGGAAAATGGAAAAAAAAAAAATCAAATTAGATATTGTCCCTGAAGCAAAAAGCTGATATGTTAAGTTATTTATACCTAGACTGTGAACATATTTACAGGACACACGCTGAGATGCTGTGAAAATGCATTGCAAGAGTTGGCAGGAGATGAAACAAAGTCAGTGGGTGCTTTTTTTGTTGAAGAGTTCATTTTAAGGCAATAGATCTTACTCTTGGCAACGTGTTTTGTTTGTTGACAGGCCCTGGAAATGATGCAATAAGCCAAGTGATGTTTCCTCTCCAAGATCTCTCTCTCTCACTCTGTCCCTGGGTCTCTCGCTCTCTGACTCTGTCTCCCAACACCATTAACAAGGTGCCACAGGCATCAAGGTCCAAATTAAAACCAGTGTTTCTTGATTTCATCTAGTTTTAAAACCAAAACTACAGTCTTTCGGCTATTGGATAGGAATACACACCCACAAACACACACACACGCACACACACCACCACACACACACACACACACACACACACACACACACACACACACACACACACACAACACACACTCAAGGTCTATTTGTTACATCTGACTAAGAACTTGAAAATCTGGGAGATAATGAAGTAAATATTGGATGCGTAGACTCAAATTGCTGTTTTGGATCTCTAACAAGTTAAATTTACTTCCAAAGATTGTGCTGTAAATATTCATTATCTATCACTATGATGTATGTCATCACTGAAACTCGTTGTGGAATAAGTATTGAGATATTTCACTCCTGCATTCAGAATTTTACTTAAAGGGATAGTTCAGACTTTTTGAAGTGAGGTTATATGAGGTACTCATCCATAATCAGTGGATTACCAACACTTGATGGTGGTCAGTACACTGCAAGGTAAAATCACTGTTTTTACCACTGGAGTATAGTGGCTTTTATAAGTAAAGCAGTGAAAATATTCTACATATACTATACACATAAATTGATACTGATTTTTTCGGGGTAGGCCTTTTTTAGGTGGATAAAAAAATGTTTTGCTGACCCTACAGTATATTTCTTATCTTTCTACACCAATACTCCTCTCTGATTCTCCAAACTGGAGGCATGGCAACTGCCATGTACTCAATACACTGACTATTGATAAGTAACTCATACAGCCCCACTTCAGAAAATCCAAACTATCCCTTTAGATAGAAGTAGTACTATCAGCAAAATGTGGCAGAATGGCCTGTGTCAGAGTGTTTATATTATATTATTGCATTATTATTACTGATGCATCCATGTATAAAGAGCAACTTGATGTTGATGATGATGTATCTGGTGTACAGGAAGCTAATTTAACTATTTTTTACACTACTTTACAGTTTAGTAAAAAGAACAATTTATATAGCTCAAATGTAGTGGAGTAGCAGTATAGAGAAGCCAAAAATGGCAACACTAAAGTGAAGTACAAGCACATCAAAACTGTGCCTGAGTATTAAAGAAAACCCTCTTCTATACATTCTTTCCACCACTGCTGGAATTCAGTTTCGTTTTTCTAATTTTGCTTTTCAGTCTATTTATACTTTTACTTTTCATGTCTACCAGTGTAATAAAGATCAAGCGTATTCTGTCATGTTTAAGCCCACTGTAACATTACTCCTCCAAGGCGGTGCTCAACATAAGTGGTAGTTTCACAGAAGAGATTAAAATGTATTTAATCAGCTTGATTCATGCTAGAACGTCACATCTAAATGTCACCATCATCAAATACTCTCTTGAAATGAAGGCAAAACACAGTCTGTGACAGATGTTACACTGTGATTGATTTTTTGCAAATGACAGCGAGACAAGCTGCTGATTTCTTCCTGCTGTGGCTCTATGAAAAGTTTGATTTCTCAGCTGCTGTTATAGTGTTTTGGACTGTAATGAGTTGTCATTCTGCTTGTTTGTTGGACCCTTTGATTATTCTGTGCTGTTGTTCCATTCTGTTTCATTTTGTGAAGTTATATTATGTGTGTAAAGATGTTACAGTGCAAGCAATGAGTTTTCATTTGTCAAAGTGATCAATGATTTTTGGACTCTTATCTTTGCTTTTAAAATTCAGTAAATGATAAAACAATTTGCCACTACAGCAACAGACTGTTGATGGTGGATGACAAGCGCCTTGAGATGCAGCTCATCTGTCTAATGGTTCCCAAAAATACTCCAGTTTTATGAAAGTGAATAAAGAACCCTTCAACTGTCTCTCAAAATACAAAGACTTTGTCACTTTGTCTAATGCGTGTTGGTGGAGATTTTGAAAATATTTGTTTCATCAAGATACTTTACATTCAGTTCAGTATTTTAATAGAGTGGTTGGTCGATCCTCCTCCAAAGGGACACAAGATCTGAGATGATTTATGTGGTAGAGAAGAAGTAAAAATAGGCTCTGCTACATAAATTAATATTTGTTTTTTGGGGGGCTTTTTTATAATCCTTGTTGTTTGTAAAATATTGTAACATTTTAGTTTTGGGGGGCCTTGAACAGTTATCTTAACAAAACCATCTTAGAATTTTAGAGGGGAAATAAATGGACCACACAGCTGTTACATTTTCTCTCATTCAAGAACAGAAATATATATAACCATAAAGATATAAGTGTTGCATAAATAGGCTATAGTGGAGTGAAAATTACCCACACTCGACTCAGCACAGGTTGAAAACTGCAGACCAGTTTCACTCCTCCCCAGCTTGTCTAAAATCAGCAGACAGTCTTTAATCAAGTGTCTGCATTCCTCTCTGAGAACAACCTGTATGACCCAAATGAATCTGACTTTAAACAGGGTCACTCTAACAAGACTCACTGTGTTCAGATAGAGCTGCTGGTCAGTCATCAGCTCTACTGCTGTTAGATCTGTCAGCTGCATTTGACACAGTTAACCACCAAGTCCTCCTCTCCACACTCACTGAGCTTGGTATCTGAGGATCTGCCCTTCGCTGGTTCTTTTCTCTTAGGGAAATATTTTAGTATAGTATAGTTTAAGAGTATCTTGGAGGGGAGAAGTGTCCAAAGTGCACAACATATTCACAGGGGTTCCTCAAGGGTCAGTGCTCAGCCCATTTCCCTTATCAATATACACCACCTCACTTGGCACATTAATCCACTCCCATGGTTTCTCATACCATTGCTATGCTGATGATACCCAGCCCTTCCTGTCATTCCCTCTGGGAGACAACACGGTCTCTGCTCGCATCTTATTGTGCCTACCTGATATCATGACATGGATAAAAAAAAAAAGTGACCTTCAACTTAACCTCTCCAAGACTGAGCTCCTTGTCATCCAAGCCAGTCCCTCTGTAAAACACATAATCAGTATCCAGCTCAAGTCCACCCATCTCACACCAATAAAGTCTGCCCGAAACTTGGGCATCATAATTGATGACCAGCTGACTGTCAGGATCCACATGGCCTCAGTTGCTTGGTCATGTTGGTTTTCCCTGTACAGCATCAGGAAGATCAGACTCTACCCATCTGAGCATGCAGCACATCTCCTGATACAGACTTTAGTAATATCACAATATAGTCTACCGCAGCTCCTTACTGGCAGGCCTCCCAACATGTGCATTCAAACTTCCATAGATGATCCAGAATGTGGCAGCAAGTCTGTCTTTAAACCAGCCCAAAACGGCACGTCACCCTGCTGTTCAGGTCACTCCAGGTCACTTAAATGAAATTGAAAATCGTAAAAAGTATTTCTCTCTGAAATGTAGTGAAGTAGAGGTATAAAGGACTTCCACTTCAGTTGTGCCAACCAACTCATATTTTCTGTAAAGGTGTCCTCTCCTTACTCTGGATGGAGAGTTTGAACATCTCCCCTCTGGACAGAGATTCAGAGCACCAACGTCCAGGTCGAACAAGGTGAGAAATCCTTTTATCTCTGCTGTCATGAGAGTGTTGAACCCTTAGGGTGAGTCAGCTGATCGTAAGTCTCAGATACGAGATTTGTGAACCATAATGATAATGTTTAAACCACTAATTGAGATTGTATGATGATCGTTTTATGCTATGCTGTTACTTTTTGTACATTGTTTTATGTGAGCACATGTAGTGTTTTTTTTAAGCATTTGTCTTGTTTATTATTGCATTTTATGTATCTTATGTTCCAGTCTGTGTGAGTTCTGTCTTTTTTTTCCTGGCTACAACACAAATTTCCCTTTGAAGACAATAAAGTTGGGTTGAATATTGAAGTTGAGCTGTCAACCTACATTTGCCTTAGTAAATAATGAAATAATTCATTTAGGTGGATGCTTCTTTTAAACTGGACTCCCTCCTTAATTTTGTCTCCATGCAGCCCATGTTGCCTCCACTTCCCTCTGCCTTTCTTAACACACATGCACTCTATTTCTCATTCACACACACACACAAACTACTGCAAAGTACTCACTGCCTCCAGGCAAACTGAGAGGGGCTTGTTGTGTTTGGAGTGGCCTTTGTTTAGACACTGTGTCACACAGTCAGTGTTTGTGTCACACTGTTGATGTTTGGTACTCCACCTCATCCACTCTGTGTTTAGCCACATTTTTCATCCCATCAATGTTTCAGCAAAATTCCACTTTGAAACAAAAACAAAAAAAACATGGAGCAACCCTCAAGGAAAAGTAGAGCAGATTTAAAAATGAGAATAAACTAAGCAGTGGAAAATGTTTGTCTCTTGTTGAAGGAAATACAGAAGATTTCTTTCAAATTTCAGAAATAGCAATGGGCACTGAAGCAGGACTTTTCATCTCTCTGATGTGTTTAGACTGTTTGTGAAAGCAGGTAGTGGCAGAAAGCACTAGATATTGTTTACTCTTACCTTTTTGTCTGATGTTGTTGTCCTTGAACACGTGATGCCTGCCCTCCATCAAAGTGATGAGTTCAATGAGTGTGTGTGTGTGTGTTCATGTGAGTGGAAGATGATGTGTACACACACCCCATTTTATCCATCAACATTTGGAGACAGAAGTGACTCATCTGTTTCTAAATAAGGTAAACTAACCTTTGCCGTAAAAAAAAGGGGGGCATCAAATCCTAATTTCTCCACATCAGAAGGAGTTTTCTGGTGCTCTTCCCTTCCTGCTTCTCTCTCTGGCTTGGATGGAGAGAGCGAGAGCCTGCAGCGTGTGACGGGCTGTGGGCTGTGAGATCCTCGAAAAAACTCTGACAGATCAAAAAGACCCTGAAGTAGGAGGGGGCGAAGCAGAAACATGTGTTGTGCTGAGTGTTCAGTCATATTTTCCCTCTTACTTTCCTCCTCGTCTTTGCCTCTCTACTCCTCCTATTGTCTTCTAAACCTTTTTTTTAACATCTCTATCTTTCTCTTGTTCTTTTCATTACATATTTCTTTTGATTTCTGCTCATCTTTGTGGTAACTTTTTCAACTTAACATGCTTTTCACAGCCTGTGTTACACAGACACACAGCTGTTGTTTGCTTCAATGGCCATTGAAGCAAACACATCATCATTACCAACTACCACTCTTAGAAATAAAGGTTCTAACTAGAACCGTAAAGGGTTCTTTGGCTTGATCCCATAGGAGAACCCTTTTTGGATCCTGGTAGAGCATTGTATGAAGGTTCCACTTAACACCCTTTCAGAGAGTTCTTCCTAGAACCCAACATAAAGGGTTATACGTAGGACCATCTATGAAAGGTTTCACCCAGAAGCCCCTATGAGACGTTCTCTGAGAGAACCCTTCTATACCCTTTGATATTAGGGCCCAAAGAACCTGTGATGAAAGAGTTCTTTTGAAAATGGCTCTTTCTGGAACACTATGAGAGGTTCTAAAGGAGAACCCTTTTGGAGTAAAGTGGATCAACCCACAACCCACCCAGGGGGTTCTATTGAGAACCTTTTTGTATTCCAAGGGTCTTATCTAGAACCCACCCAAAGGGTTCTGTTGAAAACCTTTTTATATTCCAAGGGTCTTATCTAGAACCCACCCAATGGGTTCTACCAAAAACTCTTACATTTCGGTGCAAAGAACCTGTGATGAAAGAATCCTTAATGGAATCCTTGGTCTTACAAAGAACGTTTGATGCACCCTTTCGTGAAAACAGGGTTCTTCAGAAGCAAATTGTTCTTGATAGAACCCAGCCCTTCAGGAAGAACCAATTTGGAACCCTTATTTCTAAGAGTGCAGAATAGATTAACCCTTTTTCTACTTATGTATTTCGTAGGATTATTATTGAATGTATTTACAGAGAAATGGATCCTGTTAGATTAGATACATTGAACGAATGACAACAATGTAACCAAACCACACATTTGTGTGTGTATTCTTCACTCATACAACATCTGCAAATGTGTCTGTGTATTTTTAATGAAGCAAAAATTCTGTTAAGTCATAATTAAGTTTAAAAAAACACACATCATGATGTCTGTTAACAGATATGATCTCAAACATTCAGCTGCCACAGTTTATTCTATGTTGGGACTTAAAATTTACACTTATTTATATACACAGAATATTCACTTTAAACCACAAGTATTATTAAAAATGTATTGCAGTGCTGATGTTCTGTATTGCATCAAATATTTTTAGAGCATGCTCATTCTTTATGAAAATATCACCAAAGCGGTTCCTTTGTGACTGCAGTCTAAATTTGTAGCTTTATTTTAATAATTTCCTTTGAAACCTTCACTATGACAGGCTTTGAGTGAGTCATCTGGCCTCAGATGACAGTCCATTTTAATTAATATTAATTTTGAAGTTACCATTTGAAGTGCAGATACATGTACTTCATACAGTATAGGTTATAATTTCCCATATTAACTGTGTATTTACTCCTTGACAGTCTACAGTATGTGCCAACTAAAACTCTTTGTCATCAGGGTCCCTGAATTTCCAAAGTAATCAATGAAGAGCATCTGTTTTTAGCTTATCTGATCACCTAAAAGTTACAAGATCCTTTGATTAGATCAAAAGACTTTTTTACTGTCCCACCTCAGCTGAGTTTAGAGTGGAAACAGACACTCTAATTCCTTTAACTCCACCTTAATTCCTTTAACTTCTCATTATGAAGAAAATGTTGATTGCACAGTTTAATGGCTATAGAATAATGACACCATCCATGCTTTGACTTGTTCCCCCCTAAGCCTCACTTTCACTATGCAAATCTGTCTGCCACCAGGCACAGTTTTTCCCAGGAAAATGATTATAGGCTAAATTAATGAACAAATTCCTGCTTGCCTCCTAATGTTATCCTATAATGTGATACTCCCTCCACCATCTCGATGCCAACCCCTGCTGTAGTTGCACTATGCAATACACATCATTACAATAGCTGATGCGTGATTTCTAATTCAATAAAAAATTGCAACAATTTCATCGCACCTCTTCAGTGAGCATGCTTTTTTCTTCTCTCTTATTTCCAAAGCGATGTTCAGGGAGTTCCTGGCACTTTTTTACATATGGGAATGTCCAGATGTTTTTAGACTTTGTCTCTTCAGGTCTTTCAGAGGTTTTTTAATGCTCTGTACCATTGGTCACTGAAATTTAGACTCCAACATTGACAAGTATGACTGGCAGGCCAAAAAAATGATCTTTCTGCATTGGCAGGCCCTCATTCTTTGCAGAGACAACGGTTGTTACTCTATTTTATGGCTATTCTCTACATGGAACAGTCTATTGCAAGGTCATGTGGTGCAAAATAAAATCATAGTCCTGTAGGGTTGGGGGTAGGCTGTGTGTGTGTGTGTGTGTGTGTGTGTGTGTAGGAAACGGAGAATGATCTTGTGTTGTGTTGACGTGTGTTCCCCCTGTCAGACAGTGTTTCCAGTAGTGGTGTCCTCTGTGGTTGTGGGGTAGATTATGCAGAGCAGAGTGAGGAAAGAGGAACATGAATCGACGGGGAAACTGATTTCGACAAAACACCTTTTGTCTTTGCCACAGCAGCACAACAATGGAAATGCTAGGGGAGTGAAAAGTCTGTTTTCACTTTAAAGGACCAGAGTGTAGGATTTAGTGGCATATAGTGGTGAGCTTGCAAACACCTCCTCCAAGTGTGCAGGAGAAACTATTGTGGGTGCGAAACTAGCACAAAACATGAAAGCCTTTATCTACAGCCAGCGTTTTGTTTGTCTGTTCTGGGCTATTGTAGAAACATACCGATGAAACATGATGGACTCCGTGGGAGAGGATCCACACCCTCTGCCGATAAAAATGGCTCATTCTAAGGCAGGGGTTCCCAAAAGTTTTTAATTTCAAGACTCAAATGAGAAATTTGATGTCTCCCTGGTGTTCAGACTTTCCACATTAGGGACAAGTCTGTGAGTTGGGGACAGAATGTCGAAATGTCAGTTGTGGCTTGTAAGGTAACGTCAGCAATCAGTCAGGTAACACTTAGAAATAGGGATGCACTACTTTTGATTTTTATCTATATCCAATATGCCAATAGTGTCTAACTCTTTTGGCTGTTTGCAGATGCCAAAAATATGAAGATACTTATTTTCAGATGATTATACACTAAGAAAAACACATTATATTCCATTTCTGCCAATGAATCCCTGTAAAGCTTACACAGTGGACCTTTAACAACAAAAACAAATTTGCCTCAAGTGCATCAATAACGTAATTAATATTAATAAGTAGATTTACTTCTTTGATTGTCTGTGCCAGCTTTTATTTTTTAAAGAAGTTAACATACAAATGAAAGCCATAATGCCAGTAGTGAATACATTTTCATGTGGCAGCTGTTTGATATTGATTGTTTCAATCAATTTCAAAGTAGGACAGAGGAAAAAAAAATTACAGTCATGTTGCCAAATAAAATGTCACTTTTTAATTAAAAGGGTTGCCTTTGGAATAATATTTCCTGTGTTACTTTTCTGTACAGAATCTATAAATGTTTAATGTCTTGTATGTTGTTAGAGGAGGAGGTTGATGGCACTTTTTAGTGATAGAAAATGTGTTGGAACAAGAGCTCTGCATTTGCCCTTGACCGTTCTTTACCCTGCTGTTTATCCTTACTAGAACGATTATATAGGACCAATATAAAAGTACTGTATATTAGCAAAATCTCATACATTTTTTCTCAGTTTTAGGCCATAGGGCAGTGGAACACATGTAATAAAGCCTGTAATCCCCCCGTTAGTGGTTAGTGGTATTTCATATAATCCTCTCCTTCCCCTTTCCTCTCCATCCCTCTTGACTCCTCTCCTCTTCTCTCCTCTCCTCTCCTCTCCTCTCCTCTCCTCTCCTCTCCTCTCCGCTCTCGCTCCTCTCCTGCATCACTACACTGCACCCACTTACGTTACATGTAAAACTCCCGGAGTGGGTGGGATTAACACAGTCCTACAATCCAAACCTTTGATATTACAACACAGTTCAAAGCAGGTCAGTGTGTTGTAATCCCACATATCAGGGCCAAAATGTAATGATTTTAATGGTCTTACACACAGTGTGACTCACTATTGAAAAATATACTCACACCATGTCCTCTATGGGCCTCCCTGAGCTCATCATAAGCCCAGAACTTGACCTACAGGTCACAGGTATGAGATTAATTTTCCCAAAAGCATTTTGAGTGCATTGATGTCGCCCTAACGCACCACAGAGCAAGAGTGATCAGATGGAGAAAGGAACCCTGTGGCATGGAGAGATGGAGGGGTTTTATTACTCCCTCTTTCGAGACACAATTCAAACTTTTTATGACTTTTATGTCTTTTTTGGCTCCATAAAAGCTTTAATGACCTGGTACACATTACACTAAAATTAGTGCTGCTTATGGTTTTGTGTGAAGGCTTGATCTAGTTTATCATTAACATTTGGCAAGGAATATGTACTTTATCATTGAGCTTTTATAAGTGCATATTGGGGCTGCAACCAATGACTTTTCATTATTGATTAATCTGCTGATTGTTTTCATTCATCATCATTTCATAATTTTTCAGGAAATATTGAATTTTAACAATTTGAAATAATTGTTTTACCAAATACCATTTTAATGTATAAGACAGAGAAAAACATCAAATACTCCTATTGGTGAAGCAACACGAGAACGTTTAATTGATTATCAAAATAGATGACTTTCAATTATTGATTAATTGTCTCATGAATTCAGCTGTAGTGCAGATAGAGTTTTAATGTAAATACTGGGACATCTGCATCACTACAAATGTGCAAAAACTGCTTGAAACTGTGCAATAACTTTTTACAACATGCTATAATATCTTCATGGAGGAACAGCATTTGACACAATGTACAAGATATGCTACTTCTTTTTATAACTTCTTTATATCTCCATTTTTTTTTAACCATTATTGTTAATATTTATCTGTATGGTAGGTCAGGCAGGTGCGTACTGGTGCATGTGTGGGTGTAAGGATGTATGTGAGAAATGTAAAGAAATTGTTTTAGGAACTGTACAGCAAATTTCATTGTGCAATGTGCAATGGTGATAAAGGTATTCTGTCACATGAGGCAAGTTTCCTGAAATCAAAGATTCATATCAGCAGTGTTGTAATTATGTAATAATTATTATTACTACATTCAGATTTGTAGAGTGATTCAAGTACTTAATTTACTTTTGCTTTTTTTTTTTTTTTTTTAACTTTCTGCCATTTTTTGTAGTTAACTGAAACTATAAACAAATTTAAGCCAGAAAAGGAAATAAATTAATTTCTTTTTATACTATTACTTCTCCACTGACTGGTGGACATTGTATTTAAAACCAAAGCTAAAATTCCTTACACTTTATTATGAAATTTCATCTTTTTTGGTTTATGTATATATAACTTGTGAACAGCAGTATACTCAATTGAGCGTCATTTTTGCTTGCATGGTTCTGTTTTCATTACACTGTGTTATAATTACATTATGACTGTTTTATATGTATGTATAAATTATATGATACATTATTTATAATATTACACAACAGTGTAATGATAAATATCATGTATATTGTCAATTTGATATTTTTTTTTTTTTACAAAGTAATTTGAACTACTTTTTCTAAGTGGCTTTAGTCAACCAGATTTTTCTTAGGGTGGTTTTGCTGTAGTTCAACTTCTTCCAGTGTGAAGTAATTGGTCGTTTAAGCTATGTAGCTTTCCCAACGCTGGATATTAGCCCTAGAGTAAAACTTTTTCAAACAACTCAGCGTATATGTAATATACTGTACTGTTACTGGAGAGATGTTCTGTGTGCCGTTTACATTAACAGCTGTTCATAAATGGTTTATAACACTATATTGTCACCTTTAGCAGATATAAAGACATTTTTAAGTGTTATTTGTCAACACATGTAACTCCTCAAGTTAAGCATTTGTAAGTGGTTACAGTTGTAATCATATAAGATATGTGTTTATATTTTACATGAATAATAAATATGTATTTATTATCCATTTAATTATGTTAATTAAAGTAATTTATTGTATTCAACAACCAAGTGATTAATGTAATTCTATACTGATGCAGTATTTATTTATACATTGATACATATACGTCTTCATCCTTGATCACAACTGTGCAAAAGATGTGGCTGAAAGCCCTGGAAAAAATGTAGTGGATCCTGAGTTACCTTTTTCAGGTCTAAAATTTTTCTTTTCAATTACATTATAGTATTTAGAAATAATTTTAATGATGCCACCATTGCATTACCCTGCTAAATATCAGACCACTTCACCAGCAGATGTTTGTATGTCATAGTGTCACCTTTAAACTGTCATGGCTGTATATCGCATCCTTGCTGGTCCATGCTCAGCCAGCCTGCCCGCCCGCCACTCTGACTGACTGACCCATGATGCCTTGGGCTTTATTCGTTGCCTTGACAACGAGCCAAATAGCACCTCATTGGGTCTTCTTCCTGAAAGTTGTTTTTCTCCTTCCTCTTTTAATGTCTGACCTTCTTTATCTTTCTATCTGCTGTAAGTGGATTTGAGTCTTGGATTTGTTTGATAGATGAGAGCAGTTATACAGCGAGGAGGTTTCCTATTATATGGTCTAGTTCTCCCTGAGCATCCCTCTACATTATGTGCTATTATGAGTGCGTTCTAAATTTAGCACTGGTTTGTTTGATGCAACAAACTGTCCTCTCAAACGTTCAATCACTGGAGAACTGTATGGAAAATGGTACTGTATAATACACTGTAAAAAATCATATAGGCATTTAGTGGAATCAACTAATCTTTTCTTATTAACTTAAAGTAAATATACAAGTTTCATTCATTCAAGTTAATTTGGCTTTAAATTTCTATTTATTTTCAGAACACTTCAGAACTCAAAAACATAAGTTCTTTTAATGTGAACTTGCTGTGTGCTTATGATCAGTTTAAGATCAGTCATGCTTGTTTATTTTCACAATAATAAAAACAAGAACCATGATGAAGAAATATCAGTTGGAATACTGAATTCAGCCCCCACACAATTACACTCAAAATGTAATAAATTAGAATAAATGTTTGTTTGTGTGACTGAAAAATTGTTTGCTCAACTTGATATTTTAAGCTTATTGAACATGTTTTCCCATGTACAGCTGACTTGAAATGTTACGAAATTAACTTGTCTTTTCAAATTCAGTGAACTTAAAATTTAAGGTCATCCACTAACTTTCTTAATTTAAAACAAATAGTAATATATTTACAGTGATAAAGATATTCATGTTCTTCCTTGATTTTTCTCTCAGGCACATTTTCCTCCCCAGTCTGTTGTTGTTTCTGTCTTTCTTACACACACACACACACACACACACACAGGGGACAATCTGAGAGTCATAAATAGAGAGATGGGATGTTGGGAGCTCTGGAGATTGAGAACATATCATATCATGAATGTAATACCAGCCTCCATTTTAGAAAAAAAAAAAAAAAGTCCATCTCCTTTCACTTTCAGCCTTCAGATGGATTTGATGGATAGGCAGTGCATGGGGTTTGTTTGATTCCCATTTGCTGTAAGACTTTAAACGCACCATGCACTGATAACCTGATCGCCCCCATCACCGTCATCATCAGTGCGGCCTGTCAAAGCAAATTGATAAGTTGCTCACTGCTTTGTTTGCTCAGCAGCTACACAGTAAATGATTCATTCCTTATTATGATCTACGCTGTAAAAACAAAAAAGTTGAGGGAACTCAAAATTTCAAGGCCACTTACTTCAACAGATTTTTTGAGTTTTGGGCCCAGCTCAAAACTTTGAAGCGCTGAAAAAGTTTCACCAACTATAATGTTTTTTTTGTTGTTTGTTTGTTTGTTTGCTTTAGATAGTTTGTTCTTCTTGTTTAGATAAACTTGAATCTTTTAGTTTTAAAACTCACAAAACTTTATTACAAAAATTGTTGAGTAAACTCATTGAAGTGACAGTGTATAATGATTAATAATTTAATATTTCCTATTGTAACCACTTAATATTCAAGTACCCAAATGATGACAAATCAGGTCCACAGCTCACTGAGGTTTCTAAAACAAAACAAAAGATTATTCAAAACTCAAAGATCTAGTGAAGGCAGTTGCCTTGAAATATTGAGTGACCTTAAACACACCATGCATGATAACCTGATCGTCCTCCATGATGATCAGTGTGGCCTGTCAAAGCAAATTGATAATTTGTTCACTGCTTTGTTAGCTCAGCAGCAACACAGTAAAAGCTTCATTCTTTATTATGATCTACACTGTAAAATCAAAAAGTTGAGAAAACTCAAAGTTTCAAGGCAACTTGTTTTCAATAGATTTTTGAGTCTTGAGCGCGACTTTTATTTTTTGAAAAAGTTTTACCAACTAAGACGATTTACTTTTCTAAAATTATCTAAAGAAGAAAATTAATTACCTCATATCTCAACAAAAGAATGTACTATAGGTCAGAAGAACTTTAAGTTTATTTCAAAACTTAAAGCTACTACAAAAAACTTCATATTTTGTTGATTTTGGAGGCCCTGTGGACAAAAGTGGTAGTGTTTCTACAAAATAATAACATCAACAATAAAATTAGCTAAATTAAAATCTATTTTTAACCGGCTACTACTCACTGTAGCTTTGGGTGGGAAAATGTAAGTTAAGCTCAATTCACTCTGATTTCAACGACCCAGTGGCAGGCATTAAGAACAACTATGTAGAAATAGCCAGTCTTCGCAGATAGTCTTGTTAACTTGCATAGGCCATGTAAAGGCATCAGTATTAAAATAAGACAGTTTCATAACCAGCTGAAAACTCCTTATAGTAGTTTTGATATTTTCATTTTGCAACCTTTTAATTTTCAAGCACCCAAATAATGACAGATCAGGTTGTTAGGGGGTGGTTAAGCTCATAGATTAAAGTTTATCTAAAGAAGAAAAATAAATTATCTCAACAAAATATTAAAGGTTGGCAAAACTTTGTTTAGTTCAGTTAAAAACCTAAGAGACTGACTTCAAACTTAAAAATCAAAATTGAAGGTAGATGCCTTGAAATTATGAGTTTTCTCAACTTTTTAAAAAAAGTATTTATGAGAATGTATGATGGACAGGCCCCGACTGAAACTGTGATTTCTTGCAACAGGCCCTGATCTCTTCTTGGCTCGTTATTCTTTTCTTTTCTATTCTATTTTACAAAACAAAAACTGACTCATATTTCTTAATGACAAACTTTTGATTGCTTTTATTGTTTCGGTGCTACAAAGCTCGTGATGTAGGACGGAAACCCTGCGTGTCTTCATGGTTAAAATGCATGGAATCAGCACATGACACGTCTTTGCATGGCAATACAACGATGGCTGCCGTCGCATATAGGCTATATACTGTAGCTACAACACTGAATAAACATGAGCTTGTACATTAAGAGCGAAAGTTCCCGTCTTGTCTCATTTAGTCAGCGCCCAGACCTTAGATTTTCTTTTTTACACGGTCCTTGAACACACACCGAGAAGAGACTGTCCCTGAATGAAAGTCTGTTATTTTTTGCTGTTCCTTGCAGTCAGTGAACATTTCCTGCTGTCAGTCCTGTGTAACTGCTCAAACACTTAATGTTCTCACTGTGCGTGTGTGGTTAAGGTCTGAATTTGCATCTTATAATCTTCTTGAAAGCACTTTGGAAGTCTTTGTTAAAGTAGGCATATATGATGGGGTTGAGGAGGGAGTTGGAGTAGCCCAGCCAGTTTATGACTGCGCCCAGCCAGTCGGGCATGTAGCAGCTTTCTGCGCAGAAAGGCAGCACCAGTGCGACGATGAAAAAGGGCAGCCAGCAGAAGATGAAAGTTCCCATGATGATCCCGAGTGTTTTCACCGTTTTACGCTCCCTGGCCAGCGCCAGCTTCCTCTTCGCGCCCGAGTTCTTCTCATTCATGTTTTCATAGCCATGCGAGGACGACTGCGGGGTGTTGGGCAGAGGCAGGTGCGTCTTTGAGTTGCTGATGACTTCTATGATCTCAAGTGACTCACCCTCCTCTCCATGCTTCACCGCGCCGTTTACGCACGGAGAGCTGGGTTTGGACTCGTCGCCGCGCTTCCAGCCTTTGCCCCCGGCCTCCCCGTTGGTTTTCTTATGGAAGACGGCCGGAGACACAGTTAAACACTTGTCTGACACTTTTGCAGTCTCGGTTTTCTTGACTGTCTTTCGAATCCGAAACCGAGCTGCCCTGAATATTCGCCCGTACAGGACCAACATGAGGATGAGAGGGATGTAAAAAGCCCCAAATGTGGAATAGATGGTGTAGCCCGGGTCCTGGCTGATGATACAGGCATCGGGGTTCGCCCTGTCTTCGGCGCTTCTCCAGCCTAACATAGGCGGAATAGAGATGGAGAAACCAATTAGCCAAGTGACGCTAATCAAGATCGCAGCTCGCCTCGGTGTCCGTTTATTTACATAGTCAATGGGGTCTGTTATGGCCCAGTACCTGTCCAAGGCGATTGCGCACAGATGCAGGATGGATGAAGTGCAGCACAGTACATCCAGAGAGATGAATAAATCACAGATCTCCTGCCCCAGTGTCCACTTGTTCAAAACCTGGTAGAGGGCCGCCATCGGCAGAACCAGCACCGACACCATGAGGTCTGTGACGGCCAGAGATCCAATCAGGTAGTTAGCCACATTCTGGAGAGATCTCTCCAGGGCGATGGCTGCCACGACGCACGCATTGCCAAATATGGAGCAGAGGATAAGGGCCCCCAGGAGCAGAGAGGTGATAATCTGGTAACTCAGCTCCACGTCTGGCAGGGACCCGGACCCCGTGCCATTCTCACCCGCGTCCCAGTCGGCTACCACGTCCACCGCGTCAGGGTACCCGCTGGTGGCGTTGCTGTCGTTGCTGTCGTTGCTGCTGCTTGTTGTGATAAAATCCATAATGCGACCACACTTAGAGCGCAACTTTCCCGGAACAGCGGGGGACAGAGAAGCAGGACACAGTCAGCCCCTCAGACTGCTGCTGCTGCTGTGCGTTTTACCGGGCTCCATCGGAGTTACCGCGTTCGTGCCGTAGCTCTCAGGACGCATGACGCAGATGTGTTTGTGAGTGAGTGAGTGTGTGTTAGGGGGGGATGTGTGTGTTGTTGTAGCCCGTAAGTGTTGACAGCCGGGTGCGCTCACTGGTACTGAGAATCATCTGAGCCTGGTGACGCCGTGAATTCATTTATACCAGCAGCCTCGGGTACGTCAGACTGTGTGGAGGTCGCCCTGGAGTTTTGTGCCTCTGCTCTCCTCGCTGCTCCGTTTTTCACTGCAGACAGCCGATGAAGGCGCATAGCTCTCCTCTCATTTTCTCTCTCCTTTATTTTACTCTCCGGAATCACTGAACATCACATTTTGTGGATTTTTTAAGTTTACGTCTGAAAGGGTAGGTGTCAGTCAGGGTGATTTATTACAAAAATAACATAGCAAAGGAGAAAAGGAGCAAAGGAAAAAAGAAAACAAATCAAAAAAGTCAACGGGCTACTCGAGGTGGAAATATTAACCGAGAAAATGTCTTTCATTTAACTTTTCGTTTAAGCCAACTTCATTTGGGGAAAAAGTGCTTTAATGATAAGTAAACACCTTCAAAAGAAATTTAGACACAGGATCAGATCGAGTGTTTACGGGCGCAACCATGCATTTCGAGCCGGTATGGAGAGAAAGGTGACAGAGCGGTGACAGTTGAGAGCGAGAGGTAGTTTCAGGACCAGGGACAGCGCCGCGTCGGTCCAGAGAGGACAGCTGCTGCCATCTGCTGTCCACAGCGGGTACTGCATCACATGATGGACACTGTTCTATCGGTATTTCGAGTTTAAGGCAAAGTAAAAGGCTGTAGGAAGGATGAGAAAAGAAGGAGGGGTTGAGCTGCGGAGGGAGATGGGATGTGTGTGTGTGTGTGTGTGTGTGTGTGTGTGTGTGTGTGTGTGAGTGATGAGTTGAGTAGAGAGAGAGAGAGAGAGAGAGAGACAGAGAGAGACAGAGAGAGAGAGAGAGAGAGAGAAGAGAGAGAGAGAGAGAGCGTGTTTGTGTGTGTGGGATTCCCTGGAAAACAGTTGTTGCTTTTGCCAACAAATAATGCCAGCAGTGAATCAGAAAACAGCTGGAATAAAAGCAGCTGGTGAGGGAAAACAAACGCTCCCTTGCAGGGTGGAAGGATGGGGCTGTGTGCTGCAGGGTTTCTGTTTGGAGAATTATTTAACTCATAATTAAAATTAAATTGGAAAGAGAAAAAAAGAAAGCTACAAGAAAATTGGGAGGGAAAATGAACCACTAAGATATGATTAGTTATCTCTTAATTTTAGTTACAGTGTGCATGATATTGAGAGAAATTGTTCGTATTGATGAGAGTCTTTAAACATATACATTAATAGTAACAAGGGATGTGACAATATATCACGATAAAAAAAGTCTCAGTCTCAGCTGCACTGTGACAGTATCTACTGTGATATATCATTATATCATGAAATATTTTATTTAATAAAAACACAGCTACCAACTGCTGGATTGTTTTTATTTTGTATAATTTATATATATATATATATACATATATATACTGTGTGTGTGTGTGTGTATACAATAATATATATATATATATAATATATATATATATATACATACATATATATATGTAATTCAAGCATTCATTGCCAAAGGCAATTCATGCCCATCTTTAGCACATGCGTAGGTCATAGTGGGCTAGTGACCTACCTGCTGCCATGAGCTCAAACATAGACTGTATAAAACATGGACGTAGCCCCCATGATGTTAGCCAAGAGTCATTGTGAAGCTTGCAGATTGATGGCTCTGGCCGTCGCCATCTTGGCAGTGCCTGACTCCACTTAACTCCCGGCTAATCCAAAAATGGTCAAAGATGTGGAGTGTCGGGGCAACTGAGGTAGGCCAAATGTGTCAAAATTATTTAAATGGTAAGTTACATAAAAATCCACCCCCTCGCACAGTTTCGTGAAGAGGAAAATTAGCTGTAAAAACCAAAACCGTTTCTTTTACCAGGCTGTATGTTGGATTCTGCTGTAAAGTTGGACATTTTAAAATGGGGTTCTGTGGGGATTGACTTACTTTTTGGGGCCAGCCTCAAGTGGCTATTCGAGAAACTTTTTTTCTTTTTTTTTCATCCCTTGAGATTGTACATCAAAGTAAGATTTTCACCAGAAGTTACAAATTGTAAATGTTAGTAAAAGTTAGAGCCACCAAAGCTAAGAGACTCACACTTGCTGCTTTATTGAATAAGTCTTATCTATTACCATTACATTCAAATCACGGTGCCAGGCATCTTATTTTTTTAAAAATATATACCCTGGTGATCTTTGAGAAACCCAGATAGTTATTTAACTCCTGGCCAATCCAATCATTTATTCCAGAATCTCCATGACTCCTCTGCATCTTCTACCAGCTTCTTCTTCCAAACAACAGCTGCTCGCAGTTTAAAAAAAATCTTTCTGAAGTCTGCAACCTGTGTTTTATCTGAGATGAGAGGTTTTAAAACTCCACTGAGCCCTGTCAAGCTATGTATTTAATGGCATTTTAGGGACAAGTTAAGATTTCTTAAGTAGCTGCTTGGAGTTGTATTGTTCTGACAGTGGTGGTATTGAATGTTTTACCAGAGGGAAAGAAGTTTAAAGATTTTGCCTAGGTGTGCGATGTTGGCTAACTCATGCCTACTCCAAGCTGCATTTAATATTCAGAGTGAATTCAGTCATAAAATTGAATCCCTATTAACTACTTCTTCAGTCTGCATGACACTCCCCTGTGTGTGGCTGTCAAGACGGTGTGTGTTTGTCAGTAGACAAGAAAGTTGTGTTCCTTTTAACCCTTACCATGTAAGTGTCTAACAAACAACTAGAACCACTGACATTCAAGTATTCATTTAGAGAGGAAAAAGACAGATTAAACACTGTAAAAGACAGCACAATGTTTAGCATATTAAATGCAGGGTTTTCCTAAAACAAGCAATGTATAGACTCTCTATAATCTCTCTTAATCATCATTTATGATCCACTAGAAGTGTGTGGTGGTGCCTGTATCAGCAGAGACCCTGCCCTCTGCTTGTATTTTATTATTTTCCCATTATTTTCCTGTGTTTGGGACATTTCTTGCATTCACACACAAATCCATCATTGTACTGAGGAGTGGGAGTATACAACAGTAAATTAATCAGAAAATAACATTTTATTTCTCTGATTCACTGCTTTGTTCTTGTGCTGGTCCCTTACTCCATTCACTCTCTCACCGCCCGTGCTGTATCTCTCTCCATCTCAATCACTGAGTCGCAGAGGAGATGTCAGCTTTGAATTGTGCATTTACAAACAGCAACAGACACATATTCTACATTTAAAGAACATTTATTAATAATCAGTTTAAAGCAAGGGAGTTAGGAAAAAAAGAGATGGTAGAAGTTATTATCAGGCGAGTGCTGGAGTGTGTCCTGATCTCGGCCCTTACTCATGAGGGCAACAGCTTAAGGACTGCAGTGGAACAGCTGCATCCAAAAGGGAGGATGCTTTGTCTTATTGTCTGCTGGAGCCTTGAAAAAAAACAACAGAACAGAAATACACATTAGTATATACAGCTCATCAAAAAGATAATAACCAGGAGACGTCTTCATGTCAAAAATAACCGGACTTGTTTGGTTTAGCTTCCTCACCTCACAAAGAAGTACACAACTGGAAATGCAAGAAATATAATTCAGATTAGTTAGAGAGTGAAGGGTAGGAAAGGGTGAATAATAAGACATCTTCAAGAACAACAATCCAGCTGCCTTTGAGTTGTGACTGAGACAGCACCTCAGGAATCCTGCACCACTGGGCACCATTCACTTTCATTGTTTGGGACATTGTTCTGCAATGATATGTTCCTGTGAAACTCCAGCAGTGTTTTGTGGACTAAAAAACTAAACCCAACCTTCAGTCAGCATGAGGATGAGTAGATAATGACTGAATTTTCATGGGTGAACTATTCCTTTAAAAAGAGCTCATCTCTTCCTGGAAGTCGTTCACATCATCCGTGTAATCCTCCAACACTAGCGGAGTGAATCTCAGGTCTGAGGTGGTGGAGGGTGTCTCTGAGGAGCAAGAGGGTTCTGCCCTCTCCAGATGTCAAGTCCACGCTGACTGACCTGATGGCCTCATCCAGATGAGTGAGTGGAGCTGGATGAACCTTATTCCTCCGCCATCTACTGAAACACCTCTTCCACTTCCACTTCCTCCTCTTGCCTCAACATCCTTCTCCATCATCCTCTGAGGTTCCTGGTGGAAAACCTGGCATCTTTATAGCCTCAATGTCCTCTTGTGTCCTCACAGCCTCAGATTCCTCTGGAGTCTTTATAGCCTCATTGTCCTTCCAGTGTCCTCCATGTGTTCTTGCAACGTCAGTGGACTGTAATGTCTTGACAGATTTGTCAATCACTTGGGAGACAAGCCTTTTTGCAGTGTTATTGATGACTGTATTGGTGGAGGAAGAAGGAAGAGGCAGGTCTCAAGCTCACCTCTGACCTGATGGCAGGTCTGGAGGTTGATCCTGTCTCTGTGGTATGGACTTCCGCTGAAAAGTCATCTGCCTCTGTCTCCAGGTTCTCTGGATGCAAGTGACTTTGGCATACTCCTGTAAGCGGTTCATCAATGTTCGGCTCAAATAATGCGATCATCTCTGAGATTTCTGAGTCAAAGTGGGAACGGCAAGAGGAGGAATACTGTATATTGACAGGACATCCCCATTGATGTTGGTGTCAATGCAAAGTTACAAGTGTTGCTTGAATCAGAAACTCAGTGGAGAAACACAAACACTGGAAAACTGTTAGCAGTGCTAGAAGAACTGTTGCAACCATTTGCTTGACATAAACAGAAGTAGCAATAGCATAGTTTTAAATTCTTCACAATTTACAGTGCTAAATAAAATGAAACAAGTATTCAGTGTACAGTGAAGTATAGATATCGTGGAACCACTTAGTCTAAGCAAACATTAGATCTTAAACATTTTACAGCATGCTATGTCGTATACGCCATATATGATTTGCAAAGATATCTTCGTATAGTGTGATTCAACTTCTCAGTGTTTATATGCTTGCTTCTCTCTATTACTGCTTTTTATAGTAGGCCCTGATCTAACCCAATGTAAATTCAGCGAACAATGCATATGATATAATTAATCATAGTGATTTGTATCAGTATTTGTATATAATTAATGTACATATGTAACATGCAACATGTAACATGTGTCACACAGCACATGTCACTTGTGATAAATTCATATATGGACACACATGAGGTTTATCACATTGTCACATTAAACAGAATTTTCACATGTGATCAGTTTATAATTATATGTGATTTTTGGACACATGAAAACAAATTTTACATATGTTTCTGGACACATACATTTTAGTATGTAGTATATGCATGTGTATAAATAATCAGCAATAAATAATCAACTTGTGATGGGAGTATTATATTATTAGTTATTATTCTGATAATATCTGACATGACAGATTATGTCAAAGCATTTTATCTGCGTTCTTAGGCAGAATACCCTATAAGATCCAAATTATATTAAGTTTTTTTATATAGTTAACAAGAAAAAAATAACTGAACATTTGAAGAGTGAGAACTGCTCTTTATTTTACTTAATTGTTAATTAGATTTGTTTAAGTCAGAGCTATGCAAAATTAGATCAAACATCTTAACTACTATCTTTCTGACCCTCAGGTGTGCATAAACTTCAAGTTATATGAATCTTTTTTTTAAATGACAAAAAAGTGAAATATTCAATTATCAGTGAGAAGCAGGTAATTATTTGGCATTGGCATTGGCTGAAAAAATCCAAATGATGCATCCCTAGTATTTACAAAAGTGAATTGAGTTTACTTACTATGAAATTTGCTACATAAGTAGAATTTTAAAAGCTGTTTATGTGTATTAAAAAAAATAACTAAAATAAATAAATAAAATTAAACAACAACAAAGGCTTTTTAGGGAAATCTTATGGTAACTGTGTGATAAAACACGTAGCTTTACTTGTTCTTTTATATTGAACATGCCTTACACAAGTTATCTGGTATGTTGTTTGTTCAGACATCATGGCTTTTAAGTTTTTATTTTGTACCCAATCATGATCCTGTCACCTGTTACCAATTAACCTGTTTACCTGTGGAAAGTTCCAATCAGGTGTTTTTTGAACATTCCACAACTTTCCCCTGTCCCAAATTTTTTGAAACATGTCATTATTATCTCATCTTTGCACTGTATTCAATTGAATACAAGTAAAAAATGATTTGCAAACCATTGCATTTTGTTTTTATTTACATTTTACACAATGTACCAACTTTTTTGGAAACGGGGTTGTATATTTTCTTTGGTTTAGAAATTTCTCAGGGGCAAGTACACTCAAGGTCGTAGACAATAATGCACCAGCAGAAACTAAAAATTAGACATCAAATAAGGAAGAGTCTGAGAAATTATATTTTTCATCAAAACTACACACTCAACCACTTGCTCTGTGCTCTGCTTATAAACCCCAGAGTGAAAAAGCTGACGCTATGCTAGTGGACATGAGAAAAAAAGGTGTCTCTGGCTTTTTCACCTTATTTTTGTGCATTCAGGGGTTGCATAGCAGTGTGTTTTCTATAGGTCACACAGGACAATAGTGAGGCCATGAACAGTGCACCTATTGTAGTGGGGCTCACCAGGGGGACTTTGTCTTTGTCAACAGTGTGGAATGTCCCAGGGGGCTAACAGGGGCAGGACAGGCCAGGCCAGGGGCTGCACTGCTCACCCCCTCTACACTGGAACAGTCCCTCTAGCTCTTAGAAAAAGAGCTTGAACCTCTACATCCAGAAGGAGTGGGAGACAGAGAGAAGACTTGGGGGAAAATGACAGGGGAAAGACCAGGCTAGCTGGTTGAAGTTGCATCGGATGCTCTCTGCTGGTGACTGAGGGGCTCAAAAGCACCGTCATGAGCTCCCGTGTGGGAACCTCTGGCTCAAGCACAGTTGGAGGTTGTGGAACTGAGGATACCGGTGAAGAGAACAGTAACAATGAGACTTATAACCCGTGTGTAAGGCCAGTGAGGCCGAGGCTCAGGAGTGCAGATCCAGCCGGAGAGGGAAGGTCGAGCAGTGTGGATCATCTGGTGAGACCTGCCCTGCCAGGGAGGAAAGCTCACAGAAAGACTTGTAGCAAGGACAACAGAGGAAGATGGAGAGAGGGAAACCAAGACAGGGAGGAGGAGAGACAAAATGTCGAGTATGTAGGAAGCAGGGAAAGAGGAAAACAAAGGCAGAGAAAGACTGAAAGAACGGAGACACAAGCAGACGGAGCCCAGACAAACAGGGAAGAGGAAGCACTGAAAGTTCATCTAGTGGCACTTCTGACATCCAGTTAAACAGTACTTTGGACGTTGGAGAAGGATCAAACTTGCAGAGGGGACAAACAAGCCTTAGACCTCACAGTAGTGGCTGCACCAGGACCATCATTGCCAATTTAAACCCCCAATGTCCTTGGCCAGCGATGAGGTCGATGTCTTCTGCTCTCCCTCAGCCTGCCATCCCAACCAGATCCACGCCTCGGTCACCTCAGAGACTCTCATCCAGGACAGCTGCAGGAGACCCACACCACTACTCGGATCCATTCTGGGTGGATGTGAGAGCAGGGGCAGGAACTGGGCGATCATCACAAAGCCATCATACTCAGACATCTCTCACCAGCTCAGAGCATGGAGAAGAGGAAGAGGAGGAGGAAGAAGAGGAGGAGAATGTGGAAGATGGCGAGGAAGGAGGCAGTGGTGTAATGGAGGTGATGAGTCAAACCGTAACCTCAGCAGCGGCACTGCCTTGCATTCCTTGTGGGGAGAGGAGGATGAGTAAAAGAGAGAAGAACAGGATGAAGTGTTTAAGGAGGAGGCAGAGGAGAAGGGAGAGGTGGAGACAAAGCCAACTGCAGGAGAGCAGACAGGTGAATGACACAATTAACTGAGCCTTCAATATAACACTGAATACTGAAGTCACTGTTCTTTTACCAAATGTTTTTCTAGTGATTTTAGGATTAAGGTTAGGCAAGTATCTCATATTTTTATGTACCACAAGAGGCACAGGGATGGTGATGAAATCTCTTTGTTATTATATAATTTATCAACTAAAAGCACTCTCAGAGAGCGTAGACCTCCACCAATACTCCACTCTGCAAATGCAAACTTCACGGTCAATATTATTGCTAGTTTTTGTGAAGTTTGAACATTTTTCCTTCATATCTCTGGTGGAGTTTATTGCAGACAAATCACATTTGGATGTGAATAATAGCATAATTAGTTGCATGATATGTGGCAGGTCATCTACTAATTGGAAGATTGGAGGTTTGATCCCCAGCTCCCTCGAGTTTGCATGTCAGAGTATCCTGCGGCAAGATACTGAACCCCACATTACTCCCAATGGCATGTGGTTTGTGAATACAATTAGTGTGTGAATGGCTGAATGCAATATGTAGTGTAAAAACACTTTGAGCGGTCAGAAGACTAGAAAGGCTGTATACAAATGCAGGTCCATTTACATCCATTTGTTTTGATACCATTTTTTCTTTCCAATACTAATTCCAATACCTGACCCGAACTGGCTCAGGGTAAATCTTTTGTAAACCATGAATAAATACATACAGAGAAAGAATGCCATAGAATATGACCTCACTATCCGGGTGGGTGTAGCAGGGTTTAGGGATTAATAAATTAGGTGGGATTTGGTCGATGCATGAACTCATGTACTGTATTTGCCAATACTGATACCAGCTTTTTAGGGTTCATTTCCATTGCCTCGCCTTGGTTTAAGAAAGACGCAATATTACAACTGTACTGGTTCTCCCATGAAATCACTGTCACTGAGTGCTCAGTACCATTATTTTTTTGAGCAGCTACATGTGTGGGCTACCCAGGGATTACTGGGGTATTCCACCAAGGCTCTATCTTGTCATGTCAACAGAAGTAAAAAATAATTTGTGTATCCACCTTGTGATTCGATCCGCTCCCTAAATTAATGGGTTCTTTCTTGGCCCATGTTAGCCTTCCACATAGCTTCAAGAAAATCGCTTCAGCAGTTTTTCTGTAATCCTGCTGAGAAGCAAACAAAACCAAAACCTCAAGTAGGGGCAATTATCTACCACTGAATGACAAACTTTTTATTATTCACCAAATCAAACTTTCAGTGTGCAGTCTTCAACAGTTTGTTAGAGCAAAATACTTCACACTGAATAAGAAAAAAAAAAGTGCAGTCTCTCTTTTATTTTGGTAGTACCATGACTTTTAGGGAATAAGTGGGTGCAGCAAACTCTAAAGTTTCTCAAGTGATGCTCTGAAATTTATGGTGAGGCACTTCAGCCTTAAATTACCTAACTGATCCACTTAAAGGTCTATTTACATTTTAAGATTGGAGACTATTGCAAAAAAGCAAGTACGAGTTTTGTGTGTGCATGTGTGATTGGTACAAAATAGGCCCAAAAATCAGACTAATGTTGCTGTGTTGTGTCCACTTTTCACTGTATGCGCCTGTGATTTCATGTGAATGTGTGTGGTTACACGTGTATTTATGTGCATATGTTTGTGTGTGTTCATTTCTATCTAGAGTCTGACTCTCGACAGCCCTATCAGCACCCAGCTCATCTCAATAGCCATTGTCTGTGTGGTTTAAAGTGGGGTTACATCTGAATTAGTTGCATGATGAGGCTTGGGCGGAGAGCCCTTCAAAACCAACCAGACAAAAGAGCAGATTCTGTTTTGATTGGCTACTGCAGATCCCAGTCACGTTGGTGGATTGAAATTATTCTGACTGCTGAATTAGAGACGGCTGAATAGAATTAGTTGCTTCAAAACAGAGAATATCCATTTCCTAGTGCCATGCCCCCCTGCTGGTTACATTGTTTTTAGCTCTCCCTTGCACTGGAGTTGGTGTGTTAATGTTCAAGCGTGATACAGATACATAATACACATACTGTCTTGCTCTAGAAGATAGAATTGTACCCATTACAACGTGGTGGATTATTTTGGTGGAGAACAGATGTCATATGCCATCATGAGGAAAATACATGAAGGATACGTGTAAGTTAAGGTCAATTAAAGTTCAAGAGACAAATCTATGAAAATCAAGTTTCTTATTTTAGTCTCTCTTACAATGCAACTGCATCATACCCCATATATGATTTCAAAATTAGCTAGCTTGTGTGTTTAGTAATGCCTTTTCGCTTTATTTTAAAAGGATGGTTGGAGATTTTGGGGAATATACTTATTCGCTTTCTTGCTGAGAGTTAGATGAGAAGATTGATCGTATGCTCATGTGGTCCAGTGTATTAGGTCCAGTGTATAAGATTTAAGTGGATTTATTGGCATAAATGGAATATAATAATCATACATATGTTTTCTTTAGTGTCTTATTAATCATCTGAAAATTCAAACTTGTTTTTTTTCATTACCTTAGGAGTTAGCTGTTTATATGTACAGAGGGAGCGGGTCATGTTCCATGTAGTCCACCATGTTGCACCGCCATGTTTTGTGAGTTTAACAGCCACTGTAGGTCCTCTTAGGCTTGAAGGGGGATCAAGAGGCGATTAGCTTTGCTTTGTTTAGCTTAGTATGAAGACCGGAAGGTAACAGCTAGCTTGGCTTTCTCCAAAGTTAAAAAACATGCCGATCATCAAATCCAAAACTCACTAATGTGAACAAAAGCAGAAATGAAAAATATGTAAGCTAAGTTGTGGTTTTACAGGGAGTTATGTATTCTTTTCTAAAAATACTTGAGTTTACAAGAGGAAATCTACTCCAGTGTCTGGATTCTCTCTATAGTGAGCCAAAGTCCCTCCCCTGCCCATGGACCACCATGGAACCTCACTTTAGTAAAAACTATATATCGTAGTCAATGGCGAGAGACAAATAATTTTTTGATCCTGTTTGAATTGCATCATCATTTTAAAAGATAATTTTACAAATCTGGAAAGTCACCCTTTTTTTTGTAAAACTGTTGAAGTATAGGACTGAATTACAAAGACTACACACCCAGAAGTTGCATAAGAGACGTCACAACTTTCTCTGTCCAAAAGTTTAAGCTGGCCACTGAGGCTACGATGCTAGTGTGTTTTTGTACCTGGATGTGGTCACATAAACAATCGGTTTGGCTCCTTTTTTTCGCTTTACAGTTTAAGAAGTTATGAGAGATGTAGTTCATTAAGGGTTTTCACACAAAACTAAAGTAAACTACGACAAACCTACCACAAACTGACTTGTAAAGTTGTCTTTTAAATTGGCAAACATCATAATTCATAGCACAATTCAAGTGGGATTGAAAACATTCAGATTTTTTCCAAAGTTAGGTCCCACGGAGCACACCAGCAGTGGCGTGACTTGGCCCAGTTCAACAGCCTTCATAAAAAGTTTTTGAATTTAGAGCTAGATTTACATGCATGATGGGATGATACCAGCTTAACAAATAAAAATAACTAATGATAAAAACAGTTAGAGTTGAGCTTGACATGTTTTAAAGTCTTGCATGTGAATAGTTATGTAATCATGTCACAGATATGTAAATTAGCGTGTTACACAATCGAGCAACATGTAACAACTTTTTCACCTACATTCCATTGAAAATCATTGATATCTCTGGTCCAGTTTGAAGTAAGATTCCAGGAAGGAAATGATCAACTTGTCAACTTGTCTTAACATTTCTGTGAATGAATTAAACAAATGAGATGGCATTATATTATAGTGTAAGCTTTAATGGTGCAGGTTTCCCCTGATTCCCGTGTTTATGCTAAGCTAAGCTTCCTACTTAACGCACATTCATGAGAGTGGTATTGATCTCCTCACTGTTCCTTTGAACTTTTATTTATTTAGAGGAAATCGAATGAGCTTGCTTGGTCGTTTATCATTTTCAAGGCTTATTGAGGATGCATGCTCTTTTCTCAGCTCTGTCCAACTTTGCACTTGCACTTGTTATTCTCACATGGGAGCTTCTCACTACAACCACAGCAGTTCTGCTATTAGCCAGAGCATGTGGGACTTAAGGACACTTTTCAAGGGCAGCTCAACAATAGTTTTTTCTTTGGTCCTTTGGTCACAAAGCCTGGTTTATACTTTGGATACATGTTTCACAATTTGTGTTTTATGTTTTTTCCCTTCACTGCCTTGTCTTGGTTTGTGGAAAACATAGTTTTAACCTTTCTGATGGAGTCTTATATAACAATTTTCTGCTGTACATTTTGCATACAGTATACAGTGGACCAAAGGTCAGAGTGTGTGTTATTGTCATCCAATTTCCCACAGGAAGTGGTTGCATCCTGTGTGATGGAGAGGCAATTAGTGCTGGATTGTTCAGTCACTTTATCCAGCTACTCTAATTGCTGCTGCATGGAAGCTGAAATGTGGTTTTAGTTGCTGCTTGTAGTTCTGCAGAAGCTTTTATTGCTAATGTAAAAGAACTACAATTCGAAAGTATTGTAGTTCACACAAACCACATGTTTTTCACGTTATTGGTGCAGTAGGCCCTATTCAAATCAAACTAATGGAAGTTAATAGAGAAGTTTACTAAAAAATTTTTTAGTTTAAACTTTAATTTCCTATGACAGAAACTGATTGTATTTATTTATTATGCATTTACAAACGTAACTAAAACATGTCTACCATGTTACACAGTGCTCGTTGCCAGGGGAGAGGCTGTGCTCTCTGTGTTCTCTCCTCTGTGTTAATGACACACCTTGGGAGGCAGGGCTGGTGCAACAGGGAAGTCCCTGGAGCTCCCCCTGGGTGAGAAGGTGGTAATTACTCTGGAAGCACCCCCGGGCCCTCTCAAGAATACAGCTTCAGACACTGATCCTGAGGGCTTTGCAGACACAGGTCTGAGGGGGTGGAGGTGGGGGACTTGAGGGGCCCCGGATACTGTTCTCAAATCGAGTTTTAGTATATCCTCCTATACGATCCAGAAAAGGGAAGCTGAGTGTGGATTTAGGTGCAGAGGCAAGTTGACTGCTGAAGAGATAAGAGGGATTTGAGCGGTGGGGGTGGAAGATGCATTGTGCTGTATGAAAGAAAAGGATACAAACTAGATTAAAAATAGAGGACGGGCCATATGCAGCGTAAACAAAATGTTTTATCTTACAGTATTTATTGTTTATGCATGAGTCATGCTGTGCCTTATGGAAAACCTACAATATATTCCTCAAGAATAGCAACACTCTATCTGAGGAGATACAACAACTATCTGTTTTCTCTGAAGGTAATGGAGTTTGAATTAACATCAGCGTCAGGGTCAAACTGCTCTCTCTAACAAATAATGTTTACACTTTACACTAAGATGTGAGAAAATATAAGTTGGTAGATGTTTCACTCCACTGAACTCACACCTGACACCCCCATGTCCTCACACATATTATTATACTGTGCAGGTGGGTGTCAAAGACCTTTACACTCATCAAATAGAGAAGAGTATTTTGAACTGAATCTCAAGAGGACCACAAAAGAATACATTTTCACTTATATTCATGGCCAGCTGGTGCAATGACATCTTGTGGTGATAATACATGCTCATAACCTCATTTGTAGCAGGGTCAGATATCTGGATTGTTCTCCTTTATTCTTTTACTTGATGCAGAGAAAGATTGTCAGTTTTTAATCTGTCTGTCTGAGAAGCTCATTCCATGTAGACATGACCCTGCAGAAATGGGTTTGCCACCACAGTTTTAGATTTTAGAGTATTTAGAATATGTGATGGTCCATTGAAATGGTTTAAAAGAAAACTCAAATAAGTTCTCTTTTTCATATTTTAGATAGAGTCAGAAATGTCTATTTTAGCACTAATCCAATCCAATTCTCATCCAAAATGCAAAAAAAACTAACTAACTAAAATACAGGTGGGACCATGTCATTATTTTGCAAATCAAAAGTTTCAAGTCTTTGGACTCAAATTTTGACATAAATAAAAGATGGAGGCCACAGCTCCATTTCCTCTCACTGTACAAAACTGAAGCCAAAATATCCTGGATAAGAGTGCTGCCATCTTGCACTGGTGACATCATTTTGAGTCTGCACAAAAGTAACGCACTTTCGAGTTCTTGCCCACACAGCCACCATTTCTATGTACAGTCTCTGGTCTCAAGCCAATTCCCAATCATGACAGGCACAGACACAGACACAAGTCCCAAGTCCTAAGCAAATCATAATGTCACAGTGAGTTTCAAACCTTATTGATTTACAAAGTTACTTACTAACGTTAGCTCAGTATTAGCTCACTAACTACAGTATGTTAAGCTATAATATGTAACATTTACGCATGAAAATGTCTAAGAATGCGAGACATATGTTTTTTTTATATTTTGTTGAGTTGTGTACTTTCCAACAATGTTCAAATGCACACTGGATATGTCAAAGAGTGAGGAAGTCGGCCTACATTACCTTGTCCATGATCAAGATTTCTGTCTGAGTCATGTCAGATGGATTTCCATCAACTATGGTGGTTGTTTAAAAGTGAAGATAACAACGTACATGATCCCGCCCCGCTTCACGATGTTTATAATATGACAGAGACCCTCAGCATCAGACTTTACATATTGTGTGTGTGATATTAGGCCCAGCTTACTGTTCTTTGTGCAACTTCAAATGTTGAACATAGTTGGAAGTTGTTGCATTTTCTGTCTGTAATTTTTGAGCTGCATGTTTTGCATACTACATTTAGGTTTTTTGTTGACCACTGCATAGGTTTTGGATGAGATTATCTTTGGTATGATTTTTTCTCACTGCCACTTAGTAATATACATAAGTTCTTCTTGGTTCTCTCTGGCAACGTAATTGGATGCTTTTGGATTGATTCAAACAAAGTGGACCTGGGGAATTCAGTTGATTCAGGAGATTAATTGATTCATGGCATATTCTTAAATAACACAGGCTATTTTTTTTTATCTTTAGGTTTGATACCTTCCCCCAAGGACAGTCCAGAGTCAAGTCCCAAGTCCTAAACTTTGAATTTTGAGTCCTAAACAAGTCTCATTGTAGGTTAACAGTGAGTTTTCAGCCTCAATGATTCACAAATATACTTAGCTGTGAAGCTAACATCAGCTAAATATTAGCTCGCAAAACACTATGTTAATATATTAGCCTTGACTTTTTTGTGCAATTCTAAATGTTGAAGTCGGAAGTTGTCGCGGTTTCGTCTGTAATTTTGAACCTGCACATTTTGTAAGCTACAATTCATTTTTTCTTGACCACCTCATAGTTTTGTATGTGAATGTTTCTCCTGGAACATGATCAGAAACTGTTGGATTGATTCAAACTAACGGCGTCACAATATCACAATTTTGCTATGGGATTATTGTGGCCAAAGAATTCACGATAAAAATATTATTGCAATATGTATTGCGGTCAGGGAGACAAAGCAAGATCGGAAGGAAATGGAAATGATTTAAGAGTATACAGAATGTTTAAGAAACACTGCATTATTTACATGATATTATCAAATGTATATTCCAAACATGATATCAATACTTATGATTAACTGATTTGTGGATTCACACTTTTTAATAAGAGACGTTTTCATGTTTAGGCTTGGGGGAAGGTATCAGGTATTTTCAAGTTAAAAGGCTCAGTCTAAATGAATCCATGAGACATTGACGTTAAAGTCCAAGTCAAGTTACAATTTTATTCTGATTTTGTCAAGTCGAGTCTTGGGTCATCAAATTTATGACTCGAGTCTGACTGGAGTCTAAGTCACGTGACTTGATTCCACACCTCTGCTGCATAAAAAGGCTTGCAGAGGAACATGGGTATGTTTGCATGTATGTTGCATCATGAACACATTAATCTGCATAAGCAGGAGGTCTACAAGAAAAGACATGCTTTGGTACTGATTCACAATCCATTTCTTCATTGTTTAAAAGGGATTTTCTCCTCCTTTCCCAGAGTTCAACAGGGAACCCATCTAGCAGCAGCAGCGAGGATGATGAGGATGTGAGTGCTGGCGACAGAGAAGGTTACATCTGCGCAGTGTGTTTGGATGTGTACTTCAGCCCTTACATGTGTCACCCCTGCAATCACATCTTCTGCGAACCCTGTTTGAGGACACTGGCTAAGAACAGCCCCACCAACACCCCCTGCCCCCTCTGCAGAACAATCATCACACATGTCTTCTTCCAGAAGGGTGAGCTAATGAGCAGAAAGCACTTACTGTACAATTCACATGATTTGAAATACTTATCCCCTCTACTTATAGCTCTCCTTAGAATGCTAGATTGAGAAATGGATAAAAATACAGTATAAAATATCCCAGTACAATATAATAGTAAATGTGTACAAACACAGGATTACGTGTATGTGTGTATTCATATGTGTTTTGGCTGTTGCACAGATGACATCTAAGCCACAGATTGTTCAGAGAGCCCAGCTGCAGATGTCCCATGGGGAGCAGAATAGACCTTTAGTTCAGCTCCAACCAGATGAGTCACCCAGACCGAGAAGACAAAATCAAACACAATCCCAACACTTTTATTTACTGCTTTATGATGGAAATAAGAAGTAGTATTCCTTATGGGTGGAAAATGCATTGCGATATGACAAGAACAGATGTTGGTTGCACTGTATTTTAGAGAACACTAATATAACATGAAAAGTAATAAAAGTAAAAGGTAATTTGTATGTAAGACATTTTAGAGTGAAACCAGAAAGAATATGTTCTTTATGAATCAGTTTACACAGCTGTACCCTTAATACGCACCATACACCTTATGATACACTAATCAGATGTAACAAGCCATAATTTTTTTAAAATAATGCAAAGACTAGAAATAATATGTTCTTTATTAGACACTATTGGACCCTTTATTAGACTTCATCAGAGGGTGAACAATAGAGATAACAATTGGCCAAGTAGCCAAGACCCATGCCTACCTCTTTGATCAAATCAAATATCTGCCTACAGTATTAGAATAATCTGTGCAGTCACCCATAGAAAACATATTCATCTACCTCTACAATTTTACTTGTAGATCTGGCTCACGTAATGTTTTTAAATGGGAAAGTAGCAGATATGTGATTTCACTTAAGTTTGCAGGACAGTTCTGTTGTTATGTGTCCCTGATTACCCTCTAATAAAGCCTAATAAGGGTCTAATAAAGGGTCTTATAGTGTCTAAAAAAAGAACATTTATTTCTAGATTTTGTCTTATGGTTTGTTACATCTTAGTAGTGTACTGTAAAATAAAGTGCAACCCAGATGTTTTGTGGAAAATAAAACTCTGATCTTAAATATAATGTCTTCACACAACAATGTTACACAATATACTGTAATAAGAGTATTTTTGCTCACGCGCTGTATTGTCACATGCGTACTTTATATAACCTCGTGGTCAGTGCACCTGATTGCATAGGATGTAGTCTGATTTGGAAAGGGCTATGAATAAGTAATGAAGTCCTGTGATTCACTTTGGCCTACTTCTGGATGTATGTAGGAGAAAGTGAGCGGCAGGGACACTGCTGTGGCCATAAAAAGGCAGAGTGGCCGTGGTTATGAGGACTGCAGACGCACTGAGGGCTCTTGTGAGTGATTAGGTGACAAGGATTGTAGATTAGATTCTTGTGTTGATTACCAAAGCCAAGGTCACACGGAAACAGAAGGAGAAAATGAGGCTGTTGATGCTGCATCTGCTCCTTTTTTTGAATATTGAATAAATCAAACATAATCTATCCAGGCAATCAAGAAGTGGAGGTGTGAATAAAGATGTCAGCTTTTGATAATATTGAGTTTGTCTCCTTGTGTTTCCTTACAGAGCTAAACCAAACAGCAAGGACGTTCTTCCCAAAGGAATACCTTTCCCGGAAACAAAACTTCCAGAAAGCAAGTTGTGCAAAGTGGCCTCTACCAAGCTGCAGAAAACTCTTCCGTATCTTTGGAGGCAAGTTTTTATTTCCCCACACAGGGAATTTTTCTGTGTGTTCAGGATCAGTTAATTGTATCTGAGAAATTTTGTAGAGGACACATTTGCATTTACATTTGCTTTTCTCTTTGTAATACTGTAAGACCTGTGACAGAGTAACACAAATATATCAGCTTATCTTTTTTCCCTAAAAGTACCTTAAGGCTTCAGTGGCATATTAAACTCAATGTTTCGACTCTGTAGCATACAGAATACAAATTTAACGCTCACACATGCAAATTCTTACTATACACAGAATTTTTAGAGAATATCCTGAGGAGAAGCAGTGATATAGCATCCCCCAAAATTAGTTTCTACCATATGTACAACTACTGATATTAACGCATTAATTAAAGTAATATGAAATCCCAAATCTCTCTTGTTAGTATTAAAGACTCTACCCTCACGGCAACAATTACTTAGCTGAATATAACCTCAATAAACTATACTTCACCTGAACTCACAGCTTAAATGAAAAGAAGCTGGAAAACAACTGAGCATTCAGATGGACAGTGAATGCAACAGTAATCTAAAAACAAATCAGAATCATCGCTTAAAAACAGCATGTGTGTAATCATAGAATGTAAACTTCTCTTCATGTCATTGAACCTGAGATTCCCAGAAATATCACTGAGGACATAAACATCCTCAATAGCAGCTACATTCCTTACATTTTGGTGCTTTTTTCCACCATTAAAATGACTATACCATAGAACTATACTTTAGAATTATTTTACAGACAATTTCACACAGATATTACTTTAATGAAACCCACCAGATGAGATGCCTCATTTGTCACCCAAACCAGGTTTCCAGAGGCAGTCCAGTCCCATTGCCAGACGCCAGTTCCCCCACGGAGGAGGCTATCGTCTGGATGCTATGGACTTTGAGGACGACTCTCGAGGCTGGCGCTTTGACATGGACATGGTCATCATCTACATCTACTCAGTCAACTGGGTTATCGGCTTCTTCATATTCTGCTTCCTTTGCTACCTCTTCTTTCCATCTTTTTGATGAATAGTGGAGCAACTTAGAAGGGATGAGAGTAAAAAATTATAATTTTAGAATTATAATTTTATATTTATTAATTATAGAATTATAATTTTAGCTAAACTGAGCTATAGGGTTTAATGAGAAGACAATAAGCAGGTGGAATGGCATGGTGGAGGGAAAACAACAGTGTGCCATGCCAGCTTGTTGTCTCTCATTAATAAATGATTGAAATGGGGAATGTAGGGTGTAGGGGGATGTTTGGGAATCCAGTGTTCTCTGTTTTCTGTCTCCACATGATGCATATATAATGTGGGTTTCACACGTCCTGTTCCTACATGGGGACTTAACATAACATCTCCTAGAACATAACATTTCATATTCCCGTGATGAACAAAGGAATAACATGAGTGAGCTCTTTTTGGGTGGGTTTTCATGTTTCTGTATCCTCAGAAAATTTAGTTAAATGAAAGATTTGCTCCTTGGGTTGAAACCGTTTATGGCTTTATAAACCTACGTGTTTCAATTTTATTTTAATTTACCATGCAGTATGTCTTGCAAGATGTTTCAAAAGGCCAGTGCAGACTGCAAACACCTCATGCCACCCTCCCCTTCTGAGAATCTACAGTGTCACCCAAACTCACGAAAGACATGAGATGCCCCATCTAGAGTGTTCAGTTTGTCCATTTTGGGCTACTGTTGAAACATGTTGATACAACATGGCAGCCTCCATGGAAGAGAACCTGCACCCTATATACATATACGGTTCATTCTGAGTGAACAAAATGCAACAATTCTTATTTTCAGGTGCTTATACACTAAAGAAAACATACTTATGAATGTTATATCCCATTTCTGCCATATCCTGCAAATAAAACACCATAAATCTGATAAATCTCACAAACTGGTCCTATAATTTGTTGTTGTTGTTGTTGTTTTTCCCAATGAGAATGAATTTTGTGTTTTGTTTGTTCTTAAATCCCCCCTTGAGGGAATAAACGTTTGGTTGTATGACAGTCGCTGTATTTATAGCAAATAAAGCTTACCCAGAAACACATACAGGTATGAAGATGGAGCCTTAAAATTCATTTGTAAATTTACCATTTTTGGTAATGAAATCATGTGTCACAGCAAAATGGATTACTTTATTCCTCAAGCATTTCAAGTTTGTAAGTTGCGGTACCAAATACTCTTCTGTTTGTACTTTGACAAAGAGCTCCATTTTCATTTCCCATTTGCATCCGAGTAAATTATGTGGTGGGCTTATATATATCTTATAATTACAATCAAGTGCAAGTCATTAATAGGCCATTAGTTGACGATTATTAACTTATTATTAACAAGTAATCTTCATAGACTTGCAAATAAAAATCAGAATTTTACATAGGCCATTAGTTAATGAGAAGCTAATGTTTACACATTATTTATACTATTTTTATAAAGTATCTATGCTATAATTAATCAGTTTTTAGTTGTTTATTAATTGTAAATAAATAAAAATATATATAATTTCATGTTATTATTATATTTTTGTTTTCTATTTGCATTAATTGTGTAGAGGCATGTTAGTCCAGTCTTAATAAGTTAAGTGAAGTGGTTAACTTTGTTCTCAGTTGCACAGCAAACAAAGTCTGGGGCCTTGGTGGAAAGACCTCTGGCTATGAAAAATGGCACCTGGGGCATAAAGCGTCACCTCTGCGGTTGGGAAATACCCAGATCTAGTGCAGGAAGCAAAGAAGACCCCAAAGTATATATTTGGGTTCACTCTGTGAAACAGGCCCTAGTTTCTAGACTTTCCATGATGAGAGGTGCATCAAGAGTTTGGGCCAGAGATGAGGAAGGACTTTCAGTTGGCAACTCAGGAAGGCAGTAGGAGTTCAACTAGATTTACATTTGGCCAAATGTCAGTGTGTCATCACTGAGAAACCAGGAGTTCTGTCAGTCTTATAAGAGATCAACACCCAAATGATCAAACACACGATCACCGCAGAATCTGTTACATTTAAATAGACATGAAATTACAGTGTAAGTCACTCTGCACGGTCTGTGTCTGTGGGTGTATGTCTAAACCACTTACACAGATGGTTTTTAATTTTTTTCCTTTGCATTGACAATTAAATAGTACTGCAGGTTTTGATAGAGCACTCACAATACACTGAAATGGACTCGTAATTTATTCAGAATATCTACCACATACTTTCCTCTCTGTAGTTGAGAAAAAGCAAGGAAGGGCAAATAGTCACATTGAAAGCTGCCAGTGGATTCAGGCACAGTTTCAGTGTTAGACCAAAAAAAAGGAATGTTGAAAGACTATTGTTTTCTGGGTGATATTTTTTTTCTCTGTGGGGTAACCATAGACTACAAACTGGCACATTAATTTATAACTTATACATTGATATACTCACATACGTAGGCATTTTCTTTCTTTTGTGCCACCATGCTCTATTTGTGTGTGCATGAAAGCAGCTTACTTCCTATTTGCATAATACGTGTTATAATTATTTATTTGTCTATGAAGTTTTTTTTTTTTTTCAAATAAGACTACCCCGAGGAAAAACAGTTAATACCACTACCAAGCAACATGAGATTGTGAAATCGCAATAAAAATGAAAATATATAACATAAAAAATGTTATAAATATGCCATAGTGGATAGGGTGCATTTAAACTGTACTATACAATAGGGGACATCAGGGGCAATTGTAACCCACTCAATTCCTCCAATCAGAAACAACCTAGAGTGATGACACTTAGTCTGCACATGCTTACTCGCATTACCTCTCTGCCTGTGAAACGGTCGGTTGGCAGAGGTTTTCAAAAGGAAAAAGGATTAGACATTACTTTTTGGATATGCAGTATTTTTCTTCTGCTGTCTAAAACTTAGGTCGCTGTGAATTTAAACTTACATCAATTGTAAATGAACATGAACAAACTAAACTAATAGAGGTGTTTCTAGCCAGCATAGAGATTCCATCATGGCTGCAAGTCTGTAACACAATATTACAATTGCCCTGAGCCACATGTGCTAATGTAAGAACCTTGTTTGTCTGTGTTGACATACTTTTCTTTTAGAGAATTAACATATTTCACCACTTTAAGTGTAAAATTACTTTTAACTCAACTCAAACATTTGAAATGTAGCTACTACATACCCAGTCTGCAAAAAGAGAAAAGAGTTTTGCCTGGAGTACATATGATGTCTGACATCCAAAAGAATTTTAACCTCATAAAAAATCTCAACATTTGATGGGGTTATCTTAGGTGTGTTTTTATTTTGTAATGGGTTAATATTACTTTTTTCAATGTTACAATTGCCCTTAACCAAGCATTTGGATTACTATTACTTGTATTAAATTTGTTATTAGTTAAAATACTGTATAATTATTTAGGACACTAAATCAAAGGATGACTGGCGTATGTTAAGTAGTTTGTGAGTAGACGGAAAATGTTTAAAAATATGCGCCTAGCCCCCTCATCTAAACTTTATTCTTTAACTTTATTGAAATTAATAGTGTTAAACTTTGGAGGCAAAGTGGCCAGAAGCCTGAATCTCACACTTCAGGAGCTCATACATAGCTCAGGGCGGGGGTCTGACTTGATGGGCCCTATTAATATTCCCGTCCTTTGGGTGCGCAGTGTTGCCAGCCACAGAGCCACGTCAGGCCTGTAGCAACTGCTCGTCTTCTGCTGCCTCTCCAAGGTTAGAGATAGGCCCGCCCGACGAGCTGAGAACACTCAAAGAAACAGACGCTGGGAACCGAACTGACACCGCCATAACAGGAATTAAGTTTTCTTGGTTTTCTTCGGCGCAGAGGCTTAAAGTGTCGGCTGTGCGCTGCGGAAACGTCAGCGGGGACATCGGCAGCGTTGTTTGGTCAACCTCTAAGGAGGTTGTGCAGCTGAGAAAAGATCGTTATCGCCCGTCTTATTGGTGCTTAATGGAAACGCGCAATCATAAAAAATGGTTGCATTTGGAGAATATCCGTGAATGCGATCGTCTCCTTCCGACATCGGTGCGTCAGAGAAGACACTTCAGCTAGCTGGACTCCGGCTTTGGGTGTGAAGTCTTCACTGTGCACCGTGTGCGGCTGGAGTGAAGGTGACTTGCGCCCCGTCGCAGTCAAGGCAATGCGGAGAGGAGTCGCAGGCGCTCATCCGGCACCTTTCCTGCGCTCTGAGAATCGTCTGGGAACATATTTGCTCCGTCTCCCACACTAGAGGGGAGGAACGAGAGAGAGATAGACAGAGCAATAACAATAATCGAGGTGCAACCCAGCCAGTAGTTGGCGAAGGTGAATTGAGCGTAAACGGAGGAGAGAATAAGGTGAACAGTGAGGTGCAGGGTGGTGAGGCAGGAAGAGAGAAAGTGGTGGAGTTTTGGGGGGGAAAAAGACAAAACCGTTCTGTATTAGGGCTGTTTTATTAGTGGATGTGTATGCATGAGTTCTGCATCGAATGGGCGCAAAAACCGCCCCAGATCCGCCGGGAACATCTTCCAGATCGGCAAGCCTCCTTACCGAGACCCACAGAGGAGGGAGAGCACCGAAAGTACCCGCAAAGCCCAGCGCGCCGTGGCCGACTGCAGAATGGTAGGTTTGCGACACGTCAAAGCCTGCATGGTGCCTCTAATAAGGAGTGCTGTGTTATTATCCCAACCTTTCTTTGTTCTAGGACCATCGACTATCCCGTGCATGCAGGATGCACAGGCGACAGCTGTTAATAGCTGCAGAAAAAAGACAGTAACCCGGTCTGGGAGCCTAAAAATAGCTGTATGCATTTGCATTGCTTTGTCGGCAGTGAAGCCAAACAGATCATCTCGGCTTGCAGATTGACTGTGTGATTTGCATTTGGAGTGTGGAAAGCTGCTGGTGATTTAGGGCAGATGTGAAAATTGCCTGAAAGACAAGATTATCCACGGATGTGTTCGTTATCGTGGCACATTGATGCTGTGTTTTGACAGATGCTGGCAGGAATGATCATATGTACAGCCTGCTTCAGCCTTTCATACATCAGTGAGCGTCATGGAGCCTCGCTGCTCGTATACAGATGCTGTGCAGGAGTTGCTCAAAATGAACGAAATATTTTTGCTCTGCAGGTTGTGCAAGCAACCAAACTTAGTATAATGGGGGAAAACAGTTCATTCATCATGCGCTCTGACTTTACGGACTATTTTCATGACAATGCTTCACTTTTTTTTTTTTTTTTTTTTTTTTTTTTTTTTGCTTAATCGCATGTTTCTCTCAGAGATCAATGAGCTTTTGTGACCGCATATGTGCAAGGTTGCAATTTTTAAAGTGCTTCTTCTATTCGAGCCTACCAGAGTGCACCTGCGGGCAGATTATTTGTCCTCAGTGTGGAGAAAAATAAATAAAAAACAGAATAGTAAGGCTGGGTATAGTGCAGCTCAGCATTTCCTTCTTGGCTGTTTTCATGTTGACAATATGCAGGCCGAGGATAAAAGCTTTTTCTACTGCAATGACCAGAACAAGACGTTTGTTAGATTTGGGAATAACTTATTGTGTGTCATTTCATTGCAACACAGATCGTCCAAGAATTCAATACACTTGTGGCTCTGTACCGTGAGCTGGTCATCTCCATTGGCGAAATCACTGTCGACTGTCCTTCTTTACGGGCCGAAATGCTGAAGACCCGAACTAAAGGCTGCGAAATGGCGAGAGCGGCACACCACAGTCTCTCCTTGATATCGGGGTGAGTTGGCACACACACGCTGTCCATGGTGCTGAAAATTAAGCGCTCTGAAAAGTGTAAAAAACCGAGCCGAATGGGGCGCTCTGCAACACTGCTGCGCCTAAAGTTGTAAAGTATCTAAATTTATCTCTAATTTGCATAAGCATCCCCATTTTTAGGCACATGTATACTTAAGCCTGCTCCTCTCACACTTCAAAGAAATCATCCAAGTGTCTGCTCCATTAGACTGAAGCCAACGAGCTTGAAGTCGGGGGGTGGGGGTTGTTAAAAACCATGATGTCTCTAATTGCTAGCGGCGGGACAGCTTTACCAGGAAGTAATGACAACAACATGCTGTAACTGACCGCTTGCCATTAGTCTGGGCCTAAAACGTTAATGCATGAAGTGGAATGCTTCCCAGGACGAATATCTGAGATAATAGTATCAATAATGTGGAGCCAATGACTTTTGTATTGTTGGTTTTTAATGTATTGTGAGAGTGGCCCTGTGTATTTGTGTGTGTGTGTGTGTGTGTGTGTGTGTGTGTGTGTGTGTTTTGTGGGTTGAGTGTCTGTTATGGTCATTTGAACATTTGGATACTAACATGTTTTTCAACAGTGGATGTTTCTAGGGTGGTTTTCTAAAGTGCAGAATAAGAATCAGGATCCTGGACTTTTAGTTTTTCATCAAAAATAATGAATGGGACCTGACGGGTTTGGGTCAGGTCAGGCCGTATTTCTCACATATGGGTTGGGCTGTATTATTATTATTATTGTTATTGTTGTTGTTGTTGTTGTTGTTGTTGTTATTATCAGTAGTAGTAGTTTGATAGTAGTATCTTTCTCCCCAGTTTTGTCCTTTCCAATTCAAGTCCCACCATGTATTGTCCCTGTCACTGCCAACTCCTACTGTTGGTATATAGAGAGAAGCTTGTTAAGAAAAATGTCAGGCTGTAATTGGGTTAAGGCTGAAATATGCTGATGAGGGACTGGTTCCGGTTGGGTTTGGACAGAATTTTGTTGGTCTTGCGCCGTTTTGGGCTCAACTTTTCAGACCTGATTAAAGTTCTAATCCCGGGATATACTATATATATCTCAATATACACATTTTCTTTAAGATAACACTGTAAATTCTCAAATTGTGATGATCTTATAGAATATGAGGCATTGCTGTCAAATGTCAGTGTTTTATTATATATATTTTTGCAATATTTTTATATCATACACCTTGCAAACCTTGCAATTTTGTCCAGTCACTGCAACTTTTCTGCATATCTGACCAATCATCACTGCTTCTCGTGAGTTCCACCAAGCACAAATTGTTATTCTGTAATCCTGAGGCTTTTTGGCAAGGTTACTGAGAATGTAGAAATCAACACTAAAATTGTGGTTGGTGCCCACTGGATATAACATAGAAGTTTTGGTTGAAGATTGTGGGGTGAACAGCAATGACCGAAGCTTGACATGTCTGTTGACTTGGCCTGTACCCTCCATTGAGCCAAACATCTACTCTACAGTGGTGCCAGTGGAAGAAGGGCAACGTGAGGCTTGGGATTTGAAGGTCCTCAGTGATGCTAAGATGCCAGTTGACTTGGCACACTCAGACTTACTTAAATAACAATTGGACAAACCAAAGCCAGTGGTGGGAGAGATTTGGAGGATGTCTGCAGTTCTTGCTGCTTGCCAAAGCCAGGGTTACTGTTAGGACAATAACAGTATCAGGTTTACTATAGCCATAGCTTATATTCCTCCTTATAACTGGCATACACTTTTGCTGGAGACTCTGACATACACATTTGTTAGAGACTGTAAATAATGATTATTTTTTCGATTAATCTGCTGATTATTTTCATGATTAACTGATTAATTCTTTAGTATATAAAATGTCAAAAACTTGAGAAAAATCCAACCAACAGTCCAAAACCCAAAGACTCTTCATTTACAATCATAACTGACAAAGAAAAGCAGAAAATCCTTACATTTAAGAAGGTGGGACCAATGAATATTTGCCATTTTAATTGACTGATGCTTGCAGCACCATTGGAGACCTGAAATGATCTGCCATTAAGTATCAGGACAAGTTTGAAGGCTATTTGAAGTGGGGTTGTATGAGGTACTTATCCATAGTCAGTGTGTTACGTAGATGGTGGTTGGCACGCCCCCAGTTTGGAGAAGCAGAGAACCAGCAGAGATTCTAAACACTGTCCTGCTGTGAACAGAATATTTTCACCGCTTTACTTTGCGACCAGACAGCTTTTTCTGAAGGGAAACCATTGTTATCCGAGCCAAATATGGGTCTATCCAAACTCCACTGGTCTACTGGTCTACAACTGCCAAGGCAACGGTAGACTAGCATCTCCCATGTTCTCTGCAAGCTAAAATCACTGATTTTGTCTATGGAATTGTTTGGTTTGGAGGGAGCAATATTTGGCTTATATAACAGTGGTTTTCCATTAGAAAAGACTGTCTGACTGCAAAATAAAGTGCTGGCAACATTGTAAATACAGTGTACACTTTTTTAGGTAGGCTTTTTTAAAGTGGCTAAATTTTTGCTTCTTTTGCTGCTGACCTCATACAACCCCACTTCAAATAACCTGAACTATCCCTTTAAAATGTGTCAGCTACCCTGGCTCAATAATTTACCCGCTTGCTATATCTTACAGTGATTTGCATGCATGACTAAATCTATCCATTTAATGTATGGAGGCTTTGAATCACATGTGCGTGACACACTCACACGGTAAGCGCGTGAACACGTCTGCTGCATGTTTCCCGTCATGTGGAGGCATGAATCTTACAACATCCATGGAACAGTTGCTTTATATTACAACATCTTATTTAAATCTTTGTGCAGTTTCCAACGCACAACCTATATGCTCTGCACTATTCTTTTTCCAACATGTAGCTCATAATTGTACAGCTAGATACACTTATACCTGTCTTTCCAAGACAACAAGTACTTTCCATTATAGTCCTGTGCTTGTATTCCCTGCTGCTGCTATAGAAATAGAGACGGTGCAGCAGCTTTAGAGAGAACTCTAAGTTCACACTGATAACAGCATCAACATCATTGTCATAATCATCACCAGCACCTACTCTAAACCTCCTTCTCTAAAAGCTCTCCGGGCCATTTCAATGTTCATCTCTGCACTACTAGAGACACAGAGCTTGAATTAGACAGCACAGGTCATTCCCCTTTAATCAAATAAAGCCAGTGTGTCTGAATGGTCTGAGTGATGCGGGGCCTCTCCGATGTACTAGAGGAAAGCTGATAAGCAGGATAGCATTGATGACAGCTGTACAGCTTTAGCAACAGTGCTGTAGAAGGCAGCACTGTGACAAAACAAGTGATGGGAAGGAGAAGCGTGCTGTCGGAAGAAGGGGAACACAGCAGCAGCACGATTTGTGTGAGAAATATTCGTACCAGGTGCAAGTTTCACGCCTTTCATCGCTGTCACTTTCCCATGTGATATCACACCCACTGAATATCACCTGCTGTAGTTTTCCCTTCAATGCCAGATTTGTATGGTTGTGAAGCTACCGTGGTGTCTCATAAAAGCTAGTAATCAGCTCTGGGTAAATAAAAAAAAAAATACTCAGAAGGGGTTTTTATGTTTGAAGTTCTTCACTGCATTTAATTTATATATTCTCAGACAGTTAAACAAGCTAGAAATATGGACACACTGTGAGCACAATAACATAATGAAGTTGGCAGAGATTTTGACCTTGTCTGCTATTGACACAAAGCAACAAAAACAAGCCTAAAGAAGCAGATTGCTCCTATTTAGTCATGTTTAATAGAAACTCCACAGCTTATCTCTCCTCTGATGGTTTTAATTTGTTAAAGTTTGGTAAACTCTTTATACATATTTGAGTTTATAATCCCCTCTGACATTAGTAGCTGCTGTTCAAATGTAAAACTGTGAATGACATTTGTAGTGGCTGTTTATGATGTCACAAACTACAATAACTTTTCTAGACAAGACAAAATCAACTAATCAATTCATCTAGTAATTAAATAAAGTCAAACTTTTAGTAGTAGTGCCAGGCATAAACAAAAAATAAGTTAGTCAAAACTTGAAATGTTAAGACTAAAGTAGAACTGGTGTGTATAAAGTTGAAATACCATTTTGACAACTCAGCTTTCTTGACATTTCAATTTCATTCTCGAAACTCAAAATAAAAGCCTTTCTGCTCCAATTTTTTTTCCATTATGCCTGGCCCTAATACTCTCCCATAAATAATTAAGATTAATTAAGTCTGGTGTATGAGACTTTATTTTTTTACTTTTTTACTTTACTATTTCTAATGCTATTGTTTACAATTTTACTTTTTTTTACTTATGAATCTAGATGCTTCCGATTTTAGAGCCAGCACATGCACATGTGCACACAACAGTATACAGAGACATGAACTTGTCAGTTAAGTGTTCCCCTTTGGATTAAAAAAAAAACCTTTTTGTTTGTTTGTTTTTGCTGATACAGGACTATAATTTTAATTTATATCCATGGTCAATCTATCTATATCTTATCAAGTTCCAGCCACTGACCTCACTGTGTTCCCACTATGTGTCCTTTCAGGCCAGAGGACGGGGAGATCCATCCTGAGATCTGTAGGCTCTTCATCCAGCTGCAGTGCTGTCTGGAGATGTACATCACTGAGATGCTCAAATCTGTCTGCTTGCTGGGCTCCCTGCAGCTCCACAGGAAAGGTTAATACATGACGATAGAGTTCACTAGAGTTTGTGTGTAGGTGTGAGTATAGTGTGTGTCCTAGTTTATATGCAGCATGCCTTGTGTCTGCTCATTTAAACAAAGTCTAATTTAAAAGAAACCAAGACAATTACAACTCTAGCAGATTTCACAATATATGCATAAATGTAATTATTCATCAACAGCTTTCTGTCATATTTCTTTATCTAGATTATCATCTAAAACCGTCTCTGTAATAGCACCAGCAGTCTGATCTACAAAGTTGAATATATGTGAACAATTATAAACCTGTGTTTTTGTGCATTTTTAATGAAGTTTATTTGTTTTTCTTGTTTTTAATGCATTTATTGGTGACACATGTTTAAAGCTAGTTGCTCCCTGTGTGCTTCAGGGAAGGATTCCTGTGGGCCTCCCGGGGTTGACAGCAAGACCGAGGAGAGCTCAGACATCCCCATCCTGGAGGACACCTCGTCCTCCCCCACTGACTGTCCTCAGCTCTGCTGGCTGGTGGCCACTGACATAGAAAACATAGAAAAGTAGGTAGACATGCAGTGCATGTTATATCCTCCTGTTTGTGAGTAAGTGTTGTGTGTTTGTATGTGTTTGTTGTAGTGTGAAATTGTGCATGTGCATGTTACAGTGGCACTTTACAGGGTCTGACCTTTTGCTTTATAACATTTATTCTGAAATTTACATAAAGACTAGACAGCTAAGGCTTTCTTTAAAAAACAATCAAGTATGATTGGTTATCTGTCCAGTGAGAGGTGGGACCTTAGTTTGAACCAACTGTTTGATTAACATACTATGTGGATTATTTTCTTTTGTATGTAGCCTACTTTTATTATTTTTTTTACAAGGTTAATTTACTAAAATAATGCATTTTAAAAATGGATGTATTTTTCATGACGGAGTGTGGAAGATGAATTTAGGTGTCTAACATCCCGAGGATGGGACGTTTAGTGGAGGTATAATTTCTTTTTGACGACTAAAGAATAAAGTATGGAGGCTTTATTAACACAGGATTGTACAGTACTGTAATGCTAGCAATTAAAGTAGATATGAGAAATGGTACATTAATGTGCACGTGTGTGTGCGTTGGTGTGTGTGCATGCACATGCACATACTTAATGCTACCCCTGCATAATTCAGTGCACTTGGAGCACCCTGGTCAAAATAGTCTAAAAACGCTCCTGTCAGTTTTGTCATATTTGTCAACACAACAAGCGTGAGGAGGTATTGGTGCATATGTTCATGAAGATTGGGATGTCTACATGACTGTGAGTCAACTGCCATCACAAAGCACTATATTTGTATTGTAATACCTATTCTGAACTTCTTAAATTTTGCCCTTGACAAAGCCACCTAGATGATATGAAAACTCATAAAAAGTCAAGTTAAACTTCACATTTTAAACAAAAAAACTAATCTAAAATGAGAAAATATACACTAGAAAGTAACTAATATTAAACTAAATTGAAAAAAAAAAAAAAGCAAACTGCTTAACCAATACATCACATACTGGGGTGGCATCTAGTTGTCACAGAGTGTACTGTGCGTTTTCAGAGTGTTTATTATATTAGGTGTTGAAAGTAGACAATAGTACATTTTACTATGCAAATTACATACATAATTTTAGATCACATTGCAAAAATGGGGCAGTTGAGTAGCTTAACATGTGGGCCTGTGTATATGTGTCCGTCTGTATGTGTGTGTGTTTAAAAATATACTACATTATAGGTTGATGCTACAGGCACACTACATAAAAGCCCTTATTTGTGTCATTGCAGGGATATGAGGGAGATGAAGAACCTTCTCAGTAAACTCAGGGAGACAATGCCTTTACCATTGAAGAACCAAGGTAAGATAGAAGCCAAACACTCTCTGAACGTCACATACCTCAACCTCAAAGAGCAGTGAGACTTTCCAAATCTTTAATATTCATTTGGGATAGAAAGTGACTGTGGCTCAATCTAGCAGAAATGTCTGACTTGGCAGTGGTCTGCCTGTGTTCTTGTGCCCAGATGACAGCAGTTTGCTGAACCTGACTCCCTACCCACTGGTCCGACAGAGGAAGAGGCGGTTCTTTGGGCTCTGTTGCCTGGTAACCAGCTAAGGGCCCCGCCTTCGTGGGTAGGAGGCGGCAACAAAGACACCATTACCCACTGTCCTTCACCACTTGTGTCTCCCACCAATCTATTACTGCCATTTCCAAATAAATTGTCTCTTTCTCTTTTTTTTAAAGGCTGCCCATTTTATAATTTTATTTTGTAATACAAATAAGAATTGTAACTGCAATGTAATGAAAACAAAAGTCATGAACATATATTTTAAGATATTTTGCAACAAATTTTCCCTTTTTTGGTAAACAAAGTCAGATATCTGCTTGTCCAATGTAAAAGAGAATGAGAGGTGATTTGAAATAATGTCAATGTTCAATTACTTCCATGAAAGTGAGTGAATGAAATGAGGATTCATGTTTTAAAAAAGGGAATATAATTGTCCGTTTTTTGTCAGAAATAATGTGATAACTTATGAATAGACGCCATCCAAATATTTGAGGATGGCGCTTGCAAAGGCAAAAGTTATACATTTGTCTGTCTAAGCTGAGATGACAGGTTTGTGCAGAGTAAGTTTGTTGTGTATTACAGTCTCTGTTTTCTGTTTCTTGCTGTTTTTTCTTCTTAATGTACTTAATTTAGTCTTCCATAAACCAAGAACCTGTACCCGACTATAACTTTCCAGCTTCAAAATGGAATATATGATACAATACTCAAAAAGAAAACTTCTTTGCACACAATATCTATCTATAAATTGAGACATTAGACTTGTATATACACATACTCTTTACGCAATGCTCTCTTATTATTTTCAAAGTTGGAGTTGGTTAGAAAAGAGTCTGTCGGTTGGTATAAGCGGGGAGGGCCTCCCTCTGTCTGAGGCAGTCAGTGCAGGCAGAGAGCAGGCAGCATGGGTCTTACTTATTATTGATAGTGAACAATGTTTAGGGCACGGTGAAGGCACAATAGTAAAAGCTGACATAGGTCATTTTACATTGTTAATAAAAACTTTTGTTATTGAAACTGATGAACTTGTCTCTGTAGTGTTCATGCATGCGTTTCACCAAAATGTCCACTGGGTGGAGACAAACTGTCAAAAAAGACTTGTCTGACATGTTTGGGTGTTTGGAACCTGGTAAAAATTAAACTGTGAGTCAAAGGGAATTAAATTAATGGGCTGGTTGCACATTAGGTGACTGTCAAAGGCTAATATGCAATAATTCATATTCATTACTGTATGCTTTTATTTTTTCTGGTTTTCTGTGGAGTGACCCTCTGCTAAGCCTGTTTGTAGAGTAAACAGTTCTATCTGGGAGACAGGGACAAAGATAGATGGAGATAGGGGAAGAGGGAGAAAAGCCAGATAATCTTTCCATAACAGCAGATTTTGCTTATATTTACTGAGCGTCGGATAAATAGAATGAAAAGGAAAGAGAGAGAAAGATTATCCTGCCCGACCTTGGACAAGATCCAGCTGGTCACCTACTTTTGCTGCTGGATAGAAGTTTATTTTTAAGTTTCCTCAGTGTGCAGTGATCAGTGGCTGACATAGTTTCTTTCATAGATCCTCATTAACCCAATATCGTTGATGGATTATATTTTTATATGTAAAACTGTTGAAAAATGTTCAGAATATAGACACATTGTAGTTTATGTGTCGGCTACAAGGACCTTTCATATTGTGTTCATTTTGGAGGCCCCTGAAGACAAAAATTGTAGTGTTTCCACTGCCAAAATCAAAAAATATAATATCAGTAATAATAATTATAATAATTATCTAAAGGAAAATCTTCTCCTGCTTCTTTTTAAGTGTCTAACATACTACTCGCTGTAACTTTGCGTGGACTATGTAAACATAAGCTCTTCTGGTCTGAATACCGTAGCTTGTATCATCTGATTTCACGGAGAGCTCACCAGGTGGCAGGCATTAAGAATAACTTTGTAGAAACAGCCAGTTGTCTCACTCATGGTCTTGTTTGCTTATGTAGATCATAGAGATATCAGTATTAAACTGAGACTGTTTCATAACTAATTAAAAACTACTTATTTCACATTTTAAGCTAAATAAACCACTTTAAAACCTGTTAGACTATGTAGCAATGCAGCGCCACAAAGCTGAAAACAGGGCTGTTTTTCTTAGCTCTTGAAAAGTTTTCACAGGACAGCAATACACAAGAGTTGAGAAAAACACCAGTAGCATCTTACATTATAATGTGAGTATTGTAATCTCTCTAAATTTACCCTCCTTCTCCAACTGACTGACTGAAAAGATTTTGCAGGACAGATGCAGATCACTAAATTAAAAGGAAAACCTAAATAAATGAGTGGACCATACGGGTCAAAAGTAGTATTCAAGGATTAAGGGACATTTGTTATTATCATACAATACAGGGTTGTGCAACAACATTAGAGTTGTAATTCTCTCATAATATGCCCAAAATAAAACACAGATGATTAATTAAATTCAGGATGGAAGTGTGTGAAAATTTAAAATGAAATAAATACGTATATACATATGCACCAAGAAAATAATTCTGTGGCGCATTTTTTTAAATTTGTGTCAAGTTGAATGTAAACAGCTGCACCAAGATGATGATGATAATATGATCAACATCTTCACATAAGAAGTTCAACATCTGGGAAACATTGTGTATCAACTTTGCCTGTGTTTGAGCATGAAGCATCATTGAAGTCCTACCAGAGTGTAAAATACCCCTCAGGTGCAACGGCCCGATGCTGCATACTTGCCAGCCTTGAGACGTCAAAAATAGGGGAGCTTCAAAACCAAAAAACTTGAGTTTCAGATAATTTGTTTCCTACATTTTGGTGACTTTTAAAGAAGGAAAATAAGAAAATAATAAGTACCCTGCAATAGCATTTTTATGATAAATAATTTACTTTTAATACTCAGGAAAGAATACAGAATAAGTCACCCCTCTAGCCTGAACTTGCATAAATTTCTGGCATAAACTAGTATTTATTAGTTTTCATTCATTCATATATTTTTTGCCCTGTCACCAAAAGTTGCAAATTGATGTGGCAGATTTTACAAAATGTATGCCCCTTTCCTGTAAAACTTGCCTTAAACAATGGGAATTCTTCTTAGTCTGGTTTGGTGTAGCTGTATTATTGAGTTATACATGCTTTATATTGCCCAGAAACAGGGTGGTGCTGCATCCAGTGATATGACTGCATGTCATCTACATTTGTTGATCATCTTCATTTTCCAATGACTACAAGTGCTTTTCTGTCATAGGTGATGAGTGTTTCAGCAATAAAGCTGAAAAATAACAGATTAAAGGAGAAAAGTAGCTATATGTTTGAAAGATCTACTGGCCTTTGCATCCTACATGTGCAGCCGTTCCCAAAAGGAACTGAATGGTTTAATGAAAATAAAAATGAAAAATCGTATCGCAACTCTATTGAACAGCTTGAACAGACACAAATGTGGCAGACAGTACTCATCATCAAAATGCCAAATGAGGGGAATATTTTTTTTACAGAATGTTGTACAACCCTCCGGTAGAGATCCAGAGCCTTAAATAATTCATGCTAAGGTGCACTGAAGCTGTTCTTTTCAGGTTTTGGTGGCCCAACAACTTACCAGTGTTTTTCCATCTATTATGTCACCATCTGTATATCTATTTAGAGTTACTTGGATTAAAAAAAAAAGTTCTGTATTTCAGTTTGTGTGTATCACCCCTTTAAGAGTGTGAGCATGTGCTCTAGCTTTTGAGCATTTCTACAGTAGCACCTTCCTTTCACCTACCAGCTCCTGTGTACAACATAGTGTAACTGAGAGAAGCACATCTGCCAACAATAAGCATTTTGGTGTGATGAGGAGACAGTAGCTGGTGTCTTCACACAGTTTCACAGGCAGGTTGAGACACACAGGCACTCACACAGTGAGAGGGCAGCGAGCCAGTGGCAGGAATAGACTGTCAGCAGGGGTTTGCTTGGCAGGCTGAGCGCTGTCTGGTTTAGAAAGCACAGGGCATCTTTAGAAATAGACCGTATCAGTCCAGAACACAGATTTTCAAATGTTATCTCCAGGGACATTTAGGAAGCTATGTTTTTCAAAACCCAGACCTGCTTCATACAGTGTTGTATTGTAGAAATTGTAGTATTGTAAGAAATCAAGAACACACTTGATGGAAAGACAACACTGCACATGCTGTGTCTGTGAATACCAATACTCTGTGATAGTTATTTCTACTTGTTATTGACCTTCCTAAGTCCCACCCTTTTTTGCTGAGAACATAACAGTTGAGCAAGCTTGGTACCTGGTGGAACCTAAGTCAGCTTTCTCCTTTCCTTTTTCCTGTACATAGATAGGCCTATCCTATATTGGTAGGCTTGTCTATGTTGACATACCACCAAGTTTGAAGATGGTTAAAAGGTGTTTAAGATGAGCATTTTGCTATTATTAGCTAACTTAAAGGGGTAGTGTGCAAGATTTAGTGGCTTATAGCAGTGAGCTTTCAGATTGCAAACACATCAATTCATTCTCCCATTCTCCGGAGAACCTACGGTGGCTGCAAAACTCTGCAAAAGATCGTGCCCCAGTAGATATTAACAGCTCATTCTAAAGTAATGAGAAGACAACAGTTCTTATTTTCAGGTGATTATACACAAATGAAAACATGCTTGTGAATATTATATTTCATTTATGCCTATAAAATGCTGATAAATCTTACACACTTGGTCTTTAAGATGTGACAATATGATTAACAGTGTTGGGTAGTAATATATTATTCAATAATATATTACTGTAATATTATTGCTTCATCTAGTAATAGTGGTGTAAGGAATTGCAATTTCCAAAACAGTAATTATGTTACAGGTAGAAATCCAAGTAATGTGTACCGCAAGCCAGATCACATAAGGAGCTAGCCACAACACCGGAGGAGGAGGGAGAGCAGGTGGACATATTGAGTTTGTTTGGCCCCCTGAGAGAGAATATGTGCTGATAGAAAAGGAAGTATAGTAATATAACGAGAAACTAATGCATAAAAAGTAACTTATTACTCTTCCTGAATATCTTGGCCAACACTGAGGACTAAATGTTGCTTTCACAGGGCCCCCAGAAGACATATTTTAACTTTCTCAAATTTAGGTTTTCTTTTCAACACAGATGAGCCCAGCACAGTATCTAAATACAGGAAAGAGGAAAGGAGAAAACTGACTGAGGTTCTGCCAGATACCAAGCTTGCTCAACTGTTTTTGGAGCAAAGAGCAAACTTAGGAAGGGTCAGTTGTCTTTTGGGGGCATATCTCAATATATAAGACCACTCACAAAAAGTAAAATAATGAAAAGAAATTCAGCATGGCTTGTGTGCTATTTATTTCTTGTCTTACAGCAAAGCAGTTTCACAATATTTTTTTTCATGCATAACATACTTTTACTATGAGTTGAAGCAGTGACACTTGATACAGCACAATTCACTGGAAAAACATGAGTAAAGTGTTACAGGAGATTAAAGTCTAAAGGAAGGTGAAGGTAGAAGGTCCATAAGGTCAAACCCTCCTCCTGCATCCTCAGGCAGCACAAGGCAGAATACTAACAACTGACACCTTCTCTCCTTTGCATCGCTTTAGTCCTGCTTCACATTCGCTCATGGTCTGATTTGCTGCATCCTCCCCAATACGGACACACACATTCAATCCTGGGTTCGAGCAATCTGCAGAGTCCTTACAGCGGCATTCATTGGTTTGATCTGAAAAAATAGTGTGGAGACAAATGAGATGACTAAAAATTGCAGGTCATGTACATTATTATAGATTGCTGGTAACCTAAGATGTCCCTACCGTCACAGGTCTCCCACATGTGACAGCCGGTACAGCCTGTTGTTGTGCGCCCTGGCCACCTGCAGGTGCTGTCCTCTGCTATCATTTGGTTCCTCCCGAGACACTGCAGTGCATGCATTTTGCACACATTCAAAAGGACTGATTTCCTACCCGAAGCAGCAGTGGCACACACCTCCAAAGATGAACTAGTGACAAAAATCATCATCAAACAGAGAACCAAACACAAGAACCAGAAAATCAATCAAGACAGACACAGTTTGGGTTTTAATGGGAGGGAACTGATCAAGAAAGGAAGACAGTTTGTCATTATAATAGTTGGCAAAATCAGAGGGATTGTCAGACAGCGGGGGAGGGGAGGCAGACATTTTAATGGCAAGAGAGGCTGGAAGAGCTGAGGGGAAAATATATTTGAGATTTCTCAAGGATATTTTGTGTTTATCTTGTGGGGTAGGATAAGGATGTCAGTGTCCAAAGTGGTTGCTAGGTGGTCAGAGATATTAAGGTTAAGGCTGGAGAGCTGATGTATAGTGAGACCACTACAGCAGATCAGATCAAGGATGTGACCATAGATGTATATACATATACACCACAATGGACTTTGGGTGGTATAACACCCAACAACACCACCATACATTACAGGGCACGGCTAGCCTGTTTAAAAAAATACAGGTAAGGGGGATCTGTGTGTATTCTGGATAAAAAGCACTTTAACATTTCTCAAACATTTTCAATGAGTCGTTTTTATATTGAAGAATTCATAGTTTACGTAGAGAATGAAAAATCACAGGTGCTAGTAGGTAATGAGCACTTGCATGAGATTCGCCTTGTTGTTGAAAGTGGCAGACGGTTGACAGGTGGGGTTTCTCAAGAAGACACCGTCACCCTCATCTTCAGTGTCTGATTGATTAGCCCACAACATCTCCGGCAGAGATGTACACACTGTGTTTTCCTGATTCACTGATGTCATACTAATGTTCAAGGATCTTTCCACTTGAACCATATCCACTGGCTGCCTCTTTCAGCTGCCTCTGAGACTGATTTGATGGTCTGCCAGATAGCCTGTCCATGTATTCCTAGGTCCTTCAGCAGTCTGATGGTAGAAGAAGCCACAAATCCTCTGCTTCCCACTTCAGTCAGACAGACTTTGGTACTCCAGCCATGCTATTTCGACTCTGCTGCCAGCTCTGCATAGCTTAATTTCGTACACTCATAGGCCTCTTCAGCTGGGTCCGCCGACAGGACTATGAGCTCCATGATGTAAACAGTCTTCAGTGAGGGAGAGGGACCAGAGTACTAAATCCAGAGGTTGGTGTAGGTAATCCCAGGTGGAAAGATTAACTGCTGGCTGATATCCACCAGCATTTCTTCAGTCTTGGGCCATGAATAGGTGTTCTGTCTCTGGCTCAGTAGAATGATGTTTGGGTCTTTTTGGTCCTTCTCTGATGAATGTTGTTGCCTTCAGGGGATTGATTGTTTTCAGGAGCAAGAAGTTGGTCAACTCCACTTGTTGTCAAGAGTTGATGCGCACACTTGAGGATCCGATTGCGCCACCAGGTGTAGTGCCGTTGCATGAGGCTGGTCTTTTAGCCTGTTAGGATGTGTTTTAGAGTCACTGGAGTTGGGCAGATACCACAGGTTGGATCTTTGCTGAACCACTAATGAAGATCCTTTGATGATGGAAACACATCAAATGTAGCTCCAATGATGAAGTTAACCTTGCTTGCTTCCATTTGCCATTGGTCCCTCAGCAAATTTTTTACCTCTCCACACTTTCCAACCACATCCATTTGCCCCTGATTAGCAAGGGAGACAACTTTAGCACTTCTTGCCATTTCTTCCTGTCAGTGAACCTCCTCAGCCACCAATTACCTCCACTTTGATGTTGTGGACTTGCAGCAATTTTGTTCACTTGCTGCAAGGCAAAAGCTTCTCTTCCCTGTTGCATATGACCTACAATGTCTAAGGGCTGATGTAGCTTGTTGCACTGCGTCAGATGAAGTCCATTTCCACCCAGTTAAGGTCTTACCTTAGAATACTTGCATTCCTCCGTAAGACTAGTGAGAGGTAGTTCAAGGACATGATGTTGCTCGGACATAGTGAGACACTGAGCCTTTTTTTTAGATATAAAGTGCTGGTTCTTCATAGTTGTTATTTGGAATGGGTGGTGAGTGGTCATATTATGCTGGGAGGGAGTCCAAACTGTAGACACCACATAGACTAGAAAAAAAACAAAACCTTTTTTTCCTACTCCATGTAGATCACAAACCCTTGAATATTAAAACAACTTGGTCAGAAATAAGTTGAGAAATGTAAACATTTATGCTTTTTTTTATCCAGAAAAACAGCAGCTCCTCCATTTACATGTATTTGTTTGTCTTTCCCAGTCCAATAGGGCACATACAATGATGTCTCACTGCAATGGGCCAAAACAATCAATGTAGCATCTACATATATGCCTATCATAACAATAGCTGTGGGTGTGAACGTTGATATACTCTGAATAGTTTAAGCATTGTTGTAGTTCCAGGAATTCTGACAGTTTTACAGTCAGTGTCATCATTGTGGAAATCATCCAGGAGGAGAACTGAAGGTGAGATAGCACATAGCTGGGTCAGAAAGTTAGTAAAATAAACATACCCACACTCGAAAGGCATTTTGCAAACGCATGTTCCTCTCGAAGACTTCTCCCACGGTTTACATTGCACCAAGGGAGAGACGTCTTGTTGGGGTGTACTGGCTGTGGGATACATAGAAATCATTCTTTCACATCAATAATTGACTATACATACAATGATAGAAAATGTAGTGTATGGAAGAGTAAAGCAGTTCCATGTTATCCATTAGACTGTTTATATGAAACATTCAGTAATATTTACCTGGGCTGCATTTGATATTCGCTGGGTCTGGTGCAAATTGTAGACTGGGGTCACATATAATCGTTGCTTCTCCTTGTAGCTGTCTACCCGCTGGACAGGACAAGGTGACTGTCTCCCCTATGCTATAGGCCTGATTTAACGGAGTGGCTATAACATCATCAGCGAGGGAGCCAATCCTGCACGCTGACACTGGAGGAAAAGTCAAACTTTAACAAAGCAACACTGTGATTCATTTTGGCCATAAATGTTAAACCTTGGTTACAGGTACTCACCTGTGCATAGTCCAGGGCTGTCAGACCAGGTTTGATTAGCAGTGCATTCTAGGATGGCTTGACCTACAAGATGGTAACCATCAGTGCAGCGGTACTCAACCTTACTGCCCACCATGTAAATATCCTTAGGGTCCTGTGGATCATGAAAAGTGATTAAGTTCCATTTCTCAGCTCTGACCTTTGTACAGAATCCCCTTAAAAAGGAAAGAAATTGACTGATGAAAGACTGAAATATGAATAACAATTATGACCCAATGCCACTGAACCAGGTGCATTTCACTTTACAGGAGGCACATTACATATAATTCAATAGCTTCTGTTATACAAAACACCTTTTTAAGCTCTGAATGTAAATACTGATCCCCTTTGAAACACATCTCCCACACTGGTGCCCGTTTTTTCCATGTTGAGTTTCAAATGCGCTTTAGAGGCTACATTATTAGGTTTACAAAATGACATACTTTCTCCATATTAAAATCTGGGTGTGTATTCTCTGGTAAATTAAACTGACTGATGTAAAGACAAATTAAATGAGGAGGAGTAATACTGTACTGTGGCCTTCTGGATAATACTGACCCAATACAGGAGAAAAATTTATTATAAAAATATTTAATGATTGCAATCATTTGTTCCACAATGGACAGTGAATTCAAGTTTGTCCTCTTCCTTACCAAGATGTAACCATTTATTAGAACAGGTGGGATTCCACATTTTTGACTTGCTAGGAGAGACTGGTCAAAACACTGAGGCTCCATGGTTCTGTAAAAAAAAAAAGAAAAGAAAAAGAAGTAGGATGTTTTTCTTAAGCATGACACTCCCTTTTATTGATAATTCAAAGCAATGACTGGTGCTGCCTGTTAAGAAGTCACAAATTTCATACTGACAAGTAAAACTTCGATTTGCTCAGACCTCAGGTATTCCAGATCTTGGTCTTCACAGTCAGATGTCTCAGTGGTTTCTCCGATGCAGTTTTGTCCCCTGTTTTGAGGAGCGGGATTGGAGCAGGAACGACTTCTTGACCTTCGGCCCGCAGAGCACGATGACCATGCAGACCAGCATGCCCAACTACCGTGGATCACTCCTTAATGGGTGGAAATACAAAGGAAAAAAGAAAGTCGGGAATATATTACAGTGCATATGATATAATTTAATAAAGAATGACTTAGGTACTGGTCCCAGGTACCCAGGTACCCAGGTTGTCTGGGACATTAGGCACCGTCATGACATAATTTAAATATGGCTTAACGATCAGAGAGGCTGCTTCCTGGTTCATTTCCATGTGCATAGTAATGACTGTAGCAAATATGTTACTATTTAGAGCAACAAAAACACAAAAACTGTAGATGGGAACTTGACAAAACAGAGGAAACACTTTTTTTTGGACAGTTTTGATGGAAGTCAGGATGTGTAAAAGGACACAGGACATTAATTAACACCAGATCCTGACTGATCCTGTTGGATTTAAACAATGAAGTTACAGCTGCTGTGCATAAATGGCAGTGTCTCTCACTTGTGCGCACACAGCTTCATCCTATGTCACCCACCTGCAGTCATCCACTGTTAATTAAAATGTTAATTTTTATGACCCGTGGACTAACTGCAGTGTTCTTGAAGCAGAGTGTAGATGCGTTGTGAACCTATGTAGGCACATTTTCCTGTCTGAATAATGTGTCCTTTAAATAAAAGGAAAATACTGCACCACTGACTTCAGACCAAGTTTTTGTTGGTCAATGATCAATTGCTTTAGGCTATCAAGATAGCAATGTGCCAGCAATGTGCCTGACACCTCACCTCATTTTAAGACCTACACACCCATGGGTGTACAGATGGATCTAAGTACATTTACTACCTGCAGAATGTAGGTACTGGGTGAGAAAATGACAACTGCGCTTGTCAGAAAATAGCAATGACAGCTGCACTGCTGTGCTCTGCTCTGCACCAGGCAGAAGATAGAGCCCATAATATATTTTTATTTAATCTGTACATAAACTTTACATGTTTTTTTGTGGTTGTATCCCTTGGTTGCCTCATTTTTATGGCTTGATTACACTCTTAAACAGATGCATACAATGACAGCTGCAGACACCATAGACATGTATTCTGTTTCAGCTACAGTGCCTTCTGGAGTCCACTTGGAGGATGCATTCCACAAATGCCCAGAGGATATTCTGTAGCAAAGTGGCATCACAAGCAAGCCTGGCAGTCACAACAAATTGGAGGTACGCGATACTTGCACAGAGCCTTCGTGCATGCCCTCTGATGATGAAATTTACGCCATGCTGACCCTCATGAACCTTTGGATACTTGCGGACATGGAAAACATAATTTGGGCTTTACACCATATAGCTTAAAGAAATTATATATGACATGTTAATTAGTGATCTTTAGAGGTGCTGTTTGGCAGATTTTGTCACCTTTAGACAGTGCCAGTCTAGCTGTTCCTCTTTGTTTCTAGTCTGTAGACGAATCCAGCAAAGTAACTATAGTTAACAAGCCACCGTTGTTTAAAGTATGAACGCAAATTAATGCAAGCTGTCATAAGAAGTTTGCAATTTTCTGCTTTTACTCTTATTATTTTGACTGCACCAAGAGTAGTGTCAAACTTCAACCTTGGACAAAAATGGAATCCAAAAAACAGAAACCTTAACTTCAAGAAGAATGCTGCTGTCTGAGACCATACATTAGCCTAGATAGATTTATGAGCATACAGAGGACCATGATGTTCTCCAGAAGTGGATCAACAATATTAACAGAAAGGAACTTTGTTCCTGAAAATCTTGAATACCTGATGAAAGATGTGAATTTTTAAATATATATTACACAGTACTTCATCACTTAATGTTCTTCCATTTTTTCTCTTCTCCATTATTAATTTCTGGGTATTGAAAAATTAACATTATGTAAAATTTGAAAAACGTTAATATTGCCATCCTAAAAGGTACCTTCATCAGTTACTGAGAGCCACTGTCTCAACATCAGTGTCGTCAATCCAATTATCCATGCTGTCACTGTCAGCAAGCAACAGCAGATGCAGTGTCTAGAAGGGAACCCCAGACCAGCAAGTATCATGAGTTAACATTTTAACTGAAACCATGAAAAATCTGGTGTCTTGCAAATTTTGGGGTTCCCTTCTCAACACAGCCAGCAGATGACAAGGGTGATTGACACAATGTGCCACTTAGTATGCCAGTGCCACTAGATGGCACAGCACCTTTGCTATGCTAGGCTAACAGGCTGCTAGTGGTAGCTTTATATTTAGGCTTGTAAACTGCGAGTGGCATTGATCTTCTCATCTAGTTCTCAGCAAGAATGCAAATAAAGTGCGTGTCCTAAATTATTCCAAACCACCCTCAACAAGACCAAATGGACTGCAGCAGTAAAGAAACCGTCTGAAATGTAACACCCACCTTGCTCACCCTCTTCATCAGTTCCTTGCTCACAGGCCAGTCCTGATGTGCCACGCTTACAGATACATTTGCACTCATATCCATCCATGACAACTATGCCATTGTTTCTGCAGGGCTGGCAGTGGCAGGCGTCCCTCTCAGAAAGGTACTGCTCTATGGCCCTGCGAAGGTAGAGCTTCTTCACACCAGCACATTGAACCTCCTTCACCAGCTCTGACAGTGGCCACAGCTGTCAAGAGTTGGAGTAAGAAAGTCAAACTTGAGACAAATGGAAGATTGCATTGATTGATGAAATGACATGCTAATATGCATATAGAGTAAATCCAGCACTATGTTTATGCTTTTAAAGTTCAAAGAGTTTATGTTAATCTCCCTCACCTTTCGTTTTGTGACCTTTGGAAAGCTTCGAACAGACTCAGCCCATTTGAGTACATTTCCCAGTTCCTAACCGGATTGGTGAACTGAATATCCTTCAGTAGTTGGCTATGCCCAGGGTCTCCTCCCTCCACGTCAGTTTTTTTCACATGATTACGGTTAGAAGTGCCTATTTTGAAAAGGTGTGCAGAGATGATAGATGAAAGAAGGATTCAGAAATTTCAAGTGTTTGGATATGCTCTAGTATGTATGAATTTAGATCAAAATTTTACCACTTGATGATGTGGAACTATGTTGACCACTACTGCAGGACACGTGGGTGATGGGAAAGAAAAGAATCCATCGCTTAGTTTTCTCACATTCATTATACTGAGAGCTTTCGCTGTCTTGAAACAATAAAAGGAAAGAGACAAAGAAAGGTCAATGCTAGAGAATTGCTGCAGCAAGCATTATGGATGGAGTGGCAATTTTATCAACCATGAATGTGAGGTAAAAATGTACTCTGTTTTGTACAATGTACATGGCAGTTTTTCAAAAACATGACAAGCTGAATCTGTCAAATGCCTGAAGATTCACTATTCTTTGCCACAAAATTGCTGATGATTAACGAATCCTTACATGTACGTTTTTCAGTTTCTTCATCAATGCTGGCGATGATCTTGAGGGAGCCTCCGAGGCTCCCCTCAGACAGGTAGTGTGTTCCAAACCTTTCCAAAACCTTCCTATAGGCAGCATAGTCGTAGACTGATGGGAGTTTGACCAGTGCCTTCCAAAACTCCTCAGCTATTGTGAGGTACTGAGGAGAGTTGCTCTGGAACTGACCTACTTCTATGTCACTCTTTAAAACCAAAAGCTTGTGGGTCTGGAAGGAGTTAAAAAAAATCATGAATTAATTTTAATTTTACAGTTTTATTGTTCTGTTCAAAATGAGATGCATTGTTACATCATTTACTGTTAAAGATTATTGAGAAAATTGCAGGATCCTACTCACCTGACTCCTGTCATGTGTCACGTGGAGGTCATAGTTTCGATATCCTGTCGTGGTCCCGGACACTGTCTCTCTCTTGACAATGTCCTTTGCATAGTGCCATGTACTGGTGAACATCTCATCACTGAAGTCATTCTTGGCTTCAACCTGAGAGCAACACAATTTTAACCATGTCAAAGTAGGTTTAAATCAACAAATGTCAAGAAAATGAAATAAATGTGCAAAAGGAAGTACAAAATTGAGCTGATAAGTCTTTAGAGGTACCCTGTGGAGATTGTGACTACTAGTGATGTTGTAATGTTTTGATGTTTTTCCAGCATTTCCAAAAATAACTACACACACACCACAAGACTGTCCTCACCAGTTGCACTGTTTAAAACACTATGGTGATGTGTGAAATGCAACCTCTTGTGGTTATAAGTGTAATTATTATCCTCTTTGAGTAGGATGGGCAGAAGTAACATTGTTATACTTACATTTATACCTGAAGTAAACATTCATTCTGTATCAGTTTATCCTATCTGAATAAGCAATAATGCAAGGAGCTATTGCAAGACATATGATGATCAGAATGCGATGTGTAAAACATTTTTGTTTACTTAAAATGTGTGTTTTTTGTTTTGACTTAAAGTGTGTCTGCTTTCTGTCTTCTGTCTTTGATCAGCCGTGACCGAAGCATGTACAAAAAATTGGCATGTTGGCAATTGTCTTTGGCAATGAACGAATGAATGAATTATGTTTGTACAACTGCAGAATAAAAACAATGCAGTAGTCTGTAGCAGTCCTTTTATTAAAAAAAATTTTTAAATTGTAAAATAAAAAAATTAACAACTGACAACCATGATTTAACCATTCCAGTGAGCATTGCTCTATTAAAAAGATGTTTAAAAAACACCTATGGTCACCGCTGAAAAGACATTTGGAATTGGTTCAAAGACAATTTGAAGGCATTGACTGAATGTTCACATTTAGATCCATATTTCACCTGGATTTGCAACTGTGACATTTTTAATCATCTGCAATGTGCAAATAATAGATTATCGCCTGTTTGGACCCTCACCTAGAAACTGAGCATCTTTTAGCTCTTTATAATATGTGCCAGTGTATATACATTTGGAATAGCTGAAACTGTAACCAGTATGTCAAAGTACTTGCACGTGTGTGTTAGGCAGCAATATTTTTTTTTTACATAAAGAGCTTATTATAATGTCCTGGAAGCTTCTTCTTGGCAGCACACTGCACTTATAGTTCCATATTTATGATATTTTATATGAAACATTAAATGCACTGAAATAACGTCTTTGTGTAGACCACATTTCAACTACTGGGATGTAATATCCAAGTAGATATCGTCAATATCAAAACATTTTTTTAAATTGCAATATCACGATATTCCATATAATGTTACATTCCTAGTTATTATGGATTTTTTCTAATGTGCCAAAAATAAACAGCCAAACCCAGGTTTAATAGGCCTAGAAGTGTGTTTATGAATAATCAACTCCAGAGGGTACCTTAACAGTAAGTGACCAGGAGAAGTTTCAATATTGATTGCAATTGTAACTGTTTCCAGAATGACCAACCATAAAGCTGTACTTTAGAGTACTCAGGGGCAGTCTGTAGATAGCATTGTGGACACCACTGTAGATGGTTCGACACTGGCCCCCAAAGCTCTTTGTGTTGATGACACTGGCCCTCCACGCCCCTGTCACCACATCAAACCTACAGAAGCAGTAAAAGTATCCCGCTGGTGAGCAAATTCTGGCTTCCATAGATGCACAAACACCAATAGGTCTATGTCAAGATTTGTCACTTACCCAAGTCCAAGGAGTTCAATGTTAGGTGGAGGCTGCTGTTTTGTACATACAAAGTGTTTTTCAATGTCGCAACGTTCGTCAAGTCCATCCTCTTCACAGTCCTGATCTCCGTTACACACCAGAGACTGGCTGATACACTTCCCTGAGGGTCAAAAGACAGACAGCTCAGTGATTGCTCTTTAATTCTGTATAACGATGTGTGTGGTGAGTGTACAGAGATTTATTTCTAACCAGATCGACAGCGAAACCTGTTTCCACATCCATCCTCTAGAGGGCAGCCTTGTGTGGTTTCACACGGCCTGGTCTCAGTCTGCCCTCCATAGCAGGGGTTCCCTCCAAATTGAGCATAAACAGCCATGACTCGGCTTCTGGTCTGAAATGAACCACAATGTGATAAAGAAATATTAAGAAAAGAATGCTAAAATAAGAACTAGATACCAGATCTAAAATCTGATTATTTCAGATTATTTCAGCAGTTTTGCTGCTAAAATGTGTATTTTATCATTGTATGCTAACCTGTGATTTGGTACAGCCATCACACACTGACCAATCACCATAAGGCCCCCAACGGCAATGAACTGCCTGGTAACACCTGGGAAACAAAATTTAAACCAAATAATTAAATAAATGAAACCACATAAATTCAGTTAAACTAAATATTCATTGCATATGTGTGTCATTATATGCTAAGCTTTTAATGCTGAAAGAGCAAAACAAAAACAGATTTACCCATTGGGGGTGAACAGCAACAGCAGCCACGGCACAACTGCTAAAAACAGTTGTGTAATGTTCTGAAGAAGAGAAGAAGAGTAGAGGAAAGGGGAGAACAGAAGAGAAGACAACAGAAGAGAAAAGATGAGAACGGTAAAGGGAAGTCAGTTAACATGAAGACCAAAATTATCACCTTCTGGGAAGTATCAAGATTACAGCAAAATTACACAACAGTTAATATAGCAATAGAACAAACAAGTATCTATACTTACCTCACACATAATTTCCACAGGAGACTTATACTCTGCTATGAAGGAACTCAAAGAAAAGGCAAAAGGGCTTTTTTATGCCACCAAGCATTCAGTTGAAATCCAAATTCCAACATGGTTCCTAACACTGATAGACTTGGGGAGGGGTGTCCCCGTGTTTGAAAAAACACTGAAAAAGTGCTCTCTTGGATGCTCCTGTGGTAGATAAACCACAATACGGCAAGACACGTCTCTAGAGGTCCTTCCAGTGGAGGGAACATGATCAAGTTCCCTTTAGAGTGCGTTTCTAGTGGACAAAACATGATTAAATGCCCAGTGTGCTTTTCCAGTGAATAAAACATGATAAAATGCCCTCTAGAAGGCCCTTACAGTGGACAAAACATGGTAAGATTCCCTCTAGAGTGCTCTTTCAGTGGCCAAAATGTAATAAAGTCCAGTAACGTATGTTGTGGTAGACTACCTGACCATAGTACAGTAATTGTCATCGAAGGACAGGCTGTGCTGTTGTTGTGATTAAGGAGCTGTAGAGACAGAATTACATTTTGCAACAGTATGTCAAAACTACAGAAACATTAGGGAAGACTTCTTTCCGAAATGTGAAAAAGAAATTGACCCGAATTCCACAGAAGGCAGAATTTACTACTCATTCTTGGGGGAAAGAAAAAATGTGCAGTGTTGGCTGATAAATGTACCACTTCCTGTCAAGAGAAGTGGGACGCATAAATATGGTTAGACCAGGCGTTATGGGTGGGCCTAACGGGCCTGGGCCCACCCACTTGTACAACTGGCCCACCTTAAATGACTGGGAGAACATATATTTTCTTAACTTTCATTTTTAACTACTAAAATCAGTATTTAAATACACCCTTAAGACAAAAAAGTTTCCATTTGAAAAAAAAAAGACAACATTTATTCCGCTATTATCAAAAGTGAGGTCTGGACCAATCATGTTAGGCCATTATTCGTCGCCCCATACATGTTACGCACTGGCACGCACGTCACACGTGGCGGTCGTTCAGCAAAAAAATAATTACCTGTACTGAAAAAAGCATATCATTGTCTGAATTTATACCTGCCGGTAAAGCTAATATTCCTGCCTGACTTGATTGTCTTCAGATCACCTTCACAGCAGAGACAGTTAAGTTTATGAGTGAACAGCGCAGCGCACCTCGCTCTCTCCTGTTAAAAGTCACTGTAGCTCACCCACTATTCTGATCGCTCTGCTTCTCCCTCTCGCTGCAATCAATTTAAAGAGTAATCCAGCCAGATCAAACGAAAATGCATTAAAAGGAATTAAAATGTCAGTTTTCTTAATGAATTTATGTATTAATCTACTTGATCCATAGCGAAAATATCGATAACGAGATATCCTGTGCCACTTGAAATAAATACAAACTGCCGCGATGAAACAATAAACGGCATTGAAACTGTATTTTAAAAAAGATTTTAAAAGTGTAATGATCAACTGGAAGTGCTCGCCCTCCACAGCATGATATCAGTCATTTTTGTTTAAGTGAGACTACGAGTTGGACATAGTGTAAACTTTTGTGGCCCACCCAAAATTGAAATCCTGGCGCCGGGTCAAATTTAATTATATAACATTTTAATCATATTCGTAATTGTGCTGTGGCAACACATGTCAAATTTCATGCCAATGACACCCACTGAATTGAACATGAAAAAGAAGAAAGAGACACAAGAGACGTGAAGAAGTGAAGACAAAGAAAAGGAAGAAACGAGAGAAGAGGGGATAAAAGAAAGAGTAGACAAGAGAAGACAATAGAAATCAAACGAAGAAAAGTGAATAAGTGAAGGAAGTGAAAAAAGTGAGAACAGAGAAAGAAAGCAAGAGCAGAAAAGCAAGGGAAGATAAGAACAGAAGACAACTGAAAACAAGAGAAGACAAGAAAAGAGAATTGTAATCTGAGGACACAAAGTAAATGGAAAACCTTCTAATTTAAATCAGGTCTCAATCATAATGTGTATCAAATATTTTTGTGGAAATCAGAAAAATGTGTTTGTAATTTCCCTCCTTTTTGAGTGTAAAATCTACCTACCTTCATGTTGAGTTCAGAGCAGCAAACAGAAGACTTCTCAAAAGGCTTTGATGCTGGTCATTTATGTTGTTTGGACACAGAGGAGCTCCTCTGTTGCAATACGCTCCTCTGGAGGAGCGTATTGCGCGCGCGCGCGCACACGCACACGCACACACACACACACACCACACACACACAAAGGATTATTTTAAAAGCGAAAGCAAAGATTCCTCTTTGAGTTCTCCTGTCATATTTATTATTGAGCTAATTGACTTTTCTCACACCAAGCAGAAGCACATCTGAAACTTAAAAACACTAATTAGTGTTGTGTGCCCTTTACGTGCGTCATAATTTAAGTATGCAATCACGCTGACTTCAGGGCAGCAAACAGAAGAATCCTGAACAGGCTTTGATGCTGGTCATTTATGTTGTAAGTTCTGTTCTTACCGGCTCGGACATTCCTTGGAACAGAGGAGCTCCTCCAGAGGAACGTGTTGCGCGCGCGCGTGCACATGCACGCACACAGGCTCATTTTGAAACCGAAAGCAAAGATTCCTCTTTGAGTGAGAATGTCCATCTGCTGTGCTTCTCCTGTCATGGACTACTACTGACTACCAGAACACTGTGGAACATGTACAGTAATAAACCTTTTCCCACAAAAGATATTTTGATATGTCACCACAGGAAATATACAGGTATAAATAATCAAAATAATGATGTCTGAATTCCATTTAGCTGATTCAGTTCCATAGTCTTACTATTGTGTAGGCTGGCTCAATGTCATGGCTTACTGGGGCGTTTAGGACAGAGCCACTGTAAATGTTTTTAGCAAGTAGGCTTGGGTGGTATAATGACATTACAGTATACCAAGAAATCCAGGCGATATGATTTTCAGTACCGTCAAAAATACAGATGTTCCTTTTTCTATTAAACTGATATGGAAATGCTGTATTGAGGTGATGTACTGTAGTGTGCAGCATGTGCCACCAGGGGTCAGTCTCTCTACTGGTGGACAAGGCAATACAGCAGAGTGGGGTCTCGGGGATAAAGTTATGGGACTAAATAATAAAAAAGAAATATATCTCTTTCCCTATTTGGGGAGTATTTTGGGTTTAGTCATGACGATAAAGGTGAGACAGCACACACTGCAGAACCCTGGTTGGTCAGAGTAGCGTAGCATAGAAAGCATTAAGAGTGACAGTGATTGCATGCTAAGCAGAGGAAACAATGAGCTGTGAAGATGTCACTCTGGCAGTAAATGTACAGTATAGGTTTGAGTTTGTCAGCTAATAAAGGCTGCAGCTTCTCAACACCAAAGTAAAGTTCTTAAGTGTGTGTTGTTTCCCAACTTTGGGGATAGTGTTGCTATGATGATCACCTCCACCTACATGGAAGAAGAAGCTCATAATCTGCGGTGGAGTAGAGTCGAGGTTAGCAGTTTTACACAGGCTTTACTCAAATAACCGCATATTACCATATACCACAGTAAAATATCAGGAAGGTTAGAAGAAATGGACCATCCAAGCTTATTAGCAACACATGTGCTTTTTCTTCTATGGCAAGTCAAATTGTCTGCTCTTCCCAAACAAGGTGATGGAAATGTCATGCTGGGGCCTGTACCCCTTACTTTTAACCCATTGAGCACTGTCAGTACTTCTTATCCAAATCAAAGGTCAAGAATGAACTATCAAGCTCAACATTTTATCCAACATGGACAAGAGGTCCTACTGGTGCTCAGAATGCTGGAAAGTTTCCAAGACCAAGAATAAGCTTGTTTTACAGACAGTCAAGCATTTATCTTCCTAAGCTCATATAACAAGTCAAAACATTAGCTGTGAAGTTAGCATTGTCTTGCCAGATGTTTGCTGTGCCACATTTTAATTCTTCTTGAATAAGACTACTAAGTATTTGTTTGGCTAAATGTCTTTTCTTATTCTCTTTTTAAAAATTTGTTCAGCAATATTTAGTGTAGGTGAAAGTGTGTATGAAAAAAAAAGAAAAAAGAAAAACGACAGCCAGAAAATGAAGACAGACATAGAGTAACTTGAGGGGTTGTGGTGTGTTAGTCTGGCAAACACTGGAGGGCAATAGAGATTTGAGTACCATATATGATATGTAAAACTATAAGAGAAAGTGCAATACTAGTACAAGAAATTCAACATGGCTGGTGTATTGCAATTTATTACCTGTTTTAATTTAGTTTTACATCAATATTATATAAGCATAACATAGTATTTTACTATGAGTTGAAGCTCAGTCACTGGAAAATTTTGAGGCAAGTGTTAGATTAGATTAGATAAGTCCTTTATTGTCACAAGTACATGTGAAATTAACAGTCAACCCATCCATACATAAGACAGGACAGGAAGACAGGAATGAAGAATACAGAGTAACATGAGGAGAGGGGAGGAGAAAAAAGCAACCCCCAGACTATGCTCCTGCGGGGATACAGTGTGAGAACAGAAAAAACACCTCAGCAACACAAGCACATATAAGTAGACTTTTACACTGAAGAGGGGTGGAGATAGAGGGTCATAATGCCAAACCCTCCCCCTGCATGATCAGACAGCACAAGGCAGAATACTGACCCCTTCTTTCCTTTAAATTGCTTTAGTCCTGCTTCACAGTCGCTCATGGTCTGACTTGCTGCATCCTCCCCAGTACGGACACACACATTCAATCCTGGGTTCAAGCAATCTGCAGAGTCCTTACAGCAACACTCATTGGTTTGATCTGAAAAAAATAGTGTGGAGACAAATGAGATGACTAAAAATTGCAAATACTGTACCCTATTATGGACCTTATAATCTTGAATGTCCCTACCATCACAGGTCTTCCCACATGTGACAGCCGGGGCAGCCTGTTGTTGTGCACTCTGGCCACTTGCAGGTGCTGTCCTCTGCTGTGTTGAAGAAAAGATTCATTTGGGTCCAAAATCTTTGGCTTGCTCTAGATGAGCTTTCTTCACAGCACAGTGGCATGATGCTGTCTACTGGAGTCAGGTTTTTTGTCAAGTTATCAGTGGTGGAAAGTAATGAAGTACATTTATTGAGTACTGTACTTTAGTACATTGAGTATATAGTGTAGTATAGTATAGTTTGAGTTTAGTTGAGTTTTTTTTTTTTTTTTTTTAAACTTATGACTTTCACTCTACTACATTTAAAAGAGAAATATACTTTTGACTCCACTACATTTCTAGGAAGGTTGTCGTTACTCATTACTTTTAGGCCAAGCATAGCTTTGAAGTCAGCTGTTGCTGTTTTTTCTTTTCTAAATTACAATTGGCCACTCGCTGTGTTCCTCACAGAAGGATACCAATCACAGTACCTGCTCTCAGCTGGGATAGATATAAAAGTGGAAATACGTAAATCAACGGCAGGAGAAAGACAAAATTAAATCTCAAGTTGTTATTATAGTTTGAAAAAGAGAAATAGTTCCAGGTAGGCTTGTAATGTTGGATTGTTTTTATTGGAGTGAAAAATACCACATAATTAATGTATATACTGCCCCTAAAGCCAGAAAGAAATCTCAGTTATTTAACAGACTTTGAGACTTCCTTACAGTAGGCTTCAATCTAATTTTATGTGGAGTACTCTAGTACTTTAACTCGAGTAAAATTTTGACTGAGCAACTTTCTCTTGTACTTGAGTAATATTTGACCAGGAGTATCTATACTTTGACTCAAGTACTGAGGTTGAGTACTTTGTCCACCACTGCAAGTTATATACAGTTTTACAGGAAATCACAGTAAGATCAGAATGCAGATTCCACCAGAAGGTTGAAGAAACAAGCCTCCTGAACCCAAATGTTAATTAGGTGCTAAACCAGTGGGAGTGCGTCTCAGACACCCAAAGTGAAAGTCTGTAATTATAATATCAATGAGTTCTTGTGACCAAGAAGGACACAGTTTGTATTGTAAAGCCACAGACTAGAAGGGGAGAGCAGTTGGGGGTAGGTAAGGTGTGATTTCAGAGGACAACTGGGTTCTTATCACAATACAACAGAAGGTTCATTTACAGTTTTTCACAATTGCTAAAACACTAAACCCCATTCTCTGAACCAAATTCTCAGTGGCCTAAACTCATTTTTCGAATCAAACACTCTTTTGGCCAAACCTTAAACACTGTTGAGTTACTTAGACTCAATTTGCAAAACTCATCTGCTCTTTTTTGCGAAACCTTAAACACATTCTCAGTCACTAAACACATTTCACACTGTGATACACTTGTGTTGCAAAATTGTAAACACTGGCAGCAAAATGTCAACACAACTCCAACACAGCTGTCATCTTTTACACACAACAACTCAAAATTGAACACACATGTTTCTAATGATGTGATCAGACCAACTGAGCAGGATAAAAGTCAGTTCAGAGTGCACAGGTGGTGAAACATACAGAGAGGCAGAGGAGGAAGAGTTCGTGTGAGAGGTGGTGGACGAGGAGGAAGGGGATGAGGAAGAGGCTGAGGAAGCAACTATTGTACATCATGTCCTTGTTCATGGGATGACAATGAGAGAAGCAGGACAAAGAGTCCAACCCAATTTGAGCAGATTCTCTGTGGCCAGCATCATCAGGACATTCAGAGAAGAGAACAGGCAATTGTTTCTTGTTGTACAACGTTTGATGTACAGAATACTGTACTGTAAGTACTGTAACGTTCATTACAATACTATTTTTACTGGCTGTATACGTTTGTAAATGCATTTTCCCCTTTGCATTTTTGGAAGACGACCAAATGAGGGTGGAAGGACTGATCTTTTCTCCCAACAACAAGAAGCACTCATTGTTGACATGGAGTCTTGTCAAGGCTGGGTTCGGCACACCAGAGGGTTTTCCCCCCGTTGTCCGGCAAGGGAAAATATTGCCTGTGACGTGGATGAAGTCCTCTGGCCGGACCAAAGACATGATGTTGGAGAATGAATTTCAGTGACTTTGATTGTGCAGTAATGTGCTTTTCATTTTTTTTTTTTTTTTTTGTTATGAAAGTGCCAAATGTAGATATCACTTTGACTATGATAATGTTTTGCTAAACTCATTTACAATAAACATTTTCTGTTAACTACATGCCTTGGATGCTGTGTCCTAAATTATTTCATGTAGTGTCTAACGAATGCTCTGTGGTGAATATATGTTTTTACTTGCTGTGTGTATGATCTGAACACATTGTTTGGTTTTGAACACAGGATAACTGGTTTTGAGGTGATAGTTTGATTGTGATAGAAAAGTCTGAGGTTTTGTGAATGTAGTTTGAATTTTTGGATTGGTGTTTATGATTCTGAGAAAAATGGGTGGAGGTTTCAAGAAATGTGTTTTAGCAATTGTGAAAAACTGTAAATGCTGGAGCAGTAAAGCAAAAACACATTTACCCCTTAGGAGTGAACAGGAACAGCAGCATGGCACCACTTGCAAAAAGGAGTTGTGAAACGTTCTGAAGAGAAGAGAATGTTTTGCAGAAATCTGAAAAATCTGTTTGTAATTTCCCTCTTAATGAGTGTAAAAAACAAATAAATACTTGCCATTGTGTAAGTGAAGAGCAGCAAAGAGAGGAGTCAACAACAGTAAACAGGCTTTGACGCTGGTTATTTATTTTGTTCTTGCCAGGGGGTCAGAACTCTTGGAGGACACTCCATGGAACTTTGAGTGTATGCATGTTAGTGTGTGTGTGTGTGTGGGTATGGGGTGTGTGTGTGTGTGTGTGTGTGTGTGTGTGTGTGTTGCATGTGCATGGACAACTGGAAGTCTGTGAGTGTCTTTGCTTTGGACAAAAGAAAATACATTGTTTGTGGAAACTCCTGCCAGAAAGCTCCCCCAGAGGATCATTCTGAAGCCGAAAGCAAAGATTACTCTTGGTCTGAAAATCTCCGTCTGCTGTAGCTACTTCTCCTGACTGTCAGAATCACATTCAGAATCAGAAATACTTTACTGATGATCCCCAGGGGGGAATTGTTAGCATTACAGTTGCTCCCGTTCAATAATAGATAATTAACTATATACAACAACAATGACAACAACAACAACAACAACAACAAAAAAAAAAATAGAAACAAAAGGTGTAAGAATATGTGAACAAAAATATACAACAATATATACAACAGTGGTACACATAATAGTGTAAAACAACAGCAATGCTGAAGATGGGGGACAAGTGTGGTAGGATTCATGTATTATGAGAGTATAGGTTGATTTAAATGAAAGTTAGAATAAAATGACAATGGACCTTACTGTTAGGGAAAACAACATACAATCATAGAAATACTTATGACCCCAGGAAATTCATTTGGTCTGAGCTCAGTCTTTTGAGCAATTTAGATCACATTCGAGAAAGTTTTTTCTCATGCCATAGTAAGAGAGAGGGCCACAAATATCGGCCTCATAAGTAGATTACTGCAGCAAGAACATGTGTTTTGGAATGCTCCACACACCACCAGTTTACCACACTTCCTCCAGTAGAGTGCCAGTCGTTGCTTGATCCATGGCCAGCTTTTCCAGCTTATCCCCTCTGCTTGCTTTTCCAAATCTCCTCGTCAGGGTATCTGGCTAAAATAAAACGGCATCCAATAGACTGAAACGTCGTCAGACACTTTACTCGATTTAATATTCTGCCTTCCTTCAGAAAAAGAGGCGTGCTTGCCCTTTTTAGCTAGCATCAGGTTTAAGTGGGTACCTGCGCTGTTACTCCAGGTGTACACCAAAATTTAATCCTTGTAAACCACCCGATGCACATACCAACAAGTGAGCTGAACATGGGTTGGATCACGGACTCAATGCCATTTCTATGTGTGATTGAGGTGTTTCCAGAGAAGCAGTTTTTAGGCTTCACGCCCGTCCTACTAAGGCATGATCAAAAATCCTCATGATTCAATTCTCGAACCTTCCTGATACAAGCTAAATTGTCTGGGTGAGTCTCTGAGGTATTTAATCTAACAATAAGGCCAGAGTTCAAAAATCGAACTGTATCATTGAAGATGGAGCCAGTGAAGATTATGTAGCCCATGTGATGCCAGTGTAAATCTGTATTGCCTTATTGAATTATTATTATGGCACAGAGTATTAAACAGTTGACATTAATGCACATATAACCATATTGTTAGGTCAGGATTGCACACATGAATCTAAGTAAATATATAGGTCAGTCTATTTACTCAGAGTTGGGGATACACTGATTGACCAGCTAGACATTGGAACCATTTTCAGCGTGACCAGCCTGACCGGTGACTGGCCGTCAGCATCACATATCTGATTCTGTGCCAGTCACATTTATTAATAGACTTTTCTCACAGCACACAGAAGTACAGGTGATACTAACAGCACTAATTAGTGCTTTGTTCTCTTTGGCTAAGCCAGAAATTAAGTAAGCTATCATACATGATAGCAGAACACTGTGGGACATCTACAGTAATAGGCCTTTTCCCATGGAACACATTTTGATATGTCACACTAGGAAAAGCACAAGTGTAAATAATCAAATTGACGATGGATGAAATTAATGACTGTTTGGTGGCAGCAGCGCTCAATCAGTTATTATTAGAATTCAAAAGTAGGGGGAGAGCTGCAGGCCAAGGCCAGTGGGCCATTTGGCAGATGTTGGTCCACATGTTGTAGTTTACTTTGTGCCATGGCAGTTTAGATTGTGTTGCTAGTGTGATGCTAACATGCGCCAGGTTTGGCCAATCCTGTTTCGAGGGAGGGAAGGTCTTTGTGTGTTTTTCTGTGTATGTGCCAGCCTCTTTAGAAGATGCAACCATCCTTCCTTTTGGAGTAAGGGTTTTCATTGGTGTGTTCAGTCAGTGTCCTCTCCAGTGTGTATCTGTTATCGGATTTAGGATTAAGTTAATGTTCTTTTTTTTTGTTTGATGTGTTTATTTTGACTTTAATTTGTAAATAAAGATCCTTGTTTTTGCACACCTCAGTTTTCTTCATTCTTTATTCCCTAGGTTACTTTTATTATTATTCCCTTCATACCCTGGACCAGTCATCCCCAAAGACTGGGTCAGGACCCTCAGTTGTGTCACAGGACATTTTATCTGCAAAATCTTTGCAAATTTAAAATTTATATCTGCAGTACAACTTTTATAAAGCATTTAAAATGTTTATTGTTTTACTGATGAGAGAAAAAAAAAAAAAGCCAATTCCATCTTTATGCAGTCATTCTGTCTCATATATGAAGCAGGCTAAAATATCCTATATTGTTTTCCAGGTAAGAGGAAATAAAAACATTGAAATAGTCTGAAATAATTTATCTGTCATTTATTAAGTTTTAACATGTGTATATGTGTTCAATAAAGCGTCAAGATACTATACTATAGGATGATGCAAAATTCCAGTAAAAATGGCCAGGAATGTTCATTCATGCTTGAATTACCTAAATTTATTGATAAGGCTTATTGTAACTTGGGGTGCAATGGTTTCTCATTTCAGAAAATTAGATCCCCAGGAAAAAAAAGTTTGGGAAACACTGCCCTGGACCATACTGGGGAACATAAAAATACAAAGAGACTTGCTCCGAGTGTATGAGCAAAAACTTTGACAGAGACAGAAAAAGAAGACATACAGAGTAAGTACAGTATGAGTACTGAGATGTGATATAGTCTAGCAAACACTGGAGGGCAACAGAGATTTGAGAACCACTTCTTCCTCATGGCTGAAATATGATTCATGGCTGAGCAAATTCATGGATTTAGTAAGTAAGCAGAAGCGGGAAACAGCAATAAAGCTTCCTAGTTTAGAGCAAAGAACCTATTCAGACAACGCCAAAGGTTGAGCCTGAATTTAGTTGAGATCAAATGAATTGTTTCTTTTAATGATTTCTCCACATATTGAGAGAGACAGAGAGGCTTCATGGTGAAGTGTATGACAATCAGCTGTTTATCTGCAGGGAGTCTCACAGTTGTACTCAAGATTATCTGCTATTTAATGAGGAACTGTTCCTGTATTTGTATGTGGAATCCACGTCTCAGTCTAATTATGGACATATATCTGGTGTCACAGCCAGACAAGGACCATTGTGCGTACCAATCACACAATGGCAGCTTAAGAGGGTATGCCACTGAGTTTGACTGTTCAGATGAAATGTTTTTTGATTCCTGCTGCCTGTCTTTTCTAGAAACAAGCAAAAGACATTAAGAATGTCAAATTAATGCACAGCTCAAATTTAAAATGAGTTGCAACAGACAGAAAAGGACACTTTTACTACAATGTTTTGGTAATAAGAATACATTTTCTAGTTCTAAACCAATAGCAGAGGCTTAAAATTGGGAAATTGAGAAATGCAAGCTGAAATAAACACTTTGTACTGACATTGTCAGTCCTTCATTCACTGAGATATGAAGCTCCCTCAAGGTAACCATCTTATTCCAGAGCAATTTTCCAGGTACAGCGATTTTAGAGCAATGCAGAAATTGCATGTCATTTTCTACTCAGCTGTCATCTATGATGAGAAAGTGGCAAAGTGAGCCCTCTTTCAGCTTTATTATTGCATTGTACATATTTTTTACATACAGTATTAAATCTTTCATTAGACCTTTGTTAGACTATTAGATGTATTGTTATATACATGTGTTCTGACCCTGAGTCATATTTGTTCATTTTAATTTGCTGCAGATCTTTCTCTCCTCCCCAGTGTGTATGAGTGATCAGGTGGGGTCTTGTTTTTCCACTTGACCTAATTGCTGCCATGGGATTGGACAGGAGCTTAAGAGCAGCCTTTTTAAACCTCATTCGTCCTCATACATTACATACATTACATTTTGTTTTCTTTGCAGGGAAGTTTAGGGTTCATTTAGAATGTTTTGGTTTTTTTTGTTTTTGTCCCTGCTCTCTCTGAAGCTGAATATAAACTGCTACCTTTCTTGGGAGTGGGAAGAATGGGGTTATAGACGGGGTTATGGAGGTTATAGAGGTAGAGGAATATTTTGTCCGTGGGTGATTGCACAGACTTATTGTAATACTGTGGACAGTAAATGGGATTTGATCAAAGAAATAGGCAGCGCCCTTGGCAACTCTACTACTTATATGGGACCAGCCGAAGAAGACATGTCCAAAATAGCGTGATTTCACTTTAGTTCCTACAACAGTTCTGTTGTAATGTGTCCCTAATTACCCTCAAACAAAGTCTACTAAGGGTGTAAAAAGGGTCAAACAAAGAACATACTTTTAGTTTGTCATCTAATATGATACAAAGTACGTCTTATTAGTGTACAATAAAATAAAGTGCAACCCTATTCTATAAAATGAGTCTTTGAAAATATCATAAAAAACTGAAGAAAACTTTAATAAGAGTATGACCTCAGGTCATGATACAAATTGTAGACAATCAAAAATTAAGTCATGCATACTTGCAAGATAATGCGTCCAAAAGTGATTTCCTGTATTTCTAAAATGACCACCCAATGCCAAATGACTCAGTTACTGTACAACAGCAAGCCAATTCCCAGCACCTCAGGCTAGAATAACAGTTGGCTCCGACAATAGGCCACCAGACCGTGCCCTCCATTAGTGCCGCTTCTGTGGGTCTCATGATGTTCAGAGGGCATCTTTGACCGCCATCTGGCCTGGAAGTTTCGTCTGCCAGAGAACGACAGTCTGTGAGGCTCAGACAGAGACAGACTTAATGAATATGCAGCTTATGTGCTTAGTGTCCTCCAGAATGAACTGTATATCATGTTTCAACAGGTTCAACCGTGACATGCATGTCCCGACACCCTAGTGGTTAAAATGCATATGTAACTGTGACATCCCTGGCTTTATTCACCTGGGGACCTTTGCTGAATATCATCCCTGTGTTTCCTGTCTGTTTGTCGATCAAGGTGAGTAATTACATAAAAATGTGATATTTAAAAGTCACAGCAATTAACAAAATCCACATCTTAGTCTGTTTAAATTAGTTAGACGACATACTGTGAGCCAGTGGTTCCCATCCTAAAGATCTTGGTGATATTTTTGTTTTATTTGTTTATGACTTTTCTCGAATCCTTGTGTTTTACTGTAATGCTGGATAATTTTACCTCTACAGGCATCTAAAAACCATTGAAATGAACCTTTTCAGAGGGACACGTCACTGTTATCTTTGCTCAGTGAAAACAACTGAAACTAAAGGATTAAAGTTCCCCTCCACTCAAAAGTGTTTCTTCTTGTTCCTACAGTTGAATGTTTGATCATCATTGCATAGAATGATGTGCAGAGTTTGGCACTAGAAAGATTTTCTCTCATTTGTCTGCTGAAAGTGTAAAGTTTCTAGAAGTTTAAGTTTAGAAGTTTAAAGACTTGTTGTAGTCATTTCAAATATACATTTTGAACATTTCTGGGGGGAATCTTTGTATGTTTCTAGTCACATTTTATTTGATGGGGTGTGCATAAGTGTTGCACTGTTATAACTATGTCATGATCATGAAGGAGTCTATGTTTATGACTGTTGCCATTAAGTGTCCGAAATGTACCACTTTACTTGATGTTAAGGAAAATATTCATGACACAGTCTTATGGCGGGCAGTGTCAAAACCAACCACATATGACAGTTTTAATGTAATGTCAAAATTTAAAGATAAACAGTTTGTTAACATCACATTGTCATTACAAAGACACTGCTGGCTTTATAAATATCAGGTTATAACAAAGACATCTAAAAACTTTGCTTTAAAAATGACATAACTGACCAAATGTCTCTTAATGACAACTGCCATAAACAGTCATTTGCCATAAAAAGCTTAATTTTGTTTAATTTTATATGAAGGATATCATTCTTTTATCTTGCCTTTTATGTCTCTCTCCCTGTAATATTGTAGACTGTCATATTGTAGCTTCTATTGGCAGACAAATTGCCACCCTGTGTCATGTACCCTCATAACTAGACACAAGAGTGGCTGGTGAACCTACTCCTCCTCCTCACACTCCAAACTTTTCTGAAACTGTGCATTTTTTTCGTTTCTGCCCCTCTTTAAACTGTCTGAATGCCATCATCCATCTCTACCTCCCACACCTCTACCTCCTCCTCCTCATCTGTGTGTTCGCCTGCTGTGTGTGCGTGACAGAGAAAGACAGACAGACACGCATAAGCACACAAAAAACATTGTGCATTTGCATTTTCTTGTTTCTTCAGCTAAAGACTGTTTCAATGAAATCCAAGGACATGTATTAGTGCATGTTCTTTCGATTCTCCTCAGAAAGCATTAGTAATGATCTGCAGTCCATTAGGAAATGGAATAAAGCACATTAATATACCGCAGAAACAGAACACAACCCACAGAACAAGAAGATGTAAAGAATCACATCATGTGCAAAAGAATCTGCACAGAGCAAGTGAATGAGTTGTGCCTTTTCCATCCCTCAGCTACTAATGAGCAATCAAAGCAGTCAAAGCACCCAATACCCATCCAGTCAGCTGGCCATAAACATAACGCTGCTGTTGTAGGGGAGAACGGGGATGGTAGTAACACTTTTTGTTTGCACATCAGTAACTCAGTGGTTGAGCATGCCAGATGTCTCAAACTTTGATACATGGTACCAATATTTCTCTATTATAAATAAAACTGACTTGGAAGTCGATGACACAATCATAGATTACGAAAGTTAATGTCACACAAAGAGTTTCATTGCTGAGTTGTAATATTAGCTGGGGATAGATGTAACAATGTGAGATAATTTGCTGTTAATGTTGGAGTGTGAGTGTGTGAGTGTGTCTGCTGTGTGATGTGAGTGAGTGAGTGGACTGTATTCCTGAATGTAAATGTGTCACATAAAAGTTCACTGTCTTGGCTGTGGAAAATATAGAAGGCTGCAGGGTGCAGTTTCGTGGGCCCAGAACTGACAATGTAGACCCTTGACCCACACTTCTTCTGCAGTGAGTTTTCAAAGTGTTCCACACATTAATGAACTGTTAGAACTTTCCCCCATCCCAAGCAGCCATTACATCTGACATCTAACTGTTTAAGCATGCAGGCTTGAAGGTAACATGAGTGCAAAGCATCAAATTAAACTAGAGAAACTGCTATTCTGGGGTGGCAAGCAAAGTCAAACCATCATATGTACAATAGAAAGAATGTTATTCAGAAAATAATCTTGATAAAATTATACTTACTTGTACTTTCTTACCTGAAAATCAGTTTTCAGGACATACATTGCAGTATGTCCCTGCAAAGTCGCAATTATGACGTATCATTTTTGATTTTTTGACGTTACTGCAAGAAACGTTACAACCAAACAGATATTCTCTGGTATTTCGAAGTCTTTTCAGCGTCCTCTGCATGACGTTTCCTGTATTTAATATAATGATGTTGCTATAATTTTGCTACAATGTCACATCTCCAAAAATGGTGGAAACATGGCGACAACACTCTGGAATTTCACTTGTTGGTTGCTACAATGTCACATGTTGCAAAAGTTACATTGCAACAATATTTCTGCAACAACTTGTTGTTGTGTTAGTAGGGGTAATGCTGCTCATAGAGACATGCTAATTCTCAACCAACTACTTCTACAACCAACCCAGTGTTGGTGTGGAGCTCCCCTACTACTGAGCAATGAAAGTACTCAAAGCCCTCAATACCAATACAGTCAACTAGCCATAACCATAACACTGCTGTTGTACTCAACAGCTCCCAGAGAAGTACTGTATGTATGCATGTGTGTAACATGATGTTGTATGTTTGCACAGTCAAATAATCCTGAGTTAATAAGCATAAAACAGTGCTAATATGAGAATTTGATCACCTGATTCAGTGATTTAGCTTAATGCCTACATTGCATGACCCACTTGACAGAGTCACAAAAAAACAAAAACAAATCAACAAAACACAGATTTTTTTTTTTTTTTTTTTTTTTTTTTTACAAGACCTTGAACCTACAGTAAGACTTGAGATGCACACAAAATCACATACACAGTGAGCCACTCAACATCTGGGTTATCTCTGTTTCCTCTTCATGAGCAACACCTGGCTGCAGAACGGCAGATGCTGAATTACGAAACACAATCTCAGAAAGTCACCCTGGGTGCCACTACCTACCCACCTCCATCCTCATCACCCTGGAAACTGGATGATTTCTGGATGCTCCTCTGCACAGATAGGTAATAAAATGCTCGTGTGTTAGCTTAAAAGCTGCAAATCCACTTTCAATTTACAGCACTGTCATTTGGTGATTGAATTAAACTACAGTTTTATTATGATGGCTTTAATAATGGTTTTTCGATCAAGCAACTAACGACCCAATCACGACTCAACAAGCCAGAAACCGCTCATGAAATAATACTTCACTCAGTCACTCATTAGGCATAGAAGCTTTATTTGACTGGCTTTTCCACTTAGAACAGAGTCACTTTCATTTGAACAAAAGTTTTTGAGTTTTACAACAGCAAAGGACTCTTTTCACACCAGAACATAAAGGCAATGACAACAGTTTGGACCAGGGAAGACACAAAATGTCCTTTAACATCACCATTTGCAAGCCTTTTCAAAGTTTGCTCATTTGTATGGGTTCATTCTTAACCTGCATGGGTTAGTAGTAGCTGTGCAAAATTAAGAAATATAATTTCGAATTTCGGGATTTGTCTTAAAGGGTAAAAACATTTCCAGCGGAGATGCACCCATGCTCTTAAGAACAATATGCAGAAAATAACGTAAGATGCACAAACCTAACGGACTTTGTTGGTGTACAACAAAAAGTATATGTAGAACTTTTTGGTTCATGCACAAAACTGAAGATATGGAAAACAAGAAGCAGTATGCAAGCTCAGTTAAGGTATAAGTTAGTAAATTGTTATCAATGACTCTTTGCAATGATTTAAATAATTTACAATTCATTGGCAGTATGCTATTTGCAATTACAGTATGTACAAACTCTCCACAATATAAAACATTTCAACATGAAACCACACTGAAGTGAAAGAAGTACTGTTTAAACTCTAAAACTCATTTCCACATTGAAGCATACAATACAAAAATGACTTTCTAGCTGATACTCAGTCACTCGATCACATGAGACTTTTTAGAAATGGCACAGGTACTCACAAGACACATACATTCACAAATCCAAAGAGTTGAATTTCCTGTTTGGTTTTACATTACCAAACTAGACAACAAATGTCCTTACAGAATACATTCTCTGCAGAAAATGCCACACTGATCAGAAGGTGTGTGGATGTTTGATTGGCTGTTTGATTTTTTTAAATTTTTTTTTCATGCATAATGCGTAAAAACATTGCAATAATAAAAAAATATTTCCATAATGTCTCTGGGTGCCATTTGAAAGTTTTACTTTTCCATCTGAATTGAAACATCGCAGGGTATAGAAAGAAATGCATTACAGGGATAGTTCACCCAAACATCAGAAACAATATTTTTCATCTTACCTGTAGTGCTACATAACTGGTAACACTTTTATAATAACCATCATTAATAAATGGTAAATTGACAATTAGTAAAGTTTTATTTAGTAGTGATTTCACTGTTAACAAACATCCAAATTAAATACATAAAAAAAATAAAGTTTTATAAACATCAGTTGCCACTTTATAATGGTCATCAAATTCATGTTTATCGACGCACTACACAGGATTTATTAACCCTTTACAAAGTATAATAAACATCAGTTCAAAGGTTTAAGAAAAGATCATGCTTTGGGTTAATATAAGTGTGTTACTTACATAAGTTCACATACTAGCTGAGTGCCCTCTAGTTCCTTTATATTAGAGAGAAGGCAGCAGCAACTCACACCAAAACAGCCTAGACAGATAAATAACACTACAGGTAAGACAAAATATGTATTTTTGATTTGGGGGTGAAATATCCCTTGAAACTTAAATTTAAAAAAGCAAAAGTGTAAAAATCTGGAGATTGAGAAACATTCATCAACAGGAAACACCTAATAAAGTAGACACCAAAGAGCTACAGCTAGATCTTCATAAACATTTATTGTTTGCCATTTATTATTTTCCGAGTGTCAAAGCACTGCCATCACACCAGACCTCCTGACTCTGAATAATGATGTCTGACTTGAAAAAAATGAGTCTCTGAGCAACTTCATCACCTGTTATTATGAAAGAGACAAAACCGTGATACATCTCATGATGACTCACTACAGCAGCAAGTATAGACACACCACACAAGGGGAAACCATCCAGCAGAGGAAACACAGACAGTGGATACACTCCTGCACCCAGTGTACTGTATTTTTATACCTGGCTATCACGACTCGGCAGCACCCACCACAAAATCTAATAAATTTTGTCACGCTGGATTTCTAACCATTAAAGATGATCATGGATTGCACTTCTAGCTGTCCTAGACAAATTTATGTTTCTGCAGTGACAGCTGATGGTTGTGAAAATTATTGTCTCGTTTAGATGCACCAGAGATAAGGTTGGATTGGTTCAGCCAAGCCACATTCTTGTTCTCTATGATTTTGAATGAGTGAATCAATGGTTTACCAATGTACAAAGGTGTCTGATCAATGTCCAGGCTGCAAGCTGACTTCAGTGGACACTATTACTGGGAGCAAGCCCCTTGACATTTACTGTTGAATGGGAAATTGTTAATTTCTTGTCTACAGTATATATTGAATAAACACGTTGCAATAACACTTTAGCTTGAAGCGTTTTTCAGAAACACCCGCAATTATCTGACCAGGGATGCATATTGTTAGAAAAAAATGAGACTTCTCTTGGACAGATTTCCCACACAGGACAAACTACTGCTAGCTACTTACACCAGCCTACAATTTGAGTGGTTTTAAGTTACACAACTTACTTTGAAACAACCTTTGAAAAAACTGTCACTGTCACTAGAATACTAAGAATGATGTACCGATACATTTAGCGGAAAGTTGATATGCTCTGAGGAATCTACCCTTGGCGAAATTGAAAACAGTGCATGTGATCAGTGGAAAAAGCCATTTTTACAGCACAAGGAAATGAACATCTCACTTGAAAAAAGCAATTTCAATCCATACATCTGAAACAAACAAAACCTCATTCTCTTCGTGCTCCAACCAAACACCAGTGTTGCTTCTCCTCCCTCAACCCCTTTTTCGCCATTTGATCTCTCAATTCACTATAGCCCTAAATAAAGTGAAAGGAGCAGTGCAGCTCCCCTCCTGAAATAAATGCCAAAGAGAAAAGAGTGAGAGCACAAAGCAACCAAACCACTGGGCGGTGGTGGTGACTGTGCTCCCTGACGCCCCCCTGCAGGCTCTCAGGTGGCATCATCCTCATCGTCATCCAGGTGATAGTTGAGGGTGATGACGGCGCTGATGAATTCTCCCAGCTCCACAAAGTCAGCTGTGATAATGTTGATGCCGCTCTCCCCGGGTCGCTGCGATCTGATCCACTGCATCATGCCCGGTAAGGCCCTGAGGTCACACGAAAACACACACACACACACACGTTAGGGGAAAGAGCAAGAGAAGGGGGGGCAGGGGGAGTCACAAAAGATGCACTCTTAGAAATAAGGGTTCCAAAAGGGTTCTTCCTGAAGGGCTCAGGTTCTACCAAGAACCCTTTTCCTCTAAAGCACCGTTTTTGGAGTTCTTTAAGGATTGTTGAAAGCATGGGTGTTAAAAGATGTTTTCTCAATTTAAACTATGGTGATTGGAACATAAAACCCTTAGAAAACAAGAGGGTCATAGGTTTCCTTGTGAAGCAGCTGGATTCGCGAGATCGTACATCTTGCCAGGTTTCAAGTTATCTGTTTGTGTCCGCACAAAAAGTGGTACAGACAATGAGTGTCCTAGGAGGGACTACTGTCAGTTACGGGCATGGTTTTAGATGTGACAACAGCGAGAAGTGTCCATGGAAGCTACTTGTCTTGAAGAAACAATGGTGACTCCAAAGAGGTTAGATATTGCAAAAGCATCAGTTATATCAGACCTGGAGAGTATTTCTTTATTGAAAGAAGAACAAAGAACGGCACTGAGGGCTTTTCTTGATGGAAAGCATCATGCTTCTTCCAACGGGCAAGAGCTTGATCTGACTGGTTGAAGATGTGTGGGGTTTTTTTCAAAGTGCCTGCCCTTTTCCAAACTGTTTCTAAAGAAGAATACTCAGATGGTTCTGCGTAACAAACTATCTGGCATGTCAGGTGAGGTTATAGTTGAAACCCTAAAATGCATTTTCAGATCCCCATGTGTGAGTTCTACATAAAACCCTTGGAATATAAAAAGGCTCTTGGTAGAACCTTTGGGTGGGGTCTATATGAAAGCCTTGGGACATAAAAGGTAGAACCCTTGGGTGGGTTTTACATGAAAACTTGAAATACAAAAGGGTTCTCTGTAGAACCCTTGGGTGGGTTTTACATCAAACCCTTGAATATAAAAGTTCTCATTAGAACACCTGGATAGTTACTGGAACCTTTAAATAAAGGGTTCTCTGTAGACCCTTTGGGTTTAATTAAACCATGGGAATATAAGGTTCCTGTAAACACCCTGGTTGAGTTCTAGATGACACCTTTGGAATATACAGGGTTCTCTTAAGACCCCCCTGGGAAGTTTCTTGTTAGCACAGATGGTGGAAAGATTCTGGATAGAGCCCCAAGTGAGGGTTCTGCATGTAACCATTACACAATAGAAGGGTTCTCATAGAACCTCTCACACTGGGTTATGGGTGGAACAATTTAAAGATAACTCCAAGTATAACCCTTTATGTTGGGTACTAGGTAGAATCCTGTGAATGAGTTTCAAGTGCAACCTTTATACAAGGTTCTAACAGGAACCAACAAGGGTTCTCCTTTGGGGACAAGCTGAAGAACCCTATATGGTTCTAAATAGCACTTTTATTTCTGAGTGTGTACAGAGAGGGATAGAAGAAGGGATGATTCATGGTCGCCTGGTTTAACACAGAGAGGGCCACGCTGTGATAAAAGATCTCTGTGACGCAGCATGAGATGTCTACAAGCCAGACACCAGCTGCGAGGATGACACTCTGAACACTTCCTGGACATGTTCATGTGAGCCGAGGCACCAGGGGAGGGTGTTACTACTGCAGATGCCTCGCCCAGCTTTCTGCACAGTAAAATTCTATGAGCTGCCTCCTCCTCACACCGGCTTTCTTGTTCTGTCGAGTCGTCCGCTGGCGGTCTGTGTGGCAAAACGAATGGAGGGAATTTTGAAGGATGCCTACATCAATGTCACCAAACGCCTGGTGAGAATGGCTGATAGAGGAGTTATCAAATGAATAATTCATGCCAGGAAAATTGATGGTTTTGCTGCTGAGGCTTTTAACAAACTGGTGACATTAAGAGGAAGTGAAATCCACACAAAGGAAAAAAAAATCTTGAAACAGATCAGAGAAGGGGAGATATAAGGAGGATGAGAAGCACTGCCTCGGGTTTGTGGCAGCTGTTCAAAAAAAAAGCTTGAATGAGGTCAGTGTCAAATGCCTAGGGATACCTTTAGAAACCAACATGCCTCTGGATTTAGTTATAAAATGCCACGATGACTCATGTGTGACTGCTTATGTGTTTGTGTACATGTGCACATGCCCATGAAGTGTTGTTGTGAGTTGTTATGGGTACATCATGTCATTTGTGTGGCCTCTGGTGTCTGAGGTGTTGCTAGAATTTGTGCCTTTGTGAGTATATGTTGACTAATACTGTGTGCCACCATTGGTGCTAACCCTGCATCTTATCTAATCTGAGTGTTGTACTAAACCTGAACATGAAACATTTCTCTTATTCTTCTGTCCCTTTGTCTCTGTTACTCCATGTACTTTACTTTACTTTGTACTTTACTGATTTTCCTGCTCACCTTAGTTTGGGACAAACCTCCTTCACTTTTCCAGCAGTTGGGAAACAACAGACAAGACTTTTCTTTGTTCTGGAGAAGCTGCAGCATTTATTAACTGACACACTGTAACCAGTACTGTACATTTACTGGCAGACTGACAACTTACTGTTATGTTTCTGCTCCACTATGAGCAGCACTGGTTTAGAACATTGGTTTAGCTAACAATATTTAATATTTTCATTTAGCTAATGTAAAATAAAGGTTGTTGATCAAATTTAGAGAGTAAGCAAGTGAGAAGGCTAAAATAGACACACTTCTCATTACTGATTTTATGGCTATTCTGTGCTATGAAAGTGCCAAAAGATGTTATTCAGCAGTACTGCATGAAAAATTAAAGAATTAAAGCACTCCTGAGGTGGAAAATGAATGATAAGAGTAAGAAATAATGTGTGTGCGACAGCGTGCGCTGTATTCATCTGTGTAGCTGATCTGCTGTTGATTTATCCAGTCACAGAATAGCCTACATGCCAGTAGTGCAACACATTGGGTTAAAACTTTTTTATATAAAAGAATGTAAAAAAAACAAAAAAAAAACCAACATATTTCACTTGCCAAATTTACAAGAGGGGGTAAGTAATTCTGAACTTGTCATAGACAGCATTTCACATAAAGTTTCCCCTAACTCAACAACTTACAAAACTGCAAACTACAAATGCAAAAGCAAGCATTGGATTGTATATTATCTGGATAACATGTCCGAATACAGATCCCATTTCATTAAACACAAACACACACATAAACAGGTGTACACACCTCTCTGTTATTGTCTCTCTCAGTCCACTGGCCACGCCCTTCATCACAGTGCTGGCCTTCGGTGTCAGAACCACCTGGGAGACAAAGAAGGTCCCCTTCCTCCTGCAGTCACATCAAGCATTTACAATTTATTTTTGCTGCATGTTTAAAGTTGTTTTTTTTTTAATGCATTTTATCTATCTGCTGCAGAGAGGTGCTACATATAAATAACTTTGCTTTACTTCAGAATTAATTTAAGTGCCCACAAATAACAAAAACACATTTTCTGTCAGACAAAAATACAGACACAAAATTTTCAAATGCAAATTTATGTCTGGTTTTCAAGAACATTTTCCCATTACTGTCAGCAGTTAGGGAAAAATAGTTTTACCCACCCATGTTTTATAAGTTGGTCACATATTGTAAGTGTCACATATCCCAGAGATTGCAATAACTTATGCATTTCATACCATGTCCTATCCTCTTAGTTGGCTATTTTGAATTAATTACAGTTAATTAATTGTTAGCCATTACTGAAATGACCCATTATGGTCAGACTTTTGGACATTTGTGTTGCTATAAAACATAAAACACAGGTAACGATACATGAACAATTCATTGAGGCACAATGACATGATTAAGAGATTGTTCCAAGAGATGGTCCCATTTAACTCATACATGAAGGACATAGAGCACCCACGGTGGAATAAATGCAGAGGCTGACCTGCGGTCCGTGACAGACGCCTGCAGAAACTGAACCAGCTTCTCTGGGTCTGTGGTGTTGGCCCAGGGCGAGGGCATCATCTGGCCTGGCCACAGGAAGGGCACCTCCAGGGCCATGGGGTGGTGGTAGAAGACAAGCACCTGGTACTCCTTTTCCCACAAATACTGCAGAGTCACCTGGGGATGGAAGATTATAAAAGGAGAAATGGTGGGAGGTGACAACGGGAGAAAAAGGTGATGGAATGTTGAAAAGTAAATATAAAGAGCCCCTTCTGTGTTGAGTGACACAAAACATTTTAAAAAGGTGGCTGAGATGCACCTGGCAGCTTACTGAGAAAGCTTTATGTTTTATTTGAATGGAAGCAAATAGAAATAAGTGCATATAATAGCATGGTGTGTGATTATTAAGCTGCTTTGTCCAATACTGGTCTCTGATTGACCATAGAAATTGTCAGGTATGTTATTTCTAAAAGCAGACAGCTTTGTCACACAAACAGCCACTCTTTTATGTCTCATCACAATGTATTGCTTGTCAAGAAAATGACTTAAGAATTTAAAAAGTACAAAACTTGTATTTTTAAAACTATTACAGACAATTCAAGAGGTAAAACACATTTTCAAAAACATTTCACATAATTATAAAGATAGAAGATTATCCGCCAGAAATAACATTCCAAATAGGTAAATAGATGTTTTGTGCACTTCTGTGTATTGTTTCTGTTTGTATTGTTCAGTTCTGCTGCACTGTATATCATGGACCAGAACAACATGTTTCTATGGTTACCTCTCTGCTGAAATATTTTTTGACAGAAAATTGTAGCTAAATTAATTTAGCTCACAACAACAGCAAAAATCAATATTCCCTGTCAGTCAATTAAAGTAAGGTAGCCAGGTAATAAGCTGGATGGTGTACAGATTCTAACTGAAAAATAATCTTTTTCACTGCAACCCTGAAACCTACGTTCCTCATGCGTTTTGTTGGTTCTGCCTCATGAGGTGATCTATTTTGTGAAGATGACCTTCCAGCTGTACATTATCCATTAAAATAAGTCAAACAACTGCTGGAGTAGAGCCGTGCAGTGGATTTAAAGTATACTATGCAGGATTTTCAACAATGTATGAACTCATAGAAAGATGATCACTCTCAATCTTCACTTATAACTCCAAGAGGTGTGTGGTGGCATCCGTATCTGTAGAGACCCTGCACCCTGCCTGTATTTCTTCTTTCCTTTTTCATACTTTTGCTGTGATCAATATGTTTCTGGGCATCAGTGTTTGGGCAGTGGTGCGTGGCTCCCAGCCAATAAAAGTATGCAATGAATGAAACTGGGACTCGATAAAGAGGCAAAGTCCCTCGCCTTTTGGTGGACCACCATGGGACCTTACTTTGGAAAAAATATAAACCATAGTCAATGGCAAGAGACATTTTTTTTTTATCCCATTTGAATTGTGTCAAGTCAAGAAAGATGCCCTTTGTTGTAAAGGTGTTGAAGTATCAGACTGTGAAGATACAAAATTAGAAAGACTACACACCCCAATGTCACGCCAACATCATGACTTTCTCTCCCTACATGCTAATGTTAGCCGCTGAAGCTACAATTTCTGTTTGTTTTTGAGAGAGAGATGTATTCACACGAATAACAGCTCTTGCTCTTTCTTTCGCTTCCTAGCTGATAAAAGGACCAGGAGTCGCTGGATAAAACACATCAGGTAAGATAACGTTACAACAGACAGCGTGTTGGTCTTGATGACGTATATCATGTGAGACAAGGGATGATCACGAGCAGTTTCACACAAAACTAAATAGTACTATGACAAACCGAAGACAAACTGTGGCCTTCTTGACTTGTAAAGTTATCTTTGAAATTGACAATCATAATATATGTAATTCGAGGCACAGATGAAAAAATTATTTGTCTACTGTTCATACTTTTTCTGAAGTTCAAATCCCATGGGGCATGTAGAAGGGTGGGACTTTGCCTCTCTACAAAAAACTGCGCCTCTCATCTCTCTCCTCTGCTCTCAGTCAAGAGCTGCAGGTCAGTGTGTGTGTGTTTGACTGAGGGCAGGGCTGATACACACACACACAGGCAGTGCAGACTGAGGACACAGCGGGCAGGATGAAGGTTCGCCTCAGCTGCATTAACACAAAATCCGGAAATACGGCACCGTATTTTGTGTGCTTAGAGCCGGAACCAGTAATATTATAATACCTGTGAGGAAAGAGCACCAGTCATTTATCTACTCTAAATTTAAACACCACCCTAGATGCCCCTACAGCTCTGAGAAGTTCATTATTTCCCAGAATCCACTAGTCACTTCTCCTCCTCCCTCAGCAGCAGCACCTGACAAGAAACTATGATCTTAGAGTGGTGACACTGGCATGGGAGTTGACGAAGGTTTGATGCATTTTAAGGCTGATTGGTATTCCTACTTCCAGCTTCTTCACATACACCATCATCTACAGGTGTGTGGAGGTGGACCATGGAGGAAAAAAAGACAGAGTAAGGCAGCACAGAGACAAATATGAGCAAGGGAGTAGTTGTGTTTTTTTCTACTTGACTTCTATGCAAAAGGGCATACAACAATGAGAGGGGATGTGGTAACCATCATTCTGTGTTTCAAGCGATCAAAACACAGAAATCAGTGTTGTGCAGGGCTGAGAAAACAATAATTATGAAAAGCCTTTTGAACACACACAAAAATGTGTCCCTGTATCCTCTCTCAATCAAGAGCTGTTAAAGGTGAAAGCTGAAAAAAAGGTTTGAGGCCAGCCTCGAGGTCACTTAATTGCTTTTGATGCTACTCCCTGTTAAGCGTTAAGTGTACTTGGCGACAGTACCTCCTGAGCAAAGACAACCGGGCAGAGTTTCTCTCCAAACACCTCTTTCAACATGGCCACTAGCTTTTCATGGTGGAGGTTCTGCACGCCGTAGAAGTGGTTGAAGTCCAGGAACACGACCTCTCTGGCATGAGCTGACAGGAAACTACTGATCTGCTCCAGGCCTTCTCTCACCTAAAAAACACAGATAACAACAACACACTCTTAGAAATAAAGGTGCTCACTAGAACCATATAGGGTTCTTCAGTTTGTCCACATAGGATATCCCTTTTTGGTTTCTTGTGCACTTTCAGAGGGTTCTGTCTAGGTATAACCCAACATAAAGGGTTATACCTAGAACCACCTGCGATAAGTTTCAACAATGAGAGGTACTGTCCAGAGGGTTTTACCGAGAACCCTTTATATTCCAAGAGTTTTATCTAGAACACACCCAAGAGGTTAAACCATAAACCCTTATATATTCCAGAGGTTTCATTTACAACCCCATCAAGGGTGTCCTACTATGAAACCTTATATATTCCAAGAGTTTTATCTAGAACACACCCAGGAGGTTCATCTAAAACCTACTAATGGGGAATATGAAAATAGATTTTATAAGGGTTTCACCTATAACCCTCTTGTCTTCTGGGGGTTCCCTGGAGAACCATATTGTACTCTATGGATGAATCCCGCAGATATTGTTATATTGTCTTTGTTACAGTGTAGCACCTTAAAACTTAAAAAGAACCCTTTTGGAACCCTTATTTCTAAGAGTGTACATTTATTAATAATTTCTTTAAAGACACAATGATATGAAAAATAGCAACACAAATAATTATGATGTACTTAAAATCTCTGAAGGACCTTGTATGATTAAGCTTTCAGTCTGCACTCACACATAAATATGCTGCACAGAAATGCACAAATGTCACTTAGCAACCACAAGCGTTACAAAATATTCATCACATCAAAAAGCACCAAAACTCGATGCTGACCGTGGCACTGAAGAGCCCGTGGGCGAAGAACAGCTCGTTGTCGGGATCGCGGGGCTTGGTGGAGATGCGCAGGTCAAAGAAGCGGATCCCAGCCTCCAGTTGGCTGTTGAAGTTCATAGTCTGTGTAGCTAACCACTTCCTCATTAGCTTCTTGGCCACCGTACCAAAAACAGAAACAAAGTTCTGCACCGTCTCCGGCTGCTCGGGGCCCACCGGAGATGCCTCATCGATATAGAAACTGAAGGAATCATGGGAACCTGGAGAAAGATAGATAGAAACATACAGTAAGTCATATGCAGGTATTGAACACTGTCTGCTTTATTTATATGGGGGGCACAGCTGTAAGAGTGGGGTCAGTGATGGAAAGCAGCCCGGTGCCATGGCAACAACACTGACTCTGTGAATAAAAGCCTCTGTGGTCGAAAGTTATGAACTCTGACAACTTGAAAAGAAGCAAGCCTGTGCTCACATACACTGATATTTTTTCTTCCATCACATCTCTGAGGCAAAACACAGCTTCCAGAGAGCAACAGTGCAACAATATTTTTCTTGTATAGCTTTTTGGTGCAAATATTTTTATAGTGAATCTTCAAATGCAATTTCAGTTAAGGCTGTCTCCTTATTTTGTACAACTCCAGTAAAGTTTACTTTTTGGTACAGTACGGTTCAACCTACAGTTTGTTAGCTCAACAGTCTTAAAGGATCATGTGTAGGCTTTAGGGGGATATAGACCCAGAAATGGAGAATAATATTATATTTATGTTTTCATTGAAGTATAATGACCTTAAAGGATTTTTGGGCCCATGCAGATATTAGGTAAAAAAAATAGTGATGTAATGGCTGATACTCTTTAATTATATATATATTTATAATCCAAAAGGACATCCCTGAAACCATTAACTTTCCCTGGTATTTTTTGAACAATTATAAATCACTATGAATTACTAAAAGCACAACTACAACTTCAATCAAAGCTACTACAAGTAGTTTTTAACTGGTTATGAAACACTCTCACTTTAATACTGATGCCTATATATGACCTGCATAAGTTAAAAAGACTGGCTGTTTCTGTATAGTTATACTTAATGCCTGCCACCAGGTTGAATTCTTTGTGAAATCAGATTAAGCGAGCCTGTGTAAAGGTCCAGCAGACCGATTTGGCTGACCTAAGCCAATATCAGGCAGATAATGCCAGCTGATAAATATATCAGTCTGGTTCCACTTAATATCTACAGGGCAAGCAGGTTTTCTTCCATGGCCGGCCTTCTGTAGCCCAGAGGGGCTAAACCAAACACTGACTATACGGAGGGGCTTTTGCTTTTTCAAGTTGCCTGTAGGCCACCGTAGGTACTTCTACACACTTGAAAAGGGAGGCGTAATTCTGTTGCAGCTACATACCACTATACATTACGCTATACCATATAACATTCTATTATTACTAGGCCTGGGCAATAGAAACGATAGCGATATGTACCAGACGATAGACACATCATCATGAGCAATAAGAAAATAGTTTGATAAAATGTTTGATAGTTTCACTTAAATGCATTAAATCCTATACACCAGTCCTTTAAGTACAGCTCTATTTGAGCTTGAAAGTTCATTCTTGGCCGTGGAAATAACAGTCTTTACAATGGTCTTCCTGCAGTTACTTTTTTACAAATATATAGATATCACTAGAAGTGCAAGGGTGCGACTGTCTTTTCTCATAAATCACTTCTCCAGTAAATTCTAGTTGTGTAGTCAATATACATGCACACAGTATATGCCTCTGATTGAGACACTGGTAAAATCTGATGCCTGCTTGATCCACTGCCTCTGTGAGTATACAGTCAAAATCTACAAAATTAGTTTAGTCCTCAGTGACTCATTTTGCAGTTTCAGACCCTTGGAGATTTTCATCACCACTTAGAAAGGCTCATTTCTCTTTTTCACTGTTCTTTCAAACTTGCAAATGTATAGCGTATTTTCTTGTAGATAATTGGATCCTTCATTCTGTCTCATCTTATTCATATAACATAATTTTATATCCAACCATACTCCAGTATCATGGATCTCAACAGAACATGACTACCTTGGTGATTCATTGTGGTGGTAACTTTTGTCATGAAACTTTGCTAATTATACTTCATACCAAAATTTTCCCATGTGGAAACAAGATCAATTTAGTCTGAATTTTTTTCAGGCAGGTTAGATAATATCTTGCAGAGCATTTCAAAAAGATAAAGAAAGACAAAAAAAAAAAAAAAAAAAAAAAAAAAAGGCTTTGGCTCAACATATTTTTCAGTTGGATGACAGCTATTTCACCCTCTACTGAATATATAAAGGACATATTCAGTGGCTTTACAAGCAGAATTGGATGGACCTCTTAACAGAAAGGTTTGGTGAACTACTGCTTTCAATGAGATGTACGTGCTGTGAACAAGTTGACCTACCGTCAAATTTCTGGCACTCCAGCTGGTGGTGCTCATTATCATCCCACTAAAATATCAAAATATCAAAAATCTATTTCTTCTGTAGAAAGCAAGCCTGATGAAAGCTGTTAAACTGTGGACTACACTGAATAACATAAATGTCATTCTTTGGTGCCTTGACCATTTCTGTTCACAAGCATTGTTCTGGTGTAGCAGCAGAAATGTCAGAGATAAGATATCTCCAAACCTTAGCAGATAAAAAAGAAAATATCAGAACTGCCCCTGTCCCAGTCCCACCCATTCCTCGGTCAACTTTCTCCTCCCTTATTTCCTGTGTAGGCTATTCAGCTATGTACTATGCTTGTCTATGTGAAGGTGACCACATTTCTGAAACAAAAACATATTTTGAGTTTGACGGTCAATCGTTAAAATATTCCATGTTACCATCTATGAAATAAAAGATGGGAACAACTTTGGTTTCATGTATTTTGTGTATTGTGCAGAGACTGATAAAATCAGGTGACTGTGTCTGAAAATCATAGTTTACAGTCCACGATGAGTGAAGCTATGGTGAACTACAATTGTTCAATGCAGTGTATTGAACAATTTGTTGCGGACTGTCTTGTCACTTGATAGCCTCTGGTCGAGTTTTCCCACAGGAGTTTTCTCTAAAACTTCTTTTCAACTAGACGAGTAGCTGGTGAAATAGGAAAGAATGAAGTGCTAGGTTCACGATCACCTCTTTGCACAAAATTATTATCATTGGCTGTTAAGAATGTGTCAATCATCTGTTATCTGCGGCTGTTTTTTTAAAAAAAAAAATTAATAAATTACTCACCAGGCCAGCAAAAAACACTGGAAGATGTGAGTCTGTCAATAATTGGGTCATTCTGTGACAGTTCAGATTGAACCGAAATGTGAGGTTGAAGGTTTGTCTTACCTAGCCTGTAAAAGTGACAAAAAAAAGAGGCAGGTGTATGTTAATTAGAATGTTTAATAAAGACACCAATTCGTATTAGCTATCCATCTGCAATCAATTTTAATTTTGTTCTTAACGTTCCTGCTCTTCACACAACATCGATCACCTAATTTTCACAACAACAGCACAAAGCTTGAAATACCTTCAGCTAATACGCCATCCAGTCTCATCATTTGCATTGGACAGCCATGATTAGATAGCATTTTGCGCAAACATAGCTAACTGACTGTGACGTATGGAAGCAATGCTGCCTTTACAGGTCCCCCAGGAACATCATTTAAATATCTTTAAAATCTGGTTTTATTTTCAACTTAGACGAGTCCAGCACATAGCGGAAATAGGAAAGAAGAAAGTTGACTGAGGTTCCACTGGATACCAAGCTTGATCAAGTGTTAATGGAGCACAGAGCAAAAAAGGGTCAGTTGTTTCCACTATTTGTGAGAAAATTATGTTTTATTATCATTATCAATTTATTATCATTTGGCTGTTAATTTGGTTTTATTATGTGGCTCATCTATCTGTTAATCTAGGAGCTGTATAAAGAGAAAAAATGCTTAAGTAACATTTCAACAATCATCTCATTAGTGGCAGCAAAAATAACACTGGAAAGATTGTGAAAGTCTGTCAATATATTGATGCATTCCTAGGTGACAGTTCAGTATTTCCTTGTAACCGATCCATGGTGAGGTCTGAAGGTCGTGTGTCCTTCCTTGTCTGTTTGAAAGCGAGAAAAGAGAGAGAGAGAGAGAGTGTGTGTGTGTGTGTGTGTGTATTCAGATCAGGCAGACACCAATTCTCGTATCCTGCTCTCATCACTGCAATCAATTTCTCATCCTCTTTTTGTCTCTTCACCACGTTCCCGCACTCTTTCACACACAAACATACACCCTCCACTTTTCCACCAACACACACAGACACAAAGCCTGAAGTGACCTTCAGCTAATACTCCAGTCCAGTGCCAGGTCTTTGCAGTCGGCCCAGCCAATGACCATAAGCAGGGTAGACAGCTGAATCCTGGGGCAGGACAGCAAACAGCATCACTACAGGCTGAACCGTTGCATGAGGGTCACAGCGTAACAGAGTGTGACCTTAACCAGTCGCATCAGCTGGCTCTGCTGTTGTTGGAGAGAAAGATTTCTCTCTGGCTCTGAAGGTTGTGTCACACAATCATTTTCATTATCCTCTAAACTACCAATTATTTCCCACATTAATCAGTGAATCACTTGGTCTATCAAATGTCAAAAGGTGCATGTCTTTAATTTGCTCATTCAGTCTGACTAACAGTCCAAAATTGAAGATATTCAATTTAATATCACATGAAACACAAATGAAGCTGAATCAAGGTAGTGTTTGGCTTTTTTGCTTGAAAAATTACTTAACAGTGTAATTTGGGCTATTTGAGGTGGGGTTATATGAGGTACCTATCGATAATCGGTGAATTACCCACAGTAGATGCCGGTTTACACAACCCCTGTTTGGAGAAGCAGAGAGAAGTACTGTACCAGCATATAATCTAAGCACCCAAAAAATCTAAATCAGTTTATATTGTTAACATTATATATCTGGAATATTTTCACTGTTTTACCTTGCTGTCAGACATCCTTTTCCAAAGAGAAACCGCTAATACATGAGCCAAATATTGCTTTCTCTCACTCAACCAGACTCCTTTGGCAAAATCAGTAATTCTACCTTGCAGAACCTTGCTTGTCTAAGGCTGCTTCAGTCTGTTAGTTTGCTTGTGTTACTGTTATTGTGTTACTTTCTGTATTTTAAAAGGTTTGTTTGGATTCCTCAAATTCACACAATAACACAAACTAACTAACAGATCGAGGCAGCAGTTGACCAGCAGTTGTTCTGTGAGGTAAAATTACTGATTTCACTTGTGGAGTTTGGCTGACGCACAGTATTTGGCTTATGATGGTGGTTTCCCATCAGACAATGGCTTTCTGGTGGCAAGATAAAGTGGTGAAATTCTTAAACTGCTAATGTTTTTTTAGATATGTTTTGCTGCTTACCCAGTCCACAGCAGTACACTGCTTTGCTTCCGTGCTAGTGCCTCTCTCTGCTTCTCCAAACTGGGGGCATGTCGACCGGCATCTAACGTAGGTGACTATTTATCAGTGCCTTATACAGCCCCACTTCAAATAATCCAAACTATCCCTGAAAACAATTATTTACAATTATTTACTTATCAAACTAGCTGCAGCTGCAGTTCTACACATATACCTATATTAGCTAAGGACCTAACTGCACAACTCATCAGGGTGTTCCCGAGAAATTTATTGTTTTGTATATATGTATGGATATGTTAGGGAAAGAAGTGCAGCTCATACATATTAAATTCAACAGTCCCATGACTACTGTATATCTTAACATGTGTCTGAAATCTGCAAACCTATACTGTAAGGGAAACTAATAAGGTTTTTTGTGCATTACTAACTAGCTCTTCCTTAAATATGCATGACATAAAGCCTATGCATATTCTATACTGCAGAAGGGAACAGGAAAAACAGAGATCGGAAGGCAAAACATGTTGCTAAGTGTGCACAACATCTATAAGAATCTGCAGAGAAAGCTGAGTGAGCAGAGAGGTGGAAACTACAGTACAACACAATGAAGCTTTGTTACCACCTGAGCTCTGAAAATGATTAATTATTGTTTATGTTATGAAATAACTGGCTCCACCTTGATGCTGTGCCATGGCTCAAGGGAAACACATTCATTTGGAAATGCGAGGAAGCAAAGAATTTTCATGCTCATACACATTTTCACAAATAATCTGATAACCATTTAGGGTTAGGGTACATAAATTATCAAGAATTCATGCATGAAAAAGCATGAATTCATTCATCTAGTACTTCCATAAACTATCAGGAATGTACTAGCATTAGGAGTATCTCTGCATGATTAAGGTGTATTAATGATTTTCATGTCTTCTTCATTGGTCTTATCTTTTACTTATCTTTTTAACTTAAAGGGGAAATTCTGTGAAAACGCCATAATAATATAGTCTGCAGTTAAGGGACAGGGCAAAAATCTGACCAGTCACAGCAGTGCACATGTGATTCTGTTGGATTCCAAGAGTTGTAATCATGATTAACTAAGCATTACTTTTTCATTACTTCATCACATATTCACAACAAATGATTAATAGTGGCATAATTGTGAAATTCATGTATTTACCACTTGTTGCTTATGCAGACACGATATACAGATTTTCTTTTCCTAACAAATAAAAAATGTATTCATTCATGTATTAATTCATGATCATTCATGCACCATGACCTTAATGTGCTATCAATAATATCAACTTTGTGCCTCAGAATTGTGTCAATTCCCTCTAACTTCTCAACAGGAATGAAAACTCTGCATTGATTAGACAGTTTGTGATTTTTAATGACCTTTTTCTTCTCTTCAACTGCCAAAAATTAGACAAAAATGTGGTATCTAAATAATGATTGTAACTATGTGTCTGTATATTCAAACAGTAATCACCGGTACCACTACTTAAGGAAATCCATATTACCGCTTCCCTCGAGGCTTCGACAACATAAACTAACCTTTCCCTATCAAGCACTACCTAATTTGAGGCAGAAGACCTTTATGGTGATTATGGTTTAGTTCTCTCTGATCATATTGATTGAAAGCTCATTGTCCATTGTTTGGATCTAAAAGTGTCTACTCTCTTGCTGTTTGATGGATTTAGACTGTCACAGCAGCCAAACAGAGCAGCACTTTCTTGAAGTGCAGGATGTGAACTTTGGGAACTCTTCTTCCGCCACATCAGCAACATAATCACATGTCAGAGCCGGACGTGAAGGAGCTGATGTCCCACTGGGGGCAAAGGAAATGTGAAGAGAAAGCGGAAAGAGAGACCAGCTGAGACAATGATAGCACAGCTATTCACTTAATGATGACGATGACGATGATGGTGATGATGATGACGAGGATGACGGTGGTGGTGGGTGACTGCAACCTTGGAGAACTGACCTGTTTTAACTGAGTCATTCTGACTGAATGAGAGCAAACCATTCACAGGACCACTGGTGTTTTTTTATGGCCTTTTTCATGACAAATCATTACTGCCCACCATGGACTTTTTCGAGAGCTATTTTCAGAGAGGAGAGGAGAGGAGAGGAGAGGAGAGGAGAGGAGAGGAGAGGAGAGGAGAGGAGAGGAGAATGGGACATTACGAGGTAAAGATGAGCAGAATAACACTAAAAGATAGATATGAGCTCTAGGCTCTCCATCGTCTCTTCTCTACACTTTCCTTGCATGGCTCTTTCTATATGATTTTATAGTAATTCTTCAAGAGTCACTCTTTCCATCTACCTAAGCCCTCTAGTCTTCAAACTCCTGTTCAATTCTCTCGAGTCTTGTTTTGTCTCCTGCCTTGCTGTTCTTTTTCCATCTTGTTCGAGTGGCAGTGTGCACACAAAGCACATACATTTCCGATGAGGAGGAATTATTTGACTTTTTAGAATCAAGATAAATGTCCTCCTGCTGGAAACTCAATTAACTCCCGGTGGTGAGGCAGAAGCAGCCTGTGGAGAATCTATAACTAACCATTTCTGCCTGTTTCTACAATATTCTGACAAAGGGTTTATTCAAGCAACTTTTAAAATGGAAAAGTTTGCAAATATATTGAAATGGTTCATTATGAGTGAAACCAGGTGGTAAATCTATTCAGATGTAATTGTCCACGTAGGTTTGGTGGGCTATAAAAAGGTAGGTAATAGTTAACAAAGTCTTTAAATAAGTCAAAAATAAGCCTCACATGCAAGTTAAACCTGAGTCTAATTTCTGAGCTTAACCCATTTATCCACCACCGCGTGCTCCTGATGTTGACTTCACTTTTTATTCTATGTCACATAACTTCCTAAAGCCTTTCTGCATGAAGGACATTTCTGACAAACAGCTTTCTGGGCTTTATGACAGAAATATTCCTGCCAGAAAGCCCTTTCAGAGGTCCTGAAGCCTAACTTATTCTCTATATGCGTATTGTTAACCTGCCAAAAGCAGCATGGTTTTTCTTCCTGCAAACAACCTGGAGATTTGCAGGGTGGATGGTTCTGATCCTGTCGTGTAAGGCAGCAGGTAAATACACACAAATATTGCAAAATATTCCTGTATAAATATAGAGTGGATGTTATCTGCCCATATTTTAAGAGGATTCTTTGATTTAGGCACTGCTGGATTCATGTCTTGGAATTTATGGGCTTCACTGCATGGTAATGTTTGTGTGCATAAAGCCACACTCGCTATTGTACTTTGTTACTAAAAAAATGGTACAGGTTTTACATTAATATTAATTCAGTTTGACGGATGGACTGTGATTATAACTGCAATGTGATGCCCACCACGACTCATTACTATCTTTACAGCAAATTTTATTTTGAAGGGTCAATCTCATGGTATTTCATTACGCAATGCATTCGAGATCAGCACATGGATCTATCAATGGATCTATGGGTCAGTGCTGTCAGTAAAATAGCAGCTGACTGGTTGACAAGTCAGGAAGAACGGTCAACAGGCTCAAGGCGTCATGGGATTGCCAGGAGATGGCTAACAACATGCTAACAACAACATTGTTTTCAACATGGATGATAAATAATCACAGAAGTTGTATTTATTGTTGGATTCATTACTTTACAAAGTCTTCAAAAAGACACTGCAGTTCAAGCCTGGATTATGAAGCGGTGAAAGGGATACGATCACACCGGAGCAAACACTGTTGGTAATGTTAGCCTTTCCTATTCATCTTACTCTGGGGGTCAGTCCATTCACTTTACCAGCAGTTGGGAAACAACAGAAGAGACTTTTCTTGGTATTGAGAAGCTGCAGCATTTATCACCTGACACACTGTAACCTGTGCTGTACATTTACTGCGAGACTGACAACTTAAAAAGCACACAAGCTTTTTAAGGACTTGACCTGTTGCTAATGTGGTTGACAATAAATTTACGCTACAAGAACCCCAGAGGTAATTGTGTCCTGTGTGGCATCTAATTCCACAGGCTACATGAGTATACCATATACTGGAAAAAAATATTTAAAACAGAAGTAGATTGGTGCCTGAATAATTTTAAAGTCATTGTTTTAAGTCAGGAGCTGCAAATAGGCAGAATGTGCAGCTGGTGAAACACAGTGGGCTCTGTCTTACACCCTTGTGCTGGTGGTGCAGGTGGCTTTGCTATCTTACACAGGTGCAGTTGCTATTTTTGCCACGTCTGCAAGATAGCAACTTGCACTTGGTCTATGCGGCCATGGGCAGGAGGTCTAAAACTGAAGGCAAAATGAAGGCATGGCCAGGCACATTTGTGATTTTGTGCTCGGCACATTGGAGTGAAAACCACTTGCACCTTACACCAGCTAAAACCTGGTTGAAGCACAAAGTCTGTGGTGCAACAGGTCAGTCTGCACATGACAGCAACCAGCATGTTTGGCTGAAGCACACACACGTCTCCACAATCACAAAACACCTTTCATTTAGGAGTGTGGATTAGTCCTTTGAACATATGCTCTATCAGCAATAAAGTGTAAATATTGAAGTTAAAAGCAACCAGTGTGTGTGTCTCACACTTGGCTGACGCGTATGCACACATCTCCACAATATGTTATTATTATTATACTTATAAAGACTAATGAATCTCAATAGACCTGCAAAGTCCGCACAGGATGGGATCACGGCTGTCAGATCGTCTTTAACACATCAGAGCATCTGCAGCATCTACGTGTTTACTGAGATCCAGGAAAACAAGAATTAAACAATTCTGATCTATAACATTCAAAATGATGAGATGCATATGTGACCACGAAACCGGCCTGACCCGGGGAGAAGGAATGTGTGCTTCTGTCAGAGCCTGATGCTGGTTGGATATACTCACTGGATAACCTGTGCGTAATTTTGCACACGGGTTATCACGCTTCAGAAACACTTTCTGATTCTGTTTCCTCCATCCACAGTAGTGTAAGTGCGATGGAGGAGCGAGGATGGGAAGAGGAGATGAGGATGAGGAGAAAGAGGAGATGGAGATGGAGCACAGGCGGCACCTCAATCCAGTGCGCTGCTTGCACAAGGGGTGTGACAGAGCAGGATACCCCTGCACCCTTAACGCAAGATGGCCAAATTGGTTTTGGACAGACCTCTTTACCAGCCTTTGGCTTCATTTCTCCAGGAGGAATATTCTCTTTCTTTGTCTTTCACTCCCCACAAAACTACGTTATCCTCCTTTGTTTGTTTTGAATTTCACATCCTCTTTTTTTCAATGGCTTTTAGCTGGCTGATTTCCTGCCCTTCACAAGTATTTATCCTGGCATCTGATACCATTCATCCTCCTTGTTCAGGGGCCTAAGTGGCAGCAGAATGATCTAGTCAAGGGACTGATGGACAGATTTACAGCTAAAAGTCCAGGGTAAGCCTTTTCCTCTACCCCGTGGGAGTCGGCGAGACTGAAGATGCCTCTTCTGCAATGGATTTGTTTTTATTGCCCGCAAAGCCTTCTTAACTTAATACAATTGCCTTCACCCTTTCCCTCTGGCCTAAGGTATGCTATTCATTTCTTACCTCTGGTAAAGCCTGAAGCTCTTACCGTCAGCCATTAAATATGACTCCCTTGAGCCCTCTCGTGCAAATCTGACACTTTGGTTCTATGAGGTCATTGCAGTATCGCTGTGCTAAAGTTACTCATCCCAGTAGTTTTCCTGCTTTGAATGAAGTCGAACAAGATGTAATTTTCCACATTAATCCATTTTAGCTAGATAAAACCCATAGTTTAATTTGAATTTAGTGCTACATTTTTTCTGCTACAGAATGTATTGGAAGTAGATTTTTTTTAAAAAGCTCTCTAAAAAGATATATATATATATATATATTATATAAAATATGTTGTAGCAAAATCATCACAGTAATGTTATCATGACAATTTATTGATCATAATAGAAAACTGAAATAAGACAGCAGCACCATAACACAACAATATGAAAAAATGAGCCAGGCTAATCCAAAAATTAGTCTTAAAGCTGCACTGATCAGTATCGGTTATATTAACATTTGAGCAAATCACTACGTGTAATGTGAAATGGGTAAACAAATACAGTATATATTATAAATACACAGCTGCAATCATGAATGGACTAGCTTTTAGCAATTAAATTAACTATTAACTAACTATTTTGATATTCAATTAGTTATTTTGAGTCATTGTTTTAAGAAAAAAAATCTAATTTTTTCATCTTCATTTCAGCTCCTTAAATGTGAATATTTCTGGTTTCTTCACTCCTCTGTAACTGTAAACTGAATATCTTTAGGCTGTTCACAAAACAAAACATTTGAGGACTTTATCTTGGGCTTTGGGAAACACTGATTTTACACCATTTTCTGACATTTTATAGACCTCACCTTATAGAACACATTGATTGATTGAGAAAATAACAGATTAGTCGACAATGAAAACAAGTGTTAGTTGCAGCCCCAGTAAATTTATATAATACATTTATAAAGGAAATTCCCCCAGGTGGCTAAAATTTGATTAATGCATCTTTAAAAAGATAGAAAGAAAAGATATGGATTATTCAATCACCTATACAACTTATTCAAAGAGTAAATGTAAATACTCAAGCCTGTTAATTAATAGTGACCTCTAGAATAAATGACCTTCATCCATCTAAATCTACATTTACTTATTGTGCATATCTGTAGGACACAGATGCTCATGCCAGTCAGCACATACCCCAAATCATACATCTATATACATCCATAAGAAAAGAAATCCAATTTAATTACTGTGGTAGTGAGGCTCTGACAGTCATTCCCTTCCCTCCAGTAAATCTTGTTTCATGGTGACAGAACCACAGAGAAACACACTGACAGTATCTCTGGCAGCACACCTTTGCTGACCAACATGTAGCCAGGCAGTCTGCAGCACGCACCAAACAAATCTAACAATAGCCACAGAAAAACAGCCCACCATGTCCCCCACTGATCAGCATGGGGAAAGAAACGTGTCCCTCCCTCTTTCCCTCCTTCTCTTCCTATAATGACCTTCATCTTAAATCTGCTGCCACATCCTCTCCTGTGCATCCCTTCACCATATCCCCAATTAGCTATAGAGTAGAGCTGGTGCAGGTTATCTGACTTGTAGACTTGATAGGTCAGCACAGCGTGAGGCCAAAGTGGCATGTGGGGGGAACACAGAGAGCTGAGTCATGTCTGAGAGCAATCATGTTCTTATCTCATGAACAAAATGATTCTGACCAGCGGAGGACCGGCAGGATTACATGTATTTTTTTAAATAATAACGCATGCAACCACAATGTCCTTAGCTGCGGTGTGTGTCATGAGTCACAGCATAAGAAACAACTCCATTATTCTATAATAACCCTAGTAAACAACAACAACAACAAGAGAAGTATTAGTAAAGTCCTATGATCAAAAAATCCTAAATATGACAACCTCTTGTGTCAAGTTGTTGTATTTAGCACTCATTTCCTTGAGTAATAATTTGCATCATAGTTTTTGATTTTTCCCTGATGAAAACAGGACAATACTAAATTAAATCACCTGTAAAAACATAATGAACTTGAAGCGACATTTGCAAACAAGTCATCCTGAAATTTCATGCAAAGTTTAACACACTTTTTTGTTTTTCAAGCTAGAGTTATCTCATCCGCTAACATGAGCTGGTGTGTAAAACGGATGATACAAAGACCATTGTCATTAAACTTAAAAATACAATACAAGCTAAAAGAAAGTATGCTGTTCAGCCCTGATTACAGAAGAGCATTACCCAGAGATTGATTGCAACACTAAAGATAATAAGTAGTCTCAAATTAAAACAAATACATAGCAAAAAGAAGAATGCACATTTGAAAAAAATGTAGTCATAATGTCATAATGTTAGACATATACTGGGAGAAAGGAGCAGAAATATAGTACACTTAATGTTAATGTGACAGGTTAATATATGTTTTCTCCAGGAGTATGAGTTTGGAAATTCTAGAGAAACGTTCAATAATGAATTACACTAAACCTGTTACATTTTAGTTGACTAAATTTACTGTAGATTTAGTTAACTAAAAATCTTATATTTAGTCAACCAAAACAAAAACAATTCAAATGAACAAAACATGACTAAAATTAAATGTCATTTTAGTTAAAAGACTTTAACAAAAACTTGTTAACAAATTTGCTGGCTAAATGAACACTTTTTATCTATGGTTCTGCTAAAGCTGTCTTTTCACAGATCTTCTTTCTCTTTCTGGACAAATTTCAGTCAGGTTTCACAACAACAAAAACACTGAGTCAGCTCTCCTCAGGGTGACAAATGATTTATTGGCTTCTTTGGACTGTGAAAATCATGAAATTTTAATTCAGTTGGACCTCTCCACTGCTTTTGACAAAATCAATCATTCTTTTCTCTTGGATTTTCTCAACCATCTTGTTGGCATTCAGGATCAGACTCTGCGGTTGTTCGCCTCTTAGCTACAAGACCGCTCAGTTAAAAGTCCAATGTGTAAGATTTATGGGAATTTATTGGCAGAATATGGCAGAAGTGGTATATAATATGTTTTCATCGGTGTATAATGACCTGAACATATGAATTTGAATGAGCTGTTTATATCTACAAAGTGCACAGGTCTTCCTTTTCCACAGACAACCGCCATGTTTCTACAGTAGCTCAGAGGAGACGAACCAAATACTGGCTTTAGATAGGACCCTTTACGTTATTTGCAAGTTTTGCTAGTTTCATGCCCACCACATGATCTTCTACAAGCATGGAAGGGGAGGGTGAGGTGAGCTGTATAATTGGTTGCAATCTACAGTCTCACTGCTAGATGTCACTAAATCTTACATACTGGTCCCTAGAGGAGAGGATTGTTTATTGATTATTTTCCTGTGCACCTCTCTCCCTACGGTGCCCCACAAGGTTACATTTTAGAGCCCATTTTATTCTCACATAATATGCTTCGAATGGGACTTTCAGAAATTTTAACATTTCTTATCCCAGTTTCCCTGAGAATATACAGCTGCACATCTTCTTGAAAACTGCTGATGTTTTAAACTCTTCATCATTGTCTTGGTGATTTCAAATACTAAATGGCTAAACACCCTCTTTAGCTTAACAAGAGGAGAAGTCCTCACACCAACTCTGCCCCGAGCATTAGGTTTTACCTCCTAAGAAAATAAAACAGTTGCTGTCATTTAGGGGCCTGGAGACACACTTTTATCTCTGTGCCTATTGATTACTGTAACTCTTTGTCTGTGGGAGTCAGTCAGTCGGCCTTGTCTCGTCTGCAGCTTGTTACAACGTGCAACAGCAAAGCACCTCAGGAAGAGAAACCATACTCCCCCTGCATTGGCTCCCCTTTATTGTCTTTCAATTAAATGAAGAATTGATTTTAAGATTCTTTGATCTGTTTTTAAAGCACTGCATGAATAGACACCAGTGTGTATCTCCACTTCCAGACCCCTTAGATCTTGTGATCAGTAATGCCAGTCCATTCTAAACTCCCAGTAAATATCCAAGGCTGATTGAGCCTACACTATACTTTCTTTCTTGTATTTTACAAGTATTTATTTATTTCTGTCGTAATTGTTAACATTTTTAACTTCTCTGTAAAGTATTCTGGCCAGCACTTGTTGTTTTTATGTTCTGTAAATAAAATGTCTTCACTTGACTTAATATTTCATTGCAGGCCCTGCAATGGAAACTGATTTTCAATGTCTGCTTGTAGATAAACTTGTAATACAACTGATTACATTGAACAAATGTCTAGAACAATGCTCACTGATTTGAGTGGCAGTTGCGAGGTGGAGCAAATTCAAACAAGAGAACCAATAAAACCAATGCCCAAAATTGAACACATACTGCTCCTGTTTTGTGCTACAGTAACAGTTGAGCAAGCGTTCCCTGTTTTCTATGTGCTAGGCTTGTCTGCATTGAAAAGAATAAAACACATGACACAACAAGATGGTTAAAAGATGTTACTAGGGAACCTGCAAAGTCAAATCTGAAATAACATTACCAAAACGCTAGTTAGCTAGACTTTTGATAACATTAACTATACAGATAAACTAAGCCAGATAATGATTGATGTAGATTAGCTAGCTAGATAGTTCGAGTTTTTCTACTGAGCAAAACAGTAGCTAACTAGCTAACTAAGGATTTATGTAGATTAACTAGCTAATTGGTTTTTTTTTTTTTTTTTTTTTACATTCGCTAGCTTAAGATATGACTACAAGTCACTATTACAGGTTCCCCAGCAACATATTTTAGGATGACAAAGTTGAGGTTCCAAAAGGGACGGGACTTAGGAAGGGTCCATTACTGGAGCTTGTCTAGACGTAGAGACACTTCTTCATAAGCCAGTCCCACCCTTGTTGGTGTTACACTGAAATTTGTCCCAATGGCTTTGCTGAAATGCATCAAAAAAAAAAAAAAAAAAAAAAAGCCAAAAGAAGGCATAAAAAAAAAAAAACTCACAGATTACAATTGCATTTATTTTGTGATTTAATTGCTATTACATGCATTTACATGTAACTAGTTACTCCCTGACACTGGTGGTAGGTACAGTATGTTTGCTTAGATTAGCTGGCATTTCACCATTACTGCCACCACTGCAGTCCACATGATGGGCAGAGGCAATATCCTTGGGTCTATTAACCCCTCTCCCTTTGTGAGTGAAAATTAATCAGGTTTAATTGCTTATCTTAGTTCCACAAACAATAAAACTAACAAAGAAACCAATGCAGTTTACTGCAGAAGTGATTGTCCGTGATCATCATACACATCGTGTATACTGTGGCTTTAAACGGTTTTCACCTAGAGATTGTCCAGATACATCGAAGTCAATGATCTAAGTCACAGGACATATGGTAAGTAGATACTATCTGTCGTACAGCAGCTGTTGTATCTGTCACACCTATGTTACCTTGAGAATCTATAATGTGTTACATGTATGACCATATATAGTACTTTTCTATTATTTGGCTGCATTAGCTCATGCAGCTTGCTGAAACATGACACATAGATGCCATTAAAGCATCAGAAAAATGAGATCCTAATTAAGTCTTTCCTGTCACTGCAAAACACTAAAATAAATTAATTGCCAATCATACAGAAGATTATGTATACTGATGAGTACAGCTGTGCAATGCTTGCAATGCTGGCACCACAGACACAGTGGGGACTGTTTCGCTTTTTGGCAACAGCAGAGCACCATGCGATCACATCACCCCCACAAGCTCGAGTACTCTAAATTGTCAAAACACTTTGGCCTTGATCATTGGAGCTGCCGGCTGGTGAACTTTCTTTGTCTTTTTTTCCCTGGAAAACAAACAGCGTCACTGGATTACGGGCAACAGTGGGCGGATGCTTAAGATTGTACATCAGAAATCTAACATGAAAAATGTTGCATTCTTCCAACTAGAAGGAATAGTGCAACTTGTGGAGGAAATAAAACATTTGTCTCATTTATTTCTTGTCTGTCCCAGTTTTATTCCTGCTTGAAGAAAGGCCTGTAATGCTCTGTTCTAAGATGAGACAAAGGGATGAGACTTTTGAAAGAAATCAGACATAGGAACACATGGTTGTTGCTAAATAAGCTCTCATAAAATCCTGTGGATAATGAAATTTATGCCAAATGTGTGCAAACAAACACAAGAAAGTGCACAGAATCGGAGGATGTTTACTGAATCTGTATCCAAATGGAAGATAAACTGAGAGCAGCTGAGCTGCAGGCTGCAGGGCCTATAAGAAGTAATGATACCTAATTAAATGGGACAGAGCCTTTTCCCATGCTGCCTCGGCCTGGATGAACTGTGGTGCAACACAGTATAGGTCACGTGATGATTCAATACAATGCATGAGGTAATTCATGCCATGTTTTTTCTGTCTTTCAATCAGTATTTGACCTTGCAGAATGCAAACAACTCCTGTCACTCTAAACATCAAGTGGACATTAGTGGACAACACAAGTGGACAGTGGTTCAAGTTTGGCATTATATGGGTTTCCATCTTAGGTTTTTGCAACCAGAGCATACACAATACCAGAGAAAGTGTGGAGTGGGGGTGATATACTATGACTCAAGCGGTGCTTGGTTTTCGCTCGTCCATACAACAGGATTAATGGCAGCCTGTTTGGTTGCGACCTTTATCTTGTTGCTACTAAACAGTACACTAAATTATGTTTCTGAAAACATCTGAAGTAAGAAATAGGCAATGTAGTAACAGAATCGTGATCTACATGTGATCAATACTGCCTAGTTTGACAGTTTGATCAGAGTTAGCCTGGTGTATTACACTGAGAATGTCAGTCAGTCACACGTTATTAGAGTTGCCATGATACCACAAGTTTAAACCTTGATACAATGCTAGTTTAAAAAAAACAAAACTCAATACCTCCCTCAATACCACGACAAAATAAAAACAGCACAGAAAAATAGGATAACTGTTTTCTTTGTTAAAATTACCTGCTCTCAGTGCTGGTACAGAAAAAGTCACTGAATGCTGTCTGGTTTTGCTCCAAGCCAAATTACACACAGAACAATAAAGACTTAACTGAACTGAGATTTTGAATGAGCACTTGAATAATTTTTTTTATAGCTACGGTACTTTCTTAACTAAGAAATATCAGTACTGTATTGTTTTGAAACATGTGTTATTGAAAAGTATTGATACTTTTGACAACCTAACTACTACTTTAATCTAAAGGGGACCATAATTTGCCAAATGAACATCATGCTGTATAGAGTAAGACTTTAAACTACTGATTGAGATCATAAAATCATTAGGAAAGTGTGAACTGTGGTCATACATCAAGTCAGAAGTAGGTTCATTTTCATAGAACTGTCAAAACAATCAGACTTCTTCTTGCAACCAGTCGAGGCGCCGCCTGCTGGCCATTAAAAAGAATACAGGTTTAAGGCACTTGTGCATTGGCGTCACTTTCAGACCTTGAAGCACCATCCACTTTCTCTTCTTTTTCTATGAGGAAAACCTACACTGACTGCAAAACTCACGCAAAATGCGAAAGCCAGTATGTAGAGCCAATGTTTGGTTTGTCCATTTTGGGCTACTGTAGAAACGTGATGGTGCAACATGGCAGACTCAATGGAAGAGGCCCCGCACCCTCTGTTGATATTAATGGCTCGTTTCAAGGCAACAAAAGCCCAAGGATTCTTATTTTCAGGTGATTGTACATACTTAAATCAATTTCTGCCATATGCTGCCAATAAATCTCACATGCTGGACCTTTAAATCTATGATTAATAGCATTTGACTTGTCATCCTTAAGAGCATTGGTCAGTGCTGGTAATATGCCACGCCTCATTGGACACTCAGCTCAAAGCCATCTGCATCTGAAATGCCATCATTGCACGTGCCAACCCTGAACACACCAGGTAGTCTGTATAGTTCAGCAGCATTAGAGGGATGCAGAGAGAGTGAGGGAAGAAGAGCGGAGAGGAGCACAAAGGATTAGAAATGCAAGAAAATGAAGAATGAAAGCGCTTTGTGTGGAGGTGTGATAATCACTAGGCAGCAGATATGGAATTAACTGGCTGCTAATAAGCAATTCCATCAGTCAGATCAGTGGTGGGCTTTACAACCAACATTTCCAATTTGAATGGAGTTTAAGGAGACCTGTTCACTGATTGGCTGAAGGTCCAACAGCTCATTTTCTATGTGATTATATGAGTGCACAGACTGAACCCATCCCACTGCCTGTCTCCTCTCCTCTATGGCCACCACCCCAGCACAGAAGTCCTACACCAAACAAAGCAGCATGGCTTATCTGTCTGTTCTGAAGATTCGGAGTGGCTCTGGCAGTCTCTTTGTTTTTCGTGGTTTGGGATATTAGATGGAGGAGTCAGAAATCATGTGGGTGTTATTTATAACCTTCAGACAGCGGACCACAACAAGAGGAGGATGAACTGTGCATGGCACTTCTAACGTTGCGCAACAGGTCTTTCATTTGTTCTAACGAAGTACAATTAGATTAAAGCCATATTTTAGATTGTACGAGCTGCACAGGCTACAAAGCAAAACATTAAAGTTCGCAAAGCAGTAAAATATTTTGAATGTAACACTCATCTGCAAGGATGACTTCATTCAATGCGCGCAGGATACAAAGACATGGACACACTCCTCATCAATTTACACTGTAAAGAAGTACCTACCGGGAATGGCCAGGTTGGTGAGCGGAATAGTGTGCATGCTCTGCGGTAAACTCGCCATCCAGTCTGCAAACCGCAGGTCGCTTCTCCCGTGAGACGAAGCCATGCTGCTGCCGCCGCTGTGCACAACGCTCCGTTCTCCCGGACCGGTGCCTGCCTGCGCCAACCTGGTGTGCGCTCTCTCTCTCTCTCCCTTTCTCTCCAAACACACACTGACACACCAACACACTCCCTGACTCTCTCTCTCTCTCACACACACACACACACACGCGCGCCAGCGCGACCGAGCGCCATCCACACCCCCCTGAGCACAACACATCGGCGGGCGACACAATTATGAAAATGCATTTTGTTGGATGGATCCAAACATGTCAACATGCGGTGGTTAGATTTCTAATAATAGTTTAAGGAATACATATTTCTGGTTTACAGTCACCAAATCTGATAAAAATAATTCTACATATAGCTTCATTAATAATTTCGGTATGTTTGGCTACCCATAATCCTTTCCTTTTCCTATAAACGTGTACAGCATGGCGGTCATAACACACACCTTTGTGTTAAACATCATCTTTTGGAACAATTAAATGGGAGTATGTCAACAGCAATAGTCTGCCAAGCTAATTTCATGATACGAAGTTCTGCATTTATTGATCATTTCAAACACTAAAAAACCCTTCAGATGGGGCAGTATCTGCCTGTTCTTTAAGGTGCAGTAGTAGTAGCCAAATATGCAGGTATCCTCAGAGTGACAGAGGTTCTGTAATATTACAGATGTCCATAATCTCACTATGTAAGGGAGACCAGGGAGAACACTTTGTTTGAGCATCATCTGGCATCATCATTGAGCACACATCTCTCAAACTTTATTTTTCTATTAAAATAAAACTCACTTGAATGTCGACTATACAATCAGAGATTATGTGAGTTAATGTCAAATACAGAGTTCTCTTGTTACAACTTATCACACTACTGGGGTGCATTGTAATACTAGCTGGGGATAATAACAATGAGAGGTAGTTTGCTGAATTAAGATCCACACTGAGGCTGTTAAAATATCACATTTTCTCTGCGTGATTAGTGTGGCCAAAATGATTAACAATAACTATATAATCGTAAAGCACTTTTTTTAAATCATTAAAAGAAATAATTTATGAGCATACAGTATGTTTAAGAGGCTCTTGATTATGCATAATATTAGCATATGTGTATTATTAACATCATATCAATAATTAATTTTTAAAACATCATAGTTATTGTCAACACTGAAATATTGTGACACCCCTAATACAAACTATTCAATTTATGAAACAAACTGCAAGCAGCCATTATATAGCTAACTGGCTAGCTAGCTTTAGCATGTGGGCTTGAATGTAGCATAAATGCAAAGCATCAAATTCAACTAGAGAAACTGCTACTTTAGGTTATGTACATCAAATCATTGTATCTACAATACAGTGAACATCAGGCAAAAATAATCCTGGTAAAAAAAATATTTTACCTGAAAATCCAAAACACAGAGAGACATGCTACTTCTCTTGTGAACTCAAAAAGAAAATAGGAGGGTACATCACTGCAGCTATTTTCTGACTAGTCAAACTGACAGTGTTACAACTAACCCAGGGTTCCAATGCTCCCTGGTCTCCCCTACACCATGTAGAGAAATACAGTACCAGCTGAAAAGACTGTTTGCTTTAAATACTGAGGTTAAAATCTAAGCCCCAGTTGACCTTGTAATTCTGAGGTCATGCACTCAGATGAGAGAGACATATGGCAGTGATTCATAATCAACACTGCAATTAATACAGCAGTGACAATGAATAACTGACATATTCAGTGTGGTGACAATCATCTGGCTGGCCACCTCAAAATGAATCATCCGACAAAGTAGGTCATTATGGTATAAAAAATGGAGAATATACCTAAAATGGCATAAATATCATGGTATGCATCACATTCTTTGACTGAACATTACATGGACCTTTTTCCTTCAAACCTGTTGTTCTGTGTTTCTGCATTCATGTTTGACCAGAAGTGACATGAGAGGAAAGGCTGATCATATTATTAAACTGCTGTAGACACACAAAAATCCATACTGACACACAACCACCCAGTATAATCAGAAATCACTTAGACTGTCAAATAATGTGCTTTGCCTGGATACAGACAGAATATCATCATTGATTACCTTTGTTCCTGGCTGGATGCTACATCCATACTTTCAATGATCGGCACTGTGAAAACAGTAAAAGTAACAATAGCCACACTCTGGAGAAATAGGCCTAATCAGGTAGTGAAAAGGGGACGTCAAGAGGAAAAATCTCAGCCAGAATCATGCCCAAAAATGGATAAAGCCAGCCCTGCTCACATCACACTAAAAGTGAGAAAACTGTTCAGTAGTAGTGATGTTAAAACATGAAAGTCAACACGTCCAGAAATTGCATGCAAATTATTTCAGCTAAATATACAGAGGAATAGTGGAAATGGCTTAAATGTTCTGCCCTGGTACCTAACTAATAGTCAAGTAGCTAAAAATTCTAAATCCAAAGTCACAGCAACTGTGAAACTTGTGAAAACCAACCAGACTCCTACAAAATCAGTAATTTTACCTTGCAGAACACAGGAGTTGCTGGTCTGATCTGTTAAGTTGTTTGTGTTATTGTATGACTTCAGTGTTTGAAAAGGTTAATTAGGATTGACCGAAGTCACACAATAACACAAACAAACAGATCAGGGCAGTGGAAACCAGCAAGTCCTGCATTCTGCAAAGTGAAATGACTGATTTTGCCCCTAGAGTCTGTTTTTTTTTGGAGAAGGTGATATTTGGCTTCTATAACATTTAGTTTCCAGAGGAAAAGGCTTTCTGATGGCAAGGCAAAGCAATGAAAACATTCTAAATATAGTGTGCACTTGAACTGAGATTAATTTGTTTTTAGGTTGGCCTTTTTTAGGTGCTCAAAATATGTTTTGCTGCTGACGCTGTCCACATACTCCTGCTGCTTCACTAAACTGGGGATATGCTGACCGGCATCAACTCTAGGTAATACACCAACTATTGATAAGTGCATCATACAACCCCAATTCAAGAAATCTTAACTATCCCTTTTGGTTTGATCTATTTACATAGAATAAAATAAACTAAAACTAATGCTTTCATTTGAAGTGGATAAAAAATAAGTTACTGCACTGCTATTGTCCAAACCTTTTGTTTGTGTAAGAGCCTGTCATGTTTCTTTTTTCATTGCATTTCAGTACCGGTATGAGAAATAGGTTAAAAATGTGGGCTTATAGGGTACCACTCTAGATTGAGTCATGAAGGAATGTGCTGGATTAACATCACAAGCCGGTGGCAACAGCCCCCTGTCACTTTCTTCCATTTTTCTGCTTGATGATCCAATCCAGTTGATCTTCTTGAACCCAAAAGCCCACTGGCTGAAATCTCCAGTTATGTAACAGCCCTCAGGTAATGGCAGTACCTCTCCACTCAAGTGGAGAAATCACATCAAGAATGTCAATGTAAGCGCACCATCCATATATAGAAAGCTGTAACCTGTAGAGTGTCAGAAGCTATCACTCTCAAAGCAGTCATTTGCTTTCAATCATCGTGTGATTTGATGAGCTGAAAAGCCAACTACTGACAGACTTTACAATATTTTTTATCCAGAAATAACCAAGATTTAGAGAAAACTTGTTCCAGTCAGCACACAAGGTTGTATTTTATTTTATGTACAAAGGCACGAGGACAGCAAATGAGAGTAAAAAATGTTAAGGCTTCACATTTATTTTCTAGCTGAAATGTATGACCAAATGTATGACCAACTCTGACATGCATGAGGCTGAGAGAATGAGAATAAAAAGACATCAATCAGTTTGACATTGTGGTAGAGGTGATTATTACAAATATATACTGACAGTCAGGCCCCTATTTTTACATTTTCCAAATATAGAAAAACAAAAATATATCTTAAATCAGATGAGATTATCTCTTAAGGAGGCATATTGCATTCACTTAGTAAAAAAAAGTGATCTGTTTTTTTTTAATTAGTGAAAGAATTTTTCAGGTAGCAAAAAAAAATCTGCCATTTTTCTCTGAAACGATGAGATAACTTTACATGGGGAAAAAAAACCATCTCTTTTCTTCTGCAATGGAGAGCCTGTTGGCGGAGTCTAAAATACAGCACATTTTTTTCCTCAAGTGAACCAATAAGCATCCATAATTTGTTGCTTGGTGCAGGCAAAGTTAGAACAACTACAGAAATATTCCCTTCTGTGCTGAATGAAGACTCACTTGATTTACAGCACACATTTGTTTTCTACATTAATTACATTTCAGCTCTCTCTATCCTGTTACAGTAACTTATTGATCAACGGTAAAAATGATTCATGTTCAAGTTATTGTATCTCTTTTGTTCACTGTAGAAACAAAGTTGGAATTTTCTTAGAGAACATACTGCATAAAGAATATTCCCTGTTTTAATGTCAGTTCCAGATGGAATATTTGGTAAAAGCTGCATAAATATTAGTAAAAATGAATAAATTAATGGTGTAATAGGCAACAATGTCATGTTCTCTAATCGTTTGTTAGATCAGATCACAAAAAAGAACTGTAGATGTTGACTCCTGTAAATCCCTTTGATACTGAACCAAACATTTTTGTGTTTTATGAGCTCATTTGACCCGTTTCAGGTTGCTAATTCATCAGCTGTTTACCACACAACAAGTTTTTTGGAAATCCATTGCGAGCTCCTCTATATCTGCTGCATGGACCTCAGGTTGGGAGACACCTAGAAGACAACCAGAGAGGTCACAAGGAAGAAAGAGATGTGGCATCACTATGATACTTCAAGTTAGAAGATTAAATATACTGCTGGTAGCCAAAACTGATATGTTACTTACGGCAAAATCTGTGCCAGTGCATGCCTTGATATCCTCAGGAGTGAGCCCCTCCCACACTTCTATCAGAGTCAGGCCTTTTGTCTTATCCACATCAAACACAGCCTGGTGAACAGAAGCAGGGCAGAAAGAAAAAGAAGGAGGGAAAGAAAAAAGGATGAGAAATTTAGAGGGGGGAGACAAGATGGTGAGAACGAGCATTTTCTTAATAATACTATGATCTGTGGTCAAAGACAAGGCTGTGGGGGGCCTCAATTATGATCTACAAGAGATGACAAAAAAAGAAAAGAAAAAAATACTGCCACAGGCGGGGGGCAGAGTACCACTTCAGTGTCATCCATAGTCGACAAAATAGCTGCAATTATATTGGTGACAGACCCATGAGAGACCTCAGAGAGTGGGCCCTCAACTCTCTGGACCACTACAAAGCAATTACATTTTAATTGTTGCACTACTTCTAACAATTGAAACAATGAGGGCTGACCCCTGAAAGTCAACCCCTCAGTCTTCTAAGATTCTTCAAGCTGAACAGTTGTTTTTTGTTTATTTCAGGGGGTGAGTGCGCCTCACTTTTTCTCCAGGATAAATCATTCTACTACATCAAGTTGTCCTGTCCGCTCGGTGAAGATGTCTTCGATGGGTACAGGCAGCTGCGTACCCTGACCCACAGTGTGTCTGAAGGCCTGAATATACTCTCTGATGAATGCAGGCAGCCGTGGACACCACGAATAGTAGTGAGCAAGACCGAAGTGAATTTACAGCAAATATATAGGATATAGTTGGATCAGCACTGAACTGGTTTAATCATACCTCAAAGGATGCAATTTTAGCATTTGTCTTGGGAATTTTAGTTTCATAAGAACTGTTTATCTCATGTGGTGTTCCCCAGGGCTCAATTTTATTTTTATTCTTACTTTAGAAAAATAAATTAAACCAAGAATAATGGGGTTGAAATGTCAAATTCAGACATTGATTTGCTGATGTGGATAAAACCGTTTACATGTGATCACACTTCTACAACACTACACTCCAGGGTTTTCTGCATATGCGTTGTGAGGAGATGTTCTGAATATGAGTATATTCACAAGAAAACATTAATGTTTCTGATTCCAGTCTTACAGATGAGCTTACACATGGGTTATGCACATACCAGAGTGTGCACAAGTCGTAAATGAGGCCCCTGGTGGTTCCAACATCTCTAAGAGTAATGAAATGCTGTATATAGCCAAAGGCATTGGTCCTGTAGGAGAGACAGGAGGGTGGAAACTTTTTGTAAATTACCATGAAGAATCTCGCTAAAACCTGTCACTTAGACTGAATGGCAAAGTACCACAAATGCTGGAAAGTAGCTAAAGAAAAGTAATGATCCGTCTTCTGAAAAGTAGCAGCAAAAGAAGAAAACCATCTGATACACAGATGTTTGCAGAGTACCGTAAGGAAACAGACCTGTTATTACCTCTTTAAGCCTCCTTTTATGAGCTAAAATAATTCTTTTCAATCCTTGGAGACATTTCTGTTTACAACCTCAAAGTGATATAGTTTTTTCCGTACGAAGTGTCATCTTGTTTCACAGACATATGGTTTTGGGTTCTCTTCTTGCTTGGACTATTTAGTGAATAAGGATCTTCAACCCTATAATTTTCTGTTTGGTTTCCCACATTATCATTGGTGGCTTAAAAATTGGGACAGATTTTTCGCTTGAACATCACCTGTGTCTCTGTCTCTACAACACAACATTCTATAAACAAGTAGGGAGCAAAAAACAAAGGCTGTAGTATCTGTACATTTTTTACTCATTTTAGAATATTTACTTTTGGAAACTTCTTTTGGAGGATTGTTTACATGTATCAGATAAGTCTACACAGGAGTAGTATTTTGTTAGCTAAAGTAATTCTTTTAGAAAGGGCATTTATTCCAATTAATCTGTTCAAAGACTGAAAGTGCTAGTTTACTGAGTTGACTTTGACTTATTCACTTTTGTCCATCAATAATGATAATCTTATTTCCTGTTTTGTGTCTGAAGCCCCTTTAACGAAAAAAATCCACTTTACACCATAGATTGGCTTTTGTCTCATAAGAAGGCTTCAGTCGGTATTCACCCACGGGTCAATGACTCTACTCAAGTATTTAGTGGCTCCTGCTCTGATCGGCAGTGATAGAAACTTGGACACCTGGGTGGATCGCTAGTTTGACCCCTATTTGGTGGGGCAATGCCTCCATCTGTAAACTTTGCAACTCTTTTGCTCCTTTTTCATCCACATATGATGCTTGGTTTGATTCTGAGCGTGCACCTGTTGAGAGTGTGTGTTTGTGTTGAAGCGCTTGTATTTAATCAAGCATCTAAATGGTGGACAAACAATTTCCTGTAAATTCTTCACAATAAAAGTCCCCCATTTTCTGTCATCTAAAAGTCTTTATTATGTAATAGCAAAATGAGGAAAGGTTGGATTTTGGTGGACTTGGATGTGAAAATATCCAGAGAATAGAAAAAGAGAGGTTGGATATCAGAGAAGGAGCAGGGAGAAGTCACGTGTAGAGCCAGAATATTTTTACACCTACTATGGAGATTTAAGGTTTTATTTCAACCAAACAATCAGAGTTGGTGGTTCTTGGGGCAGAGGAGAGACAATCCAAGACATTTTAGTTTCCGTTGAACTTGAATGAAGTGTTTGTACAGAAACAGCAATTTTATCATCATAAAAAGAGTCTGGTGGGTTTGGTGTGAGCAATAAAACACCTGTTTCTGGTTAAACAAAACGCATGTTACAAAAAGGTGTCTCTTTTTAGTGATCCTTTCCATAATGTTGTCAGACACTTAAAATACCAATCTGAGCCTGTCAGTGGCAAAAACATTTTTAGAGGACATACTTGGACGGTGCAATTTTGGCCACAAGGATTACATTGCAGTTGGTTTTGCGGCTGATGGATCCAGCCATAAGTGAACAAATGTCAAAAACTGCTGTTCCTATTTGCCACTTAGACACGAAACCCTCTAAAAATAAGGTCCAGATTGACAAATACTGAGGTTACCCTCTAAGACTGCCAAGGACATCTGTCAAAGTTTGCCTCTCAAAATGAATTTGTTGAAACTATCAGTTAACAGGCACACAGGTCTGACATGGCGAGTTAGGTGACATACAGTACAGCTTATACAAAAACCCTTTAAAGCCAAACCTGGAGACATATCATTATACCTATTTATGCTCACAATTCCAACAAAAGACTCTAAGAAGATGGGCTAGGCTCGCTGAGCTGAGCTGGTTCCTGTTGCTTCTCTCAGCGGGGACTGACAGGCTAAGCCTCAGTCACATTAAGGCAAAGCCCATCAGGACTCTCAGCTCATTAGGACCGCACACACACACAGTGACAGGGCAGGAGGCAGATATCTCACTCCAACATAGCAAGACAGATGGAATGTCACAGGAAACAGGGGTATATGGGTAACACAGACACTGTCATGCGTCTCTAATCGTGACACATGGGGCACGTGATGAAGGAAAATAAACGATTCGTCCAAAATGTGCCAGAGGCGCTCAATATAGGTGCGATAATGGTATGCAGATATGGCAGATAGGCTATGTAATGTCAATGTGAAGTCACAGTTTGATGTAATCTTCTTTAAAATGCACAAGACCTTGACACAAAATGGTCTGGGTGAGTAAATCTTTAAGCAATTAACTGTTGACTGACCTCATTTTTGGTATCACACTTTACTATTGAAAAACAAACTGTGCCTCCACTTGCAAAGCAGCCTTTTTGTTGTGAAACAGTTGAGTCACCTTTCTTCACGGCCTTCAAAGTCACCACCATCATTAACCAGATTGAGGCAAGTTAGTCATTAAGAAGCCGCTAGTCTGCCCCATGTGTTGTCTGGCGAGAAGTGGGCTGAACGTCATGCATTAACAACAATAAGCTGCCATCACTCAGCCCACTTAATGCTTTAGACAAACGTGAATATAATAATGAGAAGGGAGTAAAAATTAACATTTTTATCCTCTAACTAATGAACTTCAAAAGCTTATCCAATATTTTGTTGATGCATTACAGCGAGGAACAGGTTTAAAGATGTGTTCTGACTAAAAATCTCACAGTAGGGCCATAAAAGAATTTCAGTTTGGTTGCTGGAATAATAACTGCTGTCATTATGGAAAACGCCACAGGAAACACTTTTCTGAGCCCATTACAATGACTGAATAATTCAGAAGTCATTCTGCTTCATTTGTGAATGAATGGGGATTTTTTTTTTACTTAAATAATTCCCTAAATACCTGTTGAGAGGAGAAAAAACTGAGATTTGGCAAGCAGACCTTTGTCATGGCAGCAAATCAAGCACCGGGGCGATGGAAGTGATGTGATTTATTCACTGCGCATATGATGAACAAAGAAATATCACAATCCATTATTTTAGTGACAGTGCTGCAAGTGAGCAAGCTTGTAAACACGGGAGCTGTGGTTAAGAGAGAGAGGAAATGGCAACAGTGTATAAAATGGTTCACGCTTATAGAGAAACAGCAGAGACACTGCCTGCGGCAACAGGTTTCCCACCACCCTGGGTCTCAAACCACAGCAACACTATTTAGGACAGCACTTGAATTACCATCCCTTCTGGCCATCTTGAGCCAAGGAGGATGCTGTGTTTGTGAAAATATATTGTGTATGTCAGCATCTGTGCATGTGCCTGTGTGGAGGGAAAATATTTATATTGTTATATTTTGGCAGGTTTAGATGCCCCTTAGTTTCTGTTCTCATTTTGGAACCAAATTGGAGCAGAGATTTTAATCATGTAAAGATAGCAAACAGGAGAATAAATTTAGGATAACAATTAACAGGCTTATTAAAGGCACCCCTTTCCACAAGGTTTACAGTGTCTCATTTCCTACTGCTGGGAGTTCCTCTGGTGATCACCACAATTTTCTCTCAGCCTAAAAGTAATTTTATACAGGGTGTTATTGGCTAATAAAGAACAAAAAGCTTAAATATCCACCCAAGTTGTTGAATAAAAAAGCTCCACATGACTTCAGACATTAAAGGCATAGTTCAGATTTTTTGAAGTGGGGTTGTTTGAGGCACTTATGGATGACAGTCGGTATATTAGCTACAGTAGATGGTGGTCTGCATGCCCCCAGTTTGGAGAAGCAGGAGTACAGGTGTAGGATGCTAAGCAATGTACTGCTGTGGACAGGGTCAGCTGCAAAATGTGTTTTAGCCACCTAAAAATATTATATATATATATATATATATTTAGAATATTTTCACCACTTAAACTTGTTGTCAGGTGGCCTTTTCTAACGAGAAACTGTCATCATATAAGCAAATATTGCTCTCTCAAAACCAAACAAACTCTTCACAAAATAAAACAAATTAATTGCTCAAGGATGTGGTTAAACAGCAACTCCCATGTTCTGCAAGGTAAAATGACTCATTTCGCCAGTGGAGTTTGGTTGGTTTGAAGAGAGCGATATTTGGCTTGTATGACAGCAGTTTCCCATTGGAAAAGGCTGTTTGACGGTAAAGTAAAACAGTGAAAATATTTTAAATATAGCATACACTTAAAGTGATATTGATTTTTGTAGGTGGCTAAAATATGATTTGCCGCTGACACTGTCCACAGCAGTACAGTGCTCACCTTTCTACACCAGCAGGACCGCCGCTTCTCAAAACTGGGGGGTGTACTAACTGCCGTCTACTGCAGGTAATAAACTGACTATGAATGAGTAGCGCATACAACTACACTTAAACAAATCCAAACAACACTTCTCTAAGTCTTAAGTTGTGTTGGTGACCACATCTTTAGTAAGTTTTCATCTTACCGCCACATCCTGCGTGATTATGAACAACTGTATATGACACAAATGTCTTGCTAATGTTTCTGCAGGGAGCCCTGTCGACTTGTAAATGGTTACTTTTATTGATCAGTGTTTGCTGACGATCACAAATAATTGTTTGTCTCTTCATCATTGTCACAGAGAAACGAAGTAGCAGAGCAGACTGTTCTGCTTTCAGATGTATCACTGGTTAAATTATACCACAAGGACTCCACAAATCTGTCACAGGCAAGTTGAATCACATTGGCAATAAAAGTGGAAATAATTTCCTCTCATTAAACTGGCTCATTGTGCATCTTGACTGTTCTCAAGTTTGAAGTGCAATTTATTTTGAAGATTTGCGTTTTTTTCACATTTCACATTGCTTTTGAATATCAACTGGAAAAAAAGGTGTTCATATTTGTATATTACCCACAAACATTTCATACACTATAATTAAATTGCTGTGAACCAAATGTGATGTACAATACAGTAAATTCTCCAAGCATCTCCAGCTGGGTACCAAATTGTGTTTTCAGATCTCTGTGTTATATGCCTGCTCATGCACAAACCATAAAGACATACAAACACAACACAAGCACTGACATTAATACTGGCCATCCCTTTAGATGTTTACAAGGAACAATGTTTTTCTAATAGCTAAGTCTCTGATGAACAATATGTTTGACAAACCACACTTGTTATTATTCAACAGGTATGGTTCATTACTTGCTGAATCCAATTTGAATAATGCCCTCCATTTTGGAGTCACTCAAAAAACTGGATGGCTGCTGACAAAAATAAAGTGAAAAGTAGATTTTTATTTCCTTGCAGTTTTACACCTTTACACCGCCTGCTGTCACTGAACATGCTGTGAAAAAAAGTCTTCTCTTCTCTCTCATCATTAAGGTTTCTCAAAGGGAGGAAGTTAATAAAATCGTTCAGTAATACTGAAATAGGCTGTAGGAGAGGTCAACAACGACTTTTTTGCCTCAAGAAACCTGCTAACAAGTTTCATGCCAACAGGTCCCTGATGAGTCTTTTCTACAAATTGTACAATTTTATCATTTTCCTTCATCTGTTGGTATGGTGATCAAACTATCAATCCAAGAATGCACTGGCTAAAGTCCAGCCGATAAGCCTGTCTGTTTTGTATAACAGTCAGTCGTCTCACCCGCTTCAGATTCCCTCATTCAAGACAAACAGATACAAACACTCATTCATCCCCACAGCCATTAACCCCTCTTAATGCAAGAAACAGGCAAAGCCGGACCATCTTGAGTATTTAGGCTTATTTGTAGGATGTTGTTTTTGATGTTGTGGTCGCTGGACAATTTTGTTGATCTATTTTGATTGTAATGCTATTTTGGTATTACTTTATGTAGAGATATAAGGCATAACAGGTTAGTCATTGTTGTTTTAGTGCTTCTGTTTTCTTCCTGATCCTTATTTTGTTTTTTAATAAAACTGAATATGCAACATGGGTGTTGTCACTGACATAGCTTTCCACTTCTGCTGCTAACAGTAATTCCTAAGCTGCTACACTGACACCCTCAATCAAATCACTATATTAGACTTGTGCTGTTTGACAAGAGAAACAGAAAAACATGTCAACATGACAACACCTTTATTGTGCTGTTCCGTATATTGATTTTCAAAACCAGCAATCACAGCCAGAGCTGGACGGTATCAAAAAAAGTCGGCCTTTTAACATTGTTGCCAAGTATTTTGGCAATATTTGAGAGGCTGACAAGCTGACAGTCATATGTCAGCATTTATGAAAGGCTCAGTTTTCCCTGTCCAAACTACAAAGAGAGACTGCCACTGTCAGAGGACGAGAGTTTTCAAAATGTCAACATTTAGGGGTGGACATGGCCTGTTTGGTGTGGATGGAACAGCAAATAGAGAGAATTCTTACCCCCAAATTTATTCAAAGTGCAACAGAAGAATATATTAGAGGAAGAGGGATATGGAGCTCAGAAAAGAAGTAAGGAGGACAGAAGAAGAAATTGTGCTTTGATAGAGGTGGAGGCAAATAAAAAAAGAGTTCTAATGGAAGGAGAGGGAGAGAAACCAGCAGGAGATGAAATGAGGAAGGTGGTACGAGTGTTAGCAAGGCAGTAGAAAGAGCTTTAACCTTTATAAATATTGACAGAAATCTGCTGGCTGAGAAATGTTGCACAATCACAACAAAGCCAGCCAAGCAGAAAAGAACAGACGGGGGCAAAAAAAAAAAAAGGAAAAAATAAAATAAAATAAAACCATGGACGCACTCTGACTTTGCCCCTGACAGGTCATGTTTTCAATGAGTGAGTTTCAAAGGCAGCAACCACCGGAGGGGTACAGGAAATTGACCAGAGTACATGAGTACACAATAACTACATCAGCACCCAGACTTTTTCCTTTCTTAACTCCCCCGCAGCTTTTTTTTTTCCAATCAGTATTTATACTTCCTCTTTCCTTCATTCCCTCTAACTGCCCTCTAGCCTCTGGCTTTACCTTATGCTGGTCATTCCCAGAGGGATGTAAATGATAAAATCAGATGTGTGAAGTAAGATTTCAGGTATCTAGTATTTATTTTTCTGACAATTTTAACACAAATATCTGGACTTTCAGAACAGGCTCATTACTTTAGTTGTACTGCATTTGAGCGGAATTACTGACTATTCATGTTCTTAAATCTATTTTTAGTGGAATTCATTTGTCAAAACAGATACATAACACACAATAAACAAGTTAACGATGAGATTGACTGATAGTGGGGTGTTTTTTCAAAGTTTCTATAGATATTGCGATAATACTGTTACGTCGTGACAGCCCAAGGCTGCACAAAAGGTTTTGGTGTACCTGTAGAGAGAGGAATTCTGAATAAAAAACAAAACAAAACAAAAACAATGCTCAATTAGACCTGAAGCGTGTTCTCGTATTGATCATAATGTTTTAGTTCTGTTACTGACTTTGAAAACTGATTTGCTGATTTTTTAAAATTAATTTTATTTGAAGTTTTAATAGTTTAAGTTTATTAATATGTGAGGTTCAGTTAGCTTTGCAAAGAAACAGCAGGTAGAAGACTTTTTACTTTAATACTTCAAGCACATTTCAGAGCCTCTACTTTTTCACTTCAGTAATTGTACTATTTTTTTTTTACACAAGTATCTGTACTTCTGTTTGAACAAAGAATATGTGCACTTTTGCCACCTCTGGATAAAATAATATTCATGTTCCTCAACTCAAACTAAACTGTAGGGAGCTGATGAAATTCAAAAACAGAGCAGAAAGCTCTTCACGCACAAATGAAGACGATGGAGATTTGGCTAAGCTCTGTAAGCTTTTTGGGGGAGACTGAGAAGTCAGATTTCACAAAGGACACAAACCAGGGTCCAACTTTCTCAAAATGTGAACTAGCCCCCCCCACCTTTAAGTTCATAGGCATTGTTCCCAGTTCTCATGCAACACTGTAAAAGTCAACTAAGACTACTCAGAGTCAATCTCTTACCTCCCCGCCACTGAGCTTCTACTACCTAGATGACCTCCTTCATAGAGGGCACATTGGTTGCATTCAGGGTTTGTTTTTTAAAAATATCCCAAATCACTGGACAAGATAGTCTCATCCCGTGAGCAAGGTCAGTGTGGTCCTGCCTTCCCTTCCTGAATTGTCTCTTTAGGTCTTTTCCACCAAATTAGCTCTGGTTCTTCAAGTGGTTCCACTCAAGATCCTTGGAACCTTGCTGCTGTTTAGCAAATCAGTCCAGTTTTGAGCACAACCAATAATCAAGGATCATCATCAACAGGGGCCACTGCACAATGCACAATGCACAATGACCTTTAGAACATGACACACCCACTTTGGTTCCCAAAGAAAACCTGCTATTTAACTTTTCGGGTTCTGAACCAATGTATTTTTGATGGAAATGCTCTGGTTGGTGGTTACAAGGGGAGTAATGCTTGACACAGATTTTGTATTTCTTTCTATTATTCCAGCACATTAAATGTTCTTAAAATACCCGCCTACAGTTAAGGACATAGTAATAGTTGCCATGCAGTTGCCATACTAATGCTTTACCCCTTTGGAAGCATTTATATTGAAATAAAAAAAACAAAAAACGGACATACTGTGATATATACACTTACTCTCCTCTAGTACTGGCACACTGTACTGGCTCCAAATTGTATGATGATATAAATTTTAGGTCATATGGTCCAGCCCTGCTCCAGCCACATTCAAATCAAGTCACGCCACTTTTATTTCTATGGTCCAAAAACCACTGCAAATTCAGAAGATGAGGTCTCGCTGGTCTCCCAAAACCGGCCTGTTGAGTCAGGAGTTGCACGATAACCAAGCCCAAAATAAACTTAATAATTCAAACAATTCATGCATAAATTGCAATACGAAGTGCTTGGGATGAAAAGAAGAAGATCTGCCACAACTACAATCATTGCACAAGCATAAACAACATTACGAGCATGGCCTTGAGGCAGAGATGGGAGTATCAACAAAACACATAATAAAAGGAAACCAAACCCTAACCATGAAAATTAAAAAAAGAACATAACAAAATCAATAAGCCTTACAGAAATCAACTGATTGAATTAGTGTTAATTAAATAAATGTAATTTCCATCTACCCATGCCACTCTGCTGCAACATGCCCATCCATCAGTTGCAGTGTGATTGTTTTTGTATTTGTGTGCGGGTGTGAGGAAGATGTAATTGAGAGATAAAGATACAATGTGTGTGACTTGTGTGTTGTTGTGTTATTATCTCTCTGCATGCTTCACTTACCATTAACGTATTCAGAAAACTGATTGTTTGTAAAAAAAAAAAAAAAAAATAGGAATGCAAATCCACCATCTACTAAAGTTAAGTTATTAAATTTTGGTTTCAGTCAATCTTTCCTGACTGGAAGGTGGGAAATTATAATACTCTGGAAGGAAAACAGCTAGCCCTCAACTAAAAACACATAAACCACGATTTTTAAATTAATAGTAAAGAAATGAAGCCTTAAGCTGTTTGTAGATGGTCCAAACTGGAAATAAGGACGGAATACTGACGGCAATTTTAGCCACAAGGCAAAGGCGTATAAACTACTTTGTATGTGTTAGATCAATCTACGTAAATGATTAGCTAGATGTGACTTGACTGAAGTTCAGCTTAATCAGAATACATTTAATTATTAATCATGGTATTAAAATAATTGATAAAATACATTCAAAATTACTGCATGACACTCCTGTACTGCAGCCTACTGCACAGATAGGCTCAACCATTTATGCCTTAAGACTTAAAGCCCCACTCTAGTATATTTTATGTTACATTACATATTTTTCATTGTAGTTAATCAACATTGTCATTTCCTGACAATGTTGATAAACTACACTGTTTGCTGAATATGAATATTTAATTGAAAAATAACTTAATTTTGAGCTACAACACTAAAACAGAACTATAACATGAGACTATAGTAGAAGCTGCAACTAATGTGTCATTCTCACACCTTGCTCAGATGCACCATTACACCACTTTGTCGCCCTTGACCCTTTAGCTGCCCTTGACACCATCTGGCCACCGTGGGCCAGGACAGGGTTGCTACAGAGCATCCCGGCAGGGATACAGCCTTAGCCATTGTCTGGGGATGTAGCTTGTTAGCTGCTGAGCATCCATTTTGGCAGCAAACGCTGCTCTGGGGTAGGCTGGGGTGGCTCTATCAAGGAACATGTGGTGGGATCTGGGGGAAGAGTGGAAACTGGGTGCCACCATCATCTTTTTCACCTCACCAGCAAGGGGGAGATGGAGAGCCACCTCCTCCAGGTGGGGTGCTTCGTGCTGTCAGCAGACTCTCATCTCATTGGGATCCTTGTTTTCCTTGATGGAGATGAAACCTCTACTTCATAACTTACATCAGAGTGACTGCTATTGCTATCAATGCTAATATACAGGGCTGTTGATATGTTCTTTTTCGGACCAAATTCTCACTAGTGCAGTCATTGGTTTTACATTAGTAAGGAGAGAGGCTTCTTAATCCATTATTGACAGAGACATATGTAGACCTGATGGATTTTATTTTTGAGTGACAGACTGTTTACTCAACATTTACTGGCTCCAAACTAATTAACCCCTGTCATAGTACCAGCACATATCGCTACCTCAGGTGCCAGCCTTAGAGGACAGAAGAACTGAGTGTATAAAAAGTTTATTTTTGATAACAACATGTGTGGTTATTTTAATCAGCTGGACTGCTGTATTAACGAGATCAGGTAACTTTTTCTCAATCCACCAATCCATTGGTTGACGAGGAAGAATTTCAGTCAACCAAGATTTTCTTTGATTGACTACAGCCCTACTAATATATGTGCTATGCCTCTCCATGCTAATGATGCTGACCAATCTGGTTTCAGTGTTAATGGTATAGCATTTGACTATTAATCATACCCCCAAGCTCTGTTTGAGAAAGATCATTAGCCAAAGAATGTCACTTAACACTGGCTTTGAGTACAACAAAGTGTATGTATATTGGGGCGGTGGCAGCTCAGTTAGCTACTGTTAGATGGAGACATGCCTATTCACCTCCTGGGCACTGCCAAGGTGCCCTTGAGCAAGGCACCAAACTCCACACTGCTCAGGGCATCTTAGTATATGTATGTGGCAGCCCCTTGCTCTGACATCTCTCTAATGCATGTCTGTTTGTGTTGTGTGTTATTTACACACACAGGTATGTAATTTCCCCAATAACACTGCTGTTTAATTAACTTCGGAGCAACAGGTATCCAGCTGTATGCACAATACGTCCCACAAAGTGTTTCGATTAAAATAATGCTAAATAAACTACTTGCACAAAATCCTCTCCTGTCCTCCAAATCCATGTCTGTTACAGGCTGAGAGCCATAGCTTACTCACTGGCACTGTCTATGTAGCACCTATGAGTAATCAGCCTACGTTTATGACTAATGGCTTATCCATCCATTCATGCATGCGCCCATCCATCAACTTCTAGCAGATAAAAACACACCTTTTCTGTGATGATCCGATCAACACACTGCTTCCCTGTCAAAGGCAGGCTGCATTTGTCCAATATCTTGTGTTTTCCCCCCTGAAAGAAAAGAGCAGTTGGTTAAAAGAAAGATGAGCTGGAGGCCAGTCACCCAGTTCAGCCAGTTGAGCCTGTCAATCACATCTAACAGTTTGTTAATACTTTCAGCATCGCAGCTTAAATTTTAATAAAATCCAGGGCTGCAGCTGGTTATGTACACTGATCCTATCCCTGAAGGGTATACAGCAAATATTCCATGTGGGTGTGCCCCCCCCAGCCCCTTTCCCCATCAAGAAAAAGGCTTCAGGGCAGTAAATTTATGCTCACCTGCTGCACCATCTGGACTATAGCTGGGCGCCAGACAGGCTCCCATTAGCGAAGAACAGCATGCTTCTATGAATACAGAATGTTACGTTGCCCTTGCATCATATTGGTCTGGACTTCCCAAAGTAAACCAATTCAGTTGGATTGCCTACTGCTATTGTCAGAAGCCCCGTGGGGTTATTCATCTCTAGCTGCAGCACCAGTCTGACTAATCAGCTCTTCCCGAGACTCCAATTCCAGACTTGTATTCAAATTAGCCAAAGAGAGGAATGAACAGGAGATGGTTTGTGTGCAAAAACCTCTTCAGGATGAGCTCACACTCTCTGGTAAAGAGGCATTAAGCAATCCATTAGCAGAATTATCCTTAATCAGTCATAACACTCACACTCATTATTAGTGGAAGCAGACACAAGGTACGCTGGTGAAGGTACAAACATTGGAAGAAAATTGCCAATTTAATTTGACCTGCTTTCTTGAGTTAGGGAATGACTCTTTTGGGCTAATTTGTAAAGGTTAGAACACAGTAAATGCACACACTCAAACACACACACACACTCATTTATACAAACCTTAGCTGAGTGCTCCATAGTGACCACCACCTTGGTTCCAGCACTTGCCACCAAATCCATGGCTCCACCCATTCCCTTCACCATCTTACCCTGAGAATAGAAAGTAAAAGTAGAATGAGAACTCAGTTATCTCATTTATTTAAAAGTTTATCGACCTCTTTGAAATGAGGCTGAGAATTGACACACCTATTTTCACATCAACTCTGTCAATCAATAAGAGGAAATAAAGTGGGTAAACCACACTTTCCTCACAGTCTACCCACCTCTGTATTTACCACTTAACCCCTGCTTACAATATAAAGTCCCTTTTACACTGGTCAAAAAAACTCATTAACACCCGTTAACATCTGTCTTTTGTCTTCAATGGGAAAGGGTACAACTGGCATTCACTCCAAGGTCAAATGACTCTGCAGTGGTCACAGGTATTTAACAGCTCCAACTCTAATGGGCAGTGATGTTAACATGACATCCAGGTGGACACACTAATTTTTGCCCCTTGTCAGCTGCATGTCATCTCCGTCAGCAAGTTCTGCGAGTCTTTTGCTTCTTTTCCATACACAGGTGCTGCTTGTCTTGACTCGGTTTCAGTGCATCAGCCAAGCACAATGGAGTTAGCACCCATTTGAAGTCGTGTATTTAACTGATGAGCAGTTTGTTTTGAGTTGAGGGCCTAAAGAATTTTATTTCTTGTAAATTGTTCTCAATAAAAGTCCAATTATTTTGCTATCAAATCAGGTTTTCATCAGCAGTACCTTAACACAAAAAGACAAAAAGACAAACTTGTCTAATGGCAGTGGGAAAAAGGTCAATCGCCTATTTTTTAGCTTGGTTTAAAAAACCTGCTTGGAGGCGCTAGTTTTGGTGTTAATACCATGTAACACAATCCAATTCAAAACCGGCATTCGCTGTGACATTAAAAATAACCAGGAAGTATAGTGTACAACAAATTAAACAAAATTACAGTAAACAAAAGCATCAATTTAAAAGGGTGGGAGGAAATTACTGCAATGTTTTTCTCTTCTGCTGTAAATAATCAACACAAGCAAGTCTTCCAAAAAACAACTCCTCCTCCATAAAAAATACATAAAAGTTTGCAAAGCTGCTCTGTAGCTCTGTCTCTTCAATGCAATGGATATCTTCTAATGTTCTGTGCTTAGTAAAGCCCAATTTTATCTTTGGACTAGTAAGACCCTGAAAAACTTCACACGCTGAGAGAACAGGAGGAGACTAGATTGGATCTTCAGCATGAGAACAATGTGGCAAGGTTACAGTGGCAAAACCACAAAGGTTTGCCAATTAAATATATTAAAATCCACCAATGACTCCCAGAGTATCTTGAAAGAATTTTTTGTTGCTGTATGGGTGACTGTAACTTTTTACTTTTCATCTTAATTGACAAGGGGAGGCAGTGACATAACTAGGCACAGAAATATTGGGTGAAATGCAAAATGGAGCACACAGGTTATAAACACTTCCAGCTTAACAAGTCTAAATCACATATTCAGAGGTGCGGAAAAGGGTGAACAGTCCATATCCATTATAATAATCCACTGCATTGCAAAACTTTTAAAAGGGACAATTTCTGTGGTCAGTAGTAGTTTGGTAGAAAGTAGCTCCAATGAATATTATTGGCAGCGTGCTCTACGGATTATACAGAGAAGCAGTGAGGTTGTTTCTGGAAAGACATGTTGCTGCTGAATGCTTTTAATGTAAATTTTCTATGCTGTGAGCACCACAGACTAAATTACATTTACTGCCTTTGTACTAGGGCGCTGGCAGAAATGTCACGGACTGATATCTGAAAACCTGAGCAAATGAAACCGAAGTTATCTGCATGAATAGATACCAGTGGAGGTGAGTGAAAAATGCTTTTGTAATTGTGTGAACCAAGCATGGTGTTTTGATGGGGCCTTTCCTACAAATGGCCTTCACAGCCATACATATATGTTCAAAGAAAATAGCTGGGTAGAAATGTAAACACACTGCCAGGTCTCAGTAAGTGGTATCTGTTAAATGTTTGTGTTGCTACCACAGACCTTTAGCAGTAACCCCTTTGCAATCACCAACATTTTGATTATTAACTGTGATTTAATAACATTTTTTTCTCAGAAACTGTATTTACATTCATTTTTGTAACTTAATTACATATAGGTTGTTACTTTCTAGCACTGTCACTTTCAACTTTCTAGCACTGTCAAATCTCACTTTTTTTTTTATAGATCAACAATCCCCAAATATTAATTGACCGCTGTCTGTTATTTAGGCAGAAAAAACAGAATGACGACTGTGAGAAGAACAGAGAGCAAGCAGCAAAGCATTTGCAGTAAAGCAAACTTCAAACAGGAGGCATCCCTTTAAGACAATAACCAGCGTTATCATTCTTCATAAAAGAGTTGTTTAGATAAGATGGTTAAGCTAGGGACTAAAAGGTCCAATGTAGATACAAAGTGCATGATATATGGAGTACACAAAATAAATTGTTTTCTTCAAAAATTACAATAAAATCACACTGAGTTTAATTTCAAATAGAAAGTCAGAGAAGAAAAGTACTTTTAAACAAAATAAACAATCTGACAGATCATCACAGCAACAGAACTGCCAGCTGGGTGAAAAATTGGCTCCTAGTCCCTCATTGTTCCCAATAAAGAACGTTTCCAAATAAGGAAGGCTGACATGCAGATATGGCCACAGGGTGACGGCTGAGTAACTGAATTAAAATCCCATTTGCTCATCAATCATGTGAAGAGCCTGCTTTGCTCTCTGCTCGATAACCAGAGGATATGTATGCCAAGTGTGGTGCATCATAAGGATACTGTTTGCCTTCGGGGAGGCCAGCTGGGTGGAGAAGATATCAACAGGGAGCGGAAGGAGGGTTGGGAGAGGGGAGGTGGTGTAGAGGAAGTAGGGAAAAGCATAGACTGAGGATATGGGAGAGGCTGCATTTAATTTCATGGACTTTACTTGATTATCTTGATAGAACACCAATTGAAAATGGGCTACTATAAAAGCAAAACATCCTTTAATAAAACCCCAAAAATGTTATTAAAACTGTATCTATTCTGAGTTTTAACCTTCAAACACAATCTCGCCTACATTTTCTCCTTCCTTTTCATCCAAAACACTCTTACTACAAAAGGAAACCGTGTCCTTTTTCATATGATCAATGTTAATGCACTTTCTGACAGCCAAAGGGCTGGGTGGTGTGTGCAGAGTTATCCCCTCAAGGGATAACACTGTCTGACTTGATAGTAGTCTGGATTTACAGCTGTGTGAGCCACACATCTGCTTATGTACTCCAACCAGCAAGGCTGCAGTTAATCAAATAGGGCACTGGTTTTTCAAATTTAACATCTGCACTGAATTACTAGTCTGGTTGTGATCAATAAGAGAGTCAAACTACAAATGATCTTGTTTTGCTTGGGGGGACAATTAAATTTCTACTGGAACCACCCTTTACAATAAAAATGAATTGATTCAGTTGTATGTTTTTGGCAACAGAACACAAAGGAATCAAGTGACTGGAACTGTTACAGGTCATTTATTTTTGAATGAATGAAATCAAGTGATGCAGCTATAGTGCCCATGTTGCACTGCAGTGACAGCAGCCAAGCATACAAGAACAACAATCCAGTTTGTGTCAGTTCATGAGTGTGTGTGTGTGTGTGCGTCTGCCTGTGATCAAATGTTCTCACTAATGCATATGACCTTGTTATTTAGAAAACCCTAATAAAATAAGCTTGCTGCAGAGACTTACAGACAGGTACGGGCTCTGTTGCTCACACAGCACTGTCGATGACCTAAATTGCTGGCAGGATTGGCATTTGCTTGCCTCTGATTCACAGCTTTGCATGTGGTTATCTGAGCCCCCTTTGATCTAAGCTGTTGCATCAGCAAAACTCACGGTTATCATGACCTGTAAGTGTGTTGAAGAACAAATTTATTAAATGGCTCAAAGCTAATAACCTATTCCATCCTGCTCACTAAAGTGATTTTATTCAATCAAGCTTTAACATCTGCCTGTTAGACTTGTTTTGTCTGACTAGGTTTGGTTGCTAGGCTTTTGTAAACCTGTTGACCTGCAACTACGGCTGACAAAAAATGGATCTCTCTTAATTCCTCACATCTTAGTATTGGAAGCATCCCAGATTAAGAGAATACTATTTTGCTAAATTGATAGTTTTATGGATTCTGTTGCATATCAAGGTTGCCATAGCATCTGGCTTTCGACCCGTGCAATGGAACAAATATATTGTCAGTACAATATCCACAGAGAGAAATATCCTCTGCCTAAGTCGCCGACAAGACCGTGGGTAATTTAGTCATTTAATTAACACCGCTTTGATGATATTAACCTTGCTGGTCTGACTGAAGCCCCACAGGTTTTTAATTTCCTCACCACTCAGATTGTGTCCATTTGCCTGCTATAATCTTGGCACCATGGGGACACTAAGGCACCTGAAAGTGTGTATCTTGACACATTTCATTAGCAGAAACACATAAAATATGAAAACGTGCCGTGAGACATCTCTCTTCAAAGCAGTGACAATTACGGTTCAATTGACCAAACACAATAGTTATGTAGGTATTGTTACGCAACGTACTATAAAAGACTAGCCTAGCATCACTTTTCGGAAAGGTAAGTTGCTCTAGAAACTCTCCATTCATTTTCCAAGGGCCATTATCAACACATATAGGCCAAAATACCTATAGGTGCAATGGGGATAGACCTGCAACCAATCAGAGCAATGAAAATCACCATAAGCACCATAATAGTGCAAAAATTATTATTACTTATTATTATTATTATTATACTTATTATTACTATTATTACTCTACTATTGCAAATCATATCACAAACTAAAATATGTTTCTAAAAGCTTTTCAGGAGAGAAAAAGACAAAGTAGTAATGACAATTTGATCTCAGTCAAAATGACCTACAATTAATCAGGGCACCGAAACGTGCAGCATGTAATATTTCAAAAACTGGACCTGTGACGCTCCTCTGTCAATCACTGTATAGAACCCGCCCTAAATTAAATAAAGAGGTCTGATTGGCCTGACCGGACGTAAGGCTGGTGGAATTCTGTTAGAATGGAAGGGGGGCCAAACACATCTGCCAGGGCAAATGAAAACATGAACTGGGAAATTCGTCTGTAACCAAAGACTTAACAATTTAAATGTGCAAAATACACCCAGTTACATTAAGTGTGATGATTCAAACAGACTTGTGCACTCATTTGTAGTTATTTATTTTACTGCTTCGTATTAGAGGCAATAATGAGGAAATCTCCTTGCACTCATTCCCACAGATGTTCCTTTTCCCCCTCGAAACAGCCATTTTACTTTTTTTTTTTTTGCTGGCTTATTGAACTATCTCTTTGAAATTAATCCTAGCCAGAGGCAGATATACATTAGCCTACCCATATGCTAATTAAATAGGCGTTAGAGAAGCTGTAGCTAGGCGATGGAATAACCATTCATATAATGGCTCTAAAAGTCAGAGATAATGTGGGTACACTACAGGAGGCAGTATCAGCGGTGCAGAACCCAGATAACACAAGACTTCTTAAGTTAAAGCTCTTCTGAGATGACACCTATCACGACATATAAGAGCAGAAACAATGACATAGTCAGTCCCACACAACCAACACGGTTCTCTCAGTGAGCCACCACTGGCAACATAACTAAAGCTATTTACATAAGGCTTATAAGGCATTTCATGAGAAATGGAACAGCAATGAAACTGCTCCACATTATGAATTCCTGTCCATACAACACTGATGGTCTGTCCGTCTGGGAAATGGGGCAACAGGTGTTCAAAGTCTGACTTTTGTCTTTCAAAGGACCCCTGGATTGAGAAATATTTAGAAAACTAAAGGATTGATTCAGAAGTCGATTGTTTCTATGGAACACTGTGGTACTGGTGTTCCAAAATATGCTGCTGTGGCACTAATCCATGAGAAAAGCATCATGGGAAGCATTCTTTGACTAGCACTGAATTTCTCTTACTAGGCTTAGGGGTCGCTTGCATTTTTTTGTGTGTTGCCATGACGACGGAATACGATTTCCTCACTTGTTGTGCAAGTGTTCACTTTCGAGTCAGTGGCAGAAACACCACAGAAAATGACCCCCTTCACAATCCAAGAGTTCCCACTTACCAACTGGCTTCCTTTCTCTCCCCCACAAATTCTCTAACAATCTCCGCTGTCTGATACAAACGGCTCCCCATTTAATAACATAGTGACGGACCGCTACGAGCTTTCGTTACCCAGACAACTAATGACAAGAATCAAGAGGGAGAGACGAGACTGACAGGAAGACAATGGCCACTGTGTTCAAAGTAACTGGAAAACGTTTACTGTGTATACCTGGTAAATACAATTACAATCAACATTTTTTTCTCCAAAAATTAAAATAAACTCATTCAAACTTTAAAGCACAAACACCATAAATGTATATTGTAAATATGTAACAGTGAGGAAAGGTTAATAATTACAATCCAGAAGATATTACACATGAATATCGTGTGGCTGATTCCAAAACTTCACACTCCAACTCCATTACTAAATAATAAATAAGTTAATATTAATATAATGTTAAAAAAATTGATTGTATATATTTGAACTGGTATTCAATTAGAGAAAACATCAAGTAATTATATACTGAAGCTGGATGAGCAACAGTTTCTGCCCCACAACAAGTTGAAGTTTTGGTTATAGTATTATAGTATTATATATTTTGCAAAGTCAAATTCAAGCTAGAGCTGTAACGATTAATCAATTATGAACTGATTTTTATTACATTGGCAACTACTATTGCAACAACTACTGTATTTTGATGATCGATTAATTGGTTTGAGGAGTCATTTACAAAAAGAAATCTAAATTGTCTGATTCCAACTACTAAAAATGTTTTTATTTTCTGGTTTCTTTACTCCCCTCTGACAGCAAACTGAAAATCTTCGGATTGTGGACAATTTGGACTTTGTAACCTTATGCATTGCAAAACACTGATGTACATTTGTCACCATTTGACCATTTTCGTTTTTTATAGGCCAAACAACTAATCGATCAACAGAGAAAATGGTAAATTACATCGTTATATACATATATATATATATATGCCTAAAATGATTATGCCATATTTAATTTCTTAATCACATTAAATCAGATGTTATAAACAACATGTTTTTTGAATTGCCCAGAGGGGTGACAAATTAAAGGAAAACACAACAAAGTTTTATGTTTTAAAATGTGTCACCTGTCTCTAAGTAGTCTTGGCATCCTAAATAACCTGGCCGAGCCAATACAAAACAATAACTCAAACAATTACTTGACAAAAAACTTTAATTTAGATGAAACCTTCTACTTTCTTTTTTTTTTTCCTCTTTTTTAAATTTTCAAGCCAACACTCATTGAAACATCAACCTCCCGGCGTTTTGTGGTGTGTGGTTTGTGGCCTCCCACTCATCATTCCATCAGACGGCACACATCAAAATAGACTAAAAGATCACACAAAGCGCAACCACACCCGCAAAGGGCAAGCGAGGCTCAAGCTGGGTCATCTGCATTTTGTGTGAAAGGCAAAATCAATTAGGCTCTCTTTGAATTATTATTATTTTATCTAAAAAGTAAACTATTCAGAAAGTAACGTACTTAAAATTTTGAGCAGTTTCAAATCCAACCACTTTTCAAAAGATTAATTTAAAATGCAAGTGTTTTCAAGCACAGACTTCCAGCACAACACAATAAAAGGGCCCTGCTAATAATGCTGAAAACACAAGGTTACAAAAGCTGTCTGAAGTAGTCTGTGCAGCTCCATCCCTGTCACATGCATGGGAAACCAAAAACGACACACTTTAAAATGTACAGAAAGAGAAATTGACAGATTTGTGCTGCTAGAAGTACCTAACAGGACATCTCTAACCGCTGAGTACCTGGCAATCATGCCAGGTCAATCCGTTTATGATACAGCAGGAAAGTGAGTGAAGTTCTAAGAAAAAAAGCACAATGCACTTAGGCAGCTCCTTCATTAAAGCTCCCATCAGGCCTTATCATGAGCACTTGAGCTAGTAACTGCATTTTAATAGTCAATAGCTCGAGCTACTGCAGCACTTAAGCTGCAGTTATACTGAGCCTCCAGGGGTTTGGACTATATGTCTGATGTAGTGCTTGTTTTTCTCCACTCAAAGTCAACAACTATCAAACTGAATTCTGTTTTGTAAACTAAATAGCTGGTATTTGAGTTGAGCAGATATGTTTTTATTGCTTTTGTCAACTTGTATATATTCAAAATATCTGGTGTTCCTTATTATTCCCCTTAGATGTAGAGGTGGAAGTAAAAACTGAAGTAGTACTGCTCAGAAAGCCAAAATCCAAGTCAGTAAAAGTGGAATGCAGTTCTCATTTTTCTCAAAGTGTGTGTGGCCGGCTGTTAGAAACCTGTGAGGAGGTTTGTCTGACAGGAAACATCAGTGTCTGTATCTCCTGTGAACTGCTGGGTGCAAGAACCTTACGATTAGGAGAGCTTAATAACGCTCCAGCCGCTAAATGATAAAATAGCACACCAAATCCAAAATGCCATCCTTTATTCTATTACCCCCTTTCTCTGCCTCTATTGTTTTTCCAGATGTTTCAGGCTGAGTGGAGATGTAAAAGCATTTCAAAGCCCTCAACTGGAAAATGTTCATCTGCATTTTGCATATTAAAAGCGCTCAAAATCAACATAATCACGCTGAGAGTACTGCGTCCCCGACTCCTACGTACAACATTTCCAATTTCACGCTATGTACCCATCTTTAGATAGTGAATAATTTTCATTATCACAGAAGGTGGGAAATGTAATTCTCTTCATCCATCCTTTCAAAAGAGGGGACAATGAAGATTGAAGCGTAGGTGAGGACGGAGGTGTGTGTGCCTGTTTTGCTGCATTATTTTGCTGTTCAAACTGTCCAACGCTAGAGCGGCCAAACAAGATAAACTCTCTGCTTCTAAATAACAGCTCCACTGCAGGACTTGAATATCTGCATAACGTGCTTAATCAAGCACCGGTTAATTGGCAATTACCACGGACAAACAAGTACAAACTGGGGAGGTAAAGAGGAAATAAATTATGTTGCGAAATTTAGAGATCACCATCAATAACAGTTTTCTTCTGCATAGTGCTGGTTTACATCATTTATATACATTATGTTTAAACATTAATGTTATATTCACTAAGCAAAACACTTCAACACTCTGTATCCACTTGGCTGCTTCTTTGAAATGATGTACTGGCTGAAACAACCTTGCATGTACTGTACACTTCAGTCAAGCAGAAAACAGCTGTGTGCCAGGGGGCATTCTGGTTGAGCCCTCCCACATTGTGAACAGGCTTTTAATGGGTTCTTGACCTTAGTAATCACTGAGGAGGACTGTGGCCACCGTGGTCTTAAGACCAATTGACCTGATGAGACATCCCCGCAATTATGTTGGCGCCACCACCATTATACCGTGGCGCTACAACTAAACAAGCTCCCCTAACCCCTCAATCCCATGTGCTCATATCACGTGTTTTGAATAAAACAACCAAGGCCATGCACCTTTGTGAATCCGTTCAGTCTAAATATTCTAAAGAAATTTTTTTTTTTTCTCGCACAAAGGGATTAAATAATCTTCAAGATCTTTTGAACTTAAAATTTCAACCATGCAGTATGCAGAAACATGAGTAAAGGAGAATTAGTCACAAAGTAGTTACTGCATAATACATGCATGTATTCAGAGTACAGCTGAAACAATTTACCCATTAGATAATTAAGACAAAAATAATCTTTTGATAATTATAATTTAGCCAAACAGGACTTGCTACTATACACTCTTATACATTGACAAACTGAATATCTCTGGGTTTTTGACTGATATGCTGCATCTGAAATCACCGCACTACATACCCCAAATGTGTACCATTGTTTAACATACTTTTGTGTAAATAAGCAGTAGTATGTATTGTTTCAGATGCATGGCCTCCTTGTCAGTTGGAGACACATAACGCTGTCTGCCTTTGTGTTGTTGTTGTTGTTGTTGTCACTACTGCATTGCACTGTGGGATATTCATGTCAGTATAGAGTCCAGTGCTTGTAATATTTCCCTGGAAATAGGAATCTCAGGGGGGTTTTGGATATATTAAAAAATCTCACTTACTTTTGTTTTAATGTACTAAATCATGGCCACAGTCAGACAAAACAAGCAATTATAAGTCACTTTTAACTCGAGGAAACTTTTATAAATAAAATGATTAATGGAGAAAATAATCAGCAGATGAAGATCACTGATGCAGCACTAATTCAGAGTTTCCTTTAATATTTTTGTGGGTGATTCTAAAGTCTCATGTCAAGCAGATTATTAACTACTCTTGCATAACCAGATCTCTGTCCAGTGCTCAGCACTAGAGAAAGGTCTGGCTCCACACCTGCACATTCTGCTATAAGAAAAAAAAAATGCCCTGCCTTGTTTGGTTTTCTTTAAGTCAATCACAAACGTCTTGGGCGGCACCCATCCCAGGATGCAGTGATGGTGCTGCTCCAAAAGTGTTAAGGGGGAACTTGTTTTGGTAGAACATTTGCATGTCAAGAAGCAAGCCCTGGCACTAAAATGAAATGCAAAAGAAAAGGTAACAGCCGTTCGCTTGTTTACGTTCGTACCATTAGCATCCCAGGCACTAATTTGCTGTTTTCATCGCATGAGTTGCAACCCAGAGGTTGTTCTGGTTTCCCAGGGACTTTGAAAACTCAGATAGTGGACGCTGGGTACCACGGCCAATGGCAGGACTTAAACCCGCAGTGTGTATCCAGTGTGTCAGACTAATTACTAACTGACACTCACTAAAATACAGCGCTGCCACTACATGTATGTCACACACTGTGACTAGGGCACCAAGTGCCAGAGGGGGCACCAAAGCAGCATAATTATGGACACAGGAAGTATAATAAAAACCATCACGAAGTCTAATGTTACTCAACAATTCTGTGGTTCATGAGTGAGGTGAACTACAACACAGACTGGCTGCTTTGACATACAGTCAGTTGGTGTTCAGCACCTCCAGATGTAACTGACTTCCAGCATCCCTGCTAATGATCATCATTCATAATAATCATAACGATGAATTATTTAAATGTAAGACGAAGCACAACTACAGCAGGTGGGCACCATTACACCATCATAGGCAACAGAATATATACATAATTGCTTCAGAAAATGAATATAATAATTATGGATTCATTAAAATAATTAAATTATTCATTCAATAAAATGAGTTATGTAGTAATAGTGGTAATATTTAAACAATTGAAATGCTGCCTTTTATAACATTTTTGCAGGTTAGGTTTAGCAATTATACTTAAGGAACCCACATGGCCACCAAAGGCCCTGGTCAAATAAATATTAAAATGATTTCCCTGACATTAAATCAGAGAAAATATCAAGTATTATACACTACTGGACATGGCACATTTATAGTTCCTGACCTAGTCAGCAGTCCAAAGACAAAGACTGAGAAGAAAAATGTCCAATATTATGTACTTTTATGTGTCCTTGACACAACACGCGTATGAGTAAAATACAATTCAAACCAACAAAACAGCACTACAAGCTGCCACAAAAGAAGAAAAAAAATCATAAGCTTCCCAAAGCAGCATTTGGAGCATGCCTATTGTACTGATGTTAGTGTGATGACCTCCAGCAGATAGAGCAGAAAACATGAAATTAAAAACAAAGTAATAGATTTGTGCCATCAAAGCCAAACTTACTGGGATCATCCAGTTGGCTAGGTCCCCATATTTTGACACCTGCATGGCTCCCAGCATTGTCAGGTTGATGTGACCCCTAAAATGAATGACACAACAGGAAACGACAGCTGTCAACTTCTGAATCAGTTCAACTTGTGAAGTCAGTCCACTGAGTCCACTCATCAAAAAAGATAAAAAAAACAATATTTGATACTGTTTGATACTTGATGATAGATAAGACAGATCCTAACAACAAAACAACAAATGTCTTCACAATAGTAACCATTTTCACATTTTCACATGTGTATTCTTTATAGCCTTGATACTTTTTTCCCCAACCCTTTTTGTACCTCTGTTTGTAACATATCACTTGGATTTTGCACATTTACTCTCTGATTGATGTAAATGTCACATATGAATGCACTGTATTAAAAGAATAAGCTATTATTATGTTATTTAAATTTTTTTTTATCTCTCTATTCATGTGTGCTCCTTTGCCTAGAGAGAATGATTCCTTGCCCCATTTCTCCAAAATAGTTCAAAGTAAAAAGTGAGGTATATCCAACAGTCACTCTGGAGCTGGTAAAGGCATTGTAAGCAATGTAAGGTGGGTTTCTTGCTGCTGCCTAGAGTAAATACATATCTCAATTCCTCACTGCGTCTCCATTGCACACAGGAGGTGTGAGGCCACATACAAACACATTATAAAGACTAAGATGAGATAACACCTTGCTTTAAAGAAGTACACTTTTAAATGTAATCCCGGTACGAGAAGTAGCTGGTGTGGTATTTGAGGCAACGCGGCTCACAATCCACCATATGTTGTGTTATTCTTTCTCAGCGATTCTGGACTCAAAACTGTGTTCGTACAACCATAGACACCACACACACACACACACACACACACACACAGTCAGCGTGTTTCCGTTCAGTCCCCGCCAATGTGGCTGGACAGCGCTATTTATGAGCACTATTGGATTTCCACTGGGTGGACAAACAGAACTGATGCTGCAGGGAGTGCAGGTGGGCAATCTCAGACAGCTGGCAAATCAATAAGAACCAGGGACCTTGGGAATATTGGCAAGGCTGCTGTCTAGTTGAACTGGTGACAGTCGGTATTTGTTAATATCCAGTGTTACAAATTGTGGCAATGTCCTGTGGTCAACTGCTGCTTAATGGTCATAGCTGGCCTATGGCGTAGGTGAAAAACTATTGAATTAAAGGTCCAGTGTGTGAGATTCATGGGTAAATGCCACAAAATCCTACACACTGATACTTTACAGAACCAGTCAATATCACCTCTAGATGCCACTAAATCATTTAGTGTCCCCGAACTAAAGATTTTCCAAGTAGAGATGCACCGTTCCACTTTTTTTCAGTTCCGAGCTGATCAAATTTGGATATACTGATACTGCACCATTAACAGCCCTCATTTTTTCTTGATATTTATTATGTAATGATATCTTGTAATGGCATCCTTCAAATGTTGTGGTGCACAGTGGGATTCTGGCTTGTGACATTCACAAGCATTGAATGTGCAGCGCATTGGCTGAGAGACAGCCCTCATTTGCATAATTATCCCATGATGCATTGCTGAGGGCTTAAGATTGCTATTTTCAGTTCCAAAATTCAAATTTTACTGTTTGTTAGTGTTTGTAATGTGCTTGTATCATTTAATTTAATTTTTAAGTGCTTGGAACGCTACTCCTATATAATACATGCAAATGCAGAGTAAACGTGGAGAGACAGTTGAGCTCTCGCTTCACACTTTTTTTTTTTTTTTGGGCTTTTGCCTTTATTTCTGATAGTGACAGCTGAAGAGATGACAGGAAAGGGGGCAGAGAGAGAGGGGATGACATGCAGCAAATGGGCCCAGGCGGAGTCAAACTGGTGGCTGCTGCAGAGGACTAACAGCCTCAGTACATGGGGCGCACACTCTACCAACTGAGCTATAGGGGTGCCCCTTAAATATATATTTTGGGGAACAAAGCAAACTGCCTGTTAAATGCTAACAACAAAACGAGTCGGTAACGAGTCAGAGTCTGTAGCAGCAGTGCGTCAGTGACTTTCAGTATTAGAAGAGAAAAGGTCCGTGTTGCAACAATCCTGGTCTAACAGCAAAATTCAGGCCCCAAATGGAGTTTGATGTTTTTTTTTCTGCGACTAACAAAAACATGAAAGCAGGGACGACTAAGACTCTCCTCACCGACTAACAGTTTAGTTGCCTATTAGGGGCAGCCTTAATGGCAATCTGCAGACTGAAACGCCTTATGTAACTCTCCTTTTCCAAGCGTGTAGGAGAACTTATGGTGGCTGTGAAACTCATGCAAAAGGCTTTGGAACTAGTGTTTGGTTTGTCCATTCTGGGCTACTGTAGAGACAAGGTAGAGCAAGATGGAAGAGGACCTGCATCCTCTGTAGCTATAAACGGCTCATTCGAGAAGAAACACATTTCTTATTTTCAGTGATTGAAAACATCCTTATGAACATTATATTCCTTTTCTGCCATATTCTATCAATAAATCCCTGTAAATCTTACACACTGGACTTTTCAGGGGAAGCATGCCGAGAGAATTATCAAAGTGCATTTGTTGTTTCATTTGTTTTTTTTGCATAAACTCAACCAGGGAGTTCATAAAAGTGACTCATGGCATTATGAAAATTATTTTTAAGTATTTAATAAGCTGTCTACACATAAATCCAGAAATGTCAGGTACATATAACTTTCAGTCAGCAAATAAGTTTTTAAAGCTTATGTGTTATGGCCTTACCCTCGGATCATAGCAAATGACTCATCGCTGGAGAAATAGGCAGCCCCAGGCAGCACAGTGACAGTCTCCTTCCCTGTGGAGTTGACATGTTTGATTTTTGGGCAAAAGGAAATATTGGGATTAAATCATCATAGCAGTTTAAAAACAAACTTATTTCAGAGCAAAACAGTTTGCAGATGGACATATTCATAAAGAAGGTAAATTAAGTGACATTAAACAAACATAAATATGAATAAATGAAAAAGAATGTGCATTCATTGAGTGTTGATGTGACTGCTGTGTCAATAAAATGAATGAATAAAACAATAAAGGGATAATTCTGATTATCTGAAGTGGGGGTGGAGGTACTTATTGACAGACGCTGTATTACCTACAATAGATGGCGGTCAGCACGTCCCCAGTTTTCTTCCGTGCTGATACTCCTCTGTGCTTCTTCAAAGTCCTGCTGTGGACAGGGTCAACAGGGTCAACAGCAAAGTGTATTTCAGCCACTTAAAAAAAAAGGTCCATCTAAGAAAAAAACCTACATCAGTTTAAGTGCACACTGTATTTAGAATATTTTCACCACTTCACCTTGTTGTCAGACAGCCTTTTTCCCGACAGGACACCACCGTTATATAAGCCAAATGTTGTTCTCTCTAAACCAACAGAACTCCATAGGCGAAATCAGTCATTTTACCTTGCAGAACATGGGAGTTGCAGGTCTACCACTACCTCGATCTGTTAGTTTGTTTGTATTATTGTGTGACTCTGGTGTTTTAAAAGGGTAGTTTGGATTCACCAAACTAACACAATAACACAAACAACCTAACAGATCAAGGCAGCAGTTGACCAGCAACTCCTGTTTTCTACAAAGTAAAATTACTGATTTCACTAACAGAGTTTGGTTGGTTTGGAGAGAGCGATATTTGTCTAATAAAACAGCAATTTCCCATCAGAAAGGGCAAGGTGAAGTCGTGAGGACATTCTAAATATAGCATACACTTAAAGTGACATTGATTTTTTTTTTTTTTTTTCACAGTGGACCCGTTTTTTAAGTGGCTAAAAAACCTGCTGCTGCTGACCCTGTCCAGCCAACTGCCATCTACTGCGGCTAATACTCTGACTATCGATAAGAACCTTATGCAACTCCACATCAAATAATCCAAATGATCCATTTAGAGAGAATCCCTTGTGTTAAGCATTCATCTTTGCATGTGTGTCTAAGGAAGTTAAAGAAAATAAGTATGGGTCAAGTCACATTTTAGCCAAAAGCTCTCTTCCTTCACCCAAATTTTTATTTAGACAGATATTTCCACAGCTTTTTTTTTTTTTTTACACATACATAAATGTATTATTTGTATATTGAGTTATTGATTAGAATAACTCTCACCAGCGTTAATCAGGTCTGCATCCACTGCCTCCTCGGTGGGGTATGGGCCCTACACAAACAGAAATGCAGATAAACAAGAAAGTGCACACAGGTGGGCTGTCACACATATGCTCACAAATTTCACTCAGCCTGACCAGCCATGATCTTTCAAGGGAGAGACAGACACAATCACATTTTTTTGATTAGATGAGACATTGATTTTCTTTGTGTCCATCAGTGAGACAGGGAGAATCAAAGGGAGCAATCCTTTTGGACAAGAGGAGGGAGAGAGGGGGGAGGAGAGGAGAGGAGAGGAGAGGAGAGGAGAGGAGAGGAGAGGAAGGGGTACCACTTTAAAACTGGCACTCATAATTAAAAGAAACTTTGACAAATACGGCATTAGCATAGGCGCCTACATTCTCCTGTCAACACAACTGATTGGGAAGTCAGTCTATAGCAGCGTCAGCAGCCTTTTGTTGAAAGCTCCGAAGGCAAATAATGATTGTGAGAAAGAAAAAATGGAAGAGAGAGTGTCAAACTGCCACAATTTGTTACATAACAAACCCAGCACATTTCAAATGAGGAACCCAACTAGGAATGATACCGCCCAAATGAATGGCTATTCATCTTGCTACAACCTCAGAGACACAATTCAGTTTAAAAACATTTATATGCTGCTTAAAACGACCGCCAGAAAATATGCTGCTCGTTAGCTTGTTTGGTTGAGATTCAAAGCAGTGAAACCTGAGGGGGAAGAAAGCTCTCTGTAGGCATCTTACCAGTCCCAGAATTCCATTTTCACTTTGGAGGTGGACAGTGATGTCTGGTTTTATAAAGTTGCTGGCCAGCATGGGGATACCAATACCAAGGTTGGCTGATTGGCTCTTTGTTAAAGATAGTAGCGACTACATTTGTAATCATGCAATGTAAAAATCAGGCAGTTCTATTTCTGTTAAAGCAGCTTTCAACATAATACTCTATTTGATTTTTCTTCATCTTGAAGGGATAGTTCTGAGTATTTGAAGTGGGGTTGTATAAGGTACTTATTGATAGTCAGTGTATCACTCACCGTGGATGATGGTTGACATGCCCCAGTTTGGAGAAGCATGCAGGGGCACCAGCACGGAAGATAAGCAATGAACTGCAGTGGACAGACTCAGCAGCAAACATATTTTAGCTACTTAAAAAAAAAGGTCCACTTGAAAAAAATCAATAGTGTATATGCTACATTTAAAATATTTTCACTGCTTTACTTTGCCGACAGACAGTGTTTTTCCAATGAGAAACTGCCATTACATAAGCCAAATATCGTTCTTTCCAAACCAACCGGACTCCATTTTCAAAATCAGTAATTTTACCTTGTCTTGAATGGTTAGTTTGTTTGTGTTATTGGGTGTCTTCTGTATTTTAAAAGGTTAGTTCAGATTTACCAAAGTCCCACAATAACACAAACAAAATAACCGTTTCAGTCAGTGGTAGACAAGCTCCTCTTGTGTTCAGTGAGGTAAAATCACAGTGTCTCCTTCAGGTGTTTGGTTGATTTGGAGAGAGTGATATCTGGCTTATTTAAGTGCAGTTTTCCTGTCAGAAAAAGCTGTCTGATGGCAAGGCAAAGCAGTGAAAATATGTTAATTATAATGTAAACTTAAACTGATATTGATTTTTTTGGGTGGGCTAAAATATGTTCACTGCTGACTCTGTCAAAAGCTACACATTCCTTAGCTTCTGTGCTGGTATTCCTCTCTATTTCTCCAAAATGGGGACATGCTGATGTCCATCTACTGTAGGTAATACACTGACTATCAATAAGTACATCATATAATCTCACAGAAAATTCTTCAAACTATCCCTTTAAGATGAGGAGAAACATATATGGTTCAAGCTGCATTAACAGTAACTACCATACTGCACAGCCTTCTTTTCAACCACCTTGAACATTTTGGTGGACTCATCATAACAGTCATGTGTGGATAAGCTCAAATAATCTGCTGTGTGGATCAAACCCACAAAACTTTAAAGTCTGAACATTTCCAAGGTCCAAATGTGTCAAGTTGAATTACAGGGGAATGTGAATAAGTCGAATAATCAGTGGTTAATCATGGATTAGCCACTCAAAAAATAAGGCTGCTTTCATGAGGAAGGACGAATGCTATCACAATAACATGTAAATCTGAAATGATGGGAAAAAAAGCATAATTAGCAAGTGCAATCAACTCGTCCGAAGGCTACAATTATTCATTATGTGTGTTGAAAAGAAAGGAAGCAAAGACACAGCTTTCTTGTTTTCCTGTGGCTACTGGACGACACCTGGTGTGGTTCTGGTTGTGGTAATTAGAGCACAGATTTATATGATTTCAAAATTTGCTCATTGCTTGTATTCTTTTAAAAAGGATACCATACATCCCATCCTCAAACTCCAGAGCGGCCCGGCGAATGATCCTTTCCCGAACAATATCCGAGTCCTTCTTTGGTTTGGGCTTTGCTTCTTGGTTTTTCCTTACTGTGCGTTTCTGGAACCATACAGAGATATATATGAGGAACAGGTGCAGAGCATCTTGAAAGGCTATTTCTGGCTAAGTACACGGACACAGGTGGATAAGAGCTAGTACATGTGTTCTGCTATAATGGATTAGTCAGAGAGGGTTTAAATCTATACTCTGTTGTTATAGGATTAATAATTTATCTTTTTTTTTTTTATTTAACCAACTGTTGAATGGAACATGATTCGTGTGACTCCTATTTGATAACATTTGTGTGTCCTAAGAGAAAAAAGGAAAGAAGGAATTGAATGAAGGTAAAGTTTTGAAAATTGCTTAAATATCATCTTACAAAAAGGCCATTTTAGTACAGGCATTTGTGAGAAACACACAGTGAACTTTGCACTAATTACCAGAAAAAATCTAACAAATGTTTATTACTCATAAAGGTACAACATATAATGAGTTCTAAGAGATCCAAATGGTGGTTCAAAGGTGTTTCTTAACATGCCCTGGTAGCACCTTTTGCTTCTTAACATAAATATAAATCAAATCAATATAATTATATTAGTATGCTTGTACACAAGGGTCGTGGATGACCAGGGGAGAAATATAGACTGAAATAAAGTTGAATGACTATGATTTACGTAAGGGAAATAAGGCTGCATCTGATGATTATTTTCATACTTCATTACTTTCTTAATTAATCAATTAGGTGTTTGGTCTATAAAATGTCAGAAATGCTCAGTAATGTTAAGTGTTTCCCAAAGCCCAAAATGACGCACTCAAATGCCGTGTTTTGTCCACAACATATTCACTTAATTGTCATAAAGGAGGAAAGAAACCAGAAAATATTCACATTTAAGAAGCTGAAATCAGAGTTTTTACTTTTTTGTTACAAAAATAGTCAAACTGATTAATCAAATATCAAAATAGATGGCTATTAATTTAATAATTGATTTATTAACTGATCAATCAATCATTAACGCTCTATAAAGAAACAAGAGTTTGCTGATGCCATCATGTAGATTCTTTTTTTTTTTTTTCAAAAAATCAACTTGAAACCTTTTTTATCAGTTGCCTTCCCAATTATTATGAATAACTATATTTTTCTTTTTTTTTTGGAAGATGGCATGCCAGAAACATTGTGTCACTGTGTTAAGAATTTGCTTTTCCACATGCACTGTACTTGCATCCAACTCCATGTGTCATGTAAAACACAGTTTCTAGTTGACTGTGGACTGTATGAACCCAAGAAGAAGAAGGCATGCATAAATCATTTTTTAATATGGGTGGCAACAGGAAATAGTGACATCGCCAATTTCTGTATATTTCAATTCCCCAACTTGGATTTCTTAAGATATCTGATATATAAATTACATACGATGATGTTCATAAAAGAGCTTCTGTTGCAATTTGTGTTGGGTCATGCTGGGGTCATGTCTGTACTATAAAGCTCTGGAGGGCTTTGTTCTGTACCTCAATCCTTTTCTCGTAGCTGCCTCCCTTGACAACCCTGTGAACGTAGATGCTGGGGATGTGGATGTCCTCTTCAGCAAAGGTCCCAACATCCACCACCTCCTCCACCTACACAGAGACACAGAGTGATGAGCTTCACCTTCACCAGTAAAATGTCTCACGACCCTTGAGATTAAAGCTCAGATAAGGAAACAGCGTGCTGATGGAACCGCACTACCAGGAAATAACCTCTGCCTACCCAGCTATGAAATTTAACAGATTAGCTGATAAAGAGCAGCGGATTTTTCTTGCCATTCTGGAGGCTTATGTTCATGATTTTTAGGTTATTGTGTATTTTTAAAGGAATAAAGCAGATTTTTTTTTTTTTTTTCATTTTTTGGTATTACATCCTAAACTGAGTTACAAGCAAGCAGCACACGCAGAATATTCCCCAAATATGATCTCCCAAAAATCCTGCTATAGTCTTTCACGGGATAGGGAGTGAAAATATTTGTAGAAGATTTTTTAGCAACTCCAGTGACTCCAGTGAAAGCTGTGTGTCACCGAAGCCAGCTTGACTGACTGAAAACAGAAGAGGTTCATCTGACACACCTAGCCCAGGGAACATAGCTTGATCTGGGGATCAAAGTAGGGGTGTGTGAAGGAGACTGTTTTGGTGCTGGAGGAGGACTTTTGGTCAAACTAAACACAAAGGTCAAAATAAACTTTTTACTCCTCTGTGTGGAAAATGATGTTTAGCTACCAATTTTTATTTTTAGGTTTATTCCACAAGCTCTGCTCAGGACTCTTACAAGCTTTACATTTCAGCTCAGTTTACTCCCAGGATCCCAGAGGAGCTGCTATAACACTGGTCACTGACATTGTCTAAATGTTCCTCACTACACTTCACTTACTCTCACATTTGAAGGAGAAATCAGTTATATATTTACTGTAATTTATTATAAAAGGACGATGATATGCTATCAGAGATTAATCACACATGCAAGTTGAAATACTTGCTTCTCTGACAACAACGCTACAGCTGGCATATCTTCCATTAAATTTCTATTCTGGCCCACAAGTCACTTTTTAATTGACAATTTACAATGTTGCACCTTGTGTTCCTGCAGAGTTTCTGGAGAGGTGAGGATTAGGGTGGGTTTAACCATAGACTGTATATTAAATAGGGATTTGTCAGTGGCTCCAACTCACTATTTGGACTGCAGTACTCATTTCTGGATGTACAATTGCTACAGATTGCTCCTTTAATATGACAGCATAATAAGAAGGCTATGTGTCCCAGACAAAAAACACATTCCTGACTCTGAGACAGAAGTGTGCCACCTTTATGTAGCCAGCATCCAGCAGCAGAGAAAGAGTGTACATAAAGGATTATTTCTGTCTGACTAACATGACACATATGGAAATGGCTATTGATTTGAGCAGCGTTGGGTCAACATGGCTGGGATAGAAATCCCAGCGCGAATGCACTTGCTCCTTCCCCCGTAGGTAACATTAAGAACTGCTACAAGCTGAGCTTACAGCCTCCACTTATACAGGTGTTCAAGGGGAGCTGAGCAGCATGTGTGGGCTCCACTATATCTTGCTGCCCGTTTTAGCCTGCTCCAGCTCCTAAAATTCATAAGTCGTGTTCATATTTACAGTGGGCTGCGTTATTTAACACATGAGATTTTAAGTCAACATAAGAATAAAACTATGCTGGCAAAGCATCGGCAGTTCTTCAAAGATTATTTTCCTTTATCAAACAGAAGAGACTCCAAGAGGGAGGAGGAGCAATTTCTTTCTTTCTCAAGATTCTTCAGAGGAGGAAAAGCACTTGAAATGACACAATATTAAAAAGGAGGAAAGAAAGAAGAAAGCGCATCTAAGCACCAGAGTTATCATCACATCTCCGGGGACCAAAAGGGGACTTAACCATGACAACATAATTCTCGCCCTCCCTTTTCTACGTTTCTCCTGTGTAGCTCAGAGTGTAACCTATTTATTCCATTTACATGAGGGGCAAGCAGCCATTCAGAGCAAATTGAATTGAATCTCTCCTTATCTCCACTTCCTCCCTCAGCACTCAGCGCTGACTGAGAGGAGTCAATGGCTAAGAGTGGATCCCATCTTAGCGTTGTCATGGATACGCAGGCTTTGGTCTGTGGTGAGCGCGGGCCACTCAGGACCCGTAAAGTGATTTTAGACTCTTTTTCTGGTTTCTCTCTCAGTCGGGTTATGGTAAGTCTCTGATGCTCCGCAGTGAAAACGAGGCCATGCGAGATGAGATTGGTAAGCGCGAGAGAATTGATACAGCAGTCCCACACATCCACCCACAGCTTTCTCTGGGGGCTCGATCTGTCTTTTGTGAGAATGATGATTTCCATAGACGTCCTCATCAAGCAAGATTGAGCACATCACATTATGAAACAGTTACAGTAATAAAACAGGGAAGACTGGGGGGCACTGGAATCACGACAAATATTTGGTTGCATGAATTTCAACACTTCAGATTAATGAATTTAAAGGAGCAACATGTAACAACTGCGCTTCCAAAAATGAGTACAGTAGTCCAAATATCAAGTTGGAGCCATAGTCGGTATATTAAAGAGGTTGAAATCCTATTTAATACACAGTTAATGGCTGAAGTGTTTCCCCCCCAACCTCTCCTGCCCAGACTTGAGGTAGCTTAGAGCAAGCTGCAGGAACGCTGCAGGAGTGCAAGATGAGCACAACATTGTAAATTTAACAATAACAAGTTACAATGACTCCTACGCTGTAAGTTGATCAGCTGTTTATAACTGTCAGTTGCCTGTTAATGTAAAGCTAAGCCTGTTATCCTGAAAACAGAAGCCCACCACTCCAAAAAATACACTCAGGAGTTTGAGTTCAGTCACTGACTGTCTAATAAATGATTTCTTACGACTCATAAAGAGACACTTACTCATTAGGCAAACATTTGGCCTGAATTTGAATTCTAACTAACGTGAAATGGGCAAATAAAAAACAGTCATTCCTGCTCATGATGGACATTTCAAAGTAGGACACTACAGATGAAATATCAGAAACAATAAAATATGATTTTACAACAGTAACTATGTTGCAGATTTCTCCTTTAGCAGTATCAATCCGGAATATTAGTCTCTTCGATCAAAAGATGTCAAATAGTGTACACCTCGTAAACCAACAACAACAAAAAAAAAGAGATCACACCTCGCCACATCCGTTTGTTGGTCTCAAACACATGCAAACAATGTATTCAGCTCAATTTTCAATTAGCCCTCCAAAGATAAGTCACACCACAATAACAAGCTCATGCAATTTAAATGTTGCGCGTACATAAAAAAGCCTCTGTTCCTTTCATCTAGGTGATGTGTCCCGGCTGCTCAGACAGGAGGTTCAACGGATGAGGACAGATGAAGCATTAAAATAAAATAATAATAAAAAAACACACACACAAGAATAACACATAGACACACAGGCAAATGAGCAGGTGTGTGGGGCGAGCAAACAGGCACACGCGCAGACATACACATTGATATTCCCGTATCTGTAGAACGATTTTCACATCAATGAGAGCTGAGCAAGGCATGAAGTGAGCTGGCAGAAGGATAGAGGGAATCAAAGTGCCCTCCGGGGACACAACAAGCGTTTTCTCGAGAGTTTGTGCTTTTTTAGGCGGTGAGCTTTGTCAAATCTGGTTAATCTCAAGCTGATTCAACCACAATGCTACCAGATTCCTAGAATAAACCAACAGTAGTGCAGCATCCAGTGAATCCTCTACGGTTATTAAACAATGCTGGAAATATGCCATGCTTATCACCACATTTTTTTTCAACCAAAATAAACACAAACGGTGCTACATTTACAGTTTACACATTTTTAAGTACATGGAACAAAACATAATTATGATCACGAACGAAGAACACCAGTATGCTTTCAAACAGGAATTCATGCACAGAAAACCTTTCAGCGCCAAATGGACTCAATGCTCTCTGACTAAAGGTATTAATTTGAGCAGACTGCACTCATACTGACCATCTGGCCTACATTCCAATCACCAAACAAATTAACAAACAGGATCATGTGTTTGTGTCTTCAGACTGTACGCATATTATAATTCTGTCAGTTCAAACAAACTGCAAGCTAACGGCTCCTCGATAGAAGAAAATATGTTCATTACACTCTTGATTATAAAGGCAAAGGATGAAGAACATTGTTAATTTTGCACTTTGAAGAGCCTTCCAGTGACCTCAGTGATGCGTACAACTTTGAAATTTGTCCAAAGGGTAGTGCCATTTGGTTTTTGGAGTCACCAAAAACATTAGAATGTTTCCTTTGATGATCATTAATGGATACCCAAGATAAATTTAATGCCAATTAGGTCATTCATCATCAGTATCTTGTGCAAAAATGCTATCAAAATTCAGGGCACAGGTTCACAAAAAAAAAAAAAAAAAAAATTACTGAGCTAATTTTTGCATCCTGCAGAATGGCCCCTTTCCTTTTTTGGACACCACGGGACATTTACTTTACTTTACTTTACACATACTTTTTCCCACTGTACAAAAATGAAATCAAAATATCTCAGATATGAGTGTTGCCATCTTGTCGTGGTGGCATCATTTGGAACCAGAGTGTGAGCTGCAGTGATCTGGTTGGAGCACATACAGCTAGTCAGCTCAATCACAAGCAGGGCTAAGCTGTCATTCATGACATGAAAACTGTGTTTAATAGCATCAAGAAAAATTAACATGACAAAAAACACACTAGAGAAACATTTATTTGCCATGTACTTTGATGTATTAGTTTGGCCTGTGTCCTATCTACTAAATGGAGGGGGTGGGATTTATGACCTATACTACAGCTCGCCACCAGGGGGCAAACGAGATAATTTGGCTATCTGGGGCATGGTCATTTTGTCTATCTTTATATATGTCAATGTTGGACACTGCGCAAGCTTGTCCAATTTGTATACAAGTAAAAATGTGGCCTGATGGCTGTGGTAAAGTCTGGGTCTGGCCTTCACCAAAATCATCTTCTAGGGAGTATCAATGTCTACACTAAATTTTATGTCAATCTGGCAAGTACTAGTTGGGGTGCAAAACCAACAGGATTTGCTTAGTGTAAAAAAAAAAAAAGTTGCTAGTGAATGTTAGGTATCTTGCTAGATATCTTATTTTATTTTGTATATCTTTAGGCTTGTGTTGCTTTTATTATGATAAGACAGCTGAGGACTGATAGCCTCTGTTAATAGGCTGGCATCTCCACCTTAGGCTCCTCCACTAATGGGCCAAAAACTCAACTTAAAAATGGGGTAGGCAATATATTTTTGGGCAAAAGTGAGTGAAAACTAGACTTGTACTCGTCCTCTTGGCTCTGTTTTCAAGCTTTAACCACATCTAGCCCTTGACAGAAGACTTCGGCCAATCACAGGTAATTAATATTGTTGATTGTTGAGTCTCATTCCCAAAACTTTAGTATTTAGAGACCATCTTCGATCCACCAGTCCAAAGCGCCGGTAAGTAACCTGGTCAGTAACCTGAGAATGAGACTCAGTCAATTCAATTCTCAATTCTCAATCAATTCTCCAGAATTGCTTATTCTATCTTTAACTGACAAATACAACCTCTATATAATTTCCGAGTATGGCAATGTCAATTTCACACTTTTCACACTTCAGTCACTTCAGTATCAGATTAATGCAGGGGTCAGTAATCTGCAGCTCTTTTGCCCCTCTCCAGTGGCATAATAATAACTACAATGTGAGTAATAGCTTACATCTATGGTTCAGCACCTCTTCCTCCCTACGCTATCTATGGATGCCAAATCTCCCCAAAAAAAGGAAAAGTTTCCAAGGAAAATAGAGAATTTAATGGTCGTAGCTCCAGACAGATTTCTGGGGGATTGGGCCAAAAATGACTCTTTTAAAAGTAAAAGTTGCAGAGCCCCACATTAATGTAACACATTGACTGAGATATTACCAACTGTAAAAGCTTCCATAGCTAAGACTTTAATTGCAATGCTACCTGAGCTAATAATCCACCAGGTCTGTGTTTTGTTTTGTGTGTTTTGTTGTGTGTGTGTGTGTGTGTGTGTTTGTGTGCGTACTGAGACACGACAGTCAGGAGAAAGAGATGGTGTGGCTACAGGCGACAGAGCATGAGGATGACAGCGACACCACACTCTCATTACCCTGTGTATTTTTAGCCTCTCCATCTTCCTCCCAGTGTGTGTGCGCGTTTGTGTATGTGGGCACTTGGCCATGCTCTGCCGCCACTTTCGGGGCTCAGCTCCGGCTCTATCCTCTAACCCAGAATTCTGACAACACGAGCAATCTGTTTCCTCTCAGTGGAAGCTTGCCTCGCCTGTGACAGCCTTTATGGTCTCCAGAAAATGAGAGACAGCCAGCCAATGCAAACCCTGACAACATTAAAGGAACTAAAAATACATTTTTTCAAATGACACATACTGCACGTGGACAACTCCAGTCCCGGCTCAATGTTTACATTTCAAAGAACACATGAGCCTCTGTGCAATGTGCTTCAGATGCAGATGATAGGCAGTCGTTAGGGAACTTTGAACTTATAGTCAGAGCGAATAACATGCAAATTTGGCATTTCAAACATTCAGTTTGTGCATATGTTCAGCATATCTGTCACCCCCTTCTACTGGCTCCCATCGTCTCTTTTTATTTATATTCTGTGTCTCCCATTTTTCTGCCTCTCTGTTCAATCACTCCTACTGTGACCTACAGTTGATTATTAAAACTTGGCCACACAGTCTGTTACCATCGTTGGTAAATGTCAGCATTGCTAGTTAACTTGAATCTATACCAAACCTGACTTACTCTTAGAAAAGTTGATATCAGTTCCATTTCAGATTATGTCCAAAATGTTCAGTGTGTCCTCTCATGTTCAGGAAGAAGTATTTCCAATTTGAGCAAATGCTTTAGCAACATTTTTGGCCATGCAGAGGGGTAAATACTGCCAGCAACATCGCTAAAAAGGTAATCAGTAAGATAAACTAATTATAAAATATTAATTGTTTTTTTATATTCAGCTCTGCGTGAGTGCATCTTCAAATGTTTTAATTAATGGGAAAGGCCTGACCTGACCAGCTGCAAGCTCACAGACTACATTCAGTCAACTTCTTTAATCAAAGGCCAAAATTTTGAGTTTTATGTTTATTATGAGCTCTAATTGATGCACCAGCAACAGAAATGGATGGACAAACAGACAACCTAAATTTAGTTCCAGAGAATTGACATATGAATGTAGACTATTATCTTGTCTTGTAACTCTGCTACTGTTAATGTTGACACATAAAAGCACCAATAAGAGCTGAAAGCTGACATTGTTTGAGAACCGTAACCCTAGATTTGTACTACAGGGATAGTTCGGATTATTTGAAGCAGGGTTATATGAGGTAATTACCCATGATTAGTGCAATAACAACACTAAATGGCAATTGGCAAGCCCCCAGTTTGTGTAGGAAGGTAAGCAATGAGCTGCTGTGGACAAGGTCAGCAGCAAAACATATTCTAGCGCCCCCAAAAAAGTCCCACCTAAAAGTATCTATCAGTTTAAGTATACTCAATATTTAATATTTTAGTATTTTTACCACTTTACCTTGTTGTCTATCAGCCTTTTTCTGACAGGAAACCAGTGTTATATTGTTAAATAAGTGAAATATTGCTCTTGCCAAACCAACCAGACTCCACTGGCAAAATCCATCATTTCACAGAGCATGGTTGTTGCTGGACCCTCACGGATAAGCGGTTACAGAAGATGAATGAATGAATGAATGAATGGTTGTTGCTGGTCTACCACTGCCTTGATGTGTAAGTTTCTTCTGTGTTATTGTGTGACTTTGGTGTTTTAAAAGGTTTAAAATGACTGTTCTCACCAAATGCATCCAGTTGAGTGAGAGAGAGCAGTATTTAGCTCATATAATGGCGGTTTCCTATCGGAAAAGACTGCCTGATGACAAGGTAATGCAACGAAAATATTCTCAAAATAGCATACACTTAAAATGATATAGATTTTTTTGGGTGGGCCTTTCTGTAAGTGACTAAAATATGTTTTGTTGCTGTCCACAGCAGTATATTGCTTAGTTTCCTACACTGGTACTCCTCTATGCTTCTCCGAACTGGGGCCTTCTTGACTGCCATCTACTGTTCACTGACTGTAAAGAAATACCTCATACAACCACTCTTCAAATAATCCAAACAAGTACAAGAACATAATTTACAGAATAACACTTGATGACAACAAGTTATGACAACAGTCATAAACATTCAGACTCCATGTTTATGACAGGTGTCACGTTGTGGTTATGAAGGTGTCATGTCAGTATTATGCACACCCCTTTAAATAAAGTGTTTGCAAAAATATTAGAAAACCTTAGCTATCAAATCTTATTTCTCAGCTTACTAGATATAAGCTAATTCATGAACTCTCCACTTAGTCACGTGTGCTTCTTTCAAGGCTACAATAAATTAATGTTTTTGTCCTCCATCACTATCAAGGCTGCTAATTCATGAATTGAGGTGTAGTCTCACATCTCAAGAGAGTCTTTGTTAAATGGATGTATTAGTAAAATATTAATGCTATGAGTGTCACTGTGACGCACACAAACCAACATATGCACACTTTTTTGGAGGGAGAAAAGATGTCAAAGGCTTTTATCTGTCCATCTGTCCATTGATATTACAGCAAATTGCTGTGGTTGTAGCCCAGCCAGCCCTGCAATTACCACCCTTTTCTCTGGAGAGGTTTCAGCTCAAAGTCAAAAAGTGACACAATACTGAGTACAATTGTAACTTTGTTGTTGTCACACACTATAGTATGTCAAAATGAGGACTCAGTAGTGTGCGATGCTTTTGTAGAGATAGTACAGTACCTCAAAACAACTACTGTACTGTACAAAAAGGATTTTTTAAATTAATTTGGATCCAAAGCCACATCACCCTCTGGCACATAATGGCCACACATTCTTTTCACAACTTATGCACACAAAAGCTAATTCATACAGCTCTTTAGGCAGGGAGTGATGGGGAAAATGAGTGGATTTATAATTATGTGCTAACAGTAGCTTGAGTAATGGAGTTAGTCAAGGGCACATGTCAAAATCAAGGCATGAAAACTCAACAAGGCAGAGTAAGTGCTGTTAAATACCATGAAAAATGTGGGCTTTGATAAATAATCAAAATTCCATGCAGCAGCGAGCAAACAAGGTTATTATGTACCACAGAAAAAAACTTAACAGGTCATTATCATACTGATCATTCCATGGCCAAACATTGCAGTAAAAATACTAGTTGAAGTTGAAGCTCCTGATTCATGACTGAAACTGGGACCTGTTTGGGTTTTTTTGTAAATATGTAGGTTTTTTGGTCACTATTTTTGTTGCAACAGAAATGTACAGTGGAAGACTGAGGTTGAAATTCCTGAGGATGGAGGTCATTTATTTCCAATTACGCCTCTAGCTTGGTTAAAGGATTAAAAAAAAAACACACACACACACACTCACACATTCATTCAATTCATGCATGCATGACTGCATGCACCAACACCCACACCCCTTCATTGCATTGCCACAGTAACAGAACACACTTGAGTCATTTACTGCGACTGATGGTCCAACAACAGCATAAAACACCGCTTTGATTAAGTCTCTGGTGTATTGTATCCCACAATGCACTGGGGCCTTTCACTGTACCTGCGATAAGGGAATAACTGGACCAGCTGGATAGCGTTGAACATTCAACAATTGAATAGCAGGGTTTGGTTGCTTAGCAACCGTGGCAGGAGCTGGTGATGATCTGGTAATTTTCAAAGTGCTTTTGTGTTATCTCGCTCTCTGGCACCCTTTCTGCCTCACGTAGTTCAAATTCAGCACAAAATAAAGTGGATGTATGTATCAGAATTGGGACGGGGATGACAATGATATGCCAGTGCTGATGGTTATCGGCAAAGTTGAAACTGTTTACATTGGCACATGTATAAGGGCTTTAATGTTAATCCATTTATCTCAAAAATGGAAAACGTGGAGTCTCTTGTGTGAAAGGGAGCCGGCTGGTGAAAATTGCAGGGATATTGACAGACTACTGGGAGATCATTTGAATCTGCTTCTGAGAATTTCCATTAATGTCATACAGAAGTGGAGTCACCAGGTTACATATCTACACGTCTGTGAGCCCCTTGGGGCTTTAATGTATTACACACATATTCACTGAGCCTTAGGTGAAGGAGTTGGCTTAGAATTCAATTTAAAATGGATACTTTAAAGACTGAGTGTTAAGGACATAAAGTAGGCCATGTAAATATTTAAATCTGTGTTTTAAGGGAATAAAGCTACAATACTGTGGCACAAATTTAATGTAAGAAAAGAGCTTACAGATTTGCTAAAAAAAAAACTTTTGCTGGAGACTGTCCTCTCATTCTGCAAGTGAAGAGTTCAAGCACAGGTAATCCAAACAACCATTAGAGAGGAGTGGGTTGGCTAAACAAAATTTTATTCAAGAGGCTAATGGGCACCTGCTTTTGCAATGTGTCAAGGGGAAGCTTGCCAGTATTTATGGAACTCACTTTGACACATTTCAATGTGGTGATATTCCAGTAGTTAATAAAACAATGTCTAGAATCAGGTGAGGACATGTGGGTGGTCCCTAATGCCCTAATTAGATAATCTACAGTGCATAATGTAAAGTGCATGGTACAAACGTATTTAGGGTGCGTCCAACTCCGCTTTGCTATTTAAACAGTGCACAATATGGGCACAAAGTAAAGTGCAAGGTGCAAAGGGCTTGTATTTAGTCTCAATTAATCATAGGCGTGTTTTGGATGTAATATGAATTAAACCAATCAGAATGTCCAAATCACTTTAACAGCCAGGTGTGCCTGCATCTGGAAAATTGCTATTTAAATGGAAGGTCCTGCAAGTTGGAGAAGCAAACTGGGATGCTGCAGATGGGTTGCAGGTGGGTGACATAGTATAAAGTGTCTCCCCATGAAGAGACATGCAGAATAAAGACAACAATAAAGTTACCACCTGGAAAGCTCACGCTGTTTGACATAATTAAAATTGTGTTTAGAAAGTGGAAAGGACAGAAGAAACTCTCTAAAGGAACTTTAAATCTGGTTTTTGATGGTCAATGGCACAATTGCATTCTGCTGCCTAAAGACAGCAATGCGCCAACAATGCACCTGATCACCCCTCACTTTCAGACTAACACATCAATGGACACAAGTGCATTTGCTACTTACACAACATAAGTGCTGGGCGAGAGATAAAGCCCCTTGACTCTAACTAGGGGGATCAAAGTATTTTGAAGAGAGAACTGAAACTAATCTCATCTGGATAAACCTGGTTGTCTTGGCCTAGTTATAACTGCTGTCTAAGTTGCTGCCCTTTGACTGAAACAGAGATGTGCATCATCTTTATTCTACCCAATTTTCCCTCATACTGTCAGTCTCCCTCCACAATGTCCCGACATTTTTCACCCTTTGATAACAAATAATTACTTAGCTCCCGAACAGCTCGAGCCTACCTCATTACATATAGGCTACAGAGTAAGACAACTAGTCCAGCAGACAAGCAGCTTACTGTGCAACATGATTGTCACTCACTGGCCTAAACTGTCAAACTGAGCTACAAGTTAAATGAATAGCTTCAAACACCCCTGACCCCGTCTGTTGGTTTGCTGCCTTAACCAGTGCACCAACACAGCAGGGTCAGTATTGACAGCAAATGACCAGATTTATGACTGAGCATGCACTGAATCCTGAAGATAAATTTGTTTTCAGAGAGACGGTAATTGCTTCAGTATCAGAGATAAAAAGGTCCTTAATGGGTATTGCTATACAGGTCTATGACTTTATTGTCACCATCAAGTAGACTTGTCATAGATAATGTCCACATAGTCCCTGTGCTGTCATGAAAAATGGCACCATAAAAAATAGCTGGATACAGTCTGGCAAATCACTAGACAGGATGATAAGACCGTGCTCAGACAGCTATAATGGGAATGCAAGTACTTAACACACTTAATGAGTGTCATTCCAAATACACACTTGGAATACTATCTAATTTTAAAATAGATATTTACATTATTTATCTTACAATAGGACACTACCTGGATATCTCGTGTTTCACCAAGTTAAATGTAAAATTTTTAATGGTACTGTTTAATTAAGTTTAATGGAAATTTTGCAATAAAACTAAACATCAGAGGTAAAAATATCTGCTCTGACAATATAAATATTTACTCAAAGGGCAAACTGACAATAACAATTTGTCTTAATTTTAAAAAAGAAAAAAAATGTCCTTCATGATATTAATCACTACAATTGTCTTGCAGCCAGAGTCTAAAATAAGACTATACCAGGGCAGACTGCCAGTTTTCATGAAAGTCATTTAGAATCCTACTGTGGTTGTCTGCTTTATAGTTTATACATGGCTTTTAAATAAATAGGTAAATGCTATCCCGCCTCATTTACTCTACATACAATCTGCTTTCATAATGAAGAGAAGAAGAATCTAGTCGCCTTCCTTGTGTAGATTGAACTGATGACTGCCCCACTTTTTACAGCTCGTGTTTCACAAAAGTATTGCTGGACAATTATTTGCCCAGAATTGTTTCCAAAACACTACTTAGCCAATATTGTTTCTTGCATTTGTATTCTGAATGTGCGAGGTACTGGCCAGTGTGAATCACCGGTTCAAGTTGACGAAGGCAATGACATGGATAAGACTTGTTCTGAAATACTGGAGATCAGTAGACAGTAAACCTACAGAAACCAGAGTGTTTGCATGTTAGCTAACAAGTGGTCATCAGGGGAGTTTGTAAGTTTGCAAACACAATTAGAAAAAACCTAAAAGATGGTACAGAGGCATTTGAATTCAACTCTTGTCATTTCAGAAAATATTGTACATGAATTTTACGCTTTAAGTGAATTTTAGACCATGCTTCCACCATTCAATAAATAAATATCTTCTCAAATAGAATTTACAACTATTTAGTAAATTTCAAGCCTTTTAATTAGTAAATGCGAAAGACTTTTTAAGGACTTGTAGCCATCCTTGATTTACCAGGAAGCTGAAGTCGATGAGCATTAATAAGGCAGAAAACTTACTTTTCAGCTTTTGCTATTTAAAAAGCAATTAAAAACAAATATGAATGTAAAGAAGACAGTTTTGAAATGCACTGAATTCCAAACCAACATTTGAAAATCCCCTCTGATATAATTTGTCAGACTACAGCACAATTTACAATGAATGCCCTGTCAGAAGCATTTAGTTGATATGAGGATGACAAGTGTCTGAAAGGTCTATTCGTTATTGGAACATGACAGGAAAAAGGAGTGAGATGCAAAAACTTCAAAGACTAGTCTGGAGCTGACATGGTTGTTTGACACAGTCACAGTATGGCAGGGAACATTAAATTATGTATAAAATTGATTAATTTCCTAAAATAAGATGATTTGTGTCAGGTTCTGGAGTGTGTTTTGGGTGAGGTTAATTGATTGAGATGTGACATTAATTCTTTTTATAAAGAGGCGATTTATAATAACATTTCTTTAGGCTACATATGTATGTCTAATACTCCATTTAAAAAAAGCTGCTTTTACCGTGTCCTTGTTTGAAAAATTAAGTCAAGCAATTATTTCTGTATCCATGAGAGTCTTCAGAGGCTGTTTGTGTTCATAACTTTTTCTCAGACCTTGTTAACTGAAGTGTGTCAGGTGCATGCTGGAAGCCCGTGATATTGTGGGATCTAAATCTTCCTTTCAACTTGTCATGTCATTCCTTGTTCCTCTCTGTCCTATCACTCCTGCCACTCCTCACTGTATATAAGAAGAAATGCCGCAAAAACAATCTTAGAAATGCACCTGGGAATTGGAAAAACACTTACGTTCCTCAGTCTAAATGCAGCCTGAGTGTCTCATCCTCCCCGCACACCAAAAAAAAACCTGAGCAGATGATTCTGGCTGCAGAAAGGTTGACTCAGACAGTCCAATATTAAATCCAACCAATTATGCTTGCATCGCATGAAGTGGCTCTCTAAACAGAGCTGCATTATCATTCATGTCACTACTGTCTACATCACAGCTCCAGCAGACGTCACACAGACACATTTCTGGGTGGCATCACTGCTGCGAGAGTCTCATTATCCCTGTAGAAGAAAATTGGGCAATATCTATTATACCCTGGCACTGATGCTCTATAATTGATTTAGAATTTAACTCATATTCAACATCATGGTTGCTGTCACTACGTATGCACTTGATTGGGCATGATGTAATCGTAGTTGAATTTACTGGTTCTTCTGGTGGTGAAATGTGCAGTGACTGGTTGCAATAACCCATAAATTTCAAACTTAAGCTTGACCCTTATGCAAAATATTTACCTAAGCTAAAGGTTCACTTAAAAGCATTGAATAAAGCCTCTTCAGTCATCTCCTTCCTAAATATTTATCAAGGCTGTGTCTGAAATCACTCACTAGTCACTATATAGTGACTTTGCCATTTTGCATTGCTGTCCGAATGTATAGTGAGACTGGTGGACTTAAAGTATCTCATAATGCGTTGTGAAAAGTAGTGTACAACCAGTGGTCGCTAACCAAGCACCATATATCATAATGCAGTGTTTCCCAAACTTTATTTCTAGGGACTCACTTTTTAAAAATGACAAACCATTGTAACCCCATTCACAAAAGGTCTCATCAATAAATCTTATGAAGAGTTTGTGCATAAATAAACGTTCCTAACCATTTTTAATGTAATTTTAAAACATCTTACATTATATTGATGTGTTATTGTAAACATATACATGTTAAATATGAGATGAGAAAATGAGAAATAAATGCATTTAGGTTGAGTTAATAGGTCTTCTTCTTGTTTTTGTTTAATACATTGATATGGCCAACACAAATATATGAAACATATTATGTTAACATTTAGCTAGCTAGCTACAAAGTCGCTAGTGCTAAGTTCTCCCTGTCCCGTAAAATGCATCTTGACATGTCCTCCTCCTCTTCACAATAAATTCAGCCATTGTCTAATATTCCGCAGATTATTTCAATTTTAAGGACTGTATGGGTCCCTTTTTGGAGGAAAAATGGTCAACTAGAACCTTTTTGCAACTCATAAGGGAATACTGACTGAGGGTAAACATTTAGAGATTCAAGAGTTTGCCCTTACATCCTAGGGATATCTTTTTGGTGATTTTAAGCAACTCATTTTTTTCTAAGGCATCCTTAGATGAGCATTTAATGGAAACCTTAGCCTAAGTTGTCTAACGCAACAGGGCACAAACCTCTACTGTTGTCTTAAAACCCATTAATGTTGGTGCCATTTACCACTATAAACCAAATTTCAGTAATCAATCGACCATAACGGTCCACAACAGCCTTTTAGTGAGAGAATTTACTCTCCCCATTTGGTCCCAGACATTTCTAATCAACAGCAGACTAAATCTCAGGTCCAGCCACCATGGAATAATTGAAAATGTGCTTTGTGGAACCCCGCTAGATTTATGAGAGACCCTTCGCTACCGATTTATTTTCAGAAAGCGCCTGTGTTTTATGGTTTTTCACACACACAGTTTTTCTCCCTGCTGCTCTCTGAATCAAGCAGTGCCTATATGGGAGGTGTGAAGCTGTTTGTGTGTTGGAGGGGCGGAGAGGGAGATGGAGACACACAAATATACAGTACACACAGACAAACACACACACACACAGGCACACACACAGGAGATCGCACTTCTGGACTGGCAAATGCCAGACAATTGAGTAACCAGACAGATAGAACAGAATGAAACTAGGTTTGACACAGGCAGCCCAGAGATAACAGGACATTCACACTTGATTTTTGGCCACACAGATGGAGGTTATGATCTTAAAACTTCTAATCTATTAATAATATCTGAGGTCTTAGAGTTATATTCAGAGGAATATCAGCTATTCACAATTCAATGTGATCTTTTCAGGCCACCGTGACCATAAAACACTCTGACACCTGCAAGTCTCACGTTTCTGCTTCAACCCTGAGTATATATCTGCTTTCCACCTTGTCCTGTGGGGGTGGTTAGATACTGTGGCATCTATTTGCTTTAATGGCAACAGTATGTGTAAGACACTACTTGCTTTTTTGTGGTTGGGTTCAAATGTCAAATGGTGCATTTCTTCAACCTATTTTCTTGTTAGTCTACAGTAAAACATAATTTAAATGTTTTTTGTTGTTTTTTTTCCCACAGGTTATTTGTAGATGTAAGTGGTGGTGATTTTAGTTGGCTGAAGCACAAATTCTAACTTGGCCTCATTCTAGATTACTTCCAAAAGGTACTAGTGTTTACAAATGGCTTTAATTTAAGATGTTTATACCATTATATGTAGAATGTATGGAGTACATGTGTTTAAAAGGTACGTTTTTATTGTGTTAAGTAGGTTTTCACCTTATTTACATTTTGCCTTGAATGTCCACTTCAGCTGTGGGGGAAAGTAACTAAAACTATCAAAGGAAAGCTGAGATGGTGAATAGATGTGTGTCAGTAGACACATTCCAAGCACAAATCAGGTTTACAAGCAAATAATTGTGTTGTTGGAAATGCATACCTCAACAATGGTGGTTTTGGCAGCCTTGCACATCGGCTGGTTGAAGTTTCTAGCTGTTTTCCTGACAGAAAAGAGGAAGGAAGAGTTGATATTAAAACATCAGGTGGTAAAGAAATATTTCTTCACAGAGATAAGCAAGTAAATGCAGAGACTCTCACTGTAATATCCAATATCTAATCTCCAGCATAAACTGTTAGATTACTGGAAGATACTGCCCTCTTGTGGAGAATGATTGTACTACAACTTGATTTTCTTCACCAGGTTGGTGCAAATTAATTTGATGATGCTACATGGGGGGCCTATACTTAATTTAGACTGTGTCATATCTAATGAGGATATCCATGACAGGTGTAATTAGCATGGTGTGTACATGTATCAGCAAGTTCAGTGTAAGACTTTTTAAAGCCACAGTTTAATTAAATTTAAGGCCAATGTTGCAATAAAACTAAACATCAAATGTGAAAATATAATCATAATCTTCTGACTAAACACATATATTGTCAGTTGAAAAATATAATTTGGCAAAATGACAATAACTGGTTGAGTTAAAGAATATTTCCCAAATATGTTTATTAGCAAAAACCTAAAAGATTGCAACATGCTAACAGAGGCAGTCAAATTCAACCCTTGCATTTGGGAGTGATTTTTTGACCATTTTAGACCACCATTACAGCATTGATAAATAAATACTGCATTTAAGACCTTCCCCAACAGAATTTGAGACCATTTAAAATGTTTTCAGTCCTTTTATTGGTAAATGTGAATTGAAATCATTTTAAGACTTTTTAAGGATCTGAAGCCACCCTCAATTTCTGATTTGTTATTTTGATTCTTCAGATTTTGTGCAGCTTTCTGAATAATTCAAGATATAGAAAAGCATGCAGATACTATCACAAAAACACAAACTTAAAACAAACAATAAATCTGTGTTGCTAATCCACATGAACTGATTAAAATCATTGCCTGCAGCACAGCCCTCAAAGATCTTATCAAAAGTTAGGTCAAGGTCAAACTCAGTGAATGCCCGTTGTCAACAACATCTGAAAATGCAAACTGCTTTTTCACTCTCACCACATGACACCAGCAGCCAGTGCTGATTGTTGTGCAAACACAACCAAGGTGATTAAGACTAGTCTAATATGCTCTGAGGCAGGGAGAAGCTGAATCCTTTACAACGCATAACACAACAGTTCTGTGTTATTGATTTAATTCAACATACCCAAAACATTTTGCTTCTATTCCATTTCATCAGTTACCTGAAAACAATGTTTCCAGCCTTGTCAGCTTTCCATGCCTTGACCAGTGCAAAGTCTCCAGTGATGGCTTTTTCCATGATGTAGTGCCGGCCGTTGAACTCTTTTACCTGTGCACAATGACAACACATTTGAAGGACTGAGTGGCACTGGATCCAGCGGATGATGAACATAGTGACCCATTTTCAGACTTGGCCCAAATACTGAAGTCTAAACCTAGATTAATCAATAGTATGACAAACATTCATCAAAACATTACGCCATCTTATGTTGCATTTGTGTACAGCATTTTTTTTTGTCACCACGAAGATCTTCAGATATTTCCTTCATTATTTGAATGCCGCATCTTGTGGGTATGGCTGCTCCTTAACAGTCGACTAAACCACTCACTAGTTGGTGAGAAGAGTCTTAATCGACCACGTTTTAATTTAGTCACTTGCCACAGAAGTAAAACTAAAACTCCATTCAGAGCTGCACCTTGAATCTCCTCTCTGATAGAAGCATTTAGTTGATATGATGATGACAAGTGTCTGAAAGGTCTATTCATTATTAGAACATGACAGGAAAAAAAGTGAAATGCAAAATCTTCAAAGACCAGGCTGGATCTGACATGGCTGTTTGACACAGTCACAGCAAGGCTGGGAACATTAAATTACATATGCAATGGATTAATTTCCCAAAATAAGATGATCTGTGTCAGGTTTTGCAGTGTGTTTATGGTGAGGTTAATCGATTGAGATGTGACGATTTATAATAACATTTCTTTGGGCTACACACGTATGTCTAATACTCCATTTAAAAATGGCTGTTTACACCTGTCTATACCCGTCCTTTGCCCACAAGATCCCATATTTAGATAATGATTACACAAAGCACAAACGCATCAAGGTAATTTAATGTTACAACAGCTCCAACCACTGCAGGGATGATGAAGACACAACAGGTTCAAGCGGGGACAGGATGCGTGAAGTGCTTCAGGAGTTTTTAAACTTAGCAAGTAAACTTGTGAGTATACAGCATTAATCACGTATTTACAGTTAAGAATGTAAATACATGCAGGCCTGCAAGCCCAACATGCAGGCCCTCCCACAAAACAAAAATGAAACCAGTCAAATAAGCTGCAATTTTCTTTCGAAAACAATGCAGGCTTCCCCTAGACCTGAGTTTTGTGCTGTGCTCTCAATGCAATGGAGTAACATTACTAATGTGAACTCATTGGAGAAGTTGGCTTTTGGCGAGAACTACAACACACCACAGCCGAGCTCTAGGGAAGCAAATAATAGTGGATTCAAGATCACTTTTATGTACCGCACCCAAGTTCAGCCACAGCTCTCAAGCCACCAAACAAACTCTCAGCGAAAGTGGCCACAGATCTGAAAAAATATCTGCTTCGTCCCAACGAAAATAAAGTTTTCCTTGATTTCAAGATGGGTTTGATATCACAACCATAACAGGGATGACAGCAGCCTCACCTCCCTCTTCTCACTGGCAATAGAAATGCTGCCATCTTTGTTGTACTTAATAGGAGAGCCTCCCTCTTGGATCAGTGTGCCATAACCGGTGGCTGTGTAGAAGGCTGGAATCCCAGCACCCCCAGCCCTGATCCTCTCTGCAAGAGTACCCTGTGGAAAGGAAGGTGACAGATTAAAGGATGAGTACAACAGATGCTCACTGCTTTTGTTATTGTTCAGTACGTAATATATACAGTCTGTAGTTTGGATGCTGGAATTACTCATGTCAATTCTTCTTGAGTGAATTTGGTTTGTGAATGTGTGTTTTCCTATGAAGGTATCTTTTTTTTTTCATCTGTGTGAAAATTAATGTAAAATACTGTTTCCATGTGTGTTCAGACCAACCTGTGGTGTCAGCTCCACTTCCAACTCCCCCGCCAGATACTGTCGCTCAAACTCTGCATTCTCTCCGACGTATGAAGAGATCATCCTCTTGATCTGCTTAGTCTGGAGCAGCAGACCCAGGCCAAAGTTATCCACTCTAAAGAAAACACACACACACAAACAAAGTATTATGAACACTGAAAAGGGTTCAATTAGACCACTGTACATATTGTTTTTATAGTACTTTTCATGTTATTGTGAATTTTCAATTCTCTATTTAAGCTTCTTAACTTTCTTTTTTTTAAGATTTTTTTTTGGGGCTTTTGCCTTTATTTGGATAGGATAGCTGAAGATATGACAGGAAGCGGGGCAGAGAGAGAGGGGACGACACACAGCAAATGAGCCACAGGCGGGAGTCGAACCTGTGGCCACTGCAGAGGACTGACAGCCTCAGTACATGGGGCACACAACCTACAAACTGAGCTATAGGGGCACCCCTAAGCTTCTTAACTTTCAGTACTTGATTTCATCTTTATTTCTATTTTCCCATAATATGTTTAATCTTATGCACCAATATACCAAGACAAACTGTATGTGAAAACCAACTTGGTAACAAAGCTAATTCTGATGAAGAGATGCTTTATGCTCATGCTTATTTTCATAATTTACTTAGAAACGCATTCATAAATAAACGTTTTAAAGAAAGAGAAGTCACAGAAGAATAACAGTCAGCCTTATTTATGAAGAGATTTTGCAAGTTTAACATGGTAGTTAAACATCTGAGTCACTATTATGTAGGTTCTTCTCTTTACTCATCATCTTCATGAAACTTACAGAGCTTGAGCAGATTTTTCCAAAAAAACAAACAAAAAACAAACTGTACTGTTCAGATATAGAAAGGTGATAGACTCAGGGCTGCAAAAGGTGCCTCTACTACAAAAGTCTTAAAGGGTGCCAATATAATGCACAGAATTATTTTGGTTTTCAAATTTGTAATCGATCTAGAAATTTGTTGCTTTGACATTTAAGTATTTTTCTGTTGTTCTTTGCCAAGAACACTTCCATTCAGTTCTTTCCGCCGCTCACATCCAAACAATTTGTGACACAGGTCACATTACCATATTTGCCCAGAGGGGTTGTTCAAGATTGTAACTGGGTCAAAGTGATTCGGCTCCTTTTTGTGATCTTTAAAACAGGCAAAGCGCAGTAGTGGAGTAGCCACTGAGACAGTAATCTCTATTTATCATTTGGAAAAACTGTAGATTTCTTTTAATGACTACAAGGTGGCATTATAGGGTGATTGTCACCCTATAATGCCACCTCCTGCAGACTGCACTTTACCGAGGCTGTGAAGCTCGTCTTGTTCTCAAGTCTGGTCCACCTTCAGAATGTCACACATTTACAACCTGGACAAACCATCATGATTTTATAGTAATAAAAACTCATTCCTCAACACAGTGTTGTGAATACACCTTTCTAACTTTCTGTGACCTAAGAAAGTTATTGTGTTACTAGGGTTGTTGAAACAGTCAGAAAACGGGTCAGCAGATATGAGAGGACAGACTTTGGCTGGTCAGTCGTTAACCTATAAATGGATTGTATTCATAAAACTTTATAAAACATATAAAACTGTTTTAAAGAGGGTATTGTCTTGTGATAAAAGATCAAGGTAAAAATCAAACTTGTCATCATCTTTTATTCCCCACCCCATTGGATTACAAGCAATACAGTGTAATCAAATTAGGTCAATTTCAGTGACCAACATAATAAAATAAAGACAAAATGTTCACTGTCAAAAATAGTTTGTCTCTGTAGCTGCTCTGTCTCTGCTCCTGCTGATCAGAGCCAAGGGGAAAGCTGATCTTTGCAAATGGTGGGTTCTCCTTCTTTCCTGTGTCCCAAGAAGCTGAGAATCCAGAGCTTTGTCCTTAACTCTAACCTCAGGTCAGCTGACAAGATATCTAGGCCATGTGCACTCAGAATACCAAAAACAGATAACTGTGATCACAAGCACCTCGTCACACACACCACCACAGTTACTACGACGCATCATCGGAAGTCTATGTAAAAGGGAATGGCAAGTTTAAGTTTTAATGCCGGTATTTTGTGTATGAAACTGTTGTGTATGTTCAGGTACATGTGTTTGAGGACTAGAACATGGTCAGCTTCAAAATGACACCAAGCAGGTGGACTCTCCTATCAGCCGGCGTTTCAAAATAACATCAGAATGCAATCTTTCCAAGGTAAATACTAAATGCTCTCTGATCAGATTAGCTTCCAGCACTGACCACAATTTCTTGAACACATTTGCCCTTTATACTGAATCTTTTCCATTTTATGACAATCCTGAGGTATTTTATTAAAGAATAAATGAAGGTTCAGGGAATGCAGTTCTGCCACAGCTCAATAATATCTTCTTGTGTGTAGCTGAATCCCTCCCATCTCATATTACAGAGCATAAAGAGGCCACTGTATCAGTGCTCTACCAAGTAAAATAGCAGTGTCTCCCTCTTCTCACTCAACATTGAGACACAACAGCCAGACGTTTCCCATAATGATAAAAATAAAAAAAAATCAAAAGCAAACATCACCTCCTGAGCACAACGTGACACAAACTATATTTCAAGTTCGTCCACATGAAAGAATCTTTTTAAACCAGGGGCTCCAAAACTTTTTCAGCTTGAGGCCCAAAACAGAAATCCAGTGTTTACCTGGGAATCAAACCACCAAAACACAATGAATTGCCTTAACCTCTATAAACTGAAAAGAATTCAACAAACCATGAATTTAACAGGGTAAATTAGGCTTTGTAACAAAATATTGTTATGACGATGCGTCTGTTCAGAACATTGCGCTGTTAAAACCCCTGCTGTATTTTGCTGCAGTGTTTGAGAGTTCTTGTATCCTGTGTTTAATGTTCATACAGGACTGAGGTCACTGAGCATTGCTTTCTGACTCTCATTCTGCACAGCCTGTTCACTATATAAGAATATACAGTATGTATTTTACTCTGCCAATTTGCGACCCAATAAAAACAGGTCCGTGACCCATTGTTGGTCCCAACGTCATTCCCAGCTTCGACTTCCAAGGTAAATGGAACGCACCATTAGATTTACTAACTTGAAGTGGCATTTTACTTGCAAGCGGGTAATTCTTATTGTTGAGACCCAGAAACACTATTTCAGACCTCTCAACTAAAAACTTGTGTAGACGACACAGCAGCCAGGCTGCAATTCAAAACCAAAATTACACTTCCCTCTCACTGCGACCAAAAATAGGTCAGCAACGTCTATTGTATAAACAGCATATATAATCTCCGTGGATGAGTGGATTACTTTTTCCTTTATTCATACCAGGATTCAATCCTCAGAGTGCAAAAATATCAAACACGCTCCTCATTTGTATACATGCCTGAAAGATCATTAAGGAAAATATTATTTGCAAAAGTTAATTCATCATATTTTGCTGTAACATCCATGTTTCTTTTTTGCAGTATTAGACACCTGCACTAAGATTTAGATCTGCAGTCTGTAATGAATCCCCTCTCCATTATGATGTCTCAATTATTCCTTATTTCTGAGATAATACAAGTACTTTACATTACTTGTTTGACATGTTTCACTCAGGAGGATTAACAGTCCACTCAGACATTTAATAAGAAGTGAGAAGAGGAAGCAGGGTTTCAACTTTAGGACTCTTAGTTCTAAAATTAAATATTACATAACCACTTCTTGCCCCTTCCAGCTCTCTTCCCTCTTCCCCACTGAGCCAGGAAATGTAAACACGAATCAGCTGTTACCAAGAAAATGATGTGTATATGATACAATATATGGGCCTTGTTGCGTTTATAAAACAAGAATAATCGATGACAGTCATGTGTAACACATTCCTGCCAACGTCACTGTAACACTCAAATTTCAACTCCCCTCCCCTTGTTGTAATGAAAGACAGATGCATGTCTGCCTCTGTCTGTAAGCCCCAGTCAAACTAGTCTTCACAAAGAATCAGGAAGGAGAGCATGTGCTCAAGGGTACTATACTGTAGGTCCCACTGAATAAACATGGAGACTACATATACCATAGGCTGTAATATGCATAACAAGTTCCACTTCATTGGGACTTGCTCAAAAATGCCAGAAACTACACAGAGATATTATGGCCACCATTTCAAAGTGGTTACAGTCTTCCCCAACAACTGATGTCTGCAGAGAGAAAATATTTAGAGGAGCAATGATTGTTCAGGTGCATGGCCTGGCTCAAGCAAACATTTTGGATGCATGTCCTAAGAATCAATAGTCAACAAAAATCAAAGTCCACGAGAAAAGTCTCGTAACATCTGTCAAGCACACTAGCACACTACACAGGATAGTGTTTTGGGCTAAAACAACTACTGGCACTTACAAATGTATTAAAACAGTCTGTGCAGAGACTTTGAAGCTATTTTAAACTTCCTACTGCAGAACTCTGGAACTTTTCATTTCACAGTACTGCCAGCACAGATTAATCATTTCCAAATCTGAGGCTGAACTTCCAATAGGTACTAAGTACTGCCATCTTAAAGATGGAGTGGTTAGTCTGCAACTAATCACATTCCCCACATGCAAAAAAGGTCAGAAAAATCAATAAATTAAACATTAACATTAACATTATTTTTGCAGGACCTTTTCAATATTTCAGTAGGTAAGATCAGATTTTGTTCACTGTCTCAAGTTTGTGTCACTATGTCAACACTACAGATGAAACTATTACAGTGTGGCAGCACATTAAGATAGAGTTACAGAAAAAGACTGCAACATGAAAGCTGCCAAGACAAAGACTGCTGCCATGTCTGCAAGAGAGTTATCAACATTGCTAGTGTAAAGTTTCTTGGGCCTTTTAAACACAGCTTTATTTTCTTTGCACAACTTTCTACCAAGAAATTTACTCTTCAGTCTTACATGAGAATACACTTTGCCCTACGCCTACATTATAGAACTAAAAATAATTTGACTTTAACTAGTACTGGACTGGCATTACAAAAGTTCTTTGCGGAATTCAACCTTAAGTGGAGGCCGCCTCCCTCTAAATTTTTGCAATTTGTATTCACTTAAAAATAAAATGATTTTCTCCTTCATAAAATACTGAGTCATGAACCCAGTTTTTAGCAGAATAAATTATTATGTCTCTAGAATTACATACTGCATATCAAGGTGTACAATAAAAAGACATAATAAAATCATAACCTACATAATTAAGGCCACTGAGGTCAATAGCTGATTGCCATGTGCCAAAGGAAAACCCTCTGAAAGTCTTTCTACAGTCCATCCTACTGAGAGCAAAGACAGACATCACAGACGATATTTCCTGACCTCTGAGGGAGTGGCCGTCACTGCAACACAACTTTTCCTTGTGCCTGCAACTCTGATAACATATCACAAGTTACCTTCTGGGAAACTCCCCAGGTAAAAAAAAAATACACTACCTGTTTTAAATACAGAAATAAGATAACCAACATGTCTCCTATATGAATTTAAAGTGAGAGACCTCTTCATGTGTCTAATCAAAAATCCCTGTTCTTTAGCTGTAGGGCTGCACAGGAAAGAGTGACGGGGCCATGAGAGAGTCTCACTCACTGACCCCTGTTTTTAATGATCTCTGCTATCACTTAATAGAGGCAATAAGCAGGACTTTTATATTTACTTGTGGGGGAAAGGTTACGAACACAAATGCACCACAAACTGAGTGACATCATGACCTTTTATGTGCAGTACAAGTGAAAGAAGAACAAGTCCAACTTTATTCATGTCACTTGCATTGTGGACTTTATTAGTACAGGTGTCACCAATATATAACTTAAAAAAACAGGTGAAACACCATTAAATATTTAAAATTTAACAGCAATCAGAGTCAGACTGAACTTCATTTGCAGTTTTAATACACACCTCCTCCTGAAATAGAAAAGACACATGGTGTGATACATGACACTGCAAAAATCTCCACAGTCAAGTGTGACCCAAACACAACTGGAAGGACATAAACAAACTCATCCCTGAGATATTTAATCTTGAAAAACAGGTTGGGATCTCAGAGTGGTGGTGATGCTGTTAAAATAATATCAAAACTAAGCACCACCATGGAATGCACTGCATGGTTTAAGCATACAGGCACCTCCATGTACACACACACTTACCCTGCATTGTTGCTGACTGCAGTGAGACCCTTAACGCCGGTCGTCAGTAAACTATTGATAAGATTCTCTGGGATGCCGCATAATCCAAAACCTGTATAAGACCAAAAAAAGAAAGCGGTGCATTATGTAGTGCATTATAACAAAACTGGCAGCAATCAAGGAATTTCTGCAAAATGTGTGAAAAAGATGAACTATGGTAATTTAAGGTGGAACCTCCAACCAGCTGATTAGGAACATGGCAGATCTGAACAGTAAAAACATGCCTCCAGCCATTACAAACCAATAACATGGTAAACCTTGGATAAAGTGCCAGGTAATTCTAGTCCTGTGTGTATAATGTGTCAGACAACATTTCTAATATTATACTGAATGGGGCAGTTTTGTCTGTTTTTTTCCCTCCTACTCGGCTAAGTGTGACACAACGGAAAGTGTTGAACAATGTCACTCTGAACTTGACTATAAATAAGAGCTGTGGAATTTGTGTGTGCTTGTGCGTGGATGCTAATCACCCACCATGCTAGACACAGTTCAAGCTTATTTTGCTGTAAAGTGGTCACTGCACACAAGTTGTTGATCATCTTTTTCATACTTTTGTCAGTTAACAGACTGACATGCAGTTAAAAATAAAGGTAATTTTCATTCATTCATTCAACCTTTATTTCAGCTCAGAAATACACTGAGATAGAGACCTCATTTACAACGCAGTCAAATAAAAAATAAACAAGAGCTCCTAGAAACAGAGAATCAATCTGCTCACACTCAGTGTTCCTACAAACTTTTCATTTCAAAATTCCATACTTTTTCGTACTTTTCTATGCTGCGTACTGTGCACAGGAACGCTGAGCACTGTCAGTGAGTTGTGTGTATATCATCCTACAATCTTGGAGTACTTTCTGTTAAATATCTATCTTACCTCCCACCAGAATGGTAGATCCATTTGGGATATCTTTGACTGCCTCTGTAGGATCTGAGTAGAACTTTGAACTTCTCTGGCTGGAGGTAGAAAAGTAACAGCCACAGGTCTGTAAAAAGCAGAAAAAGAGGTAAATAAAAACTATTAATTCATTTTTCTACAACAGAAACTAATATTCTAAGTGTTTCTAGATAAAATCATATCAGTATAATGCTTGTTTAAATGGTTGCCTGGGAGCAGCTAAAATGTTGGTACAGTTTAAATGGCCAGTCCAGTTTATTCAGTTGAGGAAGGGAAAGATAAGCAAAACTGCAGAACAAATCCTACAACAAAAGGAGTGGAGATTTCAGGCAGCCCGCAGCCAAGAGTCCCAACCCAACAGAGTTAGCTGAGGAGTCAAATTCAAAATCCTCTGTGTCAACACTGATTGATTAAAATTGTTCCTGTGGCGGTCACACCACTTTTTTAAAACTATTGTGCAAGACATTTTGTTGTTTTTTGCCACCATTAATTCCCCAGACAGGAACCATGAGGGACTTTATACACATATGATCACTAGTGTTACAGTGTCAATTCTATGTGTATTGCAATTGCATTATAAAAATCTGTAACAGTGACTTTTTTTTTTGTATATTTGTGAATTCTGTACTATTAAGAGCAGTGTTGATCAGACTTGGAGGAGGAAATTCCACCCCACTTTGCATTGTGATGTCCCTAGCCTCCTCCTCATTCATAATTTTTCTTTATCTACAAATAAAGTTAACATCTAACTTTCTGTGTAATATGTCTTGATTAAAAAATGAAACATTTGCCTGTCTAATCTGTGGGACACACGAGAAGAAAGGCATCAAGTCATGCTCAATTTAGGAAAAGCCAGTTCTTGTTCTCATCCAGATGGTTTAGACTGGTCTAAGGGTTCGAGTTACTGTATCATTTGCAGCAACAGCTTGAGGTCACAGAGGCCAATTTTCTGACAATGCAGGCAAAATGTTAATTGGGAAGTTCATTTTGTTCCTCCATCCATAACACACAATATCAGCTGTTTGCACGGATCAGGCTTGGACAAAGCATTGATAAATATTGCTTTCTAAGACCACTGCTCAGACTCTGAAACCCTTACACATTTTATCATTCCACACTCTATTATAGGGGAAGAGATGCTCAGTGGGCCATGTTTCCATGGGCAGCTAAATTTGCAGACATCACATTGGTTACTGAATAATACTATTCCTTAACATGGCAACCTTGCACAATGTCCAGACTAGGAGCACTGGCAACATGATGGAAATATCGCCATGTTTTGGTGTGAAGGTATGCTGGTAGGGGTGGATTGTCTAAGATCATTCTCCTACAGCACACATGCACTCATGACTCTAGACGTCTTGCCTATGCTGCAGTCAGACTCGTGTGCGTTAAGTCACTGATGCATGCAATGACAATATGAGCCCAATAATCAAATCAACATTATGCATTGCTGAAAGTTACCACATTTGTACTGCTGCAGCGTGTCTGACTTTAATAATGAGATCCCCTGAGGTTAGCAGCCACAGCTTGAGTCAGTTCATGAACATCGAAAAGTGCACTAAATCAAACAGAAGGAATGAAGACTGGTGAATGACCTCACTAAATTCACTTTATTCCGAAATGTTGCAGGACAAAGGGAATAAATTCTGCACAAATTAGACTTTTAGATAACTGCAACCATCTCATTTCAACGAGTTGTGCATAAAACTAATTACCTTACCTTCTGATACGACCTTGCTCAACGGAGATAAGCGACTTTAATATTAGCCCTGTTGTTGGGACCGAAGGTTTCTGAGAATAAATTCTCCGCTCTGCACAAGCTGCGAAGGGCCGCCAGTTTTGGAGGAGCAACACACGGGTACGTACGAAGAGCAGAGTGAAAACCCGAGCGGTGCGTCAAGATGATGTAGGCTGAGAGGTACAGCTCTAGTCCGAATGTCAGGCTAGAAGGAAACCTAGATTTGCGAAATTCTCGTGAGATTTGTATACGTCGTTCCTTCATTGTGCACCTTGCGCAATATAATTAATTTTACAATCTGATCACACTGTGGTTTAAAAATCCTGATAGGTTTAGAGACCGAACACTTTGTTACGGTTAAAGAAGTATTATGTTTTGAATGAAATGATGCATCTCGCGAGATCTGAAGATTTCGCGGGTCTGGGATTCCCTTCTAGACACGACCCCGGAAAGTCAGCGCTACGATCACATTGGTTGGCGTCTCAATGGGCTGGACTAACACAAGTGGAAATGAGAGGCTCGGCAACCTGATTTAAATGTAACCCTTTCATCACCACCACCCTACCGTAAAATACCTGTAAAGTGCTCCCACTGCTCCTTTCCTGATCTGTAATTAATGAACACACTTTGCCCCTCACAGATATTACATCTGGAACAGCAGAAATATATTGCATGAATATAATTCATTATTCTGGAAGGACTGGTTTAACCATTTTTTTCAGTTTTTTCAGATCATTTGTGGTATGTTATTGTCATACTTAGAAACAAGTCTGATTCATTTTTTCCAAGGGAGTTGCATAATTTCTGGTGTAATGCTTCTTAAGAAACCCTGTATTTTCTGAACTGGCTGTACTTTCACTGTTACATCCTATTATGTTTGGATCCAATCTGTTTCTCCTCTAAAAAGAACAATAATAATCGTGACATGCGAGATGTATTAAAAGAAGATGAATCTCTCTTCAAAATGTAATTTCCTACTGGACTAACCTGTTTACAGATCTGGTCTGGAAGAAAATCTGGTAAAAATAATTCAATGTTTTATCCGCTCTGCGTGTTTCTGCAAAGATAGGCTATAAAAAGGACTGTGGACTGTTCTTTCTCTTAGCTGGTTCCAAAAAATATATATCATTTATTTTCAGAGCCGGGAGGGTACTTTTAAGTTGTGGAACTTCCACAGCAGATTACTGAACACATGACAATGTGTAGGTTGGTATTTCATTAGATTACTCAGTCAGAATCAGAGTCAGAAATTGCCAGGTAGGTTTTCACTTACAAGGAATTTGCTACTGCTAATACTATAAATATAGGCAAGTACTGTCAGAAAAATAGCATAAATAGAAGGGTAAAGAAATCAATAAAACACGAGAAAATGAACGTATGCAAAAAAGAGTTCAGTAGGCTATAGAAGAACAATATTTACAAATATTACTGATATTTAAATAGACAGATAGATGAAGGAGCTGTGCAATTTTGTGTTTGAGTGCAAAAGGTTTGACACTGAGCATGCAAGTTCACAGTAGGATATTGCAATGTGCAAAAAAACAGTCAGGTGTCTGAGAATTTCGTTAATGTAAGGTAGGGAGTGGTGGGTGGGGTGGGGCAGTGTCAGTAACATATTCTAAAATACTTTATATTACCTTTTGAATACTTCAAAATCATCTTACTGAGTCCATTTATCTGGATCACTCTAAGGAAAGAATATAATGTGAGTACTGTATTAATGTATTGTTTTATATATAGATTATATAAAACGATACATTAATACAATTATATACACACACACAAAACATATATATATATATATATATACAAGGGAGTAGGTTTGATTTTGACATTGGTGGGGACACAAAAGTGCTCCAAGGCAGCACTCCTGAAAGTTGATGGGTTTTTTTTTGTATTTGCAATCATAATTTCACATCATGTAGAGCTGATCAAACAAGCAAACAATCATAGTCAGAAAAAAAATTCAGTAATCGACATGTTTATAATGCATATCTGAATATCTAAAGAGAATACAAGAACTGAATGCATTCTGCAATGTTATAGGTTAAAGCAACTAATGAAAGACAAGGAGGCAACTTCTCATCTTTACTCTGTAGTGCAACTGTGTATCATACTGTCAATTAACATACTGTCCATCAACAACATTGGAAATACATAAATACAATACAACAAAATATAAATGAAATGTAAAAAAATATATATATTAATGGTTTGTCACTAATACTCAAATACAAGCAGATTAGTGTCCACTGGTTGTTCCTATTTGAAAGAACCAAACGCATGCCTATGCACTGCCTCCTGTCCTGTCCAACAAACAGGTTGCAAGTAGCTTTTACAAGCAGATGGAGTGACAGCGGGGACGGCCAATCACATGTACATTAGCGAGAAACCGGCAGAGCCAATCGGAGAGCGATATTTAGGTTAGAGGCGGGACTTCTAGCAGAGACCGATTGTTAACCCTTTGTGTGCCATAATCATTGACTAAACACTATGGATAGCGGTTGTATTGATAGTGACTACACATTTAGTGGCTGAATATTGGTAAGGACGTGTCCCTAGCGTCCCTACCCACTTCTACGCCCCTGTGTGTGTGATATATTATATATATATTTATATACATATATATAGGCTATATATGAAAAAGACATTGGATGGCAGCATATGTTGCTCCAAAACTAATGAGGCCTTCACAGATGTGACAGTTTGCCATGCAATGGACGCTAACAACACCATGCCGTCACAGATGCTTTTGAAGTCATGTTGGTAATAATCAGGGTGGTCCTTTTCCTTTAGCCCAGAGGTCACAACGTCCATGATTTCCAAAAACATTCTGAAATGTTGACTCAGCAGACCACACTTTTCCACTTTGCATCAGTCCATTTCAGATGAGCTCGGGCCCAAAAGTCAAAAGCATTTATGGATGCGGTTGATACGCTTTCACTTTACATGGTAGCGTCTTAACTTGCATTTGTAGATGCAGCGACAAACTGTGTTTACTGACAACGGTTTTCCTAAGTGTTCCCAAGCCCATGTAGTATCTTTTATACAACGATGAGGGTTTTTAATGCAAGGCCATAGCATTCAATGTTGGTTTTCAGCCCCTTTTTGCCCCCTACATACAGAAACTTCTCTGAATTTTCTGAATTGTTTTATAATATTATGGATTGTATGTGTGAAATCCCTGAATTGCTTGCAATTTCGTTTTAGAAACGTTCTTAAACTGTTGGACTATTTGCCCACGCATTTTTCCACACAGTCGTGAATGTCACCCCATTCATGCTTGTGAATGTTTGAGCCTTTCAAGGATGCCCCTTTAATACCTAATCATTATTCTGTCACCTGCCACCATTTTTTTTGAGCCTTCCACAACCTTCGTTGACCAACTTTCGTTCCAATAATAATCCATCTTTTTAATTTTTGAAAATGAAGCCAAACAAATACATTAATTCATCCTTATATTCATTCATCATATATTCTAAAAACAAGAAAGCCATCAAAACATAGTATTTATGTCCCCATTTTTAACATTTTTATTGTATGAGCTGATAAATGGGTTTCTGCACACAGAAACATGGAAACTGGAATCTTGGAGGAAGAAATGACGTTCTATGAGCACGTGAGTAATCCCTGGCTCACGTGACCAGCACTTTTAGTCATGGCCGACGAGTACAGGCGACAAGGTTTCGAGTTGGAGAGAAGGATATTTGAGTTAGACATCAAGTGTTCTAGTCTCAGAGCAGAAAAGCAAGGTATCGACAAATCGTTCATGCTTTTCTTTTGTCTTGTGGACGTTTTTGGCTCGTCGTATGCGTAGCTAACATTCTCGTTCAGTTTATTAGCCAACTAGCTATAGCTAGCTAGCTAACGTTATCTAACGTCGCTTTGCAGGAGGCTTGCAACCATAACAACAGCTGCTGTCTGACGAAATGTTGCATGGTGACAAATGATACTTACTCTGCAGTTAACTAACAGGTTGTAGATGATAAGTTAGTCCACCGTAGTAATGTTTACTCACTGACCAAGTATTGTGTTTTGAATGTGTGGGTCTCGAATTATGGCTAATTTTAGTTAGCTAACGTTAGCTAAAACGCATTATTGTTGACAAACGCTTGGATGGCCATGAGACATTATGCTTTTTAATAGACCCGAGTTTTGTTAGTTGTCACAGTATGTTGACATTAGTTTACGTTGAATTGTGTCTTTGTATTACATTTCAACGTGATCAAAATGTTAGTAAACTGCACGTTTCTTGCTATTTTTGTTATTATGTTGTCGCATATGCGCCTTGTCTTTGACGTTGTAACGTTACACTCTGTTCTTCTTTAGCGTCAGTCGCATTGTGTGTGAATGTAAAGTGCCAATCATCAACAAAAGTATTCTGACATGTGTAACGTTGAGGTCGATTTCTTGAGTCTAGACCTGTAATTACTTGGTACTATGTTAACATATCGTTCTTCCATAGATGATGACTATTTACAGAATGCGTCTGCCATACTAGACAAGTTGAAAAGCTATTACAGGCAAGGAGGGGAGAGTAGCAACCTTTCCAAGGTGCTCCAGGATTACACTCAGGTACTTCATTACATCAAACATATTATTTGCTCAATAACTATTTTTCATAGTATTAAAATCTGACTCTTTTTTCAATCAGTCATTTAGTTAACAAACATCATGAATGAAAAATGCCGTCTCAGTTTTCCTGAACTCAAGGTGGTCTTCAAATTGCTTGGTGCATCTGACCACAAGCCCAAAACACAAATAATCCAATCATTTATGTTTATGGAATGTCAATTATGTATAACAAATAAAAGCATCTCAAAATTGAGAAGGCATAACCAGCAGATGCTTAGTAGTTTTCAGTCCTCAAAAATTCGCTGGTTTTTTTTTTTTCCCCCTCCACCAAACGTCAAACCTGTAGAGGGCCCTCAGTTTAGCCTTTGAGTTCAAAATCAACGGGGAGGAGGGGGGCTTTTTGGCAACCATTACGATGGTTTTAGGATATTAGGAGTGGAAATGTATGCCAAAGCTGCAAAACAAAATGACTTTACTTGGTATCAAGCCTTAAGGGATGCCAAGATGGAGGTAAATTAAAACCAATGTGCTGGAGTCAGTGTAACCACTTGGGTTAAGTTGGTCTTGATGATGTGAGGTGGTCTAAACCCTGATTGGAAAGGCTGAGCAAATTTTTTTAGGCTAAATTACCAGTAATCAAGCAACTGGTTGTCACCGAATGATCAAGTTATCCAGAGGTTAGTAAGGCACTTGGATCTCAAGTTTGCACTTGAAAAGGGGTTTGATAAGAGTTTTGGAGAAGAGGCTACAGTTGTGGCTGCCTCTTCTTGGCAGATAAATTGTCACTTTCTTCCCTGATTTGACCTACCTTATTAATGAAGAACTCAGTCATTTTGTAAGAAGAGGGAGGTCATTGTTCTAGGGTTTCTAAGGAATTTTTGTATTTTGAAAAGTATTGCATAGTTGTCTTCCACATTGTATTCACTATTGGTTGTTGGTATATATTTGTTTTTCAACATGTAGGTGATCCTAGACATCACGTTTTATGAAGAGAATAAATTGGTGGACCAGGAGTTTCCTGAGGACTGTTCACCGTTTAAAATCCAGCAGCTGCTGCAAGATCTGACCGAGCCAGAAGTCTTGGCGGGGAGGCTAGCACCAGCACAAGAAGTATGTATATATGTAACTATTTTGTGTGGTATGACCAGGGTCCAAAATTAACTTGCTGGCCCATCTGCCAATGGCAGGTAAACTAAGAAAATTTGCCAGCCGTTAAAACATATGTTTTACTGGCCGTGAAATTGCTTCATGGGTTATCTTATAAAATAATTATATCAAGTTTTTAGTATGAAAAGTCACCTTAAGCATCACTTTAATGAGACAATTATGAATAAATAACATCAGATTTACAACTTTTATTTTGAACTTTTTCAAAAATGCACTGTCAATGGGTTAGTGTGGCAGCAAACACGACAGTACATACTATGGTTTTGAGCTTTGTATTGTCAAGTTTTCTTTTCAGGAATATGTTGCCGCATCTCTAAGATCATATAATGCAAATGTTTCTTTTAGCATTAACAAAGACACTGAAGAAAACGTCAAATAGTACTAGACTGTTTTGATTTGATTTGCTGACTTCAGTATAGGTATGATGGGTTACTGCACTGTGATTCCAAATTATTTACCAGACACCTGGTCGGTGATCCCAATTTATTTTTCTGACAAACCCAAACTTGACCTGCATTTGGCACTTGATGGATGTTAATTTTGGACGCTGTATGTATGCTTTATGTTTGCTTCACATGAAATGAAGATGAGGCTGAACATCATTAAGTGGTGTGCAATTTATAGTTCACTTTCTGAGCAAAGATGTGCAATGGTACAAAAGAGATGGAAATACTATTGGCCCCATTAAAAATGCACCCTACATGTACTTTTTCTGGTTGATGATCAAGTATTCCCACATCTTTTGCGCTTTCACTTTCTCTTTGGTTTGTAGTTTCACGGAACACTTACACTTACTTCGGTGCCATCCTGTGACAGCCTTTTTCATGTCTTTTGGTCCATGCTAGGTGCAGTCTGTGTTGGGTCTAGAGCTGTTAGAATGCCTCTATTGGAGACGTGGAGCTCTGCTGTACATGTACTGTCATACCCTTCATCAACGGAAACAATGGATTAAGAAAAACAAGGACACATTCCTTAAGGTACCAGACTGTGAAAAGATTTAATTAGATTTAGTAAATTATATGTATTGACTGATTTTGCCGAACAAATTTACTTTGGTTTTGTGGTTTTTGCCAGCATATGCTTGTATTAGATCTGATACTCATCTGACTCTGAGATTTTAATCCAGTGTATTCAGGAGGGGGTGCGCTACCTGATGCGGATGCTGCAGGTAAGGAACTCTGTGAAGCTCAATGATGGGGTGGTGCTCCATGACACCGCTACAGCAAGCTTCCTATCTGAAGGTAAATATGTAATTTCAGTTGTTTTCATTGGAAGATAATTCTTCCACAGGACTGTTTGATCATCCTCACTTCCTGCTTATGTTTTCTGCCAGGCATCTTCTCAGACACACACCTGCTGACAATGATGTACATCGGGGAAATGTGTTTCTGGGCAGTCAAGTACGAGGACTGCAGCGCTGACACTATGGATCGCAAAGAAGATCGCCTCCAGTTTCGGGACATTGGCACACAGATCCTCAACAAATATGTGCTTGCCTGCGAGGGCCCTCTGCAGGGACAGGGCTGGAACACAGAGAATGCCAAGGAAATCCTGAGTATTTTACAGTGAACCGAGCCGCTCCTGTGTTGAAGTTGCCCTCAGGCACAGATCTAAGTTCAGTATTCAAACATGTGTCAACCCTGAATAAAAATGGAAGCCATCAGGTTGGGTGTAATGTTATGGAAGGTTTAGGGGAGGCACGGGGGAGAAAGGATATGTGGAGAAAAGAGTCTTTGGATCAGTGTCTACAGGCAACCTCATCCCATGCCAAATGGCCTAGGCCAAAGCAGGTGAATGAGAGGTTACAATGTGTAAGAGAGGTGGTGTAAAACTGGCAGGGGCTGCAGAGAGGAGGCTGTTGAATAATTTTTTGCCCTGTCCTGCTGAAAAAGCAGTTATCATCCTGATTCCAGACTGTTGACTGGAGCACTTATTTTGCTCTGAGAATGTGTTATAATAACATTAATATGAATATAAAAAGGTTATTAATAAAATTGACCTTTTTTTTTAAAGATTGTTACAAGTTTGAAGATAATCCAGCTGGAAATGAGACATTGCACAGTAACATTTTATTTATTGTTTTGTTGCCATTCTGTTCTGCTTTTAATATATTATAATTGCATATACATTATATATGTATGTGTGTATAAACATACACACTAAAGGCAAAGAAAGGTGTTTGAAAACAGTTTGACAATTATGTATTCATGATCATATGTTCACATTTGTTCATACCAGCTTTGTAATGCGCCACTTGTATTCCCATCTATTGCAAGTTCCAGTTTTCTGCCACTTGAATAATCTTGATAGTATAACTATTACTAGAGAATCTGTGTTGTTTGGACAAAAATCATTTTCTTTTTTTATGTCCTTGTTGACAATAAACACGCGCGTTGTTTTAATAAAAACATGTTTATTCATGTTGCACTACAACCAGCGTTATTATAGTTTTGTATTTTTCATTAGTTTTTATTTTGCTTTTAATTTTTGTTTTCAATTCAGTTTAGTATCAGTTTGTTTCCAGGGAGGGTTTACTCGTTTTAGTTTAGTTTTTATTGTTTAATAATGTTTAGTGTTTATTAGTCTTAGTATTAGTTTAGTTTTTTTTTTTTGTAATATTGGGAGTTTGTCAGGAGTAAGATTTAAGAAGTTCAGAATAGGTATTCCAATATGAACTCAACACTCTCTGAAAGCAGTTCACTCACAGTCATAGTCTCCATATACCTATAATATATAACATCAATGCCTCCTAATGCTTGCTTTTTTGATTTTGTTGTTTTGTTTAGTTTTATTTAGTTGTTTTTTAGTTGACTATAATACTGTTCCAACTCAAGCTTGCAGTTTGCGCAGCCAGGTTCGGGCGTACATTATTACAGAACTACAATACCCACAATCCCCCTCTGCCGCCAGCAACAAGGAAGTGTGACAGCGATAGGGAAACGTCAACTTTGTTGTTAGGTCTCCCTTACTGCGTCCATATCTCCTTCACTGCGTGTTTTCTTGGTTATTCCAATAATGTCATCAGTGACACCTGAAGTGATCGCAGGACGGAGCCATCAGCTGAGTGAGTCTGTAGTGATCCGCAGCCTCAGGCGCTTCAGAGACAGATATTTTCCACAAACTGGGAAAGTTGGCAAAGATGACTTGACGCCTGTTGTCGACACAGGAGAACAACCTCAACCGGGATTTTTGGATATCCTACCGGTGAGACACATGCCAATTCATGGCGTTCGTGGGAATGTTTCAGTTTATTTCTGTTCAAAAATATATTGTGCTAAAATCAGTTTTTTTTTAATTGTGTATACACATAAAAATTATGTGTATAATCCATTTAGGAAGGACAGGTCATGTCAGGTTGGAATTAAAAATTTTCTACGGAAGTCGAGCTCTCTTAATGTCAAAAAGTTAGTCAGATGGTGAAAAGAAATATTTTCCAAAGTTGTGTATTGAAGTCTTCACAGACTGCATACATCTTGTACAGATATATGTGACCATTTTGGATATTTGCACACTAATACACGTGGTGCGTAGCTTATACTAAATCCGTGTGTGTGTGTGTGTGTGTGTATCACATATATATGTACATGTTTATATATGTGGATTAAACTACTGCAGACTGTTAATGCAACAGTAAGAACAACTCCATGATATATAATAACAGAAAGTCATTATGCACCCATTCTGCCTGTACTTGTACTTTTTTTTGTTTTGAGATTTTAATTACATTTAGCTGATAATTCTTTAATTAAAGCAGTTCAACTTCATTTTACTCCATATTTTCCCTGGTCATCCATGTACCCTGGCAGTGGCTCTTATCCCATCATGGGGCCCGTCCCAGAGTTTGAGAACCACTTAATTAGCGTAACATTTAAATATCAGGTTTTCACTATTAGAGTATTTTCACACTGTGGTATTTACCTGTTTAACAGAGAATATACATAGACAAACTGAACCTAGGTTATGAAATTAAGAGATTGAAACAGTAAGATGAAAAGAGGATTTACTGAGTACCTCAACGTATAACAAGTAAGCTAATTAAAAGCAGAGTACAGCAAGACACAATAAAGCACAAAGTTGAAGACATTACATTTAAAAATTAAACATGAGTACAAGTTTGTTGCTGCATTGACCAAGATTTGACATCTCTCTTAATGCTACTTTTACTTATGTGTATAAATTGTGATTACCTCTTCCACCACTGATGAGTGTAATCTCATTTAGGATTGAAAGTTGCATGAAGGCCACTAATTTGAAAAGCTGCATTTGTGGAGTGTACTCACCAGTTGGGGGTGGTAGATTGTTTGATATACAAGAAGCAAAAATGATGCTGCTCTAAGGTTCATTTTACTCCTACATTTGCCCCTTTTGTGTATTTTTATTGATAATAAATTTGCTGGTGTTACCTTCCTGTCTTCATCTTTTAACTAGTTCTTTAATTCTTGACACTCCTCTGCTTTGTTTTGTTTTTTTTCCTTGTTTCCCATTTTCAGCTCTTAGCCTTCATCTATTTGAGAGATTTCTCTTTATCTTGTGCTAAATTAGAACTGAAACTTGTGGACACAGACTCAATAAAACACATCACCAAGCTTGTCATGTGGGGACCTGGTGTATCACTTGTTAATGGCTTCAAGCTAGACGGAAAAATATCATCATAATCTTAATTTCCTCCGTTCTTAAGGTGGACATTCAGTTCCAGATCATGGCTTATCTGTCTCCTGCTGATATCTGCCGCTTGGGAGCCACCAGTCGGTACTGGAGGGCCATGGTTAGAGATCCATTACTCTGGAGATACTTCCTGCTTAGGGACATGCCGTACTGGCCCTCCATTGATCATGTAACCATGCCCCATCTGGAGTGGTTGGATGCGCCACTAATCAATGAAGATGAGAGCCTGGATGATAGAGAAGAGGGGGGAGAGAGAGGGATGGAATCAAAATTTGACTACATGTCAGAGTGGGTACCTTCTTCTGTCTTGCATCAAGATCAGCTGGTAATAATTTGTTAGTCAGAAACATTTTTGACCACCATCTTTGTCTCAGCAGATACCTGAAAGGCTGCCCAACCTGCAAACAACAGTGGCTTCCTTCACGGCCGGCATACGGGGTAGTGACCTCATTTTTTCAGTCTCTGGTGGCCTCATCTGAACCACGTTATGCCATGTTTGGCCCTGGAATGGAGCAGCTGGATATCTCTTTGGTCACAAGGCTCATGCATGCCCCAGATGTGCTTCCTGTGTCGGGCACTCCACACAGACAGATTAATGGTGAGATGATGATGAAGGATAAACTTCTTCTCTCTTGTTTTTTTTTACTCATTAATAATGCAGTTTCAGTGTCAGATTCAATAAATTCCATAACTGTGAACTTCTAAATTTGATTTAAAAACTGATGTCTTGATGTACAACAAAAAGGCAAATGGGAATAATTATTTGCCTAGTTGAGTTAGAGTGAATGCTTGAAGATAAAATAAAATATGAAATGTACCTGATAGATTCAAACATAAATTAACATGTTTGGGGGAAAACAATTAACCTCATCTATGGACAATAATGAATATTTTCTAAAGAGAGGTGTAGATGGATCTCATCTGTCAGAATGTGAAATGATTCTCAAAAACTGCATCTAAATTATGAGTAATTTTGTAAGATATGATAGATGTATAGAAGCCCAAACAATATGGTGATAGTTGATAAAAGGGAAAATAAGACAATAAGAGAAGAAGGATGGATCATAAAACAAACTTTTTCTCAACATACCAAGCATCTTCATGGATCCATTGCATGCATGTTTTTTTCAGTTCAAGTAATTCTGTTTCATTTATTTATATTTTAGCTTCATCCTTTGAACAAGGATTTGGTTTTTTTTAGATTGATGTATGAACAAACTATTGTTGTGGGTTTATGTTTCCACCACCAGGTGGCACTTTTGGCATACAATTGTTACCTCACAAGTTACTATCAGCCAAGATACCCAACAAATATAAGCAAACCACTATCAACCTTTTTTGTTCCAGGTATTGGCTCTGGAATCAGTTACTTGTTCAACAACCAACACAAATTTAACATCCTGACTCTGTACTCAACCAACAGGTAAGTACCTTGTGTGTTGCCTTTTGAAGTTACCAGATGAGCTGCAATAGACCCTTTTCACTGCAGCCCCATTGATATGAAATAGCAGCGTAAACACAGGTGTTACCAATGATACTAATTTAATGTAGCGAGTCTTTCCAGTGAGCCAACATTTACAGCAGCAGCCAGACCTGAATGGAAAGGAACCTTAATTAGTATCATTGTAACACTGTGTTACCAACTATTTCATATTAAATGCTGATACTATTGGGGCTACGGCTACATCATCACACTGTGTGTGTGTGTGCGTGTGTGCGTGCAGGGCAGAGAGGGAAAGAGCCAGAGTGCAGCAGCAGAGCATCGGTAATAAACTTTTTACCTTGGAAGGAACAGATGACTCAGGCTGCCCCGTCTACAGCCCTTCTCCTCAGGTCCAGCAGGTCTGCCATGTGGTGGATGGTTTCATTTATGTAGCCAATGCAGAGCCTGGGAGAGGTAGGCTAAAGAAGCACTTTCTTTTGTCTTCTTCTTCCTTTGCTGCTCTACTACCACCATGTCACATCATGCACATTGGTTGTTGTCATATAAATCATCAGCACGGAGCACTGAAGACAAATTAACGTCTTCCACAGGTGAAGGGGAGCCTGAGATGGCTCAGATTCAGGCTGTGCTGAGCTCTGCTGGGGGTTCATTATCCAGGCCTCTGCTGGTGCTCTCCTGTGTTGCCAGAGAAGAACCAGAAGTAGTCAGGACAACCAGTCTGCAAACCGTTACCAGCAGAAACAGGGCGAGGTGTCGGACTCCCTGCGTTTATGTGGCAAAGAGGCTTGGCCTATCCCAGCTGGCTAACCCCTGGATGGTAACTGTCTGATTTTTGATCACCTGAAAGGCTTCGACTGCATGTTTATCCATACAGTGTCAGTTTGAGGAGACTCCTGTGTTTGTGTTTATCTTTTCATCTAGGTGCAGGATACAGTTGCAGAATCCCTGTCAGGTCTTCTGGACGGCATTTCCTGGTTGCTGAGATGTTCTGGAGTCAAACTCTATGGTAGTTAGTGACGTCAGATGAATTAAAAAACCACAAACCTCTCTGCTGCATCATCCTGGCACTGAGACACACTATGGAATTTCCTGATTGATGGACTGTAGACCACTGTGCACTGAATGTTTCGGGATATGAGCACTCCCAGTGGAATTTAATGAATTGAATAAGAAGTTACAGACACCCTGTTTTTATTTACATAAAGAGCCTTATTAAGAAGTTATAGAATGATATATTGTTTTGTATGATTTTGATATATAGTACAGATATATGTCAATATACATGGTGCATGTTAGTATAAATTAATTGATGTGCCATATCATGACAGGTTTACAATTATTGAGCTGCTAACTAATCAGGCACCTCACTGTTGGGTTTAAAATAGGATAGAAACATTTTGTGAATATGACATTTAAATTTTTATTTTATTTTATTTTTATATTATTTAAAATTACTTAAAAGAATGCACTTTTCATGAGGCTGTCCAATCAGTGCTGATGGTAAATGTTGTCAATTAAAGCAATACATTTTAATTAAGTTTTCCCTGCTCATGGACCACGCAGCAGTGACTGCATGTACCAGGATGCATTGCAGGTGGGCTTGTGACACCCATGCCCATGTTCCCATGTTATCACCACCCTAGCATATGGTTTTTATGTTGTTGGTCAAAACATACCATTAGGTGACAAAATATTAATCTCTGACACCCCCTGGCTACACAGAAGTGGAGACTAGAAAGCAGCAGGAGAATTCTGTTTTCTTGGTTAATATAGCACACACTGAGGAATTTATTGCTTCAGTTCACTAGATTTACAATCAACAGACTCGACATCTACGTGAAAAGTGGCAAATTTTCCCTTTAAGGCTCATAAAAAAATGGCTTTATATTAAAAGTAGTGTATATTATTTAGGGATGCACGAGAAATTTGTCATCAGTGTTGGCCAATAAAGGCTTTAACATTAAGTATGTTATCAACGAGAAATTAAATTCTTTTTCCAATATGACAGGCTGATGACGCTTTAATTATATGTATGTTGCATCAGCGTGTCTGTCGCGTGGCTTTTTTTTTTTTTTTTTAAGTTTAAGACAAAATCTTATGCATTCTAATGAATAATTTACACTCATACTGTGAAGATATGATTTTGAGAGCTCAACTGTAATACAAGCAATTACATTCATTTACTTTATTTTAAATATTTCATGTTTATGCAATGAAGAAATGCTGCCTTTTGATAAATGCTGATTTTTTTTTCCATTTTGAAATGTTTACATCTTTGATTTGTTACACAATTCTTAGGGTGAGTGAGTCACTTTTTTATAACACTGATAAATCACTATCAAATGTCAGTTAAATAACCTGGAAATTGCTGAAAATACTAAGCAATTACAATGACAAAACCATTCTCTGTATATGAGTCATGCTGTCTGTCTTTTTTATTTTCTTTTGTCCCTCTATGTCATGCACATATTCACAAGTTATGAGCAGTAGAAGCTATTTCCTTTCTCGTCTGTTAAATAATGAAGTAATGTGACACAGTCTTGCCCTGTGGTGCCTCTCCTCTGACGTCAGGCCTGGAATGAAGAGTTGAATCCACATCTGCATGGCAGCAAGCATGGAAGAATGTCCTGTATTGGCCACCAGGGAGTGCTACTAGAAGCTATGTTGATTTAGTGCTGGTTAATAAAAGCTCTGCTTTTGTTTTTTTGTTTTTAAATTATTATTTTATTTAGAAATTTATTGAATTTGAAAGTAAGTTACAAACATGTTTGCTGACAGAAAGGTACAGACAAAGCCCTGTCACACAATGTAATCAGAGTGTTCAGAGTGTCAGGTATGTTTTACAAAAACATGTTATTTTGCGTTTTAAGCTGAGTATTTTCATTTCACTGTACACGCTGTAGTAGCCCAGGCAATGCCTCTGTTTATACACTGTTATGCAATTTTTTTCCGGAGCTGCTCTAATTATCTATTTTGACCTCAAATCAATACCACTATTACAATGCCTAAAATCTCAGTGTGATATATTGATATATATATATATTTGTCCCCATCACTTTTCAACACAAAGTAATGTCCTTATGACTGTTTGACTAGCAAGTGAAAGGCCTCCATGACCATTGATGTAAGAAACTTTAAACATAGGTTTGAAATAATCACAGCGAAAGTGTGCATTTCCATACCATAAAGGTTTTTATTAAAGCTTTCTACCGTAGTTATTTTACATTCACGGTTCCAAATGGACCTGAGAATCTAACTGTCTCTCAATAGCATCAGCACATGTATGTTTTTTTTACCTATTTGAGCGTGAAAAATGCACAGTAGACTCTCTAATATTAAATGGTTTTACAAACCCAGTTACACTGATTGAAAATAATCCAGTAACACTGTTCATGTCTACTTTAGCACGTGTTGATTTTCTAAAACTAAATTGCAGCACTTAAATGATCATGTTCATGTGTTTAAGTTGTGTTTGTCCACTGTAAATTACCACCTGTTTGATATTCACTCTCCCTGGCAGCAGTGTTCGCATGGCCTAATGGTAGCATGTAAGGATGACAAGATAATGTGCCTCACTGATGCGCTTTTGTCCTAGTCCCCTAGGTAACCACAAATCTTTGGTAAAAGTATGTTCTCCCAGCAGCCCTTCCATCAAAAGGTTCCTTAGTCTGAACAATCATTTTCATAGACATACAGATTTAGAAAAGGAACATGATTGGTGCAATTTAGGTGCATTAAGCTCAGCTGAATACTGGTGAAGCAAAGATTGATTCTTTTTTTTCCCTCCCTGGTGAAATTTAAAGGGAAATGATGGCCAATGTGTGTGTGCATGTGGGTGTTTCTGAGGGAAAGAGATGAACGGACAGAATCAGACTTTTCATGCTAACACATCTCTCTGTTCTTTGTAAACAGGATGTCTGTCTCTTAAGTCCACACTAAACAGTATTTAGCTACACTGTATGTTTGTGTGCCTATGTGTATATGCATGCTCATGCTCACACAGACTGTCCAACACAGACAATATTAACTTTTAAGCTCTTACAGCTCAGTCAGGCCCCTAACATCAGCTGATCTAAACATTTTAGCTGTTCCACAGACCAGACTGAAAACCAGGGGTGACTGTGTATTTTTAGTTTTGGCCCCTCAGCTTCTGAGCAGTCTTACCCTCAGTGTGAGATTGGCAGACTCCACAGTAGCTTTTATGCACCACCTACATGAACAAGAAGATTTCCACTAAACAATTATTTTCTCCATTATTGTGTTGCTTTCATATTTCTTCTTTACACTCCAACTTTAATTTCAAAAAAGTTGGGGTGTTGTGTAAAATGTAAATACAATCAGAATGCAAAGATTTGCAAAAACCCTTTGACCTGTATTTAATTGAATACAGTTTAACTGATTAACGTCATTGTTTTTTGTAAATACACACTCATTTCGCGTTTGATGCCTGCAGCATGTTCCAAAGAAGTTTACCTCTGTGATATATCACCTTTTCTTTTTTCGCTCTTTTATAAACACACATGCAGAATGTGGTTTGGCCTTGTCTTGCTGAAATAAGCAGTGATGCCTCTGAAAAAGATGTTGTCTGGATGGTAGCATATGTTGCTCTGAAACCTGTATGTACCATTCAGCATCAATGGCTCCTTCACAGATGTGCAAGTTAGCCATGCCGTGAGCACTGAAACAACCCCATACCCTCACAGATGCTGACATTTGAACTTTGTGCTGTTAGCAATCTTGATAGTCTTTTTCCTCTTTACCCTGGAGGACACATCATCCATTACTTCCAAAAACAATTTGAAATGAGGACCACAGCACACTTTTCCACTCTCGATCAGTACATCTCAGATGAGCTCAGGCCCAGGGAAGTCTGCGGCTTTTCTGGAAGTTGTTGATACATGGCTTTCTTTTTGCATGGTAGAGTCTTAACTTGCATTTGTAGAAGCAGACACAAACTGTGTTTACCAACAAAGGTTTTACAAAGTGTTCCAGAGTCCATGTACGATTTCACTGTTTATTTTTAACTATTGTCTCTACATATTTTAATTGTGCATATTTTTGTATTGTCAGTTTGGTTTTTTTTATGTACAACATTTTGCACCTTTGTCTCATTTGAATTCAAGAATTTGTTTTCATTTATTGGCATTTTATCCTCCTAATATTAGATCATTTTTTATATTTGCATCTTGTTTATTTATACACTGGATGTGGTTATTTCCTTTGTATGACCTGCTTTGTATGACCTTGTTTTCTAAATCCACATTTTACTTATTTATATTGAACGTATTTATTTTCTTTGGCACTTGCACTATTGTACAGATTAGTGCTACTTGATAATGTCCTCTGATGTTTTTTGTATGTCATACAGGGAGGCCTTATGTGGGTCTCTTTTAATTTTTGTTCTGTAAATCCTTAATATGGAAAGCACGTTGAAATTAGGCTTGAAAAGTATAATATAAATAAAATGGTTATTATTATAATGAAGTTTGACCACATTAAAAAAATATATATATAAACCATGGGAACCTGTTGTTAGTGCAGGTATGCAGGGAATAACTTTGCTTAATCCTTTGTTATTACTCTGTGATCCAGATGGAGCCAATAATGGAGGTCGAGACTGAATAAGGACTGGCACTGTCAGTGTGGATGAATATGAAAGATTACGGTCACAGTCTGAATGAGCCGTGGTCTGAAGATGAACTACTTTTGTGTGAATGCAGGCCAAAGAAAGCAAACTGTATTAATGAAATAACTATGCGTTTGCAGCCAGGATATGTTGAATCCATGGCAGGAACTTGCTTGGATAGGGTATTTTCAAGGTCTGTTTGTTTAGACTGCAGACTGTGAACCATTAGCACACGGCCCTACATAATGGTGGCTAGGGGAGGAGGTTTGGTGGGGGAGGTTCCCAGGCCATGTTTTGGAAGGGTGAATGAGGACCAGACCTCCAGCTGCCTCTTGTCTTCCTCCACAACCTAAAGGGGCCTCTGGGATATGATGTCATGAGGAGGAAACCCCTATTTACAGACACAAGAAGTCTGCAACATTATGAGGACAGTGAAAGCATACCGTGCATGTAAGCCAATATGTGCATAGGGACACTAAGATGCAGTATATGTGCTGTGTGTATAAAAATGGGGAAAAAAAGTCGAGGACAGAAGAAAAGGCTACAAATGCTCAGACTGTAAAATGAAAAACCTTCTTATATAATATTCAAGTGAAAAAAAGAGAGCACTTCTCTACAAATGCCTTCATGATCATGAATTATGTAGTCATAATAACTGAATTACGTCTGGTGTAATGCCAAGTGTTAGAAAGGTGTGCCATGTGTCTGTGAAACAGATTTTAATGCAGTTCAGTTTATAGCGCTCTTTCAGCAGCCTGAGGCAATGGAAAAAAATAATCTGCAGTATTGCACAGCCAGCCTGTTTACTTATGTAATATGAAGAATGTTTTGCAAGAGGTATTTCCTATATATATTCCCAGAGGTTTTCACCTGCTCAATGACACTTCAGTTTTCGTGCTGTATCTCATATTAAGCCAGCAATGACCTTATTTAAGTTGGTCAGCATTCAGTTTTTCAGCATTTGTAGAATAAGTCAAATATTGAATTTGGAGAACCATGTTTACCAGGTACTATAATTGCAAAATAAGTGGTGCTTTTTCCTAAGGTTTGCACAGATATAACATAAAAATATGCGTTCTATTAAGTACATATTATTGAAAACACTTTTGGTGTACATATAGAAAAAAAACTAGGTGGGGAACACATCAAAAGCAACACCTGTACAATATGAATTTATAATTATGCAAGAACTGTTATCTTTGCCTTAAGTTTTTGTTGAAAATGGATCGTGCTCTCTGAACTGCACTTAGAGAGTATGAGTCTTTTTAAAGAATGCACCTTTTTAGCCTGATGTTTATCTTGTGTGGTTGATTTTTTTTTCTTGCACATTACTGTTATTTTTTATCTCCTATTTTTAGTGAGTTTTATTTTTTTCATTCAAATGTTTTCTTTCTTCAAAAGTTTTTATTCAAACGTGCTCTTTAACTCTTTCTTAAGTACTTGGAGTTGCATTTGATGTGTGACTTGTGCTGTATAAGTAAAGTTGATTGATTCACATCACTTCGTTTATCTTTTTCGGCTGTACTGATCACTGTAAGTGCAACTTCGCTAACTCAACTTATAAGTTTATTGTAAACAGTTTACACACAAAACATTTATTGTGCACAGTAAATCATTTTGAGCTGGTTCAACTTAAAAATGTAAGTTATCTGAACTTCTTATTTGAGTTTAATAAAACCAATTGAGATAACTTGACTGACCTCAAGAAAATATAGGTCTAAAGGCTCAAGATGTTAAGTTGAAGCAACAACTGTTTAGTCACATTGACAAACATTACAAACAAATTTGATTTATTTTACATTTTCTCAGTTTTGAGGAGACAGTTCTTCATTTCATAAAAATAACTTACTCATGTGCATACAAGAAAGTATTGAGTTGGTAAAAAACAAGTAGGTAATTGCCTCAGTCTGTTATGCGTTCTGTTATGTTGAGTGAACACAAATTTGTTTCACTGTCTCTACCAGGCATAAGCCTGGGTTTATGCAATCGCATGTGTGCATGCATGCAATGTGTGCGTGTGTGCATGACCAATGGACCTGGAGCTGTCTGCAGCTAATCTTGCATACTACTATTTTTTTGTGCACAATCATGACTGTATGCTCTACTTATGCCTCCATACTGGCAATAAACATGGCCAGAGGCATTATGTATTCTTTCAAAGGCAATATTTCAAGAACACCTTGAGGGAATTTCTTCAAACTTGGTTCAAATGACCACTTGGTGCCCAATGTTGTTTATTGGTCTTGAAGTGATGAAGCTATGCTGGCTTGATAAATTTGAGTAAAATGAACTCAGAAATCTAAACTTGATGACTTATCAAAAAATGGTAAGGGATGAGTGTTTGTGTTGTATTGAATTTTGTCATTTCCTGAACATTTGTTTACAGTTAACCCACTTCAACTTTGTTGAAAGTTGAAGTGCAAAGATGTTGAAGTAGAGTGGATATAACAATATGAGTAAACATACAAGGACAAAGTTAAGTACAATGTAACTGTTATTATATTTGTTCTGTGTCAATTGTTTGACTTAAATGAATGAACTTGGCTCTAAACGCCACTCACAGGGTTAAATACAGTAATCACAGCAAACAGCACAGTCTTTCTCAGACTTCTTTTTACATCTTCTGCTGTCTCTGTTCTTCACTTTTGTCTCATCCCACTCTTTTCACTCTATCCTCCTTTCATTAGAGTTAAGTCCCTGATTTGTATTCAACAATAACAGCCAAGATTAATGGAGGCATTGGGAAAAAAAAACATCATTTGCATGATGCATTCACTGATTAGGCTAAGCGTCCCTCTTAATTGTGTTGTTTTGCACATGGTGGGGCTCTCATGCTGATACTCTGTGGATCTTACTCATCCCATGCAATCTCACCAATTCACTTCAATTTCCTCCCCACTTCACTGTGTCCGTCCCACCTACCTCCTGCTGTCATATATATGGCAGGTTAGGGACTCGTAATACTGGATTAGGGTTCAGAAGTGTTAATAGTGAATTATTTGTGAATCACTTTGAGTCTATCAGCAGCCCCATAATAAAGAAGATAAAGAAGCAGCGCAGAGATCCGTCTTTATATTTGCCGCTGCTGTTGTTGTTATTTGTGCATGTGTGTAAGAGTTTGTGTGTTCCCCCTGTAGCCATCTCCTCTCTCTTATCCTAATCCAATAGGCAGCAGGATGCTGACATAGTCGTGAAAGGCCACACTTGAGATGTGAAACTGCACTAAATGCATTAGAGGTGACTTGGAGGGGAGAACACAAAGGGCACTCTTTGATTATGTGGAAAATATAAACAGACAAACAGGAGTAGATCTTATGTGGCTATTGAAAGGCACGCTATTGCAGACAATCAATAGCGCATATTAATATGAAATAGTATGCTAAACACAGGTGTTACCAATGCTACTAATTAAGGTGTGGATCCACTCAGGTCAAACAAATGAAATAATTTGTGGAACATGAAATAATGGCTGAACTGAGAGAGAGTGAGAGTGATTGAACAAGAGGAGGAGATACCAGGAGGCATATTTCAGGACAGGGAAAACCCACTTCACTCTATAAGCAATGAGGAACTTGTTAGAGAGTATAGATTTGACTGTCAGTTTGCAATAGCATTTTTGGAGCAAGCCAGGCAAAAATTAACATAATGTTAGCCATATCTTTTTATTAAAAGTCACAAGTTTTGTCGACTCTTGTCAATGTTTGGCTGTCTCCTTTGTGGCTGTTAGAGTAATATGTTTATTTCTTCATGACTTTGTCTGTGATTCATTTCTCGGTAGATTTCTTGCTTTGATTTAGTCAGCCACTTCTTGTCATATCTTCTGCTTGTGCGTAAATTTGTTATGGCTGGGTTCAATTTACTTTGGATTATGTGCCTGTGCTTTCCATATTCTTCAAGGAGAGCAACATTCCCATCTTCTCATCTCTTTGTTGTCCTTTTGGAGAAGCTTGCTAACACCAATAATAATTTCTGTCAAGTAAGAGAATATTAAAGGATAACAATGTAAGGATGCAAAACCATGGTAACTGAAGCACACATGATCTATATTATGAGAGTAACTGCTGTGACATCCTTAAGTCTAAACACTTGGGGAAGGAGACAGCCTAAGAAGCTTTATGCAACACTCCTAAGTAAACCCCTTAGCTTTGGAAAATATTGTTACAGCATTCCTCTGAAAACCTCCACTGCTGTCCAAAGCCTGTTGAAAACACAAATGAACCACAGTGTTATACATGTGCCTTTATTACACTGAACTTGTACATTGTAGACTGTTCATTTTTAATTGTATACACCGTCCCACTGTTGTATGCACAATGGCACACTAAATCTGCCAGTGAAAATAGTCCCTAACAAATGCACTCCTTTTTCAGTATGATTAATGTTTGATAAAAGTAACAGGAAAAGATTTTGCCTTTTAAAAAAGCAAAGGAAAATGAAAGTACATTTAGAGACAGACACACATTGTTGCTACCAGGCTTATCATATGAAAAAAAATATAGAATATCACCAGCCTTATCATTTAACACCGATATTATTAAAATGTAATATCGCTTTGATAGCTGCTGTAAGAACTAACATCAGAGTGTTCACCAAACATCCTACAGAGGGTGTCTGAGGAGGGAGTCCAACTACAGTCCCTCCACTGCAGGCCCAGTGGCATCAGCTTGTGGGCTGGATGCATTGTTCTGTTGTCACATTCAATACAGCAAGTCCACATGATCACTCAGAGCAGACAATCACAGGAATGAGTATTCCATAACAAAGGAACTAATTCAATGGACGCCCCCACTCTCCTCCAATCAGAGCTCTCTGTACCATAACTGACTGCAACATGGACATGTTCAGGGGTCATTTAATACATACAAATTGTTAGCCTGTGTTTTTTTCTGTTTGGTGATTAATGTCACAAAGTGCTCCATGTCTACTGAAAGGCCAGCAAATTAGAGTGACCCTAATATTGCTTGAAAAGTCACTGTGCATATTGAAAGATGGTACAAAAACTTGTAAACATCATCAAATATATTATACTATAGATTTTTTCCTCTGTGCTACGAGCCATAATTTACAGTATTTGTGTTACATGAGAGCAGACTTGGTGTCTCATTGAGCGTTTTTATGCGCACTGCAACCGGATGACTCGGAAAAGCCAAGCCATAACTTGTGGACCTTGTAAACCAGTGGGGGACAGGGATATAAAAATACAAGGATGGCTCTGCTCAATACAGACGGGCCAATTCCATTTCTCTTCCCTCACATCACAAATTATGTCAACAGTGCATCAGTGCATTGCCAGAGAGAAAAAAGGCTTTGGCTCAACAAAATGAAGCCCCTGAGGGAGGCCTCATCTCTGTCTGTACTTTTGTCTGTTTGTCTCTCTGTCTTTGCATCTGGCTTACTTAAAGCTAACTATGTTAAATACATTAGTTTACAATTTATTCTATTTTCTTAGGACTATCCTACTATCCACATACATTAGATAAGATAAGATAAGATAAGATAAGATAAGATAAGATAAGAAAGAAATTTATTAATCCTGAAGGAAATTATTGTACCAGAGATTGCCCCAAAAGAATAAAAACAATAGACTATTTAAAGTGAAATATAAAATATGAAGTATATAGGGAGTAAATGGGGAAAAAAAGTTCCTTGTAGAATAACAATAGAAGTAGAAGTCAACTAAAATAGAAAAAGTAGTATTGGCAATGACATTGAAAGTAATATTGTCCGTGATAATGAAAAGTGTAACATTATGTGTGATAATAATAATGAAAAGTGATATTACATACAATAATGAATGTAATATTGGACATGATATTAAAACATATTAAACTTAATATTGTACATGATAATAATTATGAAATGTAATGCTGCACATGATAATGAACATAACATTGAACATGAAATAATAATGAAAACTAATGCGGATGTATCATGAGAACTGTACTTGTGTTGCAGTAGTTTCATGTTGCACGTTGATGTTGTTTACACTGATGATGTTTGCCTTGGATATCATTGATTGGAAGTCAATCCTGCAAGAAAAACAATCACAAGGTCCACGCAGGCAAATACATACATGCAGGTTGTTATGAGCAGGAAAAAAAAAAATCCAAGCCAGCAGCAACAGCTGGACATGCAGGTATGACGTATATTCTCCACGTGTCGGGGCGGGCGTCTGCTATGTTGCCTCTTGAGTCGGGCGGTATCCATGTCAGCTGAAATTCAGGGCGAGCTCTCATAGCTCCCCTTCTCCAATGGAGCTCCACGTGAGTCACACAGTCTATAGCTTTCAGGCAAACGAGCCAACAGACGCCCCATTAGAACAACAAGCTGCTGGTAGTTGTCCAACATTACCTCCCGCGCACAGAGAGGCGGAGTTTCACTGCTGGCCAGAGTGAAACCTTTTACCTTGAGGATTTATCATTTTGTCGTGATTTAAGTATGAAAACCATGGTGAATTTGAAAGATGAATATGTGTATATGGGATGTGACTGCATTCCTTCACCTCAGCTAAAAGTTTAGATCCAAACCTGTTCATAGCACACTAATGGCGTAGAAAATAACATAAAATAGCATGTCTTCACCCTAAATGGACTAAAACATAATTTAAAAAAAGGAATCTGTGTAATAATTCGGCACAGCTGATATTATTTCTTTAATTTGGTAAATAATACTGTTACATGTAATGACTGCATTTGCCTCAACTACAGCTCAGTGAACTTGTATTCCACAATGTTTTGATGCCTTTATTTTCTTGATACGCGCCTCTCTAAAATCAGGCAAAGTCCTTGTTTTGTTCATGTTCACACTTTGATTTTACAATTCTCAGACTACATGTGATCGCGTACAAGTTTTGTTCCGATTACGGTGTTAATGTCATTTTAATAATCTGCGACCGTTTGCAGTCTACAACCTCTCCTTTCCTCTTCGCAGCCATTTGAAGGCAGCAAGAAGCATATCTGTTCCACGTGCAGCCTCTAATTGAAGTGATGTTGCTGTCAAGCCACAATTACGCATGGCAGATTTGCCAGTGACATTTTGGTCAACAAGCACCAGATTATTGCAAACCAACCACAGAAAACTCCGACCACTTCAAACCATTGGATTATGGGTAATTGGGAAAGGTTCAGACATCTCCATGAAACATTGTGGATGACTTAAAACTTTTCTCTCGATTTATGTTCCCCGGTGTCTCCATCCAAAACACCGGGTAACCAGGGTAACGGCTGTGAGCATCTTCTTATTAACATCTGACCAAAGTACCGGAGCCCCGCATTTTTAGTTAAAGGGTGAACCTGTGGCTGTGATGAGCAACATGACATGACAGAGCAGTGACAAATGCATGTCAGTGTGGCAGAGATTGTTCTGTCTGCACTGTCTGAATCAGTGTGATGACAAAATCGCGCCCTATCACATACAGGAAACGTATAGGATCTTCACCATGTCTAAACACGTGAATTCAATTAATAAAGAGACATCATCTGCTTCTGGTAGTGAAGTCAAGCTGCTGTATTCATATCTAAACACGTCCCAGACACCAACAGGTTTCCTCTCAAGAAAACTCACATAATTCCCAAATTGTCAGTAAATGTTTAAAGGTGATGGAATAGTGAATGTGACTGGTCATGCTTGTCAAAGCCTCTAACACACCCAGCTATATTATATGATAAAGTGTTCTTTGGAGTCACACACGCAAGTGCGCAAGGTGATCCTGGCCAAAAAGTGCGTTTGGCACGATCTAGACGCACTGGGCGGGGCGCACTTGACTGAGATCTCCGCCGCGCCGCAGGATTCAAGAATTAGAGCCCTTGATGTCCTCTAGTCTGGTGCGCACAGAGCAAAACCTCACCCACTATCAACCTTTGGAGGTAAAGACATAAAAACAAACGCTCTGCGCAGATAAAAAACACCGCCTGAGGATAAACAGATAAAAACTGAATGCTGTCATTAACAGCAGAACACCACAAAGTGTAGAGTCTGCATGTTTAATATTTGTTTTTCTTTACAGTTTTGAACCTCAGGGGAGTCGGCAGCAGCTGCACTTATGCAAGTTTCAACATCTCCGATCATATGGATCATATTGTTTCTCCTGCTCTATTTCCACGCAAAGCTATTTATTGTTAACATTAATGCACGTAGTCCCACGCAGTGCAGCAGCCACTCCTGCTGAAAATACTTCTTTCCTTAATTGTTAAAAAGGCAAACAAAAGCATGAGCCTACGTTCGTTATTATGAGTCCATAATTAATTATTGTTTGCATGTGTGATCCCAGGGGCGTTTCGTCAAGTCCAGACAGACACTTAATGATGTTTTTCTGCGTTTTTTCCTCAAAAAATAAAACAAAAAGTCAGTGTGTGTCTCTCAAAAAAGACAAATCAGACTCATTAGTTTAAAATTAAAATATTCTCTAACGAGATTGTTTAAACTATGCTGTAGGGCTATGGATCTCATAATAAATAACCTAATAAAATGATTATTTGCTACCCTATTTAAACTTAGGCTCTCAGCACAGAGCTGTACTGTGGGGGTTTTATTTTGGAAGTTTGTCCCGGCAGTCTCTCTCTCTGCTTGGCTGTCCTCTTCTCTCTGTGGCCATAATGGAGTAGATTGGATTGCTGGCGGATGAGGGCGCTTCACCGCCATTTGAAACAAACACACACTGGCACCGTCTCAACTACGCAGTGTGTGTAGCCCCGAAAGTGAGCTGGATGATGAAGCGAGCAACAGATTAGACAAAAATCTTCACCAGGAAAGCGACACGGAGCCGATTTCAATGAACGGGTGTTGTGAAAAGTCCTGATCGGAGAGATCTTTACCGGGCCGAGCTGCAGGCTGAAGTGAAGAAGAAGCAGGACTTTTCGTGCCTGTTGGGGCTCACTCACGCTGGCCATCAGATGACCAAGTTGTGAAAAGTCTGTCTGCGCTGTCCTTGCAGTTTCAACTTCGAGACTTCGTCATAAGTAAGTGTGTTTGTGTCTTTTAAAGCGCACGGTGCATATCTGTCTGTGTTCATCCATGTCTCCAAAACTCCACGTTCTAGGCAGCGTACGCACGACTCGGGAAACTTTGCTGAAATTGCATTGCATTTTCTTTTACATTGCACGCTGCTCATTGCAAGTTCTCTTTTGCCAACCGTAAAGATTTAATATTCTCAGTCTACTTCTTAAAACCGTGCGTCGTAAGTCAAAAAATCATAAACTTGAGGTTGTGTAAAATTCCGCTGCAACTTTTGGTGTTGCAAAAGCAGTTGGACACTGAAGGGATGGGGTGAAGTGACAGCCATGGTTGCTCCTGACGGATGTTGCGTCCTTACCTGGTTAACTTATCTCCTGGGGAGTTTTATTTGGTCCTGTGTTAGACAGCAGACTGATAAATATCAAATCCCGAGGGAATGATGGAAACATCTGATCGAATGAGTTAGAAATGCTAGTTCCTTTAAATTGAGATGCTTGGATGGAAATCAGCTTGGCACATAATCACTTCAGCGACCATAATATGCCTGCTTGTATTACTGTAGATGGCATGGGGACTATGATGATTATCTTTTTAGCTCTTTTGAAACGTTAATCCACAAATAATGAGTGTCAATGAGAAGTTGGCAGATTTCCAGATGATTCCTTTAATCGGCTTGTTTGGTTTAACAATCCAAACCCCAAAATTAATTCACTTTATATTAATATGAATAAAACAAGTTTTTTTCTTGGAGGAATTTTAGGATTTACTGGTGAAATGACTAACTATTAAAATGAGAGCCAGACCGATCTTATCGGCCCAATATCAGCCTATATCACAGCTGTATATTGGTCTATATCGGTATTGGCGTATATATCGTTGTATTGTTTTTTAAATTTTATATTATTTATAATTATTATAATGGAGGTTTAGTGTTTCAGTGCCCTGATATCATTTTTGACAATAATGTTTATTATTAAACTGTGAAATATCCCGCTTCCTAATAACCACTTTTAAGGGATCAATACAAAAAATGTGTTTATGTATATATTCTATATTCTGTAGATTATATTCTTTATAAAGACTAATGGCTAATATATTGATATCAGAATTTGTTTTTACTCTCTGATATCTGTCTCTATCTCAGTATCTGCCCCAAAAATCCAGTATCAGTTGGGTCTCACTTAATATATATATATATATCTTCCTCATGCCAGCTTCTTCTCTCATTTTGTCTGTTCTTCATCATTGATGTGCGGACTGTTGCGCTGACTACAGGAAAGCACCTTTGCTCCCCTGCTGCTTAGATTAGAAAGCACACCACACTGTGATGAGGAGCAATGTGCCCACTTGGCCACTATGGAGGGCAGACTGCAGTGGGGTAATTAACTCCTTAAGAAAAAGGTTTTATTGCACTGTTGAGTCTCGTAAATTGAGTTGAGACTTGATAATAGCATTGCATGATATGGCAAAAATAACCATATTGTGATTATTTTGACAGATATTGAGAATGTGAAATGTTTCACAATTTTCATTGTCACTGAAAAAACATTAAAATCTTGATTATGTGACATTTGTTGGGGTCTGTGCCAAAAAAAAACTGTTTTTTTTTATTTCTGGAGAAGAAAATTTGTGGGTCACAGCCTCTCTACAGCACAGCACTTCTTCATTATAATGCTGTTTTGTCACACATTTTAGTTTTGTCAACAAATTGCAGCTACTGCAATTTGGATATTGCACTTGGCCATATTGCAATTTTGATAATATTTTGATTAATTGTGCAGCTGTACTTGACAGCAGTGTTCTCAACTCAGCAAACCCTTCTTTAAGACCACTCAGTGTGTTAATATTAACCTGAATATAGCTGAACCACAATCAGTGGGATTTTGTTGTTGCAACAGTTGCTCAGTAAGTACTAAAGCAGATAAAAGGCATGATGAGAGACATGCATAATGACAGCTATTATAGCATCCAGGTAGCTGAAGTAAGAGACGTTTTAATAGGTGAGGCGAGGAGTTTTTAAGAGACATTAGTTCCAGTCTCAGTGTTTGCTACACTCCCACATACAACAATAAATACAGCTGCAATGTTCTATACCCTTTGACAGCTTAGCAGCACTCTGGAAACCATTAGATGGTACACGCATGCATGTACACTTGGTCTTCAGTGTTGTCAGGAGGATGCATGTGTGTGTGTGTGTGTGTCTGACACAGAGGGAGAAACAGCAGGATTTAGACCATACATTCTGCACGTCTATACTTAGTCCTCTAATACAACGAGTGGGTTGATACAAGACTTTTATTTATTCTTTTAAATGGGATTGAACTTTACAACCTTAAGTGCTGAATGGAGTAAATCATTAAATCCAGATTAGTTTACATGTGATTTTCAATTCTGATTAGCTTCAACAGTCAGGTGTGTGACCTGGAGTTTGTCTGCAGCTAAACTGGCATACTACTGGACCATCAGCCTAAATTTTTTGAGTGTATTAATACCTGTATGCTCAAGGACCTCTTGTGATTGCGGTTATTCATATATATATATATATATATATATATATATATATGTATATGTATATATATATATATATATATATATATATATATATTATATATATATATATATATATATGTATATATATATATATATTTTAAATGTGATAAAACCTATATAGAACTAGAGTGACTGCTGACCAGTGGCATTTCTAGACTTTTTTGACTAGTGCAGCCTAAGTGGGGTACTGACTTAAGCAGGGCTGGCATGAAAAATGTGCTTTGATTATTAACATTACAGTATCTTCCAGGTTCTTATATTACTCTTACACTTTTATTTAAAAGATAAATAGTGCTAGCAACCACAATACATTAGAGTGGCAGCATAAAAATGAAATATAAAGTTTCATACTTGATTCTTTAAGTCCTCAAAAAGTAATTGTACCACCATGTACCTCTTTCCCCAGGCTATGAGACTCCTGAATTCATTCTCTACACTCCATCAAATAATTTTGTTTTTTTTTATTATTTAAGCTCTTCAGTTCACAAAACAGTCCTGGAGTTTCAGCAGAAAACAGGGTTGTAGCCAAGTCCAGTACAATGGCAGTGAATGGTGACCACGGATAAAATGTTAAAAATGTTAAAATGTTAAAAAAAAAGAACACAAAACAAACATAAAATGTCTCCATCCTACTCGTGTGGTGTAATCCAAGTATCTGCGAGCTGCGACATTAAAATTCAACCACAAAAGACGTCATTTACGCCATGTTTTTAGCCGAAATGTCAACTGTAGCCTGTAGCAGGTAGCATGTAAACATGGCGAGACTTCATATATATCTTAATGGATGGACGTGTGAAAATATCGCGAGATCGACGCCATGTTTACATGCTACCTGCTACATGCTACAGATATATGTGATTCAATTTAAAAAATAATTGTAACTTGTTACAGATATTGAGAAAAATACATAATTAAATTACAGTTACTAATCAAAATGTTGGTGATTCTTTTCGTCTTGCCTGGCAGAGATCTGCTCTCTACTAAGTGCACTCCTCTAACTGTCTGTGAAATGACCAGTAAGTTATTTTTACCAATGTCAAGCAGCTATAATGGATGAAAAAGTTACATTTTGAGGTTAAAATTTGACTTGACAGCTTTGGTTTTAATATCTTTGACAAACTGTTGCATGCTCATGCATGCACACACGCTGCATGGAATGCTGCAAAGCAGAGGTTTTCCACAAAGATCAGTCTTCAAATCTGTGCAGCAGCACACACTTCTTCTGTTTCTGCTCTGTCTCTTGCTTGCACTCTTTACCTTCCTCATTCCCACTCCGATACACACACTTGATTTTGTACAAACATGCATGATGCATGCACGCGCATGCACACAAGCACCCACTTTTTTTTCCCTCACTTCCAATACACACAGCCTGTAGCGGGGTTTGCAGATGTGTGTCCTGATTTGCTTCCAGCACAGGCTCTTCTCATGCCAGCGTGCTGACTCTGAGTTTTCCACTCTCTCTTATGAAATAAGAGCAGGAGACATTAGACACATCCAGCAGCCAGATCTGAATGCCTGAGAGCCCGCACATGCACGCAGGTTAAAAATGCAACCTGTGTCTGCATGTACAAACACACAAACACACATATACATGCACTGTCACCACAGGTTAATGCATTCATGTATATGCATCAGACAGTTGAAGGCATATAAGGAGCAGCTGGTTGAGCTGCAGTTTTGGGGCCCCGCCTCATGTCTGAGGGGCTCTGCCCACCTGTCCTCACCAGTGTCTGGTGTAACATGCAGACTCATGTTCAAGTCTACAGTATGTTTACTCAAATTCTGTTTATTTTAAACAAAGAGCTCAGTGGTGAAGGGGAGGCTCCAGGGCAGATCATCTATTTGCATGATTCTTGTGTAATTATTGAGACCCAACAGCGGACCTTGGACGACTTTGTGTATGTGTATGCACAAACATGATTATTTTGAAATAATCATAATAATTTACAGCTTCTCAGATGTGAATATTTTCTGTTTTTTTTTACTCATATATGACAATGAACTGAATATCTTTGGGTTGTAGACAAAACAAGACATCTGAGGACGTCATCTTGAGTTTCAGGAAACTCCGATCAACATTTTTCACCATTTTCAGACATTTTATAGATCAAACAACTAATCAGTTAATCGAGAAAATAATCAGCAGTAGTCATTTTGAATTCCAAACACTAAAATCACTCATGATAAACACCCTTTAAAGAATTAATGCGTTTATTCTATTATGATATATTTTAAAAAATGAAAGAATGCTAAAATGTAAGTTTTGTGACTTTAATGTAGGCAAATTAATGGAACTTGAGACCTCTTGCAAAGTTTTTTGACAGAGGTAATGATAGTTGGTAAGCAGAAATAGGCAATATAATATGGCATAATATGGCAGAAATAGGTAAAAATGATCATATTTTCTTTTCCTTTTCTGTAATTTATGCATATAAAAACATTTTAAAAGAAAATAACACACACTTTTAGGCAAAGTCAGGTACCATCAGTTATTACACATGTAACCATTGTAGCTGTTCTAGTGTTAATCAACAATAAAAATAATCATTAGTTTCAGTCCTAGTATGGTGATTAAAGACGCTCCATGACTATGCCTGTACTGTCTGACTATGTCTGTACTTTAATTCTTCATACTGTTATGTTGAATGGCAATGCCCTTAAGTTTTGTTTCTCTTATTTTCTAGCAGTTGCCATTTTATCATGTGAAATGTAAAGTGATTTCAAACTGAAGTCTTTGTAAACCCATCAGGAAAATCAAAATGTTCAGAGACTATATTACGGGTGTGTGTCCATCAGGCTTACTTTTTCATAGCTCTTAGCCTTTTTTCTGTGGCCATTTTCAAGTAGTTTGAGTTAAAATTCCAGATGACAGCTTGTCAGAAGTGCTGCACTTAGCAATTTCTCAAACTGACAGTCACATCAGAGGAGGCGGCGGTTTAAAGTTTAGTGATGTAAGAATAGGAAAGCACAATGGCTGAACATCAAGTCTTCTTGGTATGTTTTTTTATGTGTATATATCTTTTATATTTGCATGTTTTCCTATGGGGGCGTAACACTGGCTACACCACAGGCTAGCTAACGTTAGCACATTCTACCCAGATCACTTGTTCCTCTCTGCGGTTTTACATTCATTAAAGAGTCCTTGTGGTGTCACATTCATGCTTTATGCATATGGGCTTTATTCCATGATTATAGTTGATTGCCTTTGGTTGAATTTTTGTCTGGCTTTCCTTGAGAAATCTGAGCCTGAATAGCATTCTGAGTTTGTGATGTGGGCCTGGCTGGTAATTCGGTGACCGGAATCAAAGTAATTAACAAGGTCATACTAAACTGATTTCACATTTTTCTTTAATTCTCCTTTAGCTCTCAATTAGTCCAGTGAGATAAGCACTTTGAGCTTGGAGCATCAGGGTGTTTGTATTGATGGATAGGCTGGATTGATTGAGAGAGTAGGGCTAAAGAAAGGAATAAAAGACACAGTGAAGAGTGCATATGAGTGAGTGAAAGATCAGGAATGCACTAATGGGAGGTATTGCAGTCACACTAATGAATTCAAACTCAAGGAGTTCCTAACAAAGTTGCTGGAAGGATAATGTAGTCTTGCATGTCTCTACAGCAGAAACCCTGTTAGACTAAAGGTATATTAGCCCCTGCCTAACTGGAAATACCATTGGAAATATAGTGGAACAAAGCCGAATAAAAAGTGTCAGTATAAACAGCAGTGTGCCTATAGGTAATCGGTTATTGGGTTCAAAACATTGAATCACACAGCTGTCACATTAAACACATTTTTTCTTTTGTTTTTACCGTTTTTTTATAGGACTCCTGTCAGTCCACTAACTTGTGTCTTTAGTATGCAATTCACCCATGTTAGTTAGAGTCAGTAGGATTTGTCTGAGCTGTTTGTAAATGCATCGGGATGTCAAATACCAACATTTTGGGTTGGTGCAGCAGAACAGTGAGAAAAAATAAGGAAATACAGGTGAAGGGCAGGGTCACACATGCTGCCACACACCTTCGTGGGTAATATGTGATGATTGAAAGGGGTTATATTTATATGAGTATACAATGATTTTTTTTTTAGGAAACTGAGGCAGATTATACCTTAAAGGCCTGAATGGATGGGTACAAGGACAAATGATGCATTCCACACATGCAGAGACGGTATTCCCTAGCTTGTTATATTTTAGTGGCCTCATGGACAAGCTGTGGCTAAGTCATACAAGTCTGTGCAGCCACAGCAAATGGGGGTAAGTGAATGTCCACATCGGGCCTATGTGTACCCCCCCTCTGATGATGAAATTTATGTCACATGGGGTACATTTGAGTAGTAATGGATGCGGAAAGTATAATTTGGGCTTTACAAGGATGGATGGTTCCATCAGGGGTGAAAATATAGACGGTGCAGTTGCAATGAGGCCCTCGAGCCTGGGGGTCCCATAGAGAGAGCAAGCCCTCAAACAATGTGTTGGGTGGAGAAGGGGCCCCTGCGAATGAGTTGTAGGTTGTTGTATGTGCTCTTCATAACTACTAACTAGTGCCCACCAGGGCCCGTTATAACTGGATGAACTGGGGCCTGTCGTAACTACCTTGCACCACACAGTTCTGTGCTTTAAGATTGTTTAAGTACACTGTGCAACAACAGTGATCTTGTTTATCATGTTAGATTGTCCAACGAATCCTCGTGCCATGCTTGCGTTTACAGTATATGAAGGGTTCATTTATAAAAACAGATAAAAATACATTTTGATTTAGTGGTGGTAATGTCATGTTGGCTTTGTTTAGATATAGGTTGTTGCAGCAGCAACAATTTGAGAATTTGAGTCTTAAATTTTTGACACAGGCTGTCTTTGGTTGACAAAACCTTGATGTGTGTCTAAGTGCATCGTAGGTCTAAAGATTGTTTTGAATTGATGATCATATATTTCACCACAGTTCTCTTGCACTTGTGTAGGTTACCTCCATCCTGGACAGCCCAAAATTGCAATGTTTGGCTTTGTTCATGTTGTTTTTACCTCCTGTGGTGCGTTACTGCTCACCTCTGCCAGCAGCACCTCTCTCACACTCTCTGACTGCGTTACACTTCATTTCCTCGGGACCGACCCAGTTTGTCACCGCGATTCTTGATATTACTGGAATGTTGACAGAGACAAAGAACAATAAGAAAAAAAAGAAAAAGGATAGAGGCTGACGATAATTATCCTAACTCCAAACCACAGGATAACATCCCTGCCTTCTATCTTTGCATGTGTGTCTCACACAGATTGGTGTCCATCACAACATGGAGTCATAATTCCGTCCCATCTCAAGGGCGACCTAATTTTTCTGTGTGGATTTACTATGTTTGTGCATAAATTATCATGTTAATGAATGTATGATGTCAGTGTTTATATGCGTGCTCTCCACCAAAAAGTAAACATCTGTATGCTCCAGATTATAATTTCTATTTTACTGTTCTGGTTTTTCAGGATGTTAAGTCAGTAACTATGGTGGTGTATTTGTACATTACTATATATGTTAATCTCAGATATTTAACCTGCAGCTCAGTGAAAAAAGAAGAAAAAAAGAAAAAAGAAAAAAGTTTTATAAACCACAACACTGATGTGCAAACAGTAAAAAGGCCTCCATGTATATTTAATTTAAGCTTCCCTGAGGAGTTTTTTTTAATGAGTTTTGTTTACATCTCACTGTTTCAACAGATACAGATACCAAGTATTGATCTTTCATTGTGTAAAATATTAATATTATATGAAGTGCAAAACCAAATTAAACTTTTTGATATGAAATCAATTGCTTTTTCAGGATTAATAGGTTTTTATGACCGTATTGGTTCTCTTGTCTGCTTGACAGTCCTATTTTATGAAAATGACTGAGGTTAGATGAACAGACTGAAAGCTTTATCTTATTACATTAAACAGATGTTGACCAAGTTTTCCTTTAATGACGCACTTTGCAGTTGTAAAAAGTAATGAATCATAATATGTGTAATCCCAGTACTCACTGACTTGCTTACTATCGTATCGTGATGAATTGTCATAATATTGTGTTGTTGGGCGTGTGCTGACTCTCACCCATATTGTTTACAATCATGTTTACGTGCGAGCAGTTGTTCTTCACTGCCGTTTGTCGGCATACTGCTACACTAACTGGAATAATGTGAAACCAATAGCAGGACTGTGTATTGCTACACCTGCACACATACAGTAAATGTTTGTCCTTGTGCACGAACCAAACGTAACAGGGTCCATTGCTCCATAGGGCTAACCTGACATGCCGAATGATTTGTTACACAGAAGTCGTCATTAGAAACAGTTCGTAAAAGGGTGGATGAACCATCTGTCTATCATGTCTAACAAGGCTAACTTCAACCAATCAGATCAACAAACCATATGATGTAGTAGGAGTGTTACCTTGCAAGGCAGCCGGATTCACAAGATCATGTGAGAATCCTTCTGTTCTGTGTAACAAACCATCTGGTGTGTTAGGTCACTACAAGCGGAGCCAGTTGGTAAATCAAATTCTTGAGCAAAAACATTTTTTCTTCAAGAAAAGCTTTCAGTGCTGTTCTTTGTTCTTCTTTCAATGAACAAATACTCTCCAGTTCTGATATAACTGATGCTGTTGCGGTAGCTATGCCAAACTCTTCAGGAGCCGCCATTGTTTGTTTGAGACGAGTTGCTGTGATGGACGCTTCACGCCGTTGTCACTCCTAAAACCACACTCCTAGCTGCCAGTAGTCCCTCACAGGACACTGATTGGCTGCACCACTTTTGGTGAGAACACAAATGGATAACTTAAAGCCTGGCAAGATGGATTCTCACATGATCTCATGATCTTGTGAATCCAGCTGCCACTGAAGGTAACCAGAGTGCCACAAGTGGTCAGAAACTTGACAGGGTACCTTTAAGGGCACTAATGAAAAAGAAACCATTTTGTTATTCTTTAAAAGAGCCTTAATTGTAGAATTGTATTTTTGGAGAAATAATGTAATGTTATTATAGATAATAGGGAGAATAATATAGAGAAATACTGGACTACAGTACTGCCATTTTGTTCAATAAATGCATCCAGGCACTTGATAATTTATCTTGAGGGATCCAAGACGCAGTACCTCAGCATGAAAACAAAGACTAGATTGTGATAGTTAGATTGCGACACTTTTTCTCCCAACTTCGTGTTGGGAGCTGTTATAATGCACTCAGTAGCCTATGTATCTAAGCTGCAGTGCTAAAAAACAAGAGTCTGCAAACAATTCTCTACTTCAGTACAGAATCTTAACTTTGAAGAAATGTGCCCTGTGTTTTTTGTCCATGGTCATTTATGTGATTTAGAGCATTTTATAATCTTCACATAGTGTTTCTTAACCGTTTCTGTCATGCACCATCAATCAATAACAAAACTGCATTTTTAGACTCAAACGAGCCTAATATTTCTTACTATATTTATATTGAATTCAAGAGCAAGATAAGCTTTGTGTTTCCTTGACGAGCATCATCTGTTTCTTTTCTTCCCTATCAAACTGGATGTCATTCTGTGTGAATACTTCTCACAGAGCTGCATCTTTATTGCCCTGCAAGTCTCAGAGCAACTTTTACCTTACTTACTAAACTTACTAAACTTAGTTTTCTAAAACTTTTTACACCTCCCCTGCAGTTACCCCAGATTAAGAACCTTTGCCCTAACAAATTAGATAAAGAAAAGTGTGTGTTTCTGAATGACTACACCTCACAAAACTGAACATTTATCTCTGACTGCGGTCTTTCTGCTCTCACTTTGGAGAAACCTCCAACTTGAGCTTGCAATATCTCTCTGCTTATGTGTGTCTGCACACTTTTCTTCTGCAGCTATAGAAGACACTAACACAGAGTTTATGTGACCTCTCACCCCCTAACCTTTCTTTTTCTTTGGCTGCACCCTCACACCATCACCCCATCTCCTCCTTACCCCCTCCTCCCTGTCTTGTCAGCTCCTTTTGAACAAACACAGATGATTAATCGAGATTTGAGGAAACATGGGAGAGGCATGGTGCTGGCAGTGGGGTGCCAAGTCAAGATGTTGCATGGATATGTGTGTGTGTGTGTGCTTTAGGGCAGAGGTAGTGGGAGGAAGGTTGACCACAGAGGCCTTAAATGTTTACCAAGGGACCCCAGGAGGCCAGGACTGAGCCTCCCTCTTTTCTGATTGGTTTAGGCAGCCTTCCTCTGAATCTAGGAGCCTGTAATTGGCCAAAAGGAGGACAGGAATGGGGGAGAAATGTGCACAAGATGGAGATGAAGCGCTAACCTTGCCAGGGCTTTCACAGACGCTTTCACATGAGAGAGGGGGTGGGCTAATGTTAGGGTTAACATGAGGCCACATGTTGGAGTGGAGGGACTGTTTGGCCTTCGTTTACAGTGCAGTACTTTGGTTCCTCAACTGATTAAAGAATGTTAGAAAAAGAAGAGGAAGGAAACTGATTTGAAAGTGCTTATTAGACGGTTGTTAAGTTGAGCTTTTGATCAGGAGAGGAAAATGAGATGTTTTTAATAATTTTGGAAGGACAGATTAAGGTCGGAGAGAATCTGAGGACAAATTTGGGCAAGATGTCAAATGCAGAAAATGAGCAGTAATTGTTTGTAAATGGAGCATTTTAGTCAGGCCAGATGAGCCTGCTGCTTTACAGCTCTCTGCCACAAATTCTTGCATTGTATAACTTGGCCTTGTATGGCCTCTGACGCTTGGAATTCATCCACACACACACACACACACACACACACAAAACAAACAGACACACACTTCTGACTTAAAGCTGGGGTAGGGGTAGTTGGGAGAAAAATAGCTGATTGCTGAATCTCTTTGTCAAGTCGTCAGAAGTTGATATTTTGAGTTGGAAGCTTGGTTCAAGCCACCTGCGTTAGAGATTCCTCCTGGCTCTGATCAGTTGTTTTCACTTGGACGTGATGGATTCTTGTTTATGCCATTAGGAGCACTTGGAGGAGCCATAGGGACCTGATTTGGTTCTAGCAAGTCAACTTCGCTAGCAGCGATGTCGTCCTTGGGCATGGAGACCTTCCTGGTATGCTGTGTGGATTTAGAAGTCATTTTGTCTTTAGCTCTTGAAGGAGCGATTCGTAGCAGTATGCATGCAAAGATGAGTACTGCAGTCCAAATAGCAAGTTGGAGCCATAGATGGAATATTAAATAGTCCTATTTAATAAAGTCCAATTTAATATACAGTCTATGGTTGAAGCGAGTCGTTTCCCCTCACCCTCTTCCCCACACTCAGGAAAGCTCAGGCAGGCTGCAGGAACACTTCAGGAGTGCACAACTTTGTAAACTGACAATAACATGCGATGACGAGTCCTACACTGTAAGACATATCCAGAAAACAAAAGTCCACTGCTCTTAAAATACACACTCTATGAGTTAAGTGATTGCCTGTCCTACTGCCTGCCAGACTTCATTAACACATTGCTCAGTTTAACTGCTACGAAACATCTATGCCTTCTACTAATTACTATTGTTAATTATTACTAATATTCTAACATTATCTATGATTTTGTATGACTCATAAACAGACACTCATTCGACAAACATTCAGCATTAATTTTAACTCTAATAAACATGAAATGGGCAAACAAAAACAGATGTTGTGGCCCAGAATGGAAATTTAAAAGAAAAAATCTACTTAGCATGTTTCCTTAACTTCTGATGGCATATCGTGAACATTTTATTGTTTAGTGCAGTAAATATATTACACATTTCTTCTTGAATGTTTATATTGATGTAAAATGTTGTCATTCAGTGCATCAGGGACATTTGTTACATTGCAAGTTGACCATTTTTACAAACAAGCAACAAACTTAAATTTTGCAAAGATACTGAGTTTGTTTTTTTGTTTTTGTGCCTTGTTTTCGGTGTGTTTTTGCTGTAGGTGCACTTTACAGAGATTTATGTTTTAATCTGCAGTAAATCTAATCCACAGTAAATGGAGCGTTCTTACAGTAAAAAGGTGCCAGTGTTTTCTGTTTTACAAACACTCTATGAACTTTGCCCAGGCATTTTTTTGGCACTAGATCTTGCAATGCTCTATCCGAGCTTGTCAGTCTTGAAAATGTGCCTGAGGTGGCTACATAGTTACTTAGGGGCTGTCACTCTATATGAAAGTAAAAATGCTGGGAAACAATCTTTTGGTTCACTATTTCTAGGCATGGAGCCCAAACTTATTTTCCCGTAAAACATACAAGAGAATTTGATATGCTGTACAGGTCACTGGCTCACAGGCTTGAATATGCTCTGTCCTGAGGCTATACCAGAACTGGGGATAATACTGGCAGTGTTGCCCTCAGAAACACAGCCTCCTCGTTTGGGGTTGTTGGCTGCCCAGCAAAGTTGTGGAGACACTCAGCTGTAAATAGCCAAGGGTGCGGACAGAAACGTTTGGCCTATATTTAGAGGTTGGACTTGACTGGTAGGACTTGTCCGCCAACACCAGCTTATAGACCAGGAAGTTTATTCTATATCACAGGCCATACTGTTGAAAAAATGTCCTGGTTGACAGGGGCAATCACCACATTTCTGTGTTAAAGGTTTTGTTGGGAAATTCAAGTCTAGTTTTTAAGGGGAGTCAAGCTCAGGGGAAATGTTACTGTTTTTGGTGTGGTACAAATTTTGCCAAGGAGTTTTCCTAGATTGTCCTGTATTTCGCCACAGCATGTGACTACTTGTTAACATGGAACTGATTTGATTTGGATTTGAGAAATTTAAAGCTGCTATGATTAATATTTTTGTATTAACAATGGATTATATGGCTCAATGTAATTTGAAAGGTGGCACTCATAAGTTTTCCCTAACCTCTATTTTTTTATTTTGAGGCAGGCAACTTTATTGGTTCACTGCTTTCATCTGTCTTGTTTCCAGATGCAACAGACAGCTGTTTTGGCAGCTTTTTCCCCACTGTGTACACTACTGGCTTTTTTTGGTGTTTGTTTTTGGCAGCTTTTCCCCTCTGTGTACACGACCTGCCCAGCACCAAGTTGCAGACAAACACAGTAATCACTAGCTGGTGAACACAGTGGAGCATTTAGCAGCTAAAGAGGCAGATACTTTTCTAAAGACTTGGTGGAGACCAAAACAGAAACAATAGGACAGTGAATATTGGACTGTCATCAGGTGTTCAGAGTAGAGTGCCGCTGACCCAAGTCCAAGAGATTCTAACCCAGCCCGACCCGAACTGGCATTCTCAACAGGCATTCTCTGTTTATGTTTATGTCGAAACCCACCCTGAGATGGAGTTAAGCTGTGTTAGACCTGTCTCGCAATTGTAAGTACCATGGTTACTTGCGTGTTGACCCAGATTAATGTCTGGACAGTGCACCTTGTAGCTTAAATGAAAAAAAGTATTGTTTATAAGCTGTAGGTAGATTGTTTTAACACACACACAAATTACACAATGTTATTAGCAATTATAAATACAACATTTCAGTCTTACCAATGGCAATTGTCAAGTCTTCTTCATGAACTCTTGAACTCAACTATAACTGCTAAAGAGCCAGCTATGTCTCTCAAGAGTTGGTGGAGACCAAAACAGAGCTAGTACAGAGTATTCATCCTTCGCTAAGCTACATGAATAATTACCACCTAAAAGCCCTCATTGACACTGCCATAGCACAACTCAGCTACCCACTGAACTCATTTTTCCCTGTCCTTCTATCAGGCTGCAGATCTCTGATCTGTTAAAAAGCTTTATGTCCCCTGCCATCTCTGTCCTCAACAAACTGCACCGCACAATTTACTTTGAACATAAATTATCTATCTATCTTACTTCAGCAGACAATAAATTATCTACTATCTAAAATCAAAACTGTTCAGCACTGAACCGAATGCCAAAGTGTGCTAATGTTGCTCCCTATGTTCTAGTAATGTCTTAATGTATTCAGAAAACTCTTTTTCTGCCAATCACTAAATGTTGCAAAAAGTCATGTTTGTTCACATGTCTGCTTGTGCCCCGCTAATGAACCCCTTGTGCATTTTTTTTTTTTTTTTACAGTACATAATGCCGATTGTTTTTATTTTTTAATTTTTAGTTTTATAGGCAGGATTTTATGTGTATTTGATTTTTTTTTCAAAGTTCTAGTTGTTCTATTTGTGTCTTTTTATTTATAGTGTTTTTATAATTATTAACAATACCAGTGAAAGTTTGCTGTTTCACTGCTCTGATGTCATTTTGGATTATAAATAAAGAATATCTGCCCATATAAAATTTTTTTATTTCATTTATTTATTTTTTTTTGCTCCCTTATATCAGTGTTGGCATCGACCCAAAAGTCTAGTATCGTTCTGGCTCTAAATGCAGGTTTAATATTACAACGTGTGGAGTTACACTGATGCAGTTTTATTAATTACTGCTCATAAACCAGATGACAAATGACAAATAATTTCAAATGGGTATAAACTCATTTACACTGAAAAGTGTGCTTCATACTTTCAACCTCCAAATGCTGCAGCAGTGAACTGACATGATAATTAATTATGCCAGGTTCCGTGTTAGGTTTCACATGTACCAGCTGAAAATAAATGGCACTCGCAGTTTGTGCTCACAAGCCAGAGAGAAAGGAAAGCGAGAGGTGAAGGAGGGAGGGAAGGAAGGTTTTTTTCACATGGGCATGTCATCATGGAGTCCAACTGATAATTATAATCACTGTGTCTCCGTCCCTCTCTCATTCTCCCCCCTGTCTCCCTCCCCAGCGTCATGGCTGTCTCGTCGTCCTCCTCTTCCTCCAATCTCCTGCTCCTTGTCCTAATTTCCTCCTTGGATTGGCTGCCCACCCCAGGATCTGCGTTTCTAATGGACCGGGACCACATGACATCATCAGGTAGGTAACTGGTGTTTTCACTTCTTCATGTCCGCGCAAATAAGTAGAAGAAATAGATTGATGAGAGACAAATCACTCTTCAGACAGTTATCAATCTCTCTACATGGATCTCATCAAACATTAACAAATGTGATTCAGGTTCTGTGCACAACATACTGTTGACACTTGTTATCACATCTTATGTCAGACATCAGTTGCAGAATACTGTGTTTGCTCAGATACATGTGGAAATGTTCACTGTTGAGCAAACGCCGCACTTTCCTGGTTTGGCTTGTCAAACAGGCCTGTGATCAATAGAGCCAGGGTAAATATATGGCTGTGGCTTCTCTGTCAAAGTCCAGGGACAGGACTATGCAGGATGTTCGGCCAGCTAATCCAGCTGTCAGTGAACCATTTGAAATAATTAGGTGAAAGAATGCTGCGACTGAGAAAATTGGCCAAACTATAATTTCAATCTAATTTACAGCTTGAAGCCCTTCAAGCAGCAGGTGGTCAAGAGAGGAATTTTAAAATTAATTACGTGTCTTTTACTGCATAATTTCCACAATTGATGCTCAGAGTCCCAGTGACAGCACTGATGGAGAATGCTGATTTGGCATCTTCCTCTAATGGCTGAAGAAGCTACTGCTGCTGGAATTGGGTGAAAGTGTGCATCCCTGCAACCTTAGCCAAAAGATTCTTGTTTATTTAAAGTCTACCTGTGCTAGAACAGCACATGATCTAGAGAAACCCTTACAGCCAAGATACAGCAGCTCCACAGAATGGATCAATTCTGCTGTTGACTTTGTCAAAACAAGTCTCTAAACTTTTTGAAAAGAAACTGTTGCAGTCTGTCCTTGGTTCTGCTGTGTCTGCATTCCTGGGTTTTACATTATGAGGGATTCTACTTATGGAAGCTGGAAAAGCAACCATTTTCTTAAAAAAAACCTTTATTATTCATGGGCGTAGTTCAGTTTGCATAAAGTTAAATGTGAATTGACTCCTATTCAAAATACTGAATACATGTGCTGTTTATTTTAGGCATGTTTTTACTTGTGCACACCCTGGTGGTGTGAAGATAATGTTTCTTATCATTAAATGAAGTGGTGAAAAATCAGAATATCAGAATAACTTTAAGAATATATCTTAAAGTTGAGACATCGTTCAGTTTTTGATGAGGATTTCAGTGCTAAAATAAACTTATTCTTAACCCTCTGCCCTTGGGACATTGATTGGGGTAAAATCACACATAAAAAGTGAATTTCTTATTTATTATTTGACTGGCAAAACAATTAATGACTATCATGATAATTGATTGATTAAATCAGTGGTTTTCAAACTTTTTGTGCCCAATTTGAGCAAGCCAAAATCTCAAGGCACGCCTATATTCATATCTGTGCAAAATAGCCCCTATAACCTAACCTATGGTGGCAACTAGCCAATCAGAGGCGGAGTTCCCTGAGTGTCAATTAATGAGGGCCTTTGATGTGTCATACTCTAATAATTGCCACATCCTGGCAACTCTGCAAACAGCGAAAACTGGAGCTCACTATGACAGAAGTGGTTTTTAAAGGAATTTTTTGGAGGTATAGAATTTGGGGTAAATTGTTGGGGTAAATTAAAATGAATTCATAACTGTTTGTGTAGTTGTATATTGAATTAACAATGTATGATTTCCACAAAATCCCACAGCTCATCTGGACTTGCATTACGGCACACTGTTTGGCAAGCACTGAGTTTTTTAAAATCTTTTTTTTCTTTCTCTTTTTTGATCGTCTTGGATCATGGTGAAGCTTCATTCGATGTCTGTTAACGGAACGCTAAATTTGCATGCAATTAATGGCACTGAAAACGTTTGGCAACACAATAAAAAGTTGTCCTCAAATGTACATTTTGGCAAGTCACTGTCTTACTGGTATATTCTTAGGCACACCTGCTCATTGCCATTAGGAAGTGAGCCAGAGAGCATTAGACAGAGGTCTGAGAAATCTCCAAACAATCTCTTCATGTCTGGCTGCTCCAGCACCTGTTGGCAGAATGGAAAGAATGCATGTTACCTGAAGAAGCAGAGGAGGAATTTTGACCATGTGCATATATCAAGACTTGGTACCCGCACATGTACTCAGCACATGAAAGTAATTTCTCTTCACCCTCCATTTTCATTGGTAGTGCTTCTCTGTACTGAGGATCCATTTAAAATGTTGTTTGTGCAGTTATGGAAAGCTTTTATATGACTTAAATGCCATTTCAGTTATTAATAGTACAGCAACAGCATTGTAAAATGTATTTCCACTATCTTGTGCAGCTTAAACATTCACAGCACATTTGATGTAGCTGACATTTAATGCATTCTTTCTTTTTTTTTAGCTTTGGGGTTTGACCTTTGAATTTATACACGACTATAAATTAAAGGCAAAGACTGTGTATCATAAAGTGAAAGAAGGAATTGTGATTTACACATTATTCAGAACACATCTTTGCTGATAAACAATGACCAATAGGACATTCCCACAATAACACTTCCCACTGGCATCTACTGGAGAATGCCAACTCATCTTGTCCTCTTCTGCCAAGTTAAAACCAAGTCCACAACCCTCTTCTTCCCTGTTTTTTGGGTGGTCTGTTATCCAGTATGCAGCTTTCTAAAATGCACTGATCAGGGAATAAATCAAAGCTTCCCTGGCTATTAAATGGAGAAAATAAACGACTCAGTGGGCTGATGTGGTGGAGAAGTTTGAGAACATTGGTTCGATCGCCATGTGCTGTGAACATACTGTTCTTTCAGCTCTGATGTTTTTAGTGTTGAAATAAATTTTGGATTTTCCAAAAGAAAATAGCAGCCAAAAGTTTTGATTTTGGTTGTGAATCTGATCAGCCCTTCATGTTTTCTTTTCAAGAGCCTGTTGCTTTAAAGTATATCTGCATGAACATATTGTGAGCGCTGCCATTTGGATGAAGCAATCATGGTTAACGGCCCTGTTGGCATTCTGATTAGAAATTAATGACTATAATTGGGTTCTGGGTGTGTGTCATAAATTCTCCGATTATTGCTCTGCCTTTGCCTTTCAGTCATGGTTTTGTTGCAGCTTGTGTTGGAGAGAGGGGAGAAAGTGGTTTCGCTGATTAGTTTGGTGTAGCTAAGTGAGAATCAGAACCAGAGAGTTGTGATAAGATACAGTAGTGCCACAGTTATGTGATAACGTGTGAAAACTAGAGCGGCTCCATTAGTTACATGATGGGGGCAGCCAGAGATACATTTATACTCAAAAATATAAAATGCAACACGTTTGTGTTGAAAAAGATAAGACTTCTTCTGTGCACACAAAATGTTTGTTTGTCTCAAATTTTGTTCTCGAGCAATTCGCCTTTGCCACCTGACAGGTGTAGTATGTGAAGATGCTAATTAAATGATGATTATTTCGCCTCTTCCATACACATGTACTTACTTGGCTTGACTCGGTTTGAATTTCCACGTCGGGATTTGCATCTTCATTATAACAAGGATATCCTCTTGTAGGTGTGTATTTAAAGTGAAGACGCACTTAGCTGGAGTCAAGTGGATAAACACTTAATTTCCTATACATTCTTCACAATAAAAGTCCCTTGTTATTTTGTTATTTAAACTCTTTTATTATGAAGAAACAGGCTCGAAAAAGTTTGGGAACCACTGATTTAACCAATCACTCCTCATGCCTAAACTTAACCAACCCAACCAACAAAGGCAAGGAGTACTAACCAGTCACAGGTAGAGTACGCTGAGTCATGACTTTGGACTCCTGAAAAAGAAATTTGGTATCTGTAGTCCTATGTGAAATAGCCATAGTTCAATGCCTAATAAATTACTTTTTTCAAGATAAAACTGCAGATTTTAGAGTTGCCTTTTATTGTGGCCAGTCCAAGGCACAGCTGTGTCATAATGATGCTGTTTCATCAGTATCTCTATATGCCACATTTGTCAGGAGGATGGATTATCTTGGCAAAGGAGAGGTGCAAACTAACACAGATTTTAACAAATTTGTGAACAAAATTTCAGAGTAATTAGCCTTTTGTAAGCACAAAAAACATCTATTGTTTTTATATTTCTGTTGAATATATATTGTAGAAATATTGTGATAATATTCAAACAAAAAGGATGATTTTGACTCATCTAATTTTACATTAAAAGTACAAGAGTAATACAGATGTGTTATGTGTCTGCGCTGTATTGTATATCATTTAGCAAACCACACAGAGTTTTGAGCTCTATGTCTTTGCCCTCCGGCTTTTTGGCTTATTGACTTTGTATTCGTGACTTTGTCGTGTTCACAGACTGTAGAAAATGTCTTTATCTCTGTGGGTTTATATTACCTTCCTGATAAGCTCTCAGACAAGCTGCTGATAGGCGGGTGAGGTCAAATCATCAAACGGTGACTGGTCCAGTCCACCTCCTTCAATCGTTAAAATGCTCTCTGGCGTGCGCTGCTGTGGTAATCGAGCCCTGGTCCTCCTCAACAACCGTTAAAACATCTGTAAACAAGAAGCAGCCCCAGATAGCATGAGCAAACACACACGGCCTGTGCCTTTCTCAAGCTCACCACTGTATAAACTCCAATCCTGACACCTGCTTTCTACATGTAAAATGATCTATGTTTGACCTTTTATCCACCACTCTTTATCTCAGACACATCTGATAGGTTAAAGAAACCATTCACTCTTGTTGAGTAGGTGAGTAACTGCAACCATTGTGCTTTTGGTGTTGTTTAAAACCATTTTGTTGTTTCTCTTAGGGATTCTAATAGAGCCTTGCTGAAATTCTGCGGGTTCTGCTGTCTCTTCAGCATTTGTATGTCTGTTGTAGAGCCAGCCGCATAACAAGCCCAGAGTAGACGTTTGGAGGTGCTCCTATGTATTTAAAGGCTTACCAGAGTGATTATAGCCAGTGCTAGTCGTTTGTCTTGATCTGTCTTCACACACACTCACACTTTCTTCTTCTTTCCCTCAACCTTTCCTTAGCGTCTGACTGTGTGTCTCAGGAAGACGTGCTCCTCAGGTCCATAAATTGATTCTGATGAGTGAGGCTTCTTGGCCACAGAGGTGGTAACCACCACTGGTAAAAGTACAGAGCTTCGGTCCATCTGGCAGTTACATCTGCTTCAAAGACAAGAAGCAGTGGGTGTGTTTGCTTTGAGCAATGAAGTTGGGGCCTTGTGTGGGATATGGTGTCTGAAGTTCAATAGAAAGTTGGAAACTTAAAAGCAGAGAAGAGAAAAATATTTTAGATAGTGGGAGAGAGAACACATGGTTGTTGAAATGCTCTGTAATGAAAGGTTAGCTGCAAAAAAGCAGATCCAGCAGCGATGTTTTGCATGTATAAAACATATCAAGGGAGTTTAAAGGCCAAGGTTTATATGCTGCGAGGCAGACTGAGGAGTACTACAGACAAAGGTATGGATAGCTAAATGAAACTGAAACTTTCTTAAATGACGAGTGTGTCGGATTTAGTAGCATCTAGAAATGAAGTTGCAGATTGCACCCAACTGAATACCTCCCACCTCATCCTCCCACTCCAGCTGTGTAAGAGAACCTACGGTAGCTGCAAAACTCGCAAAGAACGCAAACGGCCCTGTCTGCAGTCAGCGTTTGGTTTGTTCATTCTGGGCTACTATGGAAACATGGCAGTGCAACCCAGGGAACTCTGTGGAAGAGTATCAGCAATATGTATTGTGGTTTGCTTCATTTGTCAAGACACATATGGTAAATCAATAAAAATGTGATACTGTTGTGACAGTCCCTGTCTAACTGAAAGGATACTGTGTTTTCTTATGCATATGAACCAGAAGTTGCACCAGCCAGCCAGATTTGGTGCACCTGGGCCGAGCATTCCTGGGATATAAATGTCCAGCCCTTTACTCGGTCTCTCTCACATACTTGGACTCGTCCCCACCAGTGTTGGCACATTTTGCGTTTGTTTTCCTTTTGTTTTGTTTTGTCTTACACCTCCTACACATTCACATCTATATCAGTGATGTTCCTGACTGACATATTTGCAGGTATTTCTTCAGTTGTTTACTTTATTACAATACATTTCCCTTCTTTTCTTTTCCACATTTCCCATGGCTTAGAAGCCAGGTCATGACAAATTGAGGGCTTGTCTGGTATTTGAACCCAGGACCTCTTGCAGGGTTATACCATTGTTGTTTATTTAAACATGCAGTAAGTTGATTCATAGTTGATTGTTGAATCTAATTCCCTGCTAAATAACCACACTTTGGGTTGGTGGCTTGGATCCAGAGTGTCATTATTTGACTACCTGGGAATGAGACTCAACAATCAACCATCTTACGAACCTGTGATTGGCCAAAGTCTCTTGTCATAGGCTAGGTTTACTAAGGCCAAGTGGAGGTTCAGATGTCTAGTTTTCTCTCAGACCACTTGAATGCTGAAAGGTTATTATGTTTTTTTTCCCAGTGACATCCAAAATAAACTGCCCAACCCAGCTTTAATATCTTTTTTTTAATGGGTAACATTTTTCCACATGTGCCCAGCTGGTGCTTATCAGACTAACTTCAGCTTGGGCTCTGCCCTGCAGTGCAGCAGCCAGTTTTCTCTCTCACATTAGCACCTGATTGTGACTGATTGGACTATTTGCCTCTACTGTTTTAAAAATCGTTTTCTTTCAACATTGCAGCACCATTCTCAGATTGATTACCACAAAGCAAACATATGATGTGATTACCAATCATCTGCTGAGCTAAATCAGACAGATCCTGACACATTTATCTTGTTATCATTGTAGTTTCTAGACGATTGTTTAAATCACCTCACTATAGACTGAAATTTCTTCATATGCTAGCAGAAGCGTTCTTTAATTCAGGTGGGATGCCTCCACAATAAACGCTGCAGAAAATCCTGCTTCCCTTTTATGAAAGATCATCCCAAAAGCTTAGAAAGAAGTGAAGATAAGGATAAAGCAGTATAAAGGGGAAATTGATACAATACAACAAAAACAGACGCTGTCAAACTTTGTGAGTATATGAAAACTAAACCCTGGGAACAAGTTTAATTTTTTTTAGAGACCAATGAAGAAACCCTCACAGGAGACAGCTATATAGCCGTTTTGACTCATTTCCCACACCTCAGTGTGAGACCACACAGACACCAGCTGAATTTAACATGTTCTTTTGTCCTCTGAGAAAACCCTGCTGACATGCAGAGGGTGGCACAGTGCAATAAGCCAGAAAAAAAGAGACAAAAAGAGGAAAGTGAGGAGAGAAAATGTGTGCAGGTGTCCGTGCTATAAGCCAGACACCCCCGCTCATCTTTATTAACTCTCACTTGGACGTAATATGACATAACTAAGCCAATGCTGCGGTCTGTAATGGCATTAGAGGAGATTAACATCATTAGTTCAGGCTAATAAATCGCTGGGACCAGAAAAAGCTGACTGGGTCACTGCCTGGTTAACACACACCAGATTGTGTCTGTGAGACTTCAAAGCTATGAGCACTGATGGGAGTCATGAGGATCAGATGGAGCAAGCGATTGTCGTGCTCCGGTCCCAAACTTTACGCATAGGTCCTGTTGTATAACTGGGAGGAAAGGCCAAACGTATTCAAGGAATTGGACAATGGCACTTTGATATTCTTTGTCGGTTTTTGTTTTGAAGGTGTAAGTTCAGTGTGTGTGTCTGTGCACTCCTGTGTGAAACTGCGTGTGCATGTTGGCAGTTATTTATATCACCTATTTACACTCCCTTGTTTGTATCTTGTTGCAGTATCTCACCTTTCTCCCCCTCTCTTCTGGCCCACTTCTTGGCCCCTCTGGCTCTCTCAAATGCCACATGGCCTCCTGACTCGACATTTAACCTCCACTACTAAGCTCACTTTGGAGGTTTTAATTTTCTTTTCCTCCAAAACAATATAATGCCTGTGTATAACTATAAAAGAAGAATAGAAGAATAATCATTTTTGTCCCTCTCCTTTTCCCATCTTTTTCTCCCTCTTTCTCTTCTGCTCATTCTTTCTTTTTCTCATCATCCAAGACACATTCCCTGTGGAAGACAAACGATGCCGTCTGCTGCACACACACGTTAACACATCCACTGGTGTGTGTTACAGAAAATTGCATGAGTGTGCGTGTATGGGCTGTGGAGCAGGGACATAATGTAGGACTTGGCATGTGCAGACTGACAGGCACTTTTACTCTTAGCACAGCGTCAGTGTGTGCTGCCAATTTCTCCATCTGGTTAACAGAAACACACACACAGAGAGAAAGAAGGTGCTGCAGAAAGCGATGCGGATCATCTGGCATGGGTGCGGCAATGGCCGTCAGAAGTCAGTGCTGCACAGTAGTATTATATAAGTTTACTAACTAAGTCATAGAGCAGGTGAATACTGGACATTGCAGCAGTAAAACCTGAACTAGTGGTTTAAAAGTTGTGTTAGGTTACCACTTTACAAGAAGACTCCTGTCAAAAATGATTTATAAATGGATGATATTAGGTTATTAATAAGGTTGTAAACACTTTATAAATCATTAAACAATAGTGAAATTGTTAATAAATTAACTGACTAAATATGTATTAATCAACCAATAGTCACAACTGAAATATTTTGCCTTATTTGACATTGTTTTATTTGGCAGGGCCATTTATTGAATAAGGAAACTTAAACTTAAAATAAGAAAAAAAAAAAAAACAACTAGAAAAAATGGAAAAGAGAAAGAGAAAACATGCCTTATGTGTTGTTTGAATTATTAATGATCAATCGATTAATTGATGGTTAGCATCTTCAACTATTTGTTAAGAAAAATGCACAAAATTTGCAACCCTAATGAACAAGTTATAACGCAGTTTCCATAATTCAATTTGAGCTCACTATTTGGCAAGATCCATTTCCAACTAATGGCTAAGTAATCTTACAAATGAGTTACTACCTTTAATAATTGACAAAGTATAAAATATGTACATCACCATTTATTAATGGTTATTAATTTATTAACTACCATTTATTGTTTAACTGAAAGGGAGCTTTATCGTAAAGTGTAAAATGGTACATGCTGAAAATATCAAGGTAAACAATAGTGCTTTAGTCATGGTGTATAAATCTGGTAATTTGATATGTTAATTTTATGCCAAATTAAACTTTTTGACCATTAAAATGCTGATGGTGCAGATGATGGAGAAGACGAAGTAAGCAAAGTAATTGATCTGAGGCCTAGCAGTGCAGATAAAGAAGGGGTCGCTATTTGGCAAGCAGCAGGTCACTATTGCCCTTGTTATCTAATGTTAAATTAAAAAGGTTATTAATGATAGTGCTTACAACCTAATCAATAACCTAATTATAAAGCATTTATAAATGATTTCCAAGGGTCATCTTATTGTGAAGTGGTACCCATTTCACTTCTGGTTAAATTAAGACTTTGAGCGGCACTTTGGCTTTGAGTGTCTTGTAATTGTGTTTACATAGTCAGTCAAAAGCACAGTACAAGTTATGTGGGGGAAGTGATCAGGGATAACAAGTTCTACTGTTCAGCAGCCATGTCTGTGTTCTTTTCAAGCATAGGTCAATCAAATCAATTATGTGCTAATACTAGGATGAAGAGACACTCAGAGTCCATGTATCTAGTGTGTATGTGTCTGTCTATGTGTGTGTTTTTGTGTCATTTTTGACAGTATGGTAGCATAAGTAAGAAGAAGATAAAAACACTCCGGAGAACCCGTGCACAAACTGTACATGCAGTTCCACAGTAATAAATGGTCAAGTTAATTTATGTAATGCTGAAAAAATAAACCAAATTTGAACCAGAGTGCTTTAAACCAACCACAAATGTTTGTCTAGGTTCAGACAGCACTTCAGTAGCAGCATTCTGCACTAATTGTAGACAGGAAATACCAGTCTGTGAAATTTCAAAACACAATGTTGCAGTAGTTAGGTCTGGGAGGGTATCAGTGCACCAAAAACTACCCTCTCCACTACACTTACCATTAGTTTCGTCTGCTAGTTGCAGATTTGGTGCACACTCCTCATCTGAGTCTGTGTTGACTTAGGCTCAAACATATATCAATGAATCTCTCCAGTGTTTCCTCTAATGCTAGACATCTTGATGTGCACTGCTTCTCCACTGGGCATTGGTGGTGGGCGAGGGGAGTCCAGATCCAGAATTTTTCAACAAGGGAGAGCTTCAGGGTGCGTCAGAGTTGTTGTTTCATTTTTAAGTGGAAAAACCATGCTAAACAAAACATTAATCATAGCAGAAAATGTGTCTGGAGGGGAACAGACTTTGTCTCTTAGAAGTTAATGCACCATCATAGCTATAGCTCAGTTGGTGGAGTGTGCGCCCCATTTGCTGAGTCTGTAGGTCCTCTGCGGCGGCCGCTGGTTCAACTCCCACCTGCAGCCCATTTGTTGCATGTCATCCCCTCTTTCTCCTCCCCCTTTCCTATCATCTCTTCAGCTGTCACTATCGGAAATAAAGGCAAAAAGCCAAAAAAAAAAAAATCTTTAAAAAAAGAAAAAATCTCACCCTCATTCAGAGTGTGTGGTCTGATGTAGAGCTGCGATAACTGTGGAAGAAGTTTAACTTTCATGAAGATGCAGACAGTCATCTGATGTTCAATGTTCTGAAGTTTATATTAACGTTTCATCTGCATAGAAGTTAAAATTGATTTTGTGCCTGTCAATAATTGTTCCTGGTTGTAGCATGTGGTATATAAAAAACACAGTTACAGACCCAAAATTGAACTCTGAGGGACGCCACGCAGAACGACTTCTGGAACATATAATGAATCACCTTGACAGACTTAGAGAACCAGTTTTAGATGAACTGCATGTCTCATGTCTGTAGCTGTTTGAAATGAATTTGACTTGACATTTCAAAGTGTAGGTTCACCCGCAGATCTGGGTCTAACTCCACCTAATGCATAATTTTGAAAAATGCTAAGAAAGTGGACAAGGCTCTGTAACTCTGTTCAAAGGACATTAACATTCTCACTTTAATATGAATCTCATAACGTAGAGCGAACAGTTGGCTGTATCTCAGCATTACCGTGCAAGGTTCAGGATTATTTAAAACAGTTAATGAGCCAATTCTAACCCAAGAAATGCTGTTTTTTAGAAATGTATTAAGGAATGTTCATATTAATACTAGCATTAATGTGTTTCATCACAGTACAGTAATATAATTTAGTTTACAGCTCAAAAAAATGTTTAAGCATGCAGTACCTCTTTAAATTCATCAAGAAATACAGTATATCAGCCAATTTTTGTTAGTATATTATGATATCAATTTTATTTTCAACAGTATTTTGGTTTTACAGCCAAAAAATTCACACATTTGCTCTCTCTGTTGCCATCTGTCTGTCTCCCTTTGCCTCCTCCTCTTTACCTCACATCTCGTCTCTCCTTTGACCAGCCTTCTGAAGCGTTATTAATCTCAACGCTAACTTAAATCTGCAAATGAGCTGGAAAAGGTGGTAATTCTTACAGCGTCATCGCCTCATTTCCCTAGAGCTCCTCCATGACAGTCAAGTATTTTGCAATATGGTAACTGATAAAGCCTGATCTCACCTTTCTCACCGTCTTTTTAGTGCTGTTTACCAGCTGGGAGAAGAGTGCTTTATTTAGGCTTTTTAGAGGATTTTAAACCTTAATGACTAAAGCTGACATCGAGGTAGATAAGTGGTTTCCTAGCTCCTCTGTATGGACTGATGAAGACAGGACGTGAAGGCTAAGAGCTGTTTATCAGCCTCAGCTGCACATGCAAGGACCGAGAGATACATATGAACAGCCAGGATGAGGCCACACACACACACGCCCACTCACACACACACAAATTAGGTTTCTTCTCCCAGCCGAAGCCTCTCAACTGCTGATCATTTAATGGCAGCTGGCAGGTACAGGCAGGATTTAGCCTCCCATCAGTTAAACTGGTTATATATTAGAACATGTAGAAAATAGGGAATAGGGCCCTGCAACAACATTACCAGCCTATGCATGGCATGTAATTAATGTCTAGCTGTCAAGAAGTTGCCCCCTGGCTTGTGAGCCAGTTACAGCTTGAACAGTTATGTGTTTTTTTATCCTCTGAAAAAGACATTATAGTGACAAAGTCATTTTTTCACAGCAATTAATAGGATTAAGCCTTTATGATAGAAGAGAAGAAGTATGACAGTCAGCAAATGTGTGAGAAAGGGAGAGCCTGAGAAAAAGGTAAGAATTTGAGTGTTGCTGCACAACCTTTCACCTCCGACACACTTCATATTCAGCTACCATCCAGAGCCGCATTCAGAAATGCAAACAACCTTTTTAAAAATGGCTGTACTTTCTGACCTTTTCCAGCACAGCCCTATTCTTCATGAAGAGGTTAACTGTCAAAACATAGCAGTCTTCTCCACCCAGAACAGAACAACAGCAACAGTAATAATTTCATATGCATTACAGTTTAAAGTCATAGCAAATAATGAAAGTATCAGTAAATGGATAAATAATGTACAAAACATTGTACATGAGAATAAAAATTATATGAAAAAACAAAACGTGCAGCCTCAATTCCAAAAAAGTTGTGACATTGTGCAAAACATAAATAAAAACAGAATGCAATGATTTTCCAAATCTTTTTGACCTATACTCAATTGAGTGCAGTACAAAGACATGATATTTAATGTTCAAACTGATAAACTGTATTGGTTTTTGTAAATATACACTTATTCTGAATTTGATGCCTGCAACATGGTTCAAAAAAAGTTGGGACAGGGGTATGTTTATGTGTTATATCACCTTTTCTTTTAACAACACTCTAAAAGCGTTTGGGAACTGCGGACACAAATATTTGAAGTTCTGAAAGTGAAATTCTTTCTCATTGTTGCCTGATATACGACTTCTGGGGCTCAACAGTTAGGGGTCTCTCACACATTTCCAATGGGAGACAGTTCTGTAGTGCAGGCAGGCCGGTCTAATACCTGAAGTCTTTTATTACAAAGCCACACGGTTGTAACACATGCAAAATGTGTCTTACTAAAATAAGCAGGGAAATCTCTGAAAAATACAGTAAGGCAGTCTGGATGGCAGCATATGTTGCTCCAAAACCTGCATGTACCTTTCAGCATTAATCGGTCCTTCACAGGTGTGGCAGTTAGCGATGATGCCATGGGCACTAACACACCTCCATACCATCACAGATGCTGGCTTTTGAACTTTGTGTGTTAGCAATCTTGAGATGGTCTTTCTCCTCTTTAGCCAGGTTAGGACACTCTCAGTCCACAGCATACTTTTCCACTTTGTGTCTGTCCATCTCAGGTTAGCTTGGACCCATATATGGCTTTCAGTTTACATCGTAGGGTTTTAACTTGCATTTGTAGATGCAGCAACAAACTGTTTATTGACAACAGTTTCCTGAGTCCATGTAGTATCCTTTATACAATTATGTGGGCATTCAATATTGGGTTTCAGTATATCTTATCTTTGTACTGTATTTAATTGAACACAAGTCAAAAACTATTTGCAAATCATTGCATTCTGTTTTCATTTACGTTTTATGCAGCATCTAACCTTTTTTGGAATCGTGGTTGTATGTTGTAACCCAAAAACATGCATTCCCAAGGTGTTAGTTCACTTTTATGTAATCTCTCCTGCTGTAGCTCTAAGCTCTACTTTCCATCCAGTGTCTGCAGAAAGCTCTTTGATGGTGGCAGCTGGAATTTGTTGGATGGGGGGAGGGAGGCAGCGTTGAAATAGCAAAGCTCTGGGAACCACGACAGTGTGCAGAAGATGAAGGGAGGGAAGGTGGGAAAGGGGGGAGGGTTGAGAGCTGGAGGCACAATGACGTAGGAATGCAATGAAATATGAGGTTACGGTGGCATCAAATAAAAAGTAAGCAAAGTAATCAAAGTAATGGTGCATATTCTGTGTGAAGAAATGATGAGGATTTGCAGCCTGGTCTGTCTGGGGATGGGGTTGTTTGTTATGGTGTTTTGTTGTGGTGGTTAGAAGTGTGTTTATGTTAGCGAGGGATGCATGCTGGCTGGGTGTGTGTCTGTGTACAAATGCTGTATACATGCAAGCCGTACATGCTGCTGTATGAGGAAGATTTAGTTGCATTTGGTGAATATATGTGGAGATAATTCTTGTTTAATGCTTATAAACGCAAAAAAGTACCCTATGGCAGTGCCCTGCAGCAATTGCAGAGTATTGCTCAGCCTGCCTTGTAATTCCTTGCCCTGTGTTGTGAAGTATGTTTATGTTCTGGGCCTGTGTGTGATTTATGCTGCAGCCAGAGCTGGAGGAGAGCGGGTAGAGCAGAAATCGATGATACCTTCAGCTGCTTATTTATGGTTGCACCAAACCCTGGGACTCTCAGCTGGATGAGAAACTGGCCTCCAACAAGGGGAGGGAGCTGGTGGGAGATCAGCGATGAGGAGTGACAGGGTGGTGAAGGAGAGGTTGAACGGGCTGAGTCAGGGCCTCGGGGTGGGGCAGAGGGGAAATGTGTGTGGACAGATCTAAAGGTTATAAAGGCTTGGTGACTAAAGTTTGATGCAGCCATCTTTCAACAAGTTGTTTTCCTGCTCTCATGTGTGTCACAGGTTCACAGGTAGCAGAAATGAATTTTAGATTTAACATAAGCTGCAGACTAAACTTTAGTCTTATCTCCCGCCAGCGGAAACTGTTACCCCTGCTGCATATTACATGGCTTTCATCAGGGTTGTGTGTTTTTCTCATGACAGCTGGCAGCCACAGGTTGGTCATCACTGATGATTTGATGCTAATGCAGTGTACACTGACACATGCTTGTGTTGGTGAAATACTTCAAACATCATAATGTCACATGGTACAGACATATTCTGAATATGTGTAACAGCTCTTTGTTAATAAATAAGACATGATTGTGTGTGATGTCAGAGGCTAAGAGCAGTGTTAATTTTCAGTGCAAAGAGTTTTTGGTCTTAAAAAATGACTCAAACGGATTAATCAATTATAGAAACAGTTGGTGATTACTTTAATAGATGACAAATAATAAGTTGATTAATCACTAGTGCTAGTAACATGAAGTGTACTATATTTCTTCACATGTGTTCTTTTTGTTACATATTTGTTTCAGTCAGAGGACAGTAAAACCTTACACTTATTATGTTGTTGTGTCAAACGATCTTTTAATTTGCAGTTTGGGTCCTTCACTTCTCTAATCAGTACAGGACAGGACAGTTCTTTTAGAGGAAACACAACAGCTGATAAAATAATGTTAGCTTAAAACACAAAAACATTTCAGTGTATTTAGAGTGTGTTTCCTCACTCTTACCTTAAGGTTTGCATTGAATTGGTGGTACCTCACTCATGTCTACCATGAAAAAGTAAAAAAGAGTGTTTGTGTTGATTATCAGAAGTCATGTTTCGCGGAGGAGTGGGGATAATGAGGGTCAGGTTTTACCAGTATTGTAGCATTGATAAATCTAAACCCCCATAGATTTCATAGACGTCAATTAAGGTGATTGATCTGCTTAAAGTGATCTGAGTTGTTCTGTTTGATCTGTCTCTGATCGGTACCTTTCTTTATCTTTCAGCTCCCCTTCAGCCTCATTTCACAGATTGCATATCGAGGGACCAGGAGACATTCCGGTGTTGGTGGAGTCCAGGCAGCTTCCACAACCTGTCCTCCCCTGGAGCAATCAGAATCTTCTACCTTAAGAAAGAGTGAGAGTGATAGCCCACTTTACCAGGAGAAGTTAAATAATTGTGTCTGTGCATATGTGAGTCCCATGAAAAACGTTACAACCCTAATTTCTTTTCCTTCAGCTCACCCACCAGTGATTGGAGAGAGTGTCCAGAGTATATCCACTCAAACAGGGAGTGCTTCTTTGATGAGAACCACACATCTGTTTGGATCACCTACTGCATGCAGCTCCGCAGCCAAAACAACATCACCTATTCCAATGAGGATGACTGTTTCACTGTGGAGAATATCGGTTAGTAACAAACATTTGTTTTACAGTATATCCAATTAATTAGGGGAATTCAACATTGCATTTCCAGACTTGTGAAACATGTTGTAGCACAATTGTTTCCCCTACATGTAGAAGTGTAGAAGGGACTGATGTATTTTCATAAATTGCTGAGTAAATGTATTCAGACTGAGAGAATTATGTATTGTCAGACAGCAGAAAATGGCTGTTGCTAAAGTAGTACAGTAAATCACCTGCACAAAAGGTTTCCAATAAATGGTCTTTCCTGCTTCATATCAGCTAAACCTGCAAATGCCACATGCTTGTCAATATCAGAGCAAGTGTCAGACACGCAGTGTTCACATGGAAAATCTTTTGATGTCTGACAGTTTTTATCTAACCAGGACTGTAGAGGATGCTGATATACTGTATTATCACATGTCAATGTCATATGTTTGCTTTGTTTATCAGCACTGCTCATGTGAGCAAATTGATCATCAGCATGTTTTTATTGATAACGTTTGGATGTTTTCTTTACCACTGAACCCACGATAAGGTGTAGAGGAAGACATTGATGGTTGGTGTGTCCATCTATGCAGGACTGTGTGTCCAGAGCAAAATATGTCAACAGCTACCAGTTGGGTTTTTGGTAAATTTGCTATGAATATTCAGTCCTCAGAGTCCTCAGAGTCCTCAGATGATAAATTTGAATGTTTTTGGTGGCCTCCATGACTGGTGCCACCATCTTGTACCCAAGAAATATCAATTTGTAATGGCCAACTTTCCATTAAATGTGTGGAGAGTATTTGTGTTCCTCAAAGGATGAACCCTTTCCATTGTTTACACTCTGAGTTGTCCTCCTTCATTCCTTTCACAACCATCAGGCTAAATTGTGAACTATTTACATAAAATAACTGGTAGGACTTTATTTGGATAGTCCCTCACTTACAGAGTATTTGTAATATTCAACATTGATGAACATTAGTTGAGAATTAGAATTCAGGGGAGTTTGTGATAACCGTGATGTTTAAAAAAATGAAATATTGTTATCATGTTAGTAATACACAGTACACCTCATGTAAATAATCCAGCACCCCACTCTTAAACTGCGGTTTGCTCATTTCCATTTCATTCTGTTTCGTTTGTCAGTTCATCTTTTGACCATCCATCAATTGTAATTGCACTCTGTTGTACACTTATGGTAATTCTCTCTCCACATTGTGAGTGTGATTCATTTGACTGATTGACTGATAGCATTATCATTACTGTTATTTTTCAGATTTCCTATAGATAACGTGGTAATATCATTATTATGAATTGTTGTGGCCATGAAGTAGATGTAGTAAAAGTCTAATATCGTGACAGCTCAATTGGAATGCTCAACAAAGATTAATGAAATGGTTTACTAATTGTTCAATATTTTTATATGAATTGTTGAATATTTGTATAGCACAGGTTGAGTGCATAGTTCAAGTTCAATTATATTATTCTGAGAATATTTTAGTATGTTCATGAATTGAATGAATGGTCAGATCTGTTAACCATCTACAGACAAACTGAATCAGATGACTTGTTGAATCTCAACTAATAAGCTGTTGAAATGTTACAAATGCTCTGTAAACTCTCTGTATGTGGACTATCCAAGTATTGTTACTAAATAACTTGTACTCTTATTGGTCTGATTGCCATTTTTGGGGATACACCCTGTTAATTTTATCATCCTCAAGACATTGTTTACATGTTGAGCCCCACAATTGGTAAGGTAAAAATGTGAAAACCAGTTTGATTTTTACGACATGATTGCTATTAGAAGAGTACAGTGAAACTTGCAGTAGCTCTGTAAGGGATGGATTATACTATTAACCAGACACAGATGGCAGCGGACATCACAGATGCCTGTTAGTTTTATTTATACTACTTTCTTTCTTGTCTGCTTGGAGGATGTGTTCCACACATGCGCAAGAGATTCTAGTTCCTGGAGAAGTCTGTGCAGTCAGAACAAATTGGAGTTATAAGGATGTCCACACAGAGCCTCTGATGATGAAATTTTAGTTACACCGATCCTAGTGGAACCCCACATATTTACAGACATGGAAAGTATAATACTGGCTTAAGTTGATAAAGGGCACATCATGCTAGCACATAAATGATGTACCCATCTTCAGTGATAGAAATAGCTTGAAGCGTTTTCATTCTGTTCAAACTGAACTTTTGCCCTCTTCCTGGCAGTGCGTCCTGACCCACCAGTGTCCCTAAACTGGACCCTGCTGAACAGAAGTCCCTCTGGGCTAAGTTATGATGTCATTGTCAACTGGGTGCCCCCACCCTCTGCAGATGTCGAGGTAGGCTGGATGCGCATTGAGTACGAGATCCAGTACAGAGAGAGAAATTCCACAAACTGGGAAGCAGTAAGTCGTCTCTCTTTTACTTGGTCATAAATTCCCTCTCCTCCTCCACACACACAGTAACATGTCCTGACACATGTAAACACACACCTTAAAACTTGACAAAATGGCTCTGTGCACATGCACAAGCTCACACAAATACAAACACTCACATGCACCCTCTTTAAAGTAAATTGTAGGGAGGTCATACAGGCACAGTGTCGTGTTTCCTCTCCCCTCCCCCCTGGACTCTTGTGGCTAAAATACAAGAGTGGAAGCCAGAGCAAAGCCCTCTGGGAAAACACAGTCTCTCTGAAGGAAGTGAAGGGAGGGATCTGTAGGTCAGGGGCCATGGGACCTTGAACAGACTCATATTCATTACGGCCTGGCCAGCCAGTCTGACAAATGCAGCCTTGGAAACAGTTTTAGAGCTCTCCATTATAACAGTATGTCCTACGTCTAATGTATGTTAAATGCCTCAACAATTGTACCTTTGGAAAGGTCATAGCTACAGGTACCAAAAATAAACATAGACCTCTTGACTGTTAAGCTTCAGTAACCTTCACAAAAGCTGAATCATTTTCTGTTTAATAAATAAAACTGTTATCTAATTCCTTCTCTATGTTTATGTTTTCTGTCTTTCTTTCCCATGTGCTCTGTAATTCAGTTGGAGATGCAGCGGTACACTGAGCAGACGATCTACGGTCTGCAAATAGGAAAAGAGTATGAGGTGCACATCCGCTGCAGGGTGCAGGCCTTCATAAAGTTTGGAGAGTTTAGTGACTCCATCTTCATTCAAGTGAATGAGATTCCAAACAGAGGTGGGTCATGGGTGAAGCAATCAATCTTTTAACTAGATGCAATAAATAAATGTGACTGGTCCATTGCTTCCATCAGACAGACACGGTGCATCACTTTGAACAACCGGAAACATTGTAGTTGAGATGACAATGTTGACAAAACTACATTTTCACCTGCTGCGTTATGCTGGTTCAAATCCAACCATGAAAACAGAAATCAGTGTGTGAGGATCAAAGACACAGTTTCACCGACTATAAGCTGTGATGCTGGAGCGCCACAGGGCTCCATTCTAGGTCTGCTGCTCTTTAAATTATATATCAGTGATCTGCCCTCAGCATACTGTATATTGGAGCAGACATCCAAATGTATGCAGATGACACTTTAATGTATTTACATGAAAAAACTCTGATGAAAGTACAGTCATTATGTTTTTCTCAAAAAGAGCAAGCAGTGTCCCTTAGCAACATTCAGTTCATGATATGCTATGATCTTCTCACATATAACACACTGTTCAACCACTTTTTTTCTTATTACTGATACAGTATTATACAATCTGTGGATAAGATCCTGGATAATACACCTAAGACCTACAAGACCTATAACATACTTATTAGTTTTGATCTCCTTTGCTGGGAAAATCAAATTTCACAATGCTTGTTTAATATTCAAAATTCTCAATGGATTAGCACCTCCTCATTTTACAGCGTTCATCTCTCAAAAAAATATGGGGGATGGATTAACAAGATCTACTGTAGAGCAAGAGGAGACATAGTTTTGGAATATAAATGAATGAATGAATGAATGAATGAATGATGATGATAATGGGTTCTGTTTTATGTTGCTTTTCAGAATCTACTTTCCCGCTCATGCTGGTTCTCATTTTTGGGGTTGTGGGCATCCTCATACTCATCATGCTAGTTGTCATCTCTCAGCAGCACAGGTAGGAATGGACTCTGTCACTCATTCATGCATGTTCAACCTCTATACTGAATTAACAGTGGCTGTTAGAACGGGATGAAGTGTTTTCAAAATCCACATGTGTAGAGCTGCTCTCAGTGTGGCCTCATTTGCTATGCACACATATACACACAAATACTGACAACTGTGAACAGATTATCTTCATCATGTCTGCCCTGCCGTTGCAGGTTAATGATGATTCTGTTGCCGCCGGTTCCTGCACCCAAAATTAAAGGCATCGATTCAGAGCTGTTAAAGGTACATTTATATCTGCGTTGTTACTCTGCCTTGTCTGTGATTTTTCTTATCAAGGTATCAAGGTAATTAATTTATAATTACACAACCTTGGGTTGCGCAACAAAATGAAAGTTGTGGTCCCTTCATACTACACACACATAGAACATATATACAGATAATTACATAGAATAGAAGAGGATATAAAATAAAATAAAATAAAATAAAACAAGTTATTTATGAGTATACCATATGCATATAGAAAACACAGTGCTAGATGTGAAAATTGTCTGGCTCTACAGGCTGATTTCCTCCCACTTGTGCTCCCAGCTCAGTACACTGTCCTTCGGCCCAGTGGGTGTGTACAGTCCTGCTGAGTGCGACACGGAGCAGCACCTACCATTCATAAAGACCATTAAATTAGCAAAATAAAATGACAAAAACTAACCGAGCCCATCGCTGGTAGCCAATATATTCATCCAGCCCTATGGCAGTTGTTCAAAGATGGTCCATCCATCGAGCGAGTGTGTACAGGTTGACCACTCTGGTCCAGTTGGTTAATGTTAACTTTTTCTAGTAACACTCATGGTCCTGGAGAGGGAGAGGCCATACATATGCAGAAGAGCTTGTATTTTATTCAGCCGTTGTTGAGAAACAAGCAAGGACTGTTACCAACTGGAATGGAACAGCTTTCTAACTTAAATTAGTGAAATTTATCAAAATAAGCCAGGGTTTTCCTTTATCCACCACGGTGGAATACCCATTGGTCTTGTTACAGATGTGTTGCAACTAAAAACTACAATACCAAAGATGCCAAAGGTACTGTAAGCTTACAGTAATTCAAAACCAAACCAAACCAAGTGTCACCATTATATAGTTAATCCACCAGAGAACAACTATATTTTTCAACTGTAAAATGCCTTGCTTTGTACATATCTTAGTCAAATTTCTTTAATAATTTTAATTGGATTCATTTTATGTATGTGCTTTACAAAACAAATATCAATTTATATACTGTAATTTATAAGTTTCATCAATCCAAAACTGGCCAGACTCACTACACACAGGGCACACCTGTGTATACTGTGTTCTATTGTATATGCATAAAGAGTGAAATTGTAAACATCAATAATTGACAGCAGCCAACATATGGTATTGAGCTTTGTATCCAGTAAAGTGATTATATAAAGTATTGTGTAACCACAGTTTTTTTCATTACATTTTTATTGTAATTTTGATTAAAAACAGACACTGCTGGGCATCCATGTGGCTCTGTTTGCAGAGGCTCTGCAAGCCACGTAATCATCACATCACCTACAGTCCCTCTCGCAATCACATCCTGTTTATCATTTGTGTCAACTAAGAAATAAAAGCAAAAATGTCTATAAATAATTTGAAAGCAAACAGGCACTCTTGTTTTGTGGAAGTAAGCATGGACAGGACGACCACTGAGGGATAATAAGATGTGAAGAGGGTCTTGTTGTGGGTGTATTAATTCCAGATGATGTGGGATGCATTTGTTTGCTCTTTACAAAACAACCCTACCCCTGGACCTCAGGGAAAAAACTGATAGAAATGAAATGAATAATAATGCTGCTGTTTCATGCTCAGACAAAGGTGAAGCACAAAGCGTGTTTGGTTTGCAGCTGAAATTTACACATTCGTCATGGTGCAGTATAGAGAATAGGAAATGGCAGGACTTTTATTATTACATGACTCTCTGCAACCTGATTTTCACATACACTTACATCCAAATCTGTCCTCATGCAGAAAGGGAAGCTGGATGAGCTGAATTTCATCCTAAGTGGTGGAGGTATGGGTGGCCTACCGACTTATGCACCAGATTTCTACCAAGACGAGCCATGGGTGGAGTTCATTGAGGTGGATCCTGAGGATGCAGATGCTGGAGAGAAGGAGGACAACCAGGGCTCAGACACCCAGAGGCTCCTGGGTCTGCCCCAACCTGTCAGCCACCACATGAACATAGGATGCTCAAATGCCATCAGGTACTGCACGGATATACATGTAAAAGCTGGTGCACTGGTTACATAAATCACCTTAGGTTTGTCCCTTAAGTAAAACATTTTCTTAAACTAGGGGGCTCACTTGTTGCATAAAGCCTGTTAGGTTGTCTCCTTGCTGAGGTGTTTAGAGACTTTCACAGCACTTACTGTCACAATACAGCACTTTCAGTTACAATGATTATGCTTCACTCACATCAATCTTTAAGGTTAGCATTAATGTCAGTTGCTACCTAGCTTAGTTAACATGCTTAAATAGCCTCAAAAAACAACAAAGAGGAAACAAAAACAAAAAGAAACCCAAACTAGATAGAAGATGAGCTGCTGTCCTCAAAGAATATGGAAAGCACAAGCACATAATCCAAAGTAAATTTAACCTATATGCACAAGCAGCAGATCTGACAAAAAACAATGCAAGAAATTTGCTGTGAAACAAACCATAGATTAAGTAATGAAGAAATAAGAAAATATTACTGCGAACATCGACAGGAGTTGACGTGAACTTGAATTTGGATAAAACAATATAGTTAGCTAACATAAATATATGAGACAGAATTATGTTAATGTTGGCTAGCTACCCAGAGTTGTTATGCTTTCAAATCTGTACTCTCTAACAAGCTGCATATAGCTCATAGTTCCTAGTTGGTGTTCCCTGTCCCTAGGGATGTGTCTTGGTATCTCCTCCTCTTTATTCACAATAAATGTCTTATAAAAGTTGTTCCACAAATGATTTCAGTTTTAAAGGACTGTTAAGGGTCTCCTAAAATTCTCTGAGGAAAATGGTAGCTAAGTGCCATTTGGCTGCGCATAAGGAATACTTAAGTACCTATGGTCAAACATTTAGAGATCAAAGTTTGTTTATTCATGTGCAAACTGTACATTTACTGCCATTAGACAACTTCACTGCTAAACTTAAATCCCTCTGCACTGATCACGAACACTTATCTACTAGTGAAGCCACAAGCACTCTCTTTTCTCTTTTCTCTCTCTCACTCAACTAAGCTCCTACACACACACACACACACACACACACACACACACTGCTGTGCTTATGCCACATTGGCACATTCACTTCATTGAGCTAATTGAAAAATTGATCAGGAATATTCACACATATCAAATAAAGTTTTGTTGTTCATTTGCTGCTGATGTTTTAAAATGCACAGAAAAGACTGATTCTATAGACAGATATATCATTGTGGCATGAACACTATTGTCACGTGAGTGTGACACTGATAGACTCTTGCAGTTGAGAGATGGGTTTAGATGAAAATTATAAGACAACCTTACCCTAAGTGATTTTATCCAACTGGGCACGGACCTTCATGCTGTCAGATGGCTCTACAAATATGAATTTCATCTGTTGTCTTTTCTCCTGTTTCCACCTGTTTCCCTCTCCCCTAGCTTCCCTGATGATGACTCAGGCCGGGCCAGCTGTTATGACCCAGATGTGCCTGACCAAGACACCCTAATGGCCACCCTGCTGCCAGGACAACCCGAGGACGGAGAAGACTCCTTCGATGTTGTAGAAAGATCTCCTGCCCCGGAGAGAGGCGAGAGGCCCCTTGTCCAAACCCAAACAGGAGGGCCCCAGACTTGGGTTAACACAGACTTCTATGCCCAGGTCAGCAATGTGATGCCCTCTGGAGGTGTGGTGCTGTCTCCTGGCCAGCAACTCAGAATCCAGGAGAGCTCCTCAGCCACAGAGGAGGGGGCACAAAAGAAGGGAAAAGAGCCAAAAAGCAACAAAAACTCTGAGGAGAACAAGCAGAAGGAGCTGCAGTTTCAGCTGCTGGTGGTGGATCCTGAAGGAAGCGGCTACACCACAGAGAGCAACGCCCGGCAGATCAGCACTCCCCCTAGCTCCCCCATCCCCGGTGAGGGGTATCATACCATACACCCTCAGCCAGTGGAGACCAAAGCTGCAGCCACAGCAGAGGAAAACCGATCACCTTACATTCTTCCTGACTCTCCCCAATCCCAATTCTTTGCCCCTGTGCAGACTACACAGTGGTACAGGAGGTGGACAGTCAACACAGTCTGCTCCTCAATCCACCTCCCTCACGCCAGTCTCCCCCTCCCTGCCTGCCACAGCACCCCCTCAAGGCCCTACCTGCCATGCCCGTAGGGTACGTCACCCCAGACCTCCTGGGGAACCTCTCACCATGAACTGACAATGCCTTTAAGCCTTTTAGGTATAAGGTTGATTGACCCAGAAAGTCCCCTGCGGTCACAAAAGCCTGTTTCTACCTGATTCCTGCTGGAAACCAAATAACTCGCAGCACACAGTGTGGATGAGAATGTACAGGTGTTTGTTTTCAGAGGGTGCTGAAAGGGAGAAGCTACAAACTGTATTCTTGACTCTTTTTACATCTGCTCCATCAATTCATTTGATGCAGAGGCAGCCAAACATGAACATCACAAACCAAATGCACAGTTTGCTCTGTTTGTTGACATCCATGCACAAGAAACTCACAGATAAATAGGCTGAAACTGTGATTGTATTGAGTCAAAAAGCATTAGCTCACTGCTAAAACTGCCTCGGATCACATTGCACCTCTGGCTTATAGTGTATCGAGCAATGACATCGTTGAAGTCTTAATCTTACAGAGAGACGTCTGTCAGTGTATGATTGATCAGGCGAAGACAAGCACATTCACACCGAGAAGAAGTTTGTTGATACCTCTTGCTGGCAGAGGTGTGTTGCCGCTCAGTTGTGGCTTATTTTCTATTCTTACATTTCTTATCTCATCGTGTCATCTTATTAGTACTTCTCTAGAGATATATTTTTGTACAAATAGGCATTAGCTAAAGGAAAAATCCACCCTAAGATACAGTTGAAAACACAACTATGCAGTTTTACCTTGCATTCCTGGCTTAATTTTATTTAATGGTATGCTATTCATATTTTCAAGAATAAGTGGCCCAAACCTTGATTATTATTATTGATGTCAAGATAGTTTTTCTCTACAGTGACAGTAGAGTTTAATATAAGAAATACTTTCATCAATTGAAAAAGCATACAGTATAAATGCACACACAGACATGAGTCTCTTTTCCTTCCTTGGGGGAAATTTAAAGGCATTCTTGGAAATAAAGGAAATCACTAACTGAACTAGAAATAGAGGTGCCAATTAAAAGGGAAATTACATCTTTTTATTACAAACTAATCCACAGAATACATTCAATATTACAGATTGAATATACATAGAACATACTGAGAACATATCACTTACAATGCTTAACAGCAGTTCATGTAGCACTAGCAAGGATTTATTTTGATTTATTTACAGCCTCACAGAGACACTCAGTACAAAGCTACAACGATTAATTGTCGATTAATCTGCTGATTATTTTCATGATTAATCTTTACATTTTTTTAGTCTTTAAAACATAAAAAAAAATGTGAAAAAATGCTCATTACAATTTCCCAGAACACCTTAAGTCTTCAGATTGCTTCTTTAGTCCAACCGACAGTCCAAAATCCAAAGATTCTTCATTTACTGATGACCAAGAAAAGCAGCAAATCCTCACATTTCTGAAGCTGAAACTGGCAAATGTTTAACATTTTCACTTGAAAATGACTGAAATGATTATCAAGATAGTTGCCAACTAATTTTCTTTCAATTGAACCAACTAATCGTTGCGGTTCTAGTACAAATAGTGTCATATAGTATGCTGAGCACCACCAAGTGCCTTGCTCAGGGGCACATTTATATAGCTATTTAACAGAAGGAAAGGGACACAGACATGCAGCCAGCAGTTCGGAGAAACCAGATATTGCAGTTCACCCTGAAACAGCAGCCAAGTCTCACCTTTATAAACCAGCAGTCACTCATAACCCGTCACTTAAACTGAAACCTTAAAGTGTAAGCTTTCTACTCTGGAGTTGTTTTCTTCTCATGTTGCATAGTTATTGCAGGGACAGCAACTGGAACAAGTTGAAAGACTGTGAAAGTATGTAATAGCTGTAATTAGCTAACATTTTATACTTATTATCTGCTAAGTGCACCGTGTTAACAACCTGTGCCTATGATAGTGTTATTAGCTTGGAATTTCTGTGCTAAAGTATGCGTCATAATTAGGATTTGTGCATTTTTGCATTGCTATGTACAGGCAAGTACAGCCATGTATCGTGAATTGGTGTAAAGCCTCTTGGTGTATAGATTCACTACTAAAAATTTGCACATGCACTAACATGCATGCATACACACTACATCAAACAAATGCCTTAACTGACATGTAATTTTGCCTTCCTGTCATATTTATAAATCTTATGAGCTGAAAATTGGTTGCAAGGGTGAAAATTTGCTGAGGCCACTAAACTGCAATTTGCACATTTCCGATCATCCTAGTTAACTGACCACAATTTCTAAGCCAAAAATTTGAACAAAAAAAAAAAAAAAAAAAAATTGGTTTGACTGGAGTCAGATACAGTGGACAATATGTGTATAATTATTAGACATGTATTCCTAGTTACTTTGCCCCCATATGGTTCTTAGAATAAGCAAATTAAGGATATTATTTAGGGAGAATCTGATGCTTAATCAGTTATTTAGTCAGATTAGCTTGTAGTGTAAACTTGCCCCTGATAATAGTGTAATCTTGTAATAATCAGTAAGCAATGTAATAACGTGGGTGAGGCGACATTAGAGGAGACTTTTTGTAAAGGTTTTATGCTCCTATGTTTTCATCCTATAAATTCTATAATAAAGGCTTTGACAATATGCCTGTGTCACACAGCAACATGGCTCAAAGCATACAAGAAGCCATCAAACTTAGGTCAACAGAGGTTGTATGATGTGCATTGTTTTGTGATACCACACAATGAATTTTCATTTCAACACGTCCATGAATGAGTCAGGAACATTATTATTGTTCAACATCAAGGCAGCCTCCGATTGTCACATCATATCATAAACAAAACATATTTCACAATGCAAAGGAAACACATGCTGCCTGTGAATCATGTTGTTTTGGAATCATCATTGAGATAAGCAGGCAAATGACTCACATAGAATAGGTCTTTTGTATCAGACAATCCCATAATGATGAGAGACAAAAGCAAGAGCCATAAAATGACAATTTTGAAAAATGTGAATATGATAGATATGTGCCATTTCTCTTTTTGTCTCTCTATGTCTGAAAAAAAAGCTCAGTGTTCTGTTAATGTTGCCTAGTGCTGATGATACCAGCAATCAAATGCTGTTGCAGAAATGTCTTAATATATTTACTAGTGCTGTAAGATGACAAGTATATATTTTTTATGTCATTAATGTTACTAATCGCAATGTATTGCTGCTCGGTACATGTATTTTTCCTGCATCAGCCCTACTATTGTGGGAAGGGGTCATTACAAGAATGCAACGATCACTATTGTGTACAAGTGTAAATGTTTGTGATAAACCCTGCAAATCGGATGATACTGATATCTGAAAATGTTATGTTGCCTGGGGGGAATGGGAAGGCATGATTTTGTTCAGTTATGAGTAGCAACAACAGGACAGTTTTGCCCCAAAGTCAAGCTGCAATACAGCAGCTCCTCCTGATGCTCATTCAACATTCACAGTGTTCACGCCCATCCAAAGATCCCCTCAAGGCTCTCTGTGTATATGAAGGAAGATCAGATTATGGAGAAAGCACTGTTAAGGTTCTCTTTCAGTTGTACCATGGTGATTGTGAATGTGTGCAAACTGGAAATATGCAATGCAATTATCATATTGTGAAAACAAAACAAAGATGTTAAATCACTGAGACTGGGTTGCACCAACAAAGATTAATTTAATCTAAGATTAGTTGTTATCAGAGTGTTGCAAAACTAGGTTTAAATTAGATTGAGTTCAATCAGTATGGAGATGCTTGCTTACCCAAATGTAATGAATTGAATTAATAAATAAATCTTAGTGCTGTCGGGACTTTGTAAGTCTTTCTAAGACTTTTTGTTGCAGAGCAAATTTGCTCTGTAACAAAAAACCTAAGTAGTTTGTGAGCTAACTAAAACTAAGTTAAAACATTACATAGTTTGTTAGCTGCCCAAAAGGTTAACAAAACATTACATTGTTTGCTGGCTAGCTAAAAAGTTAAAACATTACTACATAGTTTGCTGGCTAGCTAAAAAAGTTTACAAAATGTTACATTGCTCTTAAGCTAGTTTGGTTTGGTGCAAAATAATTAAAGCTATAATTTTTATCAGGTTTAAAAATTGGTGCAACCCAGCCTAATGAGAGTTTATTTAAGGTTACAGTGAGTATAATAAATTGGGAGGGGCTTTTTTGTTCAAGCTTATTGTACAGGTGTTTACTACATTGTGTCTGCAAGTTTTTGTTTTTTTTGTTTGTTTGTTTGTTTTGTTTTGTTTTTGTTTGTTTTTTTGCAAGTTCACAATGAGCTCATTCTTAATGTAGTGTAAAAGTTTGCAACTGTCATTTCAAGCTTATAAATGTTACAGACACTTTAGAGCAAGCACTTTGTACACACATATATCTGATGTTTAAAATAGTATTCAGATTTTGTATTTTGGACTAAATCAAGTCTATGAATTACTTGTTATTATAAAACAACATTATGTTTTTTATTCAGCACAATAATTAGACAATGGGAATCCTTCGATATCAATAAGCTTTAGTTTTTGTTCTACAGAGTTTATGTTTATAGGACATATTTTACACTACCAGATTGATAGAATGATGTACTGTAATGGAGTATTTAATGTTTGCTATAAGATTTGTGGATAGAGAGCAGATAGATATAGTCTTTTATGAAGTTGTATCAAAATATAGGCAGAGTGAAACAGTTATACAGTAACTCAACACTCTTACATTGCTCCCCATGTGATTTAAGTGCATTTGAAGGGGCTACAGTGTTTTACAATGGTGTATTTTGGCCTCCAGCTTCTTGGTTTTGAATCAGTTCAAGGGTGGCTTTTGTCACTTGGTTAAGCCTGGAAGTAATCCTGAGTGCTGGAATTTGTGCTTGTTGTAACTCTCTATCAAACAGAGTGTTCAACCAGACATTTTTTCAGCTTGTTGGGGAAATAGTTCTTAATAATTCTTGTCTTGAGTACAGCATGCACACCCTTGTTTTTATGACTGTGGCAGTGGCTCCACTCTGTATTTCTATTCACATGCTATTTATTTGTCTGCTTAGAGTCCTCAGATCACCCCACCACCTGACAACAGTGGATGGGACAGCATGAGTAATATGTGTGCTGTTATTCTTTGAAATGCCATCCAGGCTTATAAAAAAAATCCATGTCAGAATTGGCAACAGCTGCATTGCCATTGCAGGTGTTAAAAAACTCAACACCATAATTTATCAGTTTGCATTGGCTTCATTTGTTGATATGACTTTGCTCTATTTATTCCATGCCTAAATCATAATTTCAGACCCTCTTGACTTTGGAGCCATTGTCTGTTTGCTGCTGTTTTACTCAAGGCTAAGAACTGTGTTGATCTTTGATGATTTGGTATTGTTCTCTTACCAGTTGAGCCTTTCTGGTGTTGTATGTGTGATCAATAAGCTTTCAACAAGTTACACAATAAATGTATATACAGCATCTCAGTCATCTTGTCAATGTTTTTTGTCATCAGTTGCCCACAAAAATAAGATACAAGATCGATTTATTTATCATTGTATAACAGAGTTGTACAGCTAGATTTAGATGTAGCACAGCAGCAGATACTTCTGTACCTCTTGTCAGACAGCAGCGGGTTGAAAAGGCTGTGGCTCAGGTGGGTATTATCTTTTAAGTGTCCTTTGGGCTCTGCACAGGCACATCATCTCCCGATATCACTAATGCTCGGTAGATGGATATCAATGATGTTCTGGGTGGTTTTAATTACCCACTGCAGAGTCCTCCTGCCCTGGGCCATATACATCCTTTTTTGTGACTCTCCAGTCAGGATGCTCTTTATTGTTCCTCTGTAGGAGTTAACAAGAATTTGTCACAAGAAATATCTTGTAAAGTAAAACATTTAACAAGCATGATTTTAATTGTTACTACAGCAGCATATTGCTGCCTCACCAGAAAAAGAAAAAATTGATCAGCATCATGTTATTATGTGAAGATATTATTGTTATATTAAGATGTTTTTCACATTAAAACCAGCTATTTTCACACACAACAATGACATACGAACTTATCATGTTATAGCGAGAAACATTTTATATTATAACAATATACTTCTTAATTTGTTATAAAATGAAAAGCTTTATGTTATAATGTAATAACTTATTGTAATAATAAAATGTTTCAAATTATAACATGATAATTTATACTGTTACAATGTGATGTTATTAACAATTTGATATGACAAGAAACTTTTTGCATAATAAAGTGATACTGATTTGTCTTTCTTTTTCTGATGTGGCAGCAATACACTGGTAAAGCACTGATTATGAAATTTCCTGTTTTCAAAGTCTCCTTCCAACTTGATTGGATTCAGTATCTAATTTAAACGATTAATTTAATGTTAGTTTTGGAAATGCAAAGTAAATTAAACAAAATTAGATTTCACTGGGTTATCAAGATCATGTTACAGATTGTAATTTCAATTCAATTTTCAGTGTAACTCTGTTCATAAGACCTCCTCAACACACTGCCAACTGTGTTATTAAAAGACTACAAGCGGCACACTGCGCAGAAAAGGTCAGCTCAGATCTGCACTCAGTGACAGAAAAAGGATGGTAATGAACAAAATGTACAGCCCACTGTGGGAGAGTTCAGATGCAAATGCATCATCTCTGTATGTGTGTCTGAGAGAGAGGAAAATACAGATTGTGTGGTGGTTGTGGGGTAGAGAGTGTGTACTTGTTTGTGAGAAACACAGAGGCACTTTGTGTGTGTGAATGAGTTCACAAGTGTGTGGTTCTCTCTCTCTCTTTGTGTCTTTATCTCGCTGCCAGAGTAAGTGGAGAGGAAATGGCTGCAGAGCCAGTTGTGCATTGTGGGGAAAGCATATCGGACAATTAAGACAGAGGCTGTGTATTGCACTGCTCTGTGTGGGGCTGATTGAATCAGAGAGACAGCCACTCACAGCTCTTCGTCTCAGGACATTGCAGGTAATTACCCATAAGTCACTGTTCCCCTGTATTGGATCTTCAGCCCAATTACGCCCACACAAGCAGTCCACCTCGGCCTCAATTATTACCTCCGGTTGCTTGTTGACCTTTTCAGACACACAGTCCGACAGGCAATTCAGATACATTACACTGAGCAGAGGGTGTTGCACTTTAAGTCTAGAGGACAGACTTACGGGCTCTGAGCTGTGTGTTGACATCATTATATAAGTGTTTCTATAGAAAAATGAGCTTAAGATGCTTCTTGTGGTGATGGCACATTTTACTGTATTATATGCATTCAAGGCCATTCTAAATACAAGTACAAACACAAACAACCACATCAACAAAGCAAATGGACTGCTTTTATTTAAAGAGAATAAAAGCTATTTTCCTATACAAAAAAGAGATGCAACAAGTCAGTCTGTGATATGTGTATGCATACATGTATGTCAAATCCACAAACAACCACCAGACAGGATGGAATTTCCATTTAAAATGAGTTCCACTAAAGTGAAAACATTTTCTGAAAGTATAGGAGCTCAGTTTTGCCTCCTGTAGACTACATATGCCTTATGTGTTGCTCATGTGCATGCAAAATCAGGATAGAGTGAACCACTGGAATTGATATTGCCTGTGTTTGTACATGTGTGATAGAGGAAATTTGAGAAAAACTGCTATTATGCACAATTCTTAAAACTCAGGTCAAAAGAAAGTAAAGTATTTCACCATACTCACCTTCACCAATTGAGATGAGTAGAGTCTGACCAATAGTATAGATTTTGTGGGACTGATACCCATATTAGGGAGTAAATATGGGTATGATCTCCTTGTGATATGTACTGGAGGCAAGATATTTTACAGTTTAACAATAAACTTGATTATCCACAATGATACTTGGGCACAGAAACAGTAAATGTTCACCAGTACTTTCAAACATTGTAAGTAACTAAGTAAAAAAATCCTGTCTATTTTCACCCTGGTGAGAATAGAAACACAGCAGCTATTCAACTGTTTACACCTGACCCCCTTAGTTGAGCTATAAGAACAACAAGTTTACTGTAGATAAGTGGTTGAATGGGTTAAGCACAGGAGAAAAAATAGGAGTCAGTGTTAACTGAAATTTTTAGGCTTATTAGTCAACTTATAGTTGGCTTATAATTTACAGTTTTGTTTTGTTTTTTTCAGTTTTCAGCAGTGTGCTAAGGTTTAGGCAAAAAAACTGGGTGCAAATAGCATTGTTGACTATGGACACCTGAGTTCTTGTCTCTGCCATGCTAGGCTATATACACCTGAATATAAATAGCCACATTGCTTATATTCAAACCCCCCACAAAATATGACACAAATATAAAAATATTAAACTTGAATTAAGAAAAGTGATCAAATATACATAAAAATACTGCCTTAAAAGTTTAAAGACAAACAAACAAACAAAAACCAATATGAATTATGTTACCTTAAAAAAAAAGTTTTCATGACGGCACATATTGAACAACATATGGGGCCGATACCAGTGTAGACTGATATAGCTGTGTTAGGCCAATAGCAGGCTGATAATATTGGCCACGCTCTAGAAACAAGCTCCTGAATCACTAAAATATGTGTGAAAATAATTGGTCTCCTCACCTGTCAGCCCTCATTGACACTACCACCACTTGGAGAGCATTGACCACACCACAGGACCCCTGCCACCTCCTCAACCCGTGCTTCAACCTCCTCCCCTCTGGCAGCAGATAGACAGCCAATCTGCAGTAAAACACGCTTTAGGAGGAGTTTTGTATCTTAAGCTATAACTGCTTTAAATAGCCAGAACACATTGTAACAGGCTTGTGTTGTTGCAATGTTCCTTTTCGTTCATACTTTGATTTTGAATGTTGTTTTTTTGTGCAAACTGAGAAAACAAAATTACTCTTTATGAATCTAATTAATCAGGACAAAAAAGTCTCTTTAGTTAATGATTTGAAGTGGAGAGGCACTCTTTTAAAAGCTCATTTGGGTGGAGCTGTCAAAGAATGTGGTGAGCCTGTATGAAGTCAGTGAGGAGGACAAACTTCATCGGTAAACTCAGCAGTTTGGCGTGTGCTGGGGTTTTATTTTGCAGAGCTTTGTCACCATCTGCTGGCAAATATTGGGCAAAACAGTTTAGTAGGATGCATTTATTTACTCCAAAATTTGGTGGTGAAAACAGTTTAATCTGCTTAACAGTATAAGGGACATAAATATTAAGGATATGTGTATAATTAGACTTAAATGGCATCTTACAGACTCATCGTGAATGTAAAAGTATTGTGGGTAATATGATCCCTCTGCTTTGTTGAAATCACATGTGTACAACCTCTCAGGCACGTGCAGGCTAGTTGCCAAATACCACCAAGAGTCACTCCCCTCAAACACACAGTCCACAGCAGACCCCTCACAATTCCTCTTACACAGCACATTTGACAGCCAGTATGCTTAGATATATACATTCACTGTCAGGCTTTACTTTGACAAGAAAGCACACACACACAAGCTAGAAAAGTAACTCAGCCATCTTTATTCAACTCTCAGTTTCCATGTTCGACAACCTTTTCACAATACAGTTCTCTGTGCAAGCATCAGGGTTTCTGGGTGACTGTTATCTTCCCACAGAAGCCGTCATTTAGTACAGAGTGTATTCCAACAATCATTCAGTGCTTCACTTTCTTTTTCCCTTTGACCTTTTCTCAACCATAGAGTCTTGTATATTTTTTTTAAGCAAGCCTTGTGTCAAGGTGTGCACTTTGCAAATGCAAAGAAGACCATATAAAGGAATATACCTGATATATGTTTAAGCTGGTGGACTTTATCAACATCAATACAAAGCAAAAAGAATGTCATTTGTGGCAGTTACTGCTGATATATGTGCTCAATAGCAAACCCACTGCTATAAAATTTAAAAATGTTTTAAATGTTTATAGAACTTTTTTCCCCTTAATGGGCCAGTGCTTTCAGGTTTCCCCAAATAACAATTTCTGATTTTTATCCAGTTCACACAATCTGTTGTACTCTAAGCATCTTCTCTTATATTTTCTTCGTCATTTTTTTTTTTGCAGTATTTGCTGATTCTATTTTTTTTTGCTGTTCCTTTTTTAAAAAAAAGTTTTTAGTGTTTCTCATGTTCCTGAACTACCCTCTCCTCTCTCTCCTGCCTGACTTCAAACAGACGCCACTAGAGCATAGTTTCTGCGCCTGGTTTCATAAAGGATGGAGAGAGCAAAGTGGAGAAGGAAATTTATGTACATGACAACCACATGCACTCCTGAGAAAGGACGAGAGCAACCCAATGACAGACATTCTGAGGCATTCTTTAATCAAATTACATCCATATGTGTCACCTAATTTAACAAGTTAACAAGCTGCCAATATGTGCTTTGGTTGGTGTGTTTATGAACCTTATTTTGTCTTCAGACCTGTTCTGTCAGAGGTTGCCCCTCCCTCTCTCAGGGTAATACTTGTTGGTAAAAGAGCGCTTGGCCTCTGGTGTTGCTGATATCGGAGCCAGCTTACAGCTGCTCTCACCCTCAGTTCACACCCTGCGGTCAGGCTCATGGGGCTGGCTGAGGCTGCTGTCAGTCAGCAGGAGGCGAGCGTCACTGTCAGGTCTCCCTGACATTATTGGCTGCATTGCCGATCAGCCCGTGTCACTGTCAGGAGGCGGGCAGCGCCTCATCACAGTGTCAGAGACCGACCGGCTGCTCGCTCCCTGCAGTGCCAAACAGCCTGCGTCAGTGTCAGCATCAGCTGGCCTGAGGAGAGGCTTCATTGTCAGAGCCTGCTGTCCACTGTCAGCTGTGCTTTGACTTTCACCTGGCCTTTTCTGCAACTCATGGCCTCGCAGGGGCATCATGGGCCACCTGGGGCATCTGGTGCATGTGCACTGCCTGCTGCATCTGGCCTAGATCTAGATGATCTTGCACACCACCAACTTGCTCCTGCCCCTGCTGTCTAACACCTGTCTGACTTGGACTTTGTCCGTGGTCACCGCCATGGCCTCCATGGTGATGACCGTGGTGGTGTTCATGGCCATGGCCAACGCCACGGGGGTGAAAACCATGATTATCCCCTTGGTGGCCATGACCGTGGTGATGTCCATGATGGTGACCATGTCCAGTGTCTTCTTCTACAGGTGGGACTGCGTCTCCATCAGGCTGTGCATCTGCTTTCGCGTTGCACTCCTCTGGGATCTCAGCACTCTGTGAAAATGAGTGAAAACAAAACAAAAATAAATGTGTATGAGCTTATCTTTGATGTAAATATGTTACCAGCATGTTATCTTGGTCTTTATATTTGTTTAAAATAATGTGTATTCTTGTGGTTACATGTGCTCTGTACCTCATGTGTGCACTCGCCACAGATGCGTTTGCAGTAGGTGTCTTTGATGGCACCCTCCACATGGCCCTGTCCAATGATGGAGTACGGAAGTGAAATGTGGTGGGTGAGACGGCCACACCTAATCACAGAGGAATAGAACAACATGGTGAGTAACATAAAAAATAAGTAAAAGGTACACTGTATAATAACCATCATTTAATCATAAATGCAAAGTTGATAGTTAATTAAACTTTAGTTAATAGTTATTTTACTGTTAACAAGCATTTAACTAATGTTAAAGGTTTATAAACATCAGTTGCAACTTTATAATGGTCATCCAAATACCGTTTAGATACATTACATAGTATTTATTAACAATTTACAAGGAATTATAAACATCAGGTGATGGTAGACTTTCATAATAAAGGCACAAAAACTAAGGTATGTTCAGGAAATGCATTACTAATAATTAGTAAATATAATTATCATTTTCATTATTATTACATAACTGTTAACTAAAGTTGAACTAAAGCAAACTTTAGTATTAACTAAAGCACCACTTATTATCATTGTAAAGTGTTCAAACCTATCATAAATGAGAAAGTCATCTTTCTCTCCACTCAGCGTCTGCCAGACATCAGGCTGTTGCTCGTCCTGTTTGTACAGAGTGATGTTCTCTGATAGTTTCTCTGCCAGCAGGCTGTGCAGGCGCTGTGCTTGCTCCCCCTGGTGGTTAACGACCATGTAGACCACATTCTTCAGACCCTGACTCTCCAGCTTCTGGCGCAGGCCATCCATTCTGCTCACAAGAGGGAAATCAGCAAGGATGGGTCAAATTATGTTGTACTGAAGACAAATTACATGGCAATTTTTGGAACTAGTAATGTAATCCATTGGATTACCAAAAAATGTAACATAGTGTCTGAATATCTATCTTGCAATACTTATGAATTACTTAAAAATCAATTAAAAAAAAGAAAATACTGCGCCTTCTACAACAAAAATGGATGCAGCCACACAAATTTGAGTTCTGCAAATTTTTTTCTTAATTATTTTCTCTTTACTATTTTTTTTACTCCCCTCTCATTATTTTATATTTAACTCCTTTAAGTGTATTTAAACATATTTTTATATTACCTTATGCTGCTTTTACATTTTGTCTTAATGCATATTAAGTTTTTTTTAAAACCTGCCCTGCCTTTGCTTTAAACATTACGCATGTTCAACACAAATAAAATGCATTTTTGTATAGAATTATTTTTCTCCTGCCTGTCTGAGACTTGTCTGAGAAACCTTGTATGTGAGATGAGTAAATAGAGCATTGGTTGTCATGAAAAGACGGTTCATAGTTTTAAAATTTCCAGGTTTTATAGACGTAATCAAAAATGTAATTCAGTAACCCTTGAAAATGTAATTTTAATATAAGTATACCTTTTTTCCAAATGTAATCTGGGCTGATTGCTTATTTTTCGTAATATTTTGTAATTTTACAAAATCCCAGTGACATGTAATCTGTTACTTTCCAGCCTTGGGAATCACAGATCATAAATTTAAAAATCAGTTGCCAACCAACAAAGTTGTTAATAAAGCTTTGATGGTCTGCTTAACAAACCAGTATGACTAGGTTGCACTTCTTTGACAGTGAACTAGTGAACCAGTCTGAGCTTGCTATACCTTGCTGCCAACTTGGCAAGCCTTGTGCAATTAGCCATAAAATGTAACTGACACTCTTACCTATTTAATATTTTTTATTCAATTTCTGTATCACTTCCTTTTTTATTTTCCTGTCGTGTTGCAATATAATGTCATGTGTTTTCTTGAATGGACAGAAGTGCATAACAAAAGTTCAAGAGGTCACATTGCCCAATACCACATGAGCACATACCTGGCAGCCTGCACCAAGCAGAACAATCAGCTGGCCTGAAAAAGGGCCACCACCGTCACCTTACCCATCGCCCCCGCCATCGGATCCACCTCCCCTATTTTCCAGGCTGGCGGGGGCTGACAGCGAGGCCCGCCCCCGTCACTCTCTGCACCGCCCCCCATGGAGCAGGCAGAGAGTGAGGAGCAGGCTGAGGCACGCCCACATCCCTGCGGTGCCTCCTCACTGCCCCAAACTGCAGAGCACAGCAAGGAGAGGGGGAGAGTGGTGGGATGGGAGGAGACAGAGGGAGGAGAGGAATCAGAGATTGGTCAAAGTCAAAACAAATAAAAGTGATAGGATGGTACAAAAGGTCAGAGAGGGGTTATCATTTCTACAAACTCCAAATTATCCTGCACTCTTAGAAATAAGGGTTCCAAAAGGCCTCTTCCTGAAGGGCTTAAGTTCTACTCAGAACCATTTGTTTCTGTAGAACACTTTTTTGAAGAAAAGGTTAGTCAAGGAACTTTATGTATAACAAGAAACATTGTTTTATAAATCATTTTAAAAAGATATTTCTGTAGTTACAGTTTTAGTTATGATTCTTGGTGTGGATTGCCCCTAAAGGATTCCATTAAGACCCCCTTTCATGCAAAAAACCCTTATTGGAAGAAAGAGTCCTTCAAGTATTGTTGAAATCCTTGAAAAAAAAATTTGCAAAGGGTTCTTTGTACCATAATATAAAAGAGTTCTCGGTAGAACATCTGGGTGGGTTCTAGATAAAACCCTTGGAATATAAAAGAGTTCTCTGTAGAAACGTCTTGATGGGTTCTTGTTAGCACCCTTAGAAGGTGGAAAGTGTCTGTAGGGATCCCCAAGAGAGGGTTCTGGGTAGAACCATTACATCATAGATGGGTTCTCCTTTAGTATCTCTCATAGGCAGTTCTGGGTGAAACCTTTCACAGATGTTTCTAAATATAACCGTTTATGTTGGATTCTGAGCTCTCTGAAAGGGTCCCATATTAAATCTTTATAAAAGTTCTACCAGGAACCAGAAAGAGTCATCCTATAGGGACAAGCTGAAGAACCCGTTATGGTTCTAAGTAGCACCTTAATTTCTAAGAGTGTAGAAATCCTCCCAAACTGTTATCTGGTTTCACTCAAGTGCTTGTTGGACTGGATAGAGCTGTAGAACTGAGACTGTGCAACCAGTAGAGTAAACAAAGCATTTTATTTTCAGTTCCCAAATCTGTGCTCATGTTGTTTCCGTACAAATTCAGGTTCATGGATACAAATTAGCTACAAAGCAGCAGAATATATTATATTCAAACAGGAAAGCAATGTATAACCACACGCAGGACAGGAAGGTTAAAAAACTGTAGAAAATGGTTCAGTGGCTCATTAAAACTGATTCACTTGCACATAACACACTCTGCATACATTTGCACATAAAAGGTCAAACATACTTTATTGCGAAATTCCCTAATACCCTGTCTTTTAGCATTTATCTGTTTATTTACATAGCTGTAAAAGGAAAAATATCTGTTTCTGGGTATTTAGTGTAAAATGTAATGATTTCTCTCGCTTACCGTTTGGTTAAAAACTTTTCTTCTCTCTGTTCAGCTCTGCGTTGCTGCAACTCCTTGAACAAAAACAAGCCTCTTCCTCTCCTACTCCCCCCTTTTATACTCTGCCTGTTGTTTTTCTGTCTGGATGGAGGACAAAGTTCACTCACAGCTGTGTGCTGATGTCTACACTTTTCTCAAGCTGAACAGTGCACAATTTCCCCTTGTTGACAGGATGCAAAAAGTTTTCTTATTGGAAAATGTTTTGTAGCAACTGGCAGTTTGACAGATTCCTTCAGGAGAACAGTGTGAGGAAAAACAGCTGTTTATTAACAGCTGGTTCAGATATGTTAGCTCTGGAGATTGTGCATGCATTTGCCTTGTAAATCAAATCAAATGTTTTTACACTGTGCAAAGAATATTATAGAGGTGCATTATGAGTTTCCAAGAACATAGAAGAATAATTGTGCAATTCTGTTTTTTACTTTGAGTGCAGAGAAGGGAATAGAGAATGGACAGAGGGGCTGGACTCTACGCAGGGGGAGGGACTCTGGCCAGTGTCCAGCACACAAACACTGCTACACAGGATTCATTCAATATGCACAGTGGAATGATTTAAAGCATTCCTGAGAAAGTATCCTGCAGTTTAACTTGCACGGACAGTAAAAGTAGAAAAATATGAACAGGGAACTGCACAGCAGTGGTTTTCAAACTGGGGTTCAGGGACCAACAGGGGTCCTTGAGTGTGTTGTAGAGGGTCCCCAGCAAAAAGAAGAATAATTTTTCAATTTTTTTCCCCAAGCGATGGGAAAATTAAATGCAGAAATTTGGCTTCATGAAAGAAAAGGTGCTGAAACTAATTTACAGTTTCAGACACTTAAATCAACAGTATAAAAAGTATATAAAAAGCTATAAACAGCTTCAGAGTCCACTTAGACTCTGAAGGGTGTGGGTGTCTATCTGCAGATATAGGCCTTGCAGGTCGGGACAGTAAAATCACTGTTATGAGACTACTAAGTCAAAGGACAGTTTTAATGAGGTCAGCAACCATCAGTGACATTGTGGTTTGACAAAGAATACAATGCATTTAAACACACAGAGTTAGAAATGTGAATAAATACTATAATCTGAAACTATGATGAACAGCACATGGGATGGACACAATAAAACCTGCGCAATATATGACAATCTAATACTGCATTTAGTATTACATTTGAAGCCTGTCGTTATAGTTCTGAAGACAGAGCACTTGTCCTGATTTAAGGAGTTCTGTCAGGCAAATGGACAGATTATGAGACAACAGGCACAGACACGTTAAAGGGACCACACCTCCTTAGGAGCATATCCAAACACAGTGTATCATTGTGATACTATTATGTCTCCTCCTCATCTTTTTGTGTCTTTTCACAGTAGTTTTGTATCCCTTTGTGGTACTTTTGTGCCTAAACATGGTCTTTTGTGTTTCTTTGCAGATTTGTATCTCTTTGAGGTACTTTTGTGTCTCCTAATAGTTGCTTTGTTTCTTTGTAGTACCTTTGTATTTCCTTGTAGTTGTTTTGTGTCTCTTTGTGGTACTTTTGCAATCGTTTTGTGCATATTTGAGATGGTTTTATGTTTCGCCTCATAATCTCTCACACTTTAGCAAAGTTAGCTGACTTTGTGGTACAGCATGCTTTAACATTTGCAAATGCACCTTGCTGCCAAATACATAAGCAGCATTACATACATACCAGCTCTGAGGTAGCACTACAAATAATCCCTCAAGTAGAAACTAAATTAAAATTGAAGATCTACAAGGACACATACAAAAAGAGCAGGTTATAACAAAAACACACGGAGGCAGCAATGGAGCACTTAAAGCAGGAAACATTAATTGTTATTCAGAGTAAATGCAGTTATCAGTGTCTGTAAACACCACCTGATCAGATGTGACTGTGGTGTAGCAGTCAGCTGATACAGCAGAAAATGATATGTTACCTAAAGTGTCCTGTCAGGACTAGCTTATTCTTTGACCCCATGTTACTCATTTACAGTGTATGGCACAGTGACAAATGCACTTTATGAGGGCACAATGACCTGCATATAAAAATGCATATCTGTCCTGTTCTTGTAACATTATCTCAGGAACGCTTGGAGGGAATTTCTTCAAACTTGGCACCAACATCCACTTGGACTTAGTGATGAACTGATTAGAATTTGGTGGTTAAAGGTCAAACTTCAAGGTCATAGCAACCTCACTAAACATATTTTTGGCTATAGCTCAAAAATTCACATGCTATTATGGCAAAATGGCACACAAATGTCTAATAGTGTGAAATGATGACATGACAACATTTTATATCTGAATGGTCAAAAGTCAACTTCACTGTGACAGCTCTCTATCAGTCATCTGCCAGAAAATACACTTATGAATACACTTAAAAATTACAGGTCAATAAAGTGGTAAGTTCCATATTAGATTTCTTCCAAGTCTTCACTACATACATTATATGAATCTGGACAGACATGGATTGACTGATTTGTGGAGGCATACAGTTATGAGGCAGTAATTCTATTTTTTGACAGCTCTGTTTTATACAATCACCGACATCTGACTTCTCACTCTTCTTATCCATCTGCCAGGGGCTGCAAATGATCAAATGCTTTAGTGTGAAATCTTGTTTCAGCTCAGGACGGTGTACTGTAATGTTGGTATAACTTTGTAAATCTCTGCTGGTTCCATAGCAGTTGTGGTGGCATTAGAGTAGGTACTTCACCATCTGTTGCCTGGTGGGGATCTACATTCGACTGAATGCATTCTTCTATTTTTCTTTTTTTTTATTCCTTTTTTTTAGAACATTGTAACCACACTACATTTTCGTTCACTCCACATTAATTTCACATGTGTATGGGTTTCAACTTTCAGTTTACTTTGCCATAGCTGTATATTTTATTTTACCATGTATACATTCAATATATGTTTATTTTACTATGCATACTGAATATCTTTGGCAAAAATTTTATTTTGGGATAAATAAAGCTCTATTTTATCTCTTTAGACTTCAGCCTTGTGTAAACATGGATGATGAGTGAACACCTTCATTTATGCTCAATCTTTTCCAGGAGTGTGGATTCATTAAGTGTCATTTGAACATATTTTCTATCAGCCTGACTCCGGGAGAAAAAGGTGTGAATGCTTCTGTTAGAGCCTGATGCTGGTTGGATATACTCCTGCGTAATTTTGGGCACTGGGTCGGTTCACCTCTCATCTCGCCGGAGCAGCATAATAATGATGATGATAATAATGAATTATAAAATACAACACAATTTCAAGGTGCTTCAGTATTAACACAACTAGTTACATATCTGCATGGCTTTTACGGTTCATTTATTGTATAACTTTTTGCGGGCGTTTATGAAAATCAAACTATTTATTTACACATGAAGCTGATTTGCGGACGCCCTGTCCTCTCCATTTATTGCGCACTCTCACACTGTTAGCGCTCCTGACCCACTTAGATCAGCGTAAGATAGGCCCCATAAACTCTTGTCACTCACCGCTGTCACTAAGCAACGCTTCTCGGCGTCCTTGACTTTGCAAGGGTTTCTGGGAATCCGAGGCCCGACGCTTGAACGACCGCCCTTTTTGGAGCTACGAGAGTAGAACAGCGGTACATGCGTCGGAGGGAAATATTATCGCAAAACAACTTTCTGAAGCAGCATAACCCAACTCGAGGTATGTATACTGACGGTTTTAAACGCGTATTCTGAGACGCGGCGGTTATAATCGGAAAATATGTCTGGGAAAAGTGTATTTTAATGCGCGGTTTGATGACGTAATGTTGATTGTCAAACGCGAAATGGCGAGTGTGCTAAGAGGCCCCTTACCTGCAACACTCTCGGGTTGTACCATGTTTATCTGCTTCATGTTCCCGTATCGAGACGATTATACAGATGTATCTACACCTGGTAAGTTGGGCTTTGGTTTACGTGTGTTCGTGTTTGGTTTCGAGTGTGTTAAGTGTCTCATTTATGTCTTCTCGAGGGGCAGGATTGTATGTTTGCTAGTTAAGCTAACATCAAGTTAGCCGGACTAACGTTAGCAAAGCTGTAAACGTTAACAACCATGTGTCGGATCATTGATTGAACTTTTTGATTGAACTCCCCTCCTGTGGTGCGTCAGGAAATTTCATTTGGGTGTGTTTTTTATTGTTTGTACGCTTTAATTTGAAGTTCCTGCCAACTACAATGTTTATTCCGGGTTAATCCCGTTAGGGCCCTCATCTTGACTTCCTCGTTCTTTTTCCTTTTCTTTTTTTTTTTAGTTTTCTCGATTGTGTAAAATCGATATGTAAAAAAGATAACAATATAGTGCTAGGATACTTAACTGGTTTCCTGAAGACAGGAAGTGAGGGGCCGGTTAACAAATGAACAGATATTAATTATAAAGTTATTAAGCAGTAACTGATGGTAGTCAGGCAGAGTAACATCATGTAAGGTTGTCAATGCAAGTGGAAACATAGGAGGGGCAGCAAAGTTAGATGTATTGTAGAAAGAACAATGGATGCGATTGTAAGGTTGTTTCAATATGCAACGTGGGAATACATATGGAGGGGCAGCAAATGTCTTCAGGCATGTATCTGTTAAGAAATGATCATATAGGTGTGATGCAGATTGAAAATCTCTAAGTATCAAAATGACATTAACCAGTGTCTGGTCAAGTGTTTTTCATTGTTGTCACCTGAAAATAAAAGTTGTTGTGTTTTCTTTAATCTTGGGACAAGATGTTATATATCTATAGAGGAGCGGTCCACTTCTTAGTAGTTGCCATGTTGCTCTGCCATGTTGCCATGTATCATGGAATCAATAATTATTGATAACGTAGATTGTGTCTGACAACATGTTATGTACTCCAAAGGATGAAGCTGCCAAGATGATAAGATAAATTTGTTGCATTACCGGTCTCGGTTGGGATGGTATTCCTGCAGTTTACACACAACGGTGTTGACTTTCATCCATCTTTTTTTCTTGCTTATCTGAGGTCAGGTCACTGTGGCAGCAGGCTAAGCAGACGTCCCTCTCCCAGCAAAGCTTTCCACCTCCTTCGAGGGGATCCTGCAGAGTTCCCAGCAGTAGTTCTACTCCAAACTCCCCCCGGATGACTGAGTTCCTCACCCTCTAATAGTTGTCTGACTGAAAAAAACAAAAAACCTGCCCCTACTTATTCACAATCTTCTCTCAGCCTGCACTCATTTGCTCACTCTATATTGTTTCTGTTGTCGTCATCATATCAGTGGTGCAACTGAACATGCCTGTTGAATGATTGGCTGTTTGCATAACACCTAGGGATTAGGGGTGCAACGGATCGCAGTTGACCCGTGTCCCGTACGGATCGCCCTCCACGGTTCGGCACACGTGATCCGCAGATGACGTGTGAGCATCATAGTTTTACAGTCACTGTTACTTTTATATAAGTTGTAATACCCGAAATCTCAATGCAGAGTTGCAGTGAAAAGACAGAACAGATGCTGCTGTGTGCAGCGCATCTCTGCGAAGAGCGACTGATTTAAAAGGCGTCACTAGTCAGGGCTGCGGCACTGTCACTGCGGCACTGACGGCAGCCCCTCTCGCCCAGCGTGTACGCCCCGATCTCCTAGGTAACCCCGGATGTTTATAGTAGAAAAGTCGGACAGATGACAGCTAGTAAAACCATCGCGGTTCACCACTGTTCCATGTTTTCTCCATTTGTGGATAATGGCTCTCGCTGTGGTTCGCTGGAGTCCCAAAGCCTTAGAATTGGCTTTGTAACCCTTTCCAGACTGATAGATGTCAATGACTTTGTTTCTCATATGTTCTTGAATTTTTTCAGATCGGGGCATGATGTGTTGCTTTTTGAGATCTTTTAGCCTATTTCGTGTTGTCAGACAGGTTCTGTTTAAGTGATTTCTTGATTCTACAGGTCTGGCAGTAATCAGGCCTGGGTGTGGCTAGTGAAATTGAACTCAGCTTTCCAAAAAATGTGGTTAATGAAATCATCATTTAAAAACTTCTTTTTGCATTTACTCAGGTTATCTTTATCTGATATTAAAATTTGTTTGATGATCTGAAACATTTAAGTGTGACAAAAAAGCAAAAACAGAAGAAATCTGTAAGGGGGCAAATACTTTTTCACAGCACTGTAAACCTGCAAGTGGAGTTGCTGCTGTTGTTGCTGCTGCTAGCACTGCTAACGTTAGCCATACTGTGTAGCAGACTGGCAGCTAACGTCAGCTTCGGGTCATTTACCTGCAGACTCTGTGATCCTCTTCGGTCTGAAAAGTTGAAGCATTTAGTGAGTTGTTGTAATCTTTTATAAGTTAATGTGTACAGTTTGTATTGCTCATTTAGTGTGCATAGCGCACATTTCAGCAGCATTTAAAGTACAATTTGACGATTGTTGACTGTGATTAACGGCTTCAAATGGCTCGTAATACGCACAGTATTTTTTCTTCGGACAGTGTTTAACATTATAAATTTAAAAATTCTGCTCAATTTTAACTGCTTTCTTAGTGTTAGACTAGTCGACTAGTCTAAATTAAATTTTGTGTTTAATCAACAGGGAAGTTAGTCGCCAGGAACATCCCTAGTATATACATAGTACTTTACTGTATAAGTTTGAAGTTTTTAATATCATTACTATTATCATTATTATTACATTACCTAACTATGGTGATAATTACAGACAGAGAGATCAAAGCCAAGTGCATTTTTAAAATAATTTAACCCTAATCCCACGACTTTTTTCTTTTTTGCTCATCCGAAAAATGATCCGATCCGTGAGTTTTTTGATCCGTTGCAACCCTACAAGGGATATGATATGCTGTTTATGAACCAGGGCATACCCGTTTTGTGTTTTCATGTGCGTTTGGATTTAATGCATGCAAGTGAAACTATCAAACATTTTGTCAAACTATTTTCCCATTGCTATCGATGACGTGTGTATCGCAGATACATATCACTAGTGTTTTATCACTCAGGCTGAGGCAACATGTTTGCAATCTGCAAACTCACCGCTAGATGCCTCAAAAGCCTACACACTGGTCCTTTAAAAATTGCATGTCCATCTTCTTCTTTTCCATGCAGAGGTCAATAATGGCGGCTGAGGTGGAGGTCGAGTTGGAAGCAAGCAATGAGTACCCAGCACATTACAAAGTCATGATGGACAAACTTAATGAACAGCGACAGCTGGACCAGTTCACAGACATTACCTTGATTGTGGATGGTAAGTAGACATACATTATAGGTCATCTTTATGATGTCTTATCGCAATTTCTAAGCAGTGCTTCTTATTTCCATGTCTCCTGTCTCAAGGACACCAGTTCAGAGCCCATAAAGCAGTGTTGGCAGCATGCAGTCAGTTTTTTCATAAGTTCTTCCAGGATTTTACCCAGGAGCCACTGGTGGAGATAGAAGGTATTCTGTGTTTCAAACTATTAAATTAAATCAGAGAGCTCCCCACTCAGAGGAAATACAAACGTTCACTTATTTACAAGGGAAAATGTGGATTTTTAGGGTTATTACTCAAACTGTCTGTTGTCAGTATTTTGATTAGAGCATCTTTAACTGTCTGAAACCATGTGATGTTTGCTCCTCTGGAGGTTATTGCTGTTTACTGCTTGAATAATCATATTCCCCAGCTCCAATAAAACAGAATAAAAATGTTATCTTCACTGACAGGAACAGTGACCATACTATGAAAATATGACAGAGGTTGAAAAGTGTCAGTGCATTTAATATATATTTGTAAAAGTAAAGTGGCATTGGACACAAAATATATGTTGTCCATCATAAACGTTGTAAGTCCATTATTAAAAAAACAAAACAATGTGGTATTATATAATAGAAATGTGTTTCTTATGTTTCAAACATGTCCATTTGCAGCTACAAATATATTTCCCTGTGTTTGTCACTATATTATGAAGAACAGCTTTTTCTCACCACTGCTACTCTGTTATGCTCTTGACAGGAGTGAGTAACACAGCCTTTCGCCAGCTGATGGACTTTACCTACACAGCAACACTTGATGTAGATGGAGAAGAGGAGGCCTATGATGTCTGGAAGGCTGCTGAGTACCTCCAGATGCAGGAAGCCATCAAAGCGCTCAACAATAAGTGAGGCTTGGACACAGTTGACCTGTCACACACCTCTGCTTGTGTCACTATCAGAGTTTTATGAGCTCATCTTCTCTTGTAGGATACACGAGAATCCCTCGCTGACAGCAAAGAGGAAAGGTAAAAAGAGGAAGATCGCTGAGACATCTAATGTGATTACAGAAACACTACCTTCAGTGGAAGGGGAACAGGTCAGTATGTTCATGGTGGTTACACTCGGAGAGATACACTGCCTTGCAAAACAGTGGACCATAAGATTGAATGAAATCATAATCCTGAATAATAAACACATAAAACACATTAGATAATAGTGGCCTATTTTAAAATTACATTAAAATTAATTAAAATTCCAACCTATTTAATAGACCCTATTTGTTAGATGCCGGATAAGAAAAATACTGGGCCTCAAATTCAAAAGCATTGCTGTGACAGTTCAGTCATGGTGTGTCATAGCAAACTTTCCCCTGAACTGGACAATCGGTATTTTTATTCAAGTACTTGACCTAAAATTTAAAATGCTGATGATATAGATTCATTTCATCATTGGCAAATGTATTTTTGCGCATGTGAGGAGGGGAAAAATACTCAATTTACAGACTCTAACAACACTCACAGACAGTAACATCAGTCTGTAACATCAGTTTAAGCCATTTCTGCCCTCATACGTTGTTAAAGTAAATAGAAAATATAAAACAGCTGAATAACAATGTTAGATGATGCAAGGTGTAATAGCATGTCAACAGCTGTGGTGCAGAAACTGTAACGTGGGGTCGATGAAGAAATAAATTTTACATGATTACTTTTAACAGAAACACATTTCGCTTGTTGATAATCCTGATATAAAGTATCATGCTTGAATGCTGATAAACAGTAAACAATAGGACTGTGCTGTCTCGCTGTTGCACTCCAGTGCTTTCACTTCCAGCCATTTCTAGATTTTGGGGCTTCGCACTTGATTTATTACCTCAGTAAACACTCTCCTAATGAGTTTATGGTCTTAGTTTCAACTTCTCTGCAACAGACAGTTAAGCAGGGTATGCGTTACTCAGTCCAGTCCTGTGAGTCCATCCAGTGCAACACAAACGACTCATGAAACTCAGATCAAACTTGATCAAATATGGATAAAGATTCTGTTACTACATTGTCCATTTCTTGCTTAAAATGTGTTAGAAACCTATTTTAGTGTATTGTTTAGTTGTAATGCAAGAAAGATTGTGACCAAGATTGCCTCCCAAAACTCAGATCAAATTGTTTCCATCCTCCTATTCCACTGACTATGGTTCAAACATTTAATTGTCAAGACTGACTGTTTTCAATGTTCTCCAGGTGGAGATTGAGGTGATAGGGGAAGGGGCCATTGAGGTGGAGGAGTCTGGACTGGAGGAGGTGGTCGACGCAGCGAAGAACGCTCAGGCGGAGTCAGATGACTCTGCTTTGGCTCTTCTTGCTGACATAACCAGCAAGTATCAGCAAGGGGAGTCAACGCTACAGGTCATTAAGAAAGAAGGAATAGAAGAGGTATATTGAATTGCATTTCTACAAACCTTAATTTAAACTGATTTTTTTGTTTATTTATTGGTAAACTGTGAACTATGAATATTGAGTTTAACCCTGCCTTGCCTGTGTTTGTGCTTGCGCAGGAGGTGGTGTACCAGGAGGAAACTGTGACTGCCTCCAAGGTGCTGGAGAACGTCGAGCTTGTAGAGGTCCAGATTTCCCAAGTGGACAACATGTTCCGCTGCAACAAATGTGACCGTAGCTTCAAGTTGTACTACCACCTCAAGCAGCACTTGAAAACACACCTGGGATTGCTGGAAAAACCCCATGTGTGCAGCCACTGTGGCAAAGCCTACACACGGGAGGGGGCACTAAAGCAGCACATCAGCACGTTTCATTTCGATGCAGAAGAGCTGACTCGAAACCAGAAACCCCAGAAGAAAGTACACATTTGTGAATACTGTAAAAAGCACTTTGACCACTTTGGCCATTTTAAGGAGCACTTACGGAAGCACACTGGTGAGAATGAAAAATAAAGCAGATTGTGTTCAGTTTCTTAATGTGTAAATTAATCAACATATTACATTCATAGTTATGTATCATTGACTTGTTGTTACACATCTTGCCTTGAAATACTCACTTGGCTTTTAATGTCGCTCTGCAGGTGAAAAACCGTATGAATGTCCAGATTGCCATGAGCGATTTGCAAGGAACAGCACACTGAAGTGCCATATGGCAGCCTGTCAGAATGGGGCCGGAGCCAAGAAAGGACGCAAGAAACTCTATGAATGCCAGGTACAGTTTGTCCAGCATCAAGGCCATGAAGTGCTCCCCTACTGGTGCAGTGTCTACAGTAGAAAAAAGAGGATCCAAATATTTTATTCCACATTATGTAAATATATTTTTTCACTTCATGCAGAAAGACATTCTGATATATGGCTCCTTTAGTGTGCAGATTGATAATGTACTAATACTGAATGTCTTTTTACTCCCAGATAAATGGTTTAAAGAAATTTGGGTGAAAATGTTTTGTTTAGAGTATTTCTGATTGTCTGAAAGCATGTGTTGCTTACTCTTCTGGAGTCTGGATTTGATAATGGAAAAAATAATCTGCAACTAGGCTTGCTGTGGTAATTGGTAACATTATTTGCCCGCCACCTCTTCTCCATACGGCAGCAGCAGGAGTCAGACATGAGGTTGCTTGATAAATGGATATGGTTGTACGGACAGAAATCCACTGAAAGGGCCATTATACAGAGAATCGCCAAACAGCCGTAGTGTCCACACAGACATAAAAGTGAATTTTTGGTTGTTCAGTAAGTTATGATGAAAGTGTTGGCTGGTGCTGATTTGTCAGCAGACTAACCTGGATAAACCAAGCTGACAAGGGGCTGACATTACAATCGTTTTGTACTTAACATTAGCATTACTTTACAGCTCGTCCGTGAATGTCAGCTACAGTTGTTGGGGTCAGTGGGAGGGATATTGGGCAGACATGGCAACTTGAAACATAATTATGAACCAACCGTCTAAGTATTTTTCTGTTGTAATCTATAATACCAGTGTTGTCACAAGTTTATTAAGCAATGGGACAGTTTCCTCATTGTATCACCACTATCTGCAAAAAATTACATAATTGATTAATGGTTATGTAATTATTTGTGCAAATAAAATCAAATAATTGATGTTCCAGTTTGTCAAATGTAAGAACTTCTTGCTGTTGCTTACTTTATTAAATTGAATACTTTTAAGTTTTGGACTGGTTTGACAAAACGAGACAGCTGATGACCTCACCTTTGGCTCCAGAATAGTACGATGGTTGTTTGTCACTGTTTTCTGCAGTTATTTAGCCCTCACAATTAATTATTGCATCTTCTGATCTTCCATGGGGGCATCCCTGTATCAGTACGTTTTATCAGTTCACTTCCTGTGTCACTCAGAAAGAAGAATGCTGATGGTCCTCTCTTCTCTTCTATGAATGTGACTGGCTATTGTCTCCTCCCTCAGGTGTGCAGCAGTGTATTCAACAGCTGGGACCAGTTCAAGGACCATCTTGTGAGCCACACAGGAGACAAGCCCAACCACTGCACCATGTGTGACATGTGGTTCACCCACCCAAAAGACCTAAAGGCCCACCTCAAAAACGTCCATTCCACTGACGACGACAAGTCAACTGAGGAAGTGGTCATCACCGACTCTGCCGCAGCTGCCCTCGCCATTGCCACACAGAGCATAGAAGGGGCTGAAACAGTCCTGCTGGATGATGGAATCCAGGTGGAACACGTCACAGTGGAGCCCGTGGACGTGATGGAGATGGAGGAGACTGCGACAGTTGTGGTGGAGGATGGAGGGGTGGCAGAGATGTGTGAGGAGGACGTGGAGAGACTAAAGCAGGCCGGGGTGCAGATCCAGGTGGTGCACGTAACTACGACTGAAGTGGATGGGCAGCAGGTGGTGAACTCTCAGGTGGAGGTGGAGGTGGAGGGTGAAATGGTGAATGTTGAGGAGGCAGAACAAGCAGTGGTTGTATGAAAATGTGAAAAGGACTGCATCTTAAATGACCTGCCGGACACTGTCTGTCCCGCGCTGTTCCAAACAGCTGCGTTATCCTGTAGCTGACAACTTATTTTCCATAAAGAACTCTGCATGTGGAATAAAGCATGTCACTTCTGTACGTCCTGCTGTGTGCCATCACATTGAATGATTCAGTTTCCACCACCCTCACTCTTTGAACTCTGAGATATGGACAGAGTTGTGGAGATGTATCATTTCCTGCAAATGATCCTGTATTTATTTTAAAGCTGTTTGCCATCATATCACATATTCTAGGTGACTCTTCAGTGCTTTATCAATCCATTTTTATGTTGTTTTTTTTGTGTGTCCTTAAGTTACCTCAGATTTATGTTATTTTAGTTTGGGTCACTTGCCAAGACAATTTGACAATGAATGAAATGTTCTTCTTGCAGCTCATCAAACCGCTGATGTACAGTATGGTGCTGATCTCCCATCAGTGCTGATGCTACAGTTTTGTTCAAGCTAATTTTCATAATGACTTTTGGTGTTTTTGTAGGAAAAACTCAGACATGGAATAAAATTGGTTTCCAGAATTGGTTTCAAGTCATGAATACATTTACTGAGGTCTTAATGATTTAAAATCAAGTTAGTTAGTCAGGGTATAGGTTTTTTGACAGATTAAATGACTGTGTATTGTGAAAGAAGTCGCTAATAGTGATGATTCCACAGAGAATTATCACCCAACTCTGCAGTTCCCTCTAGTTTTTGTTTGTTTGTTTGTTTGTTTTAGTTTTGTCTTTCTGTTAATTGTTTTGGTTTTATGGTCCCTACTTCACCATTTTGATTTGGTCTCCCTGCTGTCATCAGTGTCTTTCCAGACACAGCAAAAAAGCTCTGATGAGCACACTGTACCCAGCACCAAGTGACACATTCAAAGGAGCATTTCATAACAAAAGAGACTTTTCCTTCAGGAGTTGGTGGAAACCAGACCAGAGCTGAAGAGACATTTATCAGACGGCCGGAAACACTACTCAGAATAAATGCTTAAGTTGCTCTGTTGGATGTATAAATAGACAACTGTTCCCTCACAAGCCCTTTTTACTTTATAAAGTGACTGATTATGTCAGTGTTGCACTTCTACTGCCCTCAAGTGGCTAAAAAAATAATGTAGGTTTGAAGAAGCTTTTATTATACAGACCAATTCTTATGAACCATAAAGTCACATTTTTAAATTTAATTGCATTAATAGAATATTAAATCATCTTAAACTTATAATATCTCAAATATTCTACTGCCCATGGCAAAGGCGGCGGGCAGGTACTTCCATACTTTGTGTATGCTGCATCATACATCTGTATTATCTGTTCCTCTGTCTTTTCAAAACTGTGTCATTTTTTGTGAGTTAGTTTGCAGCTGTCTAGCTAAATTTCAGGAGCAGAGCAGCTTTTTGGCAGGCACAGGCTGGTCCAGATCAATACTGACAGCTTATGACAGAATGGATGATATTTTGACTGGCAGGTAATAGACCTTTTTCACAGCAGCCATTTTAGTTTGAAACGGGGAAAACATAGGTGTTAAAATGATACTAATAAAGGTTCAGTTCCATTCAGGTTAAACAGAGTCAGGGTGCTGCTATTGTGCCTATTGGATCACTGGAAAGGCTACCTGTGCTGCTACCTCAAATGATCATATACATAAAATTGTCATTAAACTGCACTTCAGAAATGTAAATTATCACCCACATTTGATTAGTTGAAAGTTAATGCTCATTCTTGACCAAGGAGAGTGGGACTGACTATACGGGGCCCCAAAGTGGAGAGGGAACCTCAAGAAACATTTAAATTTAAGCAAAAATGGCACAAAAAGATGCAAAATGGTTTAGTCTGCCCCTGCACTAGGATGTGTTGCTAATCGAGCTGAGTGACTGCTGGTGCTGCAGCACCCATGTGCACTCTGGTGCCAAATAAGAAAAGAAAGCAAACTGATGGAAAAGTGCACATTTCTTTCAAAACAAAGGTGATAAGATAACTAACTGTTTAAGAATGGTTTAAGCTAATATCAGGAGTTGTTTTGTATTTAATTGAAGGCAGTGACACGGGAATCTGGCTTCATCTCAATGTGTTTTAGTCAATTTGAGGAGGTTTTGGCGCAGGGAAGCCCAATGGCACATTGAAATGGTCTCACACACACGTGAGAATAGTGAACTTGAGACCCCTCTTGGAACCCTGTTGAGGCCTCCTACTGGTCCCCTGACCCCTCCTTGAACGTCTGCTGTGCTATTAGCGTGGCAGGTGACCATGGTGCGTGACACACACAGGTCAGGTTACCTGGTGAGTCCCGCCGCACTCACTCACACTCTGGACAGCTCCTATGGTACTGAACCAAAGTAAAGCTGAAAATTTCTGCTTCTCATTGGATGAGGGCTGCACGGTGGACTCCTCAGCCCGCCTCTGATTGGTGGATTTACCTGCCAGTCAGGGGGATTTCCTTCACAACAGACTGAACTGAACCGGGGAGCAGCTGCAGCAAAACCAGCGCGCTCAATGTCACCACCGGGCACCGGAGGAGATGATTTTACAGAGAGGTCTGTGAAGCTGGTCGCCACGGGACCACTGAGGACATTCAGCAAGGTAAGATTTAATAATGCATCATGTCTGCTGTTTCAGTGCTGATGGGGTTATAAAGAGAAATGCGCTGCTGGCATATAGGAAATGGCCTGCTGCTGCTGCGAGGATGGAACTGTTGACTGTCATTGAACACCGACACACAACAAGTCACTTAATTGATGCTCTGCGAGATTTATTGACTTCAGCGCAGGTTTGTGCTTTGAAAGCCTGCAAAAAAAATGTGTTTTAATTCAGTCACAAAACATTGTCTATCCTGGTTGTCGACTCAGCAGCACCTTGATAATCTCTGGAGATGGTTAGACCTTGCATCGTAATGGGCCGGCTATTTATCTTCCATAATTGGTGGCTCATTTTTTATTATTGTAGTCCTATTTCACGATTATTGTAATCGATAAATTAAATGCATCACTTCTGAAAAGGATCACACAATGCATCACTTGGCGGTTACGCACGCACGTGAGGTGACGCACGCACGCGCGCGATTTAAGATCAACTTTGAGGATGTGACTCGCTGATTAACCTCCTTTACTGTTAAAGCTCTCGGTGTACACGGAATCAGGCGGAGTTCAGCTGTGGCACCTGTTGCACTCTGACGGGGATACATCTGTCTTTATATATCCATCATGGCTCTGCTTTTGTCTCGTTAAGGATAGTTTGTTTTCGGTCTCTATCAGTGTATGTGTTTTCTGATATCAGGGGCGTACATATAGACAGTGCAGGTATTCATATGCCTGTGTTCAAACCAGAACTAATGTTCAATTTAAAATGGTGCCATTTGCTTTATATGTCTTTGAAAAGGCAAACCCATCTCCACAAGGTGTGTTTTTTTTTTTTGTTTTTCGTAAAATAGTCAGTAGCAATCAATAACAAAATCACCTCCACATTCTAAATAAACTATAAAAATGTTTAAAAAATATTAAATTAATTGTTTCTTATTTTCTTTTACAGGCTATTTTTGTCATACACAGAAAGTTATGCAATGATGATTGTTGGGTAATATGTGTGTTGATCAAAATAGAAAACAGAATACAATAAAATGACAATAAAATAACAAAATAGATTTTAAAAAAATATCAATATCTGATTTTTTTTACTCACAATTATAAGCATTGGCCCCAAGAACCTAGTTATCAGTCAGGTTCTAGTTATTATTATCTTGATCTGTAGTGAAGGCGCAAAACACAAACTCAGCAAAGATTTAGATTACAAATGTGTTTGTCAGAGAGAAGCAACGTAGTGCCGCAACTAACGATTATCAATGAATCTGCTGATTATTTTCTTGATTAATCAATTTGCTGTTTAGTGAATAAAATGTGAAATGAAACGAGAAAAAAGAACATTTGCATTTGAGAAGCTAAAATCAGAGAGTTTGGACTTTTTTCTTTCTTAAAAAATTACTAAACATGATCAAACGATAATCTCATGGCTATGAGGAAGGTAAAGGAAACAACCTAAAAATAGAACTGTTTATTGTGATTATACACACACACTGATGTATTTGCATAGTGTGCTTTCTATGTTTGCCAAATGCAAAGAAAGGGGGGAGATTTGAATGACTCAGCAGCCACAATTTGGATACATGTTGTCTTATCAAACTGAGCCACCAGAGTTCCTCATACTGTGTCTTTAATTACATGATCATTCTGTCTTTTGGCCTATTTTTGTTGAAATCAGACAAACAAACAGACAGTGGTGTGATATAGTTCCTAACAGACCTTTTTAATGACAGCCATACTGATATAAAATAGTAGGGTAAACACAGGTGATACTAATCATACTAATTAAAGTCCTGTTCAGTTTAGTGTAGCAGAGACTAATGCCAACATGCACAACAACAGCACTGTGACTCTGTTTGACCTGAAAGGAACCTGAAATAGTAACAGTGGTAACACCTATGCTTACTATTATTTCATGCCAAAATGGCTGCTGTGGGAAAAAAAACGTCTATTGCAAAATTAAGCAGGTAATCTTCAAAGTAATCTAAAGTAATCAGTAATAGTTTCATGTATGAACTACTCTCTTACCATAGAATATACCGGAATTACTTTCTTCCTGAAGCTACTGCTTTCTACAAGAAAGACAGGCTGATATCTCCAAAATTAAGCAACTCACACCAAAACAATCTAGAAAGATAAATAACACTACAGGTAAGAGGAAAAATATGTATTTCTGATTTAAGGTGAACTGTCCCTTTAACTCGTCTTCTCAGTGTAGACCTGGATTAGAAGCTGAATATATTTCCATATTTTTGAAGCAAAAAATAGCCCTTTCTGTGCCCTGTTACATCTGCCTGAATGAAATCCGTTCTTGATTTTTATTCTTTTGATGGTCAATCAGACAGAGCACATGAAACATTGTGCTTCGTGTGTTCTTTCTTTTGATGCACGCCTCTTTGAAGTGCTGACAGGGTACAACATGCAAACTCAGATGGCTCTTTAAAGCAGGAAGAAATAATTGACCAAACAGAATCTGATTTGAACCACCAGATGCAGGATTAGCAGTGTCTTCTGCATTGTGTTACTGTGCTCCCTGCACACAGTTGTGTCATGGTAACTTTGTTAAGGCCTCCGAGACTCCCGCTCTCTCTCCAAGATGTACTGGGAACTACAGAGTTGTACATGTTGTGAATCCTCAAGCTTAGGGAATAACATTGTGTACACTGTAAAAAAAAAAAAGCTGAGAAAACTCATAATGTCAAAGAAACTGCCTTCACTTAGTGTTTGAGTTTTTAATTAAACTCAGACTCTTCAATTTTGAGTTGGTGCAACTTTTTGTCTTTTTTTTAAATTACAGAGTAAGTAGTAATAAATCATGCTACATCTATAACAGTAAGACAAAATATTGATAAAATCAGTGGTGAGAAGGGTAGTATTGCCCTACTCGTGTATTTATTGACCATTTGCACAGCCAGGTATTGTGTCTGCTTTGCTTTGCTCTGGACTGCTTTGGAAATGTGAAATATTTGCCCCATAGATTCCAGAGAGGCCTGCCTCTCTGTTCCTAGGGCCCAGAGTCCTCTTTGTCGCAGCTCTTTCACTGTTGAGCTCTTTATTCTTGTCAGCCGTGCGTCTCAATTAACACACTGGGGAGCTTTGTGCAGAGAGGAGAGCTCAGTGTCTGTCTGTGTGTGTGCGCGCACTTGTGCGTTCGTATTTACACGACGACTGTGCTTGAGGAAAACGGGTGTGTGAATGTGTGTGTGCATTGTCTTTGTGCCTGAATGCATTACGGCAGTGAAAAAGAGAGAATGGGACACAAGCACAGGCGGAGTGAGCAACTGGACGTAAAGTGAATGAGAGGTAAAATGGGGACAAAAACAGAGAAGGAACTCTTTTACAGATAGACGTTTCATAGCTCCTCTGTTCTCACTACAGGCACAGACATGCGTCTAGGAAACAGTGTCTAATTCTTAATCCACAGCTGCTGTGGATAGGCTCTCCTGTTTTCCGTTGCTGGAGTGTGTGAAGAGGCTGCTGATGCTAGCAGTGCGATCAGCAGCACCAGGCAAACCCTCCTCCTCCTTCTCTTGGGGGATCCTCAGACAAATGATTGACTGTCTGGTGAGTAAGGGCTCATACTTGGCAAAGCTGACAGTGGTTGCTGATGAAGGACTGGCTGTTTGTGGTATGCAGTGTACCGTATTAATTGAGTGAGTTTTTGAATGGTACATCTGTCTGTGATTCAAACGTGAAACAGCAAAATTGGTTGTACTGGGTAGTCCTTCTATCCATTTTCTGTCGCTTATCCGGGGGCAAGGTTACAGTGGTTGTAGGCTGAGCTAGGTAGTCTGGATGTCCCCCAGCAAGGTTTTCCAGCTCCTCCTTGGGGATCTTGAGGCATTCCCAAGCCAGTTAATCTCTACAGTGTGGACTGGGACTACCTCAAGGTCTCCTACCAGTTGTACATGCCTGGAAAACCTCCACAGGAAGGCACCCTGTCAGTATTCTGATCAGATGTCTGAACCACCTCAACCGGCTCCTTTCAACATGACTTCCTGGATGTTTGAGCTTTTCAAACTATATCTGTGGTTGAGCCTAGCCACCCAGGGCCAGTGATAAAAAGTATTTTAGCCCCTTAAAAAGGCCCACCCAAAAAAATCAATAGCAGTTTAAGTGTACGTTATGATTAGAATATTTTCACCACTTTACCTTGCCACCAGACAGCCTTTTCCTGACAGGAAACCCTCGTTACATAAGCCAAATATTGCTCTCTCCAAACCAACAAAACTCACTTTGTGTTACTGTTTGACTTCTGATCTATCCTTTGAAAACACAGAGCCAGCTCCAGTGTTCTGTGAGGTAAAATGAGTGATTTCACCCGTGGAGTTTGGTGGGTTTGGAAAGAGCTATATTTGACCTGTATAATCACAGTCTTCTGTCTGAAAAGACTGTCTGATAGCAAAGTAAAGCGGTGAAAATGTTATAAGTATAGCATACACTTAAACTGATACAGATTTTTTTAGATGGACCTTCTTAAGTGGCTAAAACACCTTTTGCTGTTGATCCTGTCCACAATTTTTGGCAATTGCTTACTTGGTCTAACCAGGAGCGAGAAATATATTGGAGATGATTTTAAACAGAGACGAAAACAAATTAAGCAATTTTATGAGGCTGTAGCCAGTTAATCTGTGGTGACTTCAAGTGCTTTAACAATTGATTTCAGCTTTAATTCACAATCAGACCAGTATGAGCAAGATACTGTGTATTTCTAAGGTTTCTAATTCTTCCACTTGAGCTCTGTTGTGCTCTGTCTTTGTGTTTGTGTATAAATCCATCAGTGTGCTCAGGCACATAATTAACATGGGTACTCTGAGGCTCAATGCAGTGCTCTATCACTGTAAACATGGCACTGTGTGCTACCTTTCTTGTCACTCAGTGCCAGTCCAGTTAATGCATAATCCTCAGCATGAAAAAAAAGACAAACAAATACACTCAGTCAGTGTCAGTGTCATCACCAAGCAACCAGGTAGATCTGTTTTCCAGTGGAAGCAGAGCACAAAGCAATCTGCGTAACTATTACTCATCTGTGGACCCTCTGTGTGGACACTTGAAGTAATTACCAGCTGATCCAGTTGGTTATTTAAACTTGCTGTACTCAACATGGCAGGTGTCTCACTCTCTGTTAAAGCGGATACATTTATGAAGAGTAGAAGTATGATATTTTGTGTGAGAAGAAGACAATAATTGCAGGACCTGAGACAGCAAACAGGTGTCTGATAACCTGTCTGGCATTGTAGCACCTATTTTCCAATTGTAAATATTCATCTACAATTGATATAATACAATTCACTGATGGTGATTTTGTCCCCAAACTCTTTCTTTTCTCACACTGTTTATGTGTTTATCTCATGCATGCTTGTCCTCTAGTCTTTTTATTTACATACATAAAAGACTGGTATTCAGTGTTTGTTGCATTGTGTGGTGAAGTGGAGGCCTCTCTTCTCTTAGCAAGTCCTTTTAGGCCACCTGAGATCAATGCTTAGATATTCATGGCGCAATGGCAGGAAGGTGTTTGAAGGTTGGGAGACTGTAGGTCTGACAAAAGAGAACTGCTTTGATTTGCCAGCGAGGCTTTAATATAGATTCATTCATCTTAATACGGAGACGGATGAGAGAACACCTTCCAAAGCACCATGTATCACTAAGTTAACCATTTCCACTCCTTGCTCTGTCATGACAATGTCTTCTGAAACACCCTGATAGAAGCTGTAAATCTGAAACTATCTATACTCCACTGGACACCCTGTTAGAGTAGACCATTTAATTACAAGGCTACTATAACAGATATTTATACTGTTGTCTTTTCTCATTAATAGTTGTACATCCAACTGTTATTTTTTTCAGACAAAAAGTAAAAATTCTCTGATTCCAGCTTCCTAAATGTGATTTTTTTTTTTTTTTCTGTGTATGTTCTGTGACATAAAACTGAATATCTTTGAGTTGTGAGTAAAAAAAAGACTTTTCAGGACATAATGTTGGGGTTTTGGAAACAGTGATTGACATTTTTCACAATTTTGTGACATTTTAAAACAAACAACTATTAATCAATTAATCAAGAACATAATTAACCAAATAATTGACTTTGAAAATAATCCTTAGTTGCAGCCATAGTGTGGATGTACAAAAGGTTACTATTTACAGCTTTTTGGATTAGTTGTTATTGTCATATTGTATGTTTTTCTTCTTATCAACAGATCCCATGAAAAGACCAAAATCAACCATGCCCAGGCATTTGTCTCTGATTTATTGCAGCTCTAGAGCAGTGTTTCCCAACCCTGGTCCTCAGGGCACACTGCCCTGCATGTTTTAGATGTTTCCCTGCTCCAACACACCTGATTCAAAAGATCAGGTTGTAATCAGGCTTCCGCAGAGGCTTGATGACGCTGCGGATCATTTGAATCAGGTGTGTTGGAGCAGGGAAACATCTAAAACATGCAGGGCAGTGTGCCCTGAGGACCAGGGTTGGGAAACACTGCTCTAGAGTAAACAGGAGTAATTAGTACATGCTTTTGGGACTATTTTCAGCTGTGGATCAATACATATTTGGTGTGCTAGTGCATTTACAGCACCAGGACTGTTTATGTGGAATTGAAACAAAATTAATTACTGTGCAGGGAATATGTTCATGACGATGGAGGCACATGAACAGCCAGTGCAGTGATGTGACTCATTTATGTGTTTTTAATAGTTTTTGGAAAACAATGAAGGAAAAGTTTTATTTCAAATATTTGTATTATGAAGCATGTGTACAGCAGTAATATTGCTGTTGCATTTCAGTACAAGGACCAAATGCAACATCATGGAGCAGACATATCAGCTAACTAAACTAGTATGTAAATAAATGAATGTAAAATATACCTTCCCATCCCTACGCAGGGCCACCTATGGGTGATATAGACTACTGTTCGTACGATGCATCTTAACTGTTCCTCCCTCCAAAAACCGTCATCAGACTATGGCAAGAAAAGCAGTTTTTCTTGTTAGGATCAAATCATTTAGTGGTTTTGAGATGTGAGATTTTTTAGTTAAAAAGAATAACATAGCATGTAGGTCCTTTAATGCAACAGCTCAGTTGCCATGTGTGTTCAACCTGTGAGTATGACAACACTTGGGAGATTCGATACTGAAAACAACACTGTAGATCGTACCTTAGGTGAAGCATATTGTTTGTATACAGTATATGTCATTCACAGAACAATTCAATTCAGGTGTCAGGTTGAATGGAGAACCAGCCAACCCAGTTCAGGCCAGTCCAGCTGTGTTCAGATCACAAGGGTTACACATGCCAAACTTAAACTCTAGGCCCTTGCCTCAGATCTTGCCCAGCACATCAAGCAAGAGCTTGCAAACAATGTAATTCACACAATACAATTCTATGCTGTTCAGTGGAAGTACAGTGCCTATAAACTACATGTCCCAGAATGCATCCCAATTTTGTTCTCCACATACTGAAGGTGTCTAGCTGCTATCATGTAGCTGTTCCCAGCAGTGGCACTCTAGCCAAGTGGTTATAGTTTGCAAAATGCCATCATTTAAATTTTAAGCAATGTTTTGGATTTGCCTCTAGGCTTGTCAAACTGAAACAACCCTTATTATTATTTTGACTTTATTACTCAATTTCTTTTCCCTAGACTTTCTGCTTTCAGAGCTAAAAGTAATAATAATTAAATATATGATAACAAGTGAATATATTTATATAGTTGTACATTTACAAATGGCCCTCTGAGGGTAGCCATTATGTTGATGTGGCCCAGGATGAAATTGAGTTTGACCCCACTGGCTTACACTAATGTAATTAGCTGTCAGAGACAAAACCATTAAATAAAAGTTGGACTAGGTTGGGCTTTAAAGGGGTTGTTCACCCAAATATGAAAATTCAGACATTATCTACTCACGCTCATGCCGATTCTAGGTCAGGTTTAGTGTTTAGTCCACAAAACGCTGCTGGAGAGCTTCTGTTAACTTGTGCATGCTTACCATCACGCCGCACACACCCATTTCAGACGGTGGCTCCAAGCTAAGGCTCTACAGTGAAAATTTAGGCTGAAAATGTGGTTTTCTGGATTATACCAGACAAGCAGTATGGAGGCATTTTATGATTGATGGTTTTTGTGGACTGAAAAAAAAAAAACCCAACCAGCACGAGGATGAGTAGATAATGGCTGAAGTTTCATTTTTGGGTGAACTATCCCTTTAAAATTTTGGTCAATTTACAATGTACTTTTGAAACTTAAAATCCAGACCAAAAAAGCCACATTTCTTTTGCCAGTTATTGTGGCAATAAAAAGTGCTTTGTCTATTTTATTTTATTATCTGATTTGAATGTCATAAATGTCCTAAATGTTTCCACTCATGGGACATTGTTAGAGCTTTGTTATCTAAACATCATGCAATTATCACCTAATTACAAACTTAAATCTACCAACACACTCTGCACACACAAGGAAGAGACAGTCATCACTCATACTCTCCATTAGATAAGAAATAGGTTAGTCAGGTCAGTATGTTCTTGGTTTTAGAAAGTGAGCAGGATCTCTGATTTGTTTGTTTTGGCTGTCATGGCAACCTCAGCCTGCATCGCCCTTGGAGCAGAGCTGAAGCACTAAATTAAGTACGGATTACAATACGCATTAACGGACACTCAAGCAGATACTGCCCAGGCACACTTGTGTTGACATTTGCGCACAAACTCTTTCTCACAGACGGTGGAAACACACGTTATACCATTGTTTTTTGCACTGATATTTGACTTGTAAAAAAAGGAAAGTGAGGTCTACCATGACCACCAAAACATAAATAACATTTATTTTTTGTGTCTCATTCCAGGTTGTTTGCCATACACCCCATGGCTGTACCCTGACACTATCATCTGTTCAAGCTCTTTTCTCCATCCCCCCCGTCCGGCACCTCTTCCCCTCCTCCTCAACCTGTGGCCTATTTATACCCTGGAGATTCAAAAGAGCCCATTAAAGCTCCGCAGACCTCTTCAGCAAGAGACAACAGAGAGCATGAATCCGATAACACATGGTCGACCTGATCTCCAGCCCCCTCACCTCCTCTTCGACAGCTAAGGAAAATTAAAACTTCAGCCGCCGGAAATTCTACAAGTGTGTCAAACTTCAGGTGACAAATTGTCCCTGATATTCCACTGTGGTGAGGACAGTTTGGGAAATTCTGGATGCAGTGTGTTCCTGGGTCTGTGGAGTGGAGGTTCTATCTTATTTCATTGAAACACAGGAAAACATTCATAACATTTGTTTGTTGCCTCAGTAAATAGGTATGCAATTAGAGCAAGGACACTGAAAGAAGTTACCCTCTAAATGGCTCACATATCTCAAGGTAAGTCAGTGTTTTTGTCCTGTATAAATTTGTTCTATGTCAACTTTTATATTGGATCGATGATAGTATGTAATAAATGTGCTGTTGCTAGCTACTTAGCTGCATTTTCATTTCACATCATTGGATTATGTATTGCTTTGTATGTTTGTGATGCTAATGCTGTTGCTACTGTGTGCACAGTGAAAAATAGGGGCTAATTGTTTAGGTAATAACAGTCTCACAGTGAAGATATAGTTAATCTGATAGGATTAGATAAGAAAAAAATAAATGTATGATACCTTACTATGCAGTTAAATAGAAGCAACACAAAATATATTACTAAAGAAGTGTTCTTTCTTGTTATCACGCCTTAAATTTTGGTGTTAAGCAATAGGCAAAATACATCCCCCTTGCTGATCTGCCCTCTTCATCTCAAGGTCACTGATAGGCAGACCATGATCTAGACCCAGACGCCGTCCTATCCAGAACCGGACCTATAATACAAAAGATGAATGTGAACTCTTAAAGGAGAATTATGTAATATATTGTCAGGATATCAGGCTTAGCTTTACATTGACTGACAACTGACATTTATAAAAAGCTTATCCACTTACAAGTTAGGACTGCCCCTCGCTTGTTATTGTCAAATTACAGTTTTGCGCTTGTGTTGCGCTCCTGCAGTGTTCCTGCACCCTACCCAAGCTTTCTCGAGTCTGGAGAAGAAGGGGTGGGGGGAAACAACATGCTTCAACCATAGACTGTATATTAAATAGGGATTCAACTTATTTTATATGCAGTCTATGGCTCCAACTTGCTATTTAGACTGCACTACTCATTTTTGGATGCACAATTGATATATATTCCTCCTTTAAATTTTGACAGAATCAAATAACAACAAAGATTAAAGTTAATTGCCGATTTGAATCGAGGGCTGCAACATCTCTGAGATGCCAGAAAACAGTGAATTAAATTTTATTTATTATTTATAATCCCTCCAATTCAGTGTGAACACTGGCAATAAAGTCCTGGAAGGACAAGCTCAAACTTACTTCTCTCACAGTTTTGTCTTGGATCTATAACATTCTCTGTATAGCTTTTATAGCATGTTAAAAGAAGTGGTCTTCATATCACTGGGGTGCTCCCATTGGACCCTTGTTAAAAACAAATAAATCACCTACTGGTTTTGAGGCACTACCATGATGTTGGAGCACCAATAAATTTTTACTTTTTATACAATGCTGTCAGAAAATCTGTCTCAAAAATGTAGCAAAAAATGAACCACAAAAATAATAGTTTTGTTCCTATTGTGCATCCAGCCTTTTACCGCTTCCAGCCATGAGCTAAGCCCACGCCAACCTGGGCGTCCCTTGCAGGATGACTGCTGTCTGCCCCACCGACAGCAGCCCAGAGGGGGCTGAAGCTGGGGCTGGGACAGCAGGCTCCAAGGGGTCAGGGGCAGCAGGCACCACTGGGAGCATCTCAGTTTCTGGGGTCGAGACCGTGGATTCTAATGGAGACTCTGTCGGAAGTTCAATGGGAGGCACAGCTGTGGTCGCCGGAGGCCCAAGGTACACCCGCTGGAGCCGCCAGGACAGCTCAGACATCAACACAGACGATGAGGGAGCCATCATCCGCCGCCTCACACCACTGGAGAGGCTGAACCTGGACATGTGCCAGGATGAAAGGTACATGACATGTACAAAAAGAAAATAATAATCCAAAGTAGGATAATTTTTTCCTTTTTAAAAAAAATTAACAACCTACTTTCAGTACTATAATTAACTATTATGTATTTAACAGATATTGTATTGTTTTAAACATGTGGTATTGAAAAAGTATTAAAGTATTGATACTTTTGACAACCTTACCCCGCTCTTGTATATCATAGAGAATATTTAGTGTTACATCTCTGTTATGTATGTCACAGGGTAGTACGTGAGCTAACAGTGGGCAGAAGAATCGGCTTCTACAAAATTCGAGGGGAAATCGGCTGTGGGAATTTCTCCCATGTCAAGCTAGGAATTCATGCCCTTACTAAAGGTAAGAAACTACAAAACATCAGTAAAATGCAACTGTTAATACACCTGCACTCAAGTAAGGGAAAACATCAGTTGAGGAAGGGCAATCATACTGATTGTGATATCATATTATATTATATTATACTATATGTTATATAGTGATACAGTCAGACTGAATAGCCATCACTATAGCCTTGTAGTCTTTACTCTAAACCTAGATTGAATTTAGATTTAAAAACTTCAATTGAAAAGATGATTCAGTATTTACTTTACACTTACACTTGAGGAGGTTTAACTTTTAAAATGGATGCTTTTTTGAGATGGATTGAGCAAAATAATCAAATTCTTCAAAGCAAGTTAAGAGACAGACTCAACCCAATTGAGTGTTATGATCCATCTCTTTCTTTAAATGGTTAAGGTGTAAAACTGTTGCTGCCACACAGGCTCTTTTTCATGTTTTAATTTTGTGTTGTTGTTGTATTGTTAATGGTTCCCCTCCCTCTTTTATACTTATCGGGTCCCAGCAGGACTCAAATTCTTTTTCTTTCTTTCTTTTTTTTTTTTTTTAAATTTGGGTAAGCAAGCAACTTAGTTTCCAATTGTGCAACAGAGCCTGCTTAATTTTAAATCTAGATTTACTCATTTTAAACTTAGTTTTTCTAAACTCTGATTAGAACTCATCTTAGATTAAATTATTTTTTGTTGGTGCAGCCCATCTAAAAGTCTGAACACCTCCATCTTTAAAGATAAAAAAATCTTAGCTGAGCGCCCATTTGCTCTTTGCTCCGGCCTTTTATTAGATTTAAGTTAAAATTTGGCTAATGAGCCGTTTCCATCAATGGGCTGCAACACTAACAAGTGTGTCCTTATGTAGCAATCCACTAACAAGGCGATGTGTGCCTGGCCAGGGGGCTGATTCAGCCACAAAGAGACAGACTGTCTACTGCCCTTGAACAGATGGATTGATTAGAGATCTCCAGTTTCCTTAGCGACGGCTAAAATTGCTGCATGCCTCATCAAAGGCTAAAGAGAGGGAGGAGAATGAGTGAGCGTGCTCTATGTTTTTAGGGTTTTGTGTACTTTACTGTCTATGCCATGCTATGTGCGTGCATGCATGTACATGTAAGTGGTATCATTTAGTCCTCCAAAAACAATATGTGCAGCGATGCATTTTGAATGCTCCTATTGAAAGCTATGTCACAGCTGAAAGGGAGCCTAATACCAGCCTGAATAATGCACACTGACGCACAATTAGATATCTCAACACCATTTTGCCACTTGAACTTTTCTGTATTCAGTTACCTGAGCTCTATTTTACTTCACTTTATGAATCATTTAACAGAATACAGTAAAGATGCCACTCATTTGAATTTGATATATGTGAAGTATTTGATCTTTTCTGGCTGTAAAATAGTGTACGTTTTGAAATGTCCACTATATTTTACTCTCAACAAATTTTTAAAGGTTGTAAGTTCAATTTGATTCCAGGACAATGTAGCACCTTGTGTCATGTCATATTTAATCTCCACCCTCATTTGACCCTCTGTCTCTGCTCAGACTGGAAGACACTGCAGTATGACAGAAAAAGAACAATTTTCTTTCATGTTCAAGAGAAAATTCCCTTCTACAATAGGGCTAAAAGTGAGAATTGACCCTCTGGGAGAACATAATCAAGAAAATTGGTTTCTGAGGGCAGCTAATCCTCCATCAAATTATCTAGAGCAGAGCATCAGGCTAGGTCATGTTAGGGGCAATTCTGCATTTGCAAGAGGGAACCAGGGTGACATTTTCTGTCCTCTACAGTATCTACATAAGATTTATGTAACACATCTAATGCTTCTGTTTTCAGTAAAATGGAGTGTTGTAATGATGATAGACACAATGGGAGCACTTGTATCTTTAGTTTAAGCTACTACAAGGAACTTTCAGATTGTGTTGATTTTTGAGGCCCTGTGGACAAAAGTGTTTTCTTTGCCATGTCCACAAAATATAACATCAAAAATAAAATTACCAAAATAAAAATATTCTCCTTCTTTTTAATTGGCTAATGCACTACTCAGTGTAACTTTGTCTTGAAAAAAGTAAACACAGTTTCAAGGAGAATCTGACAGGCAGGCATTGAGAATAACTATATAGAAATAGCCAATCTTCTCGCAGATGGTCTCGCTTCCTTACGTAGGTCACATAGAGGCATCAGTATTAAATTGAGATGGTTTCATAACCAGTTAAAAACTCCTTGGCGTAGCTTTAAAAAAAATTAACACAGATTTAAAGTTAAAATTTCTTTTATCTATCAAGCTTCTATTAACATGAATGCCACTTACAAGTTTTTATCTGCATGTTTTTAAAATGATCTGTACATAAACTGATTACTAAACATGTCATTTGTCATTGATTCAATTCAATTCAACTATACTGTCATTAACATAATGTGTAGGCATATATGTAAACAAAAGGGAGGGTGTTTCACTAAGTCACTAGGGGCTGAGTGGTTGTGGTGGGGCATAGAAACATACAGGCATAAAAATAAAATAAAGTACAGATAAGACAAGAATAGAAACACATGTACAATGTAGGGGCAGACGGATACTGGATTTTTGGAGCCAATGCTGATAATGATATTGTGGGGCAAAAATATTGTGATACTGATATGCTATACAGAATAAAGAATATAAACATAAACACGCAATTTTTGCAATGATCCCTCAAAAGTGTTTATTAAACAGAATATTTTAGAATAAACATTGTCCAAAATGATTTCAGGGCACTGAAACAGTGAACTTTCACTGGTATTTTTAATAATTAAAATAACTAAATAACCCTAAATAAAGAAAAACACAAATGGAGCAAAATATATGTATATATTGAACCTGAATTAAGAAAGAAAGAAGAAAGAAAGAATGAACATATTGTCTGTACAAATAACATGTATGCATTGTAAACATAACAGTGGAATAAAGTGAGCTGCATGGAGCTGCAAGTGGCATTTAAATATGACAATAATGCAAAGAGAGAGCTGTAATAGATCTGTACAAATGGCATGGAGATGTCAGTAGTGCAAAAAAGTAAAAACACGCAGATGGGGATGCTGTTCATAGATTGCAGCTCGGATCATTTATTTTAATCTTTTAATCCTCGGCATCTCCAGACAAAGTGGCCATAAAGATCCTTGATAAAACCAAGTTGGATCAGAAGACCCAGAGGCTGCTGTCCAGAGAGATCTCCAGCATGGAGAAACTGCACCATCCTAACATCATACGGCTCTATGAGGTCTGACTCATATACACACTCATAATGATTTGTATATCATCATGTGATCCCAAAGGACTTTCTCAGTGACCACTACATCCGGTATACATTCTTCTGTAGGTGGTGGAGACATTGTCACGGTTACACCTGGTGATGGAGTACGCTGGAGGAGGAGAGCTCTACACCAAGATTACTACAGAGGGGAAACTCTCTGACACTGAAAGCAAGGTCGTCTTTGCTCAGATCCTCTCTGCTGTTAAACACATGGTCAGTGCATATGAGTTTATTTTACGGTGGTATGTCTGAGTACAATAAGAGAAAGATTAACTACAATCTTAGTAGTCAAATAACTGCTTTATTGATGATTAAGTGACAACCTATACTGTCTGCTATATGTTAAATGAGATGTATTTTCATCTGTTCTCTGCTCCTACATTGACCTGGTTTAATTATGGCAGGGTCATTAAAATTTCACCAAATCTTCTCATCTAATTAATCTCATATGACGATTTCTGCGAGGACAGACTGTATACACACTACTGGTTCTGATGTATCACATACAGAATGTATCACTCATTACATCTAAAGCTTCTGAACAACATTTACTTTCCAGGCAGTCACTATTTATCAAGACCAACTCACAAATAAGTTATAACAGAAAAATAAACTGAGACTTCAAACTTACCAACACTAAAACAAAGCAACTTTGAGGAGAACCTGAATTATCAAAGTGTAATAATGGATTAAACAAAATACTCCTTTAATACCTGAAATATTTATATATGATAGACAGTATGATGATACTATAAAAGGCTGTTTTGATTAAGAAAATAATGTATATACATTTGTCCATGTTGCAGTTTTACTGGATCAGTCGAATTTTCAGTAGCAACTGAAGAAACTGCATGTCTTATTCATTTCTGTCTGGTCGGGATTCAGTTTGTTACAGTCACATGGTTGCATCTTTAACGCAGCCACACATTTAACTAAATTAGTTTGTAATTTGTTTTTCTGTCAGAAATCAAAGTTATGGTTCCCTATTAATATAAGCAGAGTTTGGATTACCTTTAAGCTGTGAATTAACATGTAAGTAGGTGGCATTTCCATAATGCAGTTTCTCCTTGTTCTACCAGCATGAAAACAACATCATCCACCGTGACCTGAAGGCAGAAAATGTCTTCTACACCAGCAGCTCTTGTGTCAAGGTGGGGGACTTTGGATTTAGTACGCTGAGCCGCCGTAGTGAGACACTCAACACATTCTGTGGCTCTCCACCTTACGCCGCGCCTGAGCTCTTTCGGGATGAGCATTATGTCGGCATCTTTGTAGACATCTGGGCCCTGGGGGTGATGCTGTTCTTCATGGTGACAGGCACCATGCCATTCAGGGCGGACACTGTGGCTAAACTGAAGCGATGCATCCTGGAGGGGGCCTACATTCTGCCCTCGTGGGTGCCAGAGGCATGCCAGAGGCTGATCAGGGGAATCCTCCAACCCATACCGTCTGACCGCTGCACAGTGGAGCAGATGATGGGCTGTGAGTGGCTGCTCCCTGTGGACTTCCCACGTGCCATGGAGCCCTTTAAACTAGACCCATCCTACCTTGCAGAGAGTGAACCACCTGAACTTGGGGAGGAAGAGTTGGAGGTAAAGGCAGCGCTGGAGACATTAGGAATCACCGCCGAACACATCCTCAACAACCAGGGGAAAGACTGCAGGAGCTCCATCACGGGGGTCTTACAGGATCCTGCTCCACCGTGCTCACAAGAGACGGGCTGTTGAGAGCGTACCAGTGGTCACAAAGGTAGTTGGACCAACTACAAGTAAAAAGGAACGACTAAAAGTATACCGTAGTTTGAGGCACACATCTAAACTCTGCGTGATTCTGTGACAAAATGCTTTCCTTCGCTCTGGAAATTAATACACATCATAGTCTGGGATGAGATTGCATGGATTTCATTAGAAATAAAAAAAGTGCTTTTCAATCCAGCAGTTTAAATTGACCCTTCCTAAGTCTCACCTCTCTTCACTCTGTGCTCCAGTTGAGCAAGCATGGTACCCAGCGGAACCTCGCTCACTTTCTCCTTTCTTATTTTCTGTACTTAGATATGCTATGTGCTAGGCTCGTCTATTGAAAAGAAAAAAATTTTGAAGATGGTTAAAAGATGTTGCTGGGGCATCTGTTAAAAAAAAACCTGTAAAAGAAGCAACATATAGTTACATTTTAAGTTAGTGTTAGCAAAACATTAACTAACAATTGATATAGATGAGGTAGCCAATTAGCCAGCATTTTGCTAACATTAGCTATAAGATGCATGAATGTACTAAGAAGAACTGTATACAGGGTTGGAGGCGGGCCTCCGTTCATTCCTATGAGAGCTGCTCTGTGGCACATGAAGCCAGTTTCCATGTTGGAGCTTCTGCACCTCATAGAGCATGCCCAGTAGAGACTTCCTTCAGCCGAGCGGCTAACTGCCAGTTTAGCATCCACCAACTTGAATGGGATAAAATGATTTAATGCAGCTCCTCTTGACTTTCCAGTTGTTACTGGACTGAATTAATCAAATTCTGAGATTGAAATAAGTCGTTTCTTGGGGGTTGTGATGCTCAAAGAAATTTAGCTGCCGTTTTACAGCTGCTTCTGTCACAATCTAAGTATATGGGGGAAAAGTCTTTCTGGTAATAGCTTAGCTAGTATTTTAGTATTTAACATTAGCTAACTTAAGATGTCAGGTCCCCTGACAAGGTCATCTTCAAAATTCTGTTTTCTTTTCAACACGGACTAGATAGCACAACATATCTCAGTAGCCTACGAGAAACAGGAAAGGATAAAGCGGACCAAGGTTTTAAAAGGGACGGGACTTAGGAAGCATAAATTGAAATCATGGTATATAACTCCACTCAGCTCTTGAAATCTGAGATTTCTGACTTTAGTATCTTTCTTAGCAAGTAAAATTAGTCTCTGTGAGAATGTTGCTGTCATTGAATCATTATTGTCTCCTTTTTTGACAGGGCCAGGGACCTGTAATCCTCATGAGATTTGGGAGATGTTATGGAATGTAATTTATTTAAGTAAACATAATGATGATCAGATGGCATACATAACTTTTTATTTGGGTCGTGCAGGCCAGATTATTTATAGCCCACACCCATCCTATACTCAGTTGTGCTGGAACACCAATAAACCCTGTGAGAAATCAATGTAGCGTAAGTTAAGGAAAAGTGACAACATTATGCTGAGACAATAAAGTGGTAAAACATGCAGTCAATCCATGAAAAATGTTGTCTTTAATGTTTAATTGCACTTTTCTTCGATGCCTTAGTTTTCTGTCAATTCAGACAGACTGGTTTGATTCTTCACCTTAAAGTTTGTAATGATATGTGTTGAGATTCACACCTTACCTTCTCATGTGATGTATCTCTATGAGATGTTAGATGGATTGACCTGAATGAACTCACTCTATTTTCCTTGTGGCCTGAAAAAGCCAATAAATGTAATGACACTACAAATACCAACACCGATTTACCACCAAAGTTATAGTTGTTCATGTGGCAAAATCAATTTTCAGTGTAGACTCAGGCGATGTCGGTATGAGGTTCAGTAATTATGTTTTTTTAATTATCTGATGCCATGTTAATGCTCATGTGATGATTAAAATAAATTTGAAATTTAAATGCATCAGTCTTTTTTAATGAAGCTTGTCATGCTTTTGTGTTTGTGTTGAGGTCGTCCAAAATAACAGTACTTTGATACTTCTTGATACCACATGTTTAAAATGAAACAATCTTTGTTAATTATACATTTGACAGAAGGAAAACTAATAAAATTATTAAGGAAAAGATCTAAGTGCTCACTGAAGATCTCATTTCAATTCAGTCTTAATTGTCCTGCCCGAAATTTGTCTGGCAGCAAAACCAGACAGAGTTCACTGACTTTTTCTCTACCAGCACAGTGTGCAGGTTGTTAATAAGAAAAATAATAAAAAAAATCGCCATGACAAAGCCAAAGTCAAAGCCAAAGTCAAAGCCAAAGTCAAAGCATTTATTGTCAAATGCAGTTAAAAACAAGGTTCCCTGTACAATGAAATTCTCCCTTTGCCTTCCACTCTGAATAACAGTAAAAAAAAAAAAAGACATGATAAGTGAGGACTGATTTAGAAATACAAGAAACATAAATAAAGATATCAGGAGAGATAAAAAGAAAAGAACATAAACAAAGTAGCCAAGGAACATCAAATATACATGTTATGATAAATATACAATATGCAGTATCAGAAATCTATGCAAAATGTATAAGCAACATAAATGTGAAGGTCTGTCCTTTTTTTATGGCTAGGGCTTTTTTTCTTTGTACTGTGGTATTGAAAGGGGTATCGAATATCATTTTTATCGCATGATTTAATATTCTGCTATCATGACAAGTCTATTTTATATGTATGCTTTATAGTTCTAACACTAAATACACTCTAAAGGTGAATTAACTTTCATTTTGCAAGCTCTCATTGATTGCATAGTATTTAGCTTTTTTATTGTGTTTTCCAGCTAAATATTATTACAATGTAATACAGACAACAGTATGTAAGTGTTCTACATAACAGCATACAAGACACTTAAGCAAGGTTATTATAGTTGACTAAAACTAAAAACTGAAAACCTGAAAATATTTTAGCTATTTGAAATTAAAATTAAAGCTACAGGCTTCAGAAAAAACAAAACTAACTGAAACAATATTATGTACTTCAAAACTACATGTAGACTGGGATGTCTACATGACTGACTTTACTGCCTTCAAAAAATGTTGTGTTTGTATTATAATACCTAGTCTTAGCTTCTTCAATCTCGTCTCTGACTAATTCCCCATTAATAATAATAACAACAACAACAACAACAACAACAAAAACAATAATAGTAATAATAATAATAATAATTATTATTATTATTATTATTATTATTATTATTATTATTATTATTATTATTATTATTATAAAAGCGCATCTTCATCTTCTTGTATTATAATTTCCTTATTATTCTGCCACTAGTGTATGCAGACAGCAAGACAATCATGAGTACAATCCTGTACATTGAAGGGTACTTTACTACACTTCCCAGATGCACCCAAGAAGGCCACGTACTCATTTCCGGGTTTACGTGGTGACGCAATTTTTGCCTTGTTGGAAGGTGGTTTCAGGAGGAAGCCCCTGTATCTGTAGACGGTAGTAGTAAGTGAGGAAACGCGGAGTAGAAAGACCCAAAGACGCCCTCGGACACACTCACTCGAATGGTATTTTGTCTCCTGTCATCGAAAGGTAAGACAATTATTGTCAACATGAACGGTTTTTAACGTTTTTCAGTGTGTTTAACGTCAGGGGGCACCACGCCCTCTTGGAATTAAGAATCATGACAGGATTAGTGAGCTAACGTTAACTAGCTGGTTAGCTTGTCGGTGTTGGCCTAAGGCATGTCTGTCTTTCTGCCACTGTAGTGTAAAATGCAGCATTTATTTTAGCCAATGCTCAGAATCATATTGTTTGTGTCTGTTCCTGCAGCGTTAACTAGGTCGATTGTGGCTTGAATGGCTCTGATACAAGACGGCACTTTTATTTTGCAGGACAACAAAGACTCTATGCATCCGATCTGCATTCATCTTTTTTAAATTAATCACAGAAATGGTCCTTTTCCTGGAATTGACTAAAGGCTAAACATCTTTATTTGTTTTGACACTTGATCTTGTATGCAGATCTCGTGACAAAGACGTGGGGGGCGGGGCTCACAATAAGATGAGGTCATGGTGGGAGCGTGGAAATGATGCAATATGAAGCTGTTTACATGGCGTTTTTGTATGCGTGTGTGTCATCGCGTGGAAGTATGCTGTCTTATACTTTACACCTCACTCTAAATATTAAGGCCGCTGAGATCATTAAACTCCTCACAGTCAGAATATATACATGCACTGCAGCCTCCACATAGAGGTTAATGTGTGGGGGAAGCCTCGGGGTTTACCATAATTTCACCATCACAAATTGTATTGCAGTGTGACAATGAAATAAGGGATTTTTACTACAACATTTGACTCAGTGCTTTGCCTTAATGTATAACGTGGCAAGTTTTTTTGGTGTGTAACAACTGGGACTTTTCCAGCATTAAGTCACAGCTGAGTTGTGTTACCACATCTCCGATAAGCAGTCAAATGATAGGCAAGAAAGTGGAGGTTTTCATTGTTAATTTCAGTCAGCCAGAACTGTGAAGTTATTTCAGAAGATGCATCGCTTAACTGCTGCAATTAACAATGATTTTCATTATTAATATTTCTATTAACTTTTCACTAGATAGAGACCTCATTTTAAATTGCTTGTTTTGTTTGATCAACAGTAGAGATGTAATAATATATCAAATATTGTGAATGCAAAGTGTAACAGTATATACTGTGCTATTACATTGTTAATTATTTTATTATTTTAATTGTATTATTTAAAAGGACTGGTACTGGCTGGTTGTTCTTGTTTTGCACTTGTACATGCAAAATTTAAATATCCATGACTGAAGACATGCCATTTTTGCACGTGCTTACTACTTTTATTTCATTTTATTAAACCAGGAAAAGTTCAAGTTTTAAGGGAAAAGGAAAAAAACAAATTTTTAACGGATATTTAACAAATGCTGTGGTCGGTATGCCGCTGTGTTGCTACAGATGTCAGTCATTGAAGACCTTCCAGACATGGATGGAACAGACCTGTTTGGGCTGCTGTTCCAAGGTGGAGAGGGCGGGTCTACTAATCCTCTCTTTCCTGATGAGAATGGGCTCATTGAGTCCTGGCTGTCTGAACAAGATGTAAGATTTCATTCACAGAAAATAAAAAGAAACTAAGATTCTATTCAAGACAATATTGAGCCATATTGTTCCTCTTTATTTTTGGATGACTCAAAATGTTGCTGCCATATATTTTCAAACTTTATGTAGTCTTGGTGTTAAAGTTCTGGCTGGAAATGGGGTTTTCCTCATTTGTTTACATTGTTATAAGACTAACTACTAACTGTAATGGTAAATCTTCAGGGTTTGAACACAATAATGTCAACACCATAGTGCAGCTAAAGCACATGAGCCTGATAACTTCACCAGTATGTGTCTAACACTGTTTTTTTTTCCCTCCCAGATGCTAACAGGTATGGACACTGAAGACTTCCTGTCCAGTTTGTTAGAAGGAGAGGACGACATGGGGACTCTCTGTCCCTCTCATTCTCCCTTGGGCAGCGACAGCGGTATCTCTGACGACAGCAGCACTGGGGTTGGAAACAACAACCTTCTGGGATGCCCGAGTCCCCATGGCAGTGATAGTGATATTGTGCCCAGTCCCTGCTCCTCCCAGCCCAGCCCGATGCACTCTGACCCCACCCTGGTCTCTGGAGAGGTACATACAGAAAGCTTGGAGGCCTTAACAGTCAAGGCTGATCACAGCTACTCTTTGCTGCAAGGCGGAGACAGAGACATGGATGTCCTGCAGAGTGTGAGGGCAGAGAAGCCAGATACAGACGTCTTCATTGATCTGGGTATGTTTAGTCCAAGAACTATCTGATTCTGATGACACTTGTGAGGTTTTAAGAGTAAGATACTTGAACATTGTTTAACTATCCACTTAAATCCTTTGAAAACACATAAATTTATAGCACATTTTGTGGGAGGGATGCTGCAGACATGTTCAAATGTGGGCCCTTACCTTGCCTAGCAGATCAGAATAACAGATTAAGTTTAACTCACATGTATTTCTGTTGTGTCAGACGACTTGGTGACTGAGGAAATGGAGGAGGACATGGAGGAGGACATCACCAGCGAGCTGCCCTGCTCTTTGGACATTGAGGACTCAACACAGGATTCAACTGAACCCAAAAAGACAGATCAGGTCAGTTTTTCGGCCTTATTTCTTATGTTTGTGACATAATTGGCGAGTTGCCTGTACACATTCTGTTTCACTGCACAACCACAGGTGTAACAGTTGATTAAACAGCTTTGTCTTTTCTCCCTCCAGTTCCAGTTTCAAGAGATTGTGCTCACTGAGGAGGAGAAGCGGCTTTTGTCGAAAGAGGGAGCAACTATTCCCACACACATGCCTCTCACAAAGGTAATTGATGCAGAAAAATGCTTATTTACTAGAGATGATGGTCTTTTCATGATGCTGAGCTGCATTGTAAGCTGCTCTGGATAAGAACATCTGCTGATTGTGTATAGACTAGTGAGAATAATAAGACAACATGCTGCTGATGCATCAGAGTTATTATTGCTCGTTTTTGTAACAATTACTGTACAATAACTGAACATTGTAATCTCTTTTGTTGTGTGGCAATATGTGAATATTTTTGTCAGATATTTTAGTATGATAGCTATTTCGTTTCGTTTGGTATTTTTTTGCCTTCAGACCCTGCCTTTTCTTGATGAATATTCAAATGGATCATCTGTTTGGTCTTTCTGCGGCACAACTGCTGAGGGCTGTTATATACACATTCCCATCTGTCATGTCAACATAGTGGTAAAAAAAAAAACTCTTCCCTGTGTAACAGGCAGAGGAGAGGACCTTGAAGAGGGTCAGGAGGAAGATCCGCAACAAGCAGTCTGCTCAGGAGAGCCGCAAGAAGAAGAAGGTGTATGTTGATGGACTGGAAAACAGGTGAGATGAAAATGCCAAATTTCTACCAGTGAGAGATTAATTGAATTCTTCAACACAGATGCAGATTTTTCTACATCTGTTTGAGTCTTTCTCTACACTACCCCATGTAATCACTCACTCCGGGACCCGTTCCTTGTATATTTTGAATAATTTAAGACTAATGTGATCAGCTATTAAATAGAACATCTATGAAGTTTCTCTCTATGCGCTGTTTCAGAATATCTAAATTTCTAAATATCGTAATGAGTGTTCCTTAAACTCCACCTCCAATTCATTTTTGTTCAAAACCCCCATCTTTATAGTTGTGGTGTGGACTCGACCACAACCAACTAGAGCTGCTGCTATCGATTGTTTTCATCATTTTCTCAATCGTGTCTATGAAATATCAGAAAATAATGAAAAAATATATCTTCAAAAAACAAAACCATCGCTGGAACTGTCACTTGTGTGGCAATGACATCCTGCACACTGACTGCAAATTGCGACCACAATTTTTTTTTTATTCACTTGACCCAGATTTTAAAAAATGGCAGCCTGCCACACAACACTGTGGTGTTTTCATGAAGTGCAGACATTCCTCTCGTTGCACATAGGAGTTCAAAAGGAAAGCGTAGCTGTCATTGTTTTGATGTGCTTCTGCCGTGTTGAAGATGATGTCATGGCAGTTTCATCAGGTGTCGCTATGACAGTCAATTAAGAATCTTGCCTAAATTGAGGGAATACCAGCTGCAGTGAAAAACAACATTTTAAGAAGTACAGTGAAGTGCAGTGATTTGTTGTATGTCTTTTATTTTTTATTGTTGATCAGGGTTTGTCAAATACTCATTGATATTTTAGTAAATATACTGAATCATTGTCTACCACAGGGTTGCCATCTGTACTGCACACAACCTGGAACTACAGAAGAAAGTCCAAATGCTTCAGAAACAGAACATGTAAGAACTCTGGGCTTTCTACTGCATTATTAAGTAATAACATCTAGAAAGTGTCTCTGAATCCATGGATATCTCTTACAGAAAACTTGTCCTCTTGCTCCTTACAGGTCCTTGATAGAGCAACTGAGGAAGCTACAGGCAATGGTGAAGATGTCGACCATGAAGGCCAGCACAACCAGCACTTGTGTTATGGTGAATTTTGTGACTCACTTCTTTTTCTCTCCTGATTATATTTATCAGATTATGTGTCAGAGTCTTTGTCATGCTGCAGTATGTTGTCCTCACTCTCTCCTTGGCTTTGCCCTCCAGGTGTTCCTGCTCTCTTTCTGTCTCATCATCTTCCCGTCAGTCAATCCATTTGGCAAAAACTCAGAACAGAAGGAGCTCTACACACCGTCTTCCAGTAAGTCACCTCAGAATGAAAAAAAGTCTGTCCCATGTTGTATATCAACCTTTCTTGCTTACGTAATACTTAGTATAATAACATAGTCTGGCCAAAAAATAATATCAGAATCACGATCTAAATTGGTATAATTTTCTCAGTTTTGAAATGCCCTGTAAACTATAGTTAGACTTAAAACAAATATTGCATTAAAGATACTAGACAGGTTTCAAAGTGGTGATTAAAACCTGAGTTTAATTTGAAGTCGTAAACAGAAGCCAAAGGATAACATAATCATCAAATAACACGGTTCAAATACAACTCAGTTCCATTGTTTACATCACCAAAGGAAGCGCCACGTGTCACAAGAAATTCATCCAGTCAGTGTATCCATCTAATTGGCTACATCACTCAATGGTTTGTTCATGCATTGCAGATCTGTTATCAGTGAGGATCTATGAAATTTGGGAAACAGAAGTAAGAGGACATCAAGTATCACAATCTTACACATTTCCCTGAAAATAATGTGGAAGCCCTTAGATCAGTGGGTCTCCAAAAAACTTCTTAAAGAATTCTTTTTTTTTTAAGTTAATAGATGAATATATTTTCAAGTGAATAGCTTCACTGACCACTAGCCAGTAAAGTTATGTTTTATTAATGTTATCTTCATGAGATTACATGAAATTCTTGGCTTTGTTGGCTCAGTTTTTTCTTTCCTTCATCATTGCAGTCATCTCCCGGACCTTGCGCTCAGTGCCACCAGAAAGCACCGATGCCATACCCTACCTTGAGCCTGAAGAGGACGAGATTGTCTTACTGCCTGAGGTGGAGAATGCTAAAGCCATCTTCGCTGGCGGTCAGAAGAATCACACCCCTGACTTCCAGAGGGTTGAGCAGCCAGACTCGGAAACAGGAGTCAACAGCAACTCATCGGCAGACTTCCCCAGTCCCAATCAGGCTGCAGAGATGACATCGGGCCAGCTGGCGGAGATAGGGGCCTTAAAGGAAGGATCCATTGATGCTGCGGTGGCCTCTGCTGTGGCGTATGAGGTCACAGGATCTAAGGATAACTGGATAGACCGAAACCCACCGTCTGTCATATTACAGCAGCACCGCTCAGATGAGATGTAGTAGGAGGATGTTGATCAATATGACCAGCAGAGGGAGCCATATTCTTTATGTTATAGGTAGCAGAGGGAAGCTTAAACTTAAACTAACACATGGAGGAAGGGAAAATACCAGTAATTATCAAGACATCAGCAGTCTGTCCCTACCTTTCCCCTCTTACAGCCCTCTGATGTACTACTGTTATTTTATTTGCACTTTTTACTGATTTCCTTGTTCCAGTGGACAAAAAGAACTGGAGAGATTTCCGTATTTCAGCAGGTTGAGCTACCTAAAGATGGTAATACACATGCTTGCTTTGCGCTGGAGGCCAAACATCATTTTAGGGCTCTTAACTTATTGTACAAAGTGGTGCTAATGACCAAAATTTGTAAATTTGTGAGCACCATCTCAGTCAAACTTAAAAAGAACTGACAGTAAATTGCTTCAGAAGAAGCACTACTTGATGGCATTATTTATCGTCAAATTCTAGGGAGAGTTTTGTTTGACTCTGGTCTGTTTGATCTAGATGACCATACAAGCTGCTCATGAGAGACTCTCCCATAGTAAATAATTGTTGTGAAGAGAAGTTAGTCCACAGCAAAATAGACAGAAACATCCATTGCATAGTAGACGATAGGCTGCTTGATTCTCATAAAGCTTGATCAAAGTGGTTGACCACCGTAACGCTTAAGCCATTGCAGGACATTTGGCCATTTTAGAGGACTTGTAAAGTTTGTTAGTATTTCCCTTGTAACAAGGGTATCCATGCTCCTTTTTTAATTTTGGAATGCTTTGTTTTTACGTTGTACAGTAAAGCAAAAAAAAAAAAGTCTGCAAAGTATAAAACAAGAAGCTGAACCTTGACACTTTGAACTTTGTCATTGTTAGCTAACCCCTTGAGCTCCACGTTTTCCCCTCCACTGGACAGTTCTTACCTTTGTAACCATGTCTGAAATGTGCACAGAACAAGGGGTTTAATATATTTGCTCAGTAAACCGTGTTGCAGTAAAATATACTCAAAAATGTAATGACCTGTTATGTCAGTGAGGCATTTTTGTTCTTTTTTGTGTATTTCTTATGTTACTGTTAAAAAAACATGGAATCTAAATGGTATTGGAACTGATTTTTGTTATAATCAGTGAGATTTTAAATGTTGATCATGTTGAACAAATGCACTGACATTTGATGTAGTCCAAGAAGGGAATGTAAATAGGCTTATATGATTGTAGCTCTTCTGTACATTTGAACTCTTTATGTATAAGACATGTCTGGACCTCTATAATAATAAACTTTTTACAAACCAGAATGGCTCAAGAGTTTGATCAGTGTTATTGACAAAGGATCAGAAGACTAGAAATAGAAGCAGAGTTCATGACTACTGCAGCCAGCCACCAGGGGGAGATTTTGGCTTCACTTTTGGGGAACTGTCATGTTATGTCAATGCTTGCAGCTTCAGGAGGTTACTGACCATTGAAATTAGGGCTACAACTTAAGATAACGTTATTGATTAATCGTTGTCAGAGAATGGTGAAAAATTGTGAGATCAAATGTCTTGTTTAGTCTACATACATATGAATATACATTTGTGTGGATACTTATGTACTTTTGCAAGATTGTTTAAAATGCTCTTCTCAGTTTGTATAATCTATTTATCAAAGAAAATCTTCTTTAACAGTCCTAAAGTGCCATTTTAGTGACGTTTCAACAGAAAAATCACCAAAAAGTTGCAATAGAACTCCCGCAGACTGTCTAACTTTCAATATAACATTTATTTGCAATGTTTTGGTACAAGACCTTCATCGGGCAAGTAATTTGTGTCAGTGAGAAGCCATCTTAAATAGGAAGTGGTTGCTCATCTGCATCCAATCACATTACCCATGTGCATTAAAACGATATGAATAATAATTAGACAATAAACACAACAAGATCCAAAACAGAGCCAGAAAAATAAAGCACTATATAATAATTATAAAACTGTAAACATTCCCACACATTGCAGGTTATGTTTGTAAGTGAACTAGGAATACATTTACATAGAACCCCACATAATAGATACAACAAGGCTGCCAATTCATCATTGTGTTCATGTATTAAATCACAATCAAATTTACCTGTCCCCTGCCCAGTCAAAATACAAATCAGGAGCTAATAGTCCAACCACAGTCTGGAAGTGTTTGGCACAGCTTCTAACCACCACAGTTTTGTGGAGTTAGGTACTTCGCTCAGAGTCATGTCGGCAGACAGTTTCTAATTTATCCTCCATTGGGATTTTTTTTACAGCCGACCGGGATTTCCCCCGTGCTCTGAGCCAAACTGCTTACTGCATTCAGAGCTGTCCAACAGGTTCCAGATATAAAAACAGTTGTCTAAGGTTGTTTATTGGAGTGCATTGGATTTGTTTAATGGAAATAATTATGTTAATTTACCTGTACGGATAATACAGGGACATTTTGAGGATGTTCCAATTGCATTATCAATTCATGTTTAAATTCTATCCACTCAAACTAATCTGGATTTGATCTTACCCACTGTTTTATGGTTTATGCTTTTATGATTATTGTGTGGGTTGGATATTAGTTGTTTTATACTATATTAATTGTGTTTGCACTATATGATCAAGTGGTTTAATTATTATTGCCTTTTTCTGTCCTGTCAAAATTCAAATCAACCATGTTGATAAGGCAATGAAGTATTTTATTGAGTCTTGTTGCTTTCTTTTCTGTTCTTCCCCTGCTGACATCTATTCTCCATAGCTGGCAAACAATATTTGTCTGTTGGGTCAGCTGTTGGGGAATAACAACATATAGGAACTGGCTGGTGACTCACATGTGTGAGGTTGGAGTCATGAGTCATGAGCTTATTCAACATGTTGAGACTAGTCATGTAGGAGGGAAAAGGTCACGGTCTCTGAACGACCAGCAGGTGGCGGTGTCAGCCCAGATTTCTGGCTCTGAGCGCTCTGTAGATGGTGGAGATTAGGTTAAAGGTCATGCAGTAATCGTGTGTGGGCACCTTCATTTGCATTCAAACAAATGTCAGAGTGATTTGTTATTTGAGTCATCATTTAACAAGAAAACAAAACGTCAACAGACAGAGGGTATTAATTCCTGTAATGAAGCCCACTTTGTGGTTTTGGACCCCTACTATGTGGTATTATTGTGAGCTAAGGGGGCACATTTTCTTCATGATTATTTTGAAGGTTTTATAATTTGTCTGATTGATTAATATGCAGGAGGAGGAATGTAACTAAGTACATTTACTCAAGAACTGTACTCAAGTACAAATTCATGGTACTTGTAGGCCAGCTTTACTTGAGTATGTCTGTTTTATGGATCTGTATACTTCTACTTCAATATACCTCAGATGCAAATATTGTACTTTTTACTCAACTACATTTGTGAGACTGCTTTAGTTACTAGTTACATTTCTGATTTTATAACCACCAAGAGAGAAAATTTGATTGGTGCATAATTATATAATCAACAAATGCAAGGCAGAGTTACTGATGAAGAAGTGATAAACCACAAGTTGAATAACCTGTGATCAACATACACGTTTTATATCCTACTTAAGTAAACTCACTGTATCTCAAAGCAAAACACACCTCAAAGTAATCACATTACTGTTTAAGTATAAGATCTTTTTTTGTAGGCCCTAAATGGTTAAGATTATTTTAGATGTCTGGCGCCACATGCATTCAAAGCAAAAGACTGTTTGAATTTTTGCAGACAACAAGGCAACTACAGTAGTGGTAAATGGATTTTAATTATTTGAATGGATTTAAAAGCAATTTCACATTTATGTAGTGAAATGTCACAATTTTCTATGAGAAAAATATGTCAACACAAACAAACAAGGTGCTTATGTTGGGCCATGTAACACAGTGTTACAACTGTCCCCAATCTTGCAGCCATTATAAAATCTCATATGCTAGCTAGCCAGACAAATGTTAGCAGTTTGGTCATGTGTAAACAGAGTAGTATGTATCATTTCAGATGCACTGCTCAGCATGTATCACGTCACTTCCTGAAAGACTCTTTGCAAGTCGGAGATGCGTAACCATGGTAGCCCATGCAAACGACAAACTATTTAAAAAATACATTATGGCTAGCAATGTGAAACCTCACGTATATTCAAATTGAAGCTGTTTTGGTGGCCTGGAAGCTCAGTTGTTAGAGCATTCACCCCCTATACTGAGTCATCTGCAGCGGCCATGGGTTTGACTCCCACCTACAGCCTTTAGCTACATGTCATCCCCCCACTCTCTCCCCCTTTCCTGTCATATCTGCAGCTATCCTGTAATTAAAGGCATAAAAGTCCAAAAAATATTAAAAAAAAAACCAAAAAAACTGAAACTATTTTGATTTTTAGATCAAAGCCGTCTTGTTCTCTGTCCACCTTTGTCTCTTGTGTTGTTGTTGTCATCACTACTGCATTGAACTGGGATATTTACATATCTCATACTGTTTTAGCTTACGAAATAGCATGTTGTCATGTTACAACTTTTCGGACACAGCCCACAGCTTGTTTCTGATGGGAGGAATTAAGTGTGTTACAATTGTCCCTGGTCTCCCCTACATTTAATATCAGATACTTTTACTCAAGTACCATGTGTACGGGTGACTTTTAGTAAAGTAATTTTATTATGTAATATTTCAGACGATATCTTTACTTTTACCACTTTAAGTATGACTTTTTACAACACTGTTTATGTATGCTATTAATGCTATACAATTCAATTCAATTTTCAATTCATTAGCTTTACAAAATAAACAATAACAACACAAAAGGCAAAAGGGCATGGACAACAAGAGGGGCTATGGAATAGTAAGAGTTGTAGGATCATTATATCTTGATGGACCTACAACAAATACTACACAAAAATATACTATTTATATATACAATATGTACTATAGTAGATGAAATTTTCAAGCCAAGGCTAACAACACTGTGTAAACATACAGCCTTCAGCATCTGTCTGAGAAGTAAATGATGTTGAATGTAAACACATGCAGTCACTGATAAGATAAACTGGCCTCTATACACTACTGGCCGCGGCACGTGGCGCTTTGCGCGAGGGGGCCGCGCATCTGTCGGGCATCTGCCGCAGGGTCCTGAATGGAGTGGGGTAATTAAAACACACACACACACACACACACTCCACATCCCCCAGGCCCATGAAAGAGCGGGGGCAGGTGGAGGACGTGATCATTGTTGTGACACAAAAGTCGTCTTTTTTTTTACGACACGCGTCAAGTCAGACTGGCAATTAGGCTTCCTTTTCATTGGGCGAACAAAAAAAGTGGCGTGTGCCGGCCACAAGCTGTTTGGTCACTCCTCCAGAACGACACCAAGAAATCTCCTCCCTATGTGGGTCAGGACAGGCTGTAGTTCTGTAACTACCAGGCAGTGCAGACTGTAAACACGGTTGAGTAACAGGTTGATAGGATGCAGCGTGTGCAGGTGAACAATCAACAAGCTGTTTATTAAAGGGCAAGGACGGCCTAGACTGCGGCAGGGAAAGTTTGGATTGGCTAAATATAACAGCGCTAGTGATTCCCCACGCTGGGGAAGTCCAGTTCTTAGAAGATTGTTCCAGAGTTTATCATGGAGTATATTCATTAGCACTTGTTCCACTGCTGCTTCACCCACAGAATAGGAATATCTTCGTATTCAGTTACGTTATCACCGGTCTGAGCGGTACTGCTCTGCTGTGCCCACTGGTTTTATAACTGCCACAGAAAACACCGCTTGTTCATAACAATTATATAACAAGCAAACACAAGACAGAGTGTATTGACTGATGAAAAATAACAGGTGATTAAATTACCCGTGATCATCACACACTGTACAGAAAAACATACAGGAATTTAGTGAGATCAACTAATCTTTTCTCAATAACTTCTTGTGCAAGACGATTTATTTCAGTCAAGAAAATTTTAAATTTCTGTAGTTATTTTCAGAACTTGCAAACGTGCGTTCTTCTAACTTTAAGTCTTTTGACCTGAAATAATGAGTTGAATGAATGAATGAATTGTACATCAGTGGTTTTTAAATTAGGGTCAAACTGCGGTTCTTGAGTGGGTTGCAGGGGGTCCCCAGCAAAAGATGGAATAGAATAGTTTATATGTGATCACATTTTCTTGTAAGTTGGAACAACAAGGGAAGAAATAGGGTTTGTTGGATTCATTGATTGCAGTTTACTGTGATTCTAGTTTGATCATTTATTGACTATGAAGACTTTATTATTGACAAACCTGTAACGCTTGCATCATGTTTCTAGTACACTTGTGGATAAATCATGGTTGCTTTTTTCACAATAACAAAAATACTGTGAACCATGATGAAGGTTAGTATTGAATTTGGTGCTTACCCCCTCAAACATAAAACTTGATCAATTAAACTCTTTGTCTGAAAAGAAGAACTGACTTTTCAAACTGAGAAAATGTAAAAGAATATGTTTTTTTCAAGTACAACTGAATTTGCATCAGGTAGGATTGTTCCTCTGATACTACCTAAATGCTGGTATCAGTATCAGTGAGTACGTAATTCTATGCGATACCATGTATTTTATTAACCCCGAAACTAGACCCTGTTACTCACCAGCTACGTCCTGTACACCATTTTGGCATTGCATGGCATTCATTCTCGGTATGTATTTGTACATGTTTTACAGAAGGTTTAACCTGAGCCAGACCATACAACAATGATATTACATCCATACAGGGTTAGCAGTATACAGCTTTTAAAATATAATGTAAAAAAAAAAGTATATATTTTTGTCACACTGGTATCGATCAGTACTCCGTATCAGATGATGTTCAAAATTCAGGTATTAGAATAAATACTGGTAAGGACATTATTAGATCAAGTCTCTGTGACTAGAAGTTTATTTGTTTTGAATCATTCAAAATTACCTCAACTTGTCATTCCAGATTCAGCCAACTTAAAATTTTAAGGCAGTCTGAACACTACTTTTTTAAGTCAGAACAAATAGTGTGTAATATCGCATGATTTATAACTATCTATCATAAATCTAGTAATAAACATGTAATGGTAGAATATTATTATTTACTGCAGTGTGTGATATTCAGAAGGTCAGCTGAACCCACAGGCTTCAAGCCTTGTGTAAGTAAACTGTTTCTCTGAAACTCCATCGTAAACAGGACTTTTAGATTTCGTTCATTGTGGTGATGTTGCATGTTGACAAGGTAAGAAGGAATCGGTGAAGGGTGGGTAGGAGGGGGGATTTCTTGAAAGTTTGTAATCTTGCCCCACGTGGGGTTGTCAACATACCCAGGGACTTTTGCTTTCCTCTTCCCCGGCCGCTCTGAGCCAATGATAGGAGGCAGGAGCGGAAAAGACCGCCCCTTGCCGAGAAACTACGCTGAGCTGCTATAAATCCACCCACAGCCTGTTCTGAGCTCAGAATAACGCAACATACATACAGAGACAGACACAGCTTTTCTGTTCACTGCTGAACACCGATCGCGCTTTGGATTATAACTATGACTCTGGAGGAGATCCACGGACAAGAGAACACAATGGAAAACGCAGATAGGTAGGTATTTTACGCACGGATTCGACATGAATCAAGCCGCTTGTTTGATGCTTTTAACCGTTTGTGAAAATGTGGACAGCATCCTGATGATGTGTATTTTTCTTTGTGAAGGGTGCAAAGTGCAGGCGCAGCCCTGGAGGAGCTGCTGGTCGCTGCTAAGAAGCAGGACTACCTCACAGTTGGAGTTTACGAATCCGCCAAAGTCATGAATGTGTAAGTATAGCAATCTGTGACATTTTCAACCACAGTTTGGCATGCTGTTTTAATTTTACGCACACGCATGAGAGAATACTGCTCTGACCAGCTTTGTCGTGTTTTACACAGTGACCCAGACAGCGTGGCATTCTGCGTCCTCGCCACCGATGAGGAGTACGAGTGTGACATCGCTCTTCAGATCCACTTCACGCTCATCCAGGCGTTCTGCTTCGACAACGACATCAACGTGGTGCGCGTCAATGACATCGAGCGCCTGGCCGACCTCGTGGGTGCAGACGAGAGTGGCGAGCCCAAGGACGCGCATTGCATTCTTGTCACGGTACGTTCCCATGCCGGCAGCACCCACACAGCCACTCAGCCAGTGAATCATGCATGCATCACTCCTCTGTCTGCCTGGTTACTGCATGTCTGCATATTGTCTATAGTTCTATCTCTTGCAAGATTCTCAACATCTCCTCCCTTTTTATTCCAGAGCCCCAGTGCAAACCCATGGAAAGACCCTGCTTTGGACAAACTGAGCCTGTTCTGCGAGGAGAGCCGCAGTGTGTACGACTGGGTGCCCACCATCACACTCCCAGAGCGCTGAAGTGACATCCCACTGCTTCACATAATGATGAAGATGATGAAAAGAAAGTCAAGGAGCTGAGCCTCAGCTGTGGGGAGCCTTTCTGCCTCACATGTCTGGATTAAGAGGCTGTAAAAGTGGCTGTAACCCCCCTGCAACAGCTTCCGGTGCATTCTGGGTCAGCGCGTTGGGTCTGGATTACCCTGAGGAAAGGGGTTCGAGTTCAGAGGTCAAGTGTGGACCGGGTTGAGTGGACACTGAGAAAGCCACTGAGGAGGATTTTTGGACTGTGCTGCATAGTGCATGAAAAGATGCTAAGTTTTGACCCAGTTACTGCTGCCCTAGATAAAAGGCAACAGGGGAACTGAGGGCACAGAGATGGAGACTGTGCAAGACATGGACATATGAAAGTGAGGAGGCCGGACTGAATCTCAACAGAGGGGAACAAAGAGGATGTGGGTCTGGAAGAGGGTATCTGAAAATGTCTGGACTTTTCTTTAATGGTGCAGCTGTCAGGAAGTTCTTGGAATAAGCAGAGACTTTGCTTGCAAATCCTGGTTTGAGCTGTGTCTGTACCTGTGACACTTGTTCATGGACTATTTTTACTTTCAAATATGCAGACAAAGCAATGCAATATTTATTTGAAATGTACTGATTTTTAATGATTTGTGAATAAACATTTGAAATCAAGCTCATCCATCTCTTGTCATAATTGTTATTTCTCTTTAACATGGCACAAACCTGAGGTTAGCTAAGCCACAGCATAGTGTGGGAAGTGAAGTATCAGGAAGTGTTGCATGACATCAGCTACCAAGTAAAAGAGAAGTAGTAAGATTAAACTGTGGGTGGAAGACGGAAGGTTGGGTGGTTGTGAGAGAGATTAAATAGAGAGAAAGTGGTTGCAACATAATGATGCTTGTGACATGTGCTCTGATCACTTACTGCTCGTAGACCAGCTGCTTTGTGTGACAGCTTGCACAATCGCTGCAGCCAGAATCGAGGCCGAGGCTGGGGGGCTTGCAGGAAAGAGCTTTCTTTTGTTTTCTGTGCACAGGCAGCTGAGGCTACAGAGGTCTGTGTGTCAGTGAGCAGTGTGCTTAGTTGTAGTTTTGTGCATCCATGTGGAAATGGGAGGCTGCATGGTGTTAATAACCCTGTTTTGCTCTGCAGTAGAGCACTGGGGTTAAACTTTATATATCAGAGATACACTGTTGGGAAATCTATAGTATTGCATTTTAATGCATGAATATCCAGTTTAATAAATCCTGCAATAGCTTGCAAAGTTCATTAGGCAACACACGAGGTGAAAGTGGTGAAAAGTGATGAATTTTGAATTCACACTAGACACGTGCACACACATCCACGTGCAATCACACCATTGGAAATCTAATGGCATCAGAGCTGTAGCAGAATGAGGGTCAGTTAGATCATCAGTTGCAGGTATTAGGGGAAGTGTGTGAATGTAGTGTGGTCTGCTCAGAGCTGAAGCTGACAGTAAAGGACGGCCCACATCAAAGAGATAGGAGACTTCAGAGGAACTCGTCTTGCTCTTTCTTGGTAGCATCTAGCCAACCACTGGCCATACTCCACATGTGTACGTGCTTGAACACACAGGTGCACGCAAGCATGCACAGACACACGCACCTGTATGTGCACACTCACAATCACACACACTGTAAAAGTAAAGTATTTATTTTAACTTTAAAAAAGTTATTGTCTGGACTGCATTCAAATTTTAAGTTGACTGAATTTAAAAAGATAAGTTGAGGTAATTTTGTAAAATAAAACTTGATTTTAATTCAGTTTTACAAGAAGATTTGAGTTTTAACTCTCAAACAATGCATGCTGGGAAGTCTGCTAATATCAGAATCAGAAATACTTCATACTTTATTGATCCCAGGGGGAAATTGTTAATGTTAATCTTAATGTTTCTTAAGAAATTTTATTTAATGAATTGATTGAATTCTGTAGAGTATAGTCATTTAAGTCATCATTTCAAGTCAAAAGAATTCAAGTTAAAAGAACTTTTTAAAAATGTTAAGCTTAATTAAGTTGAATAAATGAAAGTCTTATATTTATATTAAATGAGCAATATGTGACAACTGCGTGTCCAAAAGTGAGTACTGCAGCCCAAAAAGTGAGTTGGAGCCATAGACTGTATGTTAAATAGGCTGAAATCCTATTTAATATACAGTCTATGGTTTAAGCAAGTTGTTTCCTCCTGACCCTCTCCCCTGCAGACTCGAAGAAGCTCCAGCAGGCTGCAGGAACACTGCAGGAGCACAAGATGAGTGCAACATTGTAATTTGACCGTAACGGGTGACACTGACTCTCTGATCAGCTGTTTATAACTGTTACAGTAAATTGTTCGTGTGGCTGTAGCACTGTTGTTGAAGCGAGCATTTGAACTATGGCATGTTTCCATAATCTCTGATGACATATCATAGTCATTTTATTTTTTATTACAGTAAATAAAGATTTCTCCTTTAAGTTAATGAGAAAAGATTGGTCGATACCACCAAATTCCTGTCGGACTTTTTACACTGCACACACAGCACACATACAAGAAAATGAGGCAGTCCCTCTCTGTCTGCTAAGACTGATCACAGGTAATTGCTCAGCGTTCTAAGAACAGAGGAAGCTCTACTCAGACAGAGTTACAGAAAACAAGTTATAGAGAAGCAGCCATGGGACTTTCCATGGGCATACTATCTGCACAATTAGGCATATGGGAGACTAAAATAACTTACCATATGCTGACAAAACTAGTCATTTTCTTACATGCATGATCAAAACTGTAGCTAGTGACACTTAATGAGACACTGATATGAAGACAAATGTGGCTTGTGATAACTATTTGTCTGTGGTTGCTACACTCAATAATATCTCACAACATCTATCACAATATCTTTTGAAAATTGTCTGTAAAAGTCCCAGACAACTCAAAGGGTAGACTGAGACACACTTGAAATGTTTCAGACTCTAAATAACAGAGGACTGGAAAGAGGGAGTGTTTCCAAAAGCACTCAAGGTTTAACATTTAATTTATTTTTATTAATTTATTTTCGATGCAGGTCAGTTTTCTTTGTGATTTCTGCCATGAAAAAAGAGACTACCAGCAACAATAGCAGAGGCAATTGTGTCTAATCTTGACCTGTATTTGGAAAAAAAACAATATTTAATGCCCCAGATAAAACCCATTTTCACAGCATATAAATGTTGACTGTTTTATTATGTGCTCAGAGTAAACAAAGTACCGTTGGCTAAGTGTATGGTAGTTACAATTAAGTACTAGTGCATTGTTGACTAAATCCTTGACCTACTTTGTATATAAGTCACATTGATGGTCTTTGTGATATATTAGGGTCCTCTTTGTGCTCTTTATAACCTCATTTCTCCATGTCTGCATCACTCAGGCCTACATTATCAGCTATTTTGACCCTAATTTCTGTAGCATCGACTCATGCATCCCTATGCAAGACTAAAAAAACAACAACATGCCTGTTTTTTCATGCTACAGGTGTATCTGGGCCAGCAGAGAGATGCTTCTGCTGTTATTCACATGGAGCGAACAAACATCTTCTCCCTGTGTTGGCTGTCGTGCCAAAGCCTGGAGCAACAGTCCAGACTGTCGAGGCAGCCCGACTGTCTGCACGAGGTCTGAGCCAGAGATCTAGAGCTACGATAGACTGAAAGGGAGGGAGCAAGACCAGACAGATGTGTGCTCTGACTTAGAAACATTTAGTGTTTTCAACTGTGGCATAGAAAGATGGTAAACATCAAGTTCACTCTAGAGTGCTACCCAGACTGTTTTTCTTCTTATATGAAGTGCTCATAATGAGTTTTCCTCCATTTCACATGGGACACAATCCCAGACAAAATATTCAGATCATCCTTGATGCATCTATTACTCCAGACACAAAATGCACTTAGATGATTGAAGGGTGTTCACCTGATAACTTTGTAAAGGAAATGTTCAACATTTATCCACTCTCTTGCAGAGAATTAGATGAAAGGATCAATACCACACTCATATCTGTTAATATCAAGCTTGCCAGCCTGCAGCAGGTTAGCTTATATTAGCTTAGCATAAAGACAGGGGTACACAGCCTAGTTCTATCCAAAGGTAACAAAATCAATCTACCATCAACTCTAAAGTTCACTACTTAAAAGGACAGTTCATTCCAAAATCAAAAATGCATATTTCCCTCTTACCTGTGGTGCTATTTATACATCAAGTTTGTTTTGGTGTGAGGTGCTGAGTTCTGGATTCTCTTGAATATAATGGAACTAGATGTCACTCGACTTGTGGTGCTCACAGCGGCAAAAAATAATGTGTGAATAATAGCGATGGGAAAGGTTACAGCTCAGCTGAGGAGGACAGCATTGTTTCCAGCCTGCGCTGTCACAAGCAAGAGCTTTGTGTCCATGATTAGATGCAAGCTTCCTTTTGCTCTGTGATACGGTTGGTGGGTGTAGTTCAGTAGAAAGAAAGTAGGTCCTACATGAAACTGCTCACAAGGTCTCTTGATTGTCTTGAGTAACTGGGTCATGATTTCTGTAAAGAGACATTGGCATTGAGTTTTTCCAAAAGCACGTTACCAAGCGCAGTGCAGTTCCATTATATTCAAAAGAAGTCAGATGTCGGATATCTCCAATGGATATTACCTTCCACCCAGTGCAGCTTTCATCGCTATTTTCTTACAAGCATAGCTGTCATATTCACAGCCAGTACCCAAGTTGTGTTAGTATGTTGGCCCACACGATTTGCGGATTAACCGCAGTGCCTGCATCACTACAATTGGGTCATTTCAGCATCCCTAGAAATCCCAAGAAAGTGAATAATTGTGAATTTCCCAAAATACTGAACTTTTGCTTTAACAATCTGTAGATGTATTTAGGAGCAAAATTAGTTAGAAACTTAAATAAAAAGTCCCAAGTCCCAGTTCTCGACTGAGCAATGCTTTTCCCCTATTGACTGGTCTACTGAAGCAGATGCTGCAGTCTTTTACGCTTTGCTGACTAAATCTGAAAAATCCATTTCCATTCCTTCTGCTCTTATATTTTCACTTTTGCTCTCAAAATGTTCACAAAAATTTCCAAACACTTAAACCTCAGCCTTATGTAGTATATTGAGGGAGGAAAGAAAAGGCACAGTGTTAATTGTCAATGTTAAATGTCCTGTGGTGTTTTAATACCCCATAATGCTTAGTGATTGACTATTTTAACCCTGGTGAAATGTTACAGTATGTGTTTCCATCTTGGGACATGATTCCCAGACTTGTGGTTCAACTGTAAATGCTAAATGCTTCAGAGGGACTTTGGTAGAGTGCTGCTACTCCGCCCTTCCCAGAGACATTACTTTCATGGGGAACTGTGGTCCCTTCTTCCCATTCCCCTTCTCCATCTCACTTACAGTAACCACAGCGAGATGAGATTACACCATGAGCTGGCAGCCAACATCCCCTCTCACCCCACCCTGCTCTCATCCTCTCTTGTGTGTGGCCAGATTGGTACGATGAGCTCAGGGCTCAGCTGGCTCAGGCAGGCAGCAGAGAGAGAGAGATAGATGGATGGATGGCTGGTGTAGGGTGTCTCTAATCTAAGTATGTGTCACTCATTGGAGAAATAGGCTGCACCCTCACTGCTCCTGCTGTTGCTCAGCTTACAATGAGCTCACCACTTAGGGGCCGTGTGGTGAGCCAGCACAATATGCAATTTTCAGAAGTTCTCAGCTTCACGGTGCAGGGAATTTCTCATCGCTGTGGTGACCAAGGTGATTCCTGTGCAACAACATGTACACACACAGTGAGCTGCTGCTGTTTGTGAGAAGTCTGTCAGTGTGACCTGATGTGGTGGTTTTTGAGTTCTGTGGTTGCGGTTAAGGCTGAGGTAGCTGTACATATTGAAACACACACATGTATACACATACACACACACACACACACACACACCTGGGCACCTGGGATGACCGCATCACATTGACAGGGATGAGATCACATGATCCAAACCTCTCAGTTCAGAAGTAATGATTGTGGTTGTCTTACTACATAACCTATAATCAGACTGAGTAAAACAGCTGTGTGTGAGCGCAGGTTACAAACACACACAGACACACACCTGACCTACACTTAGAGATCCACCGTGTCCCCTGAGTGGGGGTAGAGTGACACACATACAGCAGGTCACTTGTAGATGAGGTCATGACACACACTAAACTGCTGTTAGTGTGAAACATTACTCTTACTTCTCTGATTAAAAGCAATGAGACAAATGGATTAAATATAATAACAATAACAGCTGGGCAGAAATTTAATTCCCTCCACTATTTGTGCTGGATATAATCATTTTTGGATGTTTGCTTTTGAACTGGTATGTCTGCTTAAATTGCCCTGGGATTGCATCAGGGTGTTTGTTCAGTAGCATCTGAATGGATTGAGTGGATGAAATGTGTGATTTGTGGGTGCAATATCAATAGATTCATGCAAACAAGACTATGTGTGTGTCCTCATTGCCTTTTCGAAACAAAATTCAGGTCGCTGGGGGCAGTGTTGGGAGTCACGTGTTACATAGTTACTGTAATTTCGTAACTTTTACTTACAGTAATTAGACCTGTTACTCATTATTTTTCTCAAATTAATAACACAATTACAATTTCTGAAATTTAAATGGGCTTGTTATTCATTAGTTTGTCTTACCTGAAAACGGCTGACAATACCAGTTGTCTGACACTGCAGAGGACAGCAGATGTAGCAGACAAGCGCAGCCTGCTCCCCGACCTATGATCTAACGTCAGCTGACCTTATGGTGGCGCAAGACAGTTCAGGTGAGGTGAGCTTGTTTTTCATCTTAATATAATATAAACTGTTAATCATATAATTATTTATTCACTACTGTAGCAACGTTTGGTTAACATATTCAGATTACTGTGGGTCGTCTCAGTAAGCCATATATGGCAATATAAGTGTAGCTTATAGGTAGGGACGCTACTTGTTGCTCCCCTCTAGTGGTCAGGAGTATTATTAACTCCTATTAGCGATAATGAATAAAAGTTGTCACTAAAATAATCTAGCTACACTAAAATAATATAACTACACTGAAATAATATAGTTATGTTAAAAAAAAGATTAAAATTAAAGCAGACATTTAAAAGTAACGCAAAAGTTACTAACCCTAGTAACTGATTACTTTCATGATATGTAATTGGTAAAGTAATTTGATTACTTTTGAGTGAAGTATTCAGTAACTGTAACTAATTATTAATTTTCAAGTTGCCCAACACTGCTGGGGGTTCCTAAAAATATCATATGAGCCATGATATCAGTGACCTTACATAAACTTCAACAGCTTAACTTAGATTACATGTCCAAAGTGCCAGATTTCTATTTTGATCCCACCTCAGGATGTTTCACATGAAGGGAACACCATAACAACAAACATGCAAAATACAAGAAACACTCTGCGATAACTCTCTTGAAAAAAATCAAGAACGTCCACAAGGAGTAATGCCAAATGCATTGATCAAATTAGTCTAGGCATCTGGGCTTTCCTCTTTACATGAACTGCAAAGAGAACTGTAAAAGGCAAAAGCTATTTAAGGACAACTGAAGCTCAGCTCAAAGAGTCTCAGAGTCTAACCTGGTTTGCTCTGGCACAGCAGAGGAAAGAAGAGGGAAAATGAGGAAGAAAACAAAAGTGGAAAACCAGCTAAATATAGCATCAAATACCTTAAAAGTATGTGTTATCATTCTGTAAAGACTATGGTATTCAATGAATAGATTGCATTTCTTATTCCCTGTCTGCATCTGGATTCTGTTCATATTTTCTGGTTTACTGTGGCTGCCAGAATGGCTGAAGTGGGGCCTGGTAAGTGATTTGCCAAATATGGGGAGCAGCCTGTAACCTCGGCGGGGCTGACACATTACTAACATAGTTGAGCTTATCCCTCCAGAAGCACATGTACCCAAAGCAGTGCCAGGAATCCCCTGTCATAGTCTGCAATCCTCATGTAGAGCAGCAGCAGCGAGCCGGAAGGCATGGCCATACAAGTGCAGCCTAGAGAGGAGGAGGGGATACAGACAGACATGCAGACATACAAATAAAATGTGGGGAAGTTGCAAACGATTTGCTCATCCAGTGAGTCTCGGCTGTGTCCTGGCATGCAGACGGAGGGGGCAGACTGGATAACTGGGTTGATTCAAGGAGAGATAGAAAGAGTGTAAAAAGAAAAAGACAGACACATTGCACGGATGGTATAAATTCCAAATTCCATCACGCTGATGTGTAAGACTGTTTAGGCTAAACAAAGTAGTCTCTGAAATAGCAACACACATTCTCACTCGTGGGGATTGTTAAATGCAGAAGTTTGCAGGCCATGGACCCCTTAGCTGATAGAGAGTAGTAGGGACCCCTTATTACATATATTTAGAACATTTTTGGGTCTTCTCTTGTTTGCACTTACCCATAGTTGCTAAGTCAGCAGGAGCATGGCTAATGCTAGTTGCGTTAACGTCACCCTCTGCACTTTCAGCAGTGGTTTCTGAGTTGGAGGGTATGTTAGAGTTTCTTGCTTGAGACGTTATAAAACAATCTATTCTGCCTCACAAGAATGTCTGTACACTTCATTAATAATACAGATAATATGTTTCTATAATATGTAGCTAACTAGTTTACCATCATTAATAGGTGCCACATTGGGATTTAGTGGGTTAGCTAGCTCACAGGACTGCACAAGGACTGATGAGTAGCCTTTTGTCAATACTATGTAAATGAAATGCTAAGCAAGCTAGCAAGCAATGCTAATCATGTGTTGGATTCATGTTAAGGTGTATTTTCAGACATATTTTAGCATTTGAAAAAACAACAGCAATATTTGGTGCCCCGTTGCAGCAACTCTGGGGACCCACAAGGGGCTGCGGACCTCCTATTGACAACCATGGTATTAAGTGGCAGCTAGTGGTGAGTTTGCATTTTAACTCTCTCAAGCATGTAGGAGAAACCACAATGGCCACAAAACTGTGGAAAATGTGGAAGGTATGACCCAAAACTCAGGCAGGTGCCTGCAGGCTGCACGGACACTGAACAGGAGTGAAAGATGACCGCAACATTGTACTTTGACACTGACAAGCAACAAGGATCCAATTTCTGCCATATTCTGCAAATAAATTTCATGAAATGTCACACACTGGATTTTTAAGTCAAAAGCAATGTTAGAGCATACACCCATGCACATACACAGAAAAAAGGAGAGAAACAGGAAGCCAGTATTCATTGTTTTTTTCCACATCATGATTCTGTGCAAATAAGCATAAAACAATCAGGCAATAAAAAAAAAAAAGAAAAAAAGAACTGGAAGTAACAAGCTCAGTGTTCTTTGTTCATAGTGCTTTGGTACGAAGCAGTGGAAAGGTGTCAAGGCAGCATGACATTTTTTTAGAGAGAGGGTGAGAGGGATAGAGAAAGAGCAGAAGAGAGAGAGAACACAGAGTAAACAGTGTGACTGCCAGCCTGCCTCTCTGCTTTCAGTGCACATGCTAATTAGAAACCTCGAGAGTGGTTGAGGAGCCAGGGCGGGACACGGCCTGCCTTGACACAGGGAGAAAAAGAGAGAAAGAGTGAAAGGAGATGTCAGGAGATGAAGGAAAGAGAAGAGATAGAGCAGATAAAGAAGTAAGGGGAAGAGGAGGATCCCTGACGAAGGCCTTGTTTGCTTGTGCTGTGTCGTCACTCGATTACAGGTCAGGGTTATTAGGGGAATGATGATGCAGGAGCTCATAGTGACAGCCTGTTTACTCATGCACAAACAAGTTGACTTTCTTTGAAAGTCCATGTGTTTTTGTGTGGAAGATTATGAATACTCTTAAACTGTACACATACACACAAACACACATTGTATAAATGATAACAAAGGCATGTGATAACCTTGCTGCTGGTGTTAAATATTAAATTGACCACAACATGTTTGCAGTTCCTTACACATGTGGTCTCACATGTTTTCTTAGGAGTTAAAAACATGCTCCTTGAACCACTGAGGTATTGCATAATAATGTCAGATCTGAACTGACTGACCATGCTCTTATCTAATGCAGCCTTTACTCCAACAACAGCCTCTGAACAGTCACTGACAGATCAAAACAAACAGCAGCTGGCTGCATGTTCATACTCTTTGCCTTCACTGCCAGCAGTAAAAAGGAACAATGAGACTTATACAGCTGATAAACACAGATCACGTTTTTTTCTTTACAATAATAATGAGATAAAGTAATGTCATCCATGTCTGTCCAGACTCAAAATTATGTAGTGAAGACTTCGAAGAGTGTATTAAAGTTCAGCTAGGTTAATAATGTAAGTTCAATCTACCTTTCAAGTGTTTTTGAAGAACATAATGATGTCACAGTGACCTTGACCTTTCACTTGTGACCACCGAAATCTAATCAGGTTATCCTTGAATTCAAGTGGACATTTGTGCCAGGTTTGAAGAAATTCCCAATGAGGTGTTCTTGAGATATTGCGTTCAAAAGAATGGGACCAATGGACAACCCAAAAACATAATGCCTCCAGCCTCGGCTGTCACCGGCGTGGAGACATAAACACACAGAGAGGAGACTGAGTTGGAGTCTCTTTCATGCATGAGAGAACACTGACAAGTTTGCACACTGAAGCACCATGCATGTGCAGAATTTCAATTTGAAATCCCTCCCAGAGGATGATTTGAAAGTGCAATTAGAATTTTGCACAGGCTACAAAGGGCAGGAGACATATTTTTCAAGGACTTTTCAAGAGAATGATGCAATTGCCCCTCTTCCTTGCACATGGCTTTTTTTCATAGCAACATACCATACTTAACCTAGTAACACACTGAGGGTGCATGGCAACAGTGGTTCAGTTTATCTCCTCCTCCTGCTCTCCCACTCTCTTGTCTCTGTACCTCTGCATGTCTCTGTGCAATCATGAAGCAGATACCTTTGCATCTCATGTTTGTGTGGGTGCACTGTCATTGATTGAAAAACAAAAATAAGCTCTTTTTGTTTTGCCGGTGTTACTTAATCTGCAGGGATGGAGGGACATGCAGAGGGAGAGAGGGAGACAGGGGAGGGGTTGTGCTCGAAGGCCCGGGTACCAGCCAATCGGAGGGCAGGATTAGCTACAGGCAGGCATAAACAGGAGCTGTTGCTGTTGGTAACAGAAATGTGATTGGTTGTTGGGAACTCTTGCTCAATGGGATAGGTGTCTCATGTGTGGGTATTTTGATCACTGTTATGAATGTGTTTATCTGCTGTTATGCTCTTTAATAACCTTGTTATTCTTCCCCCTTCTGTTTTCACTTACAGGAGAGGCCTTTATGGTTTAGCCCCTGGGGCCATACCATAGTGAAATATTTGAGCTGTTATGTACAGCCCCTTGTGCTAAATCCTGCTGAACTTTGGTTACCTTTAGCTGCTTGCCTGTGGAGGAAAGGCCGTACTGTGCTATCTAGGCTACAGAAGTAAACACACACACAGCAGCACAAAAAGCTGCATATCCAGTAAAAGTGACATAGGTAGGGGAAAGATGTGACGCTGGAGGACAGGTCACTGACACTATGTTGTGCACCCGGTTTCCCACTCTGATGTAGGACTGTTGTTGACTTGCAGCTCACCTTTTGGTTACCCAATGTACATACATGAATATGCTGTTTAAAGGTAGAATCTGCAGCATTGTTTGTAAACACACCATCCAAAGCCGGCCCCACCTTCCTGGCTCAATGAATACGACAGAGAATGAGATATCCTTTTGCAAGAACGAAGCACTGAATCAGAGAAATATAACATTAATTTCTGTTTGTTTCACAGCGGTTACATTCTAAATCACAAATAAACATGGCCGCACCTCCACACAAAGCCAGATTTTGTGTGAATACAGCTGATGTGATCCTCAGTTTGCTCTGCCTGTGTGTGTGTGTGTGTGCAGCTCTCACAGACAGAGAGCAGAGGAAAGAGACGGAGAATGTAATGTTACTGTTGGTCGCTATGTTTTCAAAGAGTCCTGGCCTCAAAACCTGACCACTGTATTGGCTTGGGGCTACATGCCAGCTGCCAAACAGGCTGACGCCCAGAATTATTCTGAACACAGCAATATATGAGAAAATTTAGTAGGGTTGGGCACCAAGAACTGATTCAAAATAAGAGGAAAATCCTGCATAGTATGCCTTTAACACACATTTTCATAGCTTGTTTTTCTGTGTATTTTCTTTATCTGTAAAGTTTAGCTCAGATTTGATGATTTCATGAAGTCAAACACAAACAACATGTCATGCAAAGTCCTTAAAGGCAACACAGTAACGTGTAATCCTAGAGGTCAGCCTCAATCTGCCTGCACCCAGTCACACTCTGTTTACCACAGAGTCAGACGGAGAGAGCACACAGTGCTGCACATGCCGGCTTTGTTTACATGTGGTTCCTTCCTGAAAGGGGCGGTGCTGCACACCCGGCATTCCAATGTTGCTTTGGAAACAGTGCTCCCACAGTAGCCAATGGGAGGGCAGGGATTATGACATGTGTGTTTGTGTGTGTGAATTAATCAAACAGTGGTATCTATCTGGCAGCGTGTTGACAGGGAGAGATTTTTTAATCAGCTCACTCAAGGAAGAAAACACACTGGGCAATAATACCAGGATCAAACAAACACACGCCACTAAGCCAATTAAAAATCGACACGCTAATCTTCCTGATGAAGGGTTATGAGGAGTGTGTGCATGTACATCTGTCTGTGAGTTTGCGTGTGTGCTGTGATAAATGTTGAATACTCCTCAATATTGCTCTTATTTTTGTTTGTTATGACAGTTTTCATCATTTTCATTTCTTGAGGTCCGTATGGAGGCTGTGTGGGTTTGTGCATGAGCAGCTGTCACTCTAAAAGTAGCATCCTGAGTGTGTGTTTTTGTGTTTGTGCACATGGACAAGTGTACATGTGCTCATGTTTTCATTATACAGCTGTTATTGTTATGACAGAGGTTGATTGCTGGCTCTGTCACCTGTTTTTAAGTCCCTTTACCGTCAGGACCTTGTCATCTTCCCGTTAACAGTCACTTTATCACTGTGGACACAAAACACAGAAGCTTTGATATCTATCCAATTATAAAATATAGTAAATGCACTCATGCAAGAAAAATGTAAACAAAGATGGCAATGGCACATGCTACATGCTGCACATTTGTCTCACGCTTTCTGTTGTGAATGCTGATCCACTTTTATGTAAACTTAATTTTAGTCATTTTTATTTAATTTTATTTGTATAGTAAAACAGGGGCTAAAATTATTAACTGAGGTCCATGATTGTTTAGTCCCATATGGAAAACAAATAGAAACTTATAACATTTTCTCATTTCTTCCAATGGTTTTTTTTTTTTTTAAATAATTAAAATTTTTATTGATTTTGAATGGGTTGGTACATAACAGGTTAACATATCAAATGCGACATTCCATTTGCAACATCAATGTTAAAAAATAACAATAAAATGGCTGTAAAATAAGGGAGAGATCCATACAAGAGAGGACACAGCATTAGTCATAATCAAACAAAGCAGGGCAAGACAAAACAAATCATACAACAATCCTTTTTCAGGGTTTGCAGACTGTAGTTTAATTCCACCCCGGATGGTTTCCCCAATAGTAAATGTATCGTATGTATTGTATGTCTAATTATAAGACTTATCACATATATAAGACTTATTAGACATATCACTCATGGTGTATATTGTTTATAAGTAAAGTGCATGGCAAATTATGTTTTTCTTGTAGGTTTATAGTTTTTTGTTGGGGGGGCATTTAAATTAATGTATCTCAGTTATAAAGACATATTTCTGTATTTTTGATTTGTATGTCTCATCTTAATGAAATTTTACGTGTCTAGTAACATTTTTACGCAATACTTGCGAGACTGATTTCACTTAAGGTTGCTCAACTCATTTAAGTCTGATCATTACACATATCTACTGAGGATACTGTATGTGAAGTTACTGTCATATATAGTACTTATAAGTTCCCAAATCATGTCAGTCTCATATTGCACAAACATATACAGACTCTTATATTGGGTACTGACAAGTTACAAATAAAAGATATAAAAATTTAGTAATTTTTAGCAATATATTTTCCATATGGGATAGTACCAGTGATCTGCAAACATTTTCATATATTTGCAGATGTGTAAAGATTGAAAAGAGTGTAAGTGTGGTCTGCGCTTTTGTGTGACTGTGTACATGTGTGTTACCTGCCACACAGGATGCAGCTGCAGCACGTAAACAGTAGTTTCATAACAGTGTGTGAGTGTGTACATCTGTCTGTGTTATACAGTTTATTTCCTTAAAACAGAGACTTCTTTGTCATCTCTGTCTGTCTTTTGTTCCTTCTGTCTTAAGTCCACAGCCAGCTCTTCAGCTGAATGTGCCCTCAGGGCAGAAAGGAGGTAATCTAATCAGATTTTTTTTTCTTTTTGTCCCTGGATAGCTCACAAAGACTGTGAGTGCAATCATGTTTGCCTAATCATTGGAAAACAGTGATGTAGTAATTGAGTGACAGTTCATCCATAGCAGCAATATGCACAGGCAAATGTAATACATGAGTAATACTGGTGGCAGACACAGAGACTGAGCCCAGGTCCAGCTTGTTGTTCTGCATTTGATGGAAAAAGGCACATTAAGTGGAAGAAAACAGTGAGATGGTTAAAAATCTCAAAAGTCTTTCCCTCAACAAACTTTGTCTTTCTTGAGGTCAGGAAAAACCAAGAGTGGCTCCTTTGTCCCGGTCGAGCAGCAGAGTGCCAGACAGACAGTTTATGAAACAAAGAAAGGGGCTAGCCAACCACAACATCCTCCGCAGACTCCTCAACTCTACCCAGCAACTACTGTACACTGACACTGAACCAATGTGTTTATGTTGCAAACAAACACAGGCATGCATGTGTGCTCACAGACATGAACGTGACCACAGACAAAAGCTCTCACTCGGTGTGCGAGTCAAAGAGGATCTCTATCAGTTTGCATGAATGTGTGTGACTGTTTGTATAGATCTTGTGTATCAGAGCGTGCGTCTGCCCTTTGCACAGATGCCTGCATGAACTGTATGTGTGCATTGCAAGGGGGAGGAATTAGGAAGTTCTGCATCTGCTGTTTTACTTTAATAATGTCTTGTACAGTATGTTGTTCTGTGTTTGTGTGTGTGGGAGGTCATAATAGCATGCAGATATACAGTACATGGGGGCTCCGTGTGGGCAAGCTTTATCCACAGCCCCAGAGCAAGGCAAACTCTCTCTGACGTCTGACTTGGAAAGTGATAAAGACAGACTTTGTTGCCTTTGTGGGCGAACCGAAAGAAGCCAGCCTTTGAGCGTCCTGCTTTGATTGCGTATGTCTGCGTTTGTATGTAGGTTGGGAGGTGGGGGTGTGTATGACCGTATGGGAACTTTAATTCCTACAGCAAATTAGAGGGTATCTCTAGCCTTATTAATGAGGTCATAATGCCACTGCCTGACTTACGATAATTTTGTCTTTGTTTGTTTCCCTTTACCTCTTCAGTTCAGTGCATGGCTCCTTTTCACACCATCTTAATACACTTTAAAATGAACCATTCTAAACTTGCACAGTGTAGTGTGACATATATCATGTCATGCACTGTTTACTTCCTGTCAGTTCTATAGTAACATTACTTTCACCTTCAATTCATAACTCTGTCACCTTACTTTTCACAGCTAGCTTCACACATAATGTCAATAGTATTTACTGTTTGTTTTGTATATTGGGTTTTTGAGCATTGTGATAAGCACCTCACCATCTTAGATCAGTGGGTTCCAGTGAGGCATGTCCAGGTATGCCTTGTGACAATCATACATTATTAGTGCAATATACAATTATATATAAAGTTATGAATGAATTTTTAATTTACTTATGTTGCACTTAATGCACACCCCTTTTCCAATACAGAGGCAAATTCTGAACCCTAAAAAGCCTTATGTCAAAGCAAACCACTATTTTCAGTGTTTGCACAGTCACCAGATGGTGGACATTATTAGAGTGTGACACATCAATTGCGCTGATTGATCAATGCCATATCCCCACCTACTCACACTCCAGGAACTCTGGATGCCTCTGATTGGCTAGTACTTGCTGGTTACGTTGTTAAGAGAGGCTATTTAGTCTTGGCATAGACATGAATACAGGTGTGCCTTGAGATTTTGGCTTGCCCTTTGGTGCTCCTTCAGCACAAAATTTTTGAAAACCACTGTCTTAGGTAACCATTAGCCTAACATTGCTAAGCTAGCTAGCATCTTCAGTCATCTTCACTCAGACTCTACAGACACAAAATAAAACAAAAACATTATGGCTCACTCACTGTTCAACCAATCACCTGCTCTGCTTTAGTTGAAATAAAACCTTTAATTCACCAAGTTAGATGCAACAGTATCACCTACAGAGGAGTGAGAGGGCTGTTGGACATCAGAGAAGCAGCGGGGTGCAGTCAGAAGTATTTTCACATCTGCTTCGGTGAATTAAGGGTTTATTTCAACCGAACTAGAGTTGATGATTTGTTGGAGCAGTGGATAGACGGGCCAAGACGTTTTTGATGGATTATATTTTGTCTCTGTTGAGTCTGAATGAAGTTGACGATGCTAGCTTGCTAGCGAGCTAATGTTGCTGATGGTAATCTAAGACCCTGAGGTGATCATCAAAATGCTCAAAAACACTATATACAAAATGGAAGGTAAATACTACCAACAACAACATGATACATTATAGCGTTGACAGGAAGTAAGCAGACGTGCAGTTCATAAAGCGGATATGTCACATGACACTGTGCAAGTAAAGAATATCCTCACACAACTTAAAATGAACTTTGCAATTTCACCGTCTCTTGCCACCTCCTTCTCATTCTGCTATCCTCCTACTATCCCTGTCAAGGTAAGTGTGTTATATACTTCTATATCTAGTGTTGTGCTTGTGTGTTCAGTCTGCAGCATAGAGCATTCATGCCATATCCTTTCAGCTCTTCTAGCTCTCTATCTTAGCAAAGCCAGACATGAGTCGTCTCTCATTCAAATACAAATCCTCTTTGTTGGCCAAGATTCAGAAGCAGTGAATGTCTCTTCAAACACACACACGCAAAAATGCACGCACATGCAAGTCCCAGAGGGCTTGTTTCCTTTGATCTGGATCTTACTCAGCCATAGACAGCGCAGCAGGTGTGAGGCAGCCGTCAGGTGTGTGTGTGCGTGTGTGTATGTGTCATCAGCCATATGGCCTTTTAGTCGCTAACTACACACCTAACCCACCTCATGCACCCACTCAAGCAAATCAGCCTCCGTACAAACACACACGCACACACACACCCACTTTCACCCTGTCTCCAAAGCAGCTGCAGTATTTAGAAAACACTCCAACTGGTGAACACACAACTGAGGGCAAATCACAGTGATTCCTAGGCCAATGTTCCACCAATCAGACGGCTGCAGCTGAATGCAATCAGCAGCGAAGCCAATCCGGGCAAAGGGAGAGGGGTAGCCAATCACAGCAGGAGCCAGAAACTGAAGCAGTTAGAGATAGAGATAAACCAATCAAAACCTGTAGAACTGAATCCATTGATGTGTTGTTTTTGAAGCTCTGCTAAGAAGTTTTCCTTTATAGTGAAGCATGCAATGCCCTTACTTTGTAATCCTAACTTTTTGGAGCTATTAATACACCAGGAAATCCGAACTTACACAAGATTGATGTGTTACAGAACAAATCTCTCCATGTTTTTTCAAGGATACTGAAAAACTAAAACAGAGGTCTGCTGCAGATGTTGCAAGATGATGAAATCGCAGAAACAGGCAGAGCAAACAGTATGTCTCAGTATGTTTTTTTTCCTGCTTTTGACACTGACAATTTCAAAAAAGTTACTGTACTCTCCCCACACCCCTCTTTGTTTTTGTGTATGTATCTCTTTATCTTTCCATAAGCAGAGGTGGCAAAAGTACACACAGTCTTTACCCAAATAGAAGTACAGATACATGTGTAAAAAGACTCTGGTAAAAGAAGAATCACTGATTCAATTTCTTTACTCAGGTAAAAGTGAATTGCATCTATTATATTGTTACGTTGTTTCCGCCTTGTTACATCTTTGATGTCGTTTTTATCTTGTTTCATCATATTTCCACTTGTTACAGCGTTTTTGTTTTGTAACGTCATTTTTGTCTTGTTACGTCATTTTCATCTTATGTCTTTTTCATTGTATTTTCCTTGTTATGACTTTTTAAAGTCATTTTTGTCTTGTTGCATCTTTGATGTTATTTTTGTCTTGTTACATCTCGTTACATTATTTTAATCTTGTTACATCGTTTTCATCCAGTAATGTTTTGTTACATCTTGATATTTCATTTCTGTCTTGTTACATCTTTCTCGTTGTTTTCGTCCTGTCACGTTGTCTCCATCTAGTTATGTCTTTGACATAATTTTCATTTAATTTTGTCTTGTTATGTTGTTTTTCTGTTTTGTTACATCATTTTCATCACCTTTTCTTGTCTTGTTACTTAACATTTTCATCTTGTTGCGTCTTTTACATCATTTTTGTCTTCTTGTGTCTTTTAGCATTATTTTGATGTCTTGTCTTGTGGTTTTCGTCTATTCAAAGGAAATGACTTTTCTGTATGTTATTGTCCCATCCATTTAGGCTGAAATCAGTCTCTGACTGGGTGGAGAAATAAAGATAATTAATGAATCCCTAGAATGCACTGAAACTAAACAAATGAAAATGTAAGGGGTAGAGAGTACATATATTTGTGTTAAAATGTGAGGAGTAAAAGTAAAAAGTTGTCAGAAAAATAAATACTCAAGTAAAGTACACATTCCTGAAAACAGTAATGTACAATAATGAATTATATGTACTTCCCACCTCTGTCTGTGAGTTTGTCAGTGTGTTTGTCCTGGGTCACCCCGAACCCTCCGACTTCATGGACAATAAAGCAGAGAGGCGTGTCATTGACACACGTGCTGCCAACTGTTGCTGAGACACAAAGCGACCATAAAAACCACTTTACTGACTGCGAAGGCCCCCCTCCCCACGACCACGGCACACTCCAAAATCATGACACACACACACACCCCTATCCTGGCTCCATTGTCCCTAAATGAATGAGTGGAGGGGTGTGTGTGTGTGTGTGTGTGTGTGTGAGGACAGCTGGCTCTCTGGCTCCATCAGTAGCAGCTGCCCCAGCCTCGGGCCCTCAGGGTGGAACAGTGCAGATTAGAGGGTGGCAGGGGTGGGGTGTAGTGTGTGTATGTGTGTGTGGCAAGGGGACGTGTGGCCCTGTCTGTAGCCTTAAAACCAATGAATGGAGGAGAGGACCTCTCCCCTTCTTTGTCCCACCTCCTGTGTCATTTTCTTTTTCATAGCCTTTTTTCTGTCTTGTAATCCCCAAAAAAACAAAAGGAAGTGCCTTTTTTTCTAAATGGAAAATCAGGATGCGATGTAATTAGAGGGAAAGAAGGAGCAGAGACAGAGGCAGAGACAGTGAAAGTAGCCAGCGACAGCCAGTCCAAAGGCTAGACAGTGGGATGGAGACAGCGACAGACATGGTGAGTTTTGGGTCCCCACTGGGTGCTGAGTGGGGGCCAGCTATGGTGGCTTAGCAACAGCTGTTCCTCCTGCCTATAGGATATCTGAGCCAGGCCCTTTCAAAAATACAAGGCTGTGATGAAGAATGGAGGGGCCACTTTTCTGCAAGAAGGAAAAATAAAGAGCTTTAGAAATAGATGGGTGTGGATTCTTGCCAAGACATAAAGAGCGGCACACTTCACCCCAAATGTCTCTGCAAATAAAAAGAGCATTCTGACTGGACTGATAGGAGGGAGGGGAGGCAGAGACAGACTTTCACCACCTAAAGAGCCGTTTATTGCCTTGTTTTCATCCACGTCGATTTATTTAGACACAATGGCATCCCCAGGGCAGAGCCAGAATTTGTTGACACAGAGGAGTCATTCAGAGCTCCACAACAACATGATATTTACACAGCGAAGAGGGCCTGTGAGACCCATGCAAATCTGTTAATCAAAAGCCCCAATTCTGGCCTGCACCTTGAAAGAGCCTGAAAAGTACACAGAACTGAAGGTTAAAAGCCTTAAAGAGCATTGAGTCATGTTTGCAAAATCAAGATAATGGTTATAAATTATGGAAAAGGGATAAATGAGGTGAGGTCTAACCTGAGAGATAGTATATGACACATCTAATGCATCGCTGACCTTCAGAGAGAGTTGTGCAAAGTCTGTCTCCATGCTTTGTTTAACTGCTTTCATCAGATGCTAATGCAAGACTGACTCCCAGCAGATTCTTGGATTTAGATTCTCTTTACACCCTCCACACTTCTGTCCTCCTCCTCCTCCTCCTCCTCCTCCTCCACCTCCCATCTCACATCCTCTACATGCACTCAAACCCACTGACCCTTGTTGCCAAGGCAACACGTCAGTCTGATCCAGAGTGACAGCTCTATTCAGGTTGTCATTGTCTCCCATAACAACCAACGAGCGATGCTTAATTAGGGTGAGGGATGCCCAGAAATTAGGACGACGGTTGATTCAATTACGGAGCCTTTGTCTGCTCTTTGTTTATTACACATGCTGCTATTAGCACTAACGAAAAAGTCGTTTGTCCAAAAACATAACTTCACCAGAGAAAGCAAATAGAGAACAATGAGTCTTTTTTTTTTTTTTTTTTTTGCATTTTTGAAATTGTGTTACACGAGGGGATTTGATAGTGAGATCAGGATAATGACAGTCTGTGAATGGCTCATTCAGACGATGCCAGAGAATGTGTTCAAAGTTATATTAACAGCAGCAACTGCCCGGGGTGTCTGACCAGATCTGGAGTGTCCCTGTGAGCAATGAGCCAATCAGCTGAAAGGAAACTTCCAGCAGAGGAGAAACGGAGATGACCGGGATCAGATGCAAGTGTGTATTTACAGGAAATGACACTTGAAATCCAAACATCCAAATCTAATTATGACTTATCCATCCTCTTGAGGGAACTGACCTTAATACAGACATATTGCCTGTGAATATTATTATTATGTTACATGATTGTACAATACATTACTTGCAGTGATCACATTTTCTCAAACATCTTGGTGATATGAGTTACGAGTTGCACACAGTTTACCATATGCTTAAGTATTAAAGAGTTTGGATCTTGAATAAAGCAAGATTTGGAATCCATGGCTCTTAATATTTTAACACGTGCATCAGCTGCTGTTAATCTCAGTAAACACATAACTAAATGGTGGTTAATTCCATCCTCAGCTGTCAAGGAAGCTTTGCGGGGCCTTCTTCATATTTTGGCAGATATATTCGGAAATTTTTCAGCAAGTAATTACAAAGTAAACAGGACACAGCGTATATAAATGTGTTTATTTGTAGTTTTATGCACTTAGCAAGGAAGTACAGTATTTGAAACCACTACTGGTAAGAAGGAGGTTTAGATTACAGCAGCTTCAGCCACCTGGACCTGAAGGAAAAGTTACGGTATGTATGAGTGGGTGTTTGCTGGGGCTGCATCATTCATCATATTAAAATAGAAACTTGGATTCATACCTCTATGCAATCTCATTCTAATATCACATTATGCTATATTTACATTAGTCTGATGATTCATGAGATTAAAACAAAAGGTAAAAGGAGGCAGAAATTAAAGTAAATCTACTGTGTCCCAAAGACAAAAAACCCTTTCAATTACATTATTGTTAGAAAATTAACCTGTATGAAGAAGAAGCAGAAGAAGAAGATTTGTTATTTGTGTTGCTCCTTTCATAAACATAATCCATAAAGTGCTTTACAAAAGCATAATACAACATACAAGAAATAAATCAAGAAAATAAAGTGACCACCGGAGCCACGTGTTGAAAAACTGTAAAAACTATAACACAATACCATCCAGTCCCTAATAGCATTAAGGCAGTCTCAGAGCCTAGTTATCCTTAAAGCCTCACTCGGCCTGAATGAAAAGTGGATCTGAATATGAAATATAAGATGAGCAATTTGAAATCTGTTTATGATCTCTCAAGGGAAACAAATATAAAGAAAATAACAGGGGCCTCAGAACCGAACCCTGCAGGACACCACAAGACAATGTGGAATCAGATGCAAAGTCTCCACATTAGGAAGAACAGTTTCATTAGAGAGCTGCTTCCAAAACCCTGAATGAAACTTACCATAAATATTGTGCCTCATGCACCCAGTTTGGATGTAAGCCTATAGTTTGTTGGTAAACCAGGACCTACATGTATTAATTATGAAGTGTTTTTAGAAACAAGTTTGGCAGTGTGTTCTGCCAAACTACTTATCTCTTGTACAATGCAAAGATACTATTTTTTTTTTCTTTGGAATTTCTACTACTTTCGCCCTCCTCTGCTAATCTGATGAAACAACCTGAAAATAGAAATTATATTGAAAGCTGCCTCAGTTGTTAGAAAATGTTGAAGAAAATTTTAAGAAAATGTTGAAAAATGTTGAGAGCCCATAATGTAACACATAATAAATCAATGTCATGACAATCAATCAGTAAATGGCTTGATAGAAAGATATTAACCTTTGACAATCAGTAAATTTCCATCAGCATACTGATGAAAAGCCCCGCAACCACCAGGGATGCCCTTATTTACCACAGATTATTACCAAGCATAAAGAAACCATGTCAGCTGATTGTGGTGACCTCTGACACAGAGGAACTGGGGCACCTGGTCTGGTTTTCCAGACACACTCCTCTGTGTGTTTCTGCTACACTTTGTCAGATTGTATCTGACTCAGATGACAGATTGGAGAAATACTGCCAAAGACACACACAAACACACACAGATACACACCTGTCCACATCAAATAAACACCACACTTCTGCAGTTTCTGTTGTGTATGTAAACACACACATATGGATGCAGAGCCCTGCACATGTGTAAACACAAGGAGAATATACTTTCAGGAGTGTAATTGTCATTTTATCTTGACTGTTTGCACTTAAAACACACACGTTGCTGCATGGCTGATAACAATCTGTCTACCTCGCTATCTGACTTTGTACCTGCATCTACCTGTCGAACCTCCCGCTGTACTGCAGACACCATCATTATCCTACTTGTTTGCAACTCCTAAGGCCCTGATTTAACCAGACAAGTTTATTAAGTCCTTATATTTACAGCAACACACCAGGTAATTGCTGTTGGAGGGAGAACCTGTCTGTCCTGTATACCACTGTGTCTGTGCACCCATCAATCCCCCATCAACTCTTTGTGTACATGGTTGTATGCTGACTGGCTGATCTAATCTGATCCAACTGTCTGATGGTCTGACGTAATTCATGACTTCATGGGTGGAGAAACACTTTCCAAAATGCTATGAGGTTATGAGTGTTTACAAAGGTGTGTGAGCTTCAAAGAGCACTTTAACATGCAATAGTATTTTTTGTCTCCATCATACATGAAGGTTTAAACTTACTAATGGAACATTCTTAACATTTACAGACTGTATTGTTTTTGTTTTTGTTTTTTTTAAGTTATTTTTTGGACTTTGTAAGGATTATTTGACAGGACAGCTGGAGAGTAGACAGGAAACGGGGCAGAGAGAGGGGATGACACGCAGCAAAGGGCCACAGGCAGGAGTCGAACCAGGGCCGCTGCAGAGGACTAACAGACTCCATACATGGGTCGGACGCCCTTACCAACTGAGCTAAACGTCCACCCAACAGACTGTATTGTTATGGGACTTTTACCAAAGGTATGAATAGATAATTTCATCATGATTGATTTACTAAACCACATGCATAAAAAGACATAGTTTATCAAATCCTTTGTCATATCTCCCCGTGTTTGGGTGTCTTCATATTATGTTGTGTTTACACCCTCTACAAAATCCCACTAATCCTGAAAAATCTGCAACAAAACCTCACATTTTTAATTTATTTTTCTCTTTTGTTGCACCAAGTAAGCATCAAGTTGTATTTGGTACCTTTACATATTAGATGCTGAAAAATAAAATGTGTTCAGCTGTTTTCTTAAGCTTGCAGGCATCACAGAAGGAGGAGTGGACAGACAGATGCACGCAAAGATGCACAAAGTTGACGTGCTTGGAAGTTTACAGTGGCCTGAGGCAGCAATTGAGTTTGGTAATAAAACTCTTTACCGTAAGATTGCTGCTAAGACAGGTGCGTGTGTGTGTCATGGGTGTATGAATGTTTAGTGCAAACACTGAACAGCACACCCAGCTGCGCATCCTGAAACCTGGTCTAAAATCAATACGATGCAGCATTTTATATGCACTGTGTAAATAAGGAAGAAGGTGGACAGTAGCTTTGCAAGTTCTTACTGAAACTAACCTCTAGGCCAACAGGCTCAGATAATTTAAAAACAAAATATGAACATGAGAGCTGCTTCACTGCAGCAGCAGCGCCAAGATGCAAGGACATGCACAGAAATTTTGACTTTTATCAGATATATCTGCTTGTTGATGAAAATTCATCACAACCTGAATAAAACATATTAAAGAATATAGCTAGCAGCTCATGTCACAAGCTAGAAAGAAGTTAACATGGGCATTTGGCCTGGCAAAGCATGGTACTGTGGTGTTAGGTGACCTGGTTTGCACACGACACATGCTTCATATTGACTGTAAACAATATCTAATCTACCATCGTTCAACAGTTAAAAACATCCACAGTATCTCTACAGAATGCACACTTGATGTAATGGTTGTAACTTGCATGTATCCTGCTACTTATATATATCAGCAAGCTAGCTACTAACTAAGACTGGTTCATATGAGAGCATAATATAAGGAAATATTGTGTGATGTCTTTCAAACGTGACAAGTTGCGCATTGTTAAGACGCATATGTGAAGATTTTTATTCACAGGGCATCCCACTGGTTATACCATTCATTCATCGTTAATCATTTCCACAACTTTAAAAGATTCACATCGAGCTGTCACACACCGCCAACAATACCAATTTTATTTTATTTGTTCATTTATTTTTACAGCTCTCAGCTGCTTGTGTACCATAGAGTCATGTCTATCAAAAGCATCTGCACAATCTGACCAGGTGAAATACGAAATGTGATGCATACCAGTGGAAGTTTTTGGAAGCACGTAAAACGAAAAAGTCTCTGAAAGATAAAAATACTTTCTGTATGGAGTGTGAGCGCAGTTGTGGTAATATGATCTGAATAAAACTTTCGTCAGTTTTTCCTCACCACCGTTGCCATAGTGCTTGCTCTTGGTGTGAAGAGTAAATACAGTAAATAATATTATACTCTATCTCTATCTATCTACTATCTATCTACTATGACCTACACCTGCTCTGGATGAAAAATACCATGAAGAAACCTCTATATGATTTGATGCTGCATAAATATTTTTTTTAAAGCATTTGCATTTATTGTGAACTTAAAATCTGCACCACCATGTCTCATCTTTAACCTGCTTGTGCACTTGTTTCTAACATGTGTGCACCACTGTACACACGCACATGTGACAGGCACGTTGCTGCATCAAAGGATTCAACACCCATCTCCTTAACCCCGAGAGCTGAGCTTCTTGCCGCTCAGGTATGGGCTGTTTTGTTTACTCTGCCATATCTAAGAAACACTCAGTATTTCTCAGATAGGATCCAGGTTAGGGTGTGAAACCAGACTCTGCATTGGCACACCCTCACACCCAAGTAACAGTACACTCAACCTGTCTACGCTGGACCCAGAGCCTGATAGCGGAAACTGAGACACAGGAGAGAAAAGGTGAAAGATCAGCCTCACACTCCTCTGTGACATGAGGCTGTCTTCTCTAATCCTCAACCCAGGGGGGATTTCAGTGGTCTTTACCCTTTAGACGGGTTAGCTGCCCCTGCTTCGGGGAAGGAGTTGAGTATTGAGGAGAACAGAGGAGGTGAGATGTTAAATACCTGTGTGAAATTTGGTCTTTCGCAGAAAAGAGTGAAAAGTGTGTGTCTGTGTGTTTGTGTTTGCCAGGAAAGTCATTGAGAGGTGAGTTCTAGAGAGATCAGAGGAGAGGCTGGAAAGCCCAGGCTGACTCAATATGCTGTCACCTTCACAAAATGCAGGGCCCCAGCAGGAAAGAGACAGAAAGGGAAAGAGAAAGAAAGAGAGACAGGAAGACAGACAGAAAGAAGCAGACGGGCTTCAAGCAAGCACACAGCAGTCTGGCAATCCAGCTGAGGTATTATTAGTTCATGTTTGCTGCCAGCTTTCACCAGCTTTCTGTCTGCTGCTTGGAGCAGCCACACAGCCTTCCCTCTTTTTTGTTAGGCAGAAGAGTGTAAGATGTTTGAGGGCTTTGAAGTCTGGAAAACAGAGAGAAAAAAGGACCCTGAGATGAACAAATCCTTTGATCATGTGTCAGGGAATTTTGCTCTTTGTTAGTGAGATGAGTGAGTTAAAATAACTTTAGTGATCTAGTGTCATCTAAGTCCATAGCAGTAGCATACAGTGCTTTTGTTTGAACTGAGCTCTGTCATCAAATCACTTTTGGATATAGATTAGTTGATGCATTTGAGCTTTGGAAGATCTTCTCTGAGTGAAAAGATAACAAAGAGATAGAGAGTAATCCTTTATCAAATGATACATTTACTGGAGGATTAATCACATTAGAAGGGCAGATAAGCTTAACCTCCCTAAATACCCTTCCACACAGCACAAAGCAAAATAATCTTGAGGCACTGTTGCTGGAACATCATCACACATTAAGAGCCTCCTTTGAGCAGAGTTTAAGACATCGCATGTTATTATTTCATGGTATTTTTTCTGTGTGCTGCCTCAGCTTTAACCTGAAACATCCAACGTCCTAATATAAACACATTAAACACACCAGACAAGTCACTGAAGTGGGATTTTTATTGCTCTGGCTAATGCAAAATCACTTTGAAGTGATCGTCAGCGGCGTACACGTTGAACTCAAACACCACCTAATGTGAGCCAGACATCCCCTTTCTCAGCAGAGCAGAACTTACCTACATCCTGTTCTCTTCAAGTGGCCAGTTCTGTGAAGAGAGGGGGAAAGGGTCGCTGCTGCCAAGCACAAAATGATGAATTTACAGCACAGAGACTCTAAAACTATAAGGCAAGGATAAAAATGAGCCATACATGTGTATCTTTGTGATAGTGCAACATGTTTTTATATGGCTTATGTAGCTTAAGAACTAGAGGAATTTTCTCAAACCCTAAAAGAACACCTACGTGTCCAATTTGGAGATACACTATTTTGTTTTTTGACAAAATAGAGAAATTTCAGAGTTCAGACTCAGAAAAGTGAGTCTATCGCTATAGACTCCCAAATTAAAATACCCAACTCAACAGCAGAAATAAACATTTATGGTATAAAAATGCTTTTGGTCTCTATGGCTAAATTCTCCGTGCAATGTATGGGAGGTGTAATTGTTATATAACACAAACATGTAAATTATATGAAGGCTTAAAGTTATGCAAAATAAGGTGTGCCAGCTTTGAGTAGAGGCAGGTACTCTCACATATGGTGAGCCGCTAGGTAGCTGCTACATTCAGATGTCTCAGCTCCACCCACACTCCAACCTTTGCCATTTCTGGAATAGCCAGGAGTTAGCCAAGTGAGGCACTGCCAAGATGGTGACGGCCAGAGCCACCACACAGTGAGCTTCAAAACGGCTCTTCATAGACCTACGTTAGTGACGTTGTGGATGCTCTTTCCACTAATTATTATACTGCCCATGGTTTTTATGTGTTTTTTTAGTTTAAGAAGTAGAGGAACTTTCTCAAACGGAGATACGGGAGAGCAACACGGACGAACACTGAACTCAGGAACATGCCATGAAAACCACACAAAGCGCACCCTCTCATTGTGTCCACAGGAGAAAATAAGCCCAATCTGATCCAGAGTTATTGTAGAAAATGTACTTTTTCACTTTAAAAGTTAAAAATGCCAAACAGAACCATTTTTCTGTTTTTAAAGGTAATGTTTATTTGTTTATAATCTGTATCAGGGAAGGTTTAATTCATCATTATCATATTTGCAAGATATGTTATCACAAGATGTTCCATACTTACGTTACATGATGGCAACTGAGCTGAATCCATAACAACTGCAAACTCCACATGAAGATGATACATGGTAAGCTCTGTAAAAAGGTAGCTGAGTTAAATTTGTTTTGTCAAACTGAATTCTTTGTCATAAATAGTTGCTATAGTTAGGTGAAGCCCATCTTTAATCTGGATTTCACATTGGGATCTCATTTGGAGAAAAATATTAAATTGTTTTAAAAAGTCAGACATACAGTAAATTAAGGAATGTCAGGTAAGGGAGCAACAAAGAAGAATCAGGTCACAGAAGTTGAACATGGGTAGTTTGGTGAAGTGAAAGGAGTACATCTCTTCAACAAGGTTACACAGGGAACAGATTCTATGCCACAGGCAGACAGAAATCTGTCAAAAGTGAAGCTGTGTGAAACAAACTGCATCAAACATATCTCCCTCAGTCACCTGCATTTACCTCCTCTCTGGCACGTGGACAGACATGTTTGTTTGAAGTGGCTGCCAGACCTGCTGTAAACTGGGGTGAGGAGAAAGGAGGACAGAGGAAGTTGAGTCCAGCTGAGTACATACAGTACAGTACAGTGAAGTCTTCAGTCAGCAGCTGCAGAGTGATAATCTGCTGAGTAAAAGAGGTCGGACAAAAAAATTGCACCATAATTCTATAAATTTGCACAGTCTCTCTGCATCTAAACCTACCTCCTCATATAAAGTTTATATGCTGCCTAACAAATGCAAGGTAAGAATCCTATTATGCATGCCCTGCCACACAGGATGATTAAGCTGAGGAAGCAAGGGAGTAAGAGATAAGAGCAGGTGAGTTCACTGTTTATGTTCCTGAGAAAACTCTCCAGTGCAGAAGCGTCGTCTTCATTCCTGTAAACAGAGGCGAACTCAGGGACCAGCAGTGCTCCAAAGAGGATACGGTTACTTTCTCAGTAGCACTCAGTGTCTCTTGCTTTCCAAGTACTCCATGTCTCCCTCCTCCACTGGGAGAAGAACAAAAGAAGCAGCATGTGCCTGTCAAATAAAAACCATGTAATTTCAGTTGCTGTTCAGTTGTTTTTTATTCAACTGCCTAAACAGCTATGTACTGCTTATTTTTGCTTAAAAAGATACCAACAAATCCACTCTACAGTGTGAGAATGCATTATAGCTTTCTTCACTTTCTGCACTCTTATGACATAAACAGATTTTGAGACATTGCATTTATTAGTAGCAGTACACAATAAACCATCCATTTGGCTATCCAAAGTATTCAGAGCAGCGAGTTGAAAGCAGTAGATATCTCAGTGAGCCAAGGCCAGTCTTTCTTTCACTTATTTCTGTGTATCATTTGCATGCATAATGCACATACAGGCCGTACATACAGAAAGGCGCTGCAGAGTGCTAGAATGAATTGTCTGTGCAGTTAAAAAATGCTGCATGTGACAACAATATCTTACTGTTGTTGCACAGTTTAGCGTCACCCTGTTGGTTTTTATTATATATTTGTATCTATTTGTCTGACATTTTTTTCACTATGAACACCAACACGAGATGTTTGGTCTCATATGGCCCTTTTCCAAACACATGTGCTGGCTGGGTTTGGCTCAGTGCATCAGCCCTCTTAATATGTACTTTTGTTGAGTTGAGCTGCTGCAAAACGATGGTTAAACACATTACATCTCCTATAAATTCGTCACAATAGAAGTCCCCTGATATTTTGTAATTGAAAAGCTTTTATTACAAAGCAAATCAGGAAATGTTTGGTCTTCATCAGCAGTAACTTAAGGTGACTATTAAGCTGATACCTGAACATACAAACAGCAACACAGGAAAGAAAGTAAACATCAAACCACAGAGATTCAGTCAGAAGCTATAAAAGCACTGAGAGCTGAACACACAGACACTTTTAAAAACCTCTTTCTCTCTTTTCTCTCTGGTCTTCTGAAGAGACATGAGTTGAGTCTCTGGCTCTCCGGCGCACATCTGAAAAAGAGAAACATAAAGGCAAACTCTCCTCCCTTTCTTGGTGATGAGTCCCCATTTAATATATGATTGGTTGCCTGAAAAATAGTGATGGTGATGACATTGGAGCCTATCTGAAAAGCTCACAGCACCGTTTCTCTGGGTGGCTGCACACTGCTGCATGCTATGTTGACACAAGCCCTCATCCATCCATCCATTGTCTTCCTCTTATTCATGGACAGGTCATGGTGGCAGCAGGTTAAGCAATGCAAAGCACCCAGTCATGCTTTCTAGTTCTGGTGGATCCCGAGTCATTCCCAGGTCATATTAGACATACAGACCCTCCAGTGAGTTCTGTGTCTACCCTGGGGTCTCCTCCCTGTTGGACATACCCAGAAAATCTCCAAAAGAAGGTCTCCTAATCAGATGCCTAAACCACCTCAACTAATTCATTTTTAGGCAAGGGTCAGCAGCTCTTGAGATGTCCGAGCTCCTCACCCTATGTCTAAGGCTGAATCCCCACCATCCTATGGAGGAAACGCCAAAATCGGTCACTTGTATCTACAGTCTCATTCTATTGTTCACTTTCTGTCTCAACTCCCTCTTCACTGTGACAGTCTGGGAGAACACCTGCATTACTGCTGACACCGTACCAAACCATCTGTCGATCCCACACTCCATTTTATCATCACTTGTGAACAAGACCCTTTCCATACTTTCCAACAGAGAACCACGGCCTCAGACTTGGAGGTGCTGACTCTCATCCCCTGTGCTTCACACTCAGCTTTAACAAAACAGAATCACATCATCTGCAAAAAAGCAAAGACACAATTTTGAGGTTCCCAAACTGAACACTCTCCCACCCCGGCTGCGCCTTGAGGTCCAGTCCATGAATATAACAAACAGATCAGAGACAACCTTGGCAGAGTCCAGCACCCACTGAAAACATTTGACTTCTTGCCTAGATTACAGACACAGCAAAGATTGGATGGCTCAAAGCAGTGCTTCATGGTATCACATACTCCACAGTACCCCTGTACAGTATCCCTTCTTTTACACGTATTTTAATAGTTATCTCCAGTGTTGTGCTATCCCTCCTCCCTGTCCTCCTCCCCAACATCCATCAGCTCACTAAGCCCTCTGTGTAGTGTCTCTAGAGGACCTACTGTGTGGCAGCAGTCAGTGGTAAAGTTTCATAAACACAGACACACTTGGGGTGACAGATTTCCACTTTACTCATTCTCTTTTCCTGACATGTGCAGACACATGTGGCTAATCACCAGAGACGGACAGAGGGATAACTGAAAGGTTGAGCAGTTACAGTCTATGAATGGAGAGATAAGTTAAAGATCTAAGAGGGGCACTTTTACATTCTCACCCCCTTATTTTTTTACCCCCTTCTTATCAAGTCTTACAAGCCACAGCAGCTGCCCCACACGCATAAAATCTTCAAATCCACACTGGACAGGTAGTGCCACATGTGTGGAATTAAAAGCCTCATGGAGAACCCAGTCTCGGGTTACCAGCTGCACGCGACAGCTGCCTGAAAAAGGATCTGGTTTCTGGTGGTTTTTGCACAGTTGGTGATAGATGTGCAGCAAAAAGCAGGAATTGTTAACCCCCTCAACAGCCCTCCTAGTGAGTAAAAGACAGTTTGACTGTCAGGGACAGGAGGAGCATTATCTAACCTCTATGAACTCAATAACATGCTCTTTAGAGAGAAAAACATATGGCACTAAAATACGATAATGATGCTGTAATGTTTGCACACCATTGTTAGTTTAAAAAGTACAAAAACATGCAGCATATTTGTAATGTTTTATACCTGTTACACATTGTCAAACTGATTAACTTTATTGTTTTTTGTAAATATACACTCATTCTGAATTTGATGCCTGCAACATGTTCCAAAACAGTTGGGACAGGGGCATACTCACCACTGTGATACATCACTGTTTAACAACACTCATTAAAAAGCATTTGTGAAATAAGGACACTAATTGTTGAAGTTTTGAAAGTCAAATTCTCTCTCATTCTTGCTTGATATACAACTACTGGTGCCTCAACAGTCCAGGGTCTCTGGTGTCGTATATGTCAGTGGGAGACAGGTCTGGACTACAGGCAGGCCAGACCAGTACCTAAACTCTTTTATTACAAAGCCACACCGTTGTAACACATACAAAATGTGTCTTGGCATTGTCTTGCTGAAATAAGGAGGGAAATCTCTGAAAAAGATGTCTGGATGGCAGCATATGTTGCTCCAAAACCTGCATGTACCTGTCAGCATTATTGGCTTTTGAAGTTAATCCAAACTTTTTTAAAATGTGTTGCAGGCATCAAATTCAATATTACAAAAAAACAATTAAGTTAATCAGGCTGAACATTAAAAAACTTGTCTTTGTACCATATTTAACTGAATATGAGTCGAAAAGGATTTGTAAATCATTTCATTCAGTTTTTATTAATGTTTTACAGAACATCCCAACTTTTATGTAATTGGGTTGTATTTGTATTATATATTTTTTTCCTCCGTCTTTCACATTAGACTCACACAATGTGAGATAAAGACATTGCTGCTGAACAGGATATGGTTTATCAGCATTATACAGAAGGTGAGTGGACCTGATGATGCCGCCAACATACCAAGGCCATGAGCCTCACTGTCACAGCCATTCTCATCTGATATGAACACAATACACACACACACACACAGCTTAATCTCCTCTCCTCCACAAGACAGACTGAGTGTCTGTACAGACTGTGAGTGCCTGGCGTTTTCTTTAACAATAAGCACGCTCTAAGATGCGTGGAGAATAGGCTCTTGTCTAAGAATACTGTGCTGGTTGTGAGATAATGGCTGATTCATATGGAGAGATGACGAGCTGCGAGGTTTATGTAAGGAGGACTGCGATGTGTGGTGATGTCCCTGACTGCTGTACAGTACTACCTATCTCTGAAGAAAGACATATCTCTATGTTCCCTATCTCCTGTTTACTGTTCAGGGAGATTACAGATGCTGCCAAAGGCAGATGATGTCATGTTTCCCTCTTTTTCTATATTTCCACTTATGAATTGGATATTATTGTCTGAGATTTATCTGAGGGCTGATTATTGTCATGGGAAGAGGAATGCTTGTACAGTATCTGGGATAGTCTCTTAGATAAAGAGTGATACACAACAGAGTTTATATTGTTGAACCATGTATGACACACGTAGGCTTGTTTATCAAATAAAAATAAGAATCCAAAGATCCCACAGATGGATGTAGGGGAAATTCTTTTTATTTTATGAATCAGATGAAAAGCTACAGGTAGAGTTTGTATCTTTTAATGTGGTGCATATTCATCATAGAGGAATGTGTTTGCAGGGTGTGATTCACCCTGCTTACTGGTGATGTAAGGTGTAAAAAAATGCATAGTATATGCCATGTAAATGACACCACTTAGCAGTTAATTAAGCATGTATGCTGTAAATAAATTATAGATTACTGTTCCAATCAGATTGACTATACTTTTGCCTATTGACAATGTAACCTCAGTTAAACAGCAGCCCCTGTGACTACAAACAGTGCGAGTTTGTCCCATTGGCCAACAATGGTGCTACAACAACTACAAAAAAATCACTCACAGGCCAGAAAGCATTTCCCCACAGACAACTAGGCCCATCACACCAGCACTTAAAATGCTAACTAACAATTAATGCTAACTCTTTGTACTATAAATTAATTTTTAAACCATTAATGTGGTAAAACTTCAGAAAGCTATTTTTCTGTTCATGACGATAGCTCAATAAGATCTGTAAAGAAACACAGCACAGAAACAAATCAGCAATATCTGTTCTCTAGACAAGAAAGGTTTTGTTGGAATAAATCCATTATTGAGTTCTCATCTGCAACATGCTAAAAGGTAGTATAACAATAGCACAAGTAAAGGTGAATCATAAAAATGGTGAAATGACTTAGTAATGTCAGTTAACACACCAGCAACACCCTATAGTGCATTGAGCTGAGCAAGAGTGTGTTTAATGTAAAATGTAACTTTTTTAATATGGAAGATTATTTTATTTCTTCTTTCAAAAAGTTACATAGCCTGATTTTATGTTTCAGGTTGGCATTTAGGAAAGATGTAAACCCAGGAATTTTTCACAGTCATGGTGGAGAGGTTGCACATATGACTACAATTTGAAGCAAGCCAGTCAGCTGGCATGCTCTGAAACCAGTGTGACACTTGTTTGTGGTTTTGAGTGGCATTTTATATGAGTCTGAGAAAGAGAAAGTGCAAAAGTGCACACATGTGTGGATGCATGTGTGCACCTTTCTAAAGAGCAGTGGACCGAGTGCTTCCATAACATGTAAGAGCATGTTAACCCTTACGTAACATTACGAGTGGTGTTCCTCAATTTGTCACATCGAAATCCCATAAACACCATAAACCTTGCACTCTGTGTGCATTAGAGCTGGGTTATCTTGTCCAATCATGTACTGATTTACACCTGGTGAGTGCAATTAACTAACTGCTGGGATAAGAGGGCACCAATCCTGCAGCTCTGATGGCCACAACAGTAATGCAGAGCACATGTTTTCTTGTTGCCTGTTCACGGTGTACCATTTGACTGTGTGGTCCAGGGTTGTGTAACTTCATTGGAGCACAGGGACACATCATGCTGTTTGTTTGGCAGGGTGCTGCAGTCTCTGCTTGTGCATGCTCGCATGTAGAGGCACAAAAAGGAAATCTGAACTGTCACATGGCATCTGCACTGGGCAACACTGCTCCATTGTTGCATGTAACAACTTCCCTGATGTGCACATTGACAGGAGGAAAGAAAGAGAGAGAAGCACAGAGTGGGCTCAAGTGCACACATACATGCTGTTTGTGTTTATGCCTAATTTTTTGATATTGTCATTATCTGATACAATCACCCATGGGCTCAGCATGAATTTCACAGGTTTGGAATTGCCTACCGCATCAAGAAAAACATGGTCATAAAGTAAAACCGTGATGAGCAAAAGTCCCTGCTGTTGCTGCTGACTCTCCTGCCTGCAATGTTTGCAGAAAAATCCCCTGCTGATGAATATCTGCATCAGCTGTTCAGACTGTTTTTTTTATCTTAAGGATGCCCAAACCATGACCCCATCATACTGTAATATACATAGAATTAATACATGCCTTTGACTTAAGTGTTACATGGCACACTCCTCATAAAACTAATGTTCTTTTCCCTAAAATGCTGTTTACAAAAATGCTGTTGTAGAAAATGTCATACACATTTACACATCAAAGTCCACTTCTGTTTTCAGTTGTCTCCTAATGACACAGCCTCACAAGACAGACAATAATGTGTATTGATCAAGCTCTCTAGGGCTATTAGGTACATTGGACAAACAGATTACCAGCTATGTCTTTACAAATGGATGATATAGATTATAACAGGATGCTTTTCTGCCTGACTGACTTCTACATTTAGATGTCTTAGTTTGTAGGATGTAAGCCATTGCATTACTTTTTGTTTCCAATACCACGAGCAAGCAAAAATGGTGCCACGCACTGGTCACTAAGAATGCATGATTTTTCAACACAAAGCCTGTTGTTTAGACTTGCCTTTGTTTGATTTTTTCTTTTATATGTTCTGTCTATTTCTGCCTTTACTGTGTTTTATGTCTATATGTATATTTTTTGCTTTATTGCCTCTGTAAAGCACTTTGTGACTTTTATGCTCTTGAAAGTTGCTATATAATAAAGTTTATTATTATATTATTATTATTATTATTATTATTATTATTATTATTATTATTAAAAGATCAAAGTTTTCTATGTTAAGTATGCCTCATTTTTGTGTTTGTTGGCTGGCTGGTTGCTTGCTTTGTCTGCTTGGTTGTGTATAATGTTTTTTGCAATGGCCCTGGAAACAGAATGTGGGGCAAAACGATCTGTCTCCAAGCAAACAGTTCTGCAGATCCAGGCCAACAATTGTCCCCATCCTGTCATAAGCAGAGAGAAACCACAGAAAAATGAGAAGCACCCACATGACCTGACTGCATTCAGGCTGAAATTTAATTTTATTCATTTATTATCTCCACTGTTGGTGTGTGTGTGTGTGTGTGTGTGTGTGTGTGTGGTGTATGTGTGGTACGTGTGTGTGTGTGTGTGTGTGTGTGTGTGACCAATGGGGATGGATTGTGTTTGCAGCTAATCTTGCATACTACTGGACCCATCAGTCTAGTGTGTGTTATGACTGTACGCTCAAGAATCTCTCATGATTGCTGTGGTTCACAGTTTCAGTTTTTGAAAAAAACTGTTTTATTGTCTGTTTTGTTTTATCCTGACTGCTGATTCCTCACTTCTCATAACCAGCCAGTAGGACTGAAAGTCATCAACAAGTGCAAGGCTAAAAACAAGGCTCACCTACAAGTCTGTTGCAGGCCACATTTTGTTTTTTTATCGTGGCTCAAAAACTGACATCCATAGATAAGCATCTGCAGATTAATTCCATATCTGTTATGTTATGATCCACTAAAGTTAGGCATGATCCACAATGAATAATTCCCAGACATCTTTACTGTACCTCACTGACCACTGCTGTTATCACTGCTGTGCATCTGTGTGGTCACCGTATTGGAGCACCGAGAGATGCAGACTTCACCACAAAACTGACTACAACTCACTTCATTCTGAACTGATTTTTCATGAAATTTGGTTTGTTATAAATGTGAAAAATTGAACATGATAGTGGTTACTTGTTGGAGTTCCTGGTGGTGATCTAATCAGTTCTATGCCTAAACATTAATCTTCTGAATAGCCACAACTTCCACTGGTACATGCAGGCACCAACCTTTAAACAGACAACAGCAAGTCTAAGTTAATTAGAATTTCGGCTGTTGTGAGTTTCTGCAAAAATGTGAATTTCTGTATTATTATATTGTTACAAATCTGCCTGGTTGCTTGTAATATTCTAAATAAATAATGATGTTTAAACTGAGAAGTTTGGGCTTATTGTCCTTTTTGGTTTTTTCTTATTAAGTTCATAACAGTTAGGCAAATCCAGGACACTCACACTTACAATACTGTTACAATATTCTATGCATCGTAAAGAAAACTGAGACTATACTGTACAAAAACATTTTATTAAAAACTTTGCATACATCTCAACTTACATTACATTGTACTATAGGGTTCAAAAGGTTTTAATAAGAAACTTTGTAAATCTCTGCGGGTTGCATCTAGCAGTTGTTGTGGCATTGCAGTAGGTGCTTCACTATCTGTTGTCTGGTGGAGATTTGCACTGAGTATACTCTATAGTTTATTCTGCAACAGAGGGTTGAAGAAAATGTACAGAATGCGGAAAATCATTTGAATTTGTGTTCAAAACATTTTACATGAATAAATGTTACACCAAAACATGCATGGGGCAAATTTGCATGATGCTATTTAGTTATTTGGTGGCTGAGCAAATATTAAGCATCATTTTGGACATATCACTGTTCAAATAAATAGCATTTTGGTCATTCAACAACCATAAGTGCATGCAAAATTCAGCTGCGTAGCTCAGCTGTGTTTGTAGATGCCAGTCTGTTGCCACTAAAATCCTGATTCACAAGCACCTGCTCATGTTAATTTGAAGGAGAAAATAAAGCACCAAGGCCACGTGAACCAACCACATTCATTTTTATTACATAATTTAGTTGTTCTCTTTGTGTTTCTTCAACCAAAGAAAGAAATTATTTGACTGAATGGTGTCGAAAATTAGACTGAATCTGAAAGAGAAAATTTGTTGAGATAGAGCTCCAAAGGGAACAAACGCAAACATGTAACAGGTACATGTGAAGTTCCAGTGACTCATCAGCTCCCGAAATACTGTGTCTATTTTTGAGCGCATTGGCTATGAATAAAGGCAGTGTGTTGCTTCTTGATATTTCCTGTGATTATGCCTCACAGGAAACAAATGTGTTTAATAAAAGAAGAACCTGCTTTAGGGGAGTTTTGTGATATTTCCTACGTGTGTCCATCTATCCATCCATCCATCCATCCATCCATCCATCTTGCATATTTTATATAGGTTTATAGTTTTTTCAGTAGCGCTCCCCAGGTAAAGCAGCTTAACAAAAAGTGGCTGACAGCAATGTATGTCGTTAACATATCTAGCTTATTATTGTTTAAAAAACTAACATAGTAGACTGTGTGCCGGCGACAGGTATGGCCAGAGGCATTATGTTTTCAGGTTGTCCATCCCATTCTTGTTAACATGATATCTCAAGAAAGCTTTAATGGAATTTCTTCAAATTTGGCACAAATGTTGGCTTGGACTCAAAGATGAACTGAGCAGACTTTGGAGGTCAAAGGTCACTGTGACCGCAATCCATCCCATTTTCGTGAATTCAATATCTCAGGAATGCTGTCAGGGAATTTCTTATAATTTGACGCAAATGTCCACTTGGACTCAGTGATGAACTGATTAGAATTTGGGGGACAAATGTCACACTGGATAAAATGAAGTAATTGCATTTTATATCCAGGTCAAAGGTCAACTTCACAGTGACATCATAATGTTCTGCTCTTTATCAGCCCTCTGCACTCCTCTGTAAAAATAGTCTTTAAATGAAGACACCATGTGTCACGGAATCATACATGTCAACATAGTGATAACTTCCATTTAACAAAAAAATAAAATGAATACTCTTAATACCCTTTATGAAATCCCTTCACTATATAATGAGTCTTGGACAGACATGGATGTAAACTGCAACTTGACTGTTTGGCAAAGGCATACAACTGTGAGGTGGTAAGTCTAGTTTCTTATTTATTTTGTCTGTGAGCTGCAGAATCAAAACTTTGCATATTCATACTCTATTTTCATTTTAGCTTCAAGGTCACATATCTCTTTGCTAATTGCATCAAGCCCCAAGCTCACTGTTGCATTTAGAGTTCCTCATTGTTCCTCGCTGTCCTCCTTCTTGTCCATCATGATGAATTATGTCCTTTCTCTTTGTTACGGGTTTTTCAGCTCTTGTTTGGGGAGTTATTTTTAGTTAGCTATCGGGAGATCAAGTTCATGCAGCTATTTTATTTGCCTATTGGAAGCCACTCTCAAGTCACTCTTTTTTATTGCCATATCTGTAGTCCTATGTAAACAGGAAGTGGATAATCAAACAAAGAATGTCACCATTTGACATGCTGAATGTAAAGACATAAAGACATAAAGACATAAAGACATCTAAGACATAAAAAAGGCATCAGTGAGTTTGTCTTTCTCTGGGTCAGTTTGAAAGATCAGAAAATATCTCAAAACTATTTAATCTGCTGCAGACTGTTGGACTATCAAAATACACAGACTATCCTCTGTTATAAACATCATCAAACAGATATATTGAAACACACATCCAGTAAACAGCAGACTTGTTCTACCTGTGCTACTACTCCTACTTCACCCCCCCATAAACCTCCCACTGGCCTCCTCTTATCCTCTGTTGCGACCACTGCCCACTTCATGCTGCCTCATCCTGCTGTCATGCCTCTGAACCACACAGTCAGTACCACAGGACAGCTCAGCCTCTCAGCACTGTGACTATCCCAATACCCAGAACCACCTGAACAACATGACTCTCATATGCTGTCATTAGTCTTGTGTTCCCACATGACAGCAAAGCTGGTGGTGGTGATGCACACAAAACAATACAGTTTAAATGGTATTAATGGGATCTACTTTTTTGAAATCTTCTTCAACTGGCCTTTTGTTTCCTGTGGAGATTCAGAAGAGTACGAAGGAGGTGGGGGAGGAAGAAGAAGAAGAGAAGGAGGAGGATGAGGTGGAAGAAGAGGAGGAGAGAGTTGGCAGGACTGTGGGAACCTTGAAAACAAACATACTCTGCATGTGTGGGGGATATTATTTATCACTCTTTGGAGGGGGTCACTCTTACCCCCTGCAAACACTAAACTGTGAACAAGGCCCATTCCTGGCTCTGGACTCCCTCCAGACAGCCTTGTAATCGGCCCAGTTCTGGATCCAGAGTATCTGTTCTCTGACGTAGAAAGGCCTATAACTGGGCAACTGAAGCTGGGCAAAGTTTACGCTGTTCCGCTGCCGCTAATCAGGACCTTGACCAGCTGATTATCCAGAGGACACCACCAATCCCTCTGTGGGGCCCACACAGGGACACTGTGTGGGCCCCACACTGTCCAGCACTGTGTGTGATAAAGTCATACACAAACTGATGCATCATTAGCAAACATGCAAAACAAGTACATACACAAGCACACACGCACACTCAAGGGTGGGTGGGGGATTTGCCTCTGGCCTCCAGTGGGGGTGTTCCCTCTACAGATGTGTTTGATGTTCTCTATTGCCTTTTGTTGCATCAGCACAAGGCCGTCTTTGTATGCCTGGTGCAGAGAGCAACACAGTACCAGCAGAGTCTGGACTGTAGGATCAGCAGTGTCTCTGACCATGGGCCTACTGTATGTGGGGCAATGTAATCTGGGTCACATGAGGAGATCGCTGTAGGTAAATTCAGGACACAGCTACTGGTTCTATCTCTTTTGGCTTTCTGCAGAGCTGCCAGGCTGTCTGTGATCACACCCACCAGTGCATATGTGAGTGTTTGCTTCAAAATATTCTGCACGAAGTGACAGGCATGTGCTTAACACATGCATGAAAAAGTCAGTGACCCAAAATGACACTATTTGCCTTGTCTAAACTCTCATTACAGAGTGCTGCAGGGATGACTTGTTGCTAACCCGGAAGTTAGCATTGCTCTGGTTTCCTCCATGCCAGTGAGATTTTTCCTTTGGAATTTGGTTAGCGTAGAAAATAAGCTCTGTGTCGAACAAACATTTATGATACTGACACATTTTGTTGAGCAAGATTATCTTCATAAATAAGCACCACTTTTATGATTTTAAAGCATAAATGCAATGTACATTACAGCCTCTGTAGTCTCATTTAGCCACTTGTTAACAACTGCCTGTTTTATGATATGTAAAAGCTCAAAAATGTATGAGTGAAGCATTTGCTGATATATTTTATTTTGTAGAACAAAACATGAAAATTGCAGTCTGTGTTAACCAGAGACTGTATTTCAGGCAAATAATGAAAAAGCCATTCAAAAAAAGCCACAGACTCTGAGACGAGAGAATTGGACGTGCTAATATGCCCATTTCCACATGTTAGGACTCAGTCCTGCAGCCCATTATAGAAATTTATCCTACAACACAAAAACTGTCAAAACAAAATGGCATTTCCAGTTTGTGTGTCAAATTATCTTTTCCATGAATGACATTTGTATTGTAGTACTGTAGTTCAAAATATTCACAGTTAATCAGATACAGAGTTTAAAACGCTTCTTATTTGGCCCCACATCGTGACTGGTTGTTCATTGCCAGCAGGATTATGTTTTTTTGAGCATCTTCATCAAATTATTTAATTTATTAATGGTTGTATAATTAATACAACAACAATGCCAAGTACAGTTGGCACACGTACCTCGCGTCAGAGAAAACAATGTGTAAACATCACACATGGCATTACTGTAGTTTTTTTTTTAAAACACACTGGACTTTGTCATAATCCTCCTGCGCTGCTCTGCATAGTCAAACAATCCTTTAATAAATTCAGCCCCCAAAAGGGCACAGTGTAACCATGTGGATGTCAACAACACACCCGCCACATCAAAGGCCACATTGTTCGATTACAGTACATCCTTGAAAACAAAAACAGAGCAATGCATCCAGATACACATGTTTACATATTGACACATACGCAATCTCAGAGGATCAGTGCTCTCTAAAATCCCCCTGTGATGTTTTTCACAGCACGAGCCAGCGGCTGAACGACCCCCTGAGGATTTATGTGTGCGTGTGTGTGTTGGTGTCTGTGTGTGTTAATGTGTGTGAGAGAGTCCGTAAAAGACAGAGAAGTGTGTGTTTGGAGGGGTTAGTTTTAGCGTGCATAAATATGGGTGAGGAGATCAAAATGTCCAGTTCTGGTGGCAGATGTCCTAGAGGAGGAAGTTTGTCTTTCTTTTAAACATTACATGACTTTTTTGTCTCTTTTGTCTTCCCTGTTCTCATTCATTCATTCAAGTTTCTATATTGGTCTCCTGAAATCCATTTAAACTCCCTCCTCTGTTTTTCAATCTGTCTTCCTCCTTTTTATTTCCCCAATTTATTCCATTTCTGTGCCATAACTGCTTCTTCTCTGTCTCTGTCTCTGTCTCTGTCTCTCTGTTTCCCACTTATTGCTCTCATTTTTATTGCCCAGCCACTCTATTTTCATCAGTCTCTGCATCCTTTAACCAGGAATATGACAGTAATATATAGCAAAAGGAATTTAAGCATTTACTAATCTGACATTGTGGGATTACATTTGAGGGGGAGCCACCATTTATAGATAACCATATGGAAGCAACAGATCATGTCACAGTAAACATCCAAAGACAGAACAATAGGATTGCTTTTCTGGCTTTCTGTCTTAGCAGACAGGTTTTTTCACACATAACTATAACATTTAGAAAAATCAGCTAAGTGAAGAATCACATCATAGTGGAACCAGAGATGTTGGTTTATCCGCCCAAGTTTCTTTTGTCTTCCTAAATCTCCAGGTTTGGAAATGAGGTTGGGTTGTAATACCAGCTGAACTGACCCATTGTCTCTTAAGTTGTAATCTTTTGCTGAACCAAAGAGGAACAGATAATGAATGTATGGAGATTAACACATGAGGAGCTTAAAGTTAACGATGCCTACAAACCACAAACCTGCAGGCAAGTGAGCCTGAGGTCGTCCCTGCTTGTTTTGTTGTGTGGAGCACAACACACAAATTGCAGAAATTTCAAGCGCAAATATGTAAATTCTCAAAGACACAGTATAACTTGAGAAGTCAGAGGTGAAAAAATCTGATATCAACCTTGGAGTGGACAAGTACATGAAATGTTCTCAACAATTCCTGAGGGCGACACCAAAAGTAGTGCTATAACTCTACTAACAAAAACTGTCACCCTGCCAGCTATGAACATTACGTTGCATTTCCAGCTTCTCCCCTTGACTTGAATTCAAACAGCTGCAAACACTGGCTGCCGTTACTGTGCCTGAAAAGCAAACATAAGCTAACTGCTAGCTAACATAATGAGACTGGTGACAACTTAAAATATATTTTGTCATATTGACTGGTAGAAGTAAAGAAATGTCAAAGATATTCTTTGTTTGAACTTCCAGGAGTTCAGCCACCAACGGCAAGCACTGTCAGACACACATGTGCTATAGCCTACCTACCTACTTTTCTGAAGAGGTGCTGGTGTAGTCACCATTACTATTTTTAGGCAACCAATCAATTGGGGACTCACCTTCCTAACCAAGGAAATGGAGAAGAGTTTGCTTTTCTGTTTTATTTTCTGGTGTGCGCTGGAGAGCCAAGACTCAACTCAACATGTCTGTGCAGGAGCCCAGAGAGTAAGATGTGTTGAAAATTTTTTGCTCTCAGAGTTTTGTTGCTTCTAACTGAATCTCTGTGGTCTGAAGTTTAGTTTCTCTCCTGTGTCACTGTTTGTACCTATTTGCTTTTAGTAGTTGTGTTGACTTACTGCTGATGCAAACCGAACCTGTTTCCTGATTTTGCTGATTTGCAATAAAAGCTTTTCAAAGCTTTGAAGAAGACTCGAGAACACTGCGTTTGGTCACACCTTAAAGTGGGTGGCTCTGTCGGCAGTCATAGGAATTTTCAAGATATTGTTGTCATAAAAACAAGACCCATGTGCAGCGTTTTCTTTTGGTTTTTTAACTGCAAAGACGCTTCATCTCAGTGCTTCACGGTGACCTACCAGCCCCTTTCTGCAAGGAAGAAAAGAAAAAAAGTGCTATGGGGACACAGGCCCATGAAACATGAAATGAGAATACTCTAGTAAAGTACAAGTACCTAAATTTTTGCTGTCCAGTACTTGAGTGATTGCACTCAGTTACTTTCACCACTGTCTGCACTGCAGTCCAAGTGTCTGTACTATTTAAATCCATTATCTGATGCAGGTCTGATCATGACCTTCAAAAAACTTTTGAATTTAAATCTTCAGATGTGCAAAAACGACAAAAAGCAAACAGAAGTGCTATTGAAGTACAGAGAGAGTTCATTCCACCTTGGTGAAAAGCAGATCTAATGGGCTTTTTGGGTGGTTTGATGTTCAGCAGCAGGTTTTCCCAACATCACACACTTGTGTCTGCAGCTGTTGCTGTAAGCATTTAGTGCGCACCAAAAGAGAAAGCCCCATGGGGATTCCCTCAGTCCTCGCCCTCTCTCTGGCTCTCTGGGCATGTGTGCAGTGTAAAATGAATGGAATCAGTGTATGCATCCTCGACCCAAAACCCTGACGTCTGCAGTGTGGAGTTTAGCATAACATTCCTGTGGAGCCTCCTTCATAATCAAAGAGCTTGTTACGGGGGGAGAAAGAAAAGTAAGTTGTACACTGAACAGAACATAATGAACACTGGAGGCCTTTGAAATAAATCAGATTAATGCGGTCAGATTCACATTAAGACAAAGATTTTCTTAAAAAGACGCTCACTGGCTAACTACAGTGACAGCTGTGTAACAGACTGCATAAAGCGACAGCATTGAAAGTGCTGTGAGTCAGTCTGTGTGTGTATGTGTAGTTATTAATAATGCAGGAGAGAAGAGGTTTGGACTGCCATTTCAGCACTTACCACTCACACAGGGTCACAGTTTACAGTAATTCCAGCTGCACTTTTCTCCTTCGGATAAGTTTTTGGTCAGAGCAGCAAAATCCCTTCTACAGTAAATCTCCTTAACTGTGAAGACTGAAGCATTTCTGTGTATTACAGGCTCAGTGTGTGTGTGTGTGCGCGTGTGTGTGTGCTTCATCCCTGTGCTCCCACTCACAGTAATGAGCTTCATAACAGCTTGCTCTGCATTACAGATGAGTTAGTAGTGCAGCCAGCCCTCAGGGTGTCTTCAGGGTGTCGTGTTTGAATAACACTGACCAGGCAATTAATCCCAGAACTAACCATCTGATAAGTAGCTCATTATCTTTGTTAACACACACCTTGGAGGATTAACATGAGTGAATGTGGTACTATTGACGTACTTTTGTGAGTTTAATAGCAGACAGTGAGGAAAGGTCACTTGAGCTCACTTAATTTTGATTTGTACAGACACTGCATTTTCATTTGACATTTAGGAGTTTTTCTGTCTCTTGCGTGCTGAAAAAGAACAAAATACGATCATTATGATGATGTTGTTAGAGCATGCACTGCTTGCAGGTACTTTTTTAAAAACATGTATGCAATGAAGCGACCTCTTTCTAGAGAAAATATTTCCCGAGAAAGTATGTGGATGAAATCTCCATTGTTTTGTTCTTCATTTTGTTATTCAAGAAGTGAGTAGCAGTTGACTCATCCTCACCTTCAGCATCATTAACCCTCCTAATGAGAGCACATGGCACTGCTAATGGTCAGTCTTTCACCTGCATGGTTGATTTAATCTTTGAAAGTGTGGAAAATGAAGTAACAGATAATAATCTCTCTAACATCTGTGCATTTAAAGGGACAGTTCAGTTTATTTGAAGTAGGGTTTTATCAATATCAGTTTAAATGCACACTATATTAGCAATATTTTCATTTCTTTACTGTCGAGAAATTGACGTTGTAAAACCCAAATATTGCTTTCTCCAAACCAACCAGACTCCATGGACGCAATCAGTAATTTTACCTCACTGAACATGGGAGTTTGTTGGTTAGTTTGTTTCTGTCATTGTGTGACTTAAGCATTTTAAAATGTTCTGTGAGGTAAAATTACTGATTTCATCCAGGGAGTTTGGTTGGTTTGGGGAGAGATATATTTGGCAGCAAGACAAAGCAGTGAAAATATTAAAGATATAGCGGACGCTTAAAGTGGTATTGATTTTTTTGGTGGCTAAAATATGTTTTCTTGCTGACCTTGTCCACAGTACACTGCTTAGCATCTGTGCTGGTACTCACCTCTGCTTCTCCAAACTGGGGACATTACAACCAGCATCTGCTGTTAGTAATACACTGACTATGGATAAGTACCTCATACAACCCCACTTCAAAAACTTAAATATTGTTGTGGATGAACTCTTATTATTAAGAGTTAAATAGATAAGTTGGCTTTACATTGTGAGTTTTCATTGTAAAAGATTTTTTAAGCCTATTTTCTTACTGACAAGTGTTCATCAGATATTTTGAACTTCTAATGAGAGTGCTGTCACCACCTTCAAATTACTGTGAAATTACCTGCTTCACTCACACTGTTATACAGTCAGTAATTTGCAGCTTGTGCATAATGCGTCTGCACAGAACACAGGTGTGCAGAGGTGCAGCACTTTAAAAGACTTTAGTGCTATTTAATTATTTCTCCGGAAAGACATAATAGGTTGAATTAAAAAGGGACGTTTCATCCTGTGCTTAGCAGGAATACAAGACTTGACAATTTAATTATGTAAAGCTGATTAACAATTAGGCTTATTTGTTCAAATTTAAGCAGGGTGGTTTGTATTTGGTCATTTGTATTAACAAGGTGGAAGCTGTCCTCCTCTTTGTCAGCTCACCGCAGGAGTTCCTCCTATTCTGTACCCATCTATCTTCTTGGTTACACCCACTTCCTGTGTTTGTCTGGGCGGGTGATCCATAATCGTTGTTGGAGAGGTGTCACTCACGCTGTAATACTGAGTGAATGGGTGGAGTTGAAGAAGGTAGTTATTAACACAGATGAAAGCATCCAGCAGGCTTCTGTAAAAATACTGAAAATCATACCTGGATAACACAATGGCTCCTAATTTCTCTGCAAACTTGTAAAAGGAGTGGCTCGTTTTCTGTGCTGTTTGCTGTTAATTCTTAACTTTGTTCAGCTCATGTCATGTTTCAATGCTGGCCTTTGTTCTCCTGATGTTTGAAACCACTTACTGGTCGTCATACTAAACCGAAACATCTGTTAGCTTGTTTTCCACCACTAGAACAAAGACAACCTACATAGAATTTCCTGATGGGTAACACACACAGTCAACATGCTCACCAGGCCACACCCGCACCATACAGAACATGTGATATATGCGGGGGGTTCCAAACTGCTCCAGCAGGTGGTTATCTCTCTTGTTTTGACCCATGACCTGCATGTTCAGCTGTGGTTGGTCACAGGGCCTGATAGTGAACCATCAATCAAGGTGAAGGAGGAAGTGGTGCGATTACGCCTCACTTATCAGCCCAAACACGGGGACCCCAGAAGCTGTGTTGGTTGGGTGTGAGGAGATTGGTAACCACAGGGGATTTTATAAAGTGTGCTTTTGTCTTTGTGCACAATTTTATATGTTTTGTGTGCGCAACTGTGTATGCTGTTTAACAGCCATATATAATGACAATGCATCAGTGGAGGTAAATCTACTGCCTTCACAACAAAAGTTGTAATGCTAAAAGATAAACAAACAAAGAGAGAGCAAATAAATAATATAAATTACTTAAATAAAAGTGGTAGGTATCAAAATGCCAAAAGTTTAACACTGAATTGTTGAATAGCCTTGGGGTTGGGGTTGGAGAATGGTCTGGCTGCCCACATTATTATTGTGCTATAGGGGGAAAATATGCTGTGGCTTGTTTAAATTTCTTTACACCAATTGCAAACATCTTCTATGACCCAAAGCCCAGAATGCAACAACAGAAAAAGGTAACATGCAGATAATGGAGTGGTACGAGAATGCCGCCTGAAATAGGCAGTCAATGGCTAATGACTGTTATGGGATAATAGAAAAAATAGGAGAAAGAACAGTATAAAAAATTGGTATTCTAATATATTTTACAGTTTTATTGTTGAATCATGAGGACTATGTTTAAGTTAAGTGCTTTACAGGGGTGGACTTACTGGGGCTTATTTCCACATGCCTTGTTCTCCCCCTTTATCAGTCTTTGAATAAATAAGTCATAAAAAAATCTTTGTTTTATTCATTCATCTTAAGTGCAGAAGATGAACTGAGAAGTCTCACAGCATCAGGAAAGAAGCTGTTTTGAAGTCTGGTGGTATAGCAGCAGATACTTCTGTATCTCTTGCCAGACAGCAGCTGGGTGAACAGACAGTGGAGTGGGTATCGTCTTTTATTAAATGAGTCTGACTGTCTTCCTGAATCATTTTTGCAAATGTGCAGTAAGGTCATGACCCTGAGACACTCATGATTCAAGAATTCTGATGCCATTTTAACATATGGATTATTATAAAGACATAAATAATTTGCTGCAAGTTTTTAACTATAAGTGTATGAGGCGTTTTATATGGCTCTTGGTAGTTTAGGGCCTAAGGCAATTCACCTCATGGTAATTCCCCTCCTGGACTGGTGCTCTACATTCTCACATTTTAGAGACATCCACATGTTAGAAAAAAAAAAAACATCTCCTCATACATGGTTGCCTATTTACAACTACTCCACTGCAACTAAATCTACACCCTTGAGCATAGTTGTGGACATCAACATGGACACCAGGGGAACTTCTGCATGTGTGGCGCTTTCTCCATATGACACTATTTGTTGAACATTCATCTATCCAGTGCATGTATCAACAGTATGTGTTTATGAGGACAGCTGTGTCACTTATAACTCCCTCCCTCTCTGCTCTCCCCTCTCTCTGCCTCAGACGGGCCACTCTGCTGTGACAGATGTATGCAGATTTTGGCAGCTGTGCTCTCACCTGTTGGCTGAGGGTTAATGAGACGTGAGATGCCACCAGCCAACCGGCTAAAAAAGGGGCCTTTTAGAAAGCAGCTTCAATGAGCTGGATGGCTCTGGTACACAAAGGAGGCAATACATGACCCGGTATGCTGCTTGACACACTGACCTGGTTTTACTGTCGGTATACCATATATTACTTCGAGGAATCCTTTGACCCCTTTAACACTTGATCGGAGGAGATTCTCGCTATGTATACAACCCTTTGACTTTATATGTGGTGACTGATGTGTATAAAAATAATAAAAATTAATGTGAAGTTAGCAGAAATGTTGATTCATATGCAGAAAGCAGAATTAGAATGATGTAACTACATGTTTTTCACTGTTTATGCCTAGATGAGATTTACTCTGATTCAGCTCTCTGCAAATAGTTGTTGCCACACAGCAGCTGATTTTCTCTGCATGTTACAAAGCAACTAATGACAACCTTTGTTCTTCAAAACAACTCACCCTGTCTAGCCTGACTCTTTTTTTTCCCTTTTTTTCTTTCTTTCCTTCCACCCTGTGTTCAGAGTGCACACAGGTTCACACCCCTAGGCTACATGACTGTGGCATATGGGAGGCACAAGGAGGGAAAAACAGTAAAGGAGAAATGGAAAGAATGGGATGAAAAGAGGCTAACGCAGTGCAGGTACACTGGATGGTAAAAGGAGAAGAAAAAAGGAGAGAAGAAATGCATGAGATAGTAAGAGATGAAAAGAGAGAAGTGAGGACGAGTGTTTGATGTGGTTTAGACAGCTCAGTACTGATGGCACTGCACCCAGTGAACTCACACCACTGCAATCATTTGCTGTTTAAAAATCACTCATAAAGTGTTATCATGCAGGAGCAAACACTGAAATATTAGATCTAGTCATTTCAAATACACTGAATCTGCTATTAATTTATTGTACACTGTGTCTTTTGGTGCATTTATGTGGTGTTGGAATGACATGAAAAATGATTTCACAACTTGGAAAATCCACATAAACGCTCCCTCAAGTTGGACCAACAACTCGGACAGTCGGGGAAAATTCGTAACACGAGTTGCTGAATTGTTGTTTGTTGACGTCATATACAAAGCAACATGGCAGGCAAGCTTAAATCTTTGGTTGATAACTTTTTATGAATTCACATATTGCATATCATTTCACATGTAATTTGTAATGCTATTAGGTTATAATCATAAGTTTCTGTCCACATAGACTAAGAAGAGTAAGAAACATTATTTATGAGCATTTACTCTTGTAACAAGTTAGGAAGCCCACAGACAGATTCAGCATATAGCATACCCTACCCTACACTGCCTTCATAGCATCCATGTGGTTTCCACTTTATAATTTCAGAGCACATGAACATGAACATGACTTCCCTGAAATCTGTTTTTTATTAGCAGTATTGGTACTTGCACAAAGGTAGCAATACAACCACTGTAATACTACAGTGTAAAACTATTTCATTAGAAGTACAGGTCTTGTATTTCTAATTTTGCATATGTCAAAGTATCATCAATTCATCAAGTCTTAAAAGTTCTTCATATGTTTTCTTTGTCAAATCTTGGATTGCAAAGTAACTAGACGCTATAAAGTACTTGTAGTGGAGTAAAAGTACAATATTACCCTCTGAAATAGTGTGGAGTAGAAGTGGAAAACATGATATGGAAATACTGAAGTAAATTAGAGATACCTGAAATTTGTACAATACTTGAGTAAATGTACTTAGTTACTACCCACCACTGCTGAGTATGTTTTATTGGCATCATCACATGAACATTCTTCTCTCTCTGATGAGGCACAGTACAGAAAGACTACATGCCAACAAATGTAAAGCATTCCTGAAAGGGGTAGGACTGGTAAAATGACCTGAGATCACTGCCTTGTGACAGCAGGACTGTTACAGAGACTTCTTAAAGTTACTTGAGGAGAGGCCGCTCCTCATATCCCCTTTCTTCTTGCAGAGCTCTCCTTGCCCTTCCTACTCCTCCATCAGCTACCTGCCTGAAAACATTAAAGAGAACAGTTCTTCAGATCTTTACCTTATCTTTACAGTTTGCATTAGATGTTGGATAGTTCAACTAATCTTTTCCTGCAAGGTGTTTTCTGTTTTTCCCTTCTATTTCTTGGTTTAATTGTTTATATCTAGAACGCTTTTTTGGGGTAATTAATTCATGCACACACACAGTGACCTCACTTTCCCTCACAGTGTCCTGGTCTGTCCTCATTTAGCTTACCCACCCACACCTACATATATACACACTCTGTATATAAACAGGCCATACGCTTGTTTTTTCAGTGGTCAGAAAGACAATGTCAGGAACATCTGGAGGCCACTAATCACTCTGTGGGCATCACCCTGAAATCCCCCTGGACACACACTAACACTGAAATCCCTGCAGAAATATGCTTTAATGAGCAATAATGCTACCACAATGGCAGTCCCACCTTCTGTATTTTAATCCGGGCTTGTGTGTTTGTTGGCTTATGTGTGTGTGTGTGTGTGTGTGTGTGTGTGTGTGTGTGTGTGTGTACGTGTACGTGTGTGTGTGTACAATACACCCTGATCTGAGTACCCATATGCTGGCTTCTTTGAACTCATTAATCAAGGATTGGAATCGGGGGGAGGAAAAAAAAAAAAAGCAAAAAAACATGCAGGATTGGACAGGATTATGGCAGAGCGGTTGTTAAAAAGTATTAATTTAGTGCCTCTTCAAAAGATCATATTTGGTCAGAAAGATCAGAAGCAGTATAGCCCTGAGCTGGAGACAAAGAGGTGGGGTTTGGGAGCTGAGTGTGCATATCACTGCTGAGAGGAAGAGAGAGAGATGTTATCAGGGAAGAGAGTTAAAAAGAAAGACTAATAGGGAGAGGAGGTTGGTCGTGAGGCAGAATGGGGAAAAGCGTCATAGAGCAGTAATTCACTGGTAGCAGATACACAGTGATAAGACTATAAGAGTGCATCACTCACACACACACACACACACAACACACACACACACACACACACACACACCACACACACACACACACACATACACACACACACACAGGGCCTTAAATAACACTCAACACAAGTAGAGTTGTCTTCATTTGAAATCCCCTGAGTCTATAAATAGTGAGGTCTTTGAAATTAGATTTTTAACCAAGATCAGTTTATGTAAATGCAACATGCAGTTGCATATAATAATAGTACCGTTACGCAATAATGTTGTATAAAACCATTGCATAAAGCAGAAAAATGAATTTAATGGTTTACTTTATCCTGATAAATTTGTTTGTTATTGGACTACATTTTCCAAATCTGTCTCAGGAGCATCTCTGTACCACCTGAGAATTCAGAGACTTCTCCATTTGTGGATGTGTCTCTGTAAAGTATGCAAACATGTAGGCTATAGTACAAGAGGTTATATGTTTTAAGCTAATAATAATGTCTGTGTTTGTTATAATTTAATGAACACTGGTAAAAAAATACTCTTGAGAAAATTCCATGATTGTGGTGTAATGAAATCTGCACCTTTGGTCGGACCTGCCTCTATAATGTATGTATTGTTGCCTGTTGACTATATTTAGAAAGATTTCCCCCGCCTAGTTGAACCTCTTCCAAAAACAAATTTAAACCTCAGTTGTAGCTGGATTTCCTGCTCAGGAAAGGTCAGGTGTAGATTGTTTCCGAGTCTTTTCTTTCTGCACAGTCATTATGACAGCAACTACCACGTCAGCAACAATAATGCCTCTCAGTCTCCCCGTGCTCCAACTCCTGTAATCTTAGCAGTGCTGAGGGAGACTGAGCTCTGTAATAACAGCAGTCTAACACCTATTGTTTATGCTTTAGGCTCACTATTTTTAGAGCAGCAGCTCTTTTTTTAGCCGCAGTGACACAAATAGATCCAGTAAATCACAAAGTGCTTATTGTGTTTTTAGCAAAAGGCTAGTGATGTCATGAATGAGGTAAAGTGGCTGTGAGTAAGCAAACAGACATGCCCACAGCTTATAGAGGGTATTTTTGGAATCAGGGAATCCAGGTATTTTTCACCCTATACCACTTAAGGCCCTTTTGTTATCTGTTTTTTAGACAGAGAGATAGAAAACAAAATGCATCCTAGTGTTAGGCACAACACCCCTTTGTTATCCCATGAATTCAGCAGTAAATTGTTTGCTATGCATTTACTCTGCATACTCAGGCTGGAGCACTTTGGTATGTAAGAAACTCTTCAACACTTGAGGTTCTGATTGCTGCAAAGTGAGTAAAACCAGACAGATAACCGTGATTGCAATAAAAAATAAACTTCAGTGCCAACATCTGTAATCTATATGGACAACATGACAACAGAATAATAAGGGTTAGGCGCTTATGTGCTTCAAATGTTTTTAAATACTTAACACTTAGTCAGATGCATATAGGCGAGATTCTGGATATTTTGCTGATTGGTTGTATAAAGTGAGCTGATTGCAACACATCCTTAGACCTACACAGCAGAATAGGCTGCTTGACAGTCACTTTTAAAACAATGTATATAGTGGAGAGTACAAGCAGTGACAGGCTTACTGGACCTTAACAACATTACGTGGTTTACATTGTAAAAAAGGCTGCAGTTTAGTTAGTTTTAACCATAAAAACTACTTGGGTGAGTTTAGACAACATAACTACTTGGTTTGGTCCGTGATTGGGTTTGAGATAAGTACATTTCATGTGATGTGATGGAAGTGATGTAATTCAAGTGACATGACGGAAGTCACGTACATGGCAAAACTTAAGTAACTCTCTTTAAATAACTCCATGTTAACTTATCATTTAATAAAGGACTCCTGGGTAAAAGTCCTGTGTTTGTTTGAGTCTTCCATCCACCCCACTTCCTCCAAATGCAGACTTTCTCACTCTTTCTCCCATCATAATCACTATGGCCACTGGTCTCTGCCTAATAATAAACAGAAACTTGGGTTGGAATAAGTTGCTTGCACAATTGACCCAGACAATCGTTTCTCTGGTGAGGACAGGCTGGCTGATTATATTAAATGCTGTGAAGAAATACTGTGTTATGAGGAGTCGTGGAGAAATCTACTTTTCTACAACTCTATAGTTTAATTTTCAGATTTTGGACTTTTTTTCCTACCTTGCTATTTTATGAAACATTGGAGAGTTTTACCTGTTTGGGCCTCCAACAATAATTAAAAATAAATATAAAATTTAGAGGGGACATGTGTCTTCAGTGGAACTGAAATGTGACAAAGGGCCCCAAATAGAGACTGCTGTTTTGTAACAGACCACAAGCCCTAAACACTGGGAACCACTAGATTAATCTTAAACAATGAATTATATTTTTAAAAAAGTAATTACTGTTATTGTCAGATAAATGTAGTGTTGTAAAAAGTACAATATTTCCATCTGAACTGCAGTCTATTATACGGTGAAACCCTAACCCTAACCCTTAAGTGAAAATACTGAAAGGCACAGTAAGTGATTCTGATGAAAGTTGATTGTTGAGTCTTGTTCCCAGGATGTCAAACTATCAGTGCTTTGGACTGGTAGCTCAAAGGTAAGTGATTGTTGAGTCTTATTTCAAATACTGACATTTTGGAAATGAGATTTAACAATCAATTATCTTACCAAACTGTGATTGGCCAATGTCCCAGTCACAGGCTAGATTTTCTAAAGACTGAAACAGAGCCAAGAGGAGGAGAAAAAGTCTATTTTCTCTCAGACCACTTGAATTACTATGTGTTTAAAGGTTATTATGGCCCGATGACACCAAAAATAAACTGCAAGTACCACAAAATTGTACTGAAGTACCTGAGATAACATACTTAGTTGCTTTCCACCACTGATCATCATTTCACTTTCCCAAACTGCATTTTCACGGTCACTTGAGGAATCCAAGCCAATTACATTCAAGCAAAATCCACAAATGTAATTGCACATTAGAGAAAGTCATACCACTGTCAGGCTTTATACAATAATATCACTCACAGGCATATAGCTACAGTCATATCAGTCTATGTCTCATTGTGAGATAGAGGGACCTTGTATAACCCTGACACTCAACAACATAAGCCCCACTGCTCCGCACAAATGTCATGTTATCACACTGTTGGTCTGTAATTGTTTGACTGTCAGCCCTGTGCGGTTATACAGCAGCACGCCGAAGCTCAGAATCAGTTCAGGCGGATCTATATAAAGAAACAGCTGATCAGCCTGGATTTGAAAACACTACTGTTTTGAGAACAGAGCATTTTCAGAACTGCTCATGTAGCAACATGATTTTCCCCTCTGAGGAGCACAACTTTCACAATGACACGTATTTGCTTGCCTTTTTCTTTCTGGAGGTAAGAGAGGACACAGGCAGAGCCGGTAGATTTCAGGTGTACAGCAAACTATTGCACACATGTTGCTTCTGCACGTGTACACACAATAAACATACTAGTCAGGAAAAACACTCACATGTGTGTGCATGGCCTCGTTAGCGATTAAGTTTAGTCAAAGATGTAATTCTTGTCTAAAAGCATACATCCCTTTTATGTGGTGAGTTCTGAAACCCTCTTGTATATGGAAGGCGTATGGAAAAGATTTTTACCACGTGATTAACCTTTTTACCGCTTGAACCGCGTGGCCTCCTTCAAGAATTTGCATTATACTGTACTGCATGCTTTTACAACTACTCACTGGCACATTTCTTTATTTCAGTGACAAAGAACGTGAGCAATAAACGTGCATTTCATCTCTGGAATTGTATTATACTGTATATCCAATGGACAGATCTTGCATGACTCATGCAATGGGGTTTTTCAGAGATTTGTGAAAGGTTGAAGTTGCACTTGCTGCAGCATGATATATTGGTGTCAACAGGAAACTTAATTTGCAGAGTTTAGTCATGTGAGTGGTAAATTATTTGAGTCTGACTGCTTTTTTCAGTATTACAGTACAATGTGAGCATTCATAGATGAATGGCTCTTTTTATTCTGAATTCCATGTGTCTTTAATTTGTATAAATAACTTTCAGCACATCACTATAGTAAATAAACAAAACAATGCAATAAAATCAAATGGTCGAGACATAAGGGCTTGTATGAAAAAACATTTTTCTACATATACAATTTTAGGCAATGTAATAGGGGGATCAGTATGAGGTCAAAGTAGATAATTACAGTGGGGTGGGGAAAAAAAATCATAACAGCACATGAAAAAGTTATAGCGTAGGCTACTACAGAGTGGACAGTACAAAAAAACACTGACAGCACAAGTTACTATAATCCACAACACCCACAGCAGCAGCACCATGTGTAAATGACACCTATGAATAAAATACAACTTGTAGTCTTTAATTTTTCTGTTTAGACATATTGTCCTAAAATAACCCATCATGAATTACTGCAAAAATCAGCTCAGTCAAATACAATCTATCATATAAACAAACAACAACTGCACATTAAGGCTCATATCCCAATGGCTCCAGTGCTCAGTGCAGCTGTCGTGGCTTGCCTTTGAACTACCTCAAAAGACAATTCAGCATCTAAAAGCCCCTCTTCTCTCTAATTACAGTCTCTCTGTATTATAGGGCACGCATAGAAATCTTAGTATTCTACTTTGCCAGTGCTTTGTAACTGGTAGAATCAGAGCTGGCTTGAAACAGGAGCTCCTTCTCTCGGGTCTTGATTACCCTGCTACTGAAGCTGCTGTCTTAAACCTTCTTTTAAGCACGCTAATTGACCAAGAACGTTTTATTATGTACAGTAAAGTCTGGGGGAGTAATTGCAGGAGAAGGGACACTTGTGCATGTAAAATAACAATGCAGTTTCTTTCAAAAGTTTTCACCACCACTTGAAAGTGTGAGTGGTTTCATCGCTTTCTTTAAAATGTAATTCATGCAAGAGAAACACAATACCTGTTCTAAACACTCCTAGAAATAAGGTTTCTACCCAGAACCATTTGCTTCTGAAGAACCCTTTTTTGAAAAAAAAGGGTTCGTCAAGGGTTCTGTGTAAGACCAAAGGTTCCATGAAGAACTCTTTTCATTTTGTTCTTGTTCTTGATAAAAATCCTTGCAACACAGAAGTGCTCTCTGTAGAACCCTGAGATGGGTTCTTGATAAAACCCTCAGAATCTAAAAATGGTTCTGAGTAGAATCCTCTGGGTGGGTTCCAGATGAAATCCTTAGAACATAAAAGGGTTCTAGGTAAAGCCTTTTTTAATATAGGTTCTCAGTAATAATAAAGGTTCTCAGTAGAACCCCTATTAGTGGGTTCTTGTTAGCAGCCATAGAAGATGGAAAAGTTCTTGATAGAACTGCCAGAGATGGATGGAACCATTACACCATTGAGGGGTTCTCGGTCGAACCACTCATGGAGGCTTATTCTGGGTTCTACATTGAAGGCTCTGAAAGGGTTTCAAGTGGAACCTTTCACCTATGAAAGGTTCTACCAGGAACCAAAAAGAGTTCTCCTATGGGGACAAGCCAAAGAACCCCCTATGGTTCTAGTTAGCACCTTTATTTCTAGGAGTGTAGGAAACTGCTTGTGGCAAAGTTTTTAAAGCTGAACTGCATTTTACTGTGATGTTTCTTTACTGGCACGTTAAATGTCAAGAGGAGAAGTTACTCTGCAGGACCGTGCAAGATGTAATTTGGAAAATTCTGCTGCAGAACGGAAGACAAGTAAAGCCAGAGTGGAAAAATACAGTAGCCCATCCACCTGACACCCAATATGCTTACATGTTTTTTTTGACTGTGACACCTTGGGGTCTTTGAAGAGTAAGACTAAAGCATTGTGACATTCCAGACTTTGCTGGGTGGGTTTCTCCACCTTTCTCTATTTTCCCACCATCAACACAAAAGAGGAGATGTAGGTTAAGTTATCTGGACCAATACATAACTGTTCGACTGACCTGCTTCCATGTCTAGATTCGATACAAGAGCTTGATTTGCCCTACATCTGTGGACACAAAGGTGTGCATGTGTGTCACCCAAAATAGACAGGAGCAACAGAAGAGACAGATGGAATAAAAAAAATAGTGCAATGCTTTGCATTTGTACACATCCGGAGCGTGAAAAATGAGAGCGAGACGCGTGAGTCATTCTGTAGCGCCTCGTAGTTTTTTTCTGCCAACATGTGGATCGAAACCACTGGAAGAGCAGATTTTAAATTGATACTTGAAACACAAGTAAAGCTATTAGTCATACACTATCTGATGGAGGAGACAAAGAAAATATCACACACAATAGATGCAACAACTATGAAAGCACCAACACATACGCACATATACCTACACAAACACATTCATACTTGGATGTGTGGGAGGTTTGAGTAAGTGGTTCTGGTCTGCAGGGTGTGTGTGGGTGTGTGTGTGTGTGATGGCTGTGCATGTTTTGTGTGTTAGCAGGAGTTTTGTGTGTGCATGTCAATGAGTATATCAGGGAAGGGAAAAGGAAGTATTCCAGAGGGAAGTGGATTAGCAGCAGGATACAACAGAGACACTCTAAACAGCCATCTCATACGCCTGACTGGAGGTGAACAATACACATGTATATGAGAGAGGGAGAGATGGAGCAGAGGATGTAGGCTGACAGAAAGAAGAAAAAGAAACAGGGACAGGAAGTGACTGAGCTGTTTAAAGATCAATTTTTAACATCGGTTTCATCAATAATGCTGCACAACAGAAACACAGGGTGTTCTTTTTGGTCTTAAGCAGAGTGAAAAAATGTCTTTCTCACCTTTTTATTTGATTTCATTAGGTTCACACTAAGCACTGCTGGATTTGAAAACAGTATGCAATAGATTTATAAATAGGCTGTTTACAGGACATGGTGTTGATAACCTGACACCCCCACCACCCCTAAGACTAGAGGTATTGACCACTGAGAGCAAAACAAAACTAATTCCAGCCCATTTAAATGAGCACAATAGACTGCCATATAACTACACTGGCCCAATGAAATAATAGCCACGCATACAGATGTATTTTGAAGATTTATTTGATCTCTAAACTACAAGAAAATAAGACATAAAAAGTTTAAGATATACATCCCTTAGTCATTTTTTAGTCTCTCATGCAAGTGTCCACAAATGCATAAGCACAACACAGCAACTGAAACTGTATCACACTGGGCCTCATGCGAGAATTTCATTCAAACAGTTCATTCTTAAGTGGTTTGTATGAATGGCGAACTTGTTGCATACTTGTTGTCTACAGAATATGGTTATTTTGGGTGCTGTATGTTTTTCCTTTGCAGCCATGTTGGTTCTGACCCATAATGCCACAACTGTGCCCTTGTCATGACTACTAAACTCTGTGACCTGTTATACACAACTTCAAAATAAATATAAATATAAAATAATAAACCTTACATAAAGAGAACTACATCTTTTAATCAAACACTTTAATCCAACTAACTTTGACTTTAAACCTTTAACTTTAATCAAAAAGTTATGAATGTATAAAACATGAAATAAACATCTCAATTAAGCATGTCTGTCAGGCAGTTACATGCAGTTTTTGCCATCATTTTTCATTTTTGGTGGTACTGTAGTAAAGAAACATAAAGCAGTTACTGGAAATGAGCATCATGCTGAACTCAGTTAGCCGTATAAGAACATTTAGGCACAGGCAAATGATGTCTGTCACATGGGCTTTAAACCTTTGAATCCATGCAGCACAAGGTTGTTTCCAGTCAGTGCCTGGATTATTTCCTGAGTACCAATGAACTGCAGCACAGTTCACTTGGAAGTGGCCTAAAAATACTGTCTCAGCTAGGGAATGTGCTGAAAATCTCTTCATTTTGCATGCAGATTGAGCAAATTAATGCCAGCATTGAAGTGCAGAGGCCATTAGGTCTGAGTGCTGATTCAGTAAGGCTGAGCTACACACATTTATGCATGCACTGTAAGTGTATCACTTCTGCACAGAATGCACACAACTGCACATAAATGTATTCAAAATCATTGAGTGAAGAAGTGTGTTAGAGATGCTTCTTTCTGATGATATGTAACTTCTGCAATTTATTATTTAAAGCCTCATTCACCCACACAAACACATGCACCAACACACGTACATGCAATCACTCAGGTTCATGCACCCAGTCACACCATTCTTAGCAGCAGCTTCTTTCTTGTGTTCTTTTTGCAGCCTCAGGTTAAAATTAGATTCTGCTCAGAACTATCCAGAGAGAACCAGTTCCTACGTGAGCTACCTCTCACCTGAATACTGCAGATTATCTGTCTGCACTGCGGAGCACAGCCAAGAGAGCACGAATGTAGGGCAGCCAGAGATGGAATATGTGTTACTTTAAGTGGATGACAGCACAGAAAATATCCCCTAAGATGGCTCTCTGTTGTTCTCTGTGAACTTTTCCTGGCAGCTTAATACTAACCAGGCTTGGAAGAAGGTTATTTCTGGAGCCTCCGTTCCTTTTTAAAGTGACTATTCCTTCTATTTCTAGCAAACTGTATCTCGTGGTTTCCATCTCTGGCTATCTGTGTTTCTAAATCAAGCATTGTCTAAACCTGTCAGAGCTTAATCGACTCCATGCTAGTCTTGGAAAAATCTTGTGATTGTGGTTATGCAGCAGAAGTCTGCAAGATATGCATGAGGTGAAATGTCAAACGGTCAGCCACTGTCAAATCAGATCAGAATATCATGTAATTTGTAGATGCTAATAGAAACTGCAAGTAAAAACTGCAGGTGCTGTACCACAGAGCTGTAATTGTCAGCTTGAGCGGTTGCAGTTTGCCAAATAACAGGCTTTGGATGTGACAGTTAACACCTATTTAACTGTATGACTGTCTGTCTGCCTCTCTTCCCATTAAAGGTTTGGTTTTGTGCCTTAACAATGCTGAGATTTGATGGTCATCTCATTTGCAGATACTCCTATGAGTGTTTGTCTGTCTTTGACTCAGAGGATAGGAGTCCCTGCAGGGTGGAGATTGGTTTGATTCAGACAGAAAGACGGCTTAAGAGTGAAAAGACTTGTACTTGGTGGGAATATGAAACACATAGTCATTTTTGAAGCATTGACTGACATAGAAACATTATAATTTTGGATTAAAACCCTTCAATTTGTGAAAGTAGCCACCCGTGCCTGTCACAATGAAACCTTTTGAGTCTGCAGTGACAACATGAATATAACTTCACTCTGTCTGTTCAGCATACACTATAAAAAATAATTTGTTTTAACTTAAAAAAGTCTCAGGTATGTCTTCAAGGTCTAAGTTTACTGACTTTGACAAGTTGAGGTCATTTTGTAAAAACAAATTAACTTTAAATTAAGAGAATACAAAGCACAAATACAAAAATATCTATATCTAATATAACTTCCAGAAATGGCGCTGACTTCTCATGGGCCATCCAGATTGTTACCATTGCCAGCATCTGTGATGGTGTGGTGGTGTGTTAGTACCCATGGCATCATGCGTAATGGTCACATCTGTGAAGGCCCCAGAAATGCTGAAAGGAACATACAGGTTTTTGAGCAACATATGCTACCATCCAGATGATGTCTTTTTCAGGGCTGTCCCTGTCTATTTGAGCAAGACAATACATACCTTCATATAAAAGAGTTCAGGTACAAGGTTGGCCTGCCTGCAGTCCAGACCTGTCTCCCACTGAAAATGTGTTAATGTGTTGTGCATTATGAAGTCTGAAGTTGTATATCAAGTAAGAATGGCAAATAATTTCACTTACAGATCTTCAACAATGTTCTCAGTTCACAAACACTTATTGAGTGTAAAAAAAAAAAAAAGGTGATGCATTGTTATAGAATGGTAAACATGCCCCTGTCACAAATTCTTTGGAACATGTAATGTATATTTACAAAAAACAATACAGTTAATCAGTTTGAACACTAAATATCTTGTCTTTGTACTGTATTTAATTGAATATCAGTTGAAATATTTTTGCAAATCATTTGCAAAGCATTCTGTCTTCATTTATGTTTTAACACAACATTCCAACTCTTTTGGAATTGGGGTTGTAAATACTTTAAATTTTAAGTGTAATTAACTTGAACAAATAAAACTTGGATATTTACATTAAGTAAATGAGAAAAGATTAGTTGATTCCATTAAATACCTGTATGATTTTTTTTTACAGTGTAGTGTCTGGGCCAAGCAGGGATAGATGCAGTTTGTGCGTGTGAATGGAAATTCAGTAGTGGGTGTGTGAACCATCTGTCTGAGGGTGTGTATATCTGTGTCCCTGTATGTGTGTGTGTGTGTGTGTTTGTGAACAGTCTGTTTGCGGGTGTGTGTGAAGAAAGAATTGTCAGTTACAGCAGTAGGTCTCCATGCGCCAGACACCTGAACATCACCCAGTCCCTGAAATCAAACCAGACAAGGCAAAAACACAACACAGACACAGGACAGCACGGGTGCACACAGATGTAAACACTTTACTGCCAGTGCACCAATAAACATGACTTTTTTTTTCTTTTGACTAAAGAGAGACCTGCTGAAAAGCACAGAATTAGGCTTCTTTGTTCTAAATGCATGCAGACATGTGACCACATGGCAGACATACAGAGCTCAGCTGCAGATTAAACATGCAAAACACAATAAGGATCGTTTCATGTTTTATTCCCGTGCCCACACACGCGAATAACATGGAAAAACAGTGACAGGGAAAATGCAGTTTGCATCTCTTTGAGGTTGACTGACAGGAGAGAGCACATCTAAGCTGCACTGATGAAGTGCCCTCAGCTGTCCGCACAGCTAAAGCTTTATTTTACAAGCCGGTGCGCTCGCAGGGCGATGTCCTACTGCAACCTTTTTAATAGACTGAGTGAGACCTTACACAACCCAGTGTTGTTTACAGCTGAAGCCTGCAGTGCACTCGGGAAGACTCCAGAATGCACTGCAGCGAAAACAAAAGTTATTTCTTCAATCAAGTATTTGTTACATATGTGTTTGGTATAATAATACCAAATATAATAATATAATTCATGCTTTCAACAGTATGTCTCTTGCAGTGAGTTGGCCTGCAAAGCATGAATTCTGAGGACACACGTTGAGTGTACTTTTTTTTTTTTTTACAGTACATGCAGGACACATAGCAACAGAACTGTACTATAAACTAAAGTGCAAAATAATTACCCTAATAAAGTCTAATAAGGGTCTTATAGTGGGAGATAATACACTTTAGTTTATAGTACACTTTTATTGTAATGTGTCCTGAATTGCCTCTAGTGAAGTCAAATAAGGGACTTACAGTGCAGAAACAATACAGTGTAGTTTACAGTACACTTCTGTTGTAATGTGTCCCTAGTTACCCTCTGATAAAGTCTAAAAAGGGTCTAATAATATCTAATAAACCATATTATTGTCTAATTTAATACAAAGTACATTTGTTAAGTCTTGTTAGTGTTACATATGGTTTTTATGTTTCATACGGTTTTGATATTATATAGTTCATGTTTTCAACAATAAATGTCTCTTGCATTGAGCAGAGCTGCAGAGTTCATTCTGAGGATACGAGTGCAAAAGGCAGACAGGCTGAATGACATTTTTGAGATCAGTGCTATCATGTCTTTTCTAAAGATCTTGGTATGTTATGACAGCACGCAGCTCCAGACAAAGGCTTTTCTAGTCCTTGTTTCTTTCTTTCTATCCCACTATCACCTTCTGTCTTGGATGATTAGATTAGGAACTTCTGTTAATGGGATTAGTGAGCCTTTCCACCTGCCACAGCATTCTGGGTAAAAAAGAGTATCTCTTCAAAGTCAGCAGATCCCCTCTCTTGCAGTCTTAAAACTCCATTTCATTAGCTTAGAGCAGCAGCTGACACTTAGGCTGCAGGCGTGTGTGTCAGGCAGACACACCAACAAAGAGAAAGGAGTCCTTACTCACCCATGTGAGACAAAGAGATTACAAGAGGGTGAAACTGAAAGGCAAGGATTAAATATAATGTATTGATCTTTTGTATTAAAAATCCTTGCACATCTCATCAAGGTCTGAGGTGAGGGTCCCTGGTGTTGGCAAGGATTCATTTTTTTTCCAAGTACATTTCAGCAGGACAGATGCTGGCTGGCGTGAGAGGTTGAAGCAGCCCTCTAGTTGAAGGATAGTCTCTCTGAACATGAGCCCACCCTGCTGCTCAGAGGAGATTGTGTTGTCTAGCCCTGATTCTGCATGGGTGCTGGATGTCTGTGGTCAGGGCCACCTGCAATCTTGTGTTGGGGACAGACCCCAAACACTTAGTCAGTACTTCCCAACCTGCCAGTGAGAACCAATGCTGCCAACCTACAATATGGTAGATGAACCACTAGACACGCAGACCCAGACAAACCTCTCTCCTCCTACACGCACAAACACATTCAAAAGGTGCCCCTCTGGCTTTGCAAACCACAAACAGACCAACATAAAACCTCCTCAGAAACACCTGCTCACAGACAGGCCGCACAAACAAGTTCCCCTGTGAGTCTGACAAGTCACATTAGTAGATGTGTAAAGAAAAATAAGTCCTTTTTACGACAGTAGAGAAAGCAGGTCATCTTTCCAAAAGTTTGGTTGACTTTGATCATATTCCTCAAATGCCAAGATGTGTTTGATCTTGAAAGCTAATATGAATGCACACTTGAAGTCTTATAGCAGTCATGGTTGAATGGTTGAATGCCCTATACAGATGAAGTTAAATCATGTGTCACGTCATGCTTCAGAAGCCAAAGATCATTAGTTGCACAATGAAGAAATAACAATATTCCCCCCTAGCTACTGAGGTTGGCAGATTACAAAATATCTGTTCATTCCATCCATTATCTATAACCGCTTATCCATCAGAGGGTTGCAGGGGGCTGGAGCCTATCCCAGTTGATGTTGGGCAAGAGGTGAGGTACACACTAGACATGAATTGGGGTTTCTGGCACAACTTCACTTACATCAGAGGTGCATGGAGAAGGAGAAAAGGGCTGTCCAGGGTTTGTAAACTATAAACATACATACATAGATGTATGTATTGTGTATGCATTGACCGCTTTGGCCTGCTGTTTTGTCTGGATAAATGCGCTATAACATTTACATTTCTCAACTGAATTTCAATGACTCGTCTGATATTCAAGGGTCCATGCTCTCTACATGGAGTAGGAAAAATGTTTGTTTGTTTTTTTTAAATCATTAACTTTTGAATATAAAAAGGATAAATTGAAAACAGTTGAGAAATGTGGACGTTTTAGCATCTTTTATCCAGAAAAAACCATGGCTCCCCTGTTTAGTTGCATATGTCTTGACCGGATCAATTAACATGTGATCCAAAAGGCCAGTGCAGCATATGCAGAATACATCTATGGGGTAGACCATGCTGATTCGCACATTCGACTCACCAATTACCCTGTGTTACGACCCCCAAGTTGGTGCTAGGGGATGAGGGGTGTAACAATAAATAAATTGACCCGGGTGAAAAAGGAAGAAGGGAGAACTGAGGCAAAAGTGTAAACGAAGGTTCTTTTATTTAACAAATAATGTGTAAAATTAAGTTAACACCAAATTAACTAAGCAAAAGACAACAAGTGCCTTGCTAGCCGGAGTGGCTAGCAAAACACAGACACAGAAGACCCAGACAACGAGTACTTTGCAAGCTGGCGAGGCTTACAAAGCACATGGGGCGCCCAAACGAGTATCTTGCTAACTGGGGAGCTAGCAAGACACATGATTAACATAAACACAAGTACTTTAACCAGCTGGGGAGCTAGCAAAGCACAGAACACAAACTAGGGGGCAAAACACGCCAATACTAGCAGTCTAGCCCACCCCTGCAAGACTAGACTGCCAAAATGCAAACCGCAATCTGCCGAATGGCCCACAGGCCCTGAAATGCAGACTTACAGCTACTGAATGGCCCACTGGCCCTTAACTGCTGCACTCTCCCAGCTTATATCTCCCAGGCCCTGATTGCAGAGTGGCTGCATCACTGCAATCACTGCATCCACACAGAGGGAGAAGGTGCAGTACCTGGGCAGAGGAGAGCAAGCACACAAGCACACACAGTGGCACGTAACACCCTGCATGTCTTTGGACTGTGGGAGGAAGCTGGAGCACATGCAAACTTGGCACAAAAAATGCCAGCAAGCCAAAGGGTTGTTGTTTGTTTTGACCGCAGCACCACTGTGCCACCCCGATTCAAATCATGTTCAGAAGGAAAACAGGCTGTGTAAGCTGTGTGATCTGGGAGACATGGAAAATAAATCAGCTCTGTTCAGTACTGTATTGGCCATTCTATGATAAGACTACTATTCATGAAATAGTGAAACATTTGCTCAATTTTAATGCGCTTAATTTAGTTAGTTTTGCCTCAAGAGCATGGAAAACGGGGCAAGATGGAATACTAAACTGACTTTGCACACAGGAAAAAAGAGTCACATGCATTTTTTTTTTTCTGTTCACACCCAGCCCTATAGTTTAGCTATGAAGAACGAGTTGCTTTACAGATAAGCTTGTGGTGAATGAATGGGTTATACACAGGACTCTCCCCTGGGAGACCAGAGTTTAAGTCCTGCCCTGAGGTTTGTGCTGACTCACTTTTCAGTTTTCAGTTGCAGTTTGGTTAGGTTTAGGAAACATAACTACTTAGTTAGGTTTAGGAGAAGATCATGTTGTTTCTCTACCATGGGGCTATTTACACCCCTGGTGCAAACAAAATTGTTGGTCATGGGTGCTGGATGGTAGTTGGGTGCTTGTCTCTGCCATGGTAGGCTATATGCACCTGGATGTAAATAGACATATTGGCTATTTCACCCTGGGTGAAAATAGCATTGTTGGCTACTGACACATCAGTGCTAATAGCATATGCCAATATCGAATTACTCTTGTATTTTACATTTGCAGTATATGTCCTTTACTAGAATAGATTCTCTATACTCCCTTTTTGGCCTTGTGCTGCATTCCTGGTCTGAGTTTGTGGTGTCTTATAAGCCCATGCAGCAATGTGCTTGGCATATTTATATGCATGATACAATAACATAAGCTTACATCCTGCATACTGTAAGTTATGTACCACCAATACAAATGATATGTTGTCTTATGTAAGACAGATACAGAGTCAAGGGACTTTTGTATTTATACAGAATATTTACCTTAGCTCCTACACTATCTTTTGCTAACTCACAGACAAAGAGAGAATACAGAGAACTGGGTCATGTGCTAGACCACCGTGGTGGCTTCTCTATACACTGTGGGGTCCCATTACTCATAATTCCTGTGAAATTTCATGTCTGGAACCAAGTGCTGCATGAAACAACAAGACCAGCGGGACAATGAGGGCTGAGATGGACTGGAGAGACGAAAGAGTGGGAGGAAATAAACAGAAAAGTAGACTGGAGGGAAGATGGAAGACTCAGCATCCTGCCTCGTGATGCATGCTGTTTTGCGTTAATGAAATTTCAGTTTGAGCCGCAGGATTAAAGGTAACTTTGAAGTATTTGGTTGTGGGTGCACCTACAGGAAACAACAGTTGTACACAGTGCAAGTGAAATGGCCTTTCCGTCCTCCAGTGGTCACGTCATCTCCTCTGCAGGCAGCCAGATAACCCCGGAGACAAAAGGGTTTCCTGTCAGTCAGATAATCATCAGACATCACACTCACTTCCTCCACCCTGACTGCCACACTGACTGCGCAGTCACAGATGGTGATCCAGGGGCCAGTTTTCACTTTTTCTTCAGGGCTGATGTGACTAAGTGTGAACTGACTCTTGATCTGAGTCAATAAGGGCCGCGACTGTTGTGAGCACACAGGTCAGAGATCATCATACTCCATTAGAGGGTTCAAGCCAATGATGACCTCTGTCTTTCTGGCCACTACGTAGACACCAATATGTCACTGAGATCTAGGTAAAAGATACTAGTTTGAGACTAGGTGTGACATTTACTTTGCAAAACATGCAGCTATCATGACAGGTTGACACAAAAAAGGTTTTATTAAGTGTCAGGATCAGAAAGTGAGTCATACACATTGCTCATTTACACCCTGTACAAAATGAACAGAATTTGAAAGGACAAGTTGCTATTTTTTTCTAAACCAATAGACTTGGGTTGTTTAGTTTAAAGTTAATCTCTAACCTTCATCATTGTTTGCAGTGTTTTCATTATTGTCAAAACGAGCAACCATGACTTATCTTAAAGTGTATTAGAGACACATTTTAATCATTTATGGTTTCTTTAAAAAAAATTAAAAAGATGGGTCTCAGGAGAGTTTTAATTCTCAAATAATGCATCCTGGGAAGTCTGCTAATATGCTGATCATGTTTCCTTAGAAACTTTATTTGATGAGTTGATTGAACTCTGTGCAGTACATTCATTCAACTCATCATTTCGGGTAAAAAGACTTCAAGTTAGACGAAAAAGTCCTGAAAACAAGTGCTAGAAATGTTAAGTTTAATTAACTTGAATGAATAACTCTTGTATATTTATGAGAAAAGATTAGTTGATTCCACTAAATTCCTGTAGGTTTTTTTTTTTACAGTGTACAACTGTGATAGTAATATCAGTTATACCAAACTGCGGGAAAGTAAACAACATACAAGAACGAGAGTGAAAATATGTAGTTTAATACAGATAATATAACAATACTAGCGCGTTAAATGAATTAATTATCACTACATTCATCAGTGGAGCCAAACAGCTGTACAGTAAACTGTGCGATTGTATGTGTGGGTGTGTTTGTGTGAGAAATACAGAAACCAGGTCGCCGCTTGTGGGGGGATTCCTTTACTGAAGGAAACTCCACTTTGCTCTGCGTTCTCTTCGTAACAAGACATCATGGGCACCACAGCCCTGGCTGTTTTCATTTCTGTAAAAGTGCTTTTTATCCTACATGTCACATAGATTAGGGAAACTTCCACAACTGGTTATTAATATTCTGTTAATATGATAAACAAGCTTAGCATTTGCCTGTCATTTGAGGCCAGAAATTGTTTTTCAAATTGTTTATGCATGAAATTAAGTGACATTAGATGGTGCAGATCCTCACACCACCAACTGCTCACCACATGCTACCACGCACGCTGACAATCCCACACACACACACACACACACCCACCTACTGTAGGGTTGAAAGCATCCCAGAGAGAAAGAGCCATGAGTCATATGCCTAACTGCTGTGAGGTTCTCTCCCTCTTTCTCTCAACTCTACACCATGTGGTCTGGCTGTGCTTTAAGATGCTGCACTCTACACACTCTGACTCACCCTGCTTCTCTTGTCTGAAAAGGTCACACTGACAGCTCATAACTGCTCCAATTAGGACCCCTTGGACTGAAAATCTAGTAGCTTCTCTCATAAATGGACAGGGCTGTAGTAATTACTGTAACATTCAGGAAAGACAGAAGAACTGACAGAAATATGAAGCACCTTAGGACAGAAGAGATCAAAAGGTCAACCCTTTTCTGATGAGCTGCTTTGGTGTTTGATTTAAAAAAAAAGATCTGACAGCTAAGTCAGAGAAATACTGCTTGCACAGTTTAGGTCTGAATCAGGAAAGTTGGGTATTTTCCTCATAGAGTAATTCTGCCCTTAACCTATCTCGAAAGCACTGAAACATGCTATCATTCGTGGGGTAGATTTTTTTTTTTTTTGTGCTTTGCTGTTGCTTTTGCTCGATATCACGATTTGAACTCTGCAGCTACTTTTGCTTTGCTTTTACTAATCTAACCACAATGCGCCAGCAATGTAGTTATGAGAAAATTTCAGCATCTGTACCTGCTCTTGATCTTACAGAAAGGCTCCCAAAGTAATGCAAGCACAAGAAATGAAAAAAAAGATATTTTGTGCATAAAGATATTGGTTGATGAACATTATTGGCTCCCTTTAGGTTTATATGAAAATTTGATCCAAAACTTTCTCTTATCCTGAGATTGATCACTGATAGCTCTTCTGACTATAATTATCAGATTATAGATTATAATTTGCATATAATGACCTATTACTCCAAGCACTACATCACTATCGTGACCTTTCATAATTTCAGCAGGAAACAACAATGGTATTTCAAAAATGTTGCACAGGAAATATCTATATATTTCAGAAATAAGCATTTGATAGTGAGATGGCTTATTTTATTGCTCATGCAGCTTTGTTTGAAAATCAGATTTTGATTTTTGTTTTTGGCTCCTCTGTGACAGCTGTGGCTGGACGTATTATGTTTTTGGGTTGTGCGTCTGTCCATCCCAGTCTCATGAACGAGGTATCTCAAGAACACTTCAATGGAATTTTTTCACACATGGCACAAACATCCACTTGGACTCAAGGATGAACTGATTAGACTAATGGTGGTCACTGTGAAGAAGACAAAATATCACAGAAATATCCAGTAGGATAAAATGATGGAGTGATGACATTTATATCTAAAAGGCACCATTTTGGCAAGAAATACATTTTCAAACACACCTTTTATTAAATCCCTTCACAGTCCTCATATATATATTATATGATTCTGGACAGACATGGATGCAAACTGGAAGGTGGTAATGCAAGTTTTTTGTATTTATTTTTTTACTACAGGGCTGTTTTGAATCCTGCAGTACCTTCATGCAAGGTTGCTTTTGTAGGTACTGTTGATTTGAGACTTTTTAAATGCCCGGCCCAAATTTTGAGATTGCACATTCAATTGCTGCTTTTGATTTGTTCAGGTTAATGAAAGCATAAATCATCTAAACGCATGACGAAATTTCTTGCAGTGAGCTACTAATGAAACCATATTAATGAATATCATAACATGAATTTTTTTTTGCCAGTAGATCCCCACAAATCTCACACCCTGGACCTTTAACCTGCTAATTTAGATTCCTCCATTATGTTTATGGAAGTACAGCATTTGTCCCAAAATGAGGAGTATTTATATGAAAATAATGGCATAATTTCAGTAAAATTTGTCTTTTTTTTTTTCAACTTGATATTAATTCATGGCAGGATGACTTAACATATCCTCTCTACTGGTAGCTGTCTGTCACGATATTAACATCTAGGTAACAATATGAGGCACATAAAGGGAGTGAAACATGTACTTGCTGAAACACTGATGAATGTCACTTGCAGAAACTGTCCCTCCATTGCATAGAACAGTTGCCGTGGTGACTAAGACCAGCACTGTGCATCATGAAGCTCATGTTCAGCAAAAGTTGTGCTGCACAGAGCGCCTGCTGCCTCCTCAAAGCACTGAAGGCCAGACTGCTCATCGTTACACCACTCGACTGTTCTCCTCACTTTTCACTCCGCTGTATTGTGTTCTGTTCTTTTCTTCTTCTTCTCCTCTCACCCTGAGTCACTGCTCCCCAGGGAAATGAGGGGGTAACTATGAATCACTCCTGGGGGTATGAAAAAGTGTGTGTGTGTGAGTGTCCAAGTGCGCACATGTGTGTGTTTCATGGGTGACTGTGTGATTCAGGCGTGTGGGCTGTGAAACCTGAGAAGTGGGCAGAGAAAAAGAGGAGCAGCAGCAGCAACACGATAAAGACAGTGAAGGCCAGAGACCCTTTTTCTGTCCCCTTTTCTCCTCTTCTTGCCCTTGGGGAGATACAACAGCTGCACCACATACAGAGTACCACCCCTTAACGGACACACAATGCACAAGACTCTTGTTTATCATGCCTCATAAGAGAGTAAAGGGGCCACCTACAGCCCCAATTATAAAACAGTTGGGATGCTGTGTAAAACGTAATTAAAACAGAATGCAATGATTTGCATATCCTTTTTGACCTATATTCAATTGAATACAGTACAAATACAAGATATTTAATGCTCAAACTGATAAACTTCATTGGTTTTCTAAATATACATTCATTCTGATTTTGATGCCTGTAACAAATTTAAAAAACGGTGACAGGGGCATGTTAACCACTGTACTATATCACCTTTTCTTTTAACAACATTCAGTCACTATTTGGGAATTGAGGACACTAATTTTTAAGTTTTGAAAGTAAAATTCTTTCTCATTATTGCTTGATATACTACTTCAGGTGTTCAACAGCCCAGGGTCTTCATTATTGTATTATTTGCTTTATACTCTATTTTTCTCATATATTTTATTTTTTATCTTTTGACCTGTTTTTCTGTCTGTCTGATGACAGCCGCTGTAACACAAGAATTTCCCAGTTTGGGATCAATAAAGTACTATCTATCTATCTATCTATCTGTCTGTCTGTCTGTCTGTCTGTCTGTCTGTCTGTCTGTCTATCTATCTATCTATCTATCTATCTATCTATCTATCTATCTATCTATCCATCTATCTACAATATGCACATTTTTAATGAGAGACAGGTCTGGACTGCAGGCAGGCCAGTCTAGTACCTGGACTCTTACTACGAAGCAACGCTGTTGTAACACATCCCTGGAAAAAGATGTTGTCTGGATGTCAGCTTATGTTGCTCCAAATCCTGTATGTGCCCTTCAGCATTAATGGGGCATTCATAGATGTAACAGTTAGCCCTGTCATGGCACTAACACAACCCCATACAATCACAGATGTTGGCTTTTGAAGTTAGCGGTGATAACAATCTGGATGGTCCTTTTACTCTTCAGCTCGGATGTCCGTGATTTCCAAAAATAATCTGGAATGTGGACTTGTCAGACCACAGCACACTTTTCCATTTCGAGTAACTCCATCTCTGATGAGCTTGTGCCCAGTCGCTGGAATTGCATTTGTAGATGTAAAAGTGAAACTATGTTCCTCAACCCATGTAGAAGGATCCTTTATACAATCATGACAGTTTTAGTGCAATACCACCTGAGAGGTCAAAGGTCACTTGCATTCAATGTTGTTTTTCGGCCTTGCCCTTTATGTGCAGAGATTGCTGCAGAGAATTATCTTGATTCTCTGAATCCTTTAATAATATTATGGATTGTAGATGGTGAAATCTCTAAATTCCTTGCAGTTGCATGTTCAGAAACGCTGTTCTTAAACTGCTGAATTATGAATGAACTATTTCCCCATGCAGTCTTTCACAAAGTGGTAAACCTGACACCATCCATGCTTGTGAGCGACTAAACCTTTTGAGGATGCCTCTTTCATATCCAATCATGATACTATCACCTGTTACCATTTAACCTGTTTACCTTTTGAATGTTCTAAACAGTGTTTTTGGAGCATTCCATGTCTCTCCCAGCTGTTGCCCCTTGTTCCAACTTTTTTTCTGGAGTGTGTTGGAGGCATCAAGTTCAGAAAGAGTGTATTTATTTTTACTAAATAACAATGAGTTTGAACATTAAATATCTTATCTTTGTACTTTATTCAATTGAATCTAGGTTGAAAAGGATGTGCAAATCATTGCTTTCTGTTTTTATGTACATTTTACAAGGGTCCCAACTACTTTGAAATTGGGGTTGTATATGTTAACCAATTAAATAGCTGTGTGTTCAGTATTAATGTTTCATCTGATTGCTCCAGCTATTACAGAGCCATTTGCAGTGAATATGGGCAGTCTGCACTTAGCCAGGGCAGGGTTAATGTATCTTTATGGGGCAGGACAGCAGTCTAGTCCCTTTTACACAGCCCAGGGGACAGCACAATTACAACACATAGACCCACCTCTGACCTGATGACCCCTCAGCCTGCTACTGATTGACCTTCCACCTCCTATTGACAGTCCAACATGTGGCTGTTTAATAGGGGAAAGAATGAGTTGGAGGCTTTCTGTCTGCACTATCAATACACTGATACAGTTTTGTTCCAACAGGGAATGACAGTCAGTAGATTTTCTTTTCAAAGAAGTCACAAATAACTGCTAAAACTGTGGATTTATGAAATTCTTTTTGCTGTCTGAGCAGTCTCTAGAGCCGTTTCTGCTATTTTTCACTTTTTTTTCCACCCACGATTAGCTCCTCTATATCTGTCACGCATTGCACTGTTGAACAATAGTCTCCATCACAGTAAAAACTGAATGAACTAGTGATTTCAGGTCTGCATTTTAATAATAATAAACTTTATTTATATAGCACCTTTCATACAAAACATGCAGCTCAACATGCTTAACATTTGAAAAAGGAATAAAACAGGAAATACAATATTAAAAATCAGGCAAATTAATTAAAACCAATTTAGATAGATCAGCTCAAAAACTTGATAGGAACATCAGCTTAAAAATACATTTGAAGGCATAATCAATCACTTAAAAAAATTAAAGGCATTGTAAGGCATAAATGGTCATTTAAAAACAGCATGCAAGGTCACTTAAAAGGCATAAATATTTGAAAAGGGCATCTAAAAAGAACCCATTGAACACCAAGTGATTCATAGTGAGTTGTCCTACAGACAGTCAAGGTAAAGTGCTGTTTAAAATTTTGACAGGGCCTGCTTCTCTGATATGCTTGGCTAGGCTGTTCCATAAATAATAATAATTTAAGAGCTGAAAAAAGCCGCACTACAATTTTTCTTTTGGTGGAGTTTTGCATATCTAGTTTTGGCATTTTATATATAATGTTTCAGTCTGTTACTTTATCAGAGTGGAGAATACTCCAAACTCAAGACATGGGACTAATATGTATAAGTTTTAAATCTGGAGAAATTTTCTGTGAACAAAGGCACAGCTACATTTCTAATAGTTTTTGAAAACAACTGAAGTTAGTTTCATGCATTTTCTCTTGTAATTCTACTGATTGGCCTTCTTTCTGAATGTGGGAGGAAACCAGCACACTACCCACACCAACATGTGGAGAGTATCAAACTCAGTGACGTGAACGCACAAACCACTGAGTACCCATTACCCCCCAGCTGATGATTTGTAATATGGTGAACAGGTTCTGACTATGTCTTGGGAGATTTTGCAGTACATGTGGGATGAGCTGGAAAGAGTGTGTGAAGTTTATCCGCTGGTTTATGAAAACACGTTGTGCATGTCTAGATAGAGGAGAACAGTACACATGGCATCGTGGGTAGAAACACTGACTCAAAGCAAACAGAGCAGGGACTGCAGTATTTAGAAGCTGTTGCCTAATTACCCTGCATATTGATTCATTATTTACTATAATGTTGTAAAATGTAAGTGACTAATGCATTACAGCACACTGTACACAGTGTTACTGTACACCTAACACAGCATGCATTATAGACATTTAAAATGGGTTTTTTCCCTGCACATTTCACATTTTCATTTTTGCAGCACTACTCAATTTCTCCGAAAAGAAACTGAAACCATGCTCCATCTGAAAGTCCTACATTTCTTTTTAGCAATTGACCCTTCACTAAGCCCCTTCTCTGAACTGCAACCATATTTAACCACGATAGGCCTGTAACTTTGTATTTCTCTACATGTTTGAGCACTGCATGCACAGGGCTTCAAGAAGAGCGACACTCCTTGTTTCATGAGTTTGGATAGTGGTGTCTTTTTTGTAGTCTTTCAAAAACCTAAAACTCAAGAGCATACATTTGGGAAATGGATTAAACTTTGTTTTTATTTGCTCTAACATATCTTGCATATGTTAGCATGTCTGGCTAACTAGCTTACTGCCTGCAGCAACGATACCTCCAGCCAAACTTGTGTTGGATACCACTGCATTTGCCAAACTCATGGCTTATTCCCAGGGATTAATTTGGGATTTGTTATTTAGGGGGTTTGCTCACTTTCTGTTGTCTATCATATACATACTGTATGTGTGTATGTGTATTTTACCATCTGACCGATGTTTGCTGGGCTGTGGCTTTAGCCTCAGCCTTTTAGCATTAAAGTATATCATGTACGTAGCCATTGGCTAACTTTATATATTTCAGACCCTTTTACAGGGTTCTCATTTTAAAATGTGTCAGATGAAAACATTAAAAAGTCAGCTGGAGTCAGTCAGACCTCTCTGTTGACTGAAGGAGTTCAAGCATTAGCATTAGCTGTGGAGTTAAAGAGCAGGTGCTTCACAAATTACTGCCAATTTTGATGTCAAATCTGACACTATTATCACTGTAAACTGCATATGTGCAGTGCAAGAGTGGAAAGTCTGACAAGCATAGCTACAACTAAAGAGTGTGGGGCTTGGCAAATGCTCAGTTCCTTTCAGCAGTTACTTATCACACAGCAAATATTTGGATATTTTTTGGTGACAGCATCTGTAAATCATAACTTTAATAGAGCAGAGAACATCTTGATAGATCCATGTTCTGCACTGTTACTACAGCACGCCCAAATAAAGTTCGAGATGGCATGTGCTTCATCTGGCAACCCTTTAAATAGGCCTCTGTTCTGCGTCCTAAATAACAGACTGCCCAAATAGATGAAGTCAGCTGCGGATAATATTATACAAGACCTGTCCATCTTCAAAGTAGGAAAAATCACAATGTTCTCTGGCCCAAAATCCAATTTGTTATGCCTTTTGTTGAAGCAACATTCTTAATCAAGTCCTGTTTTACAGGCACATATCTCACCAAGACAGCCTGTTCCACTAGGTGGCTATTTTGAGAGTCCCTCCCTGTAAATCAGTTATGAAAAAAAAAAAGTCATGTGGACTCACAGGGACAAGAGGTGTCTTTAGATTATCCAACTTGAAGAAACTGTGTGTTATTCAACTCTATACTGTCACTGTAAACACTCTCCAAACCATTGCAACATGGGCAAATAGTTGGCATGTTTATGATAATAATGTTTATGGGATTTGCTGTTAAAATGGCTAAATATAGTCTTCAGTATTTCTTGTCATCACTTAGGGATATGAAGCAAATATAGCTTATTCAAAACAGAAGAATGGGAAATGTGCTGCTGGTAATATTTAGTTGTTACCGTAATAGCAAGTGACCAGATGAAAAGAAATGGCTGTGCGCTTTTACTGAAACAAATCATGGCACACATTAGAGGGAAGAGAGAGAAATACAACCTCACAATGCTTTCTAATAGCTATTGATCTCCTTTCCTGCTCTTTGTTGAGAACATCATTAACTCTCTCTCTCTCTCTCTCTCTTGTGTGTGTGTGTGTGTGTGTGTGTGTGTGTGTGTGTGTGTGTGTTGGTGTGCACAAAATTCTAGTGTGCATGTACGTAACTGGCCTGTGTGTATGTGTGCATGAGATTTGTAAGTGTGTATGAGTGTACCCTCGTGATCTTTTGACAGTCTTGGCATGGGGCACCACTACAAGGGCCAAAGCAGACACACAGTGTTACTCTAGCCTTGTGTTCCACCATCTTCACTCAGGGTCAGAATGTCCTGCACCATTTTCATTGTTCCATTTATTTACCTCCTCTACTCTCCCCACCTCTGCTCACCTCCCTCCCTCCCTGCTCTTCCCCCACCACCTCTGTTCTCCTCTCTCCACATCTCTCATTCTCCATAATTGAACCCTGTTGTGCCATCTTTGCCCAACGTGTAAACCAAACAGAAGATAGTGGCTGCATTTTGAACTGCCTACTGCATAGTACTGATGAACACAGTATGCAGTTTGTCAGTATGACTGACCCTTCCTAAGTCCCGCCCCTCTTTGCTCTGTGTCCCAAAAACAGTTGACCAAGCTTGGTCCGCTTTGGAACCTTGGTCAGCTTTCTTCTTTCCTGTACAAAAATATGCTATGTAGGATACTAGTCTATGATGAAAAGAAGACCAAATTTTGAAGATGGTTAATTAAGATGTTGTTAGGGGACCTGTAATATTCTGTCTCGACCAAGTCAGATGTGTTTTTCACTCACACATCCATGTAACAGAAATGCTTTCATTTTTATCACTTTAGCTATCTGCACCAGCTCGATGCAACTTGTTTCCCAGGTGCATTTGATGCATGTAGTTGTGAGCTCAAACGTTTATTTAGACTTCAAGTCTATTTTTTCTATAATATGTGCATAAACATGAAGCTGGTGTCCTGTGAAAATGGTACAAAAATGCCTTTTATCTACACTTGTCTTTTATCTACTCCCCCTTCACTTAACCAGCAGCTGAGAAGCAAGACACGTGAAATTCTTTTTCTTTTTCTGTTTTCATGGGCAAACTGTATATTTACTGCCACTAGACAACTTCACTGCTAAACTTAAATCGCTCTGCTCTGCAGCATAGAAAAATTGACCAAGGTTCCAAAGGGGACCAAACTTGTTTCACTGTTAGTGGAGCACAGAGGGAAAAGGGGCGGGACTTAGGATGGGTGCCAGATTCCTCTGTGTTTTGTCACATTACTTCACTGTAAATGTAACGTGTTGGAGCAACTTGACCTGTTATCTCTGTTGCTTTGGAAGCTTCATTCAAACTGGGTGCCTTTTCATAAAAGTTGCTGGCTGATGGTTTGGATTTGGTCATACTGTGAACATTTTCTCCCTGGCAATAGCTGCATAATTTCAATAACATCAAAAAATGTCATGATAATGACGGAAGAACAATATTGCTTTAAAAAAAAAAAAAAGTCACACAGTTGTTGCTGAAGTCATCCAGGACTGTGTCCAAAGGACTGTGTGACTGTGGGGCAAGAAGGCTCTGTGAATGTGACTGGCTGTAGCAAATTTTCGATTTGCCATTAATTTTCGTAAAATTGCCAGTATTCGAAATCTACTCAGTTGATTTGTCACCTGATGAAATAGCTGACAAAATAGTGCAAAAAAAAAAAAAAAAAAAAACCTTCCCATTGAACCTGGTTATTGTGATTGTTCCAGCACTTTACATTTTGGGATAAAGTGGGCAAGGTAGACCAGTGAGGTGGATACTGGAGATTTTTTGTGAATCAGTAGCCAGATATCTCTGTATCTTTAGCATACTGCAGATTTTGCTATTATTTGCTTACTACATGCTGCATTTTGGCCAAATCAGTACATGCTGCTGGTATAGCAGGCAGTTTCAGATCTAGCCACAGAGCCCGAGGGGCTGTTTGTGGGCTTAGCATGTTTGTAAACACTGTGCATGTGTGTATCTGTGTAAGGGGGTTCTTGTCTATCACAACTAATTAAAAAGCATGCATGTAAACTGCAAACTGAAATGAAAGCCCACCTAACTCTGAGTCAGTAAACACCTCCCACTCTATGTGTGGGGGAGGTGAAAGTATTTGGTACATGAATGGGGGTTTTTGAACACTGTGTCACAGTGAAAGGGTACACAACTCTTATCCTCAGGGACCTAAAGGGACATTTGTATCAATAAAAACGCAAAAGTCAAAAGGCACACAAGCTAAAATAGTGCTGCTTTACTGTAAAGATGAGCCACTTAGCAAGAAAGGTCACTGGGGACTGAGCGATGATTGAAAGTCAGAATATTCATTACTCTATTCTCTGTTCCAAGTAAAAGTACCTTCAGAAAAGACCCTTATTGCAGATGTTTAGCATCTGCAATCTAAAACTCCTCTGTGCAGGTTAAGGCTGCACTTGCAAGTTATATTTCAGAAGTCTGCTAGAAAGATGAGAGCTTTGTGAAGCAGTGATGGGAATTGTTCTGATTTGTACTCCTGACACACATACAGCACAGTGAGATAATACACTGGCTACCTTGGTGCACTGAAGTTTGACACTGCTGTTTGTTGTTACTGTAAGGCTAAATTATCTGCAGTGTACAGCATGTCTCTCCGTCATATCCCGGTTTGCATGCACACATACTGTAAACAGTGGTTTTGTAAATGACTGTGCTACATATGGCAAATGAAATGGGAAAAATCCATACACTCTCACACCCCATCTCTGACTCTGAACATAAGTGCTACTCAGATATAGAGAGGTATCTGTGGTATTTCACTCTCATGCATGAGCCCTTGACTATATCTGATCCGCTCATAAAGTCACTGCTGGCCTTTTAAAGGAGAAATCTGTAATATATTTACTGAAATAAATCAGGAAATTACTGCAATATGTCATTAGAAATGAAGGAAACATGCAAGTTTAAAATATTTGCTTTACTCACAACAATGCTACAGTAGCAGTGTCCTCCCTTTGAAATGTCCTTTCCAGGCCGAATAACTGTCTTTGTTTGCCTGTTTCACATAAATCAGGAATCAAATTAATGCCAAATGTTCACCAAATTAGTAAGTTTTATGAGTCTTAAGAAATCATAAATAATCTTTTAGAAGAAGTATATTTATAATGGTTAAACTGAAATTGAGCAATATGTTAATGGAGTCTGGCAGACAGAAGTTAGGCAGTCACTGAACTCCAACTCTAGATTTATTTTCATAACAGTGGGCTTTTGTTTTCAGGATAAGCTTAACTTTAATTGTCAGTCAACTGACAGTTGAAAACTGACCAACTTCTTAAGGATAGAACTCTTTGCTAACTTGGTATTGTCAAATTATGATGTTGTGCTTGCTTGTCTTGTGCTCCTGCAGTGTTCCTGTTGCATTATTGCTATTGCACTATGACCTTTTTAGGGTTAGATTGGATTTTTACTGGTGAGTGCTGTTCCCAAATGTTCAAAGTCAACAATAAAATTACAGAGCTTTGGTTAACTGACGTATTATGACAAGGCAGAAAAATAAGTATCAGATCATTTTTACCTGCAGGCTATGGACAGCCCTTGGTTAGAAAGAAAGAAGAGCAACGTAGTTTCAGAGAGAGGATATGCATGAGAATTAAGTTTGGTCTGTTGGCATGAAACCAAGGCAGACAAGATAGATGGAGTAGTAAAACACAGGAGAGGGATGAGTCTTTGCAAAGTACACTGTACAAAAGGTTGTCCTTCAGACAGGAGAGGTGATACTGTACTGGGCGCCAGTGGAAATACTAATAGGTTACATGAGCTATTATATAATAGGACCCCCCAACTGTACTGGGATTTGAATGTTGTACTCAAGGGAGAAATAAGCCCACTGTTTGCTCTAATTGGACTTTTTTGCATCCTTACTGGGTTTCAGAGGCAGCTATTGCCACAGTTCCAAACATAGGCGAGCCTCTATAGCAGCCAAGCAGTCAGCAGGCCAGTGATGTCACAGCGAGGCATGCCATAGCTACAGAGCTGGCAGTGCTGGCGTTCTGCTGCATACCAATACCACATGACCCTCATCAGCCCCCAATAAGGCAGAGGGAATTCAGCTCTGAAGACTACAACTACTACTACAGCACTCAGTGTTCTCTCACTCATTGTCCTTCATAGTCAGGTGACAACATGTGACAAGACAATTATCTCGTCTCACTTTCACCCCTGACCTTGTCATGTGCTGCAGAGATCAAACCAGATCTAGCATGAGGAGTGTTGTTTTGAAGGACAATTTTAAATGCAAGACATGTCTCAATATGCAATCAGTCTTGTAACGTGAGTACAGTGCCGTGACCACGCTGTAATAGATCATGTTATGATACCTGGCATGATTCGTCCGTGTCAGTTTCAGATAAACATCCATAGAGAAACATGCAGTTTTTATTAGCCAGGAAAGTATTTTCATGACACTTGATGAGAGAAGCAGAGATGAGAAACCCATTAGAGGCTGATTCATAATTAGCACACCAGGCTTAAAAAAGCACTGCAAATTTCTCAAAGACACTAACATAGCTCCCTGCAGCTCAGTGCCACAGTTAAATATTAGCAGACATAACATGAAGGAATGGTAATCATATCAGTTTTCCCAATAAAACCATGAAAACACAGTCATATAAGAAGTAAGGGAGACGGGGGACAGTTGCAAGACGTTTTGCATTTCTCTCAGTGACTCAGAGACTACATATTTGGACTAGACAAACCAATCCTTTATATATCAAATTTAAATCTGTGAGCTAATTACACATACCATTAAAAGATGATTATATATGACATATCGTATACAGACATGACTGCTTAGCCTGGGGACAGCCTGGGAACTTGTTGCAACCATACCCACCCTATCAGCCATGACAAAACATTACTACATGCCAGCTAAACACACTGTTCTTGACACATGCTAACCATGTTATTTAGAATTCAATGAAACAATGATTCAATCTCAGTAAGTTTTGATTATCTGCATGTGCAGCATGTTGCCAATTGGAGAAATAAAACTTGTTGCTCCTGCAACCGTCCCTAGTCGATCCTACAACATTTACCATGTTCATCGTCTTAGTTTAGCATGTTAGCAAGCTCACCTTTACTAATTAGCACCAAGTATGAAGTATAGCTGAGGCTGATGGGAATCTTGTTTGTTTTGCAATTGTTTGGTCTTTTAGTTTGGTTTATTTCAGTCATTTTCAACTTATACATCTCAAATACACATGTAATTAAATAAGTACTTTTTCCTTTTCAAACAGAGACAAATCAAATCAGAGCAACTTTATACAGACCTGAGAAGTGCAGGCTGAAGCCAGTCATGTTACAGAAAGCACTGATGCGGCTTCAGATTTCAATATAACTCATCTGATTACCAAGTATCTGCTGCCCTCTGCTGGAGTGAAGTGGGCTGATTCTCGAATGGTGACAAAGACACACACCCAAAACATTCAGCTGCAACATCACAACATATTTCAGTTCTAAATTCGCAACCTGATCAAAGACACTTCGCAGAGGAAGATGGTCAAACCAGTACAAGTTCACATTTCCATACTAGTGATTTCCATCAAAAACGCTATCCTGATAGAGCTAAATAACAAACTATGAGAACCATAACCGTCTCAAAATCCAGATACTGTAACAGTGTGATTATTAATTTAGGTGGAAATTGGTCTAATGACATCTAACCACAGTCAGAAGTAATTTTTTCTCAGCTCTCTTCCTGGAAACATGATTATGCATCTTGTTGTGAATGGGTCTGGCCAGCAGTTCTAGTAACGATATCCTCAGCAAAACTAGGAGTGATTATTTAAGCTGTTGTTGCTGGCTGTTGTTGTCACACACTTTCCCAGAATCCGCCAGCCTCCTGAACGTTAAGTGTTGATTTATGGCTGGCTGCCGACTTTCAAGCAGCCAATTGTAGAAGAGCAAAGCATCTTCCTCTGCATCGGCTGATAGTTCCTGCTCTCCCCTCCTCCCCTCCGCTTTATTGGAAAGGAGTGCAGATTTTATCAGGAAACAGACGCTCTGCTGATAAACTCTTATTCAGTCTGGAAGAAATTCACAGGTTTCATTTCTACATTATGTAGGGAGTGTACTGTATTTGTCAAACAAAGGAATTGCAGTCTGCTACATAGCTCAGTAGATCTAATAACGCCACTTCTTGTCAGGCTTCTTACTTGAGTGCAGCACACTTTATAATAAATTGAAAGTGTTGTGGTAATTCCCCCTGAAACACATCTGTAGGATGTTTCTGCCCACATACAAATAAACAATGCTGCAGAGCCTGGGCATTTTTCTTCAGTTCAGATGATTATTCTTGCATTCTCATTCTTGGAAGATCGTATATACAGCACCGCACTGGAAAGCGGAGGATGCTTGAGTTCTAAGTATGCTCAGCTCTTAAGGGTTTTTAATGAATAATTCATATGTTACAGTGGGTTGTAAAGTGTATCAGTGATCATTATCTAAAGCTCGAGGAGAACCACTCTAATGCTAATCATGTCTCAACATTTCCGTTATTCTAAAATACTTCTTGGTTTGGCTAAATCTCCCACCAGCACAACGAGAGTCTATAGCGATGCTAGCAGCTACTGTACATGAGGCTGCACTTTAGCACAGTGGTGTTTTGAGCTAAATGCTAATATTATTTTGCTAACATACTCACAATAACAATGCTAACATGCTGACATTAAGTTCCAGTGTGTAAAAAATTCTGTGATTTATTGGTGAAGTGAACAGATTTCTAAAATGAAACCTGGGGACATCTACAGTGCAGCAGTCAATATCTCATTAAAATATCCAATGTTATCTTTATGAAAACAAAAAGGGGGATAATTCTAGTTTCATGGACTTCTAACTGTTGTTTAACTGTCGTGCTTTAATAAATTATGGTGCAGGCCAACTGATAAAATTGGATACTGACTAAATAACTTTGAAAACTGCATCAGAATAGTTTACAGTAGCGTGGTGAGTTAAGTTATATAGTAAACTATGGAACACTTAAAGAAAATGGTCAAACTACAATTGTTTACACAGTGCATTTAACTATAACTATGTAGACAGAGAAGAGAGACACTGCCACACAGAAATGACAGAAATGGAGTATAGTATTCATAAGTATGTTTTCATTAGTGTATAATCACCTGAAAATAAGAATCATCATGTGTTTTTAACCTTAGAATGAGCCATTTACATTCTCGGAGGCTGCTACAAAGCCATGTTACCGTAGCCCAGACCAGACAAACCAAACACTGGCTCTACACACAGCATTTTGCATGAATTGCAGCCACTGTACGTTCTCCTACACGCTTGCAAGGGGAGAGTGAGACAAGGTTTTCAGAATCTGCAAGCTTGCTGCTAGATACCACTAAATCCCACCTTTAAGAAAGTATCATGTTTACCATGTTCACCTAGTTTAGCATACTAGCATGCTAACATTTGCCAATCAGCACTGATAGAAAGTAGAGCTAAGGCTGATAGTAATGTTGTTAGTGTTTAAATTATCATTTAGTTTCATTTAGTCATTTTCAACTCATTCAACACAATTACACGTGTAAGTAAATAATAAATAGCTTAATAGCCTATTTGTGTAGATCTTAGACCAAAATATTGGACAAATTGAAACGCTGACCTCGCCATTTTTCTTGACTCTGTTGATCTCTTTACTTTTCCTCCAGCAGCTAGAGGGAAAAGTCACTAAAGTGATTGCAAGTCATTCAGAGGACATGAATGTCTGCACCTAATATAGCTATTATAGCTTTTGTCCTTTTGTTGTTGAGACATTTCACTCAAAACCACAAATGTGGATATGTCATGACACAATATGAAAAGTCAGAGGATCACCAAAGTCAGTAGCCTTTATCCTCTGAGAACGTCTGTTCAAAATTTCAGGGTAATCCATCCAATTACTGAGATATGTCAGTTCAGACCAAAGTAGTGGACGGACTGACTGAGAAACATAACATTGCCATGCCATCCCTAGAGCATTCATGCTAAAATCAGCACGTTCCTTTCACCTACAGCCTCTCTTACTAAGGGTTTTCTTGCATTTTTTTCAAGAAAATAAAGGTATGTAATGTTTTCTTGAAAGGTAGGAGCTCCACATCTCCGAGCAACAAACTGTGAAAGACATAATCTGTTTGAAATATTGGTTTTCCCTCTAATCCTTTACATTCAGGGAGCAGAGCAAAGATTGTAATTGGAAGAGAATATTTGGCCAGTAGCAGTAGATGGAAATACTGTTGGTCCATGGTTGGCAGTGAAACCGTGTAGGGCATTTGTGAGTTAATTGATAATGATACAGTATGCAAAGCGAGTACGCAAAGCTCTCCTTTGTTATTTTAATTAACTTCATAAGATACAATTACCTAGAGAATGAAGTCATTGTCTCCATTCACACACTGAAGTCACAATGCATATATCTTTTAAATGTTAGAACAATGTAGAATATAAACTCAAATTTAACTCACCTTGTAATCTCTGTTGCATGTGTTAACATTTACATGTAAATGATTGCTCATCACTCAAGTAATTCTGGCTCAGTGGTATATTGCTGCCATCTAGTGGCTTGAGGTTGACACTGTTTTTCTGTTTTTAATACATCAATTTTTGTTACTCAAAGCAATAAAATTTGGGTCTGTTTTCAGGTTCACACGTGTCAAAAGACCCAGTTTAAATTTAGAGAAGGCTGAGCAGTTTCCTTACATACTTTCCTCTCTGTGTGTCTGCTCCTTCCTCTGTCTAACTGTCCATTTATTATGTTAAAAATCATCTCCTGGTGCTGAGGTTATTATCACGGGGAGTTCGTGGGAAATGTTCTTCGCCAAACCCAAGGTGGGAAGCTCATTCGGGGACCCGTGCACTTGGTAAAACATTGCAGGCTCCAAAATCATCTAAACGAACAAGGACTGGCCTGCAGATGTCTGGTTATGAGGAATAACATGAGAGTGAGAATATATGTGCTGGCAGGATGTGTCAGTAGACATGTTGGCTAATGGTCTGTGTGGTGTAGTATTATTTGAATTGTTGGCATGTTCTCTTCTTTTCACAACTGTTCTGTTATGTCCCAGGTTGAGTTCTGGTTTCTGCTCAGCATTTTTCAATGTAAAAAGAAACACAGCAGAAAGGAGATGATAGAAGAGGAAGAGCAGGGTTTGAAGGTGTGTAAATAAAGAGACTCACTAAAACTGTCGTCTTTTATTCCATTGTAGCTCCTGCTGTTTTCTGCGTAGAGAAGACATTATCTGTTTTGCCAGTGTCAGCAACAGGTGTGTGTTGCAGGAACAGGTTCAAGTGAAGCGTGACTGCCTTCACAGAAACATGTCAACAGCACATCAATAACAAACCAAACCGTGCTGTCTGGTCCACGCAGAGGAAACTGTAATACCACATGCTTCCTCTCCCACGAAACCTTGTCGCTGAAGCAGACCACCCAGTGAGAAAACAAACACCAGCTCATACAGTGTGTTGCTGCACACACACTTGTCATCAACAGTATCTGGTCTGTGCTCCTATGGTACAAGTTACAGTGACATTATGATACAGTTTAAAGTTGAGTTGATTTATTGATGTTAGAGATGCTGCAAGACACATGTTGTAAATTAACCAGGCAAGTGCATGTGCTACATTCGTCAGCAAGACGTGTTGTGGATTCCTACACTTGTTTTATTTTGCTCACCTTTGTTGCTCCACTGCATTTACTCCTATTTATTTCTATTTACCCTCCTGACATGTAGGTGTGCATACTACATTTTAAAGGTCCAGTGTGTAAGATTCACAGGGAGTTATTGCAGAAAATTAAATATAACATTTTATAACATTTCTAAGTATCCCAACCAGCAAAATTTCGTTGAAAAGACAGAAAAAACAGCTTTGCCAGTCACCTAAGATATAGTTGGAAGACATCATTTTCATTTCTTTGAAAATACAACTATTTTCACATCCGGTTTTGGTTGAAAGTGAAAGGTAGAAAGAAGTCAGTTTCCTCCAGTTGTTTCAGCATTTTGTAAACTACTTAATTTCAACATTATATTTAAACACATTTAAAAACCATACAAACAACAGTTGACAAAGCAGCCCTTTAAAATAAACATTTCAATTATTTTCTTTATTTAATACAAGAGTCATTAATTTCAGTGTTTTTGTTATGAATGAAAACTATAACAAATTGTGCATTAACCAGTCTTTTTCCCCCTTAGGTTTACATCAGAACCTATAAAAATATAACAGCCATAGGGGACATTTTTCTGAACTAAATACCTTTTCTAAGCCTTGTGTACTTTAAGTGCATTTTCCTGATTATAGTTAATGTTTAATGTGGAAGATTCAGGGGGATTTACTGGTAGAGTTTAACATGAGAGGAATATAATATTCATTCCAGTGTGTTTTCCTTAGTGTATACTCGCTGAAAATAACAATTGTTGTGTTTTTGTTACTTTAGAATGAGCTGTTTATATCTACATAGAGTGCAGGTCCACTGTATTGCACTGCCAAAAATGATCTGATAGTCCCAAAGGCAACTTTATCGCCCACTATATTGATTTTTTTTTATTTAGACTTGCAATAACTTATTTTTTAGCCAGCTGTGTCAGTGTAAACAAGCTGTAAACAAAAGTTGATATGCTGAACTTGTTTGCAAACTCATCTTATCTTGGCTTTTTCACATATCCTGCTCATATGGAGCAACATTAGATGAATGAAAGGTCAATATTTTGTCTCTTTTTAGCACTGTTTTTTTATGTGCACCAACTCCTGAGGGAAAAATGTGACTCTTTAGCTGCTAAATGCTCCACTATGTTCAACAGCTAGTTGCTAACTTTGTGTGCCTGTTGTTTGATGTTTGGCAGCTAGTCTAGTCTGTGTTTAGAGCATTTTCACTGAAAACAGCTGCCTGTTGTGGGCAAAAATGTTGCTTAGACAGCAATGAAAGGGAATCGAAACAGAAAAGTTGTCAGCTATAAAACCACAATATTTAGCAGAAAAACACTATAAAGCTTTGTAGATACTGAGAGGAGTGTGGGAGGAAAGTTGGGGGGAAATTTTTTGAGTTTGTCACTGTGAGCGACCTATGTCACACACAAGTAGTCCTGTGGCCTTTTGTTAAATCAAGTTTTATAACTAAGGGTCAGGAACAAGACCATGACACTCTCTCACAAACACAGTCACCTGCATGTTGTTAATTAAACATCTGTGCCTCTCTAATGTGCATACATATATAAGCACATCTAACCCTTCTCTCTTATTTGTCTCAGTTGTTACAACCTTTCCCCTCAAAACCCTGTTCTTTTCTTCTGTCCGTTCTCAGCAGATGATCCGCTAGCTCAGTGGTCAGCATGGTGGCCCCACTGCAAGAAGATCCCAGATTCCTTTTGCGGGGAATTTGCATGGTCTTCCCTATGCTCACGAGACATGCATGTTAGGATTAATACTTCCATCTAAGTAATTCCTCTTTCCTTCTTCTACTTTAAGAACCACGGGGCATGAAGCACCGAAGCTCATCAAGACGTGCCCCCACCCTGAGTCTTAACTCTTTTGTTTCTGGCCATTCCAGCCAAACCATGAACCTAACTGACCCCCTCATCCCTCCCCTTGATCCCTACCATCCCTCCATACATGACCCTCATGCCATCCTTCCCTTATCCTGTCACCAATTCAAATAAGCCATATGGTATGGTCTTTGTTCGTGAATATAAAAATAATGATGATAAAAAAGTCATATGCTGCACTGTGTCCAACCCACATGGGCTTACAATACACTATTTACATTACATACAGCCACAAGAGAAAACAACACAAGCAAAGCACATGGTACTGTATCCATATGTGCTAAAAAGCAATTAGATACAAACTTAATAAACTAAACAAAGTAAGATGGCAGCATTTAAAATATTAATTTGGGGGCTTTTTGGTGGCCCAGGGGTTTGAGGCACCAATGAAAGTGCAACAGCCCTGGTTCAGATCCAGTGTTTTTTTTTGTTTTTTTTTTTGCATGTCGTTCCACCTATTTACGCTCAGCTTATCCAGTATCACTATGAAAAAACTAAATCATTTGGACTGAAATGATAACATCAGCTGATTTATTACCAATAACAACAGCTGTGGCTGGAGGTGTAATTTATGTTTCTGAGTTGTCTGTCCATCAAATTCTCGTGAACACAGTATCTCAAGAATGCCTTCAAGGAATTTCTTCTTGGCACAAGTCACTGCAAAGATAAAATTATTTTGTATCCATAAGGTCAAAGGTCAACTTCACTGCAACATCATAACTTTCTGCAAAAATACTTCAAGCTCTGTCAGTCCTCAGCAGTCCTCTGTAAAAAAGTGAAGACAGTCTCAAAGTGAAGACAGAAGCATGTTTCTACTTGAAAATGATTAACTGGAATCATACATGTCATTAGTGATAGCGAATGGTGAACTTCCATTTTACCAAAACCACACTTAATACCTTTTATAAAATTCCTTTAAAGTCTTCACTGCATATATGTCTGGACAGACATGGATGTAAAGCAACTAACAATTAACTTCATCAACAATTAATCTGTCAATTATTTTCTTTATTAATCAATTAGGTATTTGGTTCATAAAGTGTCAGAAAATGGTAAAAAATGTTGATCAGTATTTCCCAAAGCCCAAGGTGATGCCCTCAAATGTCTTGTTTTGTCTACAACTCAAAAATATTTAGTTTACTATCATAAAAGAGTAAAGAAACTCTTCACATTTAAGAAGAACTTCCTCAGAGAATCTGGATGTCTTTTCTTAAAAAGTGACTCAAACTGATTATCAAAATAGTTGCTGTTTAATGAATAATTGATTAATTTTGGTTGGCAGAGGCCTTCAACTGTGAGGTCAACAATTCTAGTTTCTTATTATTTGGATGAAAACATTTATCCAACTTGTCTTCTACAGTAAAGATTTACTGTCTGGGTCCTGTGGGAAATATTCTTCTGTCCTGTCGATGTCTCCTCAGATGAATGTATGGTTGTTTTTTTATTTGAACATACATATCTTTGCCACATGAGGGCAGTAGATGTTCTCAGGATAACAAGGTAATTTAAAACCCTGTCACACTAACATCCTACCAGAACAGAAATCCATTGTGCCAAACCACCAAAATACTGTATAACAAATATAGACTGAGGCTGTGAAACAGGTAGTTAATAGCTTTAAAAAAAAATCAAGCTATTTAGGAAACTTTTCTTCTCCTCTGTCTGTGATAGATATCTGAATATGCTGACCGGCCATTTTTACATAAAAGACATTTCCTCTCTATTAATTATGATTTATGAGATATGATATGACTGTACATTTGAGGAAGAAATAAAAAATCCTACTCACATTTGCGGCTTCAAACCAGTTTGAACCAGCTTTGAAATTGCTGAATGTGAAATCATGCAAAAAATAGTGGGGATAAAGAAAAAAATGTTTCCAGATTTGGCTTGCCATGCGGCTCTCTGTACAGTGTTAAACAACAAACAACTGTTATCTGTACTGACAGGCTGTGTTTGAGTAATGGCACTGCTGAATCCCACACTGAACCACAGGATAGACAGAACGAGGAGGGGAAAAGACACAGAGAGACAGAGAGCAGGGGGAAACAGGAGATTGAGGGACCTTAACGGAGGGAGCACGGTTTTTGAGACTGTATAAATACATAGACAGAAGGGGTGTGGATATATGCACATTTGTGGGTGTATGTAGGGTGTATATGATTCTGGCCTGGCAGAGTCTCTGCTGTCTGATAGGTTATTTAATTCTGCCAGCCTTTGAAGATGTGGGTTGGGCCAGTCTGACAGCCTGATTCTTTAGCTGTCACCACACTCAAGGTGCAATGGGTAATCTGTATAAGGCTGACCACCCACACTCACAAACACATACATACGTATACACACTCATGCAAAAGTATAAGCACGCACACACTAATACACACTCGTACACCAACATAATATTGCTCTCCTGCTGTGCAGAGATGGTTTTGTAATGCCCCAGTGGCTCAGTGACAGTCTGCCAATCAATCAAACTCATCCCACCCCATCTCACCTGTAAATGAGTGTCTGTCCGTCTCCAGGGCCATGATAGGCTGATTGGCTCTGTCAGTCACAGTGTCAGGCAAATGTAGATCAATGGGAACCATTCAGTACAGTGCCCTGTAGATTTAAACACATTTCTCCACAGTCATGCACTGCTGATGGCAGATGTCACCGAAGATGGACCCAGCTTCACTGAGCTTCTGAGGAACATGGGGGCACTGGCTGACGGGGGATAGTGCGCTTTTGCCAGTGGAAATAAATATGGACATGACCAAACAAAATGGAGGAATGGAAATGAGGTTAAGCTGTGCAAAAACTTACACAAATATGTACAACATGAAAGTGTAAGCAAAACTTACATGTCATGTAAAATCTGGTCTTCAAAGTGTTTTATATACAGGATGTGTTATGATGTTGAGATGGAGCTGTGCAATAAATGAATGTATAATAGATGAATAAATAACATTAAATGAATATATTCATCTCATTAAATGCATTCAGCTGCATTGCTAATACATACTGTAACATTAGGAAAACTGACAAATTTCCAAGGGCAAATCGTTCTGTTTGTTATGATCAATAACAGCATATTTAATCATGGATGTGCCATATGTACACCGACTCATGATGAAAGCCACAGAAATATAAAGAAATATATGCAGAGGAGAAGCTGACATATTACTGAGGTACAAGGTTGCAAAAAGTAGTTTTCAGGCATCACCAAATAATCCCTGTAGTTTAGTCAGTTATCATGTGGTATCGTCCACATGAAGCCCTTTACTGCATCATAGAAGGATGAGTTGAGGTTGAAGGTGCTCTGTCACAGTCTTTGCTCATCTTAAGACCAATGGCAAGTATTGTGTAATGGAGTAGTGCACACAGTTGTTGAGTGTCTTTGATCAGTCAACTCACTCTTTCATTCACCACAAATGTAAAATCTATAAGTCTTGCATTCAGAACTTTATTGAAATGGCTTTAAGGACATTTCATATTGTGTCGATTTTGAATGCCCATGTGAACAAAAGCAGTCGTGCTTCTACCACAATGACCATAAAATATAACGTCAAAAATAAAATTTTCTATAGAAAAAAAATCTCCAGTTACATTGTTATTGGCTGATTGGCTGTATTACTTATTGTAACATTGCCTGGGAAAATGTAAACATAGGCTCTTCCGGTCTGCATGCTGTAAATCATGTCATTTGATTTCAAGGAGAGTATTTTGAATAACTTGTTGCCTATGTAGGTCATATAGAGGCATCAGTATTAAAATAAGACTGTTTATAATCAGTTAAAAACTCCTTATATTACATTTAAGTAAAAGTAAGTATCAACATCCAAATGTAACAAAAATAAATGTAGTCATTATGTAGAAGTGGCTGTTTCAGAATATCATGTTATTATACAATACATTGTTGAGCGATTATTTTGAGGCATTAATGAGGTGGAGCCAATTTTAACTACTTTATATAGTGTTGGGTAGTTTCATATATAGTTTTGTATGCAAATTTCTTAATCTGAAAAGTAAGTACAACTGTCAGACAAATGCAGTTAAGTAAAAAGTATTTCTCTTTTAAATGTAGTGAAGGTACACAACATCATTCTTATTTTCAGGTCAATATACACAAATGAAAACATACTAGTAAATATTATATTCCATTTCTGCCATATCTGCCAATAGATCCTTTTAAATCTTACTCACTGGACATTTAATTATGCAACTGTACTGGCCAAAACTAACAATATGTAGTAATGGTGTGGACGTCACATGACTTGGACTCACAAATCACAAATTTGATGGCCAGTGACCTGTGATTTCACTTGGAGTTGAAGCTCTTGACTTGAAAATACTTGATACCTTCCTCTTAGCCCAAAAATTTAAAAGAATGTTATCTTAAAAGAGTGAATCCTCAAATCAATTCATTTATCTGTATTTCCTAATTCAGCTAGTGTCGATTTGCTGATAATGGATAGCGTTAAGTTATTCATTATCAGCAAATCAACACTTAATTCCGAAGATCCAATTTGTTTGAACCAATCCTACAGCTTCACATCAAGTTGCAGCAGAGAACCATGAAAAACTAATGTTACATTATTGAGCTCCAGCTGGAAAAAAGATACCAAAGGTCATTTTTGTTTGTTTGGATTTAAGATTACAGATGGACACACAGCAACGCCCTACTTCATTCAGCATTTAAAGTTGCACAAAGAATGGAAAGTTGAGGCTAATATAAACATCTATCAGTCAGTGAGTCAAGTAAAATTTTACAGCCCAAAATCAAAAATCACAATTTTCCTCAAGGGGTTTTACGATCTGTACAGTGTGCAACACCCTCTGTCTTGTCAGAATGCTAATGCTTAGCTAATGTTTGCTTAACAGCTAAGTAACTTTTTAAATCAATGGAGGCTTGAAACTCACTGTTATACCATATGAACTGACTCAAAATTCAAAGTTAACATCTTGGAATTTAACTTGAGACTTGAGTGCAAAGACTTGAGACTTACTTGTGACTTGCGAAACAATGACCTGGTTTCACCTCTGACATGTAGGCTTAGCCTGAGAGGCAGCCTGTTGCATCTTTTAAAAGAACTACAGTAAAATTCTTTTCAAAATAAATCATCTGCTCTGCCTGTGCTTGTTTGCGTTAGTATTTGTAGAAAAAATGGACATTTAGTTCACAGAATGTGTACAGAGAGCTGAAGTTACACTCCTTTTTGAACTATTCTTTCTAAAAGAGCAGGTAATAGAGAGGATATCATTTCATATTCTAAACTAAAAGAGTATTTACTATTGTTGAGCTTCATGGTAAAATGTAAGCACTTCTTCATTTTTATTACATTTTATTCAACAGTTACCTTTGACACAATACTGTTTTCATTATAGGTCAGAAAAAGTCAGACTTTTTCTATCTTTAAATCACCTGCTTGATTCTACCAGATAGGCTTATGTGTGGTCTTCAGTCCTCAGCTAAGGCTCCATGGATCACATAGAATGACAGAAAAATTATTCAACACCTCAAGGTTAAGTTACTAAGCCCACAGACTCAGGCTTCATGCTGCTTGCAAAGTGATTTTCTCTTTTTTTCATGCTCTGAGGGTAAAATCAATGAGGCTCAGTCCGGTGAGATATTAGCTGTTTTTCCAATTCATTTATGATTTGAAACACTTGATGCCCTGAGACAGCTTGATACTCTGAGATATTGAGGTGATAGTTGCCACAGCTTGCGTTTTCACCACATAGATTTCATCACTTTACTCTGAACTATGAATTGTTTTCTTTTTTTTTTTTCTTTTCTTTTTTTTTTTTACTGGGAACCTCTGAAGTTCAGTTTCTTGTTCAAGTGAGATGTTAATTTAATCAGGGCTTTTCTCTAACTGTTATGCATTCAACACGAGTACAAAGACTGTGTTAACACTAAGTAAATCCAGACAAAATGTGTATACGAAGGCGCCAGCTGTGATATAAATCAAGTCTGTGGAGTTTTTCTGGGAGTAAAATGAGACGTTCTGTTTGACCGACTGTATCTGTATATAAAATAGTAAATAAGTAGTTGGTTATGGCTCATAATCAGCAGTAGATAACCTGTGAATACAGGACATGTTGATGCTACCAACAAACAAAATACCAGATACCATCAAAATAACATTTTTAAGAACAAAATTGACCACAGCTCAGACTCAGCACAGCTGGAACGCGTCTTTTCCTAGTTGTTTGATTGAAACTATTGTACCTGTTGAATAGTAGACACTGAATCAAACAGTAACTCCAATATTAGACTCTGTGAACTCAGTGGTGTGTTTATTCAAACTCAGTACTGCTCCAACATAGTGCCTTTTTTTAAACATTCATTCTATGATTTTAGATCAAGTTATTCATCTGATCAAGGATTCCATCTTCCATCTCTTAAGGCTTGCTGCAGACAAATTTGGCCTTGGGGACAATACAATACAATCAATATCTTTTTCAGAGCCTTTTAGTATCTTTACAGAGTAAATTAACACCCCATGAAGATTGTGTTTTACTGACTTCCAGTGGCTGAACTTTTCACCTTGCTGGAGAAGACTTTATCCCAGTTTTGGAAAACCTGGATAAACTACCTGGAGTTTTCCAGTAGAAACCATGATACTGTGGCATGTAAACTCCTTATTCAGGTGTCTGAACCATCAGATAGTGGTGTAAAACAAGACACACCTGCAAGAGGACCAGAAATTTTGATACATTTATGGTCATGTATGGGGATATGAATAACCAGACAGTATATCCTGAATATAATCAAAAAACAGGATAAGGCTCACATAGGTAAACACACACAACAGGTCATTTAGCAGCTTAAGAGCCAAATATTTTTTCTCAGGACTTGGTAAAGACCAAAACAGTCTGAATGTAAACTGACCTGCAGCTGTACAAGATGCCCCTGGCTAGAAAGTTCACACATGGAGGACGCGGGGTGGATCGATGGTACAAACAAACTCTTTGACACAGGAGAACAGACTTTGTTTCCAGCATGAAACCAAAACCTTGTTAAAAGTTTTAAGGTTACGTGCCAAACATGGTCTTATCCTAAAGTATACCCAAACAGTTTTGAAGCCTAAACCTACCCAAACTGTTAATGTTTCACGGCGTTAACTGCATGTTAAAGATGTTTTCTGGCAGCATCTCATAAAGCCACTAAAGGGTACCTTGTGCTTCAGTATAAGACAACGAGGGCTAGAGACAAAACATTGGTATGTGACAAGTGGGGATGAGAACAGGTTGGTTAAGTCAGCCAACAGATCTAAAAGTGAAAATGTCCTTGGAGACCATGATTTAAATATCTCCAGAATGTAATGTGCTGCACTGCACAGTGATAAAACAAATCTAAAACTCTATTTGGTGACTCACTCTGGTAAACAACAGACAGGATTAGTAGCCACAGGCTCATATGTATTGGTAGTAGGTGGGAACCTCATCATAAAAATGTCTGAGTTGCCATGCTGAGTGCTGTGTGAGGTCAGCTGCCCTGAAGCACTGGATGGGAGGTTCGCACCAGGTGAACTGTGTCCCTGAGGAAACTCTTGTGTGAATCAGTAGTCCTGTGCTTTATTCTCCATCTGGACTAATTGCCCTACTTGGCCTAATCATACAAACATGGATGAATACTAAACATTAAACCCCTCCTTTTCTGTCTTCCCCCTTCTTTTAGCTTACACATTCAATCTGTTTCCTTACGAGCACCTTTTATGCTCTTACCCACTCAACACTCCGCTCTTCCTCTCTTTCGAATGTTTTCTCCTCTCCTTCCTTACTCACTCACACTCCTTGCTTGTATTTTAAGAGGGGGGACAGAGAGCCTGACTGGCCACTTCAGGGACCAAAGGCATGAGGTAATCCAGGCCGGATTGTAGGCCTCCTTTGTCCCGCATCTCAAGACTTCCCACAGCTCCATGTGGGAAAGTAAGACCACCAGTCCACATTCAGCGGAAAACATTGGACTGAATAATCATGTTGACAGGTGGAGAGGAACTCTTTTGTGTTTACAGAGGAAAACATGGTATAAAAATGTTTTGTTGTTGAGGACCCTTGAAGGAGCTGCCGCTTGCCAGTCCTGCCACAGCTCATATGTGAGTGATGAGAACTCCAGTGGGCATGTTTTCAGCTTGGCTACAGCAACATAAGACAAATGTAACGTGAAAAGGAACAATCTTTAATGAGAACCAGTAACTGTTGCCCAGTAGCCTCGCTTGTAAGCAGCATCAAAATAAAACAAATTGAGCTCACAGTTTGAGAAGAGATCTGCATGTAGATTTTTCTCCACTTTTCAAAAATAAAAGCATTGATTGAATACACAATACTGTATGTTTTCCTTCAAATTCAAATCAAGGAATATTTCCATTGTATGTTTGCTCCCATACAGAGCACCACCTTATTGAGTACAGATGCCAGTATTGGGATGCTGAGTTGAAACTTTCTGGGTTTCATTCTTATCCCCCTAAGTCACTATACAGACAAATTTTCCTTGACTCAAGTCAAATTAGGTCTCCAGAGAAGTAAATAAAATGCAGTAGTTCTGTTTCCTAACCAACATACTTGCCAATCATGAGACCTCAAAACTATGGAGGATTTAGTAACCAAACTCTGGGGTCTGGGGGTCCTCCCCCCAGAAAAATTTGAGTTTCATAGACTTTGTTTCCTGCCCTCTGCTGACTTTTAAAGAATGAAAATAACAAAATAGTTATTTTGTATATTTATTTTGTTAGTACACATTTTTTGCAAACAGATGCCTGCACATTATATATAACCACTGCATTTAGCCTTACTTAGTCCAGTTTAGAGTGTGATTACAATAATGAAATACAATACAAAATGAAAGTGTTTTTCTAACGTTAGTTAAACTGCTATTAGAAAAAATGTGCAGAACACATTCCAACATATTCCTTTAAAGAGAACCATTATGCTAATTAATCAGCTATTAATTTTCAATTCTGGGACTCCACTAGAGTAGCTTCGCATGACTCACAATTCAAAAACGTCCTTATTTATCTTGTACTGGCCCTTTATGCAACCCATTTGCTCACCCTCTTTCTCAAACAGGCTGTTTTACCTCATGTCTTTTTAAGGCCCAAAAAGCCTTAAAAGCCCACTTTCATCTGATTGGTCAGCTTCTCAGAAGCCTGCTGTGGGATATGACCATAGACTTATTATAGAACTAGACTGGGCTTTACCACTAAGCATTGTCACCAACTTTTCCCAGTGGTCACTCGCAGTATTGCTCCATGGCAGCGTTGTCCCCCACAGGCCACCATTGTAAAAGAGATGTCTGTAAAACTGTTGACGGGACACCTCGAACTGCAAACATCAGTTACAAATCTTTCTATTGTGTATCTTTTTCCATAGAGTTTTTATATTTGTAAAACTTTCCTCAAAGCAAAAAAGCAGTTCTTCTTGGTGTCATGTGCATGCCAGGAAACAACATTTAGTGTAGCTGGTGTTGTCCGGGTGGAAACAGTAGACCAGAGTCAGGGCTGTTACATACTGTACAGTGCCAGAAACAGGTCGCGATAATGAAAAGGACAAATTTTGTCATAAATTGGGAGAAATACGTGAGAATTGTGATGCAAATGTCAGTCTCCTGTGAAAACTGGGAGGGTTGGCAAGTATACTAATCACTCTTGCTGAAGCATGTCCTCACACCCTACAGCACGTACAGAGGTGCTGCTGACAGCAAGGGCCATTTCCAGACTATGCAGTTGCAAAGGGCCCCCAAAGCCACCAGGGGGTCCCCAGGCAGTGTAATGCAAGACCAAGAATCAGTGGGGATGCTTTACTCTGTCACACATCACATCACAACGTCAATCACATGAGCACACCTTGCCAGAATCTTGGCAGCTATCTGGATGCTTTCACACAGAAATTAACATTGATTTGAGCCCCACCAATGTACACCAGATTTATACATTTAAATGTTAAATGCATGTTCATGGACCACCTTAGAGCGTTGCAATCCCCCCACCATAGTTTCACAAAATATGGTCCCCCAAACAGCATTTTGCATAGGGTCCATAAAAAGCTAGAAACGGCTCTGCTTACAGCTTTCAGCTGTGCCTCATACTTACAGTATACATCTATTAATAGCCGGTTTCATCTATATTAAAAATAAATAAAAACAGCAAACATCTGCTCAGCAATCATTATTGAGACAATAGCTTTATTCAGACACAACTTGAAGAGTTTAATCGATTGCGGAAACACAAGACGGACTGCTGAGTCCAGAATTTGATAAAAGGAGAAAAGACAGAATATTACGAATATGAGATAAATTAAACACAGAGGAATACACTTATTGGGGTGGCTGAGACTATAGGAAAATTTGATACAGGCTTGGTAAACTGTGCCTGTGTTCATTTAATTCATAGGCTAAATATAAACATCATGTCTTCTTACTGAGATCATGTGTCCTTCTATCTATATTCACTTTACCCCTCTCTGCAGCCTTAGCCAGAGGAGTCACTGAGCCCCATTTTCACTGATTGCAATACACCAGAGTCCAATCATTGCCACGCATGACATAATATTTTCCGTAAGCGTAATTATACTATTGATTAAGCCACAGAGCTTCCTTTAACAGTCAGCTGGTATTATCCTCATGCAGAACATGAAACATCTATGTTCTTCTGTCGACAGAGCTGAAAGTCTGATAGTCTGGGTCCATCTCCATCAGTGCTGCAGGACTGACAGTAAGATGGTTCACAGCCACTGGGCTGAGAAAGCTAAAGAAAGCAAAGGAGGCAAAGAAAGTGGGTCAGTTTACCATAAGATAGATTAGAAAACAGCAGAGGACAAGGTTTATGTCAGAATACTGTAGCTTTCTGTTAATGCAGTGGTATCACTTCACACTGTGTTTGTTGATGTCTTGAGAAACTCTATCAAGGTCATGGACATATTGCCTTGTAAGCACATTCAAAAGATATTATAATGCATTATAAAAAAAACTCTTTAGACATGTTTATAATCATGCAGAACAACTTATTACACTGTATTATAAGTGGTGGACGTAATGTGTTGTAAGTTTAGCATTCATAATGCTTTATATGTGAATGCCAACATGACAACAGTGTTTGAAAGAAGAATCTGAGTTACACAGGACATTACAACTACCATAGCTTCAGCCAGTTATAAAGACACATAGAGATCTGTTCTAATATATCATCACAGATTATAAATTCTAAGTTTCTGATTTGGAATAATGTTTTATAAATATAATACAATTGATAATAACCTTATAGAGTGTTGTCTCTCAACTTAAAGCTCACAAAGTAATGGTATAATTTATTATTGGTGTTTATAAGACATTATTGCATTTCAGAAACTTAGAATTTATAACCTGTTATGATAGTTGGACGACCGCAAGTCGCTTCAGTGATATGTGAGTTACGTACGTCATGTGACTTATGTGTGATCTTGTTCTGTAAATGTTGTGGGATCATTTAAGTCAGTGGATCTCTGCAAGAATCACAAGATGATAACCAGATTAGGAAAAGAGGGAGAGATTATGAATTGTTGCTTTTTTTCCTTGGGAAAAAGGCCTCTACAATTATTAAAAATCAGTCAGTCTCAGAGGAGAAAATCAGTCAATTGAGCTACATGCAACTCATAGACATGCACACAATGACAAGGGGTCAATTGCTCTCTAGAAAGGTGTCACTGGCATAAAAGAACGCTAATTTAAGGTAGAGAATAAAGAGATTTATTTGATTATAATTCCTCTAATATCTGTGACTTTTTATGACAGCAGAGCAAGACTTTAATCTTTGATGATCTTCCACATACTGTTAATGAGAGAAATATAAAGTTAAACTTCTGGCCTCAAGTGACATGTTGAGGGAAGGCTTTAATGGTGTTTTTGCATTAGGCGGATTAAAACCATCTCTCTCTAAATTCTACCCTCATTCCTCACCTCGGCTAAATGGCCTGCCAGTGACAAATAGAGTACACTATTACTCTGAGTAAATCACATGAAAACAGATGCTGCGGCTACTGCTGACCACACGTCTTCATCTTTACAAGGCATGTGAATGTGTGCATGAGCAAGTGTGCATCTTGCATCTTCTTTCTTAATCTCCTGTATCACCAAAAGATGGTCCCCCCCACCCCCCCCAGTCTCAACTGTTAATCTGGAGCCTTATCATCATGTTCCAGCAAGAGCGCTGACACACTAAGTCCCACTCAAGGTCGCTTTAATGTCAGTTTGAGGTCACTTTGCCTGGTATGGTGCCTTGGAACTCCTGCCTGCCCAGTAGGGGCCTGGCGTTACTCCCCTCAATCATGGACGAATTTACGATCCGAGGAGGAACCGTCTCCCATATGCTACTGAGCCTCTCCCTGTGTTTAGCCTGCTAATCCCCACAGGAGATGGGGAGCAGCAGACCATGGTAATATGGATGGAGGGAAGGAAAAGGAGGAGAAGCTGTGGGTGGAGGGAGGGGTTGAGATAGACAACTCTAAAGGAAGAGAGAGGAGAGGAAAGGAGAGGAGAGTATCGGTGTCAGCAGCGAAGGTGGCCCTAACAAATCAGTGACAGTGGGGATGAAAACTCATAGCCACAGCACTTTCCCTGAAGTGTCTGCTATCAGATAAGCTGAGAGATTTAGTTAAGACTTCATATTTAGAGCATGGCTTAAGCTGTGAGACGATGTCTTAACTGTGGTGATGCCAATGTCACATTGTGCCTGCTATGCTCCATTTGTCAAATAGGATTTTATCTGCCTTTTCATAGCCGTAATGCTGCATGCCTTCACTGAATTATCCAAGACCACATGGAACTACAACACTGATTTGATGATCCACACTTCTACGCACTCTTAGAAATAAGGGTTCCAAAAGGGTTCTTCCTGAAGGGCTGGGGTTCTCCCATGAAGAACCCTTTTTTTGAAGAAAAGGTTCTTTGTAAGACTAAGTATCATTTTTATTCAAAGAACCCTTTTTGGAAGAAAGAGTTCTTCAAAGTTTGTTGAAAGAATGGGTGTTGAGATGTTTTCTCAATGTAAACATTAGTAATTAGGGGTCCACGCAGCCACCTATTGTTTTTGTTCTGATTACTCTTTACTAGGGCTGGGCAAGTTAACGCGTTATTTTCACGTTAATTCATTAGACTATTAACGCCGATATTTACTTTATCGCGCATTAAAGCATGTTGCTCACATGCTTTTATTTTGTGAAAGTCTGTTGCTGGCTGCTGCGGTGTAGGGGTTTGACTCACACTCCGGAACAGTAGGTGGCGATAATGCGCCAATGAGCTGGCTGCCAGCCCAGCCGCCGTTTCAAACAGAAGAAGAAGAAGGAGAATAGCGCTGGCTGTTGCGGAACCGGGAAAGGAAAAAGGAAAACGCGGAAAAACCAAAGCAGACATAGAGAAGGGTAAAGTCACGGAGCTTTTAAATGGCCATAGACTGGTAATGCTGCTCCCTGTTAAAAGTTTCTGCTGTTACCTCAGAAATTGCCTGTTTGTCCTGATTGTGGCTCAGGATTTTGTTGGTAGATTTTTTTTTTATTTTTCATAAAGAGAATGTCCTGTCAGTGGCAATAAGCTTTAATTTATTATTATTACTATTATTATTTATTTTATTTATTATTATTTTTTATTTATTTATTTATTTATTTTTACATTTTTTAAGTTGAGATTTACACTAAATATGTGTTACTGATAAGTGCTGATGTTAAAAGTGTTTGCACAACAAATGTTATGGCACTTTCGTTCATATGGCAGCAGAACATTGAAATAGAAGTGCTCTTTACACTACTTTTGAATTCATTCTTGGAGTTTGCGTATACAATGCGATTAATCGTGATTAATCAGGCAAATTATGCAATTAATTGCGATTAAAGATTTTAATCGTTGCCCAGCCCTACTCTTTACACTTTTTATCAAAATAGCTTATTTTCTAAAATTTGTAATAACTTATGAATGCAATGAGATTTGAAAATTGGGACACATGTTCAGGAGTGTTCACTAAGCTAACTTATTAAAGCGCACTGCATTTCATCTCTAGGGGACACCACAAATGTGAAAAGTTTATATCTAGTTTATATGGGCTGCGTGGATTCGCACAAAAATGTTTTTTGCACAATCTTGGGTCAGGACTCATTTGGTGCATGAATTTTGGTAATGACTGATTCAAGCTGGCGTGAGTTATTACAACAAATCTAAATTTATAGACATTCACAATCCAAACTTATAAAAATCAGTGGTTCATCCTACAGAGCAGAAATTTCTTCAGCACATCTGCTGAATTGTGACAAAAGTTTGCCTCACTGCAACCTGTGGTCAATTCAAAGGTCCATCACTTTATATTTTTTAGAAATATGAAAAATCAAGTAACATCTTTATCTTCACAAGTTTTCTTTTAAATGTGACCAAAATCAACACATTCTCTAGATGGTCGATCCAATGTCCAGTGTGAATTGTGTTCAAATCAGTGAAATGATGAGTCTGCAGTGATATTTAACATCTTGCTGTAATTTGTACTGTATGCACATTTTCTTTTTTGCTCAATGTTTGATGAAACGTCACCAAAATATTTGACAAAACACCTGAAACCAGCAGAATGATTTGTGATTTTTTTCAGCTTGTAAGAGGGTGTGTGTCTTCCCAGTGATGCAGTCTGACCGTCACCTTCTCTGGAGATCCAAAGGAAAAGGGTTTGAATCCACATGTGATCAAGTCTCATTTGCCAACAATGTAACAACCTCTGCATGACTGTGTGCTATGTGTTTTATCAATGCTTGTTTCTTACAAGCATCCAAATACTCGCAATCTGCTTGGACCCCGTTCACTGCTGCTTGCGGCTATAAATGTAATCTAGATTGTTAAAGTGATTAATGATGGTTGGTCGGATGTTTTTTTTTGTAGAACCCTCAAAAGACAAGAGTTAGCTGAAACCCTTATACGATGTACTATTTTTAGATCCCCCTGGTTGGGTTCGACATGAAACACTTGGGATATAAAAGGGTTCTTGATGGAAAACCTGAGATCACTCTGGGCACATTCGTGATTAAGCTCTTGGTGTATAAAAAGGTTCTCAGTAAAACACCCTGGGTAGGTTCTTGTGGAAACCCTTGTAATATTAAAGTGTTCTGAGTAGAAGCCCCTGGGTGGGTTCTAGATGAAAACCTTGGAATATAACACAATGGATGAATGAATGAATCCCTTGGAATATAAAAAGGATCTTGGTAGAACACCCTTGGTTGCTTTTCAGTTAAAACTTACGAATATAAAAGGGTTCTGGGTAGAACCCCCTGGTTGGGTTCTACATGAAACCCTAGGAATATAAAAGGATAATTGACAGATCCCCCTGGGTTCTAGATGTAAACCTTGAAATATAAAACGGTTCTACGTAGAACTGCCTGGTTGGATTCTTGATGAAATGCTTGGAATAGAAAACTGTTCTGGATAGAAGCCTCTGGGTGGGTTCCAGATGCAAACTTTGGTATATAAATGTGTTCTTGGACCCTGGGTGAGTTCTTGTTAGTACCCTGGAAAGGTTGGAGGTTCTAAGTAGAGGCCCCAGAGAGGGTTCTAGGTGGAACCATTATGCCATAGAAGGGTTCTCTGTAGAACTGCTCATAGGGAGCTCTTGGTGGAACTTTCCCCCCTGGTTGGGTTCTTAGCAGAACACCATGAGCGAGTTCTTTATGAATACCTTGGGATATAAAAAGATTTCTTATAGAGCACCCGTGGGTGGGTTCTTAATGAATCCCTTGAAATATTAAAGTGTTCTTAGTGGAAACCCCTGGGTGATTTCTTGTTTGCACCCTTAGAAAGTGGAAGGTTCTAAATAGAAGCCCCGGACAGGTTCTAGGTGGAACCATTACACCATAGGAGGGTTCTCTGTTGAACTGGTCATAAGGAGCTCTGGGTGGAACCTTTCACAGATGGCTCTTGGTATAACCCTTTATGCTGAATTCCAGGTAGAACCCAGAACAAAAGGTTCTACCAGGTACCAAAAAGGGACCTCCTATGGGGACAAGCTGAGGAACCCTATATGGTTCTAGTTAGCACATTTATTTCAAAGTGTGCATGCAGCTCATACCAAGAATCCCTCCCTAAAATATCTCCAATTACCATTAATATTCGACTGGTGACAGAGGCAATTGAAGAGCGCACTGTTCCCACCCACAAGAAGATGTCACTTTGTGTCACCGTAGCGGCGCCCAAGCACTTTCAAATTAAGTCAAGCACATATCGCCTCCTTGCATGACTCCGATTCACTTTTCTCCCATTACACTTCTCATCATCGTTAACAACAATAGCTGTAGATTGTCATAAAGAGGTTTCAGAGAGAGACATCAAGCACAGCTTTCATTATTCTCCACATGTCAGTTAGTAATAATGCTGCCTATAAACAGCCACATTATAATCATCATCATCCACCCCTTGAATATAGCTGCTGTGGCTCAGGATTATGAGCACTATTAGACAGTAGATACTGCTCTCTTTAATATAAGGCTGTGATATGTTGTAAAAAAAAACCCGAAAACAGAGAGACAGCACATCTGTAAGGTCATGATCTGATTCAGGTTATATTTTCAGGTGCAATTAGAGAAAGTAAGAGGTCAGATCAGAACAAACTGTTGATCTGAATCTGTTGATCTTATTGTTATTCACTGCTGTCTACATAAACAATATCTCACGCTAGATTTTTATGCAACCTAATTTGTGATGATTGCCTTATTGTGGCATTTTGCAAATGGCATTATTAGCCTCAACACTGATTTTTTTGTTGTTGTTGCCCTAAATAGATCTTGAAAGATGCACAAGACTACATTGTACAAAATAATTCTCCCTCATAAAAAGCTAACTTGAAGTGACAGTGTCTTTTCCTCTATGGTAACTTTAATAAACGTGCACACAAATTTAGAATAGTGACTGATAGCACCATAGCACAACAAAGAAAAATGTTTTAATGGCACTCTAAATTAATTAATTACGCTCCATATCAAATTACAAACCTATGATAATCATGACCCAGAGGAAAATTTGTCTCTTCAGTCTAAAGTGTTGAGTGCCATTTCAAATATATCTCCACATTTGCAATTAACTTTAATTATGTGTCTCAATTAATACTAATCCATTGTATTAAGCAATTAGTCTAAATGTCACAGGGTTATAAAAGGGCTTGCCATGACTGGGAAGTATCTGTGACACAGCAAGGCACTGGTGGACTCATAGCCTCTATGGTAGATAACACACGATAAAGTGCCCTTTACACTGACCCAATGTGCAAGAAAAGGTGATAAAGTGCCCTCTAGGATGCCTTTCCAGAGGACTGTGTGCCCACATGTGTGCCCTTCCACTGGAAAAAAGGTGACAAAGGATAAAGTGCTCTCTATAATGACCCACTGTGTCAGAAAATGTGAAAAGTGCCTTCATCTGTGCCTTTCCAATGGCAAAATGCCCTCTAGCGTGCCCTTCCAGTGGACAAAACAGGATACAGTGCCACATAGAGTGGCCTTTTAATGCCTGTCCCTCAGACACCCTTAGTCCACTACTGCACCAATGCTAGTAGTCATGACGATGATGGTGATTTCTTGCCTTTTCTGCAATTATTACAAAATTAAAAGAGTTGGAACTAAATTCTGAGAAATACTGCTGTTTAAAAAAACATTAGAAGATGGAGCTAAATTTCAAATGTTTCACAAAATTTCACAACTTAATATCAGCTCACTTGTCAAACTTTGCTAGACAGTGGTCATTGATAAAATATGAGTTGTAACATAGAAAAATCTTTGAGAAGGAGAACTTTTAGAAATACATTTTAACTTAAATAAATTTTTACAGGGTAGTATGAATACTTCAGCTTGAGTAAAGCATCTGAATACTTCATTCACCACTGCCTAAATGTTATATTTTCTGGACATAATGAAACACTCACTGAAATTTAAACGTACTGTATACATATATGATTGTTGTGGCACTTGTGTTGACTGTCAGCTGAGGTCTGCTCTGGTCATCTTTTCTTAAATTGCTCTTTAGCTTGCTGACAATGGTCCACTTCCTCCACCCGCTTGAGGCCAGCTGAAGTCTTCTCTGTAAATGAACAAGCGAACCAGGGCTTGAAGTGACGGATGTGCAGCACGCATCAGAGGTAGACAAATTGATTTTCTTCGGGTGGATAGTTCTGGTATAGTGGCTGCTTTGGGCAAGAGAGGGAACGAGAGATGTGTCACAAGCACTTGGCCGAATGGGCCCAAAAAACAAGAGGAAATGGAGATGCAACACTGAGGTACTAAAGCCCCGCTGTGTGAGGTCTGAGCTGGAGAAATCTCCCAGTTAACATTATATTTTGTATTTGCTTAAGTAGATATTGTGGGGATTCACAAATTGTATGGTATGCAGACTGCACATAGAGACAGAAGCTGTTTCCTGAGAAACTGCTGCTTTCTTAAACCTGCATTCATTGATTTTCTGGCCACAAGGGAGCAGCGCAAAATGCCTACCTACCTATCCCTGAAGGCTATACTATCTTTTAAACTACACTGAACAGCTTTTCAGGTGATTTCTTTGAGTGTTGTGTTGATGCATGAGTGATTTACCAATGATTAGAAAGGCTGTGTTAAGTTTTTTTCCATGGCTTAATGATGTCACTGCGACAAACATAAACAATATCGAAGCAGCAAAACTCAAAACTGTCATAAAGTGAACTTGTTCTAACTTGACATTACAGGAGAAACTCTCTAAAAACAGAATTTAAAAAGATGCTGCTGTGCCTCATGCATAAATGCATGCACAGCATCTCTCTTACTGGGGAGACTGTTAATATCTATGATTCAGCCTGTTCATTCCACTGATAAATTGTGGTGCCCACAGTTGTAACTGTGGTCCAGGAATCACTAGCATGCATGCATACATGGGCACGTCATAGGTGTGCTCTTGTACGAGTAACAAACAGCACTACACCCCTGATAAAATTGGATTCATCAGTCATTCCAAAACAAAGGAATTCCATGGCCCAATTTGAAATCTGAAAATCTTCTGAGACCCACCCAAACTTTTAATCACAGTTTTGACCTCCACCTACTCCTGAGGCAAATATCTGACTCGTTAACAGCTAAATGCCCCACAATGTTCACCTGTTAGTTGCTAACTTTGTTTGTCTGCAATTTGGTGCTGGGCAGGTTGTGTATAGTTGTTTTATCACAGCTATTTAATTGAGAACAGCTGCCTGTTGCAACTTAAAAGGACGTTCTGCAGTCTCACCACACTTATAAAGAGTAAAGATGCAAATAAAAACAATAAGGTAAAAGGTGCTAAAATGCACTGAAGAGAATTGCCGGGCTGGTGATCGTTTTCTGTGTGTTCATCCCTCTGAGTTACACTTTATTACACTTATTTGACTAATTTTTAATAGAAAGTTAATATTGATTGGTGCCACTTTAAAGACTATGAATTTAAGAAAATAAGGTGCCTATAGAGAGCATAATGCCAGTCTCATAGATTGGGGTGTGCTTTAGTTCATAAGGTTTGATTAGATGGTGTGTGCACTATTGAAAAGTAACTGTGGAGCATGGCTGCAGCCAATTCCACTATGTCACCCTCCCAACAGGATTACGACTGGCTGGCAAGTTTAAAGGTGCAGAAAGTGGAGAGTTCTAAAACTGTCACTCCAGTGGCGATGCTTGGGTAATTAAAGCTAGCAATTAAAGCTTTTATAATCAGCACTGTCAGTGAACTGGTGCACCAGGATTAACGTTCAGAGTTGCACTTTAAATTGCTGGATGCATGCTCTGCCAAGGAATGTTTTTAAATTCAGCTTGAATAGAAATGGGGTGACTTATAGCACAGGGGGACAGGGCTGGGTGATGAAGGGTGATGGAGAGCATTGAAGCTGGGTGTTTGCCGAGATGTGTCTGTGCATAACCATATACAGTATGTAACCATATGTGTGCCAGTGTTCCTGTTCCTGCGAGATAACATATAATTCATCATTACTACACAGGAGAGAACAGAACATGTCCAAATGTGACTTCTAAAAACATAACTAATACATCATGATATTTCCAGGCTTTCACCATATGGTTTTGAGGAGCTGTGATGCATCAAATCATCTCACTAACAGCACTCCAATGTGTGTCCAGGGCATGAGAGGACCCTCCTTAATGGTTAGAGTGATAATGCATAGTAAAGACACATAAAAATGAGATTTAACTTTCTCTATATGGTGCATCCTGGATGAATGTGTCTGCAGACCTTGGCCAAGGGGAGTCCTAGCAGAAAATAATGTTGTGTCTCTGTTTCCAATAAAACAAAACAGTAAATTATTTACAGCGGGCCACTGAGTGCGCATCCACCTCATTTGTATTCCCGCCGCCACAGTGATAGATGTGACATCATGGTGATGAATGAAAGCGTAGGGATTTTAAAAAGCGCTTCCTCTGGAAACCAAGGACAGATGGTTATTTTTTATGAGAGCTGCAGAATAATCAAACCAAATGAGCGGGACTATTTTGGTAGACAGATTTGCCAGACATGAAGGTGGTTGTGTAAATGTTAAAATGAAGATGTCAGTTTACAGAAACCTTACGTGATAATTTCTTCACAAGGTTTGGATAGTCACATCAAAAAAAGCAATATACAGTCTGAAGGTAGAAACTATAATCACATTCATGTGGGAGGATTGACTTAACATTTTGATTATGTGTGGGTAGTCACAAATCCCTCAAGTTCCCACTGTGTTAAAAACCAGACTGATGTAGGGGAGACTGGGGAGTGTTGTAACACTGGGTTAGTTGTAATACTGTCAGTTTTACCAGTTGGAAAAGTGCTGTGGTGATATCAGCAATATTATACACTCCCATTACCAGCAATTTTGTGGATTTTACAACCAAAGAAACTGATTTTCAGGTAAGTAATAAATTAATGAAAGAAAACATGAACATTAGTTTATGCCAGAGATTTATGCACGTTCACACCAGAATGGTAATTTATTCTGTATTCTGAAGTGTGAATTGGAGGTAAAAATCAAAGTACATAAAAATACTGTTGCAGTGTACTTGTTATTTTACTTTCTTTCTTTAAAAGTCACCAAAATTCAGGAAACAAAATCTCAGAAATTCATTCATTAAAATGATGAGAATTTCTGCATTGTGTGCATGGAACACTTTGCAAACTCAAGGCCAAAAAGAGGTGAGGGCCAAGCGTGAAAGTTCTCAGTTCTGGCCTCAGAAAGCCTGCACCCCAGGGGCAGTCAGCTATATTTGCAACATGTTTGACAGTGACTGAATCCTTAGTAATACAGTCCACACTGTTCACTTTATTCAAAACTGTTTATTCTTTATTTTAACCTGAGTAAAGTTTTCTTAATAAATTGGAAAGTGTGAATCTTAATTCAGCAAATTACTTCTCATTACATCTATATCCACATCTAGTGTTTCAAATCACCCCAGTAATGGGGTAGCTTGTGACAACAAAATTCTTTATATTGTAGGCATCCAAGTGAGTTTTATTCGTAGTAGACAAATATGGGTATCGCATATCAAAGTTTGAGAGATCTAGCATGAATAAACACTGAGTTATTGAGACTCAAATAAAGTGTTACTATCATCCCCAGTCTCCCCTAAACATTTTGATTATGTGCGGGCAGTCACCAATCCCTGAAGTTCTCACTGTGTTAGAAACCAAGGTAAAATAAATCTGTTTCTCCCTCTGTCATGGTCAACTTAAACTGCACATCTGACCTGTGTTTCTCAATGCAATTAGATTCCCAGACTCAACTGTTGCTCTTGTCCCTGATTCAACAACATGTAAACACACATACATGCACACTCACACACACACAGGGGGATAAAAACCTGCAATGTAGTTTCACACAAATGTGCTCTTTCACAACCAAGGTCAGCATATGGGTCTTAAAAAATAAATTGCCTCTGAAAGCTTTCCCAGCAGATGGCGGCCATCTTGGCTTATCGGTGCATAGGTGTGATTTTTGAGCCGGGTTGTGCTCCACCGCAGCCTCCCCTGACCGGCTGATTGAACACAGGTGTAACGGCTGAATTACAGTCTCACTGTTGGACATTAACCCTCTATATCTGGACTGAAATAGTCATTACTGATGACACCCAATGTAATTGCTAATTTTACGCCTCAGCAGGCACATTTTCCACTCGTCTTCTCCTCATTCAGCTCCTCTTTCTTTTCTATAGCAGTGCAGGCTTAAGTTATTCACCTTTCTTTTCTATCTTTCACTATATCCCAGTTGTAAGAGCAATTTATACCTGTCTCTCTTACTGAGGTGTCAGTCAACAACCTCATGGGTGAAACTTCAAGGAAAACATAAACATCTCACTCCCCTTTTTAGTTCTCTTCTCACATTTAACTATATCTACATGACTTTGTGTTAGCATTCATCTACTTTCTGTACTTGCTCATCATCAGCATGCACAGCGAAAAAACCCTGGACACTTCATTAGCCTACTGCTGGGCTCACACATAAACACATACTCTCATACTCATAGGAGCAATTTAGAGTTTGTATTCACCAAGACTTCAGCTAGAAAGCCCATATGAAGAGGGAAATTAGGTCCACACAAAATCTGAACTGCTGAGCCATGCTACTGAACTTTTTGTCTCTATTTTCAATATGTTCTCATTCCAGCTCGTCAAATACAGATGCTGCTTTATCACGCGTCTCATACTGATACACAAGGTACCCTTTAGTGCCTGTATGGCATGCAGCCAGAAAGCCTTTTTAACACATGGTTAATATTGTGAAACGCTTGCAGTTTGAGTATAAGTTAGCAATAGGGTGCAAGTAACTAATTACAAATACTCAAATGAGTATGAGTAGATTTTCAAGTCTGTACTTGTACTTTGTACAATTTGAATTAATATCTAAACCTTTCATTGCATTTTAGTTGCCAATAAAGTGATCTGATCACAAACAGACCAATGAAAACCACGACATGTGGACAAAAAACTTTTTTTAAAAATGCTGCAGCTGCAGCAGCACACATTTGGGGTAAGGATGACTGATCATTAATTGATTAATTGCCATGAAGAATTTAACCAATTAATAATATATTCATGGATATTTAATCAATAGAAATGACATTAATTGTACCTCATTTGACATTGTTTTGTCTGGTGGAGCCATTTGTTGAATAAGGAAACTTAAACTTAAAATGAGAAAACAACAAAAAAAAGAAAAATATTGAAAATGAGGAAAAATGTGTTTTGTATCTTATGAATTATTAATGGTTATCAAATTAATCAGTTGTTAGCGTTTTCAACTATTGGTTCAGGGAAGTTCTAGTTCAGAGAGGTGACTGTGACATCAATGGTTGAAAGTAACTAATACTCTGAGTAGTTTTTGTGACAAAACTTTATACTTTTACTTAAGTATGTGTCTAACACCAGTACTTTTACTTGTAATTGAGTATTATTTTAGTGACGTAACAGTACGTTGGTTTTGTAAGTAAGGTTTTGGAAAAGATCATGTTTTCGTTGTATTACGTTGTGTTACGTTGTGTTGCAAAAGTTCTGTTTGTTTGACTCATCCATCCATCCATTCCATCCATCCATCTATTCACCTCACATCCTTCATATGTGGACTTTCTTGCCCTTTATACTACGTCAAAAGTCTGGTGTGTCTCATATAGCCCCTAAAGGGTATTTGGTACAACTGTAGGACTCAGCAACTGATGTGACAAAATGTGTGAATTTGACGACTTGGTAATGAGAATGGGCTGCTATTTTTCATCAGAATTATTTACATTTATCTGAAAAGCAGAAACTGGTAAGGTCTGAAAAATACATCTGAACTCCAAGTGACTCTATTATAATGGACTGAAATTGAAAAATTCAAACTGATCAGCTCCTTGGACATGTCAAAGAATATTACAGACTTCCTCGCCGCCAGAGAGTTAAAAGGATTCTAAAATTAGATCTCAAAAACTAGTCATGAGATTATGCTCACCTACAGAGGTTATTTGATAAAATGAATGAAGACATTTGACTGTCTTTCAAACCATTTTCTTCCTGTTGCAGATTCAGTCTAATAAAATCCACAGAATATTCAACTAGATTTTGGTAGTGGGAAGCATGTAGCTGACAGTGGTTACACTGATTTCCTGAGGCACATTGAAATAACATGGAATATGCAAAGAAGCTCAGCTGTTGTAGGATTTCCTAAATTAGAGTGACTGTTTACACTGCTGCTTTTTGGTACTGTACAGCAAAGAAAACATCATCTTCTGAGATAGTTTGCAATGCCTACCATCAGCTAACATAGTATTCATTTAAGAAGCAAGGCTGTGTTAGATTCACTAACATTTGTAATGTGAACATGTCTTCATGTAGACATATCTGCATTTGCTTTAACATGGAAAGGAAAGGGCTGCATAAATTAATAGTTTTTCTTTGCATTACATCCCAGCTGTAATCACACAGGATCTCTGACACTCTTAAATGACATGTACATTGTCAACTCTGGCATCCACCCTCCTAATCAGCCTCGTGCCCCTCATAATGGTATATGGGATAATTATTCCACTTAATCTTTTGTGTAATTCCCACACGAAACCCGTATCTGTCCTCAATAAGCGGCGACGTGACATTAAACCCACTATTATCACATTGTGCTGTGAAAGGTTAGTGTGCTTGGCAGAATTAGGGGACGACATGCATACCACTGAGGACAATAGGGCTGATGTGCTGTGAAAAGAAATTTGTAAGAAAAAGTGGGGAAATAAACGTAACCTCTGCCTTTCACAGTGCCTATTGGATAATGCTTTATTTCAAGGGGTGTGCATAAGATTGTAATTACATTGTCATAACAATGAAATGACACTTTTCATGAACACTGAGGAGTCTATATGAAATGTTAGAACTGATTATGTCATTTTTAATGCAAAGTTGACATTATTTGAGATGTCTTTGTTATGACAGCTTGTCATTAATAAGCCAATAATGTCTTTGTTATGAAAACTTGATATTATCAGACAAAGAAACTGTTTAGTTTTATGTTTTGACATCACATTATACTGTCATATGTGGTTGGTTTTGACACCAGCCGTCAGGAGACCATTATAAGTGTGTCATGAATATTTCCCTTGACCTCAAGTAAAGTTTGGACTTGTCATAAAGATATCATTAAGTTTTATTACAATATAAAATGTTATAAGGCCATTGTTAATGTTATAAATGTATATAGATTACGGTTACCTGATGGACAGATGGTGGTTGCCTAGTTTAGCAAAAGATTTAACCTAATTTGTCCCAAATGAAAATTTTGTATTTTAATTCTTCTTACATTACAAATACAAGTAAGATAGAAATAAATAAAGTCCTAAAATGTTGAAAATTTGCTTATTTGCTTTTTTTTTTTTTTTTTTTTCAAAGAATCAGATCTTTTCACCTCCTTTACTGGTCAGTGTTGATCATCCATAGGAGATAGGATCGCTTAAACATCCTGTCGGCATTATTCATGTCTTTTATGCCACTAGATAGCAACTTAACAGGCAAAATTCAGAAAAGCTCCTGAATATATCCCCATCTTGGATCAACAACATAAGGATATTGGTATGCATGACTGTTATAGAGGACAGCTCTTTTGTCAAGGTCAGTGTGACTTCTGAACTGCTGCATCCATCCAGTGATTGACAGGGTGCTGATAGAAGACAGATGAGAGGCACAAAATGTATAAACATATTTTCATCCTGGAAAAGAAAAAAAAACAAAAAACAACTGTAGGTGCTAAAATAACCCCTCATGTTTGAACCAAAGGGAGCAAAGGTCTTGATCTTGAGTTGGCACCGGCCACATGCTCATCTGCATTTGCACTGAGGTCAGCTCTGCTCACCAGGGGGAATCTACACTCAAGGATGAAGCGCAGGTGAGTGGACTGCCCTTGAACGAGACGGCACGTGGCCATACATAAGAGGGAACTGTTCAGGAGAAAATGTACGGCACTACAAAGAGAGGTGTTTACTCGAACAGATAAAAGAGCGTACATGTTTGAAAAAGGCTTGATAAACAGAACAAATTCAATTTAGATATGGAGAGCAAATCCATCAGCTTTGAAAACAAAATTCTTGGGAGCAAACAAGGTTGAAAAAGACTTGAGAAAATCATTTTATGGGATGAAAAGAGAATATATTAGTGCTTATTACCTTTGGTTTACTATTTTCATGTATCCCTACAGTGTTTTGATTGAATAACAGCCACCTTTTAGTGTTTGGCCTAATGATAATATGGAAGCTGACACAATGAATTGGAAGTTATGAATTTATTTGGTTCACCTTTAACCAAGTGTCAGTAATGTTTACTTATTTCCAATGAGATGACAGAATTAACATAAAAAAGCTATCTGAGCATAAATGATTCCATGTCATGTTGCTTTGATGTAAAATGGCAGAAGGGACGGTAAGCAAAGCAAATTAATATAAACACACTTCTAATCAAAAAAAGATTTCAGGTGCTTGGAAATATTCTTGACAGTCTTGTTTTTTGCGTGTCACACATAATGGACTCGGATGTGTGATACATTAGACAGACAACATTTCAATGACTTTGAGGTGGTTGTTTTTCAGTCTCCTTTCAGTTTTCCTTTATCATTATGCTCAAGTGTCCTTATTATGAAAAAAAAACATATTTGTGTATTCATATGTATGTTAGACTGGCTTTTTATTGAATAATAATGCAATTTTCAAATGGAACAAGGTAGAAAACAACAAGGTCATATTAGATTGAGACTCAATGATGCTCATTAAGGCCACTATCTATGAACCCTTGTGCCTGCACACAAAACAAACAAAAAAAATCTGAGTATCTACTGAACATCATTACTCAAATGACAGGTGAGCGCCCTTCAAAAATAAGCGCATTTCTGGAAACAGGTGTTTATTACCACCCTAGTATCACAGCAGTGCGTAAAATAGTCACAAAATGTAATCTACAGATTTGTTTATACCGTCAAAATTGTCAGTTATAATATTCTTCAGAGTAATAGGGGTGAATGCAGTATAAAGAGTGAGACACAAGAGGGCAAACACAGAACATTTACACAGAAGACTGATGTTTTCCTTAACTTAACGAAGTAGTTTTGCTGCTTACACCTACCCAAGAACTTTACTTTAAAAGTGTAACCAGGTGTTGCATATATCATTATTGCTATCTTTATTGATGACAGTGCCAGTTAATTTTCGTTTATGCGTCGAGCATCCTGATGTTTCCTTGTGCACCTTTTGGATCTTTGCCTTTGTGTTTTAAATCATGCCTGATATTGTTGGATTTAAGATTTCCTGCCTACCCCCCATTGGATTGTTTGCCTGTTGGACTACTCACCTGGTTTCTACTTGTTTCTGCCAAACAATCCTGTAAGCCTTTTTGTAAATTGACTTTTTGTTATCAAATCTTTTGAATTACTTGCTCAATATCCTAGCCATGTGAGGCAACCCAGCTACAGCCTGCTGTTGTCTGGCAAGAGATACAGAAGTATCAGCTGCCATACTACCACACTACAGAGCAGCTTCTCCCCTCAGTCTGTAAGACATCACATCCTCTGTTCTCTGCCACAAAATAGTTTTTCTTATGTGGCATTAAGGGACTAAAGCTTGCATTATGTTGTAAAACCGTGTCTTGTAGAATTACAAATACAGTAAATTAATCTTGAAAATATACAATAGGATGTGTTGGAGTATATAATAAACATCCAAACCCAGAGCCCTCTTGCTGCAAGGAACCACAGCGCCACCATTTTTATCAGTATTTCAATGTGTAATTCCACTCCACCACATTCCAGAAGGGAATATTGTACTACTCAATATTTTACATTTATTTCACAGCTATTTTTACAGAATCAGATTTCACACACAAAACATGATGGGCATATCAAATATGATGTGTAAAACAAGATTCTTTTCTTGCAGGTTTGCAGGTTTTACAAAGCAAAATAAAAGAAGATTTATCATACTGAAGAATTGTTGGAGTATTCAAACACAGTCCTGGATCATCTGTGCAAGAACTTTATTACAACCTATATTTATGTTTATTATTTGGCAATTACCTCTTGTGGCTGTAGTAACCATGACAGGAGCAGTACAAAGAGCACGACAGGTGGATGGCTCAAAACCAGTGCTTCTCAAACTTTTTTCTGACATACCCCGCTTCAGAAGCTGAAATAGTTCATGTCCCCCTCACTTCACATTTTATCATTACTACAATAGCAGAAGAAACTACCAAAGAAGAATCCAAACTGAATTTTAGTGAAATAAAGGTCAGCATGGTAGCATCAGCAAACTGTTGTTTGCTTATTTCCCCTACATAAATCATCCTAATTCAATTTAAGTTTGCTCCATTTTTCCGTTGGTCATCCATGCCCCACCTGCAGTGACTCTATTCCCCAACACTGGGGCATGATTCACAGTTTGAGAACCACTGGCTTTAACAAATGCAGGACGGAGGTTTGTGTCCTGTGTGAAGAAAAAATTCAAGTTGACTTTTTAACAATTTAAAGTTACTCAAGTTTTGTTAGTTACAGTTCCATCATGTAATTTCTGTTACGGGACACAGGTAACATAACTTATTTAACCCAAAATAGTCCAAAATACCGATACCCTGTTTGTTTTTTAAGAAAAAAAAAAAAACATTTTTATGCCCTCAGTGTTGTATCAGTGTTTGTCCATTGTATTGAAAATGGCATCAAATATCAAAATTTTTAAAGGTATTTTATCAAAGTTGGAAATTCCAACATTGGGAATGCACTAGCCCAAAATATAATCTTTTCCTAAAACTAACTAAGCAGTTGCTGCCGGTACTTCTCAACTGATCAAAAAAGTTACAACATTAAAGTTTAAATCCAGTTTTTCTCCCAGATCTATTGTCTTGACTGAACCCACACACTTTGTTGGCAGGCATGTTCTTCTTCCTCTGTGACTGGCTAAATCTACGCTGAGCAGCATTTTTCAGCTTTCTCCACTTAATCACTAAATTTAACTGATTGCACAGAGGTGATCGACTGAGGTGATTAACAAGGGAACAAGAGCTGAAATGGCAGCAGCTAATGAGGCACACTGGGACTTGGAGGGTAAGGCTCTGTTGTTGCTCCAACAACAACTTCAGTAAACAATATGCTGACTCATCCAGTGACACAGAGAGAGTGCTCACCACCCTTTAGCTGCACTCTTTGTATTTATACACATAATAAATTATTGTATGCATACAGAATATGAACTGTAAATACATACACAGTGATATACATAAAACCACACACACTTAGATCTGCAGATGGTCAGGCGATGCAGCTGTCAAACTGATATTCGAAAAATCCACATTTTTCTTTCTCCCTCTGGTCAAGCCTTCATATCTCCCCACTCTCATCCTTTCTTTTCACCCCTGGACAGAGGAGGGACCGGGGAGGGGGGGGGTGCACTGCGCTGACAGACGTCCATACAGCCTGAGGGAGAATGAGGCTCTGAACGAGTCCGGCAGATGTGTGTGTCTCTGGGGTTTCCTCCTCCTCTGCTGGTCACTGATCCCAGTGTTAACCCTTTGTGTGCTGAATAACAAAGACCAATGCAATAAATATGAACAGATGGCTGCCCACCATAGAGTCTGACTCAACTTGAGGTTTCTGACTGTTAAAAGGAAGTTTTTCCTGGTCGCTCTGGTGCTTGCTCTTCATGTGAACCATTGGGTGTCTGTGGATAACATTATAAAGAGCACAGTCTTGATTTGCTCTATTTGAAAAGTGACCTGCAATAACTTCCGTTATGATTTGGTGCTATATCCTATCCCATTTTTAATTTACCATATTTGTGTATATATAATTGAAGAGCAGTTTGTGTGTCCCACCATTCCTCCAATAACCTCCAAACTTGCCCCCCAAAAATGTTCAGCTTGCATATGCTGTTTGTTATCTGTGTTTTTAACATTCCATTTAATTTTTAATATTAAATACAGTAAATACTCATCAGTTTTACTTTTTAATTTCAAATCTTTTATTTTGAAATCCAAAACTACCGTCTTGCGTAACTAATTTTTCCACAGTACCACACAAGGCAGGCATTCTACTGGAAGTATAACAGAAGAAGAAGAAGAAAAACAGTTACAGTAATGCTTGCATAGTGTCTAAAAAGAAGCTTAAATCACTGTCAGCAAGTCCTGATATCACTAAATGCACAAGATTGGTGTGATTTAGCGACTCTCCAGAGAAGAATTCTGAAGTATGTTGCTGATTAGCTGTTTGACGTTGCCAATAAAGTACCTAGCTAGCTAGCTCAGCATTCGTTTTTCATGCTTCTTGTTGTCAGCACAGTCTACACAGTGCAGACAGCATGCACCGTTTCTGTGTATTCATGTGAAAAGATATGGAGATTAATACATTGTGTTTTCATTAGCAGCTACCTCAGTTCACAGTGTGATTATGCATGTAAAGCCTAAACTTTTGCTGTGTGTCAAGGACATTTTCCTAAAGTGTCATTATCAGTGTTTTGATTCTGTTAAAGCATGATGATGCACCACTGGCTGTCTCATTTCACACAACTATCTGGCTTTTCAGCTAAACACTATGAGGAAAATCACGTGATGCACAACTCAACCCAAAATGGGTCACTTTGGCAGAAAACCACCTCAAATCTAAACAGAATTGCACTGAACATACATTTCACATCTTGACAATGCCATGCAGTCCACCCTCTTTGACATCCTGAGCGTCTCCCCACCTCTTATGTAGCGTGTGTGACTCCCAGAGGTTTATCTGAGAGAAGACAGGCTTCTCACAGATCTTACAACCTGTGCATGTGAATGACAATCAGATCACTTGGTTAATAACACAAAGCTTTGGCTTTGCAGTAAGCCACTAAACGGAGAGGAAGTGTTTCAGCATTCAATGCAATATGACTCATGTGTTTGTTGACGGGCACCTGAAGGTATCTGAAGCAGATTATTGATCTGCACATGAGGCTGGGAACAGATTTATACTTTGATTTCCTAGAGTAAACACAGAGTGTTTGGATAGGGATGTAAACCAAAGCCCAGTCTGTTGACTCCATTTGTCATATATATTCTCTGTTCGATAACTCAATAAAGTGTTTGAGACAGCAGCTGCTGAGGGAGGAACTTCAAGGCGAGCGTGTCTTGGTTAATGTATTTCTGTCAGCAGGACGGAGGGACCCAGCGATGGAGGAGGAGAGGGACGGATGGATGGAGGTAATCTCTCCATCGCTTTCTCCACCACTCTCTTTTTACTTTCTTTCACATCTGTATATTGTATTGTTTCCCTCCTCACCCAGCCATGACAATTTCTTGCATCTATTAAAGACATCTGCTTATTTCTCTTCAGAGAGCATCCTGTATGTATGGTCTCATCCCACAGGAACACTAAGTATGGCTACAGTTGAGGCCATAAATTGTGATAAAGTGCCATTCTCCAATTATGTTCTGTTTGTTTTTCATAACAGCTTGTTTCATTGATTGCTGCAAACTATTAGAGTTCTTGTTGACACGTGTATATATCAAACAAGATTTCTAAATTGGTTTCGTCTCTGTTTCCTTTCTCCTGTTTGTCAATTTCAAAGTTTGCACCCATTGGGTTTTGAACATCAGACATGAATGTTTAGAAATCCAAAACTTTCTTTTGAGATCCATGATAGGTATACCTGTTTTACCTCTTGAAAATCAATTTAAAATGTTTTTTCTAAATAATTTTCTTTCTTGAAACTGTGCAATTCTATATATGATGTATTTTTTCTGCACAATGGTCTACATATTGTTTCATATTTATATTGTATACATATGGTACCAGGATGTATTTATTTAAGCTGCATGCTTAATTCTATGAAAAACATTTTGTAGTATGACCTGATTGGTCGAGATAGTTTTCTGATTTTTCTATGAATGATTTCTTTTCTCAACCTATTCTCATCCCAACGGACAATTTGTCACTGCCCCTTGGTGTCTGATACTGAAGCAGAAGATACCTTTAGCTGCTGTAGCTGATGCAGCCAGACAGCTGTTTTTTACATGGTCAACGCTGTAAAAGGGTCACAATTTGGTTAGGGTTAGGCAGAAAAACTTCTTAGCTAGATTAAGGATAAGACCATTTTGGGGTTACAATAACTATGTTTCTTTGTGTACATCACGTGACATCATTAAAGCAACACGCAAAACGAAAGGGAAAGTGAAAGAAGGTGATTGTTTGAGCTGTCCATCAACCCGACCTCCACCATGGTCACTTACAAAAGCCTAGTGCATCTCTTCCAGCTGCAGATCATACCTGTCTGTCTGTATGAGACATTGAGGGGTGATGACAATTTGGCAGTATGAGTGAGACCACGCTTTCTCTCCTTGTGTTCTGTAAAATCACCTGATAAAGGTCAATGTATGCCATATTTTTTATTAAATATTTGATTGCAATTGCAGAGGATAGTGTGCTTTGCTTTGTACCTCTTCAAAACGTAAAAACATCAATACATTTTTGATCACAAAAAGAGTTGTCACCAAGTGGAAAACATGTTGTCCGAAGCCACAGGCTTCACTGGATGGGTCTCTTTGTTGCATTCACAACCTTTGTTATCTATATGTCACGTAAAGTCTTGGCCGATTGTTTCCAAGGAGATTATATAGACATGACAGCCCATCACAGCTGTTTATTACGTTACATCACATCTGATCTCTCTAATCTCTCACAGGAGAAAGACAGCGATAGAGAGAGAGTGAGAGAGGGAGAGAGAGAGAGAGGTATTCAAGATTAATGCACTGACAACGTTGCAAACCTCAGATTCTCCAGTCCTCATGCATATGGATGAACAAACCCACCAGGAGAGTATACACAGCTAGCTTTAATGCTTTAATGCGCATTACGGCAATAATAAGGGAGAAGCTACTTAGATCACATAATTCTCCAGAGTCTCATCATAAATAACAGCTTACATGTAGCTTACTTAGATAAATAGGCGGATGGATGTGAGGGATGGAGCGCCTGAATTCACTCAAGCTTAGGAGATTTTTCTGTGCACATGAACCCCAACTGCTCACAAATGTGTGTGCCACATGCACACGCATTTATAATTTTGCGTGTGCAGGAAAAATAAAAAGCTCGAGAAAATGTCATTGACTCCCATTACACCCACAAAGCCCTCAGTGCCATTATAACACAGGGCAAATTAGTCACTATGAAGATGAATGGGTCCACAAAAACACAATAACTTACAGTTCGGCATGTACATAGAATTCCCTATGAATTATTAACAGAGCAACTCATCAGAGCCAATGGAGAGGAGGCGAAGAGGCCTGCACTGTAAAAAATAATGTAAGAATTTAGTGGAAGTTGTGGAAGTTTTTTCAAGTTAACCTAACTTAAAATTTCTAGTTTTTACCTTCAGAGCTTCTTCTAGAGCTAACTTGAAGTCTTTTGACTTGAAATGATGTGTTTAATGAATGTATTGTAGAGAGTTCAATTAATTAATTTAATTAAGTTTATAAGAAATATGATCAGCATATTAAAGGAGCAATATGTAGCAACTGTGAGTGCAAAAAGTTGTGTTCGGAGGAGTGCGCACACAGTAAATGACAATAACAGCACCGTGAATCCTACACTGCAAGCTGATTAGCTGTTTAGAATTGTCAGTTGTCTGTCAATGTAAAATTAAACCATAATCCTGAAACAATAAGCCCACTGCTCTGAAAATACACACTTTTGAGTTAAGTGGCTGTCTCACTGCCTGCCAGACTCCACTAACATACTCAATTTAACTGTTGTAAATGGCTTCTATAGCTTCTACAAGATTATAATTGATATTTTAGAACTCATAAACATAAACACTTACTCATTTGTCAAACATTCAGCATTAATTTGAACTCTAATTAATGTGAAACAGGCATACATAATATGCATAACTATTGAACTTGAATTTCTAACATAACTATTGAACTACTGAAATTATAGCAAATTAAAATTTTAAAGAAGTTAAGCTAAAACAAATGGTTTATTTTTAAAGTGAGAATTCCTAGGTTAAAAAATCTTGCATATTTGACAAATATCTTCATGGTGCATCTTTCCTTGCACACATGACCAACCAAGCATGTGGGCACATAAGCACACACAAACGACAGTATATCACCATCACACACTGCATATCACTCATCACCGTGCACATACGCACACACATGCACAGACTCATGCACACACTGGCCATATCCTATTTATCCAACTGAATGTGGAGCCATACATTATCCATGGCTTGACACCAGACCATTAGTTACAGTCTCTCATCCAGCTATCAGACGGTGAGTCCCGCCTGGAAATCTCCTACTTTACATCGTACTGACAAATATTATGCCAAACCAGCAGGCCTTTTACACACACAAAGGCACAAATTCACGCTGAATATGCCATGGGGGATGGTGTAAATATATGGTGTTTGTGGTTTTTACAGCAAGATCTTTTGGGAGAAAATAGCTATATTAACATAATTAGCCCTATTGATCCTCTTTCAGAGTTTTGTGTTTGATAGTTTTGGGGTATGATCCATTAGGTTACAATGCAGTATCACAGGGACCACAGTAATCATACTGCTGAGTATTAAAGCTTCATTTGCAGTAAAAGTAGAGAAAGGTCAACATCACCCACAAAGGAAAATGTGTGATAGATTTATTGTATTAAATCATAAAATGACTGTGATATGTCATTTGAGATGAAGGAAACATGCCAAGCTGAATATCCAGGCCTGTCCGACAACAACACTACAGCCAGTGTGTTCTGTTTGAAATTTCCATTCCAGTTTGAAAAACAACTGTTTTTGATTGCCCGTTTCACAGTTTTTGGAGTTAAAGTGAATGCCAAATTTAGCAGAATAAGTAAAAAGTAAAAAAGTATTCCTCTAAAGGGCATGTATACTGGCCATTTCTGTGCAAAGATAACCTGAATCTCACCCTTTTCTCCAGGGTCGAGCCTCCCTCCCTGTCTGTTTTGTCTTGTTACATCTTTTACGTCTTATTATGTTGTTTTCATCTTGTTACATCTTTTGTGTTGTTTTTGTCTTGTTACTTCTTTTTCATCTTGTCGCATTATTTATGTCGTTTTCATCTTGTTACATCTTTTCTGGTCTTTTATGTTGTTTTATTTTATGTTGAAATCAGTCTTGATGTTGGTGGTGTGCAGTCATGCAAAATAAAAATAATCAAAAATTCTCCTTAGATGCAATAAAACTAAAAGTAACAAGCCTGCTCTGAAAATATAGTAGACAGCACAGAAATTTGTGTTAAAATGTAGGGAGCAAAAGTAAAACGTTAGAAAAATAAATACTCAAGTAAATTACAGATACCTGAAAGCTCTACTTAAGTACAGTAACAAGGTATTTGTATTTAGTTACTTATCCCCTTTTTTAAAGGCAAGGGACTTACATATTTCCCCTTTAAAAAGCTTTAAATACAGTCGAGACAGATTCCCTTTTTTACAGTGAGTGTAGGAGAGCTAGTCTTCATTGAACAGACAAATGTATTAATGCAAGCTTTAAAAAAAACAATATTTCTTTTCAAGATATGAAAACATGCAGCACTTGCCTACAGGCTCCTGCAGTGCTTTGACCATGTGTGTGCACAGTGTAGGGAGGGGTGAGGATTTACTGGTCTTAGCCATGTGCTGTGCAGTGCATATCAGGTTTATGCGAGTGAGGTTTGCAGGCGAATGACCATTCAATGGCCTTCTTCTGCCGCCTGACAGTGAAAGATGTGTCCATAACGAGGTGGCGACGGATAAACTACGTAATGGGAACCCAACCTGTGAGATGAGCTATTAATCTTGGTAAGGCAGAGATGACCGGTGGACCGGGTCTGCTCACTGTAACAGGAACGGTAACATTAGGATTTCATGCCTCTCTGACTCCTTCCAGGCGTGTCCAGTGTTCTGGCTTTTCGAACAGAACACTACCTGATTTCCCTAAGGATCCGAGCTATAACAGCATCTCTGGTTTTTATACGCATGAAGTCTCTAAAAATAGGACAAGTGATCTAGGTCAGGTCACAGGACCATTAAACAAGTCTTTGTGAAGAAATAAATATATCCTATCCAAGAGAATGTAAAGTTTATGTGGAGTACAATGTGGGAGAACTTGTTCGCATGTATTTCTCTGGCTCCTCTGGTTTCCTCTTACATTCATATAACTCTGGTGAATTAAGGACTTTGAATTATGCATTAGCATTAATGAGTATTTATCCAAGCAATGGACTAATGACCTGTGGATTGAATTGTATCACCCCAATAAATAAAATCGTTGTGTATATGGAAGTATATTTGTTTATGTAATGCTGGTCAGGTATACAACCATGTATTATGAAGTATTTATCCAGAACTGTAACAGACAGGTTTAATTCCTGCAAAAACTGTGAACAAAATCATTGTATGATAAATAATCAAAATACAGCTCTAGTAGTATGTGTTGTTGTGTTGTATGTGTCAATTTACTTATTATTTTAACTATTCGTTCAAAGGCTAACATGATATGATGCACTACAATAATCACAGAAAAAATGTTTTTTGTGCAGTCAGGCGCAACTGATGTCTCAGAGTGCTGAGATGCCCCCAAAATGTTCAAAAGTATGTAAAAATGTAAGTATATAGTACACCTCTGTGGAGTATTATAAAAAATAAATGCATAAAATGTGGAAGAATGCCTCAGGAATGCCTCCATTGTTGTGATGTGTATCGAATGAGGTAGAAAAACGAGATATCAAATGAAGTACTCTATTGGAAATGGTTGTGTAATTCTGAAGTAGGAGGGTTGTCTGTTTTTTTAACAAACAAAACTTTATTAAACAAATGTATAAACAATATCATTTAAAAATTATAAAGGCAAGGAATATAATATATATAATGCTGATAACATTTAACCTAAAAATCAGAACTTATGTATAAAATAAAACATTGAAATAATAAATAAATAAATATACATAATTAATACAAAAGTATAAAAACAATTAATTAAATATACTAGAATAACTTTTTTCACTTACTTTTTTATTGATAATTTCTACATCCACACACATACAAAAACATACATGAACAACCCACAATCAAAACAATACAAAATAAGAATAACATTTGTTTGGCAGTTCATCTTTTGTCTTAGTGTCTTAATCTAGATCAATTGGTTCTGTCTGTAGTCTTCGTCACTGTTTTTGGTTTTGAATAATGTCCATTTCTCCCACTTTTCTTCCCGCTGTGTTTGTTGTAGTCTCGGGCGATGTGTCAGTGTTTCCATTGTGTAGATTTCTTCTACTATCCCAATCCACTGGTCCTGACAAGGAGGATCCAATTTCCTTGTAATAGCTTTCTTACTGGCTATCAACAGTATTTTGATCAAATACCTATCCCTTACTCTTATAGTCTCTTTAATAGAATTAAAATTACAGAGGTATAGTACCATGCAGCTCATAGGAATATCCCCCAGTATCTTTTCTATAGTTTTGTGTACAATTCTCCAAAATTTCAATATTTTGTGGCATTTCCAAAATATGTGTGAGTGGTCTGCATCCACTGCTCCACATTTCCACCAACATGACAAGTCTGTGCCCTTATACTTATTCTTGACCTTGGGTGTAATAAAAAAAAACGGATCAATTTTTTCCAGGAAAAGTCCTCCATATCTGTCTAATATATTAAAATAACTTTTAATATAAATTGTTTAATGATTGGGATTTTTTTTAAAACTTATATTATTTGTAAGAAGAAAGAAAAGGAGACCAATATAGTAATATGGAACCAATACAGCCCTCTAGTTCGGATACGTAGCTTACGTCCAGGTAGCTCATCACGTGACCTCACCTGCAGCAGCGGCTGCGTGGACCCGTCGCTCCTCGCTGTATCGCGCTCTGTTTAACCTGCCTGTCAGCGGCCTGTTCGCACTTCTCCTCTGCAGCTGACGGAAAGTGTCGGAATACTTTTTGAAGCACGGAGACTTTTCCAACGACCAGCATGCTGAGGATGACTGCTCCACTTCAACGAGCTAAGTGCCTGCCTCTTGTGCTAACTTGCCATGTTGAGTAGATGCCATGGCCACGTTCAGTGTTTGGAGTTTGTTTGCTGTTGCTGTGAACCTGCTTGTCTTAGTGGTCTTTTGATTGGTACTTAGGCTGTAATTTACCTGCTTCCCGGTACTTGAATGGGCAGTAATTGTGATGTTGTGTGTGGTGTTTGGTCCTGCTGTGCATTGTGATGCTTTCATGCTGATGGGTCACTGGTGATGAAACACGCCTATCTGTGTAGTATACTGTAAGTGTTGTGGGCTGAATAGGTTTTGTATTTTGTCCTCTGCTGCTTGCTGGCTGTGAGCTCACTGTGGACCTCCTCTATTGGAGGTTAAAAGTCTCAAAGTTTTCTTTGTTATTTTTCTTATTTCCTATCTTTATTTGTAACACTGGCTTCACGAGAAACCTTATTATGGAATTTATCACTAAGATTTTCTTTTCACACTTCATATTCAGCTAAGTACTAGAATTTCGCAAAGCAGAGGTTTAGGCTATGCCAAGGCTTTCTTTGCTATTTTTCCTGACGTTAACTATAGGCTGTTTGATCAGATGTGCTGCATTAACAATGCTGTTACACTTTTTACCAAGCATAGGCTCTTATCCATGTACTGATTTTCAGCTGCTTTATAGGGCGAGATTCAGTGCTCCGACCTTGGGAATTCTTATAGAGCCTGACCGCAATTGGGTGATATGATGGGCCGCTACTGGCCTGTCCAAGCGATGTTTGTGACATATGTTGCCCGTGTCTAATATGTGTGTATGTATGAAAAGTTTTTTTTTCACAGAATATAAAGCAGATTGTTTGTAATTTTTTAGGTTGAATTTTATTTTATTTTTTTTTTATAAAGGGTAGGCTGATTTTATACACACACACACACACGTATTAGGATTCTTACTATTTAAATATCAAATCAAAAACTGGTCGAAATTGAATTGTGACCTTAAAATCTAAAATCAAATTAGATGTGCAGAATCGTGACTATATAAATATTGTTTCCTGGTGTCATTTTGGACAGTCAAGACAAGTTTAATGTTAAACTGTAAAATATCCTGCATCTATTACATGTCTTTGTCAAAAGTTTGATAACCACATTTGATGGATTATTGCAATGATAAATGTATTTAAATAAAGAATATTGGCTGATAAACTGTTATCAGAACTTCTAATATGAGTTTTGACATCTGCCCCAAAAATCCAGTATTGGTTGGGCTCTAAAATCTTGTGATTTTTTTTTTTATGTATGAAAGTTAATATCTGATCTGTCTTAACCTACTGCTGTCTGTTGACACTGATAAATGAAATGAAGCTATATCTCACAACTCATTGAAAGCTTTTGAGTGTGGTACATTTCTGTTTTGTAATTTGAGATATTAGTGCATCATTCATAAGTGTGGCCCTCATAACCAAGAGTTAAATGTTCTTATTTTGAGATTTTCAAGGGCAACAGAGAACCACTTGCCTTTGAAAGTTTTGCGATAGTTTCTGAGTGTCTCTCGAGGTAAACATTCATCTAGATCGCCGTGGAGCTTTTTATGAGTGCCAAGCCAACCCACAAGACCTTCAAAACTAAAAATAGAGCCAGTCTAATACAACAAACAAAACAGAACAAAACAATAGCACACGGCACAGCACCTCTGCCAGCAGGGTGACAGGGCATGGGCTCCGATGATTGATGATGAGAGAGAGTAGTATCCCCTCTCCGCCGTGATAAGAGGCTATAAGAGCGAAGAGAGGTGAATATAAGGATTAAATGAAGCCATGAAGGTGCAGCGGCGTAGCCACCATCTGAGATAGACAATGTTTTATTTACACCTTAGACACGACTCATTAAACATGAAGCACATCTCCACCTCTCTACGGCATAAGGAAGCGGAAGCATATGTTAGTGTATTTAAATATGCCTGTTTGGTGTACTACAGTATGCATGCATATATGAAGTCGGCGGTACAGCAATACTGTAAAGGATTGATGGCCTTTTCTTTCATTTACTTTCCCTCTTTTTTTTTCAAGAGAATACTGTATATTTAAACTAAAGCAAAGGTCTTGCACACTATAAAGTCTTTTCAACAGGTGCTTCATATGAATGAATTTTACCTGATGAAGGTTTAAAGACCAAAGAGTTAATGAAGGGAATAATCGAATGTGCTAGGGTTGGGCGGCAGCCTATTTTTTCTTACCTTTTTGACATTTCACTGGAGTATATAGTCTATGACTGTATTTGTGTAAAATTGCTTGACTTTACTCACTTTCAGTAGGATACCTCTACTTCGTTTTCCATTGCAGATATACCCTCCGGGGCAGGAATGTCACGGCTGCACCCACTCAGTTTGGCTTTATCCCCATCACAAAGTGATATGCCCTGTGGCCATAGTGGCCTTGATGCCCTGCCCGCACCGCCCCAGCTGAATTTGCTGTTTTTACCTCTTCCTCTTTCCTGGCAGTACGTTTTTTTTGTTGGGATTCTGATCAGGCAACATCAAATGAAACGCTGCGCACATAACCAGTGGTGGGTTAGACCTGGAGGCTGGTATGGACTGCTGAAAAACTGGGCTATTTAAAGGTATAATCTGCAGCATTTTGCAACTCTTATCAAATAATCCCTTTTAATCATCACTTCTGGCCCACTAGAGGTGTGTGGTGGTGGCTGAATGTGAATCTGTTGTGCTCAGGACGTGTCACCTACCAGAAATGTTGGTATTTGATGTCCCGATGCTTTTCCAAACAGCTCGGAGAAATCCTACTGACTCTACCTTTAAATATGATGCAGAGTCACAGCAGAGACAAAGCACTCAAGACAAGTGCAAGCAGGGTCCAAAATGAAAACCTGTTGTGCACCAAATGCAGGTATATTTTTCATTTGGCTTGTAAATTTCAGAAGCCACCCAAAATCTTGGCTGGAGGGCTAAAAACTTTTCGGACCCTGGGTGTAAGAGGGGAAGGGTGCAAATACAGGTAGAAATGTCGATGTGATCTAAACTTTTTTTGATCATGAAGCCTAATGTTACTCTCAATTATGTGGTTCACACTTCAGACTGTAGTCTCTGTTTATACAGAGTGAAACAGCTAGATCTGCGTTATATACTCCTGTCTCCTTCATGAAACTTCCAGTTCATGAAAACTGGAATCCCATTACCAATGTGTTGAAAGAGTTAGGGTTTCTATTTTGAGAATTGTCATTATTTTGAGGTACAAACTCAATGTATATTGCACACTATTTAGTAGAGTTGCATTGATGAATTTATTACTAATCGGTTATTAAATTAATCACCAACTACTTTCGAAAATTAATCGATTAATCGGTTTGAGTCATTATTCTAACACAAAAGGGAAAACCTCCCTTCCCTGCAGAATATTGAATATGAAATTTTTTGGTTTCTTTACTCCTGTATGACAGTAAACATATATTTTTGGGTTGTGAGAAAAACAAGACAATTGAGGACGTCATCTTAGACTTTGGGGAACAGTGGCTGCCATTTTACACAATTTTCTGACAATTTAAAACAAAACAAATACTTGATTAATCGAGAAAATAATCAACCGATTAAACAAATGTGAAAATAATGTTAGCTGTTGGTTGCAGCCCGATACAATACATCACCTCAATAGAGCATCTCCATATCAGTTTAATAGCATGAGGAGCATCTGTATTTTTGTAGGTCATGAATATGATTGGAATTTCTTAATACCCATATATATATATATAAAGTGATTCATGACTCGGGAGTTTATTAGCTACTTGGAAAATCTTGGACTGTTTTAATTATATGCAAAAACTCCATAAATTGATAAATTTTAGTTGATAAATTTTACACCCTCCTGTTGTAATAAAAGGGATACAAATTTTATCACACAAACATTTTAATGTAAAAGTTAAATATCTGGAAAGAAAACAACAAAACAGCACAACTGGTGTTTTTCTTTGGTAAAATGATATACTTGTCATCTGTATATTCCCTCAAATTTTAATGACAAAGCATGCGGGCCTATACTAATGCCAATATTAGGGCTAATGCATACAGTACACATGTGTGAGTGAGCAGAGACTGACTAAGCAGTGCTATAAGTTGATTTATTTCTTCCATTACTTCCTGTCTCAGCGGTGTGCTACTCTGTTTTTACCCTTCTTCCACTGTGTATGTGATAATTATCATAGACTCTGTGGATATTTCTTTCCATTGTATAATAGCCCTGTCACTAAGCCTGGCCATTTTACTCTGTTTGTTACTGCCATTTTGTCAAATTAGATTAATTTCCCCCCTCAGCGTTTACCACTAATTATAAACACCAGAACAGATGGGATGCAATTCTTTTACGGAAAATTTGCAGCCCGGCCAAAGCGATGTGGCCACATCTTGTTCCATGGTTGATCTTGGGTGAGTTTGATTAGTGGATTGGTCTGACAGTAATCAACATTTTTTTTCTCTTATAACTAGGTGGTAGAATGATGGCATGATGAAACACTGTCACATCCTCATACGGTTCTGAGATATAGCCTGTTTTTGCTCTTTTTCTTTTTATCTGTTACTTTATCGTAACATTGAACCAGAATGAGGCAGGTATGAGTGGAATTTTCCTTTTCAAAATCTATCCTAACAATCTTTGAGGAAAAACAATACTTGTTCTCCACGGTGATTTGACTCAATAAACAGACTTGTCAGTTATTTCACAAACAACACATGTTCAACCCAAACAATGCTTTGATTGAAGATGTGATATTTCTCCATGATAAGACTCAGTCAAAGTTAAACACAACGTATGTTGCTGCTCTCCTCCCTGGTTTTAGATTTGTTCAAGGTGCTTTTCTTAGTCCTGTTGCCATCTCATTGTGCACGATTCCCAAGTTGTTTTATGTGCATACAGTGTTTGTGTGTTTCATCAGTTTATGGCACAAAACATATAGTTGTGCAGCAGTGATCAGCTTTTTGACAGATGGCATGTCCTCACTTCTAAACTGGCTGATATTGGCTGGTGGCTGCGACTGGACAGTCATCGTAAACTCGCCATATGCTGCAATATGCTGCACAGATTGAGGCAGGGGGCAAGTGTATTTAAGGGCATAGAGTGGCAAGATGAAACATTCATAAAGGGATTGAGCATATGTTCATATCATATCATCTTCACTTTATTTCAAGAACGCATAAGAGCCTACTTTAAACTGGTACAGATGAACAGTGGTTTTAACTCAAGGGAGAAACTCTGTGGAGCATAAAAGTTACTCAAATTAGATAGGAACTTCAGTCACGTACCAGTTAATAGTAAAAAACATAATATATGCCTCATCTGATAATAACTACTGCTTGTAATTTGGTTCAATGTTAATTTTGACAGCAAATTCTGAGTTAGTTTTAGACGTAGTCTTTGGACTAAAAGTCCATTTGGTTTTCCTCATATTTTTGTCATCTGAATTGCTTTTAATTTTTTTGTAGTGTTTGTCGACTTTATCTACGGTAGATTTAGGAAACATCTATTCTCCTCTAATACATCTAATATTAAGTATATTACATTTCTTTGAACATGCATTTTTTATAGATATATAACATTACATAGTTGTTTGAATTTGAGGACAGAGAAACTTAACACTTAGCCCATTATATTTAGAAGAGCCTGACTGGTTGACCGGTATTATCAGCCCAGTATTGGCCTATCACAGCTATATTGGTCTATATCGTTGGTATCTGCATTTATGTCGTCTTTTGTGTATTTGGTCCTTTCCCTTAATTCAGGTTTAATGTATACGTTTATATATTTTATTTGTGTATTTTTATTTATAGTTTTAGTTTTATAATTATTAAAAATGCTGCTGAAAGTTTACTGATATAATTTTGGTCAGTAAAGTTTATTATTAAACTGTAAAATACGCTCCCTCTATTACATATCTTTAACTGTTAACCAATTTTGAGGGACAGTTGCCAAAAATGTGTATCAATACATGATATACTTTTTGTCATCTTTTCATTTACTTATTCTTATAAATTATCTGGTTATCTTCTAAATTTGGATGTTCCAATCTGATATTTGATTTCTTGCTTTGAAAGGCGACTGTTTACCATTTTTCACAAGGGCAGATTGTAACCAGGCCAAGATCTTCTCTCCAGACCTGCAAATGGTTTCTGTCCTCACTGTGAATGAATTTTTCTCTGTGGTTTGACAGGTGAAGCAGCATAAGAGAGCAAGCGATAGACAGATGGGGGAATAGAGAGGGAGAGAAGGAGAAAGTGGCTGCAGGTGTCAGGCCTCTTGAAATTGGTTACCTTGCTTCCTGGAGATGGGGTGTGTGTGCAAATGCATGTAGAGGCACGCGTTTGACTGAGCTTTTATGTGTGTGTGTGCATGCATGTGACTGACCAGAGGCAGTAGTGTAATGATTCGTCTTTGGCATCCCTTGAGTGAATCCAGATCCTCACCCACCTAACCACAGGGATAACACATTAAAGGAGATAGGTGAATAAGATCTGAATGTGAGATGGAGGGAGAATAGCCTCTCTGACACCACACTGTATGAAACAGCAGCTGTAGCCTGGGGACAAAGCTAGTCCTGCAGTGACAAGTGCTCGCAGAAAGTTAAAGTGACATTTCAGTTTGGTGGTTTGACGTTGAACCAAGTGCCGGGGCAAGGATGGATCAGTGCCTCCCACCAGGGCAGATGGACAATCCTTCAAAGGAGGATGGAAAATAGAGAAAAGGCTGGTTATTCCACCCACGACAAGACCTCTATGTGCAAAGAGTGTAATAACTCAACTGCAGCTCCTGCAGTGAAGTAATACTATTAGTGTTTTATGTGAACAGGACACATAGTTTTTGCCCAGACAGCCGGTCCAGAACAATAAATGTCATTCAGTCACTCTGTGTCTCCCTGAGTTGAAACGCCACTCAGGAATGAGTGCTAGAGGCGACTCTGAGTGCCTATCGCTCAAAATCTCTTTGACCACTGATCCATAGTCTTGTTGCTGTTAGGCAAGTGTACCACTAAATTGTGACATATGGCACATCCCAAGTTTTGTCACAAGAAATTTTGAAGTGGGTGAGTTCCCAAATTCTTTTGGAGTAACTTAGTAGTTTGTTGCACTGACCAGACAAATGTGATTTATCTTCTACATTGTTCAAAGCTAGACCAATAGCTGTTCTTGATCATGTGCAGTGACAGTGGGATGAAAGTAGGGCTGCATTTGCAATAAGAAAAAATCTGTACTGTCACAGCCCTAGTTATAAACAGTGGTGGAAATTAGTACTGTTACATTATTTAGTTACTCAACTAAAAATACAACTACTGGTGTTAAAAATACTCAAGTAAAAGTACAAAGTATTCTTCTCAAAAACTACTCAGGCTATTAAGTTACCTTGAAGCATTGATGTTTAATGCATTATCATTATCATTATCAAGCATTATCAAGCAAGCAAGCAAAATTTATATATGAAGCACATTTTATACACAGGGGCTATTCAGTATGCTTCACATGGATAAAAAGAGCATCCATATAATAAATACAATTAACAAGAAGGAACAAATACATAAAATAGTCATTAAAATGGAATCATTAAAGATAAATAATATAAAATAGATATAAGAGTGCCAGTGCCAGGGACTTAAGAAAGCTGTGGAACAAAACCTGCCAGTAGAGCTCAGTTATAAGCCCAAGACATGGGAGTGAGGAGAGTTCTATGATAATACAGTAGAAGGCAGGACCACTGCTGACCATTTGAGTGCCCCAAGTGTATTTGATTTGTGGGTCATTCCCATGTTCACTTTTGTCTTAAAAGTTGCTGCAGCAGTTTTGGGGTTGATATAATTTATTACATTGATTTGGTGCATAATTTAACCATTTCTGACCAATCAAGAATTTATAATACCACATTAAGACACCAAGACCTTGAGGAACATCATAGAAAAAATAAACATGCTGTGATTTAGTGTCATACTTTTGACATCTGGAGATTTCTGTAAGAAATGACTGGATGATGAGCTCTTCTGTTCTGCTCTTAAAGTAACTTATTTTGTCCACCCAGCATGTCCAAAATGTAAGCATATTCATTTTGCTATTATAGAAAACAAAAAAGCAAATCTTCACAATTTAGGCTAAAACCCAGAACAGGAAAATGTTTACCATTAATGCTGTCTAATTGTTCTATTATGTTCTATTGTCTTATTTGTAATCCATGTTAACTTAACTTAACTTAACTTAACCATTTATTTATTGAAAATTATGATAACAAATGGATTGATGAGTTATCAGACTTCTTGTTAATTAATTTTCTGTCCATTAACTAATCTGACTTATCTCTAACTATTTAAACATTAAAAGAGAGCAGGACAGAAGCATAAATACAAGAAGTTTGGAAACTATAAAAAACAAACTGCACAGTCAGTTTTAACAAATTAAGACAGGCAGGATCGCCAAGCTTGCCAAGTTTGAAATGTGTTGTAGCTGACTACTGTACCTGCTACCTGGAAAACTCACAATTTTTCCATTTAACAGCTGTCCACCTTATTCTGCTTACAGTCTAAAACTCTGTGCTTCTTTGTCTGAGTGCATGTTGTTTTGCTAAGGCAAGCAAAGTCCCTCTGCTGTAAAGAAGGCTGAATGATATATCCTCATTGGTGGAAAGCCAAAATCAGAGTAAATAAATGATACTGGTTTATCTTACTCAATCGCCCACAAAATCAGTTTGGGCAATATGTAAATCTCCTCCCCCTGGAGAAAATGTTTGAAAACCACAGCAGCAAGTATTGCTTCTATTGACCCAGGCAGGCCCTCTGTGTTCCTGGCCACGTGCCACGCATTACTGCTTCTCCCTCACCGAACAGAGCACTGCTGGGAGGTACTTGTTGTTCACCCACCCTGGCAGCCAATTAAAAAACAGCTGGAGTTTTGCACAGCCATTGAAGATAAGGGCCATTCTCCAGGGTGCAGCATTCGCACAACTGCACCGCATTATCCTCAAGGGATAATCAACAGCCAACAGCAATACCATGCAAATGGGAGTGAAAGGAAGAGCTCTCCTCAAATTGGTATATGCTTTCAAAGATCAAGTAGTGCTAGAGTCTGACCTTTATTTTTGTTATGTAGACTCTATTAATAGGCACAATGCTGTATCGTATTAGCATGTCATTACAATATGTAATCCCAAAATCAAAACAATATATACACAAAACATTTGATTTTAGTCAAGCATATAAACAAGTGCAGTACAGTTTGATGCACCATCCAGGGTTGTGTGTATGTGAACATACACCACCTAGAGAATGGGGAGCTAGAGTCATGAAAATGTCCTTGTGCACTTGTTGTGTGAGGGCCCAACTTTAACAGGCTCACAATCCAGTTTGTGCTGAGACTGATGGTTAAAGAGACCCTGCTCGACAAGCCATCAGGCAAACTATCATACATCCGGCAGCTGGCTCAGCAGTATGCACTGGTGATTTAATTAGAACAACCGCATTAATGATGATTGCGTCTCTCATGGGTCCATGGTGTTTGCATTACATCTGTAGAGCTTTGTGTGCACAGCCACCTCATAGGTCTTATAACAAGACCATATATTGGAGGAAATAGGGTAGTTTTAATGTTTTATGTCTGCTGCTGTAATGGCATGCTTCAGTTAAGGCTAGTTAGGCTTAGCTCAGTTCTTACTGTTAGAGATTGCTGAATCTGTCAGGATTCTGTTATTTAAGGAGAACAGTGTTCAGGCTTTTTGTTGTTTCAAGGTCCTGTCTGTAAGAAATACAGGGGTCTATTGGCAGTCTGTTTCATATTTTCATTAGTTTATTACCTGAAAATATGAATCATTCTAGATATAAAGAGCTCATTCCAAGGTAATTAAAATGCAGAAGGCGCGGGTCCTCTTCTGTGGAGGTCACCATGTTGCACCATGTTTCTACAGTAGCCCAGACCAGACAAACCAAACACTAGCTCTAGATGTGCTCTTTTACATTTTGCCTAGTTTTACAGACACCACAGGTTCTCCTACACACTTTGAAATATATCCAAGCAACCGATAATTATCCACTAGCTCTTCGCCTTTTGCCTGTCTGCTCTCTGTTGTATATAACTCTTGTACTTTGGACTGTAGCCGCCAATGAACAGAAATTTTGCACAGGCTGCTGCTGCAGGGTTGCTGGCTGTTAGTTTAGCTTATTTGATATGCAGCAGAGTTTTTTTATGAACAGAGCAAGCATTTAAAATGTCAATATCGCTATTGATCATATTCATTTAGTTGTAGCTAAAATCCTGATCGAGATTAATCTTCGATTAATTGTGCAACCTTAGTGATTCCTTGATCCTTTGTGATCCTTTGATTTTTCTTTTATTAATTTCATCTTTTAATTGGCCTTACTTCGTCTTTTAATTGGCATTACCCATAACGGTTTTCCTCATTTTTGTACAACATGAATCTTAATGGAAACAAACTTTAGCTGTATATACAGTACATTAATCATGTTTCTCTACCTGTTGACATGTGAAGACTTTGTTTACATATTAATCAAATGACTAATGCTTCTTCCTCGATGTTTGCAGGGACTTTTGATGTATTACTGTTTACATATCAATCTAAACTATATATTCTGCTCTGTATCTGCTTGGATTTTAGATGCCAGAATGAATCTGAATCAAGGAGCCAAAAGTTGATGTTGATTTTATGTCCAGGAAAATGCCTCCTCAAAAGGTCAGACTATCCAGTTTCATATGGCAGTATATTATCTATAGGACTAACCTGTAGCATTCTGTTTCTCCGTGTACATGGGAAACAGGTGTATGCATTATGAAGTTGTTCAAGGGCTTTATCTCCCCTTGGATGTCTTTCCTCCAGCCAGAGACAGACTGGAATCATTTCAGGTCAGGCCGCCAGGAGTTCACAACACAGAGAGGTCCGCAGCTCAGACAGAATCTCTGATCCCCGATAACATCTCTCCACTCTCTGCTCTGGCGTTCCCTTCATCTTTCCCTTTCTGTTTTTTCCTCTCTTCTTCTTCTTCTCCTCTGGCTTCACCCAAGCCTTTTAGCAGCCTAACTTTCCTGATAAATAATGATTTCTGGGGTGGTGAGAGGGCAAAATGGTTGCTAGCTACCACAGAGAGACGGGTTCACTCCCAGGTAGTGGTACCTCCAACTCGGTTGTGCATTCCAGCAAACATAATTGGAAGTGTTTGTAGGTGGGAAACCAGTGAGGGATCATGTCATGTGTTGCCTGACCAGTGATGCTAGTAGTTGGTCAATAGTGTGACTCATAATTCTGAGGCTTTATTGATTTGATTGTAATTGAGTATAATGAATAGGTTTGTGCTTAAATATATGTGTGTGTGTGTGTGTATGAATTTGTGAATGAATCTGTGTGTTTTTGTGAAGACACACACATTCAGTCTTCAGGCATGGGTTCATGCATTTTTTTGTGTGTGCGTGTTTGTGTGAGTACTGTATATGTATGTGCGTGTGCAGCAGGCTAATAGTGTCTCTCTCTAATCCCGGGTTTATCTGCTGGTCACTGAGGTGGGAACGGCACCAAGACGTCAGTCATCTGGCTGGCCAACCAAAACCTCTTTATTTCCACTGTCACTGGAACCCATTTGGAGGGGTGGAGATTTATTTGGACTCTCTTATCTCTGCAGTCCAGTCAGGAATCATATAGCTGAACTCGTGTATCTTTTCCACCCTCTGGATAGAATGAGGGTAAAGGAGCCCTAAAGGCTAAAAGTCCCTCATGAATATGTTCCACCAATCTGCAGCATATGTCTGATAACATAAAAAAAAGAATCCGTTGCACTCCAAAACCTAAATGCATGCAATAAATAACACATTTCTGTCTCGGAAAATATGCTGCATACATACCTCTGTAAAATATATTTTCAGTGTAGTGCTTCAAAGCTGTTGTGGGTGAAATTGCAACTGGACTACAGAGACTATGACCATTTTATTAGCTCCTTCCTGAAAGGATTCTGATTATCCCCAGAAAATATTAAATTTGTTGAGGTATGATTGAGTTAATGTTAGTAAAAGTTCTTTAGCTTTCTTTATCCATGCTGATGTAGTAATTTCACATAGTGGCCTATTTCCCTTTTCACCCTCTCCCGTCAGTGCTCAATTGGGCTGTGTGCCGGGGACTATGGAGAACATCTGAATAAACTGAAGTTGTGAGCTCATATGTGATTTTGAGATGCTTTATTATCTTGTTAAAAAGGGTGTACTGTATATGCTGTGGATGGGAACATATCCTGTTATTTTCTCCTGACCTCTGTCATTAACTTGGCAGAGTTTAGGCTGCAGCTGACAGGACTTTATTTGATTATAGCACATTTCTTTGTTAAGGCTAGACAATACAGAGTAGTTGTGAAACCCAAAGGGGGCAATTTTCTTATGCATGATAAATTATACAGTATTCAGTCATTTAAATCTCATGTTTCACTAAAGCATTATTTGGATTTCTTGAACCTCTCTGCACAGTGTGTTTTAGTTGCAGAAGAAGTAACTTTTTTACTCATTTTGATCTGTTTGTGTAAAGCCTAGTGGAATTGTGACCATGATACATAATATGCTCACAAAGAAATAATCCAGGCTGTGACCTTTAGAAATAATCTAATCCCATTAAATGTTCTCTGTGTAGCAATTTTAAATCACTTTGTGTAACCAATGTGTGAACTGATTGTAATGTAACTTAACGTAACCTTTACTTAATGTAACCTTTCCAGACTTTCTCAGTTGCCTGTAACAGCCTGTGGACTGATTTCTATGTAAAGGACTGTTTTTTCCAGGAAAATCTTGGATTTGATGTTTATGCACTGTCCCAGGTGCCTTACCTCTCAGCTTCCCTGCAGTGCCAACAATGTGCAACACTATTGCGAAATGGACCGCTAATGTCAGGAAACAACAAACGCCCAGCATTACACAAGCCTAACCTAACATTGGTTACCTCATCTGTCAACATGATGCTGACTGCAGTTCACTTAGTGGCTACTAGTGCCATTAATAATAAGAATTTAAGAACTTATTAAATTCCACACAATACATTTAAAGTGAGTAGTTTTAGATCAGTAACATATCAATTCTGTCTTAATATTTTGTTTGCCACACGTTCTTTTCATTTTTATCTCTGCCAGGCCAAGCCCGAAGGGGATCATGCAATCGCCTGTGTGTGTGTGTGTGGCATAAACAGACCTGCAGCTTGTTCAGACCTAATCTTGCATACCATTGGACCATTCAGCCTCGCATCAGGCATTATGCTTGAAGTCATCCCATTGTTGTAAACGTGATATCTTGAGAACGCCTTGAGGCAGTTTCTTCAGACTTGGCACAAATGACCAGTTGGACTCAAGCATGAACCAATTAAATTTGGTGATCAAAGGTCAAGGTCACTGTGACCTCATGTCCATCCCATTCTTGTGAATGTGATATCTCAGGAACCTTGGTGGAACTTTCATCAAATTTAGAACAAATGTCCACTTGGACTTATGGATGATTAGATTCTGGTGGTAAAAGGTCAAAGGTCATGGTCACTGTGTCCTCACAAAAGATGTTTTTGGCCTTAAGAATTTATACATATACATTATGACACAATTTCACACAAATGTCAAGATACAAGCAGTACTGGAGAGTAATGTAACTAATTCAATTACAAAAATGAATGCAATGGTAATCCTTTACAGTTACTGACAAAAAATATGCAATTAAACTGCAGTTACTAATCTTCATTTTGAAATATATCATTATATTCATTTTGGGTAGGTAGAGATCTGCACTCTACTGAGTGCAGTCCTCTAGTTTGATATCTATTCAAATCTATTTAATCTATCTATTTTTATACCTATTTGACAAGCTTTGAGAGATGACATGGGACTTCTTGGTTCTTTACTAAGGCTTCTGCTTTGGCTTGTCTGGTGTTAGTCACCTGTTGGTGCTGGGAATTTCTATCTTGCATTGTCACTTGTTAATCTGACCAGGGACATCACTTGGGAGTTGTTGGTCTTGACTCGGGACATGACATGGGATTTATCTGTCTTGCATAACTACGTACTTGCTGGTCCTGACTTGGGACTTGAAATCAAATAAACTTTATACTTGTTGACAGCAGCACTTGAAAAAGAAAAAACACATTAAAACAAACCAATAATGTAGTGTTGAAAAAATTAATGAATTAAGGTATGAAATTTGACTGAATAGCCCTTTTTGGTCAAAAGTAAAGGGAAGGAAGTGGAGAGAGAGGGAATGGGGGAAAAAATTAAAACACTGAAACGGCATGTTTCCATTTTAGCTGGGCAGCTCAAGTGGGTTTGCCACAAGCATGCATCAGGCCAGTTAAGAGGTTAGGCCTGGCAAGTCATTACTGTCAGAGCTAATGTAGAGAGATGAGGAGAGGGACCAGGGAGGTAAGCACTCACTAATGAATGAACACACTGCTAAGTTCAACAATTACACGCCCATGTAAATGTAAGGATAACACAGCAACACAAGCAGACGGCTGCTGAACTCCCCAAACCTGACCGAGCTGAGGACAAAGAGAAAGTCTATCCAGATACTCCAGACTCTGACTGTTTTTGAATGAAAGAAGATACTTCCCTCAGCCTGGAAATTGGAAGGATGAAGTGTCTTTCAATGCAGAAATAAGGCTGTGTTTTAGGGGAATGCCTCCCAGCATATATTTCCTTAAGTTGGAATACTAATTTTTAGAGTTCATGGAGCTTTACAAAGTTAAAGGATGGAAAAATAAACTCTTGGCCTGTTTGGGGGCGTTTTTAGCCCTGTGCAATTCAATAGACAGCCCCTTTCTCTGTTTCATTCCATTTTCTATTAAATGAAGGAACACTACCTGACTGTATAAAGTGCACCATCTCTTCCAGTAATAATTTGTTTGAACATAAGCAATGGCTTTGCTCAGTTCCATGCATCATCCCAGTATTAGGAATCTTATTTTCTGTAAAAGATTTACCGTCATTTGTTGTCTTGACATGTGGGATCCATTAAGCATTTTCCTCTACTCTCCTTTAAACAGAAAGGTGAACCATCCCATTAAAACAAACCAGCCACAGCTGCTTGATATACCACAGCTTCACCTGAAAAATAGTCTCCCAACTTCAAATAAAGCACCACAGTACCATAATATCCACTCTTTATTTATCACACCCCTTTTCTCTTGACCCAGCATTCACATCTGGTAATGAGAATGTTTTTGTCCAAATGTCCTTTTCTTGCATTATAATTGTTTCTCTGTTTTACATCATTGTAAATGTAATATCTTTGGGCTCTGGGCTGTTGCTTGGACAAAACAAACAATTTAAAGAGGTCTTGTTGGGTTCTGGGTAATTGCTTTTTTCACTACTTTCTAATATTTAAAAGTCTGAATGATTATTCAACTAATCAAAAAATAATAGATAATGAAAATTATAATTAGTTGTAACTCTTCATGTTTCATTTTGAGCTAAATGACAGAGTTGGTGATTAATTTGGGCCTGTCTGTTGTTGTTTAGACTTTTTTATTATCTTATGTCTTGAATTGTTGACCATGCTAATGTCAACACCACCAGTAACTGCATTTAAATGTGAGTTAGGCCTGGGCAATAAAACCATAGTGATATGTGTCTGCAATAGACACATCATCAAAGGCAATAAGAAAATAGTTTGATAAAACATTCAATAGTTGCACTTAAATAATTAAATGCAAACCACCATGAAAGCACACAACGAATACCCTGGCTCATAAACAGCCTGTCACATGCCTTGATAAAGGAGCATGCTGTAAGTGAAATGTGAACAGTGAAATGTTAACAGACAAACATCGAGCTCTCACTCCCTGGCTCATAAACAGCCTATCAATCCTTATGTGTTAGGAGTGACACGTGAACAGCCAAGCTTTTAAAGGGTGTGTTGTTGTTGCACCTTCGACATGTGAAAAACAGCGTGGAGTGACACATGATGACATAAAAAACAGAGTTGAGTGACAAAATTGGTGCAGATAAAAAAGGACAGGTCAGCTCGCCTGTACTGCTTTTTTTTTTTTTTTTAAGTTGGACAGCAGTCAGAGGGTGAGGGGCTTGGACATCCTGAGGGAGCTCAGAGTAGAGACGCTGCTTTTTTGCATCAAAAGGAGCCAGCTGAGGTGGAGGGGCTGGAAAGTGTTTCTGGAGAGAGGGACATCATGGTAAGCCTGCTGCCAATGCAGGTTGACCAGAGAAGATAAATGGTGGTGGATGGGTGGATGGACGGGACGGACGGACGGATTAATGGACAGACGACCATGAGAACACTGCTGTGTATAAACTGTGCAGAAATACAGTCCAGACCAAGACCAGTATCACAACAAACTTTTTTTTATCACTTAAGCAGCTACCATCATTTGGAGTACACAACATGTCATCAGTCACAACCTACACGATCAATGAATATCAGTATCGACCAATATAGCACTTCACTACCGTGATAGACTTCTCGGTTTGCTATGTTTGCCTGGGAATACTATATGTCTGGAAGTAAAACCACAAGTTACTACAAATTGTGTTGCATTGAGATCTGTTGAACAAGTTATCATTCAAATGACCCACATGTAATGTAATATAACCTAAAGAGAAAAATTTGATAAAAGCTATGTCTGAATTTAATGCATTATTCCTTTTTTAATATTTATTGATGATTTTGTTTCTTGATATTTATTTTAAGAAACAATATATAGCAATTCCAAAAATAACTCCTCTTAAATAGTTTAAATCCTGTTTAATACATGATCTGTGGTTGAAGTGAAGTTGAAGTTGAAGTGAGTGGTTTCCCTCCCAGCCCCTGCTTTCCAGATGCAAAGAGGCTCAGGCAGGCTGCAGGGATGCTGCAGAAGCACAAGATGAGAGAAACATTGAGAATTGACAATAACAAGCGATAACAAGTCCTACACTGTAGACTGATCAGCTGTTTATAACTTTCAGTTGATTGTCAATGTAAAGTTGCCTGTTATCCTGAAAACAAAAGCCGCTGACACGAAAATATACACTGAGTAGTTCAGTGGCTGCCTGTCTCACTGCTTGCCAGACTCCATTAACATATTTCTCAATGTAACTGTTAGAAACTTCTACAAGTTTTTTATGACGTCTTACAACTCATAAACACACTTACTCGTTCAGCGAACATTCAGCATTAATTTTATCTTTAATTAATGTGAAACAGGGCAGTTTTTCTGGCCTAGAATGGAAATGTCAAGGAAAGACACTATGGCGTTGTTAGAGCAATGAGTAACATTTTCTTCATTTCTTGAGGACATAGCATGGCCATTTAATGGTACATTACAGTAAATATATCACAGATTTCTCCTTTAACTCCCTGCTATACTGTACATCCATACCAATACACAGTACATGTACAATAATGTACTGCCTGTACTATAATATAATGATACATGTACGCAAGTGTATATATACAGAGTCTCGCAGCTCCTCTCTCGTCACCTTCCCACTGTGTACAGTATGTAACACCTCTCTTGGCTTTCTTCCAGCACACTAAGCTGCTGCAGGATAAGCTTGCGAAAATGACAACACAATTATACTTTACTGAATTGCAAAAGGCTGAAAGCCCGGCTTATAGAATCCCTTCAAATGTACTAAAGCGTGTGCTGACACACTCGCACTCATGCACGCACACACACATTTGCAAACTTAAATTGAAAAAAGTAAACGGCACACACCCCAAAGTGTGTTTCAGTTTGCAAACCAAACATCGCTCGACCATATATTTATGATACATATCCAACTCTACAAGACAAGGTTGTCGTTTAAAAAGGATTTGGGATGTGAGTTGCCTCTGTTCAAACAAACACAACAAGCCCAAACGCTCTAATCAGTCCCAGCAGTCTCACACATGCTTGTTCAACCTCAGCAGAGAGCGAATTTCACTTATTCGTTTCAGTCGCCGTTGGGCAGGTCTCTAGCAAGAGACCGTGGACCACCAACACTGACACCCACTCTCTTGGCAGTCTCAGCTGTCCACCAATCAAGGGTGTTTACCGCCGCCTGCCTCATGATGTCATTCCGCTCCCAATGCCAAACTAATAACCACCATGGAGCCTGGAATGTGCATTTGTGTCTATGTGGATGTGTGTGTGAAGGATTCCACATGTCAAAGTGAACCGTTGTTCCTAATGAGTCCTGAGTTGGAATGAGGGATAATAAAGCGTGCAGTCTGTGCAGCAAAAGGTCAGAGCCATAAACGACTCTGATGGGCTTCGTTTTTTTCCTTTATTCTTTGTTTTTTTTCATCCTCTTTAAACTCAGCAGTCACTTATCAAAGCTTAGAAAATAATCAGGTTGCTGGAGGAATGCAGGGAGGCGTGGAGGATCTGTCCGTAAAGTCTGCCGAGAACGTGGGATTGACAGCAAGCAGGCACACAGAGATAAAAGTAAAACAAAGGAGCAGTGTCACCAAAACTTTTTTTTTTCCTTATTACTTTATATCTCATCTTTCAAAGAAAAGGTCCATGATTATATTTCTACTGGGACATATTTTTTGTATCTGCTTGAGGAGATAAGCCCTCTTTAAATATGACATGTTAATCGAATGCCAGCAGTACAAAAGTAATATAGCTTAGTTGCACGCATTAAAGAATAAAAACTGCTTTGTAGCTTGGGTTCATATACAGAATCCATATAACAGGCCTCTGGGGGAAATCTACTTTTGCATTCATTATAATATCTTCTGACTTACTTTGCTTTGCATTTTCTCTTGCAGCATTTTCATCTTTTCTCGCCCTTTGGCCATACACGCTACAAGACATCCAGTTGTTTACTTTGAATTGTCAAATGAACTGTATTGAATATTTACATCCTCTATACATCTGAACATCATTTTGGCCTAAATGAAGTAGTCCTTCTTAGGAAAGGTCTTCTAGCAGGGTGAACACAAATATTTTTAAGCACTAAGCTCCTAAATTCGGTGCTGAAGTACATTTTTGGTGGCCCAAATTTAAACTTCTCCAAATACAATACATAAAGAGCAACTGAATGCAACTTAACAAAGCCTCTCTTAAGTGTGACGCTTGTGCACTTTTCCCATGAATTGTAACTTGTTTTCTGAAGGCATTGGGGCCTCATGCATGAATCGCTTGTATGCACAGATTTTATCTTAAATTGTACATGCAGCCAGTTTCCAAAGTTTTGTGGCATACTTTTGTATTTCCTGCACGTTTGTTCTTAGGTGAGATCAAAATTTAAGCGTACCCTTGACCACACATAAGCCAGTATGCACAAAAGCCAACTCGCGTTCTATGATGTGAAATATTAATGATGATAAAGAAAAAGTAATTTACCTCATGAAAACAGAATAAGAATTTAAATGTATTCATTTAATAATTTTAAATGTTTACACTTAAAGATTATTCGTTAACCGAGACAGATTCTACAAAACCTGTGTGCTGTTCTGGCTCCTCAACGTAGATCTGAGACAAAACGATGTAATCCACCTCATCTGTAAGTAGTCTGCTCACTGCTATCGGTTTCCTGGCCTTCCAGAGAGTTTGGTGATGGGTCTGACATATCTCAGTCCACTGTGTAACTCGTACCAAGGCCTGATTACTCCCAAATGGACGTGAACACAGATAGCTGTCGACACTATGGACATGCTGTGCACTCCCCAAATTAACTTAACACCACAGCTCATCCAGTTTACATACCGTTGCTCAGCAGACCAGATAAATCCACTGTACCCGTGCACATCAAGGTACTCTCACCAGATCCGCTGGATTCCTCAAATGGTAAAAATACATTAAATAAACATCCAAATGACATGTGACACACAGAATTTTATAGGCGGTGGCCCACTTGCCAGGTTGGGAGTAGCACACAACTTTGCTGCCCCTGCTGCACATCCCTGACAGAAAAACTTCTGCAGTGATGCTCCATTTGCTCATCCATGTCTGTCTAAATTGTATTATAAATGCAGCTGAAATGTATGCCACATTGCGCTGTGCATTGGAAATTGCACATTATCCTTACAACCACTAAATCCTTCAACTTTTCAGACTGAACAGGATCACAGTGCCTGCGGGTAAATGACGTAGTTTGTGCTAGCAACCTGCAACCTGCTGTGCTTGCAGGTTAATGTCCAGTTTATTCTGACACAGCCTACGTTTAACCTTATTTACGTTTTCTACATCAAAATGACAAACCATGCTGTTTACGAGCTGTCATCTGTCCCACTTTGCTGATAACAACATCTGGGCCATTGCGGAGTTTGCGCTGGTTGAGAGGGGCTGCCACCTGATGGAGATGCAGCACCAGTTAGAGGTGGGCGGCTGCATAACAGCCAACGGTGAACTGGCACTGTACATGGATAAAATATTGCTGAATAGTTTAACCAACTAGTATTTCTGGTGCCAACGGCGAGGGTGGCGAAGTAAAGTTGACTAACTTGCGCACATCCCTGCCAGCAACAAATACTGATCACTGTTTTCATATAATGTTGAACTAAAAGGTGAGAAAGCCTCAGGATGTTTATGGAACTGTGAGGTTGTGTTAGCGAAGGCTTGCAATATGGCAATAAAAACTTGGTGGCCACATGCATGGAATATTTGGTGGCCACAGACTCACATTTTGTGGCCACGGGCCATCAGGTCATGGTGTCAAACAGAATTTAAATTTCCTTTCATCAGTTATATAACCACATTTGTTAATCAATGATTTTTTTTTAACTGTAGGTCACTTTCAAAAAAGAATTCAATAAGTTCATTAAGATGCAGAGTAGTGCTAGCTGTGATTAAATGTGCAGGAAAAAGAAATGGAGGGAATACACTAGTGAGAAGAACTTTAAAAAGAACATCTCCCACCAAGGCCTTTTTGGGACTTCACATCCAGACAGAGAAGCAGAATTTAGCTAAAACCTAAATGAAAGGAAGATATGTCAGTAGAAAACGAGGAAAGCCTTTTATACTATTATTATGTCAGTTGATATTTTGCCATTCTGAATACAAAATCAACATGAGAGGAGGAGAATGACAGATAAAGAGAGCAAATGAGAAGGAAAAAAGGACAAGAGAGCAAACTGTCGGATAGTAAATATGCTTCAGTCTATAGAAACAGAGAGAGAGAAAATAGATACAATGCCAAACCTGAAAGTTAAATGACTATCAATGGAAGGAAATAGTCCAAATATAAATCATTTGCTCATATCTGGATAAAGCAGAGAGAGGGAGAGAGGAAAGAGAGGAGAGAGATAGCCCAGTTGGTGCTCCATCCATCATCTGTTTGGATTGGATGCCAGCTTGATACTGGGAACATTCGCTGATTAATATTCAGTACAGGGTGGAGGGCGCAGAGTGATGTTGGATGAATTAGCCAGCTTTCCTCTGAGATTCTCAGATATACTACTCTCACCAAACAGCCAAATGATTCTGGTGGAAGTGATTTAAGAACCAAACCCTGGATTATTGTGCAGAGGTTAATCGTAGCATGTTGCTCTAACAGTACAGATGTGTTTTGTTCCAGCTTGTTGGCTTAACATACATGATGAGGTTAATGACTCGTGTCTGGAGCACTGGGGAAATGTGGGTCTTGAATTTGCACAGCAACCTGCAGAAACTGAGGTGTCAGCAGAGCCGTGGTTAGATTGACCAACAGGGTCAGCACTTCTGTCACATGTGCGTCACCGACGACCGCCATGGGTGACCACTGTTCAGCAGAAATGTCACACTGCCCCTGAAAATGGCACAGCAGTCTGTCTCGCTTTCAACTCAAAATCTCACACATGCCCAGTGTTTCTCTTATTCTCCCTGGTTCTGTATCTCAGACAGAAACACACACACATTTGCAGAGTGTCAGGCTTTGGAGTAAAATTCTTAGATGTACTGTAGAGCAGCAGCAGCAGCAGAACAGTGATGGAAGACCTTGGGTGTCAGCCTTGGCGTCGGCAGGCTAGATTTGTTTGCCTTGTGTTGTCATTATTTGGCTTTGCTGTAAGCTAGTAATGTCTGTGCGGTGAGGAACATGAGCTTGCAATATTGTGTGTGACACTTGTGTGCTCACGGCAGGGCAAGATATGTCATGCATTTCACAACTATGTAAACACACTTTTCCTGAGGATTTTTAGACACCTGCGCTGAGTTGTTCTATAATCATTTTGAGTGGTTGACCTTTTGGGTCCAAATGGAGCGGAAAAATAAACTCAAAATATTTTAGACTAATGTCTGCTCTGTGTGTAGGAACTGTGCACTGATGTGATGTAACTCTAGCAAATAATTATCTCTTAAACATTTTCTTTGGTTAAACTAATAGCCAATTATAAAATTGAGAAATTCTGTAGACCAGGGATGTCAAAAGTAAGGCGTGTGGGCCAGAACCAGGCCAGAAGTGGCCTGCCAAAAGGTCCAGTTCGGCTTAATGGATGACTTGCAGGACTTGCAGAGCAGTCATCAATTCCAGAGCAGAATACAGAAGTAAGCAATGAATATGTGGTCACATTCCAACTCACAATATGTAAATCCTGCTGCTAGGGCTCTGTCACTTTAAAACTATAACACAAGACGTAGTTTGATGACATGTGAAGTAGCGTGGAATCATAGGAGCTGTTATTCTTTACAGTTAAATAGCCACTAAAGCTGATGAAGATCTGTCTGATGTGACTCAGGCAGAAATCATGTTCATGGACAAGGTAATGTGTTAAAATTTTATTCACGTTATGTTTACAAATCGTAACAGATCATGACATAACGTGACTGTAACTGTTCATTAGCTGTATCATAAATGGATGGTTCAGTAATTCTAAGGGTTTTAAGAAAGTGCTTGTACTCCTTATCACTAAAGAGGGAAAAATTTGGATGTGTTGTTATTTATTATTTATATTGTATTATTATGCAGTGTTTTTACTGGTCCGGCCCACTTGAGATCAAATTGGGCTCTATGTGGCCCATTAACTAAAATGAGTTTGACACCCCTGCTGTAGAGCCTTGATGAAGATTAAAGAAAAATTTTGCTGCAAGGCAAAGTGTAAGAGGATTAGTGATAGACTTGGTCAGCTAATTAATCGGGCCGATTATCTGGCATTTTGAGATAATCTGCATTAGCCGATGGCTGTGCTCATAAGGGCAATAAACAAAAAACATGTATGCAGACACATCTGCAGGTAGTCGTTATCAGTATGGCTAATGTGGAATAATGTTAGCGCACCGCTGTAGTACAACTACATTATGTTATTACATAACTAGACTCATTATTGATTATGACTCAATTATTAAATTAATAATCCTTTTATTGGCTTGAATAAACATTTTTCATAATTTTCTGACATTTTAAAGGTTATCGATATGTCAAGAAAATAATCAACAGATTAAACGACAATAAAAAATAATTGTTAGGTGCATTCCTAAGTGTAACTCTAATGCATCCTGCTGTAAATGTTTTCCTAATATAAAACTGTTACTGGCTAGCATTAAAAGGATACTCCACCCCAGACTCATAATCCACTCAATATGTACTCACCCCTATGCCGATGTGAGGATGGGTGAAGATCGACGCCATGTTTACATCCTACCTGCTACATGCTACAGTTGACATTTTGGCTAAAAAACAATGGCGTAATACACACGAGCAGGATGGAGACATTTTGTGTTTGTTTTGTGTTCTTTTTTTTAAACATTACATTCACTGCCATTAGCTACAACCCCTGTTTTCTGCTGAAACTCCAGGATTGTTTTGTGAACTGAAGATCTTCACCCATCCTCACATCGGCATAGGGGTGAGTACATATTGAGTGGATGATTATCTAAGAGTGGAATATGCTTTAAATATACATGATGTCATATAATACAGCTGAATGACATCCCTTTTGTTGCAGTAAGAGATTTTGGTTGATTGTTCAGTCTCATTCACATGTCTTCAAATACTGATATTTTAAGAATGAGACAGTCAGCTACCTTGCTATCTATGGTAGGCTAACAATCAGTCAATCACTTGATATTTTTATTCTCATTTTCAGTCTTTTCTTGTTTTTTTCTCTTTTTTCCTCATATTAGGGTTAAGCTTTCTTATTCAACAAATGGCTCCGACAGACAAAACAATTTCAAATTATGCACAATTACTGCCATTTCTTGGCTATCGATTAATTATCAATTGATACATTTGAATTGATTACATTGTTAATGGTGATTAATTGATTAACGATTAATCATTAACATCCTTACTACCAACCTGTGATTGGCCAAAGTCTCCTGTTGCAGGATAGATTTTCTAAAGCCTGAAAACAGAGCCAAGAGGAGGAGAATAAGTCTACTTTTCTCTCAGACCACTTGAAATACATTATGCTGAAAGGTTATTAAGGAACTTTTGACCAGCTTTAATTCACCTTCATTATATTGGGTCGGTGGCAAAAACTTCAGGGACAGATGTCTCGAACCTGGAGAAATTAAACCAGAATCACCCACATGTGATTTCTTTTTTGTTTTCTTTTCTGTGTGACAGTCTGGTTGAGTCACTCTCACTTCATCCAGCTAACTTCACCGTCATGTGGCCATGTTTTGTGCCCTACAGTCACTAATTAAATGTAACAGGTAATGTCAACAAGTCTCCAGGTGTCATGCAAAAAAACCCCCAATTTTTTTCCACCCCACCACAGTTGAAACCCTTACAGTATGAGCATCAGGTAATGAATCAACCTGCTGACTGTGCCAGACGTTCAGTGAGACAGGAGGAACACTGTTTGACTCAGTATATGGCGGATAGAGGAGACAAATTGGCACGCTAACGGGGGGCAAGGCTGGAGGGTGTGGGGAGGTACTGGCTCTGCCTTTCCCTGCCATACTTCTAAATGCATACAGCTGGCCTATCTCAGTTTTCAATTCCCATTCGAGGTAAATACAGAGCAAAGCAGATGGAGATATGACTGGCTAAATTGGACTAGGCTGTCCAAATATTACATGACCTCACACAAGCTTTTAGGGTCATTCGAACTTACGCTAAATGTTGTTGTAGGCAACTTTGCACCCATTTCCCATATACAGCCAGACACACGCATGCAAACATACAAGGACACACGCAGGAAAACACACACATGTGCTCACACACTGTACTCGCTCTCCCACAAGCTCTCCCAATCTTGTTTTCTTTTTTATCTCTGTGATACATACAGTACTCTTTAGCTGCAGTGAAATAGTTTTCAGCTGATTTCCAGCTTCACATTTCTGTTACATTCTGATGTCTATATAACATATACTGCTTACTATAGGAGAAGGTCAGGAGTGTTGGATATCATAGCAGGGTATCTCAGGCCAATAAATTGCTGCTCACTAAAGTCTGATTACATTGCAGAAGACAATCTGCTGTAAATAGTATGCCATGTCTTTCAGCCTGACATTTTTTAAAACCTGAATTATTTTTTAACAAAAGGTTCAGGTGGTGTGTTAACGGAGGTCAGTGGGTAAAATTTTGGAACCAACAGGGAGAAATCTCTAATGGAGGAAAACAAGCACTATCATTTTTCTCAACAGCGACCCCTGAGCAAGGCGTTTAACCTTCCAAGTGCAGCAGCGGCGATGCTCCTAGCTGTTAGATTGTTGTTGTACCAGTGAGTGCCTGGTGTGAAAGTGTGCAACTGCATGAGTAGCTATGTAGTGAGGTGAGGCTTCAAAAAGAGCAAGCGTGCTGAGGTGGCTCACTTGGACAGATAAAAGTGGACCGTTTCAATAAAGGTAGATTTGAGCTGCAGCGGGTCAGTGAAAGAACATTCTTTGGAAAAACAGGAAGACAGATGTTGATAAAGACGGGACAATATATTTTTTTTCTTTAATAAAGCCAGAGAAAAACAGGCCATTATCACTGACTTATTACTCCAAGATGTAAGATACCACCTTTATCATAAAGACTTGGAGGAGCTGGCGGCCTGGTTATTTGTTCCAGAGGCTTTAAAAGCACTCTTAGAAATAAAGTCGCTAACTAAAACCATATAAGGTTCTTTGGCTTGTCCCCATTGGACAGTGGTTGCCAAACTTTTCCTGGCATGCCCACCTTCAGAAGCTGTGAAAGGTTTATGCCCCCCTACCCAACAATTATTATCAATCATTAACAATAATTAGAGAAGCAACTGATAATAAAAGGATTAAAGTTTATAGATAAAATAAAGGTCATCATGACAGCCTCAGCAAAATATTTTATTGTTTATTTCCCGTCATCCACGCTTCTCCTGCAGTGGCTCTGTGCCCCCCCCAGGGAGGTCCACCCACCAGTTTGGGAACCACTGCCATAGGAGAACCCTCTTTGGTTCCTGGTAGAGCCTTTTTTTTAAATAAAGGTTCCACTTAGAACGCTTTCATGAAATAATACATTTTATGAAAGGGTTTCAGAAAGAACAATATTATATTCTACAGACTAGGCAAAAAAACTATTGAGCGCCATAGATTAGGGTTGGGTGATGTCTATCAAACTGACATATCATGATATCCACAGTGAAACATGGCGATGGGTGATGATATTGTTGCTTGGTCTAAAGGGGTCTTCATCCCAGTACCACATGTCTGCAACTTAGGTGTGTTTTAAAAAAAAAGAAAAGTAGTGTAATGAACAGTAGCAACAGCTTCTTGTTATTTTCTCACATGTCCCACATGTCAAAAACAGACTTTTGGCAACAACTCTATGGCAACTCTAAGGGGACACACTACCTCAAATACAGAAGGCTTTGAAATCACACTGTGACAACGGTAGAGGGCTCAGTGATTGGGTACTGTCAGCCATCGTGTTGGACAATTGTCTATCGGTCCAGTCCTACCATAGATTGTATAAACACATCCTCGAAAAAGGGTTCCTCAGAATAAAATGGTTTTGGAAGAACCTCAGCACTTCAGTAAGAACCCTTTTGGAACCCTTTTTTCTCAGTGTGTGGAGGGAGGAAGAATGGCAGCTCTTGCTGTTCGGGCTGTGTTGAGGAAGTGAGCATTTCTTATTATGAAGACGAGACTGAAGCATGGCTTTTCTCACCATGTTTGTCTCCATCCCCTGCAGCTGTTTGTCTTCCTTATTGTCTATCCACCGGCTGTTGCTGTGCACATTCTGGCTGCCTGTAAGCCTGTTGCTTTCTTTCCGTCTCTGGCTTTTCACTGCTTGTTTTTTGTTTCTCCCATGAAAAAATGGTAGACATCGCCATAAATAAAGTACAATTTAAGGGAGGGGAAATCAATAGCGGGGCATTAGGCCTTTCATTTGGAGTCTTACAAGGCCATCCTCTCTGTAATGTGCTGAGAAATTAGACATACTGCTGATTCATGGAGTGCCATACCCTCTGTATTTGTGTGCATGCGTGCCTCTGTATTTGTGTGTAAATGCATGCACAGTATGTGCGTGTTATGAGGTACATGTTAGATGTCAAAGCATGAAGCATTAAACAGAACGTCAGGGCATCATCAACCCAGTTCACCCCTGGAAACACACATATACACTCACACATACACACACAGCAGCAGCGTGTAAGGCAGAGGCAGAGTTATTATATAAAGACATCCAATTTAAGTGCAGAGTTTGACCTGCATTCATTAAAACAATTTAATGGCTACAGGATGCGAGGACACACGTTTCTGGAAAGACCATCTCATTTTCTTGCTTCCATAATTTATTAGAAAGTTCTTCTTTTTACGACTGTACTTTACTGTGCATGCACATTCACATGCACATGGATACACACATGCACATACTCGTATCCAGGCTTGGTCAGTCTCTACTCTGGTGCTTCTGTGCTGTTGATAACACAGCTGCAGGCCTCAGGGAGGAGGAATCTGCCAACACAGTTTAGCACTAGGTTGGCTTTATTTATAGATACTAAATTAGCCTTTAATTACCACAAATAAAATCACCTGGCGAGCGAGGTTTTTCCTTCTCATTGGCTACCGGGAATGGCTGAAAAGTTGACCTCTGGGACAATTCAGAGTAAATGGTTTTCCATGTGTAGCTTCACTTGGCTCATAAGCAGCCTAATTACCATTTTTATTCCTCATTGTTTTGCAGTTTTAGGGAGCTTGTTGTGATTGTCCTCAGTTAAATGTGATCCATTGTAAGATTGTTATAAGGTCAAAACTACCCGCCGTCATCGCTCGCTGATTCATTGGACCATCATGCAGTCAATCCCATTTTTGATCCATTAATAATTTTGCTGGCATGATATCCAATAATAGCCCCAAATCATTTGCAGACATTTTCTGCAGCGCGAGAACGGGATTCGTTATTGTCTTCATGGGACAATCGACTTGCCTCATAAGGGGGTAATTTATAAGCACGGATTCAAAAGTCACACCCAAAAATGTCTGTCTTTAGACATGGAACATCGGTTGTGCTTTCCATTCTGTCAAGGGCATTACGGAAGGATGCAATCACACAGGCAGGAAATTCAGTTTGAAATGAGTTATAACCTGCAGAGCACTATAAATCATACCCCCCTAAACTCCACACTCCCTCTGTTTCCCACACACACGCACTGCAGCAGCCATCAGTGCAGGCACGTAGGTGGGCAAGACAGCTGCATTCAGACACACACACTCTCACCCATTTTGCATGTCAAGTGTGCACAAAGTAAGGAAAGAGTGAAGACTACAGCCAAATTATCCTCAGAGTAAAGTAATTACTAACATACAGTAACTTGTGTAATTGACTCGCTTTCCCGTTACCGTTTGCACACCATTTAGAACCATGGAGGGAAAGTCAATTTCAGAGAAACCACTAAAAGACTGATCAGTGATTAGAGTCAATAACACATCTGCATGGCCACTCATTTGAAGTGCTTATTGAACGGCTTGTTGGGAAAAGTTGGCAAACAAGACTTTCATTTAAAAAAGTAGCTCGCACTCCGCCTCCCCTCCTCTCCACTGAACGCCGGCTGTATAGTGAGTGTTTTGTGGTTTCTCTTTGTAATGATAGAGATTTTTGCAATTACTATTTATGGTAGCGGTGACTGTAATTGCTTTCCTCAGCTCATATCGTGATCATTATCATCACTCCTCTGTCATTCATACCAGCTATGAATATATATGAGACCGCTCTACTCTATGGGCCTAATTGGAAAAGCATCTATGTGGCCGGGACTGAAGAAACAAGGGAGACGGAGGGGGAATGAGGTAGGGAAAGTAATGGCAGTGGTTTTGCTGTGGTCCCCTATTTCTATTCAGTGTTTATTATTTTTCACGCAACAGTGAAATGCAAGCCCATTTAGGTAGCGCAATAAAAGGAAATTAGTAGAACATGTGGATATTTCATTATGTGGTAGGGGGCCCTGAGAGGCACAGGTGCCCTTTTTTTAACATTCAGCCACTGATTGGCTGGATGTGTGTGAACTAAGACACCGCAGCCTGCAATCATGTTGCTTTTTCTGATCTATATAAATGATCTCCAAGATAAATCATTTTTCGTTGCTTTGTTCTTGTCTCGTTTTTATCTAATTTGCTTGGATCAGTGAAAATGTAAATTTTCCTCGCCATAATGCTATGTTTACTGTCACAATAATTACAATGCATATTCGGCTAATTCTGAGAAGTAATCTGGTTAGATATGCTTTCCAAGATAATTTCTTTGCTCTCTCTAATTGTCTATAATTAGCTCTAATGGATTCTTTTAAACCTGATGACATAAGATTAATGAAGTGATGTGCTTCTATGAATACTATATGTGATGTGAATTTAAACTCTTACTGTGTGATGCAAATACTTAAAAAGATTTGTGATGTGTCTTTTGTAAAACATTAAACATTTAACCCTCATCCTGCAACTTAATATAGAGGGACTTCCCAAGAATAAAATACTCATCATAGCAAAACTTATATTTTTCAAATATTTACATATTATATAATAGCCTACATACAACAACAACATCATCACCAGGAGAGGAAAAACAAATTGGTCCTGAAAACAGTTAGTTAAGCCCTGAAAACAGAGGCCCACTACTTTTGGAAATACACAGTCTGGACTTTGAGTGCTGGACTTTGAGTTCAGTGACTACGTGTCTCACTGGCTGCCGAACTCCATTATCATATTGCTCAATTTAAACGTACATTTACTCCTTCTACAAGACAATTAATGATTTTTTATGACTCATGAACATAAACTTACTCACTCGGCATGTTTCCTAGATCTCTGATAAACATATGGTAACATATGGTGATCATTTTATGATTTATTACAGTAAATATATTACATACTTAAGTGATATTTCTTCTATTGCAGTCTAGGAATGGTTGCCATACTTTTTTGGAATTTATTAACTGAGCCCTTAGTGGTATATCTGAGCTTTTCCAACTTCAAATGACCTATTACATCAACCCAGAGGTCTTGCTAAAAGCAGCAAGAAAGCAACAGTGTAGGCCTGGGCCTGAGAAAGATTCAGATCTTTGTGAGCAACACTAAAAACTGCCTGTAGGTTTTCAGCCTAGTCAACATAACAAAATATTAACTTAATGTCATGTGAAAAAACAAAAACAATTATTATTATGTTAACAAAGTTACTCTTTATATATGTGTGGTGTGTGTGTGTGTGTGTGTGTGTTATATATATAACCCACAATCATTCAAACAAATACTTTTTTAAATTTGTCTTTCAATGGAGTTGCAATGATTAGTTGCGACAATTAGTTGATTAATTGATCAAAAATGTCAAACATTCACTGGTTCCAGTTTCTTAAATGAAAGGATTTTTTGCTTTTCTTTGTCATTTATGACAGTAAATGAAGATGGGTTTGGATTTGGGTTATGAGAAAATTGTGATGATTATTTTGAATTTTTCAAAAACATTTTACAGAGAAGATGATTAATTAATGAATTTAAAAAAAAAAAAAAATTGGCAGATTAATTAATAATGAAAATAACTTAGTTAGTTGCAGTTCTGCTTTAAATAGAAAAGTATATAGAGATTTTGGTCTCAGACTCCCTGTCAAAATAATGGTTGAATACATGTAATTCTTTTTTCTTTTTTTTTTTAATTTGTACATTACGTAAAATGAATTGTGTTTACATAGAACTGTGAAAACCACAAACAACAGGCAGTTATAGCTTACGATGTGGCTCATGCTATGCTCAGGGTATACTGGCATGTGACAGGAGGAGCCAGCAGAGTCTTCCTAGCCACCTGATAGTGTGATACTTTAAAGTTGGACCCATGAGAAACATGAACTCAATAAATACTTCCATCTATTTAAAGCTGTCATGTGTGGAATTGGATGCTTTTGACTGCAGTCCCCCAGGACCCCCATTAAAGCACTAATTAAACAGGAACAGAAAGCAGTGATATGAAGTCATTAGCAACAAACTGATTGACACAGTCATGAAAAATTGGAATTATAGAAAAAGCATGACAAGAAGAATGTACCTCTGGGGTCTGTGGGTACCCCTGGATTTAATCAGTGTTTCTAAATGTTTTAGCCCACTCCAAAATGCATACATTACATCACGGCTGCTTTCCCAAAGTATACCATAGTGTGTTTTATTTATGAATTTCCATGCCTCATAAAAGTTAACATTTAAAAACCCAGAACAGAAGGTATGCTTTGAAAATTTGTTGGCAGCAGTGTGTAAATATGTGTAATTTCTGGTAAATTGGCACATGCAATAGGCCTAGCATTAGTATGGTCCTTAAATTTCATGAGATATTAGACTAGATATAGATGGAGCACCACAAGAAAGCTAAAATTTGAACACAGTTCCTGGCTCGATCCCCAAGCCACTCTTGTACAACAGCTCCAATTAGGCCTCCTGCTGGGGGTTTAATATGAAGCCGTAATTGAAACTGGATGTTGTCTGTCAGTTGTGAGACAGTGGGTTTTACCATGTGCATTATTGTTGAAGGTTGGTTTAGTCAGGGTCTTTGCTTTGAAGGAAAAGAAAAATATCAGAAAAAGCATTCTTTATAGATTTTACAAGTACATGCAAGGGCACGCACACCACACACACACACACACACACACTACTGATGTGTTTTAAAGCAGGCATAGCACAGTGTGTTATCAGCAAAACACACAATGCACATAATCAGCAATAACACCATACCGCTTACATATAAATCCCTAATCACAAGCAGTACTCTGTTTTATGAGTCATACCCAGATCCAGTCCGCTGTGCAACGAGCACCTTTATTTTTCCAAGAACAAAATATTCAGGCTTTTATTTGGACTTTAACAAGGCACGACAACAAATTAGGTTTATTACAGAAGCAGGAAGTGAGACAACTTCGGAGAATTCAGCCTAGGGAGCCTTTTGTTTTGCCAGCAGGCACTGGATGCAGGATGAATCTGGTGATCACACATGCTTTTAAACCAAGAAAGCTAATTACTGATAGTTATGGTCCTCAACTCTCTGGGTTTATCAGAGTCACTGAAGAAGATGAGAGCTGTGGCAGAGGCACTAGGGCTCCCTGCTGGGCCTGAGGCGTATGTGTAATTAAAATATATGTACTGTGGGGCTGTACCAAACTCTCAGAATTTTTTCAGTCAACTCAAATTTGGCTGTTCAATATGAATATTCAACAATTCATTTTTTTTTTCAATTCAGTGTGGCACACTAAATTCCTATATCAGCCTGCAATGACTATGTTTTACTCCTAAGGTTCATGTTTTAATGCCTTCTTCTTCATCTGTGAGGTGAAAAAATCTAAATTTTCACACAGTCAGAGAGAGTAAATAATGCATCTTTCCTCAGGCTAGCTGAGTTATAACAGTCCAGCGCACCGCAGAGCTCTCTTCTGCCGGGCTGCTTACAGTGGTGCAGCAGCTGTCCAGTGCCAGCTGTGCTGCCCACTCTGTGCTCTGTCAAGGATTTATTTTGCCCAAACCAGAGCTGGTGATTGTTGGAACAGTGGTAAGACAAACCAAGACTTTTTGGTGAGTTTCATTTTGTTCCTGTCAAGTTTGAATGAGGATGACAATGATGATGTTAAAATAACAGTTTTTCAAAGGGAGTCTGGTAAGTTTAGCAAGAGTAATAAAAGATACCTGTAATTGGTTAAACCATTATTATTACTTTAAAAAAAAAAAAAAATCTCATTTTAGTGATCCTTTCTTTAATGTTGTCTGACACTTACAATAACAATTTGAGCCTGTCAGTGGAAAAAACAAAAACAGGCAAACAAGCATCACCTGCCCTACATGCTCCATGGTGTGCTGTCTCTTCTTCTATCACAGTTAGTTTTGTGGTTTGTGGTGATTTAGCGACCTTTTTTCTAAGGTTTACAGCCTGTCATGCTGCTGCATTGCTCTGTGTACAATGACACAGCTAAAAAACAAAATCTGGAACTACCAACCATGTATTTCACTCTCTAATATAGGTAATATAGAAATATATTTGTGATTCCCCTTATTTATGATTCCTCACTGAAGTGTTCTCCCTGTGCACTTTTGTAAGCTTCTATGTGCTTAATCCTGTTCTGGTAATGCAAACTGACTGACAAAAGAAAGAAAAGGACTTGACTGGAAGAATATCACTTGATTTAGGGGTCTCCGACTGATGATTTGCTTCTTTGACTGTCAGGCAGCAGCCCTAATGCACTGTGGAGTTGGAGTAGTCTTACTGTATTATTTCTGTAGAACACGATGAGACATGCTTTTCCAAAGCTTAAAACTGAGTCAAAAGCAACATTGTTGATATTGTCAATCAGTTTGGCCTTCATCTGCATATTTCATTTGTGTGAGAAATGAACTCTGGTGAAATAAACTTCAGGGTTGTTGGCCATTTCAGTTGTTGAGAAATATTAACTACTGTGGAGCTGGCAGAGCTGGTGCACATGATGGCTGTGCTGATGAAAAGAGCATCGATTGTCATTATCCTACCCACGGGACTCTTCGATGGTACAGAGGAGCATTTCAGAGAAGCACTGAGGGGCCCTAAGAGAAGAGGCTGCTACTAACATCCTGCTAATAGGCTTTTGTACCAAAACCCTTGCTCTCAAAAACTGACACTGCTGAAAAAGAGCAGATGTAAATCATTGGGAAATCATCTTGGGAATGTAGGAAGGGCCCCCAACACAGGAAGGGCCTCGACAGACGTAAGTAGGTAAAATTTATGTCTGATTTTCAAAAAAGGTTTTGCCCAACGCCAACATAAAATTTAATGTTATCCTCTCCAACTTAATGGGTGCAATAAAAAAAATGTATCGTTTTAATGTTTGGGGACATGTAGGAGATAAAGAGAAAAACACAAATAGTACATTCCTCTATTTAAAGTCTCTGTCTCATAGCTCATACATCACCAGACCATGACATGTCAGACATCAGAGGCTGTTTTTTCCCCTGATGGAAACTTGTGGAGGAAGTGAGCAACTTTGGTGGCTTGGCAGTTACACACCAGGCAATAGAGTCTGGTCACGTCCTCATCCAAAACTCCATGCAAAAGCCCTGATCTTTCCTCCAGATGTAGAAGCCATAATGCAAAGCCCAACACCAGATAAGGTTCAAAGGGGGGCTCTCATCGATCAATTTCAGACTGGAAGCGACTGCCGGGGTCAGGGGAGCATCTCATTATCTGTGATGCAAAACAGCTGAAGACTTCACCTGCACCACCAACATGGCACATGACCTGTTAAAGCTGATCTGAATATAGTTAGTGATGGTGACTCAATGGGAGGTGACAACATGTTGTAGAGTTCTGCTTACATCTCCCTCATATTTATTTGTAAGAATCAGATAATTGCAGATATATAATTATGGATGTTGTAAAACTTATATTCAGTGGTGTGGCACTACTAAATGTACTGAGACTGCTAAAATAAAGTAAATAGCCCAATTATTAGACATATTTTAGATATTGTGTAATTTTGTACTGCCTAGTGCAAATTTCATTCCATTAAATTAGGTCTGAACTATTAATCAAAATTTTATGGAAAACACAATATATGATGCAATGCAGTTTTCAAATTGCAGAAAGGTGCAATATTTTTGTAAAAGGCAAAATATGTGTCAAAATATAATTTTAAATTAAATATGGTCATGCTGCAGATATGTTCTGGCAGAGCAGACGAGCCTGCAGACTTAAAAAGCATTTTGGATTTGGTGCAGTTCACTGCAGAAATCACACCATACTCATAATGTATATATATATGTTTTTCAATGAAATTAGAATAATGATGTAAAAATGATCATTCACTCAAATATTTGAATCATATCATAACTGTATCATCTCAAAATAATTAAAATGAGTTGTTTTTATCAGTATTGTTCAGCTCTACATTAAATGTGAAAAATACATCCATAAGTCAACAATAAACAATAAGCCGTTTAATTCATCAGTTTATCAAAATTAGTGTGCATCAGTTTGAACGAAGAATGAAGATATAAAATTACTGGCACAGGCTAAACTGATCACTTTTCCCTGTTTTATATCATCGTGATTGGTTGCACAAAAAAAGAATTTGAAGACATTTTATAATTGAGAGAAAATAGTGAATCAGTTCATCAGAAAGATAATAGACAGATTAATCGATATTGAAAATAATGTTGCAGTCCTAAAACTGAATTGAGAAAACATAAAAGCAGTGGTGGAGGAAGTGTTCAGAAGATTTACTTACGTAAGAAGTAGCGCTCAATGCTGTAAAATGCCACTTGTGGCTGTTATTATATATTATATTATTGTTACTCATGCATTAATGTAGAAGCAGGATTTTACTCTGTAGTTGGTTGAGGTGGAGCTCATTTTGAAATAATTAAGAACTGAAAGTAAGTAAATGAAAAATATTTAAATAATCTTCACATTTGAGAAGATGGACCATGAAAAATAGTTTGACAGATTATTTAAATAGTTAATTAATTTTCTGTCATTTTTATGTTTCATAGCATTTTCATATGTCTGTGTGCAAAAATCTTAATTTGTAAGTGTAGTAAATGTAGTATTTCCCTCAAATGTAGAGGGACTGGAGGTATAGAGTCGCATGGAGTAAAGTACAAGTACCTCAGATTTGTACTAAGTACAGTACTTGAGTACATGTACTTAGTTACATTCCACCACTGCTAAGAAGAGTCACTTGCTGGCTTTTATAAAACTGAATACTGTACACACACCCACATGAAACACAATTCATTACCTCTAGTGTACAGTATGCTCCAAGTTTTGAGTATGGCTGACTGTTTTCAATTAGGCTCTGAATAGTATTCTGTAGTGGTCAATCACAGCCATCTATTATTTCATTAAGCACCATTAACTATGGCACACCGGGCAGAAAAGTTCAAAGCTTTTAGCATTTAGGGCATTATTAAATGTGTTCTACATGCCAGTTTACCAGTAATCGTTATAATGCATCCTTGACATCCATCAGCAGAATATAGAATTACATTTCTTCGATATCAATCAGACCTTGCAGGATCCATTTGGGCATTTTTCCTTGCAGCTTAAACAAACATTGCATGTCTAATGTCAAACCAGTAACATGTTTTCTGAGGCGATCAAGTTAAGTGGTATCAAATTAATTTGAAAAGTTTTTCTTTCTGCGGGAGCCCCCTCTGTGGAATACCAAAAGTATGTGACCTTCCATAGGCAGCGGGGCGGCAGTGGGTTCGGCGTGTTTGTTCAGCCCTCTCTTATCTTCTGTCCAAAATGAAAAATAAAAAAGAAGCAGTTCTAAGATCCAAAGTAATCTTGTGGGCTGTCCTCTCTGATAGTTATCAGTGGTGGAAACATGTTTCCAGTTAATTCAGACCAGGAAAAGGTGGACAGGAGGAGAGATGGAGGGCACAGTTCCCACGCATAAATACCGAAGAGAAACATGATCTAAATGCTTATTAATTTCTGCAAGGGAACCAAACATCCAGCGCTGTGTTCATTTAAGCGTGAAAGTATAGGAAGAGGATACTCATCGCTTTGCAGCTTAATAAAAGCCATCTTACTGTAGCTTAAGAGATGTTATCCTCCATTCTCTTTTTTTTCAATTTATCATTGACTAAAAAGCTTAGGTCATGGGGAGTCACTGACTGTGGAGATATGTCTATTCAGAAATTTCATGGCATTACTGTAGCGTGAAAAAGCAGACAAGACATAAATCATAACCATATGGATCGAATTTAAGCCAAACTATGACTGGTGCATTATTGGAATTCATCTGTGGGATGTGCTGTGAAATAAACATATATTGTAGAATTAAATTAACCTCACAACTTTAGGCCCATAAAGCCAAATGGAGCATGTTCTGAAAAGCCCAACTAAACCTCGTACAAGAGATGATGTGCTTCAAACAGAGAAAGGTCACCACCACCACATGTGGTGTCTGTTTTGGTTTCGAGATGTGGAATGAAACGGAGGGAAGCAGAGAGGAGGAAGACACACAGAGGGAGGTCCAGTGAGTGTAAAGAGGAGCAGAAAAGTCTCCTGCCTCTTGGGGGAGACAAAACGTGGTGTAACTTCATCTCGTCCTCCATGTCTTCCAGTGTGCAAGCAGCAGCAGAATTCAACTCACTTCTTCTCCAGCTGCCCTATAACTCTTAGATACACTCTTAGAAATGCACCATAAAGGATGCCGCAGCTTGTCCCCATAGAAGAACCCTTTTTGGTTCCTAATAGAACCCTTTATGAGGAAGAACCATTATAAAGGTTCACCGTGGAACCCAACTGCCTTCACTGGATTTTCTGAGTTTTGAATCAAACTCTTATGTTTTAAAATAAACTAAACAAGGTTTGGCCGACTTATATATTTTGTTGAAATAATTTACTTTTACTCTACGTCTTTACATAAGTTGAGTTCATTACTTACTCTCCTTCTTTAGATAAATGTGAAGTTTTAGAAATAAGAATGCATTTCAAAAAATGTTCAAAATGAGCTGTAAATGGCTATTATTTTGGTGGTTGCAATTGAAAATATCAAAATATCAAATTATTAACCATTATTCATTTCACTTAAATTTGTTTATTCAACAGTTTTTGAAATACAGTATTTTTGGGGTGTTTGTAAAACTCAAAGATTCAAGTTCATCTAAAGACAAAAAGTAAATTAACTCAACAAAACATTAATAGGTAGCAAAACTTTTTGAGTTGGGCTCAAAACTTAAAAATCTATTGAAGCGAGCTGCCTTGAAATGATTTTGTTTTTCCTGTGAAATCACCCAGGGATTTAAGAACCCTTAAATAGTGCTAAGGCTTTATCTAGAACAGTATTGTCACAATACTGGAGGACATAAAGTTGTAGATTTTTATTAAAAGATAAATATAGCAAGGCTATTACATGATAATGATATAGAAATGAGACAACTGATGAGAAGAAGATGACACAGTGAGTCAGTGAGAGGAGACAGGACTACGTGGACACTGCAGTGGTGTGCGTCGACTCGCTGTCGGAGAGAAGAAAGCGAGAAAGTGCAGCTGGTACCAGATTTTTGACAACGCTAAAATGGTTCTTAGTGGAACCCTCAGTCTTACTAAAAACCCTGACATACTCTTTCCTCAACAAAGGGTACTTCAGAAGCAAATGCTTCCAGGGAACCTCAGCCGTTCAGGAAGAGCCTTCTTGGATCCCTTATTTCTAAGAGTGTAGATTCTGATGTCAGAAAGAGGAGCGACTCCTAACTCAATCAGTCTTTGGCGGGAGAGTTTGCGATCTGTAAGAGGTCAGTGCCACGGGCTGCCATCCTGTCACCTCAAATGACAATAGATGACGCTAATAGCAGGAGGAACCATAAAGGCTTATCAGATCACACGGACACAATGAAACCATGACATATTACTGCTGGCTAAACACCACAATGGGAAAAGTCCGTGATGGTGTTTTGCAAGAGTTTTACTGCTGTTTTATCCCCTCACTCTTGTTTATATTTCACAAGCTCTCTCTGGGCTTCGGCACGGTTCTCCCTGCTCTGTGTTTATTCCTTCCCTCCCTGTAGGTTCCTTTTGTTTGCATGATTACTTTGAAATGAACATGCTTACGTGCTCCTCTTGCTGGTTTGCATTTTTCTGCCTCTGTGTGTGTGTGCGAGTTGCCATCCTGGGAAACATAAATGGCATCCCCCCAACATTCATGTGTGTTTGATAAAAATCATCCTGGTCTCTCTCCATTTGTCGGCAGCCGCTAACCAGCTCCAGCTCTGCCTTCAGCTGCCTCCCATTTTATCATGCAGGCTCTAAACAAAACCAGGTCTGCCTGGACACACACTCTCACACACACATCCACGTATACGCGCACACATACAGACATACAAACGAGAGCGCACACACTTACCACGTATCTCTCACACCCTCATATATGGTTTCAATTGTCTGTTTTAGCTTCAGAAATGGTTAAAGTATTCCATTGTGACCAATAAAATGTTTAGCCCACAGGGACATTTATTTATGTATGTAGAACTGGATGAACAACATGATTTTAGCCTTTACCAACGGAGCCAAATGGTGATTGCAGCATTCTTGAACATTTCTGTAAAAGCTGCCCACAGGAAAACTGTTAGTGAGCAGCTTGTCCCGTGTGCATTACAAGATTATTTACAAGAAATCTGCCTGGGGTGTCTATGTAATTTTCAGGCTGTATAGTAGGTCATATATTACAATATGAATCCAAAATTACTGCAGTGTGTGTACAAGGGGGTCTAGAGTGGGGGCAAACATGTGTTTTCTATTTAGAGTAATTGATGAGAGGCATTTTAATACATTAACATCTTGCTGCTTATGATTACACATAAGCTAAATGAACATATCAGGCTTCAACTTGTCTAATATTTACAAAGGTTTATGATGTGTAAATTTATAAATTCCAGCACCCTCTCCACCACATGTGGCTTTCTGTCTCTCCGTGTCTCATGCTCTGCGTAGGAAGTTTGAGCCATTAAACGCACCGGGGCCAGGACACAGGTTGTTGGGGTCAACCTCTCTCCTGTTGGCAGATTCAGAGGCCCAACAGGCAGGCAACAGATTTTTATCTTCCCTTCTGGAGAGCACCTGGATTGGTCGCACACCCTACACCACACGCACACACACACGCACACACACACACACCCCCAGCTCTGGACTGGAGTGAATGACAAGCAAATTCAGACCTTTGACCTTCCCAAAGGAGGACTGAGTGGAAGAGCGTGTGTAAGTGTGTGTGTCAGCATGCATGCTTGGGCGGGAGTGCATTTTTGCCTGTAGGTGCACATGTGCAAGGTCTGAAACAAGGCCCGACCGATACTGTATTTTTGGGGCTGATGCCGATTACGATATTAGGGAGTAAAAATGTCCAATATTGATATGTTGGCTGACACCACTGACATCAGGTCACTGAAACAGTAAACTGGCACTGGTATTCTTCATTAAACACTCAAGATTAGGTTGGAAATTTTTGTGCATTTTTCTTAACTGATAGTTAAAAATACTAACAATTGATCCTTAATAATTAATAAGATACAAAATGCATGTTCTTGTCTCATTCATCTTTTTTCTCATTTTAAGTTTAAGTTTCCTTTTTTCAATAAAGTCTCTGCCAGACAAAAAATGAGGCGCAATTCCTGCCATTACTAGACTATTAATTAATTATCAATTAATTAGGGACGTTAATAATTAAGAATTCATCAATTAACTACCATTAAGAATTTAACCAATTAAAAATGTATTAACAGTCTAGAAGTGGCAGTAATTGCGCCTCATTTGACATTGTTTTGCTGTTGCAGGCTTTCGTTGAATAAGAAACTTAAACATAAAATGGGAAAAATCTTATTAATTATAAATGATTAATTGATGAATTGAATGTTAGCAGTTTTATTTTCCACAAGATTTGCAGGTGTACATCAACAAGTAAACTCTGTCAGTAACATCACATATAGGTATACTAAGGTGTTGATAAACAGAGAAATGAAAAATCAGAAAATAATAAAATAAATTTAAAAAATACTTTTTACGCCTCTATTAATAAATTCATACTGCAGATTGTTGTGCATTTTCAACTATCGGTTAAGAAAAATGCACAACAATTAATACACTTGTATTTGGTTAAATTCTTAATTGCAATTAATTGATTAATGAGTAATCATTTACATCCCTTCTATAAAATTAATGTACATATATCAAACAACATATACACTGATACTGCTACAGACCGATATAGCTGTGATAGGCCAATATTTCTGATAATACTGGATGAACAATATATCGGTGTGTTATTAGTCTGAAACATTAGAAAAGAGGGCGTGAGAAGAGGCATATACTTTGTCATCACTCTCTGCTATGTTTCTCTTAAATTGGCAACATTTAATTTGGCCACATCGTATTTTGCAGCTTTGCCAATAAAGCATAACTAAATGAAACTGAATGGAGCGAGAGTGATTATAGAGAGAACAGTAAAAGGACTTCTCACATTTACCGTGGACATAATTTCCAACAGACAGGTCATTTACAGCTCTCTATTCAATTCAGCCCACAGGAGCTCAGCAGGCTCATTTAGACGCTGTTTTAAATTCTTGTCCATTTGATTCAAATTAAAGGAGAATACCATTAAATCTAAGAATGATGTTACGGATTTAAGGCAGGACACACTCCTCTCTCTTTATAGTGCTGGCTACACAGTCGTGAATGTTTTTATAATACAGCAACTTCTTGAAATCTTTCCAGGCAGAGGAATACTGTATTTTGATATTGAAATTCACACATATTTCACCTTAAATATTTATGACTGCATAAACTCCTGCAGCCAGAGATGGTGTTTTTTTATATGGATTTTAGCGCTTGTGTTTATGTTCAGCGGCAAACTCTAGGGATACTCAGACATATTGCATTGTCCAAAGATATTCAGACATATTGTCGTGAAGATTATGCTGGAATGAAATATAAATAAACCAGTACACCAAATAAATATGCACATATATAATATATATTTAACAACTTACAAACCTGTTCTTTAAACTTCAATTTATATGTTTGAGTTCCACTGAGAAATGTAGAATTGATATGTTTTTTAAACTATTTCCAAAATGTAACTGTGTTTTGCTGACTTTATCAAGGTATCAAGGGAACTTGTATTATCATTATACAAAGCAGGATTGTACGATGGAATCTAACTTATAGTCCTTTCATGCCACCCACGCATAGGACATATATGCTGATAATTAAATTCAGAAAAGAATAGGATAAGATATGAAATAAATAAGACAGCATATATAGTTATTTATAAACACCCAGGAAATAATTCTGTAGTAATGTTTTTGAATTTGTGTGTGGGAAAGTGTAGCTGTACAGTATGTACAGTAGCTCTGCAGTATTCTTTTCATTATTCAACATTGATTTTTAAGATTTGCTGTGCTAAAGTAAAGGTTGAAGGTACACTGTAAAAGAAACGTTAAGACAACTCAAAATTTCAAGGCAACTTACTGCCATAGATTTTTGAGCCCAACTCAAACTCTTAAGTTTTGAAAAGTTTTACCAACTACTTTTCTACAACTTTTCTTCTTTAGACAAATTTGTATTTAAAAGATTATTGAGGAAACTCTTGAAATGAAAGTAAATAATGTTTTATATTTTAATACTGCAATACATTTTAAAGTTTCACTGACTGATAATCTTTGGTTGAAATAATGTAATTTTCTCTTCTTTAGATAAACGTGAATCTTTGAGTTTTAGCAACTCAGGAAAAAAAAGTATTTCAAAAATTGGTCACAGTGAGGTGGGAACTGTTTTTGTAATTATGATTATGATGGTGCCTGAAGATTAAATGGTTTTAAATGAAAATAATAATATATTGCCCATTATTTACTTTCAATAAGCTAAAAATCTTTGAAATACAATAAATTCAAGTTTATCTTAAGAAGAGAAGTAAATAAGTAGTTGGTAAAACTTTAAAAAACAAACAAATCAAACAAAAAGTTTGAGTTGGGCTCAAAACTCAAAAACCTATTGTTGTAAGTTGCCTTGAAATTTTATGCTTTCTGAACTTTTTTGATTTTACAATGTAGATTTGCATTTCCATGAAATCTCTTGCATGTATTTTGAGGAGTTTCTGGGGTAAACATAGCTCAGTTAATCATGACTTTTTACGATGCTCTTACATTTCCCTCCTGTAATTTACTTTCATTCATGGATCGTTTTATTGTTCAGTGCCTATCAAGTAATTCTGAGATAAAGAGTTGAAAAGAAAAATGTCTCTTGGCTGCAGGGAGGGAAGTGTTGTTTGAATAATAATAACAAGTATTTAAGAGGAGGAGCTGGCACTGGGGAGATCTCACTTTGAAAGCCATTAAAAAGACATTAATGTTTATTTATTGGGGGATGTGGCTAGAGAATCTAACACTTTTACACTATATTATACATATGTTTATGGGGCACTGTATGGAATATAGAGCACCCATGCATGGTTAGGTGTTTTTCTGTGCGTGTGTGTGGGTGTATATGTTGAATAGTAACTCCAACTTGCCTCTTGACACTAGCACACACACACACACACACACACACGCATACACACACACACACACCACACACTTAAATTGTAAGACCATAGATCTGGGCCAGGGGTGAGGGAGCTTTAGCTGTTTGCTTAAGCCTTGACTTTATTGGGTGGCAGGAGTTGCCTCCCCTTTTCACACCATTAATCTTTTGGAAGGTTTCTTCCTTCTGAGATCCTGTTCTCACAATTCTGATCTAAATTTATTCTGAGGAACATTTTTTGTGGCTGTGATTTGGCAAACAGCAAGGTGTATTGGGAGCTTTCTGAGAAAAATGCTCTTACCACTTTTTTTCAAACTAAGTAAACAAGGCAATGAACTATTATACCCCATAATGAGTCATATCATATGCTTGAATAGTTTCCACAAGGCCCGGGGTCTCACATGCACAGGGATTTGAAGTAATAATTATAAAAAACTGTCTATTTTGCAGCCCTAAATCAAGAATCCTCAGACACATGGGAAGTGATGCATTTTACATTACTGGCAGAGGAAACAGTGGGTTTGTTGAATAAACAAAGAACTGTACGTATATATTCAGCGATAAACTAGGAGCGACCATGACTGAACAGATGAAGATCACCTCCTGTATAAGATTTTTGCAAGAGACAGCAAACAATTACATAGAAAATTAAAGAAATCCAATTTTCTGTACATACAAATCAGACACACTCAAGGTTTTCAATGTGGTTCTAACTGTACATTCAGGTATGATGATGATTAAAATTATTTTTCAACTCTCTCTCTCTCTCTGTGGATAAAGGTTAGAAGATCATTGTGAGCTGCTAATTGGAACAAATAAAGTACAAGCTGATGCTGATGGGAATGTAATCAGTTACATATTTGGTCATAAGCATAAGTATTGAAAAGATATACTACATAGTAACAAACAAACAAAAACTTTGGCCTGATGATGGTGCTAAGTCAGTGTATTTTTTCAAACTTTTTGTGCCCAAGGCACACCAAAGGGCAACCGAAGTCTCAAGACACACCTGTATTCAGGCACTGCAGGCCTTTTTCCTGCTTTATTTTTAGTGTACTATTGAGCTGGATATGATTGTACATGTCTATCTGTGCTGTATTATATCCACGATGTGTGATCACATGACTTGTCAGGCGACCACCATTGGATGTAGATATATAGGTATGTCTCCTGATTTCGTTCATGCCATCTTCATCTGATGAAGGACTGGGGAAACGTCACACGTGGTGATAGAATTAAAAATGCTATAAGGAGCAGTTTCTGGTGTGCAGACTTAATTTTATATACCTATATTCATATCCATGCAAAATCTAACCAACTCAATAGAGACACACAGATCAGGTCATAAAAAGTAACTTATCATAACATATATGTAATGTGATATCTAACTTTTTTGTGTAGTTGTATTGCAATAATACACCAGTGTGCTCGGTACACCATTTGGGACCACTGTGCTAGATGAACTGCAAAGTTCTCACAATTCACTCTGAAGAGGACATGAATGTGTGTATTTTATGGCAATCCATCTAATAGTTTTGGAGACATTTCGCTAAAAAACGCACCACAAATATACACCTTAAGGTAGCGATAGATGTAAAGTCAGTGTATCACAAAAGTCATCAGGATTCATCGAGTGAGAGCCATGCCATGAATTTTGTACCAGTCCCTCTCGTAGATGTTGAGATACTGTATTTGACAGGATTCAGGGAATCACCAAAGTCAGTAGTGTTTATCCTCTGGGGACAGCAATCATCTAATAGTACTTGAGATACAATATTTAAGACTGGACTGATGCAGTGGACCACCCAACAGAGGGACCAGCAGACTGGCCTTGGTCTCCTTATAGAGCCATGATGCTCGCATGGCTGCAAACTGTAAGAATGTTACTATCCCAAAAAGACATGTATTCAGTGCACAGTGGGTGCATTTTGAATCCTGGATGCTACAGTATTGCACAAAATTGAGTAAATGAGTAAATGCTGGGAACTGCAGCACAAGATCATTACAGTACTTAAAGAAAAACACAACCGAGTTAAATGATTGTGACAGATATCCATTTATATGAAGTATAACATGAAATCATGACTTTTAAATGGAAAAGCAGCTAGTGCTGCTCTTGACCCGTACTGTACACTTATCAGTGGAAACATCAATATGTAAGCACAAATTTAATTTGACAGGCAGCTTGCACTCAGCCAAATGTATGCCTCTTGTGTATCTCTTAGCATTCAGCATATTCATTACATGAGCGCCTCATCTGCAGCAAAAACAATGACCCCATTGTTTACCTTCACCTCCAATTCAAGTCAGCGAAGTTTCTGGCTGACCGGTGTGTGTGTGTGTATGTGTATGTGTGTAAGTGTCCATGCAGATGTGTTTCTGTGCGTTGTTCAGTGCATTAGCATATATCATAGCAACATTAGCATACAGAAGAACACCAGGGGATACCCACTATACATGAGTTGAGGTCTGTTTTAGATAATTTTATTATTCTTGGCATATACTGAGTCTCTTAACAGATGCATTTTTTATAGCATAAAGTGAAAATATTAAATCACAAAAGATGAATTTGATCAACCCCGATGGTGCTTATGAGAAGTTATGACTACAGAAATGTATCTTGACCACAAATGCAGTGGAGTGGTGGAGCAGCACGAGTGTGAGAGAGGATATGAACAGTCTGGCACTGACTGTGCTCAAGGCATCACGCCGAGCTGTCTGTTTGATAACAGATCAGATCTGGAGCTGAAAAATAGAATTTGACAAAAAGAAGCTCAGCAAACAGTGCTGGCCATATACCGTGCTGAGGAAACAAAGTGTAAGGACAAGAGGTGGAAAACCCATGCAAGTAGAAACACGGAGCAATATTGTGTTTTCTTCTCTGATATTTCACTTTCATTACAAGCATTATTCAAAAGATGCCAGATGATGGCAGTTTAAAGCCAGCTGTTTATTATTGTGTTCTTGAGGATATAACGGATGAAGAGCGCCACAGATACACACTTATAACCTGTGGATCTGTGGTGCATATTACAGCCTGTTGTCTGTGGTCTGTATTGCCATGTGTTTTATGATATGTCATCTTGTGTTTACTCCACTTCCTTGCTTTCTAAACATTAAATTTTATCAGCTGTAAACAGAATCACCCCTTGTTTGGGCTTCAAGAGAGCATGATGTTTGTTTATGCAAAGGTTTTTATTGTTTAGTCTGGCTTGTGTTACAGGTAGTCTTAATTAAAACACAATGCGATCATTATTATGACCTCATTTTTTTTTTCTGATAAACTTGTTTCACGGATTGAAATTTCCCTAACAGCAACCTTGTCTTAGTTATTAATCATTCGTAGCTGCAGGCTGAAAATGCAGGTGTATCAGTCCAAGATCAACATGTGAGAACACTGATCGTTGCATTCTGAACTCGGTTCAGTTCATGTTTTCCCATAGGTGATCATGACTCCTCCATCAGCTTAATAACTTCAAAGCTGTGTCTGCTGAGCTGTGGCTCAGCTCCAGACAAACAGGGAGGTGTTTGAGTGGCACTGAGAGTAGAGACTATCCTCCCAAGCCAGAGAAGTAAGCTGAAAACAAAGTTTGTGAAATGTGTGATCTTCCCCATTAGTGATTTTGGAGATTTGTATGTATTATTTAAACATTTAAACTATTAAACTAATCAGAATGAGAAGTCACTGACTATGTTTACATGAGCACAAATTTTCTGCTAATATTCAGAATAAAACAATGTTATGTAAACAGTATATTCTGTTTGGATATTCTGAATTAGGTCTTATTCTGAATGTAGCATTTTCTGATTAAGACGTTTGGGATATGTTGATACTTTTTTAAAAAAAATTATAAATTTTAATCATTTTTAATACTGAGATAATCAAACTACTGAGTCTGTTAGGGAAAAAATAAATGGAAACAGTTTTCTGAAGAATTTTCAGTGTACCCATCCCCTTAACTTCTGAAATGCTTCATGAACACAGTAATAATCCATCTGTGCTGCTGTTCCTTTTGGTTCTATTTTTTTGCCTCACAGACTTGAGCACACTGAAGGCCACAGATGAAAACATCTGTACCTACCTAAGCTCCTCACTGAATCAGTGAAATGTCTTTGGCATAGATAGTCCCTTTTTCAGTGTGCAAACCTGACTATTTACAGTTTAAGGGGCTCATTAAACCGACACCACTTTGATTAGCCTCTGAAACTCTGATTACACTGTCCAGCGCACTTCTTTCCTGTCCACACATCAGGGAAGGTAAGCTATGTTGTGAGCTCTGGAGATATATAATGCGTATAACCTATTTGTATCCTGCTCATTAATTGTAACCTTTTAACCCTGTGTTGATGGTAGAACTTTAAAATCTTTTCTGTCTTGTCCTTAATTAGGTGTTGTGTGCCTCGTAGGCCACAGGAGGGCGCGATAATGAGTGGTTTATTTTCTTAAGGTTTTAAATGTGTTTTTTCCACTTGATTATTTACTAATTAACAGTTATTAGTTTTAGTAAACCAAACTCTATCACCAGTATTATTGTCACTAATACACAAAACAAGCAAACTATTGAAAAATTCTGGCAGGTACAATGCCTGTCGGGTTCCATGAGATGAGCACTGAATGATTCCAGCACTGGAACTTATCACTGATCAGCAGCTTGCATTAGGTGGGTGGTATTTCCACGATTCACCACCACATCTGAGCTGAAACTAGGTTTGGGACCCTTGGGCACACTTGGTCATGTGTGGTCTACTATCTCCTGAGTACAACTATAGATTACTATTTTCTCTCAGGCAGGTGCAGAACATGAATTTCAGCAGGTAAAGGTCTGTGTATATTTGCCTTAAAGGGCTTTACAATCTTTACAACATTACACCCTATCTTTAAGCCGTCGATTTGGATAAGGAAAGTGCAACATTTTACAGAAAACATGTCAATTTTGTCAGTGGGTTGTGCTTGTTCTTGAGGTCAGCTTGGTGCTCAGAGTGTGTCTGGCTATGGTTTACTTTGAGGGGAAGACATGCTACCACCCACGCTGCTAAATCTACAATTTAGAGTAAGTTTGTAACACTGAATGAAGGTCATAATGTTTCCATTGCATTAGCTGGTATTGTAGGAGGCTGTGTTTACCAGAGGCAGAGCCCATCCCTGCAGATGTACCAAGCTCAAAAAGTAATCAGTACCAAAGCATTGTTAGTCTATATTTGCCAAGCGAAAGCTCTTTTGACTCAAAGTTCTGTTTTAGGTCCTCAGGCAAGACCCCCGTGGCAGTCTTAAGTCTGGGTTAAAGACAAAAATTGATCAAGCTTTCACTGTCAGAGCCTGCTGGCCGTGGGCTGGCCCTGACTGAGGAGTTCAAAAACAGCTGTGTCCCTGAAATCTATCAAAACCATTATTTTCAGAATTTAAAGAGTGAGGATATGTTTAAACGTTACAGGGTGCCCCATGCCATTACTTTTAGACACACGGATACACGCATGCCTGCCTTATATGGCAAAACCCTCTGTGTAACATATTGGTCTTTCCAGCTGCAAGCAAAGACTTAAATTAATTACTGCTAATAACTTTTAACTTCATATTAACTTATTTGATTAACAAGTTTTATTACTACTTATTTGACCAATTAAGGAGCGGGATATTCCATTACATCCTGACACTATCCATCAGTTATTAAATTACCAGTTGCTGCAGTCCATTAATATTCTAATTAGCAGTTTTATTAACAGTTATCTGATCACAGGTGGTATCTGCTTATGGCTGATACTGTTTTGTACTGTGACCTTGAAAGCATCTTCCCCACCTCACAGCCTTAGTCGAGACGGTAGCTTTCGTGGAATAAAATCTATGCAACATATCTGTCATTCAAAATGCGTCTGCTTATTTTTGATGTTATCATACTTGATTGCTGCCTCATGTTCATCAGGATGTCTAAGTGCAGTAGAGCACACCCCCCCTGCAGGTTTGAGCGTTTAAACCATACGGACCCCACCCCATTAACTTTGACCCAGCAAATTTCCTAATGTAGCTGTCAGGGGATTTGAACCTTCTGGTCTCAAGATCACTTCCTAATAGAACCATAAGGCTCATGCTGTCTTGAGTCATTCCCCTGGCACACCCCTCATAGACACTGTACTTACACAGTCTGTAGGGCAATTAGAAACACTTAATACCAATGTGTTTGCTTGAAATCACCAAGTGTTTAATTTCTTTAATCGAAGCAGAAGCTGAGCCACAAGCTGAATACATGTCTGGGCTACATATTTGATAAGAAGAGTGTGCTTGCAGATTTGCTAGATGCTTAAAATGTTTTATACTTGCCATATCAGAACTGTACCTTTTTCACCCTTACCTTTTTTATGCCTGTGTGCCAGTGAAAGTTTGGGCTGGAGGCATTATGTTTTTTGAGCTATGAATCTCTGTGCATCCACACATTCCATGTCCATCAGATTCTGCTGTGTCCTATGATATCTCAAGAATGCCTTGAGGGATCTTCTTCAAATTTGGCACAAATGTCCACTTTGAATCAAGGATGAACTGATTTGATTTTGGAGGTCAAACGTCAAGGGCTGTGTGACCTGATGTCGTTGCATTTTTGTGAATTCAGTATCTTAGGAACACATGGACTGAACTTCAAACTTGGCACAAACGTCCACTTGGACTCAAGGATGAAGTGATGAGAATTTGGAGGTCTGTGACATCACAAAACATGTTTTTGGCCATAACTCAAGAATTCATACAGTAATTGTGACAAAATTTCACACTAATGTAAAATGATGACATGGGAATCACATGACTGCAAACATGTATTGTATCGCGCCTAGCTAATTATGATCCTAAGTGAGTCTGTTTCGGTTACAGCTCACCAAGATGCTTTACATCTAAGGAGGAAAACAAAAGCACCACATTTTGTGTTGCTATACTCTGTTAGAATCAATCTTTATATAATAATCAAGCATGTACCTTTTCAGCCAATACATCTCTGATAATCCTTAATTAATCAATTCAAAAATGTATATTCCCTGAAATCATATGTTTGTATTAATATGGGGATAATTTTTAAAATACACTTTATTCAATTACCTCCAAGTCTTCACTACATACTGTATATTGCAGGAGTCTAGACAGACATGTTAACTGCAAACTGACTGGTTGGTTTGACTGGAGTAATACAACCGCAGGGCGGTAATTCTAGTTTAATGTTACCTTGATACAAACTTGTAATACAAAAAATATGAAACTGCTAGACTATTAAAACGTAAGAATGTAAACCTCAAGGACATGCACCAGTCTTGTGCAAACACCATCACACCTCTTTGGTATGGATTGTACACTTTGGATCTCCAATCTGTGCACTGGTCTGTTAGTATTGACCCTGAGAGTGGAAAACAAGACCCCTCATACAGAATATTGATGCCAGTGAGCCAGTCTACAGGATGATTTGTGCTGCACATGCTTCCTCATTGATTGTTTATTACAGCTGCACACTATGAAAAAAGGCTTCATCCATCACCCGCCAGTAATGAGTTTTTACATGCAGACTCAATTCGGGGTCTAGGCATCTCAAATGGGCTGTCTCTGAAAAAGACAAAGATTGAGCAGCAATCATAGCTTATTATGTGACTGCACCGCAGGACTGGAGAGAAAACGTTGCTGATGCTAGAGGGGGGAGAGGGAGGAGGGAGGTGGGTGGAGGGGTGACCAGTATTTGGTGCAGCTGGGGACCTTTGCTTCAAGCTACCGTCTAGCCCTCTTCAACCTGCAGGGCAAATGCTGGATCAATGATAGCGCTTTATCACACGGTGGCACAGACTAATGTGCTTCCGTTAAAATGCAGACAGCAATCCTGGTGTGAGCTATGCATGTACACTAATGAGCTGTGCTGCTGCATGTTGTCGTGGTGATTACCATCTCTTCTGGGCATCGATCCCAGCAGGGTAAAAACAGGAAGGGAAGAGGAAGGCGACCAACAACAACAGCACTCCACCCCGGCATCACACCAGGAAGTTCAAGGTCTTTTCAGAGATGTTCGCTCAAACTTTGGAGCCTCCTGTGGACCCTAATTTGAATTACATCAACATATTTTTTTTCCATTGGATGAATGTAAATCCCAGCATGGAAATTGGAATTATTCACAGCTGTTTTTGCTCTGGAAGTTTTGGCTCCTGCCTCTTAGCGGGAAAGCCAAAGATGGGTTACGTCCTGACAGCTAATGATAACAAAGCCGAGTGCCCCTTGCCCCCTCAGGACCCACTCTACAGCCAGATGTGTTTTGACTGAGCTAATGAAAATTTGTCAGGTAAATCTGATATGTTGGACTTGATGGCTAGACCTCTTGTAGTGTAGGTCTGAATCCATAGAGGCTCCATTAAAGTGGATACACTGCCTGAGCTGATCAATACCCTAACACAAATGAGAAACGGCATCATTTTTATTGATGAGCAGCTACTTGGACTTTATAGGAAAGCTCTCAATAGACACTTGGCGAGAGGTTTGTCTTCATCACATTGTGTGTACTTGTGGTTTGATGTGCCATTGCTTAAATATACAAGCATGACTTCAAGGGATTAGAAGGTTCCCAAATGATATCTGATGCAATTATGGAGGAGCTTTCAAGATAAAATAGGAAAAGATAAAACTTTAATCATCTCTATGGGGAGATGGAGCAACAATGAACACTAAGATACATTAGTGGAATAATAGTTTATGAACAGAAAACTAGAATATCGCAGAAATAGAGCAAGTGTGTGGCTGTATAACAACACCGTAGCCATATTATAAATTTTCATTTACAGTTTACAAAGAAAGCTTGGGCAAAATAGGTTTTTCTACAAATTAAAACCATTTGCCCTCTATTAGCACAAGAAATGTAATATACATGCAAGGATTTCTTGTTTGTCTGTATTATTTCCTTTATGACTTGGAGTTAAAGCTGCAAATCTGTACTGTTTTTATGTGTATTGTGTACATTGAAAGTAGTGTTGCTAACAATTCATCGATCCGGGAATGCATCACGATGGGTCATGTGACGATTTGGCTTCGATTAATTAGCCTCGATGCTTTGCCGCATCCACTTTTTTATTTTTTTTTTATTTTAGCAATTCATTTTTCATTCATTTATTGATTTATGCATCTATCCATCTATCCATCCATCCTCATTAATTCACTCACCAAGTTCAGTCTTGTACAGCCATGCGCAGTATCTGCTGGATCAAAGCCAGACTGATGGTGGTGACCCGTCTGCAGCTTCTTACTACGTGTCTCGGTGGGAGGGCTGGAACAGGTGTGTTTAGTACTAGTTGTGGCGACGTTAACCGGGGCAGGGGATTGGCAAGCGCTGTGGTCGGGGCTGGGAGAGATGCTCTCATTTAGGCTAGTACCCACTGTAGAGTTAGCTGTGCTCCCCGCCTCACCACGTACGGTTCGTTTAAAAAATGCAGAGATTTCTCTCTCTCTCTCTCTCCTCCGCTCTCTGAGTGTGGGTGAGTGTGTCTGTACCGGTGTGAGTGCACGTGTGTATGTTGTGAGAGAGGAGCGAGGGGGGAGCCCCTCCCGTCGCAGAGAAGAGAAGAAATGCATTTTAATTAATGTAATGAAACGATAGCGATGCATTACACTCTGAAATTGCACAAATTAGAGTTAGCTTTTTTTATTTGATAAAAAGAACGCCTGTTATAGGCCCTTTTGATTAAAATAAAAATAAATGATGGATTTTTTTTTAAATCTATGACTTGAATTTCTGGGTGGGGTCCTGTTGGCAGGGCGGGGGTGTCTGTTGGGGGGGCGGGGCGCCCTCCCAAATAAACTATAGAGGAAACAAATGGAGACTGTCACAAAACTTCCGAAGAATTCGGAAAAAGCCGAAGCCGTCGAATCACGCACGTTCCTCAGATTCAGACGAAGCAACATATAACGTGAAATGTTTAGTCTGCAATGGGAAGATGAGGTAACAACTTAGCTGTTTTCTCCATTCTGATAAGTTACGTGGTCATTTGCTTATTTTGTAGTCATAACATTAAATACTTTGTGTCTTTGAAACTTAAGATAATATGAATATGACTAGTCAAATGTTCAACAAACCTTGGTATTTATTTTATGAGTGAAGGTTCAGAGCAACGCTGAGTTAATTGATAGGCCATTTATTTACAAATGTAGCATCAGATGAAGACAAAATCAATCTTAGATGGAAAAAAGCATTAAAAATCGCCATAATCGAAAAATCATGGCAGCAATAATCGAATCGAATCGACAAACATTATAATCGCTATCAAATCCATAAGAATCGAGAGGCCTCCCATAAATCGTAAAAAAAGGAATGCGAAAGAGAAATTCCCTCAAGACGATGTCCTAGAAACATAGTGCCTCTATCCACTGACTGTTGCCAACACAGAAGCATAAAAAAGGTAAAAGTGAAAAAGATGGACTTCTGAAGGCAGGCACAAATTTTCATTTTTCAGTTTCAGTTTACAGAAAATGTCCAAGTGGACATTTGTGCCAAATTTGAATTAATTCCCTCAAGACGTTCCTAGGTGTTGTGTTCATGAGAATTGGATTGACTTAAGCTCACAGTGACCTTGACCTTTGACCTTTGATCATCACATTCTAAATCAGTTCATCCCTGAGTCCAAGGTGAAGTTTGTGTCAAGTTTGAAGAAATTCCCTCACGTTATTCTTGAAATATTGTGTTCACAAGAATGGGACAGACTGACGTATATGGACATACGATGATGGAAACTTGAAAACATAATGCCTCCACTGGCTGTTGCAGATGTACTATAAATTTTCATTTACAGTTTACAAAAAGGTGCTTGGACAAAATGGGTTTTTCTCCAAAATAAATTGCCTTGCCTTCTATTAGAATAAGAAATTTACATGCAGGAATTTCCTGTGTGTCCGTATTATTTTCTTTATGTCTTGGACTTTAAGCTGTAAACCAACGAAAGTGGATTTTTTTGATGTGTATTGTGTACATTGACAGTAGCATCGATAGTGGGAAGGCAGAGCTGCTGAATCAAATGAGCTTTGCATGTTTTGCTGTGAAGACACAACAGGCCTGTTGTACAAAGTCTGTCATTTGCAATCTGGTCGATCTGCAATGAATAGCCTGTTCCGCAGGGCTGCCTCCAGAGAATGGAAGCCCATACAGCTCTGAAGCCTAAAACAACAGAGAGGAATCTCTCATATTGTATCTCTCGGTATAAATTTACATTTCTAATTTCTCTGGCGTTTAGCAGGCAGCCCCACAGGCCAATACAGATGTCTCTGGCAATGACCTAACTCTTCATTAATATGTATGCTGACAACCAACCAAAAAGAATAATAAAATTGCTCCTCTCCAGTTACAGTTTCTGTGGGCTCCCAGAGTACAAGGTAGAGTGAAAAGTGTCCAAGTGTACATCATGAATTCCCCTCTCCTCTCATCTCCTTGCTTCTTCTTCCCCCTTCCATCTGGACCGAGTGGGGTGGTCGACTCTTATTAAGAGACATTTAAAGAGGATCCTTTACCCGCTCCTCCTTTAATGTAATTGTTTAAGTATCAGAGCTCACATCATACCATGTCAGAGTGGAAACCTCTTTTGTTGGAAAAGAGGAAACAGTGATGTGATTGTTCGCTGTTTTTCTTTTTTCTTCGGTCACATCTTAGACAAGTTAACCTCTTTAATTAAGAGTACTTAGCTGTGTGGGCCCGGATGGGGCAGGAAGCGATTGTTGAGACCCTGCCAAGCTGGATCGGGTTTCTCGGTGGCCCATGCCTCAAGCCAAGGCTGAATGGGAGGCTGGCTTGTCAGCAGATGCTGTGCTCAGGGATCAGTGTCTCTCTGTTGGGTTACAAGAGCCCTTTTCCTCAAGACAAGAGAGGGAAAAAAAACACAGAGGACGAGTAAAGGGTGTAGTGGCGAAACAAGGATGAGGGGAAACTTGTATTGTGAGATATGTGCTCTGATGTTAGAAACTGAATACTTGGCATTGACTGTCAGTTTGTTTCTGGCCCAGTGAGCATGTCAGCGCAGCATTGTCCTCTGTAGGGATATCATCATAGCAGTGCAGTATATCAAAATCTTCTTAAGAACACGACACAAGCCAGTCACTTAGCCTGAGAGAAGGAATTTGGCCTAAATGCTGCAGCAAGAGCATTTGCACTGCATGTACTGTGGGAAAAAATCAAAGAAAACAAACTGTGTTAGAGAAATTAAATGATTTAGTTCAACACTGCAGCGCACTGTGGCTAATACGTGTTGAGTTGATCGCACTTACATGGCTGTCAAAAATAAATATAAAACTCCGCATCCATAAAATATGTGTGGGGCTGTCTTGAATGTTTCATCTCACATAAGTCCCATATAATGAATCACAGTTCTAAGTCTTCAGTTCCGGCAATAATAAGATCCAGCCTGCTGTGTTCGCATGGTAATTTCATCCAGCGTCTAACCCTAAATGAATACATACGTCATGTGGTTTATATACTGTATCTGTATTAGTTTCTCCAGAGCTCTGCGAAAGACGCCTCTAATTTCAGTTTTTGATATCCTAAGTATGCTTTATGCTTGTGGTGACATGGAATGCTCTATGGGGACAACCCCATAATCTCCATGTTTATTGGTCTGTTTGCCAGACGCAAGAGTGAGACGACTGCACTAGAAGCTTTCCAGTGTATAAAGAGATGCAGCAGAATACAGTTACAGCTAAAGCAGCAAATATTTGTAAGGTTACTGTTCAAACCTATGTGATGGCATAATTTATTAAATTCTATCAGATGGTGAGTTCTGTCCAGTTCAACACATTATATATGACTTGCTGTGAGGGGGTAAGAATGCATGGTATGAATAATGTAAAAATTAAGCAAAAGTTTCATGTTGACATTGAGCATGAAATGTTTATTTTTATTTGTTTTTATTTTCACTTAAATTTTTATTTTCCCATCTTGTCTTTTTGACTTACTGTATTTTTTTCTTAAGTCTTTTATATACCAGTGCATTAGTGGGTGATGTGGATAAACTCCTCTGCCACAGTATTACATTTTTTGTGAGATATTTATCTTTGGTATAGAAGTAAATTTTCTGCAAAATCAATTTAGATTTTTTTATGGATAAAATAACCTTGACTAATGTTTATTTCTGGTTTTGGAGTTGTGTACTTTAATTATCCCAAACATCTCCATCAAACTTCAAACAGAGAAATACAGAATTTATTCAAGGTAACTGCATTTCCTGCTAGCTAGTTGCTATAACTTCCGAGAAAACACCGGATACATCTGAGAGTGAGGAAGGAAGTCAGAGTGGAGCATATACCTAAACATATTGTTAATAGAACTTAAATATTGACTCGTCCATGAGCATGACTTCTGACTGAGTCATGTCAGATAGATTTTCATCTGCAATGGTCGTTGTTTAAAAGTGAAAAAAACCCAAAAAACTCTGGATTTAAAAAAAAATCCAGTATTGGGTTTATCTACAGGTGTGATATACACAGGAATATTACAAAAACTGAAAGCTATATTTCACATTTATTTGTTTATTTGAATGGGACAGTGCACATTGATGAACATGTTAAATCATGTAAAAATGCCGGATTGTAGCATGACGCTAATTTCCATCCGTAGTCCCAGTAACATAAAAACAAATTAAGACAGAACAACACAAAAAAAAAATCAAATGCATCCGATGCCAAAATTAAAACTAAAAGTGAAAGATTAAAATTAAAATTAAAAGTCGTCAGTTTATTAGGTACACCTGTACAATCTGTTGCAATTCAGTGCAACAGGCTTGCCTTTAAGTCCATATTTACATAGCCCATGATGACCAGTTTTTGTTCACATTGTCATAAAATTGTACATTCAAGTATATGTTTATTATTGAGGTCATAGTTAATGGTGGTGTTGTATAAGAGTACGTTTTATTGAGAAGTGTTTCTATTTTTTCCACTCTTTATTTACATACATGACAGGGGCAGAATATTATGCTGTTCAGCACAACCACTAACTATGACCTTAGTGCAACAACATTACCTGCATCACACGATTAAACTTATGACAGTTGCATTGGATTGCATCATATTATACGGATGTACCTAATAAAGTGGTCACTGTGTGCATATCATTCACGGTATGTAGCATCATATTCACTAACCTTATATTAGAGTTTAAATATTTATAATTAAAGTTCTGTTACTATTGATTCACATGTAGTGTGTGTGTGTGTGTGTGTGTGTGTGTGTGTGTGGGTGGTGTGTGGTGTGTGTGGGTGGGTGTGAGTTTGTATGTGTCTGTGTGTGGCGCTCCTGACTCCCAGGTGCCCTGAACTGACAATGTGCCTTGTCCATTATCTCCTTAATGGTGACTTCTTCTTTACCTTAGCACACTGTGAACTGAACCTGGCTACCCTGTCAGTGTATCAGTGTACTGAAACACACCCATATAGAGTTTCCCTGTCATGAACCAACATATACACACAGGGGTCTACGAGAGTTCAAAGTTCTTGGGTGTCCTAGGGGACAAACCAGAGTGAAAGGATAGACTTATTTTGGTCTAAATTACTTCAAATGACTTTAAAATTACACCCTCCGAAGTCTAGACTCTTTGAAAATGCACTATAATGCCTATATGGTAATAACATCCATTATAATGAGCTGTGTGTCTCCTATGAAATCTCAGTTAGAGCCATATCTTTAGATTTTAAAGGAAAAAAAATGTGTTGAGGGTAACCTTTAAAATTTGCACCTGCAGATGTCACCTAAGTGTTTCCTGTACAACATTTTTCAGTGATCTGAGGGAGATTACAAATGAAATGGGTGACTGTGTCTAATTGGCTATTCCCTTTGATCCCGGATCAATCTCTACCATATGAGCTGTGGTTTTGGTTGAAGGGAAAATTGAGAGGGATGGCAACCTCATTTCCCAAGTTTACCACAAGGTTCAAGCGTCTATAGCCTGTGGTCAGTTCCTTCTTGTATGCTCTCGTTATGTCTGTCTGCTACCCTCTCTTCCTCCTCCTCCTCCTCCACTCATTTCTCATGTTTCTCGCTACTCTCTCGGGAATAAAGTGACCCTGCAGGGCCATTGATGTATTCACCTTTAAGACCTTTTGAAGCTAAAGGTGGCTGCCTCCCTCATATCTCTCAGATTAACAACTAACCACATCCAACGTGACACACATGTCCACACTCCTCAGTGAGCCTGATCCCTTATTCCATACCTGTGCTTGATTTGTATTCGTCCACAACAATGTGACCTCAGGGTAATGAGCACAGATAGAATAAAAAACACAAGGTTCTCTGCACCTACAACAGACTCTCCATTGTTATAGAGTCCCTCTATCCAACATGCACAGAGATATTTTTGCATCTTGAGATGTTTAATGGCAGTGTCAACAGCAGCAGCAGCAGCTCAATTGAAATGGAAAAGTACTCTGAAATCAGAAAGGGGCTCTAGCGAGCTGCCTGTGAAAGCACTCAGGCTCATCTGGAGCTGTGGGCCGCAGCGCAGGGGAATTCAAACCCCACCTGTAACTCATTATACCCAGGCCCGGCACTATGCACCATCCACATTTTGATCTTTCTCCATTTCATCTGAAATAAGTTCCATGAAAAAGAGCAGCGGATTCAGGGCGTTAGTGTGTTAGGCTCGGCGGCCGACACAGCTGCCTACACCGACTTCCTTTCCCCCTTTGCTGGCCCCTGACTGTGGAAGATTAGAGACAGATTGCAGCTCGGGACTCTGGCCTCACCGTATTGAGAAAATGACAAGGAACATTCGCCATCACTAGTCTGCAGATTTTGTACTGATTTGGTGTTTATATTGCAGTTAAGCAAAGGATTGAAAGCATGAAACAGCAGCAGGTTGGTATTTGATGTTTTTTTCTTTTTGCCCTGTTAGTTGCATTTGGCTGCATATGCTTGTACTGAAACTGTGACAATTTTAAACAAACATCTACTGTGCTGTTTTGTTATGAAACTACACAGACATTTATATTTTGCATAATGGATGCGTGTCTGAAATATATTAAATTTAAAGCGTGACCGATACACGATATTATTCACCTGATATTTGCCTATCACAGCTGTATCGGTCTATATCAGTATCACAATATGTTTTCCGATATGCGCCTATATGAAAACTTATTTTTAAACAAAACATGATGCAGATTGTTTATAGTTATCAGCTTCATAGACTTAAAATATTCAGCTTCCTTTACACTTCCTTGTCAAGTGTTTACCACTTTTTAGGGATCACTGCAAATACACTGTAGAAAATAACTTTGAAAAGTTAGTGTTCAGGCTGCCTTTAAATTTTTAAGTTCACTGAATTTGAAAAGACAATTAATGAGGTTATTACAAACAAATAAATGCTTCTAGTCAGTAATTCAGTTGTTTTTGAGAAAACATGCTCAGTAAGCTTACAGTATCAGTTGGGCCCTAATTAAATTACAGCAGACCTATAATGAGAACATTTAAACAAACTGTAAAAGCTGCTGTTAAGACGTTTCTTGAATTATGAACAATATAATTGCATCATTCAATATTTGATTAAGCAAGTAACTAACAAGCAAGCTCAAAGATCAGGTATCCTCTTTAATTAAAACACATTTTTCCAACAAACTCACTAAATGTCTTTGGAATACTGAATTATACAAATGTATAGAGCCCCCACGGCAGGAGTTTCAGGTTTGGCTCTCTTTGTCTGACAGTTATAATGCTCAAAACTTGGCATCGCTGCTGTCTGGGCTGCTCTCCAGAAAGCCCAAAAAATGCTCCAGAATTTTCAATGTCGATCCTTCACTCTCTAGTTTAGACACAACATTAACAAGCGAGCTGCTTGCCGCAGAGTCAGATGGATTGAGTTAAATAAAATGAGCCATACTAATATGATTATTATATAAAGCATTTAATGAGGGTTGCTGATAGTGTTTTGCTGAATATACTACACGACTCTGGTCAAGTCAGGTATGTTTAACATTCAGCATATTCCTTACTGTAATGCAAATTGCCTGTTGTGTATTTATGGAAAATTTGTTCTCTGCTGCAACTACTGGCTGACAAAGTAGCAATTTGCCACTAAAAATGGTGCTTGTTTGGTATTTTTGTTTCCCTCATCAGCACAATTAGGCCCATTTATTTCCTCCATCTTCTGCTAACCAGCCGTTTTCCTTTGGAGAGCCAATTCAATCTCTCTATGAGTACACTGTTTAGTCAGGTTTATTAAACACACCAATTTAATAATGAGTTCCTTTTTCGCTGGGAAGGTCACTACACAGCATCTGGGAAAACAATGCTCTCCTATGTTAGGCCAGCACATTTTAGTGGAGTGCATAAACATTTATATTTTGCATTAGTAAATGTGAACCACTGGAAACATAATGTGTTTGATTAAAGTTAAGGAGGTTGTCTAATTAATTTCAAACTTAATGTCTACAAGCTTTTAATTGCCAAAGCCCTGTCTGGCTCACTGTGCAGCAAACAAATTTCTTGCTAAATTCAACAGGGATAATATGATACACATGAGCTCAAATGTTCTGGAAAGAAAAGACTTGACGCAGTAGAAATATACATCTGCTGCATATGTGGTACCAAGACAACCAAATATCTACTTTACAACTGTGAGCTGAAAGCACTGCCACCATTAATTTATGTGTTGAACATGCCGCAACCGACACATAGCAACTTCTCTATAGCAACTAAAAAAATATCCATCTTAATAAGTCACTTAATTAAACAGCAGGATCTGACGTAGAAATGTATTTTTCTTGAAACAAGCTGATGAAAAATCCATCGACTGACCGAGATCATGTGTTTCTGTTAATGTCATGGTAAATTACTTATGACAGTAATTTATGATAGACTATGGTTTCCTGTCTCAGTGATAGTAGGCGGTCCAATTTGAGAACATTTACCATCATTTGAAGGGTAAAACATGGAGTTATAAATATATATAGTGTATGGGCAGTAATGATGACAGGTGTCAGGTTATTTGCAGGAAGGTTTCCATGCATCTTTCTGACCTTGGGCTCATTTCCCTGTTGGCACACCCCTGCAGCACACAGGAGCCCTCTGTGAGATGACTCATGCTTGACCCACTGGTAGAAAAACATCCTTGCATTGTGTGTATGTGTCATGTATTTGCCTATGCATTTTGCCAGTTTATAAAGCTTTGCAACTGAAGTGCAGTCATTGGAGAGCAAAGTTGGAAAGCTTTTAAGGACTGCTTGTGATGTACAGCAATAAATTTATTACAAAAAAAGATCCTTGTGGATTAGATTGACGCTTCTTTGGACGTTTAATCAGCCACGTATTTTAAGCAGCCTATTGTGTGTCTGTGTGTATATATATATACATATATATGTATTAACCTTGCACACTGACAAAAAGCAGCTGATGTAAAAAACAGTGAATGTCAGAGAAAAGATGGGACCAATGTGATCCAAGTATTGGGGTCTAATATTTGATTGATGTCTTTCATCGGATATCGGATTCATGTCACCAATCGCATTCTGGTCTAAATTCCACAAACTCACATGTTTTTGTAAATACTATGCTAAGCAGCACAAATCAGAGATGAATAGCGCTTTTAACCTCTACTCTGCATTAGCATAAACTGAAACATGTTCAAGTTTGAGCTTGAAAATACAGCTGAAGTGAAGAAATCCCAGTCATGGTACAGTAAACCAGCACAAAAATGACAACTACCAACATAAGCCAGCATAAACCAGAATGTTCTGAACAAAAACACATTACAAACACTGACAAATAACATTTGCATTTTGGAACAGAAAATAGTAAACTTAAACTTGCAGCAATGTATCATGGGAAATAAAGGCTGTCTCTCAGCGCTATCTACACCACATGTGAATGTTACAAGGCACAATCCTCCAGCAGCCCACAATGGTTGAAGGAACCATTGCACAAGCTACATTAAACAAACTAAGCAAGCAATTCTGACTCAAACTCAACTGACAGAACTTTTAATCACTAAACTGAAGTCCAGTTTTAGCCTCATGCAATCTTTCACATAATAATAATAATAATAATAATATATTGGCATAGATATCCAAATTCAGATATTGGAATTGGATTGGAAATGAAAAAAGTGGATTGGTGCATCTCCACATTAGTCCGTGTTCATGTGTCTTTCTGTCTGTTTTAATTTCTCCTCATATGTATTAAGCACCTGGCCAGCACTTTGAATGTGCTGACACTCTCGTTGCTGAAAATCAAAATTAAACAGACATGCCAGTGTTTCCCCTCAGACACCTTGTGCGAGTGTCTTTTCCAAGGCAGGAGCGAGTCTGAATGAACTCCCTGTGGAGTTGCCAGAAGGAGAGTTCGGCTCAGCGAGGCCAGGTGATCTTACCTGCCGACAGATGATAGCTGCATTGTTCTCTCTGACTCCTCTGTTTGAAAAGTCCTCTGGATTCAATCGCAAATGCCCCCGCTGCTTTGATACAGTTGCCTGGATACCAAGTCCACCTGGACTAGCATATGGTCACAGCATGCCGCTCTTCATGTGAGACAACCGCTCAGCCAAAACAGTCTTTTCCTCCCTCTCTCTCTCCCTCCTTCCTACTCTCTGTGTCTCTCTACCTTTCTGTTGATATCTTACTTTTTTGTCCCACTGAAAATTATTTTCCTGTGCTATAAATGCGTACACAAAATAACATGATTTTACAGCGACAACATAGGGTTGCACTTTGTTCCACAGTGCACCAATAAGACGTAACAAGCCATACTTTGTGTCAAATTAGACAAAAACTAAAAATAAATGTTCTTCATTAGACACTATTAGATGCTTTTCTAGACTTTATTAGATGGTAATTATTGACACATTACACAAACTAACTGTAAACTAAAGTGAAATCACATATCTCTTGCTTAAATCAATATATGAACCAGATATTACCAAACAAAGGCCAAAATTATAGAGGTAGAGGAAAGTCTAATTAAGATCTAATAAAGGGTCTAATACTGTCTAATGAAGAACATATTTATTACTAGTTGTTGTCTAATTTAATATAAAGCACAGCTTGTTACGTTTCATTAGTGTACTGTAAAATAAAGTGCAACCCAACATAGTTGTGAAGGAAGAGGAAACAAATGGAAAATTCAACTGCCCCCCAACCAGGAGCTGATGCACCTCAAACTGTCTCAGAGGTCTTAATTCTGTCACTGATGAGGTTGGCCTGCATGTCTCCAGCTCTAATCACTTCTGCAGATAGTCTGAGAATAGACATGTGCAGGGGCTCGCCCTTCTCCTGAACGCAGCCTGTGAAAGTTACACTGACAGGCGGAGAGGTAGCTGTTCAGAGTAATTATACACCGGATGATGGATGGGTCATAGCCAGAGACTGACAGGAGGGATATGGGCTAAGGTTACACTGCACGGCCCCTTGGAGACTGGCTTAAAGACGTAGAGAAGCAGGCAACTGAGATGAAAATCATTAGATGTTCTACAGACTGTCGGTGGATGACATGGAGCAGACAGAGACCGCGTGGGCCCGGAGGGAGTTTGATCATAGAACAATAAGCAGCCAGTCACAGTAGAATGCATATCAATTCCTTTGACTGACTTGGTGATGGAGATAACAGCTTGTGTCTGTATATGACAAAGTGCTTTATAACTCTATAAAAATGCCTTTTATAGACTCTGGACAAGTTACTTGTTGTATCATAATAAATGTCTGTGTGAGGCATTAAATTGTCAAAGTCTAACATTCTATGCCATTTTAGATTTCAGCAAAAAAAGACAGAATCAGCCAATTATACGTCGTAAGATACACTCTTAGAAATAAGGGTTCCAAAAGGGTTCCTCTTGAAGGGATGAGGCTCTACATAGTAGTATTTGCTTCTGAAGAACCCTTTTTTGAAGAAAGGGCTTGACAAGGGTTCTTTGTAACACTAAGTATTCCATTAAGAACCATTTTTGGAAGAAAGAGTTCTTGAGTGCTTTTTAGATAATGCAATTGGAGCATAAAAAGGTTCTCAGTAGAATCCCCTGGGTGGGTTCTTGTTAGCACACAGAAGGTGGAAAGGTTATGGAAAGAACCTCCAGAGGGGTTTCTGGGGGGGAACCTTTACTCCATAGAAGGGTTCTCTGTAGTTCCTGTCATAGGTGGTTCTGGATGAAACCTTGTACAGATGGCTCTAGGTATAACCCTTTATGTAGGGTTCCAGGTTGAATTCTCTGACAGGGTCATGAATGGAACCTTTCTAAAAGTATCTACCAGGAACCAAAAGGGTTCTTCTATAGGGACAAGCTGAAGAACCCTTTATGGAGTTAGTGTCTTTATTTCTTAGAGTGTGTTATCATAATCAGCTTTAACTCTATGTATAGGAAACGGTGTTGAACTTGACTGTGACTACTTACTAAATATGAATGGAAACAAAAAGCACATTTAGACACCAGCTGTTTCATCAAAGCTCTCGTATTTGACACTTTATTTCCCATGTCAACTTCTAACTCTGTAAATGAATGGATTAGTACATTTAGGACCACAAATGACTGTGAGACAACACATTTGGTTATTGTGACTTCAAAGACATCTTTATACACTGACATCTTTCTCTTTGAACTGTCCCATTAAATTTAGTAATAAAGAACAGCAGTGTAAAGATACTCGCAATTTGCTTTTCAATCCTCGAAATATGTTGATAATGAATATAAAGTAGATTTATTATGTACATAATAGAACAATGATGTTGTTCTGTGATTGAACTACGATGAAGGCATAGAACTCATTTATAAAGAATCTGACTTTTCTTTTTGAACTTGTCTTTTATGTTTTCTACGCATGAACACACAGGGATGCGAACTCAGCGCTGGGTTTTGTGAGTGCTGCTGCAGGGAGTGATGAGAGATGAGATCAGGGGTCAGCAGTACATATGGTGAACTCTGTGCACGGCTCAGGTTAGACAACAGATGCAAACACCTGCAGCTTCAACAGACTCACCTCTGTCAGGCTGATGTTGGCACAACCACTCACTGATCACATTACCATATGTTTAAAAAAAAAAAGAAAAATGTCTTTATATGCTAGTGTCAAGGAATAGTAGTTGATGGTGGTTGCTGGCAGGGACAACACCCCTAGTCCAAATTGTGAAATGAAAGTATTTAATAGGCTGGGTTAGGGCTGCAACTATGATTATTTTCATTATCAATTAATCTGCTGATTATTTTCACAATTCATTGATTAATCACACAAAGAATACTCATCACAATTTGTCAAAGCTGAAAGTGTCAACATTAGATCACTTCTTGTGTCCAAACAACTGTCCAAAACCCAAAGACTCCTCTTTTGCTATCAAAAGTGGCAAAGAAAAGTTGAAATCCTTACATTTAGAAGCTGGAACCAGCAAATATTTAACATTGTTTGAAAAATGACTGAAATAATTCAGTTAGAGCATTTTTTTTTTTTTTTTTTTTTTTTTTTTTTTGCAATGACTAGTTAATTAATTGACCAATCGCTCTCAACTGGTTTTGTGCTTGGGTGTTTTACCATTCCAGGAAAACTCTAAAAGTAGTTAGTCTACTGTATTGTGTCAGCACCAGGACTGTGTTTTGACTCATGATTTCTCCTGTTGTTCTTCTCTCATGTTGTGTTTTCCCACTTCCAGGTGTGAGTTTAATGCATTACTTTACCATTTTAAAGGTACTGTAGACCTACATGTGAGTGAATTTAGCTCTGTGCTGAGTTAATTTCAACTTGTGTGATTTCCTCATTGTCGAACAACTTAAATGATTTATAATTTATGAAATTTTACATGTTTTCCTTTTTCAGTTACACCCACTGTGTATCTGTACAACCCAGTCTCCTCAATCTGCGACTTTACAACATACATACACCAAAGTCCAGGTTTACATGCAGGTGATATGCCAGTCGTTTCCATTGTCTTCTGTGGAGAGCAATGTTAAGTAACTTAAAACCTGTTTTATTTTTGGGTTCACACTGGACACTAACCCCAGCCTCCTGGGTGAAGGAGTGGTGTTTGTTTGACCTGTCCAATCACCCCACCTGCTCCATACATGGGCTTTCTTGCTCTTCATACTATGTCACATGGCATTTTGTTCATTTTAAGGGTTGGCATATCACCTGCACACACTGGACTTTGGTGTATGCACTATGCTCAATGTCAAAGTCTAAGGTAGTGTTATTTGTATGCAGATTGAAGAGAATGGGCTGATTTATCATTGAAATTTGCTGAATTTTCAAAATGCACTGCTGCACATGCATTTACTGAACTGTTTTAAACACGTTATCAGTCATTTGTAATGAATGATATTCTGAAAGTACAGTAATTGTCAGCATTCCTCAAAATATTAGTTATGAAAGAAAAAAAAGGTCACGTCTTTTTCTGGCTCTGCACTGAACTTTTTAATGTTTGCTTGTCGCTTGAATACACTCATAGATTAAAGAAGTTTTTTCTGCAGCTTTTTCAAAATGGATCATTTTAGGGAGAAGCAGTCTGAAACTGTTAAATAATTCAGTGCCGACAATGACAATTTGTTTAAGATTATTACTGTATTTTAAACTGTAGTTTTATCTCAGTGTTTCTATAAAAACCTCCCAACATTTGTCTTTGGGTGGTTGCAGCTTGCGAGGCAGCTGGATGAATAAAACATGACTCGGGTGCATCGTTTAGCCGATTCCGCATCAAATCTGCTCTGTGCTCTGCTTGAATAATGTAGATAGGTCCCATCGAAAAGGTCATTGGATATTACCTTTCATTTTGAGCTTTAATGTGTTTTCTCCAAACAGGTGGTATCTATTGCAAACAATGTAAAGTCAGCAGGCTCCACCAGAGCCACCCAGGCAGAACTGAATAAAAGGAGTTGGTAGAATCTCAGCGCACAGTGACTGCTGGGTCGTCTTTACTCGTATCGCAAAAACAAAGACGGGAAAGGGAGCTGCATTTGCATATGAAAGCTAAATACTCAAAGACCTCAATGTGCCTTTAATTACAAATACCACAAGCAATGATTACAAGTTGTCACACAGTGCAGAGATTTCTTTGTATTAAGCAGTCATCAAGTTTTCTCCTGAATTGCTCCAAGCAACAGATCTCATCAATGATAATAGCTGCTGATAGTATCCTAAAAGGATTATATAACAGTTACGTCTAAATAATTTTTGTCACTCTTACTTATTCCAGATAATGGGTCCCAGCGCGCTGTGTCATCTTCATGAACTTCTGCCACAGGTGCTAACAACGCCGCTCTCATTGCACTAAATTAAACAATCATCTCTAAAATCATAACGGGCTGCAATTAGTTAATTACACAAGCAAGAGCAATTAGGAGGTGAGGCAAACAATGCGTCGTGACTGGAAACAGCCAAGGGAGTTCTCCTCCTGTCAACACTGATTAATTCAGCCGAACACTAAACTTATTTGTCCCACAGAGAACGGCGCCCACGACAGCTCACGTGTCACTTACAATATGCGTCACATTGAAGCAGAGATGATATGTTATGATATTGACAGATTCTCCGGATGGTGAAAAGAGGCAGGGGGTCGTTAAGTAGTGATTTCTGGTCAAATGGAAATGCCCCTGTCTCTGTCTCTTCTACCAGCTGTTCTTTGGTAAGAGGAGACTCTCAACATCTTCACCAGCAGGTGTTTGACAGGTAATTTGCTGCTAATTTATTTGCCGCTTTAAATCATGTGACAGTTTCGGGCAAGCCCGGCTCCTGGGTCATAGTTCAACCTGGACATCCTGTAAAAGTGTCACCGAAGCAGATTGGCTTGACGGTCTCCACTGAGAGGGATGGAATAGCTGGAGGGGAATGGGAGGGAGAGAGTGAGAAAGAGGGGGAGAGGAGGAGATGTAGTCAAAGGGACAGAAAGAGAGACAGATAAGAGCGGCAGAGCGGAGAGCGAAGAGATCGCCCATGGGCAAATTCACGCCAGCCTGAGGCTTCCAGACAAAGCGTCAAAGCTTGGCGGAAATGTGTAAAAAATGCATTTGTAGCCGGAGCTGTGGTAGAAGTGGACTGGAGTTTTTACTGACAGCGATTTCTCACAGGTTTAGCAGAGAACAGACACGGTACCTCCACACCACAACACAAAAATACACTAAATGAGGCATTTCTGGCGGAAAGTGCAGATTCTAGGGTGAGGAAATTTTACCGCTGTTTAATAAACTTGTGACAACACCCGTGTTTTCAGTTGTACCAGACACTTTACAGGAAAGAACATGAGCAGTGACACTCAATATCTTTAATGCTTTTTAGATCTTTGCCTTACTTTGAACAAAACAAAGGCTTGGTTCATTATTAAGTTTCGAGTTGCCATGCTTCTCCCCATGCCGACCCCAACAACTGCAGCTGATGTCCACAGACAAGTTGTAAAATAATGCTTACGGTAAGCACACCAGTTGTAATGACAGCTCCTTGTCAAGGCTAGCTTGGTTAACTTAAAGGTACCTTAGCTCACTATGAGGGCGCAGAGACTTACATTACTTTTACTGGCAAGAGTGTGGTGTTTTTAATGTTGTGTTTTAAAGTTCAGGGAACTCCGAAACTTTTCTTCCATCACTCTCTCCCTCCTCTGCTTGTTTGTGTCCCTTCTGGCTACATTGTCACATAGCTACAGCTGTTATCTCACTAGTTGTGCTTTAAAGGTCAGTGGCAGTCAAGGTCAAAGTTGAAATAATTTGAACTTTTAGTCCAGCACTCTCTGACAATTTCACATGGTGTGCCATGCCAAGGTTAGCACCTCAGCCTAGTTGGGCTCTGCCACCCACAGGAAAACTGACTGACTCACACAGAGCAGTTTTACCATTGATCATGTTTGGGCACCTTTAGTTTTAGCATCATCTAGCACCTTCATGGTAATGTAGTAAATGACAGAATATTTCCTTTTATGTCACTTCTGTTTGGCGATACTGGGGCTTTGTATAGTTGCCCCTCCAGTAGATTTCACTCTGCATGACCATATTCCGTATGTCAACAAACCTCATGTCAGGCTGTGATCAGCTTATAGCATTATGTTTAAAATCTGACTCCTACTACTCTGTGCTGAGACTCTGCTTAAGCTGCTGTACGGAGAAGAGACTTTCATTTTATAATTGTGTTGTCCGTATTGATAACATGCTTAGATGGTTGGGGCACTGGGCAAGTAATGTAATCAGTGTATGCTTGAAGACCGTGTAACCACTCTCATTGCCAGCTCATCAAATACAGTCTTTCTCTGAGGAGGCTGGGGTTCATGTCCCACTTGAAAACCAAAACATTATTAAAAGCTACATAAGTAACATATGTAAAGCACATAACGTTATATGCATTGTGTGACTTGCATCATGTGATATACCTAACATAGGTACTTATGGTGACCCCAATCATGGTGTTATCCCAAACCTATGAAAGTAGCTTTTTTTGCCAAAACCTACCCAAACTGTGATGTTTCACAATATTAATCAAACCTACCAGATAGGAAACTAATCAGACACAAACAAGCTTGGTTCTTTTCAATTATGAGGATTGATATTGTACTAGTATAAGCTTCAATTCTTTATTATTTACTCTCCTAGCCATCCATCCTTGATGTACACACAGATACAAAGTTTTAATTTAATTCTATATATTAATTTCTCTTCTTTTCCTAAAAGTCAATACAAGTCTGCGGTATTAATTTGTTTCAGGTAATTGAAAAGGATGTGATTAAACCAGCCGAATATCAGACACGAGCTTCGAAAGGAAGTTTGCTTCTCCAGCCACTTAACAGTCTTTCTATTGATCGTTTTTTTGACTAATGCTGATCGATCTTACCTCTGGGTCTATAACCCTCTCTCTGCTCAGATGGCTGGAGTCTTGTCAGTTGTCTGTTTCCCCTCCATTGGGTTGTCCTGTCAGCTCTTAGCCAACCTCCATCACCAGCATTATCTTTGCCTCTCCCCTTCAATATTCATCTCTTCCTTTCACACCCCATAATACTGGACAGGATGGCCCTCTCTGCTGAAGGGCCAATACAGTGGCTGTCTCGACCAATTAGAGTTCAATAAAAGTCCTGTTAGAGCAGAGAGAGGAGTGCATTTGTCAAATCAAAGATATACTTCGGAGCAATATCTTTGTCCATAATGAGTGTCTGTGTAAATGCAATGTGGTGTAATGTGACTATGCACCTGTACGTACAGTGTTTGTTCAATGCATTCGTCTGCGTATCATTGCACATATTCCTGTTATTGATTTAAGTAAATTAAAGCCAAGGAATCAAAAAGGATATTTTTCAGAGGTTTACACACCTTCAAAATATCACAGCTTTGTAAAATTGCTTGTAAATATTAAGGATAGTTAGATGTTGTTCATTGTACAATGACATAGCGTTACAGAATACCTAACAATTAAGTTTACTGTACAGTTTTCAGAAATGACAGATATAACTTTGTCTGAGTTGCGTGTATTATATCTATAGATGGACCATTAATTCAGTATATTCAGTAGATTGTGTTTATCCTAATGCTTCAGTTTTCTTATCATAATATGATAAAAGGAGTCAAAGGACCAACATAAACATTTTATATTTCTGCTCTGACAACCAGTATGTAACCTCAGGAGGAGACCCTTAACATTAAAGGAAAACAGATTATCCCGTGAGATCCTTGAACTCTTGAGTGAACAAAGATGAGTTGTGCTCCATATAATAACTCTCTCATACACTTGCACACACACTCTTGTACTTTAATATGTGTGAGAGCCCTTGTTGAAATAAGACACCTCCTAGCCTCTAATCCTAACCTTTGTCATTACAATTACCTGCCTAACCTGCTAACGCTAACCTTAACCCAACCCAACCCTGAAACAAAGAGACTGTCTCCCAAGAAAAAACAACATCAGCTGTTGCAGCAAATACCTCAAACCAACACGTTTAGTTTTTAATGTTCAGTCACTAAGCCCTCTAGTGGCTGATCTCTGAGCAAAGGAGAAATTCGGTGGTTTTGTTATCAAGACACAAAGTCCACGTAGGTAATTGGGTTGGATGGGCATGTCAACAAAACCTAGGACTTTGGCTTGGGAAACTACTGTTTACCTTTTTTCCTACCATGTGTTGAATCCACTGGCCATGGCTACACCACGCTCTGGCTGTGACGTGGCCGCTGGAGCTCGTGTATCACACCAGTTTAGATGAAACCGCGTCCACTTCCATATGACGAAGGCGCCGGTGGTATATGACAGCCAGTGACAACTACATAAGGCTGGAAGCTTGTTTTTCTGCGATAGGTAAACAAACAGCCAACTGTGGTGCTGATAGAGAGGATTGTGAGCTGTAGTCTCCCTGGTAAACATATCGAGCTCTTCGGCTCTGTCACTCCCTCTCACCCGGCCTGCTGCTTCTCAGAAGCGCTCCTCCACTGTAGCTGCCCTTCACTGCCAGTGTCTTTGGGCGAAGCAGAACAGACAGGCTGGGTGTTGCTCCACACACACTGAGCTTGGAAAAATGACAGGCGCAGCCAGGAATACTTGGTTTCAGCAGTGGTAGTGCCAAGATGGTGACCGCAGGGTCCACCAAATGGCGGCGCCCCCATGAGGAGCAACAGGAGGCAGAGCAAAATACATCTCACAACCCACTGTATCAGCAACGCCGCTGGCTGTTTGTTTTACAATGATAATAATGAGTGATGTTGTCCTGCGAATATGGCCGTCAGATCAGGACACATGCCATTTTGGTGGGCCATTGTACTCACCATGTATTTTGTCAATTTATGTGAAGGACTTATTGCTGAAAAGACTCTTTGACAAGGCCAAAATGTCCTCGCTTTACAAAATGTCCTCACCCTCATGGTCTAAAATTCAAAGATAAAAGTAAAGAAAATACCTCCTGTACACTTATCTTTCTCATCTCAAGATCTCTATATAGTGTTTCTTAATACACTTTTGCTCAGCATTTTCTAAAACACTACCAAGGATTGTACAATTCAATTGACACTTTATTTCTGGATTAGAGCCCTTTAAACCCTGGTGAACTGAGAAATATTACTCACAAACTTCCATAATCAGTGTTGTATCTGTGCTATGTAATTAGGCCTTGTTAATATGTCCGATTTTAGCACTGAATTTTTGACACTTAACGCTGCATAAATATAGAAATACTTGAGTAAACATCCAAACGAGTTGAAACACAATGCCCAGTAAGCCCATGAATTCCAACATGTGAGCAAATAGCCATAAAGTTACAGTACACAGCAGTGCTCACATGTCCACGTTCACACAAAGCTGGGAGGTGAATAACCATCTGGCTTCTGTTTCCCTGCGCTGTGTGATTTACACTCTGAGGCAGAAGGCTGAAACTTTAGCTTGACATTGCACAGTGTGCTGCTCCAATCAGGGCCTCCATCTTCTGTTTATGGATTGCAGCTACCAGCTGTTAAGCACTTCCACTTGAACTATAGTCATTTCCTGGCACAGACGAAGGAGGCCAGCGAGTCAAAGGTTCACTCTGACCCAAGAGAAACAAGGAACGCTCGATTCAGACTTCACTGGTGAGACGAGTTTCTTTCAGGTACTCAAAGAGTCCTGCAATGAATTGAGGAATACAGTTCCTCAACATAAACTGCAGCGTTTCAACTTTTGTGATATTTTCAGCAAATGTGCTACATTTATGTTGAACTTGCAGCTTTTTCTTCTGGTCAAAGGCAAGAGGGCAGCTAATATTTCACAAGTGACAGCGAGCGGTGGTACAGGTTTTTAAGTTGAAATTGTGGTGCTTGTTCTAATGTTGTATTTGATAGCATTATTTTCATTTAAAGTAAATATATCTAACAATTTGTCCCTCTAATATATTTAAATGAGCTGAATAAAATATTAAAAATATCTTTATAATACATATATTCAATTCCAACACTGCTAGTTTACAATTACATACGGTCAGTATTTTTTATGTTTTTACAAATATCATTTTGAGTTTTACAGAAGTCATGTTTATCATGGTATGACTGGTTGGATTGCATTTCATTGTACAGGGGTGTTTATTTTTCTAGTCACTCAATTTCTTGTTGTAGTTGTAACGTTATTAGAAAAAGTTTCCCTTTTTATCCGATGGTGTTGGGTGTATCACTTTCAGGGGGAAATTAAATGATGATATTCCATAGAGAAATTATCTTAATAAACAGTATGACTTAAACATTCAACAAATATAATAAACACTCATTTTTAACTTAGTTAATTTTAGGTTTTGTGCATGAACAACTGCAAGTACAGCTTTGCTTCATTTATCCTCTTTAAGTACTTAAAACAACTGATTTAAGCTTTGCTCTGAACATATTAAATTAAAATCACCTTGACATATTAAAAGAAACCTCTTCCTGAGGCTATTTGCTTGTTTCCTCTGTCACTCATCACATTATTCCCTCACTAAAACCTAATTAAAGCTCTTTGAAAATGATTGGCAGGGTTCAACATGAATGTTTTTTTCGCTTTGCCAGTCAGGCAAGTGGGTCAGAAATCTACCTGCTCGAAGTCAGTTTTTACTTCATCCTGAACAATTGTTTCATTTATTAGTGGGTATCAAAATAAAACAAAGGATAAAGCTAATTGTCATTTTTAATCTAGGCTTGCAACCACTATAAAACCTCAGAAAATTGTAAAAAAAATATCCATCCCAGTTTCTCAAAGTCCAAGGTGATGTCTTTAAAGGCATCATTTTAGCAATAACATGGTAACCTCTTCCTACCATCAGTTTCCATGACCCATGAGTACATGTATTAGATGGGAGGGAAGGAACCTTTATCTGTATGAATGCAATTCAGCAAATGAATATACGATGATAATTCAAACCTGTCCCCTCTGATTACCTTTAAATAGTGCTAAATTGTTTTCCAAATTACTGTGTGGTGACAAAAGTAATTGCTGCCTGGATTATGTTCAGAGCTGCACCAGATATGCAGGGAGGTAAATGGTGGGTGTACAAAAGACAGGACTTTGACAACGAAGACTGGGTTCACATCCTGAGTCCTGTCAGTGGTCATGTTCAGGCAACAAAAGGACTTTGGTTAAGATTAGAGAAAGATGATGGTGGGTTAAATATTAACAAACATGTTTCAAGTCACTGCAGACTTGTTCTGTACAGTGTTAAACCAGACTACGGTTTTTCCCCATCCTTAACCACCTGTTGACAGTGACTAAACATAGCCATTTAATAATGTTGTAGTCACTATGAGTTCAGATTGTATCACAAGATTGGATATTTGAGCTTAAAACAAATGAAATAAATTGTCAATGAACATTTTATTAAACAATTCAGTATCTAAATTTCTGCAAATTGCCAGACATGTTAATTAATGACATTTCTTAATAGAAAACATAATTATGTTTTGGCGTTTATGAAGTAATTAGGCTATGTATATAAACCAAATTTTTAGGAGACAGGGTTGATTAATCATCCTGAGAATGTGAACAGGAATTGTCTGAACATTTTCAATACTAGTTCAGATGTGAGTTTTAGGACTAATACCAAAGTACTGCTTTTTGATACCTTACTTTTAGGATTATAAACATGCTTTTCTATTAGACCCAAAATTAAACAAAACAAGTCAAATATCTTAATACAGATTTTGTCTAAACACAAGCTGCTGTGCACAGACTATGCCAAAAATAAAAGGCAGTCTCAAGGTATGATTTAAAACGGTGAATCTCTAATTAAAGAATAAGTAAATAAGATTACAAATCTGAACGAGCATCCAATGACTAGCTTAGATGCTAAACAAAATTTGATGGTGCTGCAGACACATTTACTCAATTAGAGATAATTTTACTGTCCACCTAAGGCTGAAACATTTTTAGTGTGGTATTTTAGTGATGAAGTGTGCAAAAAACATAGTCAGTCACAACAGATTATCATCCATGTTTGCACAACAACACATATTTCTAAATCTGCATTTCTGTGAGGGCAATGAAATTACATTCAGCCTGTCTTAAATTCTCAGATGCTCTGCAAGACATCCTGGGTGTAGTTTCTTTATTCTATATCAATGTTAAAAGTCATCTTTTGTTTGTAACATCAAGGCAGCCTGGAGCCTCAGAATGATCTTCAATATTAGTAATATTGGTCATGGATTGCTAGGTTACCACTTATTGTGTTGGTGTTGTATCTCTGACAGTTCTACTCGAGACCAATCAGAGCTCTGGTCGGCTGCATAAGAAGCACCTCCACTTACATGCAGACAGAACGGGCATGATATTTCTGTATCCCAAATAATTGTGTCTGAAAATAACCAGACAGGCAGAGAGAAAGTGAAATCCAAATGAGCGGCACAGCCAGAGAAGAAAGAGAGACAAAAAGAAAGGTGGAAAAAAAGGTATAAAAATCTGAGTGCGCATTCTCATACAGTACATGAATGACGCAATGCACTGTAATGAATATTTTGTTTAAAATTCTTACATGTGCAATTCCCCTGAATGATACTGATTAGACGGATGTGAGATTAATAACATAAAGAGACATCATGATTTGGAATGCATTGTGTAGAGTCTGGCTCCTGCTCAGGTTTAAATGCCACAGGCGGTCCTTAGGAGCCGAGCCAGTTGTGAATAAACCTCAAACACTGGGATTCTGCACGTACTGTCAAATCAATGGCAACTGCTAACCTAACCCAGCCAATCATCTTACATTACAGTTAACACTACTCGTTCATGAGGGCTCTGTGTGTTTGCTGTGATGACTGTAGTCCAGGTATTTTACCCAAAGGTATGGTCAACCTCACATAAATTACAACAGAAATTCAACAAATGCTCATAAGTCTCTATACCATCTAAAAACTTCTAAGAGATTAATGATTTAAATTAACATCACTATGTGGGTATATTTATGTGCAAGGGAACATAAATTACGTTGGTGTTGATTAACATAAATTTAAGACAAAATTATTTAAGTATCACTTAAAAGAGCTATATGTAAGAATTGGCCTCCTGTTGAATTCATACTCCAAACACATAGGGGGCAGCATATCACCCGAAAGTTAAGCCAAAGTAACCACTAACTGCTGCTAACTTAAGCTAGTGATTTTAGCTAGTGAGCTAAGATTGGGAGCTTGGAGCACCAGGGTAGTTTTGGGGTTCACACCGGTATCACAGGGACTTTGGACCGCTTAGAGAAGGAGGTTTTAAAGTGTGGCACTGGGGGGGACACAGAAGGAAATCATTGTTGGGGAGCAGTGCTGAAATGGACAGGCTGGGACAGAGGAGGTGTGAAATGGGAGAGGAGCAAGAGGGAGGTTGGGTATCTCAGTGTTGTTGGACATTACTGTGCCTCACTGTCGTCTCATGAGGTACAAGGTGCTTTTACAAGACAGGAAGGGCCGAAGCTAGCTGGTCACCATGTTAACTTTGTTGGATGTCTCTGCAACACAACACATTGAGTTAAATTTTGAATATTTTAAACTAAAATCCTCAGAGATCCTTCAAAGTAGCACTTTGATATAACTTTCAAAATATTCATGACTGCCATATTGACACTTATGAACATAAATGTTGGCAATAATGAACATAAACCTTAAAACCTTGCAAAAAATGTTTTCATTCCAAAGATATTGCAAGGAAACAAACCCACTGGGATATTTTGACCTACTTATGCTCTAAGAGTTAAGAATTTCCTTTTGCACATCGACTGTTCTGTATCCAACTCCATGGCTCATGTAGAACACAGTATCTGGTTGATAGTGGAGAGCACTGAACACTACATCAGACAAGAAGACATGCACAAATCTTTTTCTTTTTGTTTGTTTGTTTTGTTGCGTTTTTTTACAGCATGGGTGGCAGTGGGAAATTGTGGCATCACCAATTTCAGTGTTTTTCATTACTGTCACCTGTCTGACCTTGTTGTAAATGTTAATTTATATATCATAAATGGCATTTTAATGGGACTAGAATAGTTGAAAGAGCTTCTGTTGCAGGATGTGTGGGCTCATGTGGGATAGTGCCTGTACTGCAGGAGCAAGGTTTATTCTGAGACATTTAGAAGCATAATGCTGACAATATACTGTATATCTATCAGCAAACAGATGTCTTAACAGAACACAAGACAAACTAAATGATGCCATTTTTCTTATTCTAAAAAGAACAACACGGTGCCTTTAACCTGTGATGTGCACGTACAAATCAGTTGCAGAACCATCATGCTTTTGAAGCTGATTAGCATGTAAATGCCCTCAAGTTGTACCAGGGCAGCTAAACACTCTGAAATGAAAACCTTGTGTTATGCTGCAAGGATTGAAGTTTTGTGTTTCAAACAGCAGTGCCATAATTGCTATAGTCTAGCATAACTACAGTCAAGTATTCAGCTGCACAAATACTAAGCCCACACAGCCATCTTACATTAATTCAATTTAAGATGTGTAGCCTTCAGGGAGTAAAAACAAGGATCCTATGATGGATTTGTAAACTAATCAGATTGAAACATCAGCAAAACTCAAGAGGACTCATCAGGGTGTTTCAGATATTCACGTCTGACCATGAAATGCACATGACAGGACTTTTACTGGCAAACACGAAACGCAAAAACATGAAGAATATAAATGAGTTGAGCAGGAAAAGAGGAGGCGGTCAACGCGGCACAGAGGGAGGATGCAAGAGAAGGAAAGAGAAAGAGGCAGAGAATGAGAAAGCAATGACGGTGTAAATCTCTCTCTGAGCATGTAGTCTCCTCCATAATGGAAATGGGAAAATGCATTTTCATGATTCATGGTGGGCATTTCCACTTATGGTCTGCAAATCATTAGAGCACCAGACGTCATATTTCTGTGGCCTAAATGGCAGCTGTGATGCTCGAATCCTCGAGAAGAAAAAAGCACAGAGACAGAGAGAAAGAGTCAGATAAAGGGTGTAAAAGGAAATAGGCTGGGATGGGTGGATGGATGACGCAGGAGTGGACGCAAGCACAGAATTTGCCCACTGGCTCCTGTCTGGTAACTAGAAAATACAGCGTTTTACCACATGACCACTGGCAACCACACTGTAATGGCTTCCAAAGACAGAGATAGGTGTATTTAGAGCTGAGGATGTGTTTTGGTTTGGTTTAGTGTATCAGAAGCAGGCTTTACAACAAGCACCCTGGTGAGAGCAGGGATTTACTGGAGTTGGAATAATATTTGACACCAACATAGTTTTTGAGCTTGGTTTTCTTTTCATGTGATGGACTGAAACTCTGCTGTGGTTACCTCCTGTGAGCCTGTCTCTCCAAGCTGCCACATCAGCACAGTATTTTATTCAAATGCCTGGCAAAGTCTTAGTAACATTAGGAAACACACAAGTCATAACCACAAGCATATGGATGCACATAAAAACACAGACGATCACATACTAACTTAATTCCAACAGATGGGCACATAGACAGAGAAGGGGGAGGACGACAGAGAGAGACATGGACTGGAAAAGGAAAAGTAACATTACAGTGGGTAACATAAGGGATTCATGTGTTCTAATTCCAAAAGAAATTAAATGTGTCCAAACTGTTGCAAAATGGTTTGTTTTTTTCAACAAGCTGTAGAAAAATGAGCTTGAAGAAAAATATGTACAAGGAGAAAATGGATAAAAGGTCAGACTTGTCTAGCCAAAACCAAAATATTTTGAAAATCTTGTGATTAGAACAATTTAGTTGTTACTTGAAGACAGGAAATAGCCTGTTTCAAAATAGACGCTGTAACTATTAATTGGAACCTCATAGGAAAGTGCTTATTGGTCAGGGGTTCACAAACTTTTTCAGCTCAAGACCCAAAAGAGAAATTTGGTGTCTTCTTGGAACCCAAACTTACAAAAATACCAGGGCTGTCAAAGTTAACGCGTTAACGCATGCGATTAATCTGGAAACAATAACGCATTAAAAAAAATTAACGCACGATTAATCGCGTCACGTGACTTAGGTAGAGTCTGTCTGTGTATACAGTCTGTGGTCTGTGTCGCCACTGGAGTTGTCACCCGTCCGCTGAAATACGGAATCGTCCCATTTTGAATCAGCGCAGGACGGGGTTTGTCTCGTATTTCCGTCTTGAATGCAGCTTCATCCCACCCGCTGCCCGGTGAAGAGCCGTCCGACTCTGCCTATGATCGGGTAAAACTCGCTGCAATCGGTGGTTTGATCATGCACGAGAGTGGAAAACACTGTTAATCTCTTGGTTTGACAGTGTCAGTGACAATCAGACTAGTTGTAACTCCACGAGTGTTTCCTATGACGGACGGTGGCCTGTCAGATGTACGGCAGCTTCAGGGGGACAATATTCTCCATTCACAATGAAGTGACCATAGACTGTATGGATGTGACTTGTTTATGAAAGATGAGGTGTGCAGACGGATACATAGGTATTTATGTAATACACTAATCAAAATGTAGTGTTATTATTTTTCACCAATCTGTAAAATTGCATCCTTAAATTGTAATGGATTAACTGTATTGCATCCTTCAATACTATATAAGAAAGAATAGAGGAAAATCCAAGTAATATTAGCATATATAATATGTAATATTTTAACTGTGATTAATTGCGATTAATCACAGTTAAGTGAGTAGTAGTATTGCATTAATCGAGTTAATTTTTTTTGTTCAGTGCGATAGACAACCTTTTTACTGAATATTTTCAACTTGCACAACATTATATTCAAATGCATTCATTTTGGCATCTTGTTTTGGTGTTTTTAAAAATATTTCATAGCTAATTGGCATAGGGCTGTGAGCACCAGCTACATGTCACTTCTAAACTACAGTGGCTTTGTGGTGTCAGACAGAAAGGCAGTGAAAAAAGCACACTGATTCCCACTGTAAACTTAGGGAGCATAACAGTGCCCATAGCGAACATAATGCCCCTGAATAAAAGAAGTGACTGGGTTGTTGGAGTAATGTTTTAGTCTAAATGACTTGTTGGTAACATCATGGTTTGTCATTTTGAGTTTATTCACAAGATAATAGTACATGGGCATTGTGCAGGGCAGGTTTAAAATACATAATATATTAACCTTTGGCAAATAAATATCAGCATAGATTAGCAATTTGCCCTCATCTGTATTAAATAAACAGAAGAATGCATGTTTGAAGAAACTTAGCATACTTAATGTCAGACATATGATGGGAGAAAGGAGCAGAAATGTAGTCCACTTAATGTTAATCTTAATAATAGGTTAATAGATGTTTCCTTCAGGAGTATGAGTTTGTAAATCCTAGAAAACATTTCAGTAATACATTAAGTTACATTTTAGTGACTACATATACTGTAGCTTCTGTTGACTAAAACTAAAACAATTCTGTTGCCTAAAATACGACTAAAGCTAAATTGCATTTTACTCAAAGGCTACGATGAAAACTAAATTAAAATTTCCAGTCAAACAGTGTTAACAGGGTTTTTAATTTGAAATGGATACAGGAAGTGTGTGGTTTGTATTACCAGTGTAATGCAGTACCTTTAACAGGGCAAACTGGAGCAGGTCAAACTAAGGCCCTGTATCAAAATATTGTTGCGGCAGCCCACATTTCACATCATGCTATTCCGTACTGAGTAGTTGGGTAGATTTGCTGTTTTATCTGTTTTTGTGCTGTTTAACCATTAGTGAGGTGGGTCTTACATTTTTAGATCACAGTTGTATTTTGCTTCAGTATTTTAGAGTTATTGTACCCCATGTTAAATGTTGTAAAGGGGTTGATGTCACTGATAGTTGCTTTCTGTCTCTCATTCACATACTCGGTAAAAACTGGTCTGCCCTAAGTTTTGGAAACGCTGGTCTACATGCATGAGAAGAACTACTAGCACATATATTGTAGAGTTCATTCATGAAATGGACCATTTGTTTTGATCCCAAGGTCCTATGGGGAGAATTAAGGCCTGAGCAAGTGTGAAATTGTAGTGATCACAAACATGTCATTATAATGGACCATGAAAATTTAATATTTCCACAGAATTCACATATGTCAACAGACTCTCTGTGTATTTTATTTCTTTTTTATTTTTCAAATTTATTTGTTTATTGTGCACAGTGCATTCAGTCATACAAGGAACTTTATTAACAACCTTGTGAAAAGGGTTCTTAATTTACAAGAGTTCTCTGACAGGAACAAGTCAATGATCCTTTAAGGTCTGAAAACCTCTCACAAGACACACACACACCACACACACACACACACACAGCAGGAAAAAGTAGAGTGTTACAAATGTGCTTTGTTAGCCTCTAAACATTTTTTGAAATATTAAGGTTAATTATAGTGCAACATCATCAGGTTTATAATAAGAATTTGCATATTTCATTAAAGCCATTTGGTTGTATACTGCAACTTACATGACACCTTCAAAAAGCTTCCTATTAAAGTGACAGCCTCCATTGGTCGCCGGCTATTTGGGACAATTTGTATCTGCATGGCTGGGGTTTAATTGAGCTGCACTTGCTCCCACAGAGTACAGAGGGAGGCAAGGTCAGAATGCTAATGTGCACATTCATTGTAGCACATAAAGGGGAACATAAATCATATTTTCTTAAGAAAAAACACTCACACTACGATAACTCGCAATTAAGATGTGAATACAGCAGTCACTTTTGAGTTGACACATCTGGTTGTCATTTTTGTACAAATTATAGTCTTTCTGTCTCATGTCTTCCTCTTTGAACTTGTCTATCTCAAGAGGATGCAGGACCAAACTTCAAGACATGGCAAAAAGCAGGTATAAAAAGGGTGTATAATCTCTGTGGGAATGGGAACTTTAAAATGTTTGAATGTTTAAGAGCTCAGTACAGTATGTTACCTACCAATTACCTTCACAAATATCTACAAGTCAGGCACTATGCGTACAAGAAATTTTCATGATTTCATGATGAAAATTTTATTCTTAGTTACAAAAGTTAAACTTGCATCATTAAAACCATTTTGATGTGCACTATTTAAGGTGCCAGTAGATAAAGAAATTCTGCTATTGCCCTCCAGAATATCAACATGCAATAGATATAGGGAGATGCAATCTAATGTTTTACATAATGGCTACATATCTCCATATATTTATGGTAAGGACACAGCAGAAGCATCTCTAAATTCCCAGATGCAAAATGATCACTGGAACCAGACTGCATTGTCTTTAAAAGCACAAAAAAATATTCTGCTGGGTAATATGGTATGTATACAATAAGTATGGTGATAGCATAACAGCTACTCCCCAGCGACTTTTGTGCCTACTAGGAAGTATACCGAATTCTTTGAAGATACACAAAAACCGTATTTCCACCACAGGAACTGCCCCCAGGGACTAGAAACCTTTGGAGAAGCTCAGTGAGTTTCCACCACAGGGACCACTGTCTAGATTGAGTTCCCTTGGACATTATTTTATCCCCAAAAAATCTTTCCAAAAGTAGCACTGAACATTTCACGTTGGTCCAGGCTTCTATCAAGTCCAGTGGGAACTGGAAATGGCATCATCATTGTTGTAAAGTTGCACGCAAAAATTATGTAAATATAATAACAGCCGTCACCTTTTCAAATGTCTGTGAACAAATTTGCCTAATTGTTGCACATCTTCAAAAGTTCTTGCTACTTTGGATGAAAACATGACTAAAGAAACAGTTCATTTTCTCCTAATGTTGGCCAGGAAGGTTATGCTGATGAAGTGGGTTGGAGGTGATTCTCCCTCTGTTCAGTTGTCAGTCTCTAATATCTGATATTGTATTGGTAGGAAAACTCATCTTTTTGTAAGAAAACGCCAGGAACCACTGAATCTTTAAAGAAGTGCAGGTCAGCATTCAGAAATACATGTACTGTCATACCATCAATTTAAAGATGTCTCCCCTGCTCTCTCCTACTGTATTTATGGTACTGAGTTGTTGTTGTTATTCTCCTTCTGAAACCAAACCAATAAAAATAATGTTCAAAGATGTCTCTTGAATTGAATGAATGTCTTTCTTTCACTTCTCTATTCACCTTTACTGTATTTCCCATAAAACTGACCCTCCGCTGCATTTTTTTCAGCTGTAATTGATGGAGAGCTCTGTGCATCCTGAGATCACACCCTGATCCTAGCAGAGGACTGTTTCCACTCCCTCGTCTTGACAATGACAGTTAATTGTCCTGACATCTCTCTTGTTTAAAATCAAAGCCTGAGACAGTTGCACGGAAGATAAAAGGAGCAAAGAATCATGTTGCCACATAATTGACAGAGAAAAAAATGTACATTAATGTACTGAAATGTTATCAAAGACAGAAAGTGGGACACGTTGTGCCTGTACAGTCATATAATTTTTCCTTTGTTGGGCCTAAAGAGAAAAGGTCTAGACAAAAACATCAGAGAAAAAACTTTTAAGAGGCTTTTTTTAAATCTCATTTGCTTTGTCTTGCTTGCCTTTGCTGGGTGTGAACTTCTTGGACCTGTACTGTTAAGTGATGTTTAAAATCCCACTTGTGTGACTGCCTCGTCGCTGCTGCACAATCACACATCCCCTCTCAACTTTTCGTCTAAACTGCTGCGTTAGAGCAGAGTCACAGCCCCGGCACTTCTTGCTCACTGCTGAGGTCTGGCTCACACTTTGTCTGCCGCCAGTCCTATATATAAAAACTCAGGTCTACTCCTCTCCGCCTCTTGTCTCAAGAGGCCCTCCTCTCCATGCCTCGACTGCTTGTTCTTCGTGATTGCGATCTCCATGCCTTTGGTGTTGCCCTCCGTGTCCCGTGCTTCCCCGTTTCGGATGAGTTTTATCACCCACCGCACACACCATGTCCCCGGACGAATATTCAGGTGGCTGACTTGTTACGTTTTCCCACAGGGCGGTGTGTATCAGATAGAGATAGACAAAACAGAGTCACTCACACACAGCAGAAGGCGCACACTCACATGCAGATGTGAATTTGTGTGTTCTCAAAATAAAGGCATTGTCGGCTGTTATCAGTCTGTCTCCATCACATTGAAGCTGGCTGAGATGCAGACAGCCAAATCTAAACAAGTCATTCATAGTGGAATAACCACAGAGAGGAGCTTGTTTAATTCCCTCTTTAATATCTGTCTTAGCTTTCATGAGCACATCTCGAAAACGTCCACAGAGACACGGCTCCGCTGATAGCTGTATGAGAAGGCAGAGAATAGAAGCTGCAGCATCCCAGAGCAGCTTTATAACGGCGCTTGTGCTAGATGCCTGCTCAGCATGGGGTGCAGAGATGGCTACTGTGAAAACACTATCATACTTGGAAAAGGAATTCATTCAAAAATGAGAAACTTAATTGCTCAACGAAAGAATACAGCCTGCCAAAATTATAGACAGTCTTTGAGAGGCACAAATTCTATCAGGAGCTGGTTTCCTTTATGTGAGTTTGAGGTTTTTCCCATGATTAGGGTTGGGTACTATTCACAGATGAACAAATCTGGTACTGGTACCCAACAGTTCCTGTTTTCAGTCATTCACTGGAATAACATAAATGGCCTAATTTTAGTTGTAAAAAGTCAAAACTTCTCAATTTCAACGTCATTCCCTATTTAGAACATTTTTTAGACTGTTTTACACAACACATGAAATAAAACCCCTCCCAAATCCATCCGCATAAACTCCAGCCTGTCACCAGGGCATTAACTCTAGTTTTTGTGTCTCATAGGAAGCATGTATGATATCCTTCCTATTATGTTGTTGTCACCACCGCAGCAGTTCATACTGTAATATTTCCCTAAATAAATAATATGCATATCCAAGGAATCTGACATACTAAAAAATCCCACATACTGCATTAGCATGCTAAATAGCAAGTTGGTGAGGAATTTCATAGTGTTGGATAACGCTAGTAAAAGTCCTACGCTAACACCAACCAAGACAGTGAGAAAAAGCCTAGTTATCTCCACAACAACCTATCCAACAAGCTAATTAATCACCTGAAGATGTCAATGAAGTTGTTGATGCCTCACTGAAAGTTTTGTTGTCCATGGAAGGTTAAACTGTGTGTGTCCAGGTGTTCCCTCTGGTTAGAAGTGTTGCCCTCTCTAGGTTTGCACTTCATATTACAGATATTTCAGCAAGTGTTGACTACATCAAGTACTGAAATGTGTAACCACACTTGTAACCACTTTCAGTTTGCCATTGCCCTGATTCCCTGTGACTTGAACAAGCTGTAGGGCTAATGTTCTCTTTCTTTCACTTTCTCTTTCTCTGTCCTTTCCCTCTTTCTCTCTATCCACTATTTGGCACAGTTTAATTTAACTTGAATTGGTACGCAGTGGCACCAATGTAATTCTGCATGAAATGGCTACCGGAGTGCTTGCTGGTTATTTCCTGTAAAATAGGTAGTTAGAAGGGACTTGTCACAGACATTGATTGGTGTTTACAGTAGCCAAAAGCATTGTGTGTTATGCCCCTCCTGCCTCCAGCTAAAGTGGTCCTTGTAATGCTAGGAGGGACAGCAACCATGTTCGTGGACTGAGAACTCCCAGCAAACATAGCCGTACCAGGACCAAAACAGCCTCTGAGACCAATAGAGGCCAGTTTGACAACAGAAAATAGGCTACAGTGCTGAGGTAGTGTTCCTGCTGGCCCCAACCCTCAGCCCTCCGGGTCCAACCGAACCAAAACAGGCCAGCTAACTACTAACTGGCTTAGCTTGGCTGGGGCGCTGGGAACGAAACCCAGTAAGAACACATCCCCCGGCATTCCTTTAGTGCTGTATCTACTGTCAGTGTCAGAGGAGTCTTTGTCCATCCTGGTGACTGGTTGTGTTCACTGGAGGGCTGCTGGGCCCTGCTTTATTGTCTGATAATGGCAGCTAGCAGTTGTGGTTAGCTACTTTAGCAACAAGTAAGCTGAAGCCATCTGTCTATCAGAAAAGCTTTATAATTGAATCAGCAAGAGTTGAAAGCAGCCGGAGGACATCAGAGGGAAAACCAGATAATATTATCCCCATAAAGTATGATCCAGTTTCACCCCAATTAGTGAATAAAGTTATGAAGTTGTGCTTTTGTACATTGAGGCTTGACACCCAGAGACACTTCACTTTGCTCGGTGTGGTGAACAATGTGTTTATCTTCCATGCTGCTCTGCGTCATAAGTGATAAAGCGTTTCAATGGACTCAAATTTAGCAAGAGCAGAATGAGTCATCAAGCATTGAAATACCACTAAAAATACCCAAGAGTATCTACAAAACGACTTTCTTTGTCATTACTGGGCTCTAGTCAGAAGTGTTGCCTTTGCCAGGTTCATTTTACATTAACAATATTACAGCAAATGTCTGCATCAAGTTCTGAAAAGTATTGGTGTGTAAGTGATGTATAGAGCAATACATGATAAAAACACTGAAACATTGAATTTGACTTAATGAGAGCTTTAAAAGTACCAAGCTCAGTAACAAACCCTACTTGTGATGGCGTTGCATTGTTAGGTGCTGCGGTGTGTTTGATATCACACAATCCCTCCACAAAAATGTGGTGGGATTCACACTCACAGGTTGGCAGTGATGGTCAACATCCTGCTAGGAGAACAGCCCAATCTCCAACAGCCCGGGAAGCACACGGACACACATGAACACAAACAGAACCAGACAGCTGCAGACTAACTCAGCTCCATGCCAGCTCACCCTCCAGAGTCCAGCTAGAGATAGCTGTAACACAGCTAAATCTGCTCCCACATTATGGCTTTATTCACTATGCACTGTTAGATTCATGACTTTTAATCTTTTTTGGAAGCAAACTTTCGCAAATAAGTGAACAGTGGAGCCTGATGGGAAAGCATCAGAATGACCCATGGCCAGTGACTGGGATCATCCATCCAAACAGTGGTCGTCCGTTCCATTTGTTTTATTGCAATCCCTACAGTTAAATTCAAATATGTCCACTAATGCAGCCCTATAACTACCAACGGGCCATTTCACTCATCCTGACTGCAGTACAAGGGAGGGGGGATCAACAGTGACTCCCTTCACCTTCTTCTGATAGCACACAGTCATTGGTTTTATTACAGCAGATTCAGTGGGAGACATTGTAGAAGTTCACCCACGAATGAAATTTGTCCAAAAGTGTTACAGGATTTTCCAAAAAGATCCTTCTGGGAGTTTACAGAGAGAGATGTTTGAGGTGGTACATGTGTGATAGCTATAAGTCATTATTAACCCAGGAGTTAACTACACTGCTGCAAAAACAAGGTGTTTGAGCAGCCTGCAGTTATCACGATATATCAACTGCTTGTTTCACAATCAGCAGTCGAAGCTGGTGTGGCAAATCACTCACTTAGGCTCATCAGAAAATGGTATCATCTCATTTGTTGTGGTTTTTAGCCCAAATTAGTTAAGGGATTCTGGATTAGATGAGAATGGGGATTATACCAACTACAACATGGGGATGCAGCAGTGTGTGTGTGTGTGTGTGTGTGTGTGTGTGTGTGTGTGTGTGTGTGTGTGTGTGTGTGGTGTTGTGACTCAATTTTTTTTTTCTTCTTTTCTGTTTTTAAGCTTGTATGTCTGTGTGATACAGTGGAAAAAGGATGGTTGTTTCTGTGTATATGTTAGCATTTATGTGTTTCTACATATATATATTTGTGTGTGTGTGTGTGTGTGTGTGTGTGTGTGTGTTTGAGTGCGTGTGATTGATCTATAACCACACAGCTCTCTCCATCACAGATGGTGCAAATATGGATGCCAGCGTGATGATTCTCCCAACCCCGGTGGGGGCCAGAATGATTGTCTGAGATCTTGGAAGAGCTGGAAGACAGAATGAGGCACAAATTAGACTTGTTAACGAAGGACAATGAGTCTGACATGCAGCTGTCTAATCTCATATCTTTGAAGCATGCAGAGAACATTCAGAGGAGAGCTGCTTCCCAGATAGAGGCCAAGAACATGTTTTGTGTGCAGCAAAAGGCACTCACTGAGCCCATATTCCGCCTGAAGATCTGGCATGACATGTCGGATATTACACAATGGGGAAAAGCACTTTATTCATTCTCCATGTTCAGGCCATAAATCAGCCACTGTGTTACTGCGTCTGGTCTCAAAGGTTTCACTTATTTGACTGCGGTAGGAAGCACATTCACATCCCACTAAGAAATCAGCGTTGATCCCTTGTAAATGTCATTGGATTAAGAGAAACCATATTTATTGATTGTTACCAAACAGGAACAAAATGTGGGGTTATAGTGCTAAATCAAGATGTCTGTGCTGGTAAAAAGCATCTAACAACAGTGTTTGCGTGCATTTCATCTGGTCCATTGACAAATACTGCAAATACTGTACTTAAACATTGTACAAATACTGTGACTGTGACTGTTGAACTTTAGTTCAGAATTCAAAATTGTGAACTGTGAATGTGAGCACAACACTGGATGAGACAATAACATACTGTAGACAAGACGATTCCTTGGTGTATCCATCAGTGCATATCACACAACAGACGAGATGAAAACAAGTTATCTTTACACAGAACTGCTGGTAGAAATATCCGTCAGAGGCTACATTTCAGAACTTGTACTTTTTCACTTTAAAAGTTAAAATAACACTTCTACTTTTACCAAAATATGTTTTTTACACAAGTATCTGTACCTCTGCTTGAATAAAGAATGTGTGTACTTTTCCACCTCTCTTATTGACACATTCACATGTAGTTACTGCTGCTGCTGGATGACTTGGCCAATCTGTGATAGCTGCCTGCCAAAAACTGGCCACTACCACTTAGCATTTATTGCTAGGATATAAACTCTGAGAGAAACAACCATGTCCCCTACCAAATCAAAACTGAAGAGGAGCAACAACAGGGAGCCATCTTCCATGAGTCTCTTTTTGGCTGTTTTTCTTTACTCGGGGAGTAATTATGGTGCAGCACTCAAACCATTAATGTAGAAATCATATCTTGCATTTAGAGAGAAACCAAAATGATCACTGTTGATGTTCAAGATCTTCTAGGCAGGATGTAACATTTATCATATACATCATATTAAAGCTATTTCATAAAGTTAGCGAGTGTGGGATTTGGATTTCACCACACACTTCTTGGCCTGATGTTTACTTTCTTTGGCATGAATGGGAGCTGAACCCTGAACCTATAGTCTCCAGGGTTTTCAAGCGTTTGTAGACCAATCACAGGAGGCGTGGACGTGATATGTGAGATTTCAGCACAGTGTGTGTAGCCAAAAGCACTTAATGTTATTTCTTCCCCTCTGTCAGGGATTACAAGGAGACAAGTTTAAGAGTTATAATGTTCTCTTACATGACCTTACAAGACCAAGCTGAATGATTTTAATGTGGCTGTTCACATGAGTTATATTATTCTTCTGCTCCCTCGTAGGGGATCCATCCCCTCCACCACTTCATAGCTGCTGTGGTTGTGGCCAGTGGTTAGACAGGCCTTGTCAACAACACTGTGGGACTGTGACTTTAATGTCCTCTCATCTGAAACAGAGCAAAAATTGCCATAAAGTATAAATTAGCTGAACTATAATAATGAATGAGGAGCATAATGAGATGCTACAAATTGCCTTTCATTGTGTTCTCCCCTTTGGGTCATTAGCTGCAGTCCCACATGACGCTGCAGATCAGGAAACTACATGTAACCGTTAAGAATACCAGTCAAGCACATTTTAGGGCTCATTTGCACAGCGTGTGAGGAATGCGGGGCTAAGAGCTCGCAAGTCTGGTGATTAACGCCTGGCTCCATTTTATTCTTCATGAAAATGGATTACTTCAAAATAATCCCATTTATGAGATCATAAATATCTTGACTCTGAATTCATTCGCCTTGGAGCCTTCGCATGTTTGTGGCAGTCAAATGTTGTTATTTCACATCTGGAATTACTTTTTTTTTCCCAAAAAGAGGTGCACACGTAGGCATGCATGCACATACACACATCATGTTGCTATCGCTCAAACAATAGCCATTGTTTTAGCATTTGAATAGAAAACTGGAACGGCGTCTCAACTAGCCAGGTCTTTTTAAAAAAATGTGCTAATGGAAACGGCAGCAGTGAGAGCCCGGGCCCTAAACCCTTCTTTACTGGGCTGGGTATCACAGTTGACCCTACAGTCCCCAGTCACATTTAATTACCACTATGACTCAGCGAGCCGGACAGCCAGCCAGTCAGCTCGCCTGCCCGCCTGGTCCAACCTGGAGCCACAGCAGAACAGAGCAGACTTAGAGACCAAAGCTTTGACATTTTGAGAGATAGCAGCCGCACGGCAGTCTGGGGTTTGCACCAACTGTCTTTCTTGGCCCCGGATAGTGGGGGCTGTAATATTCAGCACATTTCCTACACGGCTAATATCTTCTGGACAGTGTCTGAGCCAGTAAAAATACTCTCATTTCCAGGCCTTGAAGCTGGTTTGCATCCAGGTCTCCTTGACAATTTATGGAAAAATACGAGAGAAGGAAGGAGGGTAAAAGGGAAGTTTCTTGCAGGATAATGTCATATGACTGCCACAAAACAGTAGCCTATAGCATTTAATGTAATAAATGTAATAAATCATGAGATAGCTGAGACAGAATGGACAGCTTTTAAATATGTTTCTCTTACTGTCTTTGTAGAAGATGTGGAGAGTGAAAATAATGAACTGAGAAATTCACACAAATATATATAAAAAAAATAAATATTTTCATATCTTTTTAAAAGAAAATGACAAACACTGTGGACCGCAACTGACAACCATAGTAGCGTGTGCTGATTTTTGTATCACATTAGAAAACGTTGATTGTTGATTGTTGAACCACAGAATTGAGAGTTAAGATTTTTGCCTGAAAGAGTTAAGATTTAATTGGAGATTACAAATGCTTCCCCTTCAAAGTGTGTAGGAGAACCTATGGTGGCTGTGAAACATTGCCCTGCACCCTTTGTAGATACAAATGCCTTATTCTGCACCACAATTTTGATTGGTGATTGCCTCACCAGCAGCGTTTCAGAAGAGAAGTTTTTTGCCGGCCTGACTATGTTGACTTGCACAACTGAATTTTGTTGACTTGTTTTCGTTGCTTTTAGTGCTACAAACCATGGCTTAGTAGGCTATGTAGTACATTTTTTTCTTTTTTGTCTGTTTTTATGATTGTGAGTCTGCACAGGATATTTTATTTTGAAAACTGACCGTATTCTCTGTGTCTGACTTCCTGCCCGCTCGATCTGCTCTGTGCAGATTCATGTGGCATCCGTCAGAAATAGACTCTGCAGACTTGAAGCAGAGCAGAGCAGAGAGCTGCTTCTAGGATGCACTGTGGCACTGCTGGTGGAATATTAAACACTGTTCATTCAATCATTATTTTCACTCTCCACACTATATGTATATACATAAGCATAGAAATATAGAAATTAAGATATTCTGTGTAGAATAGCCATGATCAGTTCCTACGGATACAAGCCATAAGGTAGCACAAAGGTGATTTTACACTAATAAAAACATACTTATGAATATTATATCAAATTTCTGCCCCATTCTGCTAATAAATCCCCCTAAAGCTTACACACTGAACCTTTAATGGCTGATGGAACATTTAAACTCATATTACTAGCTGTTTCCGCTCAGACAGTCTCTTCATCACCCCCATGTCTCCGTAACGCATCCATGATCGCTCCACACAGATCTGATGTAACCTCCCTTACAATAAAACATGAAACAAACAGAACTATTCTATTTTCATTGTGTTTTCTACAATATTTTTTGATGTTTGAGGTTCAACTGGCACTCTTTCAATTACGTCATGTTGTTGCGCCCTCTTCTTCACTAGTAGTATAATGGTTTTCCGACTATCGACTTATCTCGATGACCAAACTCCGAATAATCGGATAATGGTATTGGATGGAAACAAGCATTCATTTGCATTTTATTTTGCCAATTTACTTGAAATTCGTTAAAGATTTGTAATCCAAACTTTCATTTGCCATGTTAGAACTGTCCTAGAGGGCTAAATATAGACAGTGTTCATACTGCACAGTCTGCATTATCTCTGTAAGCTATTGTCTGACTGGCCTTGCCAAGTGCAGCAATGTGCAGCAGATACACAGATATGCACATGCACATTTAATCAGACACACTGAAGTACACACAAAAAATCCAAACAATATGTTGGCAATACAATTTCAATGGTTCTCATTGAAAGATGTTTGCTATTACTAATCTGCGGGATTGAACCGATGTGAACTCGTCTCAGCCTGTTTCCCAGCTTGCAGCCAAACTTGGCTCCAGTTCAGACTGCTGTGGTTTACATTCTTGTGGAAGATTTTGGACATGATGGTGGACAGTTTGAGTTGCACCAACATTCTCTGTATATTTCTCCAAATCTATTGGTCATCAGAAAACACTTAGGTTGAATCTGTTCAGTTGTTTTTGGACACACTTGGGCATCCCACATGAAAAGGGAAAAGTTTCAATGATCAATATCACCCCGTCTGCCTGTCAGCATGTGATAATCAATTATGTCTGCTGAAATATCAGTTTATAGATTCAAAGACATTCATTGGTGGTGTTCCTGTTACGCACTTCATGATGTTTTGACATTAGAGCTTTGTTAAAGGAAACCAATCTCTTGCCTGCCTCGGGTCAAGATGGATGTGTTGAGAGCCACAGCCCAGACCAGATTCCCCATGGTCATTGAGCAACTGGCCCATTCTGGTCTCTCCTCCCTTCTTCCTGCCTTTTCCTTCCCTTCATCCATCCCCTCCACTTCACCTCCCAGGGTCTATTCCACCTCAAGCTGCTGGAAATCCCCTTGTCTGTTGAAAGGCATCCTTCACTGGCACTCAGCAGCCATTTCAGACAGACATGTGATTCGGCCCAGAATGAATACAACAAGCATCTCAATCTTTCAGGCGCTGTGAAATGACTACTGACTGGTTTGGGGGAAGGAAATACTTTGACAGGAGAAATGTTTATGCCTTGACGACTCAAGACGTGTAAGCGTGGATTAGGGACAATATTTCAGGGGTTGAGCAGTCAAACTGAACAGGAGCATGTTTTCCTATCTTGACAAACTGGACAAGGCTTAGGCAGCATGTTTTCTATCCAAATAACTATCATGTTTAGCCACTGAAAACTATATTGTTTTAGGGACAATGAACAATGTGCTGTAGTGCTGCAGTGAAGGAAATGGTACAGCGCCCAAGGACCAGTTACATTCTGAAATTCTCTGCCCAAAGGTGGTAAGTAACAGTAATGTACAAATACTTTGTTTCTACACTTAAGTAGAGTTTTCAGGTATCTGTACTTGAGTATTTATTTTTCTAATATCTTTTTACTTTTACTCCTGTTTTGGTGCATGTGACGAGAATTAATTCTTATTTTTTATTTTGCATCATTGCTTGTCACCTTCTCAACATCAAGACTGTTTTAAACCTAAATGGGTGGGACAATAACATGACAGGCATAGCAAGACAAAGGTGGTGTAAAAGAAGTAACAAGACAAAATGACGTAAAAGACATCACAAGACGAAAATGACACAAGTAGAAAACAGTGTAAAAGTAACAAGACAAAAACGATGTAACAAGATTTAACAAGACAAAACAACATTAAAGACAAACTACTTAAGAGACGTAACAAGATTAAATCGATGTTAAAGACGTAACAAGACGTGGCCACATAAAATACGTAACAAGATGAAAACGCTGTATCAAGGATGTAAAAATGTTACAAGATAAAAAAAAATTGTAAAAGACACAACGAGATGAAAATAAACAGGACAAAAAGATGCAAAAGATGTAACAAGACAGAGAGAGGAGACGGAGAGGTAGACCTGACTGTGGGGAGAGATGGTGTCCAGTTAGCTTTGCACAGAAACAGCTGGTAAAAATGTCCTTCAGAGAGCTACTTTTTACTTTTATACTTGAATCATTACTTGTACTTGAACCAGTCTGTACTTCTACTTGAGTAAAGAATGAGTGTGCTTTTGATACCTCTGTCACTGCCAAATAAGTGGCAGTGAGTATTTTGCAGTTTTTTTACTATATAATTGTACTGATTCATCCAGTGTGACCTGTGTCGTATACTGAAATTCTCAGCCAGCTAAACTTTCTCTGTCATTTTTCATCCAAGGAACAGGCGGGGTTGTATCTGGATCGAATTTAATGCCAGAAATTGTGAAACTGCAAAAAAATACAGAAACAATACATATTACTACAAGATAATATAGCTAATACAAGTTTATGTAGCCTAGGTTACTACAGAGGTAGCGGATCTAGCAGTAACAGATCTATGTGGAAAGTCCGAGATCGCACCTCGCTCGTTTCATTAACAAATCACACAACAATAGACTATGAAAGAGTTTGCAATCTACTAACGGTAAATAATGATTTACTTACTCATATTGCCACTATCAAGGGCTAAAACAAACGTTGGGGAGGACGAGTATAATGCTACGGAGCAGGTACAGGCTAAACAACATCCGGGTAGCCTAGATAACTTCCTGTTAGCGGCCACAAACCATAGAAGCAGAAAACACATTTGTTAACGTACTGCGCCCTCTAGAGGCCAAAAATGGTAACTGCAAATATAAAATGAACACAGTTCCAAGACACTCCCCGTCTGGCATTATTTTAAAAATGCCACAATAACAACTTTACATAATCTAATTTCCTGGAGATAAGAGAAGAATACACTCTGAAATGGGTCTGAGGAAGGTCTTGCTAGACTTGTTGTGGGTAATCTTGACCTCCACTTTCCTGACAAGTCCATCTTTACTTGGAAGAGCCTTCACTATGACTCCTGTTGGCCATTCATTTCTTTTCAGTTGCTTGTCTTTTAGAAGAACAATGTCTCCTTCCTTCATGTTTGGCCTGATGAGCTGCCATTTTTGACGACTCTGGAGCATGTTGAGGTATTCTTTCTGCCATCTAACCCAGAAAGTGTCAGCAAGAATTTGAACCCTCTTCCACTGATTTTTGAACATGTCAGCTTTGGTGAAGTCTCCAGGGGGAGGTGAGGGGGCACCATACTTCTGGGTGAGTAGAGTTGAGGGGGTTAAGATCAGAGGAGCTTCTGGGTCAGTGGAGACAGGCACTAAAGGTCTTGCATTAATAATAGCTGTAACTTCAGCCATCAGTGTTATGAGAACCTCATGAGTCAGCTTGGAGTGGCTCGCTTGTAAGAGCATTGAATCCAGGATGCGGCGTGTAATTCCTATCATCCGCTCCCACGTGCCACCCATGTGGGAGGAGTGGGGCGGATTGAACACCATGAACATCTTTGATTGAGGAGGTAGTTGTCTACGCTCATCTCACCAGGCTTTGGAGGATCCAGCTTCAGCTCCTTGGATGCACCAACAAAGTTAGTGCCACAGTCTGACCTCAACTGCTTAGCAGCACCTCTGATCGCGAAGAATCTGCGAAGTGCATTGATGAAGCTGGATGAGCTCATGGTTTCAATCACTTCGATGTGAACAGCTCGAGTGGACATACATGTAAACAAAACTGCCCATCTCTTACTGTTGGCTTGTCCTCCTTTAGTGCGGCGTGCAATGACCTCCCATGGTCCAAATACATCAAGACCAACATAAGAAAACGGGGGGTCAGTCTGTAAACGTTCGGCTGGCAAATCTGCCATGATTTGCTGCTCCTCTCTGCCACGTAGTTTCCTGCAGGTCACACATCTATGGATAATGCCGCTAATACACCTCTTGGCTCCTACTATCCACAGGCCACTTGCTCTGACTGCTCCTTCAGTGAAGTGCCTTCCTTGATGCTTTACAGCCACATGATGATAGCGAATGAGCAGTGTAGCGATGTGATGCTTGCCTGGGATCAGAAGAGGGCTGGCTTCACGACTTGACACCTTCGATTCTGCGAGGCGTCCTCCCACCCGCAGTAGGCCATTTTCATCAATGACTGGATGAAGCTTGTGAAGAGGACTGTTGGTGGACAGACCGCGTTTTGTCATAACGCATTTGATTTCTTCTGAATACACTTCATGCTGGACACATCTGATAACTGTGTATTCTGCTTGACTTAAAGCTTCATCTGTGAGACTTGCCTTGCAGAGGTGCCAGCCTGCACAACTGGTTTCTTCTCTGGATTTGATGAAGCTGTGAGAGATGTGGCAAAGGTGAGCTACTGCTTTGATCAGAGATGTCCAATTAGAGAAGCGCTCAAAGCGTGCTGAGCCCAAATGATTTGTTGACACTGTGGTGGCAAGCACTGTCACATTGGAGTGAATTTCAACATCTGACTCTGGGTTAATGAGTTCGAATGGGCCTTTTTCAGGTGTAATGCTCTCAGGCTGCAGAAGAAATGCTGGTCCACATAACCAAGTGGTGCTGGCGAGCTTCCCTGCTGCTACAGACCTCGAGCCGTGATCTGCTGGGTTGTGCTCTGTTGAGACATATCTCCACTGATCTGGTAGGGACGATTGCTTGATTCTCTGTACACGATTGTTTACATATACATGAAATCTTCTATGCTGGTTGTTTATGTATCCTAGCACCACTTTACTGTCTGTGTAAAATGTAGTTTTGTCTATTTTCATGTCAATTTCTTCTCTGAGGAGCTCTGACAACTCCACAGCGAGCACCGCAGCGCAGAGCTCCAGTCTGGGGATGGTGAGCTCTGGTACTGGAGCCAACTTGGCCTTACCCATGACGAAGCCAACTTCAATGTGTCCATCCTCGTGTGTGACTTTCAGATAGGCTACTGCGGCTATAGCCCTGACTGAAGCATCTGAGAACATGCAAAGCTCAACACACTTAGCTTGTGAAATGGAGAAGGAGACATATGTGCGAGGGATGTGCAGTGCCTGAAGATCCTGAAGTGACTCTTGCCAGCTTCTCCAGCCGTCATACATGTCAGGGGGGAGGGGGCTGTCCCACTCGAGGTCCATGTTGGTGAGCTGTCTGAGAAAAAGTCGTCCTTTGATAGTTACAGGGGCAAGGAAGCCGAGAGGATCGAACAAGCTGTTTACAACTGAAAGCACCCCACGGCGAGTGAAGGGCTTCTGGCTCTGAGGAACATGGAAAGTGAATGTGTCAGACATGATGTTCCAACTCACACCCAAGCTGCGCTGGACAGGAAGCTCATCTGTAGAGAGGTCCAGTTCTTTGATTTCTTTGGCTCTGTCTTCAGGGGAAAAAGCGTTCATCACCTCCACTCTGTTGGAGGCGATTTTGTGGAGGCGCAGATTAGAGAGAGAGAGCATCTTTTGAGCTCTTTGCAGGACATCGACAGCCTCAGCTTCAGTTGGAAAGGATTTGAGGGCATCATCAACGTAAAAGTCACGTTCTATGAAGTGTCGTGCATCACTGCCGTAGACTCCTTCTGCCTCCTTTGCTGCCATTCTCAGCCCGAAGATTGCCACAGCTGGAGAGGGGCTATTTCCGAACACATGGACTCTCATGCGGTAGTCTACCACATCCTTGCTGAGATCGTTGTCTTCATACCAGAGAAAACGAAGGAAGTCTCTGTGATCTTCACGAACAACCAAACAGTAAAACATGTGTTCTATGTCGGCTGTTATGGCAACCGGTTCCTTTCGAAACCGGAGAAGCACACCCAAAAGGGTGTTGTTCAAATCGGGCCCTTTAAGCAGCACGTCATTGAGAGACACTCCATCAAACTGTGCACTCGAGTCAAACACTACTCGAATCTTCCCAGGCTTCTGCGGGTGGTAGACGCCAAAAGTGGGAAGGTACCATCTCTCTTTATCCTTATCGCAAGGAGGTGCAAGCTCTGCGTGTTTGTTATCAATCATTTTCTGCATGAACTCGACGAAGTGGGCTCTCATGTCTTCCTTCTTGTCAAGCGTGCGACGAAGAGACATAAGCCGCTTGTGAGCATAGGGTCTGTTGTCTGGGAGCAAACGCCTGGGGCTCCTAAATGGCAATGGTGCAACCCAGCTGTCAGTCTTGTCTTTGAAGACTTCCTCCATCTTCTTCAGAAAGATAGTGTCTTCCACAGAAGGTGCGAGCTGGTTGTCAGTAACAGTGCGGCAAAAAACAGTCTCTCCTAAATTCTCTGCAGTGGGCTTGGCGTGTGGGTTTGGTGCTTGCAGCTGTTGAGGAGTTGCTTTTGTGTGACTCATCAGGCTGAAATTTTTCCTTCACACTGAAACGGTTGTCACAGGGGGTGAGAAAGCTGGGGCGTCCATTGTCTAACACATGTGTTTTTAGAGCACTCACTTCAGTTGGCTTGTGAGCACTGCCGAGGCACACGTCGCCGATGATAACCCAGCCCAGGTCAAGCTTCTGTGCATATGGGTCGTTGTGTCTGCCGTTCAACTGTTTTCTCACCTTGTGAGCTCTCAGAAGGTTCCGTCCAATGAGCAGGAGGATGTCAACATCTGGGTCGAGGGGCGGTATCTCAGCAGCAATTGACCTCAGATGACGGTGGTGGCGTGCAGCGTCAGGGGTAGGTATTTCTTCCCTGTTATTAGGGATAGCATTGCATTCAATGAGCACAGGGAGAGGAAAGTTCAATTTCCCGTCTGCTGACTCCACTGTGTAACCACAGGCTCTTCTGCCTGATGTTTCTGTTATGCCAGCACAAGTCTTCAGGGTGTATGGCTCTACTGTGCCCTGGATGTTAAACATATCAAAAAACTCAGTCTTTGCAAGGGACAGATTACTTTGATCGTCTATGATCGCATACATCCTCTTGATGTTGTGTCGTTGACCTTCTGGAAAGACGTGCACCAGGCAAATCTTGGAGCAGGATTTCCCTGCGATTCCATTTCCACATACCTCTGTGCAGGTGGACGTAACATCTGGGTTTGATGAGCTCACACTCTCCCCGCCATGCTCTTTAGGGGAAGAGAGGGGCTTGAGTGTCTGCATTGGTGGGCCAGGGTGGAGAGCTGCCAGATGCCTCTCACTGTCACACTCCACACATTTAATGGTGACATTACAATCTTTTGCTTGATGACTGGTGGATGCAAGGCAGCGATAGCAGATGTTATTGTCTTTGATGAATTTCTTTCTGTCTTCCAATAGCATAGTTCGGAAACCTCTGCATCTTTTCAGAGGGTGTGGTTTGTGATGTATAGGACATTGCCTGCTTATATCTTCAGCTGCATGTTTAACCGCTGTGGTTATATCTGTTGACACGTCTGTCTTGTGTACTGTGACTGATGGCCTTGTGTTGTAATTACCTGGGAGCCTCTCTTTCTTGGAGCTGACAGAGGAGGGATGAGCTGTAGTGAAGCTTGGGTCATTCCTTGCTCTAGCCTCTTTCCTCACAAACTCAGAAAAGAAAGAGAAAGGTGGGAAGGCAACTTTATAGTCCTCTTTAAACCTTGACCCAACTGCTGTCCACTTTTCCTGAAGGTGAAAGGGTAGCTTCTCCACAATTGGACTCACTCCCCTGGCTGTGTCGAAGTAACTTAAACCAGGTAAGTATCCATCTAGCTTTGCAGCTTCCAGTTCACAGAGCAGGTCGGAGAGCTCACGAAGCTTGTGAGGTTCTTTGCTGGAGAGCCTTGGAAAGTTTTCTATCCTGGAAAACAGGGCTCTTTCTATTGCTTCTGACGAGCCATAGCATTCTTCAAGTCTTGTCCAGATCATATTCAGACCAGCAGATGGGCGACGTATATTGACTGCTTTCATCCTTTTAGCATGTTCAGAGGACTCAGGGCCCAGCCACTTGATGAGCAGATTTATTTCTTCGGTGTCAGTTAGTCCAAGATTTGCAATGGTACTCTTAAACGTGGTCTTCCAGCTCAGATAAGTTTCTGGTTGGTCATCAAACTTAGTCAGTCCTCCAGTCACAAGCTGACTCTTTGCTAAAAACCTTGCGAGGTCACTGGCAGTGTTGTCAGAAGCTGTGTGGTTCGTGGGAAACTTATACTGTGGCTGTAACACATTGTGGGGAGGACTTTGTTGCACTACATCTCTTTGTTGTGTTGGTCTGCTGCCATCTAGTGGTGAGAATTGGTGGCGATTTGGCTCTTGTTGAGAAGGTGTGATTGGCGAAGGTTTCTCTTGTTTCTGCTGACAGGTGGTGTCACCATGCTGCATAAAAATGTCTTTCTGACTTTGAGGAAGTTCAGTGAGCTTGTGTTTGTTTAAATAATCAGTCACTTTCTGCTCTGGGGTTGACTGGATAGGCAGGAAGTCAAACTCACCACTTTGCTCTGCAGCGTCGAGCTTAGCAGCAGCCAACTCCATCACCTCTGCTTTAGCCATGGCAGCATCGGCCTCTTTCTGTAGCTCAATTACACCGAGAGTTGCTTCCAAGCGAGCTTTTTCCACCTTTATGTCCATTTCTTTTTCAGCATAGGCTAGCCTGGCTTTGGCTGCCTGTGCTTTGGCTTGAGCCTTTGCTGCTGCCATACTTGCTCTGCTCGATGTAGATGACCTGGTTGAAGCTCTTGCTAATGATCTTACTGTCAGCCTTCCTGATTTTGAGGACTTTAAGGAGTGAGCGGAGAGTGATTTGGTCTCCTCCGAATCTTGACCTTGAGCCTCCGATGATTCCATTATGCTCGGATGAGGAGGGCTGGCGAAGGTGAGTAAGTGACTGTCACAGTCCGTGTCCAACCGTTTGTCGACGTCCCTCGCTGAGTGCTATGATTTCACTGTACTGATTCATCCAGTGTGACCTGTGTCGTATACTGAAATTCTCAGCCAGCTAAACTTTCTCTGTCATTTTTCATCCAAGGAACAGGCAGGGTTGTATCTGGATCGAATTTAATGCCAGAAATTGTGAAACTGCAAAAAAATACAGAAACAATACATATTACTACAAGATAATATAGCTAATACAAGTTTATGTAGCCTAGGTTACTACAGAGGTAGCGGATCTAGCAGTAACAGATCTATGTGGAAAGTCCGAGATCGCACCTCGCTCGTTTCATTAACAAATCACACAACAATAGACTATGAAAGAGTTTGCAATCTACTAACGGTAAATAATGATTTACTTACTCATATTGCCACTATCAAGGGCTAAAACAAACGTTGGGGAGGACGAGTATAATGCTACGGAGCAGGTACAGGCTAAACAACATCCGGGTAGCCTAGATAACTTCCTGTTAGCGGCCACAAACCATAGAAGCAGAAAACACATTTGTTAACGTACTGCGCCCTCTAGAGGCCAAAAATGGTAACTGCAAATATAAAATGAACACAGTTCCAAGACAATAATAAACTGAGCTAATAGTGGTGCAGGGTACATTTCAAATAATTTAGTTAGCCAAGACCAGATAGTGCCAAGGCCTTTAATTTCTTATGAAAGAACTTTTCTTTGTACATGATTCTAAAGTAGAGCTGGCTTAAGGTCTAAAAATTATGACTATATTATATAATGTTATTTAAAATCCAGCCTCCCTCTATTTTACTAGTGTTATATGGCTGTAGATGCCCGTCTCAGTCCTCCAGACTCAGGTTTATGATTCCAGCTTTCATACCCCTGAGGTGTGTTTTGTCTCAGCATCTATCCCCATTTCACTTTTTAACACTGCTTGTCAGAAAGGGGATATGTCATTTCCCTCCGTAAATCTGTGTGGAACGTTAGCTTCCCCTGGAAACACATGTTTTACCTTTACAGACCTGATGAAGGTTATAGCCTCTCAGTCATCGTAATATTGTTCTCTGACATTCAACCGCACAAGAATGCAGTTTCACATATGCAAGCTCTCACACACACTTGTACATTTAAACATACTTTTAAGAAACCCAGCAGCCTTGTGCCCGGCCACAGTGATATCATGTGACAGTGCTACAGGCCTTAGATGGCGCCCCATAGTGAAACTGTGAAATGTTATTATTTAGTTCCTCACCAGTGGTCTGTGACGCTATGAAGGACGGCAGGGCATACAGAGGAGGGGCCTTGGGTTAAACACATGGCGATAAACACTGCAAAGCTCCAGCTCTACACACAGAGTCCAACTTAAATCAGCTGGTGCACTGCATTTCAACTATGAACAAGATTTACATGTTTTTGAATAAATAAAAAAATGACCATGATATGTCATCAGAAATGAAGGAAACGTGCTAAGTTGAAATGTTCTATTAGGCTATTCTGACAACACTACAGCTGCCACGTCCTCCTTTTAAAATTTCCATTCCAGGGCAGAATGTTTTTGTGTGTTTTTATCTTTTTTATTTGTTTCACTTTAAATAGAGTTCAAACTAATGCCTAATGATCACTGATCATCACTGTGTCTGTTTAGGACTCATAAGGAATCGTTAATAAAATGAATGTTTATTACAGTAAAATTTAGCTGATCAATTTAGTGTGGGACTCTTCCTCGCTTGTTATTTTCAAATTATAATATTGCGCTTGTCTTGCACTCCTGCAGTGCTCCTGCAGCCTGTCTGAGCTTCCTCGAGTCTGGGGAGGAGGGGGTGGGGGGTACAACTCGCTTCAACCATAGATCATTTCAACCTTTTTAATAAACCGTCTGTGGCTCCAACTCACTCTTTGGACTGCAGTACTCATTTTTGGATGTGCAACTGTCACATATTGCTCCTTTAAAATTGTATTAAATCAGGTCTGATATGCAGCCAGTTTCATTTTAGCTGCAAAATAATAAAATTATCAAGGTTTTGTTTTTTCCAATTTCCTTCCCCCATTATCATTTTGCCGCTGACCTCTGTGGTAATTGCTCGAATAATTTCCCATTAGCCACAAGTGTTTGCTTGAGTTCAATGGCCTTGACTAACTGTATCTCAAGGTGGAATTTCAGTTTGAGGACAGACTTTGGACGTATAATGTCTGTGGGAGAGCACGCTGACACAATTACTTTAACCATTAAGGCTGGTATAGGCTTACACTAGAACAGTGATTAAATTAATGCTCAGAAGAGGAGGGGCGGACGGCCCAACAGCCAATTAGGCCAACCCTGAACCACTGGACCGCATTATCTAATGAGCACTTACTCACACATTACACAACAAAGGAGGAGGTGAGAGGAAGGCATGTCCTGTAAGAAAGAAACTTTAACCCCCCGCTGCTACAATTTGTGTGAAAATATGAGATTTTCAGCAACTTTGAATTGGTTTCACGTCCCGGCTACCACTCACAAGCATGATTACTTCCTGTGGTAACCTCCCCCTACCTTTCTACTTCACGCACACACACGACAGAGGGGAATGTCTAATTGATAAAATATGGTATTCATTAAACCTAATGGCCCCTCTTTTCAACTGCACACATGATATGGAGAGGCAAAATGGCTTCACCTGTGCCCTGCTCCACACAAGGTTCACCATAATGGAAGCAGGGCGCTAGTTACAGGAGACATTTTAAGTGCACAATTTTAAACGTCTGTAACCAGATACAGTACGAGGAAACAGCCAGCGCTCTTCCAAAGAGCACAGGGAAATGCAGTTTTGAAAACTCCAATAACTTTTTACAAATCAACAAAACCTCCTGTTTCCTCTGTAAATGCATTTGGATAGATTTGTGTGAGAGAGATTAGATTCTCTACATGAGTATTCTCCCCAAATTCAATTCAAAAATAAGTGTATAGAAGCATGAAAGATTTTATTCTATCCTAATTAGAGTTTATACTGGTGTTTGTCTGTTTATCTAAATATCAGTTTCTTTCTGTGTCTCTATACACTGTAAAACATGATGAGTTAGTTTAACTCAAACTGTTTGAGGGAACTGATTGTGTGAAATTGTTTAAGTTTATTAACTCAAATCAGATCATTTTTAATGCTTAAATTATTTGAGTAAACACGTTTGTTGTTAAGGTAACTAGAGTAAGTAAAGTTAATAGTACCAGTTCAGTTAATTGAGTGTAAAACTATGATGTATTTCACATGTTTATGCAGCATTTCTCCAAACTTATTTAATATGTGTTAGTCAGGGTTGAGAGTGTTACTTTAAAAATGTATTGATACAGTTACTAGTTATCTGTTAAAGCATGAAGTCAGTAACGTAATCCAACTATCACAATATTAATGTAACGTCGATTACTTTCCGTTACTTTTGGATTACCTCAGTTTAGTGAATTGTTTAGGCCAATATAGTGTTTTTAGGGCTCCAACTAAATTATTTTCATCAATTATTCAGCCAGTTATTTTCTCAATTAAGTGATTAGTTGTTTGGTCCATGAAATATCAGAAAATGATGAAAGATTTTTATCAAAGTTCAAGATGACATCCTTAAATATCTTGTTTTTTCCACAATTCATAAAATATTCCGTTTACTGCCCAAGAGAGGAAAAGAAAACAGAAAATATTCACATTTATTCACATGACTCAAAACGACTCAAAATTAATTGATTAATTAATCCTGACACATGTTTGGACCTATTTTTCAAGTCTTTTCAGTAATGATTATTTTCATTATTGATTAATCTGTCTACCATTTCCATTAATCCTTTACTTGTTTGGTCCATAAAATGTCAGAAAATGGTGAAGAATGTTGTCTTCAGATGTTTTATTTTGTCCACAACTCTAAAATATTCAGTTTATTGTCAGAGAGGAATAAGGAGACCTGAAAATATTCACATTTTAGAAGCTGAAATCTGAGAATTCTGACTTTTTTGTATTAAAAAAATGACTAAAATGATTCATAGATTATCAAAACAGATACAGATTAATTTAATAGTTGATTAATAATAGATTAATTGTCGTTTTATGTTTATGTTAGGTTTATTAGTTTTTCTAACTGCTCCTTCCTTTGTTGTGCATAATTTATTGATTGACTGACTGATTTAAAGTAAAAAAAAAAAAGCTTGAAATTTCCACCCAGTGAAGATTTTTTTTTTGCTTGAGACCATAATAATGAATCAGCAGCTGTGTGCACTGAGCATGGTCGTATATTGTTCCTTATTTTAAAACTGCAATCCTGCTAATGGTAAAAGGTTGAGAGGTTCTCCAGAAGATCCTTCTATGGTGTCATGGTTCCACCCAGAGCCCAGAACCCATCCATGGGGTTCTACTGAGAACCCTTTTATATTATGTTAAGAAGAACCTTTGATGAAAGAGTACTTCAAGGACTTCATCAATCCTTAAAGAACTCTTCTTCTTTCAAAAAGGTTTCTTTGGATGAAAAGGGTTCTTCATGGAACCTCTAGTCTTACAAAGAACACTTGACAGATCCTTTCCTCCAAAGAAGATTCTTCAGAAGCAAATGGTTCAGGGTAGAACCTCAGCCGCTCAGAAAGAACATTTTTGAAATCCTTATTTTTACGAATACAGATGTTACCACATAAATTGAATTTACTTGGGCTTTCCTCTACTGAAGCAAATGATTACATTCTGTGTTGTGATGCTGAGACAACTTCAAACTTTGTTGTGGCCACTGAATTCATTTTAGGAAATAGATTGCTTTCAAGTTGTATTAACACGATATAAACAATCCATTTGACACAGAATATAACTCAATATAACATTTCAATGCTCAATCAACTCAATGTTCAAAGCTCTGTAAAGTAAACATTTAAATGCAGATATGCACGAATATATTATATAATTTAATTTGAGTGAATATAAATCTCTTCAGTTTGACATTTCCTCTTCTGGGTTGAAGCAGAACAGAGTAGGCAGACCACTACGTCTCTTGTTATAGTTGGCAGGACAGACAATAAGTGATCATTGAGCTAATGATGTGCAAACCAGCTCCTCTCCCTGTTAGTCAGCTAGCCTGACCTGGCTCAGGGCACTGCAGCTGTGGACAGAAATGGTGCCAAAACACCAGAGTTAAGGTTGATGGATGAAATACAGGATAGTTGTGGTATGAAAATAATACCTGATTCACACAGCATTCTAGTATGTGACAGCAGTGCTCTTTGTAGTCTTTTGTAAGAAAATAAGTAAATTACCACACACACTGTAGGGGATGTGGCAGTTTTAAAGATTGTCTCCAAAAGTACACCACAAAATAAAATCAGAAATAAACTGTCTCCATTTCACAGTCATGTTCCATCACATTTATTCAGACAAATAGTAAGAGGCTACCAAACAGCAGCAGTGAAGTATGTTTTCTGTATAGCTACTGGGTGTGTTAATTAATGTTTATGCAAGCCAAGGGAGAGAAGAGCAATCTTACCACACCAATGCTAATCCACCACATACAGCTACTGATTTATTTCACACAGCGTCTCCATAGATGTATGATGAATGGAGTTAATTTATTTCTAATCTGTTACAGATCTAGCTGGGGAGGAATAATGAAAAGTGATCATGCGAACTAGTCCAGCCAACCACAGTTAACTCTGAGGTCGGCGTCCTTTGTTACCGCTGACAAATGTATAACACCTCGTTTGGTTTGCGGTGCACAATGCTCCTGGAGAAATGCACCCGAGCACGATCAATTTTAAGATTTGGAGAAATTCAAAGAACTACTGATAAGGAAAGGGGGAAAACTGTGATCAATCATGTGCAACTGCAGTGATGGTAACTTCTATGTGTCATTTGATGTATTTAGACCAGTAGAAATCAGGATGTGAAGCCAAATTTGCTTTGATTGAAGTGTGTTAGGGCGAATTTGTTACCACTGTGTGTATCATTATCTATTAGCCTACAGCACAATTAATGATTTTCCAACCACAAGACAGGGATTATACATCAGAGAGCAGACAGACCACGATAACCACCTTATCTCATAGATACCATACAGTAAATGTACTGTCACTAAATTGTATTGGCATATTTTCATTGATCAGCTGAAGACACACTATCCCAATAAGAACTAGCAAAAAGTCTGGGGGGAAAAATCCATATACGGGCTACACTTCTACGCCGACTACAGATTAAAGATGAGGGAAAACAAGAAGTTGCAACTCATAAATTGAGGACATCTACTGTGAGAAAAAGAAGCAAAAAGAAACTCTTTTCCCCTGCTTGGTAGTGCTCTCATTTTGTGGTGATGTATTCAGCACAGTGATGTGATTGCAAAATCCCATCTCGTTCTTCCAGACCCTATAAAAAGCGAGTATGACGGCGGCAATACTGATGTGTGACTGTATGGCCCTGAGCGCACCGCCAGGTGAATGTCCCAGAAAAGCCGGAAAACACAATTTTACTCTGAACTGGGGATTCTGTGGCCTCTTTCCGAGAAGGGAAGAGAAAACCTACAATTTCATTCATGCCAGTGGAAGTCCACACATATTTCTTTTTGGTTTAGAAGAAAGGAGGACGTATCAGTTGGCATCATGGAGCTGGAAATGAAGTGTAATGCATAATATTGACATGCCTAGGTTTTTTGGGGACATAAAAGGCTTCTTTTTACAGTGTTTTGCACACAACAAAAAGTATCTTGTTACAGATTACAAATGCAATCCCTATTCCAAGTGTCACATTGTGCAAAACCTAAAAAAACAGAATGCAACGGTCTGCAAAAACTTTTCAACCTATACGAAGACAAGATATTTCATGTTCAAACTGATTAACTTTATTGAATTTGTAAACATACACTCATTCTTAGTTTGTAAGCCTGTAACATGTTCAAAAAAAGTTGGGACAGGGGCATGTTTACCACTGTGATACCACACATATTCTTGTAACAACACTCAGTAAGGTTTGGGAACTGAGGACACTAATTGTTGAAGTTTTCAAAGTGAAATTCTTTCTCATTCTTGCCTGATATACAACTTCAAGTGCTCAACAGTATGAGGTCTGTTGTATTTTGCACTTCATAATGCACCACACATTTTCAGTAGGAGACAAGTCTGGACTGCAGACAGGTCAGTCTAGTACCTCAACTCTTTTACTACAAAGCCACACTGTTGTAACACACGCAGAATGTGTCTTGGCATTGTCTTGTGGAAATAAGCAGGGTGGTCTCTGAAAATGACATCTGGATGGCAGCATATGCTGCTCCAAAAACTGTATGTACCTTTCAGTATTTATGGGACCTTCACAGATGTGACATTTACTAGTGATGCCATGGGCAACACAGTTTCTAGCTAGTGATAACCGCTCTCCTCTTTTGTTGTATTTTGGAGTTATTCAGTAAGCTTGCCCTAGCATCATATCTTGATTACATAATTATCTTCGAGGAAATTTGCACCAAACACCAAAGCAGCTTCTTTTCTCAAGTTATTGGTCATGAGCAATACATATAAAACACAGTAGTTCACAATAAGCGTGCTACTGGACCTGACAGGACATGTCATGTGATTCACTTACATTTAGCCAAAGAAGTTTTTTTTTCTTAGTTTAAACCGGTTTAAAATGTGTCTTATTATGTGAATAAAATGGCATATAATGCAAAACTACATCTTAGTTTTTATGCCCAGCAAAATACAAATTACACACTACTAAAAGTAATTAAATAATATATATTTAATTCAAATAGTGCCCATCAATTTGTTCAAAATCTATTGGATTTGCTTTTAAAGGAGACCAAAACACACACAAGGTGAAGGGAAAGAGACAGCATGACAATACTGGGAGTGAATCCACAACAATAGCATCGCTCTGTGACCTTGAGATGAGCTGCTGGCACTGTGCAGAGCAGAGCCACAGGAGAATGAGGGGGAAGATCATAACAATTAAAGAAAATAAAGGCAGGAAATGTCCAGAAGAGCAGCAGTGAGGGTTCAAACAGGAAGGCATTTGTGTAGTTGTGTGTCTGTGTGGAACGGGGAAGAGTGTTGTTCCCCCTGAATCAAAAAAAAAAAAAAAAAATTCACCACACCTCAATTACTGGTACTTAGCAGCCTGAAAGCAGTTGAAGTGGTTGAAGCGAGGAGGGACAATCAAAAACATTTTTTTCGAAGGAGGCCGTATATGCTTTAATAGCCAGGCCTAGGTTTTTAGTTAGTGGGAGGGCCATGTAATGCTCAGAGTAAAGCTTGGTACCAGCTCTGAAAGCTTTTTACAACGACATGGAAAGTAGATTGTAGCGTACGAGTGTGTTCTAATAAGACCCACATTACTTCCATGGCAACAGAGACACCAAATATAAAAGTCGCAAAACAATACGAGAGGAATATAATTGAGATCAGGAGAAGGAGGAAAAAAACTGTTCCCGGGATGAAGTGTATCATCTGAAGTAAAAGACTAGTTTGTGGTCTACAGTGGGAGAGAGTTCTCCCCCAAAGGAGCTTATTATCCACATATAGACACATCACTTTCCTTCTGAATGACATAGAAGATTGGATAAAGCTACAGTAGATCACACACACACATACACACACACACACACACACACACACACACAAACGAAAAGACTGGTTTTAATGCAGACGTACTACAGAGGAGCGTTTCCACCATGTTTGACCACCTTGCTAATCTAAGATGATGAAGTGTCGGTGGCTCTCTGCTGTGAGAAACATGTGTGCGAGTATATGTGTATATTTCTGCCTGGGTGTGTTTGCATGGCTACATATGTGTGTGAGTTTCTCAGTCTTTTTGAATCTTGCTTGTTTTTTTTCACTGTAAATAATTTCTTGCCAAGAGTGGCTGGTTTTTGGGTGTTTTCCTTCTTTCTTTTTTGTGGATTTAGTGACAGGGTTTAAATGGACCTCAAAGTGCTTCCGTTGGAATGTTGGATCCAGACTTTTATTGCATCTACGGGAACGGCTGTCTGGATGAATGACCTTAAATACAACCTCTGGTGCGAGGGATCAACAGGTACTTTCCCCCTGTATCACTGGCCACAATAGATTTGTGTGCAGACGGAGATCTGTTCTTGACCCAAAAATTCAAATACAGTGGTTTTAAGTTATTGCAGTTCATTTCAGCTTGGGTCAGCATGAAGTCATGCTGTCATTATGACAAAGAAATCCAAGGAGCAGAGGCTTTGCTTGTAACTGACTGTTACTGTTGCCTGCAAAAATCTCAGTCATGTCAGTTTTGGTTTTGTATTTGGTACGAACTCAGACTCCGTGCCTTATGGAAACCAGGCTGCACCAGACTGGATTTGGCAGTTCAATACCAAAATTTGACTATTCGTTCCTTTCTTTCATGTGGGCCTAGACCAGGGATACTCAGCTTGCTTTAACCAGGAGCCAGTTTCACAAACTGACATGAGGCCAGGACCCAGAAATTAATTAAAATGATATTTATCAATTTAAATTATACATAAAATTTTCTTGCGGTGCTAGCAGGCAGGAACACTGCACTGAGGATAGCTTGTGATGGTGCCTGATATTAGCATCTTTCAACACAGCAGTTGTCATTTGGTGGCAAAACAAATACAAATTCATGTGGCTATTTTTCATTAAATTGCCTGTTTTCATTTTTGATCCTTTCTGCAAAAGACATCTCTTCTTTTGGGCAGCTGCCTCGGTCTCACTCACCACTATGCATCCGTGGCATCTGCAACTCACGTACTGGCTGTTTGGGTGTATATTCAGAATTTCAGACTCCACAGCTGCCTGTACCTATGGCAGATACCTTCACCAAGCAGACAGGATGACTTGCTGCAGTGAAATGACTTCACCCTAGGAAAATGCAAGTAGCACTCACTCTGCAGCTACTTCTGGGGACCAAAACGTCCCCTGAAGTACACTACACACTAGAGGTGTGCACCTCACTGAGACGAATTTGATACGCATCTCGATATATGTTCAGCTATTTAGTACGATACGATTCAGCCTGGTTATGATGCAGTATGATATGATGCAGTGTGTGAATCTTTACATTTTGATTCTATTAATGCTATATTTGAGGATACTATTAGTTACAAGAAGAAAGCTTGATGGTTTTACTAAATCCAGTAACAGGAGAGACAAAATGGGGCATTACTGTGGTGCTAACATCTTATTAGGAATCTCAATTGTAAATGAGATACTGTAGCTTAAATGAGAATCAGTGAACAATACTTTAAAACTGTTTAAAATGCATTTTTGCACTCAGATGATATGCCACTCTGTTTCATGTGAAGAGTGCTGTGGTTTTATTAAATTTGATGATGTAGAGGCAGGAGGAGAGGAGGTAGAGCCAGGAGTGGAGGAACAGTGATTCTATGTTTTACCTGCTCTCCCAGTTACCGATGTCCCTGTGGGTCGGGAGACACGTGGCTCTGTACACTACGGTCTGACAAATTTTGCATAAATGATTTGCAGCAGTCATCAGTCTCATTTTTGTTATTAATCCTAAACTTATTCCACAATTGCGTATTATGAAAGTTTTGGTCGTTGCGACGTCAGTTCTTCAGCTGTCTGTTTTGAGGAAATGAAGAGGAGACACAGGAGAGGGACGGGGGAGCGCTTGCTTTGTGTGAGTGAGGTAGCACACGTCCGGAGACAGCAGTGCAGGCAGAGGCAGGGGGAGAGAGAAAAGGGCGGAAAGCAGCGGCAGTTTCTTAATACAAAAAATTGAAACGTGCATCCTAATGAGATGTATTAATATGCTACTTTTTTTTTCTTATTCATGTTCAGCTTTGTACCGATACAGGGCGTCTGAATGTACCTGTATCTTACACATTAAAGCCTGATGGATCGGATGCATGAGTGAATCGTTGCACCCTCACCGCACACTGACTGAGCAAAAATCAACTGAGAGGTCTCCGACTGATGATTTAAATCTTCAACTTTCAGGGTGCAGCCCTAATGGGCAGATTTTGATGTCAACAAAAATGTAGCAACTATTGATGAAATTATGTAGATCAATGTTGTGATTATCATATCTTTGTTATGTATGGAAGGAGCCTTCTGTTGATCAATAGAGGTCAGAATCGCACCTTTTCATTCTTTGTGGCAGTGGATCATTCAGTCTGTTGACAGGGATATTCAAGTGATTAACACATGGCAACAAGGATAACATTAGAGATTAAAAACTGTAAATGAAGCTGAACTCAGACATCACCTTAACCAGATTATGGCCACCATCTGAGTCCTGTTTACATGTAAACATAAGCATGCAGTCACACCCTCCTGAACTAAAAATCCTCCTGCAGTGGAGCGAGCATGCTTCTTAGGAAATTAAATCTGATGGGAGGAATATCATTATTTTCATTAAATCAAAAGGCTTATCAAGGCGACATGCTGTAAACATATCTTTCCCATTGCCATGTAATCATCTAAAGCGAATGAAATCTGATTTGTGTTTCAAATCTGATATTTGAAGCTTATTTTCCACACTGTTACGTACAAGTGAGCAGAATTAGCGTGGTGTGCTGGTGCAATTCTTTCCCTGCTGCATCTACATTGGTTATCATAGGCACCACACAGGCATGAATCCTTCTAGAGAATAGATTTTAATCTCACAATCTGAATAAAACAGCAGACTGGTTTCACTTTTGTTTGACTTTGAGTTTAATAAATTGTGTTTTAGGGAGCGGGCACTGGAAGAGGGTGATGCTCACCTGCATTAAAATATAATGTATTTTTGTTGAGTTGTGTACCTACATTATCCTAAATGTTGCTAACAATGTTTAAAAATCATTTCAGATAGATTTTCATCAGCAATGGTGGATATTTAATGATGAACACAACTGCCATGATCCCACACTACTTCACATAATCAAAGTCCGCATTTTAATATTGTTTTGATTGAGAGACCCATGGCAGCAGAAATAATAGAGGTGAGAGATTAAGTAGATTCTCTTAAATATCATGTTTTTTGTTTTTGTTTTTAAACATTCCTGAATTCCTGAAAACTCTGCATTTAAAAATACAGCCACAATTTGGTGGAGACATTGTGTGCCAGGACAGGGCAGCACATATATTTAAATTTCTATGTTCTATTTTATTTATTATTCTTATAGCAGTAGCTTGATGAGTAGGAACAGGTAAATGTAGCAGTATAAGGTAAACATATTGTATTTACCACTTTAATATGCAGTATAGCAATGATACTGCTGAAATGACTGAAATATGAAGTTATATACGGTCTCTAGAGCTGTATGATCCACCTTTAATCCATGGTCTAGTCTTGAGAAAGCAACAAAAAATTGCAATAAAACGTAACGTGAATACAAAATCTCAATAGTTGAGAATTACAGTACATATCAAATTGGCCCCAAAGTCTTGTGATAGTCTCCAGTTAGGAGATAAGTTAACAATCCCAACCTCAGAAACTACCTGCTGTACATTCAACCTATGTTGCCAGATTTTTTTACTATAAAGTCACAGCTCATGAACCAGTTTACAAGACAGATTCAACGACAATGTGACTTGTATTACATCTGAAACCACATAGAAAAGTTCCATTAGAAATGACTGGATTTGATACGACTGTAGTGAAGAGTTGCCTGTGGAATGTGTGCTTCATGTTACTTTTGGGCAACAAGGCGGCTAAACAGTTAGCAGTGTCGCCTCACAGCAAGAACGTCCTCCGTCCAAATCTCAGAGTGCAGTTTTGCACATTCACCCCGTCCTCACATGGATTTCTTCCAGGTGCTGGACTGACAATCTGTTCACGATATTTCCCAGCCTTTAGCCCAGTGCATGCTGGATCTGCTCCATGCCACCTGTGAACCTCAATAAGCGGGTGTAGAAAATGGATGAATGAACAATTAATTTCCTTGCACTCCCCTGATGAATAAGCTCCTTCGGAGAATAGAGTTTTATGTATTATTTGCTTTTTAGTATTCTTAAAAGACCTCCATTGCATCCCTTTTTGTCTTTGAGTGTCTCTGGTCTGTTCGGTTTAGTTGGGCCATCAATCTCCATCAGGACACTCTCTCCACTTGTTTCATTTGAAATGCTGCATTCGTAATGGGCATTATTTGAAGACTAAAGGGTTACATCGCTCTAAGTGGCCGAGATAGAAATAAATGAAGTGAAAACACCATTATCTGGAGGAAGAGATTAAAATGCTTATAGGCTGTTAGGCCCAAATAAAGCAGGAAAAAAAAAACACTTTATGTGACTTTATTTCTTTCTGTATGCATTTAGTAATGGTGCACATAAACTGATTATTTCTCTGTAATCCTTTCAGGATTAGGGCTCTTTTAAGACTTGACTGTTTGTGATTATACCCCACGCAGTCAGCTCTGCCTGGCTCAGCCCAGAACATGTGTTTAAACACTTCATTGAGAGTTTCCATGGTCGCTCTGGCTTCCAAGATGAACTGCGATTCTGGCTCTTTTTAATGTCCCCCAATAAAAATTCACAGTAGTCCATTTATCTCAAATGCTGGTGTGTGTGTGATGTGTGCCACAGCCTGTGGTGAAATACAGGGAGGTTTGACAAAAATGCTTTCAATCCTTCCCAGGTGACCAAGAACTTAATCAAAATTTCTGCTCATGCACACCAAGGGAAAGACTGGTGCAACCTTTTACAAGGGCCACACACTCTCTTTCTACATTTTATGTTTTACTATCTTTTTGTGCCCACGTTCCCTGCATCACCATATTCATGTTCATTGATTTGGCAATACTAACAAGACGTCTGCAATAGAAAAAAAATGAAAGCCATGTAATAAAACCAGTCCAGTGATGTAAGTATGATCGATACTGTCGAGACAATGGGATCACAGACAACCTTAAGACTAAACAGCTTTAATGGTGTTGGGGGAGAAATAACATCTAAGGGCACTTTGCCTTTGACATATGGGTATTATTCATGGTTATTACACTGTCTCATCAAATAATTTTTTGAATAAACCTTTGGACACACACAACAGACTAGAAATGAGAATGTGGAGCCTTTTCTGTTATGCATCAGTAGATCACAGAGGTTTATATATGGCATATGGATCCTCACTCCCTCAGTCAAAGGTAACAAGAACATAGCCCTTTCGTTTTGCAATTAAAGCGACACCGTCTTCACCATATTTTTTTTTTCTTTTGTCACATCTGAGATAAATAATAGGGTAAATAAATATGCCTGTGCAGGGGGTGAAATAAAAGAAAATCAATAAGACTATTATAATTCAGGGAATATTATTTAGTGGAGGAAATGAATATAAGTCATCTACCCTCAGGGACCAAAGCCAGATGATATCATTGAGAGCCTGTTGACGTCAAGCATTAGCCTCAGTAATATAAAAGCAGGATAAGCAGCATAACTGCCAGAATTCATTTGTATGGTGTATTTCTGTTTACATTATGCAAACAGGGAGTGAACTTGATGACATGCAGTTCATTTCTTCTCTTTCCGACAAATCATTACTTTTCTGCCAGATTATTATTATTATTATTATTATTATTATTATTAGCATGCAACCCTGTTTCACTTTTATAACACTTAATTATCTTAATAATTCCATTGTACAGACATCATAATTCCTTTCTGGATTATGTTCACAGACAATATTTCTTTTAAACAATACATTCATATAAAATGCTGGATTCACAAGAAGGAGATTGAGGTGCATGATGGGCGTTCAACGTACAGGACACCACAGTCCAGGTTTGGTCCAGACTCCTGCAACAAAAGTGTTTTGGATAAAACAAGGGAAATATTGTTCTTTTGGGTAGATTTATGCAATAAAAGCACTTTGGTTAAGGTTACGGAAAGATTGTCATTTTGGTTAAATATTGATAAAGTAAAGTAAAATGCTGGACCTCAAATTCAAAAGAAGCTGTGATGCATATTAATTTAATTACTAATCACTGTGTCAACCCTTCACTGGACTGGACAATCAGTATTTTGAGTTAAAACATAAACTGGTTGAATATGCATGTAAGATGATCACTGGCAATGTATTTTTGCATCAGTTAGGGGTAAAGAAAATAATTGAAAATGAATTACAGATTGTCTGTAACTTTAGCCATTTCTCACTCATGCAAGGCTGATAAAGTAAACGGAAAGTACAAAATGGCTGAATAAAACGACATGAAGCATGATTAATTTAACATGATTAAACAGCTGCTGTGGAGACATTGCTTTAAACATAGAGATGATATAGAAGCATCTAGATAATCTATCTTAAATGACTTCTACTAACCGAAACACTATTCCTCATATTGATGATGCCAATATATTGTGCTTGGGTGCTGACAGAAAGTAACAGGGTGATCCCGCTGTCTCGCTGCGGTCACTCGTTGCTTTACTTCCAGCAGTTGTCCTGCTGTGATAGGTCATGTCCGGTTTGCAGTTGCGTCTCTGTCTAAAATACCCCCACAGTTTAGATGGTCGTGGCGAGGCTTGCTCTCTGCAGCTTGTTCTCCAGGTGAATCCGTGCTCTGACTGGGTGCAGCAGTTCATAGTGATGTGTTGATGCACTTAATGCAAATCAATGTATTTTCATAATCAATGACGTTGATTACTTTAGCGAATCTCCCCAGCCCTAAGCTTCTGGATAGCACATTGCAAGATTGCCTGTTTTGGTGGAAAACAAATTATAAATACATCGTTGGTAAACATTTTACTGATGCATTCAGGATCAACATTTTTGCAACTTGTGACTTCCTCATTATGTAAAGAGAAAACGTATTTTTGTCAGTATTACGTTTCCCTCAAAGAATGTTTGCTGTAGCAAATTGGTTGTAACATCATTTCCAGTAGACAAGGCTGTATCAAGACACTTGAAATGTTGCCTGTAAAAACCCTGGGATAACCTCAGCATGGAGCCAGGTCAAGCTGACCACAGCCAAGTCCATGATGTTTAGTCTCTCACATAATCCACATTACACAGCTCTCGGCAGAACACAGCAGCTCATACAAGGACAATAAGCTTGTTCAATTTCACCGAACATGGAGGGTCATACTGACTCAATTTAACTACAGAGCTACGCGGTGGCCATCTGAGGGGACAGATACACAGCAGAGTGGTTATTGGATTGTTTGGTATCTGGTTTCAGAGATAGATGTGACTTATAAATTATTGTGTGAAACAGGTCTTGACATTGCTGCCATGATTTTGATTAATACTCTTTTCATATATTACTGCTGTGTGATTCAATGTAGGCCAGAAAGTCATATAAAAACTACTGATTTAGAAAAAAAAAAAAGATATACAGTAGTCTGGCACAGCTGTTGTCCAATCATATGAATTTTGTGATGAATGCTGTAGGGCAGAAAGGACAGAGAGGAAAAATGTTCCTCACTTGTAGCATGGGCTCTATTTCTACTAGGTCATTCGCTTTCCTGCCCTTCATTCATTCACGTTTTAAGAAACCACTGCTGGATTTAGCCTCATCTCACAGACTTGTAGTGCTTTCTGTTACTGGTCTGTCATTTCCTAAGAATTTTCCTGGAAAGCATTATGTAGTTTGGTACTAATTATGTGTAAAAATGGAGACAGTGTTTAATTGGTACACTGCCAATTAATTAATTCCAGTTAATTGCCAGTGTAACCTAGAGAGCCTCTTAGTCAGTGCATACAGCAGGTCAGCTGAAGAATACAGTCCCCACTGGTAAATCAATAATGAATGAGCTTAAATGGAGCCGTTCTTATTCTGGAAATCAACATCTATTCATAAACTCAACACAACCAAATTCTAAGTGTATCACAGCTTTCCCTCTTTCCCCTACAATTAATATCAAATTACATAGTCCCTCTCACAAAAGGTCTTTAGAAATGAATTATTGAATTATGGATCTGTAAAATGAAGTGTTATCCACTGCGTCATTGTGACACTGCATTGTGTGTGTAATCAAGGCGCTTGATTACAGGTAAATATAACTGAGTCACACTTTATTTTACACTAATAAGACATAACAAGCCATTCTTTTCAAATTAGACAAAAACAGAAATAATATGTTCTTTATTAGATACAGAAGACCCTAAGTAGGGACACATTACAGCAGACCTGTACTGTAAACTAAAGTGCATTATTTCCCACCATTAGATCTTTATTAGACTTTATTAGGTGGTAATTAGGGACACATTGCAACATAACTTTACTGTAAACTAAAGTGAAATCACATATCCGATACTTCCCCATTTAAAAACAATATGTCAACCAGACCCACCGAGTGATGGACAAAATTATAGAAGTAGGAAGATTTTGTCTATGCATGACTGCACAGACCTATTGTAGTTAATGTTTGGCTACTCTGCCAATTGTATGGGTCCAGCAAAAGATGGTGTGTGTCAAGTAGCAGATATGTGATTTCACTCCAGTTTGCAGTACAGTTCTGTTGTAATGTGTTCCTAATTGCTCTCTAATAAAGGCTAATAAGGGTCTATAAATGGGAAATAATACACTTTCATTTAAAGCCAAGGTCTGTTTGTTTTTGTAATTACCCTCTGAAAAAGTCTCATAAGAGTCTAATAAAGGGTCTAATACTGTCATAGTACTTCTACTTCTTGTCTAATTTGTGGCTTGTTACATCTTGTTAGTGTATCCTGAAGTGTATAGTGACTAATTTGGGTATAACTGCCTAGTAAAGAACTTTTTTTTTTCTAATTTAATACAAAATACAGCTTGTTACATCTTATTAGTGTACTGCAAAATAAAGTGCGATTGTACATACTGTTGTTTCTATCCACTGGCCCACTGGTTTCATCTTCATTACGTGGTCCTGGTTATGTTTTACTTTTTTGAGTCTTTTATCTGATAAATGCAAAAAAATAAAATTCCTAATAGATGCCTTACATTCAAAAAACAATTTGTATGTTTGCTGCCTGCAGTTTTGCCTTGAAGCAACGGTTCGCTTTACACAATGTTTATATAAATACGGATGATACAAACTGTTTTTGTCTGTCAAGTTGCAAGTTTCTGGCCAGAGTCTTTGGGGATTTATCTTTGAAATATCATGTCTCTGATCTCCACATACTGTACTACACCCTTAGATCCTGGCATGGGTTTGTGGTTTTAGCCTCACATTACCACAGTTCACTGTGCTTTTATCTGGAATTAGTAGCTAAGCCTACCTAAGAGGTGGCTACCCGCCTGTTTAAAGCACATCACACTGTACACCTTTGCTCTGTCATCATCCACCTACCCTCCAAACCCACAACCATCCCAACACATTCTCAATCACTCACTCAATAGCTTAAACACACACAGGCTTTAAGTGCACAAAATCTAATACACACACGCACTTCACTCAACAGCTACATTCCAGGTGGGTTAGCTAATTTAATTTTCTGCATCTAGTGGCTTGGGTCTCCTTTGTCCTTGACCCCGTTGCTGCTGGTCACCACCCCCCTGCCAGGAGGCCTGCCTGCCTGGCATATTTATAACTGGGCTGGAGAGGGACAACAACACTCACACCAAGTGCTAAAAAAACAGACCCCAAATCTGGGAATCTGCCAGTCATCGTTCCATTTTCAATAATTATGCCAAATCAACACACACATGCAAAGATAGCCACTCTGTTGAGAGGCTAATGGAGGAGGAGTGCGGCAGGTTAAACAGAATGAAATGTAGCTCTGGTCAAAAATAGAAGGTTTTGTGATGTTGTCAACATCCAAACATATCAACTCCTGATATCAGCTCTCATGATTTTAGTCACATGGGTCTTGTCCTTACAAGTATCATAGAGCCCCTCATACCCTCTTTTGCTTCAGAATGACTCTTCTGGGCTGGGGTTCTTGAACCATTTGCTTCTGAAGAACCCTTTTTAAAGAAAACGTTCATCTTTGTAAGACTTTTCGTCCAAAGAATCCTTTTTGGAAGAAAGAGTTCTTCATTGAAGGCATGTTTTTTTTTTTTTTTTTTTTTTAATGATCCTCATCCTCAAATATTCAGATGTTTATCCATGTTTCAAAGGGTACTTGTAAGTCTGGAATCCCCTTAATCAGTTCATTTATCTTCATTTGTGTTCTTGTGTTTTTGGTTCATTTGTAGAACAAAATATGGGTCTTTGTAGAACTTTCAGAAAACAAGAGGGTTTTAGGTGAAACCCTTTTTGAGTTTCTAAAAGTCAAAGATTCAAGTTTATATAAAGAAGAAAAGTCAGTTATCTCAACTAAAGATTATAGGTTGGCAAAACTTTTTATAGTTCATTTCCAAGTTAAGAGTTTGAGTTGCAATTAAAACTCAAATATCTATTGTCATAAATTGTCTTCAAATTTTGATTTGTCTCACCTTTTTTTACAGTGTAGAAGGTGAAAATTTTCTGGATAGAATCCCCAGAGAAAGTTCTGAGTGGCACCATTACACCATAGACAGGTTCTCTGTAGAACAGCTCATAGGACTCTTAGTGGAGCCTAAGTTGCTCTGGGCATAAACTTTTATGTTGGCTTTCTAGGTAGAACCCCCTTTAAAGATTCCAGATGGAAACCAAAATGGGTTCTCCTATGGGGGCTAGCTGAAAAAGCCTGTTTGGTTCCAACTAGCACTTTTATTTCTAAGAGCGAAAACAGCAAAATGCATTTCGAAAGGTAAAATATGTAGAACACAACACATTCTGCCAGTGTGTTTTATTGTTTTCACACTTAAAACCAGGTCAGTCTGAGCTGTCCAGGTTTAGGCACTCTTGTTGCTGTGATCGCATTACATCAACAGTGTGAAACACCGACATGACTAATCCTCCTACACCCCATCCCAAACTTTTGTATCTGACCATAAGGTTATAGTCATGACAGGTACTGAAGTGCACAGCATTAGCTCACACAGTGTATGCAAAATCCCTGTCATATCTGCTGCCCACACACCAAGCTGGGCCTACTGCACCTGTCAGATAACATCTGTTCATCTGTCCTCTGTCTCTCTGTGCTCTCCCTCTTTCTGTCTCTGCTTCTTTCTTATATCCTTCTTATATTCATTTTCATCTCTAGAACTGAAGAAGGCCATAACTTTAACACTGTTTTTTATATCATTATACAAAATATGATCCAGGCCATTAAAATATTTGCAATACACACCCTGTTTGCTTTTCCCTGTACGCACGCTGCTCTACATGAGTAGGGCTTTCACTAAACTAAATAATGCAGTGTGATGTGATATGATAATTGCTCTGTTTCAACAACCTGCGCGGAGGCTTGCGAGAGCGTCCAGACGTAAAATGCTGATAATTAAATCCCCACAACAGCAGGACAGGACTCCATGAAAACAACAGTTGCTTTACAAGTTTTCACTTAAATTGCTCCCTTAGTCGTGTCATGCAGTGTACACAGCTACATAATGGCTGCTCGAAAGGACCATTTTAGAAATACTTACAGACTTTTAACTTAGTAAAGTCTCTGTGGTACCAGAAGGATGTTAAAGCCTCACTGTTGCCTTTGGTTTCATCAGCCTTACCTTCCCCAGTGAAGAAAGAGATTTTCAACACTTCATGAGAGATGGGCAGCAATACATTCAAATGGGAAAAAAAAATGCACTTGTCCATGTGTGCTTGATCTATCCTGCACAACATTCAAACAGCAAGGCCAGATAAAATACATCTAGCATTCAGTAATGAAAAAATGTATTCAGCTTTTATACTTTTTATACTTCTATGCTTTTATACAACTCCACCACTTCATTCTCACGGGTATACTGTGATATCAATGCGTACAATGGGAAAGAATGCTGCTATACATAGACTTCATTATCTCCACTGCTGCTGAATGACTTTGCATTCCTTTAGTATTTCTACTGATGTAAGGTGGCAAATACATACCACATATTTCTGTATATATTACATATACTTGCCCAGTCCATGCCAAAATTCTGAAGCCATGTCAGTAATTGTTTTTCAGTAGTACCAGAGGCACTGCATATATACCTATAAGTGTTCTGGCCTGCCATTAGGCCTAAAAGGAGAAGGAAGCATGGAAGAAAAATAACATGTTGAAGATAGCAACAAGTGCAGCTGTAGCGAACAGCTCCATGTTGATTCATCTCAAAGCTAATGTGGGTACCTGTGGGCATCTGCTGGGTAACCTGTGTAACAGATTAAAAAAATATATTCATATAAATTCACAGGTGTGGCATGGGTAAAAATGAACTAATCGCAGGCAGGCAGCAGGTTAGAACAATAATATAACACATACAATACAAAAATATTTTTTTTTGGTCTCTGGAGAAAACAAAAGAATATGGTTGTGCAGCATTTTTAACATTTAGGCCTATATTCTCTACTTCAGTCATGTCAGACCTAATGAGCAGCCAGGGTTTTATTGGGAAAGCCTATGACACAACCTTTTACCCCACATCCTGGCAAACAGTGGGAAGTTTGACGCTGTTTGATTCCACAGTGATGAAGGCAAGCTGCAAACTAAAATTGGTGACCTCAAGGCAAAAAATATCAGGTGGTGGATACCAAACTGTAGACATTGTCGAAGGTCAAGTCAGACATTTGGTTCATTTGGTGTGGTCATAGTGAGAATAACGTTGTCAGTGGCTTTGCTGCTTCAAGTATATTAGCTTTTGATAGCCACAAGCTAGGCTTGTCATCACTGTGGAAATACATCGCCAGCTGCAGGAGCAAAAAGCAAGTAACAAGTGAATGACTGTATAAGTGTTTTATCACATGTGCGGTTCAGGTAGCGGGTCTTATATTAATGGTACCAGGTGGGTGTGGATGTGACGTGGTGCAGGTAACTGGTCAGTTCTGGTTGTAAGCTCTCGAAGTGTGGGCGGGGCACATTTGCAAAACTGCACCCATGCAGGACTCTGGGCTACTGTCCTGACTCCTTACTGTCCAGTTGATGTCATCCGTCATTAAAATATAGCATTAGCATTTTAAATTAATATTTCTGGACTAATAGTCTGGCACCATTTCAGTTAAGTTAAACTAATGCTTACACTCTGAGTTCAGCTTTCTAAAGTTCGGCTTTGACTTTCCAGACATCGGCAATATGCTCCCCAGACGGTGATTTGCATCCTTGTAAATATCCCTCTAATTATTTGGTCTTAGAAGCTCAGCAGAGTTTTTATTTCAGTTGGCAAAGAAAAATAACAGTTGGTGAATTTTATTGTTTTTGTTTTGTTTTGTTTTCAGTGGTATTGAATTAGGTATCGAGATTCATGAAATTGGTGTCAACTTTTAAATTTCTGCTATCGTTTCATCCTTAGTATCTATACTGTTGATATGGTGATGTAGAGTGACAGCACATTAGTTGGAGCTGCTCATGTACTTTACTAGGCAGTTAAAGTAAAGGCAGACATTGAAGGCTGTGTTTGAATGTTGACCCTGTGGCCCCTGACATTTTGGATTGACCCTCAGGGGTAATACAGGAGCGGTTAGCAACCAGACTGAAAAGTCAGGGGTCAGAGAAGGCTCCAGTCATGTAGGGATCTGACTTCAATGAAGACTTGCAGTTCTGAGTGCCTACAAAGCTGAGGAAGGCAATTTTAAGACGTTTCTTTGTCTTTATTATGACTCAGAATATTAAAGTGATGTGGTATCACACTAATGACGAACTACACTTTTAACATGCTTTTTTAGTTAGTTTGCATATGTATGTTTCATGTGAACTGGACCGAGTTCTACCATAACCTTTCTGATAAAATATCATTAAATAAAAATAAGAGGCTAATAATAGAGAATTTATCACCAGAAATCCAGTTTGTGTGCCTGTTTGTGTGAGGGAAAGAAGATATGCACATGTGTGTAGGTGAAAAAGGGAGGTGAGAGGACAGCAGGGAGGAACAGGGAGAGGCGGAAGTTAGGAGGGTTATTTGCATGATCTTTGGAAATATTGCCACAGCCGCAGGCTTTCACTAAGAATACTGAGCTTAGAGAAAACTGAGTTATTTCCCATATTGTGTTCACTCTGTCAGCTCGAGATAAATAAATGCACTTCCATGGTGCATTAAAACAAGCATATAAGGTAGAAATCTCACAATTAGCTTTGCTTTTTCCCTTAATTAATGTTATTCAGTAACACTTAAGAATAATGACATTTAATAGGATCCACTAGTGAAGAACATGGTTCATAATGCATAATTTGGATGATATTAGCATAACAGATTCATTTAAATTTTTATTATGGACCTCCATTAGCTTCTTTGGGGACTTATCTAATTGTCTGCTTACAAATGGTGTATGAGAAGATTATATAAAAGTAACATTTTAATATGAAATATGTACAACATGTAGGCCTATGTTACATTGCTGTAATGGAATGTATCATAAATTATTTGTTAGTTCATTTGTTAAACATACGGTATGTAGAACAGAATAACAAGTCTTAGCAGTCCTCATAAAGATATTCTGTCTGTAAATTGCATCCATTCATTAATTTTAATTACTTATAGTCTCACTTATTATTTATTTAAAGGCATCATGTGTAAGATTTTCACCAGCCAACAGGTCAACACATGGGGTGTGATGAACTCTTCATATATGCTTTTGCCAATCAGCTTGTTTTCCCATGTATGCAGTTGAGTGAATTTCTTTTATGGGCTGTAAAGTTCATTCCCTGTAAAAGAGGCCAATCAGCTTGTGCTTGCCAGGTCTGTAAAATGCAATTTGTTCTAGTTTGGTTAGTTGGATGAATGTGCTATTTCACATGAATACTACTACACTGTCATTTTCTTTCTGTCCATATCCATAAAATGTGTGCAACACATTAAAATGTTTGCTGCCTTCAGTCTAAAAGTGCAACTAATGACAGTTAAAATATTCATTATAGCTAGTAATTTATGTTACCTTCAGGATGGAAAATGGGATGAAATTGCTGGGGCAGAGTTTGAATTAAATCAGTGTAAGAAACCTTCTGCACACAACAGTAGAACCAAAAATATTCAGATCATTTTGTCCGATACAGCACAGCCAGTTTCACCCTGGTCTCACCAAATGGCATATGAATAGCTAATGTCTGAAATCATTTTGCATGTTATTAAAACACCTTTTGGGCTTTTGGTGTGTCATTTCATGCCATTTAGCAGTGTGTTGTTTGTCATAGATTAAAAATGTCAAGTTAAGTACAATAAAAAGTGACAAAGTCTGCATAGGTTGAGGTGGACGAATGGGTCATAAACACAGGACAGGAGACAGCAGTTAATGTCCCATGTAAAACCAAAAGACAATGATGACTTATTTTAACTTAAGTACAAGTTAATTTACGTGAAGTACACAACTTACATAATGTACCAAACTTAACTCATATAACTAATGTACAGATTTTACCCGAACCTTTTTTTTTTATTTTTTTTTTTACTAAAACTAACCAAGTAGGTTTGGTTTAAATCTTATCAATAGGGCTTTTCCACCAGCAGTTTGTGTGGAAGACAGCAAAGAGAATGAGGTTTTTAAAGGTTTTTGTGTACAGCTCTAAGTACCTTTGTAGCTTTTAACAGAATTTCTGTGGTTTGCTGCATCGCTGATTTTACTTTCAAATATCTGTTTTATTTTACTGTTTCATGTTCGCTTTCAACCAGATAGGAGTCATGTTAAGTTACTGCTGATAAAAACCCAACATTACCTGATTTTGTTGATTCATAATAAAAACACAATTTAAGTTTCACAATTTAACCACAATGAAGATCACCTGATGACGTAGGTCACCTGACTATTGTTACCATGTTCAAAACGCATAAAATGTACCGGACTAAACGGCATTAAATGTTATGTGAAAAGCTTAAAATGCATAGACATGATATACGAAATGGCTTTAAAATTGGTGTGCTATTTATACGCCGGGTCCATCCATGAAATATCAAACTAGTAAGGCTGGTGAATGTTTGTTATCTTAAACTGTTAGCAGTTATTCAAAATGTATGAAATGAAGGTCTGCCAAAGCTTTAATTCTAAGATGATTGACAGTTGTCAGTTAAGTTTTAAAGCACAGCAGAATGAGTTTGTATATTTCTATGTAATAAAATGTATGAATATTGCTGAAGCTGCAGACCAAAAAAGCTGTCAATTGACAAATAATGTGCTGGTGTCAGATTTTGATATTGTCTCTATGTCTTGTCACAGACTGAACCTTCAATATTTGTACCTGGATAATGAAAAGCTGGAACACTAAATTGAGCCGTCTGCTAATCTGATTTCAGACATGCATTCTCATTTGAAATACAATATGATGCTATCAAGAAGCAGGAGTGATAATCCACCTGAAGACACATTTGCCGAGATGACAGCTTCAAAGAAATTGTGAAACAGCGACGTGAAATATCGTCCGAGAGGGAAAATCTTGAATTAAGAATCAGATTAAAGTTATGGCGAGCTTCATGAATAATGCAGCCAACGTTTATTTCCCAGGAAGTCAACTGTAAAACATAGTCCTCTTGCCAAGTCTTCCTGCTCTCAGTACTCTCTACATTTCATCCACACCAGTAATGATGGATGGCATTTTAAAGTAAACTAATTAAACCAGAAAAAGAAAATGAATTGTGACGATATTTCATCCCATCAACATCATAATGGCACAAGTGTCAGACTATTTCTTGCCATCAAAAAATTAAAAGCATAAATCAAAGGTTATGGAAGCGAAAAAAGAAGATTGGGTTTGAAAGTTATTGTTTTAACGGAATGACAAAATCATTAGAATCTAATTTATGACCCTCAGGGCAAAGACTTTTCTGTGATGTAGTGTTGGCATGTCAGTGTAATATCCCTGTCATCGCATTCGCCTCATTCATCCAGTGGGCACTAGCAGGAAATACTCTTATTTCAATGGCACACTCACTCTGAGTGGAACGAGCTGCTCAGGAGATGTCCAAGGCCCTTTCCCTTCTGGCAAAGCTGGTAAATTGGTGTGCTCAAATTCCACAGCAGTATCCTACAAATATAACTCATCCATTCTGTGAGGGAGGAAGCACATAGACATGCAGGATATAATTCTGACTCTGATATCTGATTTCCGCAAAATTGTCAGCAGTAATTAAATTCCTGCTACCGTAAAAAATAAACAAAACTCGTCTCAGTTACAGTGAGTCCTCACCCCTAAAGTTTATTTAGCAGGGCTTTTAAACATCAGTATTAAGCAATATTGGCTTCATTATATGAAAAACAACCTGCTGATCAACACTTAAAATAGATGTTATTGAAATATCAACCCTTAATGACAGCAGAAAATGTGCCATGTAATTTTTTTGCAACACTTTGACACAGACCAATTTGTTTTATTGTAACCAGTTTTGTGTGTTGGTTTGTTTCAGTGCAAACAAGCCGCCCACTTTTCATGCTCTGTAACCAGTGTTCTGTTAGTTTCATAGTGAAACTTTTGGGTTGCACTCATTTTGTCACGTCTCCCCGTGAAATTCGAGGGAAATCTTCATTTCTGCTTGTGTGAATACTTAATGTAACACATCAGACATGGTGTGAAACACTGTGTGAAAACCTGCTGTTTTCGTAGCTCTTCATAGCATCTGACTGCCTACACACAACACTGAAAACAATCCATCCCACTGTAGTTCACATTTCACAGAGATAAAGACCTTTATTTCCTTCAGTTAAAGGGAAAATTCAGCACTTTTTATGTGGATGGTCCAATTAGTGTTAATGGCAAGTGTAGTCAGCTAAAGCAATAAATTCCTAAAAGTGTGCTATGTTGACCAAGAAAGCTGAGTTCTCCTGCTCAGGAACCATGCCAGCAGTGCCTACATGAACCAGGATGCATTGCGTGCAAGCATCTGACACAGGTGTGGGCATCAATCCAATAGCATATAGCTAATACTTTGCTGGTCTAAACAAAAAGCATTATGTGATTAAAAAAAAAAAAACTCATATAGTGCACCCCCTGGCAACCTACCAAACTCAAGTGGCTTGTAATTCTTCCTGCATCCACTGACATCACTGGTCAAGGCTGGCCACTGCCATAAACACTTCATGTGGTCGTTTAAGGCCACAAACATTTCTGTGTTTCCCGCTTCTATGAACTGCTGGGACATGAGGCTATTTAAGTGTGATGCAGACCAGCAGCAGACAGAGCGAGAGAAAGAGAAAATGCTCATGTGACAAGCACAAGAAAGGGAGCATGCTATAAACGTTCTTTGATCATAAAGTCTAATGTTGCTCTACAATTCTGTGGTTTACACTCAGACTGGAGTAACAGTGACAAATAGCTAGATCCCAATTACTTATGTAAAGTGGATGGGTATGTAAGAATACTTAGGCTCATCTCCTCTATGACTTACTTCCATTGTGCTGCTGTCCATGCACTGTCTCTCCCATAGGGAAGCCCTTTACTGCCAATGTGATGAAAAAAAAGGACATTCTGTATTGATTATAATGAAAAACCTTCTCAACGTACTGACTTGCTATCTCAAAATAATGACCTAGTACCCAAAAATGAGAAACTTTCTCAAAATAATGACTTAGATAATAGTCTAAAAATAGTATAACAATAAAATCATCCTTAGCCCATCCTTTACTTCCCCTTAACCCCCTCCTTGTTGCAGTCATTGATCGCCTTGCTGTGGTGGAACATTTTTTTAAGCCGTTTTCATATTGAGACATTTCCTCTTTATTTCAGTGACAGTCTGACCCTCATGTAACATGATAACATGTATTAACATCAGTTGATTTTCTCGTTCTTTGCTTTAGCAGGTCTCTTAATTCCACTGCTGATGCTGTTAAAATGACAGATTTTCCTTTATGGATCTCTGAAAGCAGGACTTTGAACTTCAAACCGGTAAAATTCTTCTTTTTACTCTTTGATGCCATTTTCATGAATGACATCCACATAAAAAGTGGTGAATTTTCCCCGTAAGATTTAAAAATAAGACAATATCAGTATGTACCAGATTGTTACATAAAACATGCAGACACACAAACATGTCTCAGTCCTCACCGTCCACCACCACCACCACCTCTTTCAATCTGCCTGAAGTTGATATTTTGTAGTGGCGTCACATCTTCCCATAATCCTCCTCTGGATTGGCTGCAGCCCCTCATCTCTCAGCCCTGAAGGTCAACATGTGAGAGGCATCAGTAAAAGAAAATGACCTGCGTGAAACACATTGCAGTAACCTCCACCTGAGCTGAGTGTAACCTACCTTGGAAATTTATAGAAGGACGGGCAGACATTGAAAGAAGCCTTGGTCATCTGAGGCTGATAATTGATCAAAATAAGAATAAATCTTTATAAACTATACCAAACCGTTTCCCTGAAGATCTTTGCAACAAAAGCATTTCACCTTATTGATTAAAGGATGATGAATCCTGGTATTTTGGGTAGTTTCTTAGTGGAAACTACATCTCATTCATTCATTCTGCGAGATCAAGATCTCTTCTCTCTCTTTCTCTTTTCTCTGGGGTTCTGACTCTGCAAGTACAATAAAAGTAACTAAGACATTTTATTTTGATGGGTATTGATCAAACACAGCTGAGTGGAAAGATACACTGCACCTGCTTTGACAGAGACAAGGTGTTTCACATAAATCTTCGGTGCTTTTCTGATAAATCTGCTGTAACACAATGTGCTGATGGCTTTGTTGAAAGATCTCTCCTTTTTTCTCTCTACACAGCATTTTCCATTCTATTTTCACTTCCTCTCTCTGTAATTATTTCTATTCTTCTTTCTGAACTTGCTCTTGAAACATGTCAAAGCTGTCATAAATCATAAATCCTGACCTTGAATCCAATTCCAACTTTCTAACCCATCAGTACTGTGACATTCCACAGTGTGACTGAGACTCTGAAATGTATTCAGCTTATCAGTTATTTCTGGCACAAGCAGCCACCCCCCAACTCCCTCTCAATAAATATGGGGTTGACTAAGTTGATATGCCTCGGAGGCGTTTTAAATATTCCCCCCAAAAAATATCTATTCATAAAGCGGGGCAACATAATTGGGTGATTTATGACCTTTTCAAACCACTGGAGCGATTAACTGAAGACATCATTCAGAGCTGTCAATCAAACTGATTGTTCACATGGAAACGGAACACCATGCAGCCAATAAGAGAGCCAGCTGACTTGAGAATGATGCCTTCAAGAGCCTTTCACTAAAGTGGCCTCTTCAGGACTGTCAGTTGCGTTGTTATTGTGTAAAGATAAAACTTTTATACTGGCAGAAAGAGCTATAGAATCAAAGGCACAGGTAAATCTGTGCTCATTCATGTTGCCTTCTCAAAGGTGACATGGTTTCACTCACTTCTGGTCACAGACCTTGACTATGTTCATAGCTTAATAGTACATCTGGGACACATCTTCACATAAAGCTATCATTACCTCAGATTTAATGATCAGGCGCAGTGATTTGTCTTTATTGGCCTTCATAGACACACACACCTGCATCTCCGGAGCACCAGGAAGAACAACTTGACACTAATTGGCTCATCATGTCAAGCGTGTTCATGCATAAAGCATTTCTTCTTCTCTGATGCTTAAAAAAGTACCAGCTTTGGAAATGGATGAGATTGGAGAGGAGCGCATCCTGGATGAGATTTCATGTCTTTGGCGTCAACGCATTTTTATTCCAGCCCACAAAGCGATGTCGTCTTAATCTTCACTGTGACCCACTGTGGTGCTGAAAAAGCCTTTAATACCAAAGACATACTGGCAGCACAACCACCCTCCAAGAATTTATTTATCTAATTCTCTTTTAACTCCAACTGTTTAAATATACCTCCCATGTAATGAGCAGTGTTTACATTCTTTCAAGTCAAATTTGACTGATTTTCATAACATCACTCCAATTGGCTTATCAGGAGGCCCTTTTCCCCTCCTTTTGCTCCTCAGGGCTTGCTCGGCTCTCAGTCTAATTACCAGAGATAATGGAGGGTGAAGCTAAATGGCGCTGATGGGGTCCAGCAGAAGGTTATTAGGTGTCCTCATTAGTGCCCGACTGAAGTGAAAGGAGGTTTAAGGTCTTATTCTGATCCTGATGGATGGTGTTCCTCTCAGTCTGTCTTTAGAGGGTAGTGTTCCACAGCGCAGACAGCTCGGCAGAGGCACGGATAGGCAGATACATAAAGAGGGGATGTGTGTGTGTGTGTGTGTGTGCGTGCGCGCGCATGGTGATGGCATCCAATTTGGCACGTGATGAGACATGATTCCTTTTGAGTGAGAGGAGTGTGTTCATTTGTTGTATTAGTAACAGTAGGGATGTTTAATGCAGTAAACAATCCTAATGCATTCTGAAGCAGTGTTCTAGATAGATAGATAGATAGATAAGATAGATAGATAGATAGATACTTTATTGATTCCAAGGTATGATCATAAACAGTTGAATAAGTGGGTCTGAAAAGTTAAGCAAGAGTTTATGGTCTTAACTCCCATATTCAAGTCTTCTGTACAGCATAATGCTTGGTAAGTAACCATCGGTTGTGCACTGTGATGCATTGTGGGATACAATGCATTGTTGTGAGTCCACAATATAGAGTATAATAATTCTCACTATACATTCAGACATCACTACAAAATGGAAAACTCTCTATGTAGTGGACTATATACTGAGTAGTGAGTGATTTCGCACACAGCCATGCTCTGGTTGCAAAAGATCAAGATGGCACTCCCATAATGCCAAACCTAGTCCACAAACCAATGGTTGACATTGCGGCGGCTCTGTCCACTTATTCTACTGTCTATGGGTATGGTTTAGGAATGATCATGATTGCTGTAAATACCAGTTGTACTTTAATCCCTCTGTGAATGGGTCAAAAAAGAGAAAAGAGTAGCACAAAGATCAAAGCAATGTATTTCCGTTTTATTGTATTACTCATAGTTGCTCAGACACGTGTATATACAAATACAGATAATTTTTTGTCAAATTTTTTGTCGTTGTTTATATACTGTAAAAGAGCAGGTTGGAAATATTCTCCCACTGATGGCAAAGTGGGAGCGGGGTTCAAAGGTGAGGGAAGTAGGACAGCAGGTGGTGTGGTGGAGGTTATACAAGCACAAGAAGAATGGGACAGGACAGGTGCACAAAATGAACAAAGTGCCTCATCATCAGCACCAGGGAGAGCTGATGAAGAGAGGTTTGGGCCCCGTACGCACAGAACCTGGATCGATGATAGGCTTCACCCCTGCTAACAATCCAGTTCAGGATTTGGTGGAGGGGGTGCACTAATCCTTGAACTGTGCCCAGGACCCAACATCTACCGTAGGGACAAGTGATTCAGGGTTGTTAAAAAGGGAGAGAAAGTGAAGGGCCCCTGTTGTAGTCTCTTCGACGCCAGCAGCCGTTCCGTGTAAAAGCACAATGGCAGAAAGCGTCTTGTACACAGACAGGGCTGCCAGGGCAGAGGCTGAAGGGCTAAGGCATGGGAAACACTCTTCGTTGCCAAAGAGGGTTGCCGCTTCCCATTCACTGCGGCAACAGCAAATGAGACACGCACACACACAAACTCAAAGGTCTCACACATTTTTTCACGCTGAAAAACGTCCACACACTGATGTATACACTCCCAAACGCCTCCTCTCGGGAGAGCAGAAAGAGGATGAATAGTCAGAAGAGACAGACTGCAACTACATGGGCTGAATTCAGTAGATGGGTACAGAAAGAGTCATTCTTAGGAAAAGAAAAAAAAAGTTGCTTTTGAACTACAAAATGACCAACCCCCTCCCTCCCCCCGCCCACCCCCACTGTAACTTCACAACAATGGTTTGTGTTATGTACATTTGTCATCTGTCACTACACAGCTTAATGACATCACTCAAATGGGGATGCAAAAACACACAACATGAAAGTGATTTTGAAAATCTAACACGTCTTAAAGAAAAAAAGAAAAATAGGAGCAAAAGAAAAACTATCTTCTTCAAACTTTTTTTTTTCACTTTTTTGACTTTTTTTTTTTACATGTCATCAAGTTCATGCGCATGCCACATAATGAAACTGGCGAGATCCTTCCGTTAAAAAGCAAACAGTCCACTCATGGCAGATCTTGGAGCTGACCAACATGCTCTCGAACAGTGAAGGCAAAAAAGTACAAATAAGCCGTCCGTTAAGTCCCACGTGTTTCTTTCCAAGGCAGGATCCGTGTGTGAAGAGATGGTGAAGGTTGGTGACTGAAACATGTAACAGGTGAGCCACTTGTTTGGCTAATGTCCAGCCGTCTGTACACTCTGGTGTACAGCTCCCGCGGGTCTCCCGTTCCTATTAGCTCAAAGTTTCATTAGGCATTGAGGATCAAAGCACACAATGCATTGTTTGAGGACAGTACACACTCCGCAAAACCCAGAGATAATACCGTATTCATTTTTTAGAAAAGACATAAGAACCAAATTAATACTTTAATATCAAACACTATTTACATCAAGAAGTTCTCCTAATAATAATAGTCATAATCATCATCATCATAACAATAATAATAATTATACAGTTTTAACAATGATGTATCTCATTTTTTTCTTTTGTCCTCCAGAAAGGTACAAAACAGATACTAACCTAACACTACATGTTTTATGGTTGACTACCTCAGGATACACAGTATCCAGTTTATAAGTTGATCCTCATTTCCCAGGTTAAGGTGTGTACAGAATAAACCATGGTAATAATAGCAATAATGACAAATAGTAGTATTGGTAATTATAAGAGTACAATTGAAGCTGGTTTCTGATAAAAGTCTAGTGTTAATCTGCTGACAAGCGTCCATTTTGAATCTTATGCGGTGCTCATTCCCTGTGGTGTTCTCCTGAAAATTAGTACCTCATTAAATGGCCTCGTCTCCTATTACCCCCCATAGCTGAGCTGCTATTCCGCTGTAATAGCATTGTTACTGTAGCACAAAAAACAAATGGCAAAAGGCAAAGGCAGTCTTTCTTGGGGGAAAAAGAAACATTAAAAAAAGGCAGCCATAAAAATGAAAACAGCAATAACAAAACAGTGCATGCCTTTTGAGACAGAATGATACAGAACAATAAGTTTGTCATTGAATCTGGTGGTGTTTTTTCCAGTAGTGTTGCATGGATTTTTTGTTGTTTTGTCTTGTTTTGTTTTGTTAGGCACTCTAGTCACACTACCTTCGGCTGCCTCCCATGTCTTCTTCTATCTGTTCCTGCGTGTGTGTCTCTCCCCTTTAATTCTCTCCGTCTCCTTCACTCACCGATTCTCTCAAACTGCAAGGTCATTGGTGCTTTAAAACCCCCCACGGTGGAAATCTACACCCCCCCTCCCGAGACCCCCCAAGCCTTCCACCATCTATTTTTAATACCAGAAATAACTCCCCTTGCCACAACATGGGGTCCACATGCCTGTCATTTTGAACCTCATTAAAGAGTCACTTAAACCAGTAACACTAGGAGCTGTAGGTGGACATGCAATTGCTCCCGTGCTCCTTTTTCTTGCTCTATTTCTCTCCTTCTGTCTGTCTTTCCAAACCAATTGGTGCCCTATTTCGCATACAAAAACCTGACTCTGAAAGGAAGTCGGCTTCAGCAGAGTTAATTTCTCTATCTGTCCATCCGTCTCTGAAAGCAAAGAAACAAGTTCCTTCCCTTTGAAACAAGACATAATAGCGTTCATTATGCTAACTCACCATGTGCATCTGTGGGAGCTGAAGGAAGCTGAATATCATTATAACACAGTGAATTCATTTGAATGTAAGTGCTAACATAAACCTGGCTAGACTAAATAGAGCTGTGCATTGCCTTGAATTAAATGGATAGTTTCTCTGTTCACGCAGTGTGTTTTCAACTAATTGGAGCTATGCATCAGTCCTGTAAACACTACACTAACCACAGACATAACCTGAATGTGAGAACCAGCTATAGGCTTGGGCAGTATCTATTTTTTTTATACCTTCATATCCTCCTCACACTTTACTAAGCTATACAGTAGAGCTGAACCATTTTGAAAAAATATCTAATTGCGATTATATTGACTGATATTAGAATTTTGTTATGATTTCCAATATTAGATGGAATGATAATTATTACATTATTCTCAGGGTAATTTAAAAACATTAAAAGTATTATGATATGATTTTTGCTGTACTAGAGAAGTTTCTTTAAGCTTGTATATATGATGTTTAGGCCAGGACATCTCTGCAGCATGCCAATATTTAATTTAAAATGATATTTTGACTCACATTTTGCCTTTAACAAACACTGTAACTTCTGTTAACTGAAAATTGCTGTAGGTCATAATGCGATTTTGAAAAAACTTTCAATTAGTTGCTCAGCCTTAGTATATGGTGTTATAGAGGTATTTGTGTAAAACTGCAGCCTTTATTCAAAGACAAATCCAAACTTAAACTGTATATTTACTGCCAGAGTGACAACTGCTCACCTTTTCCTTTCAGCGCATGTTCACGTCACTCTCTGCCACTCGCCCTCTTGTGCTCGCTCAACTAAAGTAACACACTCGCTATCATACACTACTCTATCTATCAGTAATCTACAGTGTTTGCTGGGCAGAGGTATTTTTCTTTTTTCACTAGCTAGTCCTGTACCTTTATCCCTAAGACCTCATGTTTCTCAGCTCCACTGCCTTGTCCACCAGTACAGAGACTGATCTCTTGTGGCACATGCTGAGCACTATAATACATCACCTTAATACAGCATCTCCATATCAGTTTAATAGAAAGATTGACGTCTGTATTTTTGACGGTAAGGAAAATTATACCATTGATATTTCTTGATACCTGGTATACTGTAATACCATTATACCGCCCAAGCCTAATGGCTGACTAATATTTGAAAAGCATGAGTCAAAGCTACGTTATGTTTACGTGAGAACAAGTATGGCACTGTGAATTGAAGTGTCCATCTCATGACCTCTGTTTTTGTTCTCCTTTAAGTTTCAAACTATATAAAGATACAATGTTTATAGTGTTTGTAAAGTGAAAGACAACACCATCAGTAAAGTAAAATAACTTAATGGTTCGGAAAAAAATAAAGCGTCCAATTTGGCTGTGAATCATTTTTTAAACAATCAGAATCACAGAAAAGGAGCAGTGGATGCAAATGTTTATGGGAGTGTTAATATTGACTAATACTCAAATGGAACAGAGAGAACAATTGCTGCCCAGCTCAGTAAACATTGCATAAAACGACTGTGACTGTTGCCGTGAAATTGTATGATCAACTTTCAAAAGATATCGATCCTCGATCTTAATAGCAGTCCACAGTGTGTCTGGAGAGAAAGTTTCAATTTAGCTGTTTTGTGAGTCAGAGTGAACCAAATGCTTTGAGAGGTGTTTTATTGAGCAGACTGGCATGCTCGATACAAAGGAGGACAAGAAAAAAAGTTACCTCAAGCTCTAAGAAGCTTATCCACCTATACACACTTTGTATTCAGGAGAGAATTGGACGCTATCTTTAAACCAGGACAGTCTGGAGATCAGAGGGGCTAAGGTGCATGCCGTGTACGTATTTCTCAGTGCTGTAGTTTTTAGTCTGACCTCTGCTTAAAACCATCACTCTTCTTTTCCTCGTCTTCATCTTTCAGCTTTGTACTGCACTTCCCAGTAATATATAGGTGCAAAAATCTGCTTCTTCTGAAAGGCTTCTTGAGAGGTCTCGGGACAACTATTTACTCGTGTATGTACATCCTTTCTACTGTAAGTCTTAGAAACTTCACTCTCCTACTGTGTAATGCTGCTACTGCATACAACTAAAAACCCTACTGCTATTGACTGTTAGTGTAGAGGCATTTTTGTATTCGACTCTCTAAGTGTATGTGCTGTATGTGTATGTGTTTGTGGGTAAAAGATCAGTGCTGCAATGACATAAACATGATGTAAAGGGATATCACAAAAAAGTCACGGGAAAATAAGAATCACTAAGTGTCAAAAAACGGGATTTGGCATCTTAGTTGATGGTTTAAGAGGGGGAACTGTCTCTCCCGCTTCCAACATCAACTTTTTTCACTCACAGACGGAGAAAGACCACTTAAATAGATTTCTGAAAAAAATAGAGGGTTCCTTGAGAAGCCTGCTATGATGCCCAATCAAGCAAACACACTCCACCCAAATCCCGCCCCTTTCCCTGCAGCCTCGGGCAGATTCAGGCCACGCTAGGTGTAAATGCCCTCCGGGACAGGGGAGGCGCTATAAAGTGAAAAGTGCTGGTAGGCAGGCCAGCAACAAAGCCAGGAGTGGACTTGTTTTCTGGAGGTGCGGCGCAGCATTTGTTTCATCACTTCGGGAAGGCTCAGCCGGTTCATGGCTGGTATCGTCTAAAGGACAAGAAAAAAGAAACAAGGTGAATTGCTTTTTATGGTACAAATTGTTCTTTTGAAACAGTGCATCACAGACATCATCATGCAATTAGTGTATTCTCTTATGGTAGAGTTTCTATTGTGGTGCTGAAAGTGGTAAACTGACCGTATTTCAAAACTGATAACAATAGTGGAGATAACTGAGATGTTTGGGCTCTGGTTCAGTGGCTCATGTAACAGTGGACAGTCTTAATAGTGAAGTCTGAGTTGCCATATGAACTTCAGTTGCTAAATCATGCTTCAAATAGGGTTGGACATATTTGGATTTTAATAATTCGGATTCTGGTTCTGATCCTGCTCATCAATTTCAGTTCTTAATGATTCTCAATTCCTGCTCTTTGAGTGTCCTGTGCTCTTCACAGCAGAGTTTAGTGAAATGCTAACTACCACTGAAAAATATTACCACTGGAAACACTAAGCTAAGCTAATGTTAGCTAGATAACCCTAGCAATGGTGGTCTCTTTTCTGGTTTCTTGAATATTTTGGCATTTACTTAGGCTACTTTAGCAACAGCTCAGTAGGTTAGAAAATAATGCTAATTAGTTTAAAATATCACAGATAAAAGTTACCATCAGGAACACTGAGATAAGCCAACATTGGCTAGATAACCGTGGCAATGGTGGTTTCTTTTCTGGTTTCTTGAATATTTTGGTGTTTACTGTAGCAATAGAGAGTATCAATGCATAGCATTTGCTAAATTGAGGTGATTGTTACCAAGACTGACACTATGTGTGCTAGTCACCTGCTAGTAGGTTAAGTGAGAATAATGCTAGACTCATGATTTTATAAGACAAACGCATAAGGAGATGGGCAGATATGAATGCATTCACCTTGCATGCCTATAAGCACAGACAAATACCCAGGTCAATATACAGTAGGTGTTTGCAGTACACCGTTTAAGTTGAATCTCGGTTCACTGAAATCTGGGTAGGAATCAATAAGCAGAATCAAAATAGAAATGTCATAAGATTCTTCTGGAATCGTAATTTTGGGCTTAATTCTTATTTGGAATTGATTCTTAATGTCCAACCCTAGCTTCGAATGTCCTCTCCTCTCCCAGGCGAGGTGCCTCTTATGTCTGTCTGGCATCAGTATCTGTAAGCAGCCATGTGCCCCGCTGCACCATGGGAAAGTGGCTGAACCATGCACAGCAAAAAGGACAGATAGACAGAACAGAGGACCGGACAGTTACATAACTATACACGTGTGTGTGTGGTGTGAGTGTGAGTGTGTATGTGTGTGTGTGTCTGTGTGTGTGTGCGTATGGTAGACGGTTGAGGGACGTGGCAACAGTAGATGACGGATTAATGTTTTAGTTTCCCTCCTTTGGAGAGCGTAATAGAGGAATGAGCCAAAAGAGGCATGCAAGGTGAGAGGCAGCCATCAAACATGCAGGCAGGCAGGATGGCACGGCAGGCAAATGGTCAGATAGAAAATCAGCCAGCAGGAGAGGCAGGTGGGCATCACAAATGTCCAAGGATCTGGCCTTGGTGTGTCTGGCCTTAGGTATGTGTGTGTGTGTGTGTCCCATTTAGGTGACAGTTTATGTTTATATTCCTCCAATTTCAGAACATAACAGATCTTATTTTCAACTGAATAATATGCATAAAAACTGTTTTCTTTAATGACTAATGTCCTGTGTTTGCGAGTGTGTTATATACATTCCCAGCATGTGTTGTTTCAGACCTTGGAGTGAGCTGGTGCTGGGAATGAGACATCAGCATGTGGGAGCGTTTCAGTTCAGTGACTGGGTTAGGCTCATGTATGAAGATGTAAAAATGCTGTGCGTTCTGAGCCCAGAAAATAATCAATGCTGCACTACAGAGCCAAACAGCAGCTCAGCGAGGAAGGAAACAACATTAAAATGTGTATGTGCGTACATCTTACTTAATAGATGATATTTATTGACTTTGATGTATTAGGTCAGAATGATATGGAGCACAGCATGCAGTCGGAAATGACATTCTATGTTGAATTAGTGAAAAGGTTTGTGTGAGAAACATCATATGTACTGTAAACTGACACATTCATGAATATGATATATATGTAATTAACTATATACACTACATAAACAGTGTATATTACAAATATATATCAACTTGGAATACAGTCCATCAATAGAATAAGCAAGCAACAGTAGCATGGCACAACAAGAGGAGCATCAGGCAGGGATGTGGAGGAACAGATCAGCTTCCAGACAAAAAGAAAGAGGCACAGAACAAGAGACACATGTACAGATGTATGGAGGTCATACAGAAGACAATAAAAAAAGCAGAAACTCATACTAACCTCGTGGTTCTAATGTATTGTCTACTTTGTCGTTTACATCAAAAACGCGGTCATGTACGCCTATAGTTTTCACACAGCTGTCTATAACAGAAAATAGGGAGAATGAGAGATCATTAGAGGTATATGCCAGATAGGTTAGTGACATCTGAAGCCCCCCCTCTCAGCCCTTAAAATCAAACATCCCAAGCAACAAAGCTCATGGCAACATTCAGATGAGGTATGAAGTGACCCGGGGTTTCATTTGATGTGATCTTCTATCATTCTTTTCATGTTTAAAAAAGAACATTTTCTTCCAAAGTAAAGCAGTTATGTGATAAATGAAAGGGGCATGTTGGACAGTGAGCAAAAGGTAATTGAGGAGGAAGTGAGGTAACCAGAGAAGTAGACATAAACTGTTTTGATTTTCAATCCAAATGTGTACTTCAGCAAGCTCTATTACAAAGCCTTGTGTTGCATGCAAACACTTACTTGATGGTCGGACGAAAACTTTGAGCTTCAGGCATGTTTTTCTCCCGTTCTCTGCGATGGTGGAGGCTGAAAAACATACAATAGACATAGGTGAATAGGGTGTTAATATAATACTACACTCTTACAAATAAAGTGCTAAATAGAATCACAAAGGCTTCTTAGGCTTGTCCTCATTCCTGGTAGAACCTTTTAAAAGGTTCCACCTGGAACCTTCTCAGAGAGTTTCACACAGAACCTGCCATGAGGGGTTCTGCAGAGAAACCTATGGAGTAATTCTTCCAGAACACTTTTTAAGGGTGCTAACCAGAACCCCCACAGGAGTGCCTCTACCGAGAACCTTTTTATATTCCAAGGGCTATATCCAGGACCCCCCAAGGGGGAGTCTATTGAGAACCTCTATATATTCTAAGGGCTTTATCTACAGTAGAACACACTCGGAGTTCTACCAGGAACCTTTTTATACTCCAAGGGTTTATTCTAGAACCCTTCAAGAGGTTCTACCCTTATGGTACAGAGTATATTGGTACAAAAAACCCAAAAAAGTTCTTTAAGGATTTCAAAAATCCCTGAGGAACCTTCTTCCAAAAACCGCTCTTTGGATGAAAAGGGTTCTAAATGAAACCCTTAGTCTTACAAAGAACTCTTGACAAACCCTTCTCTCAAAAGGGGGCTCATTAGAAGAAATTGGTTCTGAGTAGAACCTCAGCCCTTCAGAACTGAGGTTCTGCTCAGAACCCTTTTGAAACCCTTATGTCTAAGACTGTACATGTAGTATCAATCACATGTGCACTTAACTATCAAAAAAATAGTTTCCAAATGTATTTTTCTTTTATATGCATGAATATATTTTGAATAATGAATATACCCCCCCGTAGACAACCATTAAAACTGAGGTAGTTTACTCAGAAGAAAATAAACTTTCACATCGTTAATGTCGACTCTTAAGTGGATTTTGTAGGGTTAGTCATGGTTCTTGTAAAATTATAGGCAGAAAGTATTTACAGATGTGCTAGGGAAATCTCTCTAGGGAAAGTGGAGTGCTTTGCTCACAGTTTAATTGTAGCATTTTAGATTCTACGACTGGCAGCAGCTTAGTGAGGATCAAGGAATTTGCGTCATTTTGCCTCTTTGAAAAAAACACTCAAACTGGAAGAAATCATGTTGTGTTAATACTTTACGTGTACACATGCATGTATTTTCATGTCGAAAAGCCTCAACACTCTTCAGGAGACACAAAGTTCACACACCGAGGATGTATGTGCTGCATGTGTGGATGGTTTGCGGTTGCTGTCAGGAAATGGATCCCTTCCTGTCAAGCCCATGGGGTGTGAATCTCTGAGCGTTAGCTACCATAGTGGTTGTATCACAGCCCCTAAAAATATCTCATGTGGAGCGTGTGTGCGAGTGTGTCTGTATGCATGCATGTGTGTGTGTGGCTGACCACTAATGGTGTTGTGGTGAGGCACCAGGTGCTGTCTCCTGGATAGGGGTCAAATACATGTCAGTTAGAGCACAGTGGGTTCTTACTTTGTGCATCCATCATGACAGGAAATCGTACAGTAGTTTAAAAATATATATGTTGTTGTCTTGTGTCAGGACCTCGTATCAAGTGGCAAATATTGCAGTCTTTTCCCCACTATTGTGATATATTAATGCTATTTGCTATAAACTAGTTTTCATTTCTACTATCCCCTTCAGCTGCAGAGAGACCATATTGTCCGAAGTCTTTTGGGCAGCATTTTATGTCCTCTGTTGATCATTCCACAGCTGATGCAATGAAGCCAAGCATTTCCAAAGGCTACCATTTGGGATCTGTCAACTCCTCTCTAGTGAACCTTTACCTAATCCCTCCCTCTCCCAGCTGTGTCACCCTCTCTCCTCATCTGTCAGCGTGGCCATATCCATTCATCAAAGCTCAACTGACTTGCCTTCATCATATTTGCACCATGTGCACCCGATGAACGTGCGCATATGTACACAAGATCCAGATTTTCATATCTGTCCAGAACTGTGATATATGTCACTTAAAGGAAAAGTCTGAAAGCATCCTAGCATTAAAAAAATGAGAACTACAATCCAAATAGTGAGTTTGAGCCATAGATGGTATATTAAATAGGTTAAATAGGTTGAATCTCTATTTAATATATGATATATGGTTGAAGTGAGTTGTTTCCTCTTGAAGCCGAGGCAGGCTGCCTGCAGGCTGCAGGGACACTGAATCTAAATAAGTGCAATATGAGTGCAACATTATACTTAAAATAACAAGTGATGATGAGTCCTACACTGTAAGTTGATCAGCTGTTTAGAACTCTCTAGTTGTCTGTCGATGTAAAACTAAGCCCATTATCCAGAAAACAAAAGCCAACTGGTCCAAAAATACACACTCTGAAGTTGGACTTCAGTGACTGCCTGCCTTAAGCTGGTATTATTCCTCAAGTCCACAAGTACACTGGGGTCCGTGTGCATACATTTTGTGATCAGAGGGTGTATGTGTAGGCTTTGTGCGGACATTCATGTGTCATTCAGCATCAATTTTATCTCTTAAAATGTGAAACAGGCAAACAGAAATAGAAAAACATTTCAACGGAGAACATACTGGATGTGGTGTTGTTGGCGGAGAAGCCAGTATCTCAACCTAACATGTTTCCTTGATCTCTGCTGACAAATCACGGTCATTTTACAAGTTGGTACAATAAATATATTACATATTTCTCCTTTAAATAACAGATTTTACAATCCTCTGATCTCTCCAAATGCCTGTGCACACATCGCTGTAATCGATGTTCCCGCGCATCTGTTTCATGTGGAGGCAATGGATACAGCAGCGGTTAACAAGTAGTGTGATTTCTGATGTGCTCATTAAAAGATTTATTGACTAACAACTATAGAAAAGGGTCAGAGATGGAAATCCACTCCTTTCATTTACGCGCTCTCTACTCCTGATTTACCCTGAGATCCAGATGCCAGTAGTTTTTTACCAAATGCAGACAGCACACTTTTCAATCACTTTCATTTTGCGAAGCCTTCTCTACAGCTCATCAAGCTCTCTCTCTGTGCCTCTCGCCTCTCGACCTTGGTGTTACCATTTTAATGTTGTCGCTTCATCAGCTGTTATCTGTTTCTTAGTCATGTGTCAGTGTGCGAGAGAGGTGGCATGAGATCAGATGCTCTTTTTCACAGCTCAGTTCATATTCAGCAGATGCAGAGGGAGAAGAAAGTGGAAGGAAGGGAGAGACAGGGCCTTATTATTTCAGTGTGGAGGCAGCCGATGACACCCTAATGAACCTTGACCACCACCACTCACCCACTCAGTCATATATACACACCAGTACCCACACGATTTATGCCACTCTTCTTATTGCTCCACTCTTTCCCACCACTACTTTATGCTTCCATTTCCAGTGTGTGCACATACATGGCTAAGCACGCCGCGCACACACATGCGCACACCATCTCCAGATGTCTTATCTTCATCACTGTGGTGGGCAGAGCTGAGTCACAGCCATCGACACCAGCCACTTAGCAAAGGCAGCTGATCATGAGAGAAGTATGGCCCTGATGAAAGTGGCAAAAGGCATGTGGGAGTCTCTCTCATGATGACTGTTTGTGAAGCTGTTGCGATGTTTATAGACTTGGCCATAACACGTTATCCACCACCTACGCAAGAGAAGCCACCGCCATAAGGTGCAATAGCGATTATGTAGTTACAGTGGAATCAATTAGTTCTATGTTTACTTGAGCAGTTTTCAGCTAGGGCTGGGCAATATATCAATATTATATTGATATGATATGAGAGATATCCTGTAAGATTTTGAATATTGTGATATGGTCTAAGTGGTGTCTTTTCCTGGTTTTAAAGGCTGCATTACAGTAAAATGATGTGATTTTCAGAACCTACCAGACTGTTCTAGCTGTTCTATTATTTGCCTCTACCCACTTAGTCACCATGTCCACAGTGCTGATGATTATTTCTCATTAAATTAATTTTATTAAATTTGTGAAAGCACCAACAGCCATTCATACAATATTGATGCAATATTGATGTTGAGATATTTAGTAATAAATATTGTGATACTTGACTTCGTCCATATTACCCAGCCTTAGATTGCCCTATTTGCGAATCGTGGTACATTATTTTAGAGAAAATTTATATATATAGAGATACAGGCTATATGGCACAGCATATGGCCTACTAGGGATGGACCTGAATCTGAATATGTAATTAGGGAAAGCACAAGTAATGTTATGGAAACAGATATTCTACCCCAAGTTGCTAGTTACTAACTTGTGAAAAAATAATTTACAAAATGTAAAGTAGTAATGTTAAGAGCACTACTTTTGACTTTTATCTAAGTACATTTTTACACAAGTAATTAATATTACAATATTATTATAATACTAGTTACATGTATAATATTGTAGTACTGTGAACTGCAGTAAGATTCAGGGTTCAATTCATAAAACTTAGCTTAGTTTAAAATAAAAATAAAAGAGATGAAAAGTACAGTACGACCATGTCAAATATTTCAATTTATATGACAATAGTAAATAAACTTGATGCATGAAAGCTCAACAATTGCAGTGGGCTATGAATATTACATCAGAAAATACAATATTTGCGTGGTTTAACGTGGCTTCTGATATAAAACATGGCCACTTCTGTCAGCCTCTCAGTTCTACTGGTCCTCTATCTGAATACAGACGGAGACATAATTTTTGTTGGTTGAAAGATACATCTGTACATCTCTGTACACCTTTACTAAGAATATCCAGATATCATTAGTAAGCCTTATTACTCCCAGCCCTTTTTGGAGCAAGTCTAAAAAATTGTTGTATCTTTGGTTTTCATAAACACAGCATATGACAATAAACAGCCATGCCTTTATTTTGCTCTGCTAATGCGACAAAAGTCAAAATGAGTTCAGCTGAGCTTGGCTGTGACCGTTGCGTTGACGTGCTGCAGATGACTGAGGTGTGTTGCTGTGCATTCTTGACTACAAAGGAAAGATTAAGCTTTGTCTCCACATTCCTTTCTTGGTAGCAGCTCCTCACACTCTGTGTGTTGATGAGGATCCCTCCACCCGGGCCCAAACCGTCCGCGCCAGTGCCTGTTTATTTTGGATTAACATGCTGCAGAGGGCCAGCTTATTGTTCTTGTAGGCCGTAACATCAACACCTGCTATTCTGGTTCCCATCAGGCCCACAGCCTCAAACATCAATCCATCCAGCCTGAGCAAGTGGCTGCTTTGAAGGACAGAGGCCCTGAAAAGATGTCCCAGAGACGAAGTGGGGGGTGGAGGTGGAGGTTGGCGGTTGGGGGGGCGAGGTCGGGTTACTCCTCCAAGCCTTGTCCCCTGGCTGTAATGGCTGGTCCCCTCAGTACACTGCATTATGCATCAGCATTAAGGCAAATGGAATGAAGCAGAATCCAATTACGGAAGAACAAACAGGTGGGCTCAGTGCGGCTTAGGCGCAGTATTGTTTCAATCACTGGCCAAGCCAAGCTTTATTGCAACTGTAATGTTATCTGGAAAACACATTTCCTTTGCCTTTCAATGAACGAGTCAACAGCACATTCCAGACATGAGGACATAAAACCACGTGTCTGTGGTGATAGGAAGCTAAAAGCAAAGTTTACGCCAGCTAAATACAGTAGATAATATCATAGTTAGTTATTGATTTCTTATCCATCATGTAGGAGGCGTAATGGCTTCAGCTGTAAAAGAATAGTGCAGGGTGAGTCGATCAAGCTGCTATAAGAGGCTTTGTTTGTTGCTTTTTAAAACATTAAATCAGGTGTCATCTGGGGTCTTCTCATAGCCAGTGAACTACTGCCAAAATGTGGACATTTGGCAATATCAACACAACCTCAAGGCTTCATGCAATTTGCAGATTAGCAAGAAATATAGCACAAATGGCTCAAACAACTCACCCCAAAATTAAAAGCACATATTTTTCCTCTGGCACATAGTGCTATTTATCAAGTTAAATTGTTTTGGTGTGAGTTGCCGAGTTTTGGAGATATCAGCCTCAGAGATGGCTGCCTTTCCCGAATATAATGAAAGTAGAGGCTCTCGGCTTGTGGTGCTCAAATACTTCCAGTTAAGTCTCTGAATAAAAGTTTGTGGCCTTGAGTCCATGTGCTTCAGTATACTTTTGAACACCTTACCTAGTTCCATTATATTTGCGAGAAGGCAGACATCTCTAAGGCTGATATCTCCAAAACTCACACCACAACAATCTGGATGGATAAATAGCAATTACTGACAATAAATAAGTGGTGGAGCCATCGTAACATCATCCATTAGTTTGTGGGCTACTATTTTGAAATCTCAAGTTTGGCATTGTTGGGGTTGCCACAAGTTAAAGCCTTCATAGACTCGTATGCCATCGAGTGAACATGTAACATTAATAGCATCATGTTAGCATGCCTCTATCCTGCATCAGGTCCTCCAGCTGGCTTCAATAATGGCACTCTAATCCTTTGATCCTTGCTTATTTGTTAGGATGGGATGGGTTAAATAGAATGCCCTGTAATGTTGTGTCCAGCACTGAGCACTCCTAACTAGCTAATTCTGCCAGGTCTCAGAAAAAAAACGCCACTGGCTTGATCTTTGATTCACTGAGATTACTCGTGTAGCTTACATCGTACAAACCTAGTCAGAGTTTGTGTCCAGGAGTCCAAGAGTCTGAGTTTATATAAGCTGAGAGAGAGGACACACATAGACCAAAACACACACAGCATTACTTTCTACAACCTTTGTGCCATCTTCTTCCCACGTCTCCATCTAGCTAATTAGACTGTTTGCAGCCAGAATAGATTTCCTCTATTTAGCGTACAGAAATCACTGCTGGGATTCATTAACGTTTGTCCTCTGGTTTCAGGGTGTGGAATCAGTCAAAAGAGGACAATGTTGAGCTAAACAGATGGAAGAAAGCCTTGAATTCAAGATGGAACACTGGAAATAAATTACACAAGAATGTAGTGGAATCAACTAATCTTTTCTTATTAACATATTGTAAATATACAATACAATATTAACAATATAAGTTTTATTTATTCAAGCTAATGACACTCAAAACTTTAGAACACTTAAGAACTCATACACATATGGGTCCTCCTTCAGACTTGGAATGACGGGTTGAATGAATGTACTGGACAGAGTCAACTTATTAAATTAAGTTTCTAAAGAAACAAGATGAGTATATTAGCAGACATCCCAGCATGCATTGTGTCAGAGTTAAAGGTCTCCTGAGATCATTCTTTTTTTATAGTTTGAAGTAAACATATGTGATAGAAACTTGCTATGTCTCGAATACACTTTAAGATAAGAAAAACTGCAAACAACAATGAAGGTTAGTATTGAATTGGAATAATTTATTAATTAAAAATTAATAATAATAATAATTAAAAATTAATAAATTAAGTTAAATGTTATAAATGGCCATCAGTGTGACTCAAGAGTTGTTGGTTTAACTTAACATCTTAAGTTGTTTGTTAATCATTACAAAATTACCTCTGTCAACTTTTTAAAAAATGTTTCTTTTTTGTGTTAAAGCAAATACCTTATTTTTTTTACAGTGTAGACTCAATTGAATGAGTTTCAGCTAGAGAAAGAAACTGAAATAATATTTATACAACCCCTCCAATAGGTAATATCAGCCGCTGCGTTGTCCAAAATAATCTATTCAGTGCCTACAATAACACATACGTACAGTACAAAACCAGATGCAGTAGAAGGTTGTAGAAACTTATTAGAATGTGTTTCACAAAATGTCCTTCCAAAATCTAACCAGTTCCAAAGTAGCATACTTTTCAACTTTTCAACTAAAACGTCTTAAAAAGAGAAAAAATCATTCAAAATACTGACCAGCTCATAGAATTTATCTGCACTGTGTGTGTGTGTGTGTGTGTGTGTGTGTGTGTTGTGTGTGTGTGTGTGTGTGTGTTCTTGTATGCCTACACAAATGTGTGAAAGTGTGGTGTAAACAGATGGAAGAGACTATCCACTGAAGAGGCCATTAACCAGATGCTACTACAGTGAAAGCACAATAGGAGGGAATGAGGGAGCTGGGAGAAGTGGTGAATAGTAGGGACTTGGATTCAGGCAGCTGAGGGAACAAACCCCCCCCCGGTGATCGCATGCCTTTTGCTCTTTCCTTGCATCTTTCACCGCCCAAAAGTGAACCAAAGTCATTCCTCATGCACTTGCGCGAGGTCATGAGCATGAGGAAAGAGTTAGAGACAGAGGAGGAGGCAGGGCGAGCAGTAAGTCGAGAGGGAAAGATGAGTCAAAATTGATAATGGCTAATTAAACATTGCACTAGTTTCCTCACAGTATTAGGGAATAGTGTGATACAATTATTTCCCTTTACTATTTGACCCCAGGTTGGAATAGCCCATGTGCCTATTTGCACCTGGAATAGAATAACCAATGTGGCTATTTACACCCAGGTGTATATAGCCTAGTATGGCAAGCACCAAGGAGTTCGTAGGCAACAATGCTGTTTGCACCCAGGCAGATATAAACCATGATCTTGCCCTGAACCTGACCAAATTTTTTTGTTGCCTAAACTTAACCAAACTGTGACTAAAAACTGAAAATAACTAACAAGCAATTTCACACTGCTGTCAAATTATAGTTGTTCAGGGCAAGACTCCTAACTCCACTCCACCACAGAAAAGCCCTGCACTTAACCCATACAGCCACCACAACCTCTTGTAAACAATGAAGTTATTGCTCTTTATAGCTAATAGGGTCGGGTGTGAATAGCCGAATTGTGGCTGTGTGTCTATTCGTACCCGGGTACAAATAAACACTCTGTTTTTATTATGTACTATAAGTGTTATAATTTTGTAAAAGATCTCATAACGATCATTTTACAAATTACTCTGTCTTCTTGAAAATGAAAAGCGAGTGAGTTTCATCAACTCATTCATGCCTTCATACTTGAATGATAATAAACGTGGTGATTTATTAATCTAAGGGGAAGTTCAGCTTCTTAAAGCAGCCACACAATAATAAATCATGCTACATAATAATGTTTCATTACTGCACTTAGTGTATCCCATAGAATCATAATATTATTGTTACGGCCTAAGTATCCACCCTCTGAATAAATGAGAAAAAACTGTTAGGGTGTGTGTGCATGAATGTGTGTATTACAACAGAGGAGGAAAGAATAAGAACAAATAAATGAACAATAATTAAACATAATGACCAGTGCACTGGGTTAATAATATATGTGTAAATGATTTAATGGCCAAGGATAAAATGTCCTTGTCTTTGTGATAGTGAATCATAATCAGCTCCCGAAGACGGCTTTTAGATGCATGAATCATACGAGGCTGAGAGGAACCTCGTGCCCTCTGAATCACAGCCCTTGCCTGCCTGCCCCACTTCTCCTGCGATCTCTTGGCTTTTCACAGCCTTTCTGTTTTTTTGTCAAAGTGATGACGACTTTATTGCCGGTCAAACTCAAATGACTTGATTAGAGACTTTTCTTTCTTGCCTTGCCTTTTTTCTGGGCTGTCAACAAGTGTGCCGTGACTTAGCTCATGCTCTATTATTAGCCGAGTCTGGCCAATGGGCTGGCTTGCTGGTTGACTGTTTCCAGTTTATTTTTGAAAGTGGACTCCTGAAACTCCAACGAGCTTGTCACGGCCAGACTTTAATGCTTTATTCTTATGTTACTGGATCTTCACAGGAGCCAGTAAACTGAACCGATATGATACCGTTTTCATATGTGTTTAATTTGCATATTCAGAGAGATGACAAATTTTAAGAAACTTTTTAAAAAAGTGTCTTAAGCCCCTTTTCCATACACATGCTGGCTTTGCTTGACTCGGTCCATCAGACCAGCATAACAGGGATTAACATCTTCATTACAACAGGGCTACCCTATCTTTTGACATGATATGCAACAGTTTTCAAAAAAATAATAGACTTATATAAACATAATCCCATTCAATCATCACTTCTGACCCAATAAAAGTGTGTGGTGGTGGCTGTACCTGCAGAGACCCTGCCCTTTGCCTGTATTTCCTTATTTTTTCATTATTTTGCTGTGCTCGGGATGCTTGGGACCAACCCAAAACATCGGTATATGATATGGTGCATTTAAGATCAGACTGCCAAGAAAATTATTGACAATTCCTGTCCATTTACACAAATTTATAGATTATATTTCATGCCTGTTTCACAAATTGCTGTGATACTAGGCTGTTCCTCCTTGCGTCCTGTGTGAAACTACCTTCATTCGTTATGCTTTATTAACGGTTTTCCTTTGATTTGTCACCAGTCTGTAGTGTGCGTGTCCAGCATGTGTGTGTTTGCAACATGCAATCTGAAGGGCAAAAACACACAGCTGACAGGTATCTGGTGTGAAAGAGACACAGGGAGGGTGAGTTATTGTGCTGTAGGTAGTACTGTCCAAAGAGGGAGACGAGATTAAAAGTGGAGACAAGAAATGATGTAGTAACCAGGGGAGACGGCGGTGGTGGAATGTCTATCCATCTATCAGGATTATAATAATGCATTCCAGACAACTGTGCAGCCTTTCAGTATGTCTACTCGTGCCTGTGTATGCATATTGTGCATGAGCGCGTGTATCCATGCAAGTATATGTGTAGCTTTCACTCACATTATTCCATGTTGTCAGATCTTTTCTGAACACTGACAACAGGGTTGATTTTTCATGTGAATGAATGAAAGGGGCTGAATTATGATGGTGTCCATATGCAGGTTCCCTCCTCGTACCACAAATGGAACAGCACTGGCTCTTTATCATTATTAGGGGACCTCCCATGGCTCTAACAAAACACAGACTGCATACACCATCCCCTGCCTCTGTTTCATTTGTCCATTAATGCCATTTTCCTGCTGCTGCCCCTGCTCCCTGCTTTCACTCCTTTCTCCTCTTAAGAGCAGCTTGAAGGAGTTGTGGTGCATCACAGGATTTATGATCAATCACAAGACAGTTGTAGTCCATGTCATGGAGAATCTGTTTGAGCTTGGTGTGCATGTAACAGTCCAGTAAAGATGAAAAAGACCATACACTCTGTGAAGTAAGGGTTACAGAAGGGTTCTTCCTGAAGGGCTAATGTTCTATTCAGAACTTCTGAAGAACCCTTTTTGAAGAAAGGGTTTGTCAAGGATTCTTTGTAAGTGCTAAGGGTTCCATGAAGAACGCTTTTCATCCAAAGAACCCCTCAAGGATTTCAACAATCCATGAAGAACTCTGTAGAACCCACAGAGTGTGTTCTGGATAAAAGCCTAAGAATTTGAAATGGTTCTTGATAGAACCCCCTTGTCTGGTTCTGGATAAAACCTTTGGAATATGGAAAGGTTATTGGTAAAACCCCCTAAATGTGTTGTAGATAAAACCCTTGGAATATAAAAAGGTTTTCAGTAGAACCTCCTTGGTGCATTCTAGATAAAATCCTTGGAATATAAAAAGTTTCTCAGTAGAACCCTCTGGGTGGGTTCTTGTTAGCACCCTTAGAAGGTGGAAGGTAGAGCCCTGTGAAAGGGTTCCAAGTGGAACCTTTATAAAAAGGGGGGACAAGCTGAGGAACCCTATATGGCTCTGATTAGCACTTTTATTTCTAAGAGTGTGTGAGATCTTGTGTTAAAGCCTTATGAATATCAAAAGGTTTTCTCGCGTGTTGGCTCTGTATTTATGATCAATCTTAGTCCTGTGTTGCATTTTGCATATTGGCCTATGGGCATGTGCAGAGTGATTGAAGCCTCACCAAATGTTTTTCATTTTGTAATCTAACATGGGGAGAATCGTCGCACACCCTCAGGTTTTGTTGTCCATTTAGCATGTGTTCATTTGATATCAGCCACATGCTCTCATAAGGTCTCTGTGTTACTGTAATATCCTTTTTCTCAGTGTCAAACCCAAGAAATATCTATAAAATAACTCCAACCACAAGTGAGACGCAAAAGATGTTATTGATTGTGTTTTCCGTGCGAAGCAGTACCAGTCCACGCAGGTGAACAAGTCAGATGGCAAGAAAATGACATCTTTTCTGCCGACAATCTGCCGCTGCATGATCACACCAAGTGGTTTCCTATTTGCCACACATCTTACACGCCTAAAAACACCATAACTCGGCTCACTCATCTCTCACAGTGAGCTGCCACTGATATTGGATTTCTGCCCTTTTCAGATTAAAATCACTCAAATACAAGATTGTGGATTGTGACCATATTAGAAAAATGTGCTTGCATCAGCATTCTGTGAGATGGGTTTCACTTAAACCATGAATGCACTGTGAACTCTGACCCGAAGAAGTGCTCCAACTGTCCGCTTATCTCTTCCGTCTGTCACGGAGGCTGACACTTCCGAGCTGTAACTCACCCACCGCTCGTACTGTTCTGCTGAATTGCTTGCATATGTGGTATCTGCCTGCGTCTGGTAAATTTTACATATTTAATGCATTCCTCTGTGAATCATTCCTGTCTTGCGTTGACCTGTGGAGAAAACACAGCTGCGTGTTGTCTACCAAAAGGATCAGGCTCCTGACTGACTCCAGCTTTCGTCTTGTCTTCAATTACCTGGCTCGGAGACGGAGAGGAGAGGCTGACACTAACAAAAAATGAAGAATTATGACCTCCATTTGAGTAAATTCCCTCCGTCCTGCTCGCGTTGATTAAGCTGTTTCTGTTGTTGAAGCAGATGACAGCAGAACCCTGTCTCCTCTCTCTAATTTTATCAGAGATGCAACAAATCAACCCTCGACCCGAATCGAACTCATAGGGCGAAAACACCATTAACGCACATTTTCTCGGCAGGAATATGATTTGACAGCTTAATTTTCATCTACAAACAAGAAAGCTAATCAATCACGTCACTGAGGGCAGATTTTTCATCCCCCATTCCCTCAGGTCATTTGGCTACAGAAAGTTATTAGAGATGAGGAAATGATTAATATTCTGATACTGTGTATATGAGAAATGTGTATATACATATACGGTCTCTGCTGCTCTGTATGTACTTACTGGAGTGAAATCAGTGAAATATTGATCATAAATTAATATTTTATCTTCATTAAGACAGTGCACTTCTACAGCAGTGCTATAAAACCAAAGAGGGATTACACTGATGATGTACTGTTATGTCTCAAGTGCAGGAGCCCCATTCCCAGTTAACTAGTGCTAACCTATGCCTTATGTGCTCACGGATAGTGACCTCTGCCTCAGGACTCATTGACCTTTCTGTTTAGTGCAGGTGTGCAGTATAGCCAGCTTCAGTGGGTAATGATGCATAAGATTTTCTCGCTACACTACGCATTCACACAATGTACGCAAATGGGCTACAAGGGCAAAGTCTGACCATTGACTTTGTGCTGAACTGCTGATATCACCATATCTTATACACGAGCAATGTCTTCACTATGTTGAAGCTGGTTGTAGGTACTGTGTGTGGTGTATAATGTTCATACTTATCTGCTAATTAATTTTAAAATTTAATTTATTACAGACCTCATGTCAATAAAAATTAATAAGTTACTAAAAATTTAAAACTGTTTGAGATCTATTATTTAGACATTTGGCCTTGGGTACTTAAACATTACTATGCATAATAGGAGATAAAATGAACATTTAATCATCCCCATGGAAACATTGGGTAAAATCAAGTTGTCCACCAGAGCAAGCAAGGCCATAAAGGACTTTTGGGATGTAGTTTTAAACTAAAATATTCACATTTCCGTTAATTCAAAAGTGATATCTTCATTTCTATAAGCCTCATTGCACAAGTTCAAAAGTTTTTTGTCCCTAAACCTAAGAAGATCTTACCCACAATGGTCTCACATTATGAAACATAATTAAAGAAGAAATCTGTAACATTTACTTAAATAAATCATAAAATGACCATGATATATCATAAGAAGTTAAAGAAACATGTTGAAATACTTCTACAACACTACAGCTGCGGTATCCTCTTTTGAAATTTTCATTCCGTACCATATCTTATGATTTTATTTGCCCATTTCATGTTAATTAGAGTTAGAACAAAGGAAACACTTCACACATCTATTAGACAAGACATGTGCTTAGCAGAGAGCAGGCCAAAAACAAAATGTTAATTAGAGTTCACATTAATGCCAGCTGTTTGCCGAAAGAGTAAGTGTCTGTTTATGAATCATAATAAATCATTTATAATCTTTAAGAAGGAGTAGATGTTTACAACGGTTAAATTGAGCAATATGTTAATGGGGTCTGGCAGGCAGTAAGGCAGGAGGTCACTGAACTCCAACTCCAGAGTGTGTATTTTCAGAGAAGTGGACTTTTGTTTTCAGGATAACAGGCTAAACTTTACAATGACAGACAACTGACAGTTATAAACAGCTGATCAACTTACAGTGTAGGACTTGTGCTCACTTTTTATTGTTACTTGTGCTCGCCTTGCACTCCTGTGGTGTTACTGCAGCCTGCCTGAGCCTCCTCAAGTCTTTGGAGGAGGGGGCAGTGGGAACAACTCACTTCACCCATAGATATTAAATAGGATTTCAACATATGGATTTCAACTGTTACATACGTACTGCTCTTTGAATTTGTACGTACACTATGAAAAAGTTACATCACAGCCATTAGTGTTAAAATCATGTGAAAAGTGGTAGGTATGTAGTGGTAAATGTAGACCAAAGTCAATGAGTCGATGTCTCACGTGAAAAATTGTGTTGGAACAACTGATGCTGAACAGTGTGCCTAAAACTCTGCAGCCTGAGCCAGGAGCTAGAGTTTAATCAATGTTTACTCACGGCTGCACAGCAGCACACATTGATAACTTCAAATTTGACAAACAGTCTTTATTCTCAATGGCAACAATAATATGACTGGATATCATCACAAGGTAGCTGGCAAACGTTATCATAATAACAGTCTCAGTTAAATATCTGTTTCATAGTTCAATAGGCATTCACATCTCAGAAATCAACTCGGGCACATAACATTATAATTATCGTTAAAAAAGAGCTAAGCAACGCCTTCACTTCATTAAGCAAGTCTAGTGTTATCAGACACTGACAAACTACAGGTGCTATACCTCTGAAAATGTTCCAGCAGGAGAATTTGAGTCCTTCATGGCAGACTGAGGGAAAAGGACTTCACTGAAGGTTGTTAAAACTGCACACTTGCCTAACATCATCTTTGTTACAGAAATAACATTCATGCAGTCCTGTCAGGCTTATTGTTCCTGGACACAGACACCGTTTTCTATCTTAGGTCTGGCTGTATCTTGTAAGCTCCAACCAAGATAACCCAGTCAATTTATCCTCCTTGACTTGCAGTACTTCCTTTTTATCCTTCTTTGTATTTTTATACTTACTGTTTTTATTGTTTTTCTCAAAAACGCCAAGTCAATTTCACTGAATGTGTAAACCATCTTGTCAATAAACCTGATAATGATTCTGGTATGTGTAAAACTGAGAGGTTATTTGCCTCCACACTGGACATTATCTGAGTATTAAACAACTCATCTGAAAATGACAGACACATTTTGAGTCCTGAAAGAGTCAGCATCATGGTCAAGAAGACCTCACGAGGACAAATGTTTGACAGCTTGCATCTTTCTATAAAGGGGCTGTTTGCATTTTCACAGCCTTACTGCTTCAGAGTATCATACTTCAAAATATCATGTTCTTTATATTCTTTTTCTTTTCTTTTTATATATTCTAGCATGTGCTCATTGGATGTTTTCACACTTAGTTGACCAACCAAACCAGGGCCACTTTTTAAAATTCATTTTCACCAGCAGTTGGACCTAGCCGGCTTTGTTAAGTAAATGAACTGTGCATGAAAGTGTGAAATACACTAGGGAAACAGAACTTGAAAAATCTGCGCGAAAAGTTTACTCCAATCCAAATGACCATAAGCCATTCCAATTGGGCCAAATGGTCCTGCTCCTGGTATACTGGGGTATTTAGTTTTGCTCTTTTAAAAAAAGATTGCAGATGAAAGATTAGAGATAATCAAGTCTGAGCCAGTGTTTTTTTTTTTTTTTTTTGTTTTTTGCCATCTTAACTTCTGCATATTTAGAATAATAATATGTTAAGCCAAAATGTAATCCCTGAGAAAATTACAGTAATTAGGTTATACTCTTTTGAAAAATTCCCTGTTGTGATTTAATTTTGCAGCCTGTTTACATGATCCTCAGGTAGAAAGCTGTTTTTATTGCTGAATTCTTAGGATTAAAGGAGAATAAAACTGATGTAACTCAGTGCAGCCTGGAAGATTTTATATGTTTCTATTGATAGGGGATGAAGAGGACTCCATCAGGGAAGTGATGATGATGATGATGATGATGATTCAGGGCTGCAACAATTATTTTGTCGATTAATCTTCTCTCCATTTTCATCTAAAGAAGTATATACAGTATAAAAATTGTGAGAAATGCTCATTAAGCCCAAAGTGATGTCTTCAAATTGGTTGTTTTGTCCAACGAACAGTCCAAAACCAAACGATTCTTCATTTAAAATCATAAATGACAAAGAAATCCAGCAATACCTCACATTTAAGAACCTGGAACCAGCAAATATTTAATATTTTTGCTTGAAAAATGACAGAAACAACCAATATTAAAATAGCTGGCAACTACTTTTCTTTCAATGGATTAATCGATTATTTGACAAATGGTTGCAGCCCTATGATGATGATGATGATGATGATGATGACAGTGATGATGGTGGTAGTGATAGAAACAGATGTTGCAGATGAATTGGCAGGTGCGCTAATGTAACTACCTCTCTCAGTCTTCCTCCATCAGCTCTACGTTCTGTCCACTGACTGGATGGATTCTGTCCAATCCATCAGCAGCCATCTCCCTGCTACTTATGGACATTCAGGCCGGACACAATGGCAGTGGGAAATCACATGTCAGACGACTTCATGGTAGATGACTTTAATATCCGCCACAGTAGCCAGCAAGGCTATACGCTAGAATCATTCAATAGCCAATGAAGCCGCGGGCCACTAAACCAATATGGCGTGCTACAGCAGAATGGATGTGTTCCATGGAAGCCCTGTCGGTCGCAGTGTAATTTAATCCAACCCTTAGGACAAGCATCTCTCAACAGAAATGGAAAAAAAAATGTTAGAAATAGAGACTTGAGGGAGTGGATGAATTGTATAACCCTTCGCTAACCCCCATCTACGCTCCCAACTTTGGAGACTTCCATTTTTCCCTCATCTCATTTAGTATGACTGTCAATGCAAATTGGCTATAACAGCAAAGGAAAATCTGGTTACTTTTAACAGACAAATGGCCAAACACCTGGTTGTTGAAAGGCCTCTGGAAGGGATTTCAGGGTATTTGTTTTGTGGACAAGCCTGAGGGAGAAAACACCTTTCACCACGGAAACAACAGCAAACATTACACTCTTAGAAATAAGGGTCCCAAAAGGGTTCTTTCTGAAGGGCTGAGGTTCTACCCTGAACCATTTGTTTCAGGAGAACCCTTTTTTGATGAAAGGGTTTGTCAAGGGTTCTTTTTAAGACTAGTGGTTCCAATTAAGAACCCTTTTCACCCACAGAACTGTTTTCAGAAGAAAGAGTTCTTGAAGGATTGTTGAAAGCATGGGCGTTAACATATGTTACATATGTTTTTTTCAATTTAAACATTGGTAATTGTAACATAGAGTTAAAATGATGAATGACCGCAAATACAACCTATGGGATTCAATATTGTTTGCCTCATCTGTAGAATACAATGTGATTCGTCATAGGACCCTTGGAAGACAAGAGGGCTATACTGTAGGTATATAAAAGGGCTCTCAGTAGAACATCCTGGGTGGGTTCTAGTAAAATCCTTGTATTGTTAAATCTGTCTAATCTGTAGAACACTATGATTCTTCATAGAACCCTCAGAAAACAAGCGGGTTACAGGTGAAATCCTTAAATATATTCTTAGATCCCCCTGAGTGGGTTCTACATGAAACCCTTGGAATATAAAGAGGTTCTTGGTAAAACCCTTGGGTGGATTCTACATGAAATCTCAAAGGGTTCTCCTGTGTGGACAAGCCGAAGAACCCTTTATGGTTCTAATTAGCACTTTTATTTCTAAGAGTGCAGGGAGGCACTTTTTTTTTCTCTCCAGTCCACTCTAAAGTGTTAGAGAGCAGGCTGGGAGAGAGATCGCAACATGTGAAACGAATAAAGGACAAAAGTCTTGGCTGGCTGTCAGGTTAACTGCTTTATAAAAAGGTGCCAATTTAGAAAACAGATCTCAGCATGTAGAGCTCGCCTCAGCTACACTCCTGACTCTTAAAACGCCGTCTCTGAGAGATGGAGAAAACACAAAGACATGGGGGTTTGACAGCCACCTAGAGCTGCATTAACACCACAGGCCAAATTGTACAGATAAACATACACAAGTATAGTATAACCAGCAGCGTTTAGCAGGAGGGTGTTAACTGTCAAAATTGACACCCTCTCACTGAGAAGGAATTTATTCAGGTTTTTCCTCATACATTAGTCCACAAAGTGCACAAATCTTTCAACTTTTCCTTCAACAGCTGAAGCAATAATGCATTACACTGCGTGATATTGCACTAATGCCACCCATATGAGAACATAACTGTGCTTCCTATTTTGTAATATCAGCGTATCCCTGTGACAAATGTGTTTGGAGCAAGCGGCAGTGACTGCGCCTACTGACAGTGACTCCTCCATCTCCCATGTGCAGAATAGTCTGTGGTGGGAGGACATACTCAACTCAATTCCACTCTATCACCTTGCTTTGATAAAACCTAATTTCCCAGGGGCTTCAACTTCAGATGAACTCAGTTCCTATGCCAAGAAGCAGACAACTTAACAACTAACGCGAGCTGAATGGGAGCATAACATAAAGTGGAGGGGAGGGCACTCCTTTTTTAAAGGATACAGTATTGTGCAGCAGGCGTTGTGAGCTATAACTTTCAAACTATCTCAATTTAACTCCCCCGTGAATTCCATTGCCATTTTAGGGAAGAGTTTGCCACGAGTGATGAGAGCAGTGTGAAAAGCTTGGCTGAAAGCAAGAGCATGAAAGCGTCTACTCGGATCACTGTAATGCCACTCTCAGAGCTCCGTGCTGAAGTTATGAAAACATGGGTGCGGGATTGTGTGTATGTGTTGTGTGTGTCTCCCTCTCTCTAGCTTAGCTGTGTTAAAGAAAAAACATTTGGTCAGGAAAGGGCCATCTAGGTTGGTGAATCGTGTTAAGTTAAGTCATTTGGCTTCATTTTTTTTTTGCTGTGAATGCTTCTGGGTTTTTGTGCAGCCTTTAGATTAGCTGCAGATGTCTCATCACTGCAGCTTCGTGATATGTTACTACTGTTACTGCAGTCTGGGCATTTTTCTGCCATGGTTTGGGTCACTGCAAATCAATACAACACTATTCTGAGTGAGAGGCTGGTTCCTATGATGAAACATTTTTGTCCTGAATTGATGATAGGGTTTGAGTAAAATTAAAGCACTTTCAAGGCACCTAAAGCAAAATCTTTATCATCACATCTAAACTGTTACTATAAATGAATGCATATTTTACCAGCTATTCATATCACCTATGACTGTATGTTTTGATCATGATTATTTAATGCTTGCTAATTTCCAGATCAACAGGGATCAACAAAGGACTTATCTAGCTATGAATGACAAATAGGACAATGGGATTGTTTCTTTGGAAATGTTAATATTAACTAAGATTTTTTGGTTTACATGACTGATTGTGTTGATGAAACACCAGATTATGTTGAAAATGAGCAAGCATATTCCTAACCTTGAAATCATAATAGTTAAAATTAAGCTTTCTTAAGACTTTCAAGACTTTGTACAAATACTGTGATGAGTAGAAAAACTGATGAATCATATGGTACTACCTTTGCAGTCACTGGATTTCAACAACCTATGGCAAATTTCATGATGTTGTGTTTGACAGCTAATCTCACCATCTTTAAAACACCAAATGAGGGAATATATTTTAGAAGAATGGCTTTCTATCTCTCCTGTAGAGGTCGAGAACTCTAGCCAAGCAGCTCTGTCTGCTCATGGTGGCCCAACACCTTACTAAAGCCACAGTACCACTAAATAGTCCAGTTCAGTTCGTGTTACATATTAGAACTGTTTAGGGCTGCAACTAATGATTATTTTCATTGTCGACTGGTCCATTATTTTCTCGATTAATCAATTAATAGTTGTTTGCCTATAAAATGTCAGAAAATGGTGAAAAATGTTGATCACTGTTTCTCAAAGCCCACGATGACGTCCTCAAATGTCTTGTTTTGTTCACAAACCAAATATATTCAAATTATTGTTATAGAGAGGAGTAAACAAAGCAGAAAATATTCACATTTAAGAAGCTGGAATCAGAGAATTTTGACTTTTTTCTTAAAAGCATTACTCAAATGGATTCATTAATTATCAAAATAGTTGCAGATTAATTTAATCATCGATTAATAATCAATTATTCAATCAGTTGATCAGTCAGCTCTAGAACTGTTATTTTTGTGTTTCTCTTGGTACCATTTGAACCACTCCATACCATCCTATTTTTTGTTACCAATCTGTTGGGGTTCCAAGCGAGGTGAGCCAATAAAGCCGGTGGAATTAAAACACTGCAGATCACTGATTGGTCTGAGAGAATCAGAGGAACCAGAGTCGTCTTGTCTCGTTTTTGCTCTGATGTTGGATTTCCCAAACTCGCCTGTTTTTTTCAGTGGTCTTTTGTATTGCCGCCTGCAGCTTTTTGTCAAACAAAGCTTGTCTTCTTGTTGTAATAAACAACTACAAACTCAGGAGAAAAAACACATTGGTGCATGGCGAGTGTGAGGATGAGTGAGGCAGAAAAGTGACGGTGGATGCAAGTGGAAAAGGTTAATAGTTAGTTGTCAAGCTGCCAATAAATGTACAGTATAGGGTACAGTATGTCAGTAAATAAATGCTGAAGTTTCTCAAGACCATGAAAAGTCTCGTCCCAAATCAAACCTGCCTAAAAGAACTGTCTGCAGTGGAAAACGAAAAAGAGACTTGTGGTCTAGGTAGCCTACATGTTAGTACAGGTTTGGTACAGGTTTCAAAGGTACTATACCTGAAGTGTTTGATAGAAACTCAGCTTAAGACATCTTCTGAAGAGATTTTCCTTTCATTTGTCACCTGTGTGTATATATGTGTATATATATGTGTGCAAAGCAATTGTCACTCACAGATGTAGTAGTATTCTCTGCCCGGTCTGAACTCAAAGCCCAGGGAGAAGGGAGTGAAGAGCTGGAACTTCTCTGAGAACTTGAGTGGACCGTTTGGGGAGTGTGGCCTGTTGCACTCCCAGCGCTTGAAGCCCTTGGCGGTGTGGTCGCACGTGCTGTAGCCATCGTAGTTAACCATATAGAGCACATAGCGCTCTGTCCGCTCCTCAGGCACTGTGTCTTCGTAATGAGGACAGTAGACATCCAGGTAGTCGTTTATGCACACGTCGATGTGATAGTCCCCACGGAGGAACCTGGTTGGAAAAGAGAAAAGAGACAGGAAAAGGTTAACTTTTTGATATTTCTGTGAAGAATAAAAAGTCAAAAGTCACTTTATTAATAGATCTGTGCATTGATGCTTCAACATTGCTTCAATTATTATGAATAGAAGTTTGCTTGAATTCAACATTCATGCAGAGAATGCTGGTTTGATCTCTCTGCACTCTTTCAATGTCATGTGGAAATTTACAAGCACCAGCGCTCTCATCTTCTGGCTTCAATAAATTTGGGTGGGCTGGTTTATCTATAAATCTATCATTGCAACAGATATTTACTCACACGAACACACATCTGCCTTCTGAATGATAGCAAACTGAAGTATCCAAGCTGGAGAAAATATGCTCAAAAGAAAACAGTTTTAGGTCTCTTAAGGAAAAAGAAACACATTTTCTTTTACAAAAAAGAAAACAGACAGACAGACAACCTCAGACTGAGTGCAAAGTAGAAATGATCACTGGGGTACAGGATGGCCCAGACAGTAAATGTCATGATAGGAAAAATACAGAGCCGGGCTGTCTCTGAGGGCCGTGCAGCGAGGCATCTTTACAACTGCAATGATCTAGAAGCTCCGCACAGGGTCAGAGGGCTTCAATACATACAGGCAGATTCATCAAAAGGCCATACAATGTCACAAGCTTGAGTCTACACACAAACAAACACACACAAACACAATTTTCTTCTCTGTTGCCCACAAGATAGGTCTCTCACCTGTGGAATTCTCACAGCTACCAGCAATTCCTGTTTCTGGGTCTAGGATAGTATGACCGTAACCCTGGTGTCACAGGGGGTCTCACAGAGAAAACACTGACCACCTGTAAACTTGATAGGCATGCCCTCAGTTTAGCACACACACACACACACACACACACTTGAAGTACACACACACACATACACACGCACAGCTGGTGCCACTGACTCATTTCATCCACAAGCCAGGTGGTGGTGGTGTGTTTATAATTGAGACCCAGGCTTTAATGGTGTAAGAGCAAAACCTGACAAGAGTTTTGACAAAACTTTTAATTGAAATCTGCCACTGCTGTCTGTAAGAAGGGCTCCTCAAGCCCCAGAATGCACAAGGGGCAGAGCGTATAACAGGCTAAAACTATTTTATCCCGAGGACTCTGGAGCCTCAGGATTAACATACTGAAGCAGTACACACGCAGCATGGTGACCTCTTTCTCTTGCCATGCGGTCTTGTGTGTTTGTGAAAATTTGCATCATAGTCAATATAGTAACACAAAACATAATATTGTGAAACTCAAGTGTATCAATATTTTCAAAACAGGAAACATTTTTTATCCAATGAAATGACAATACAGTGGTATGCTTCTGTGATTGGTTTGAATGGTGTTCACAACAGAAATTCATCGCTCTGACACTGCCCGGAGCGTTTGGTCCGCACCAGAGTTTGTGTCCAGCATTCACATCAACCCAAACGAACCACATGATAAAATCTCCAGGTTTGGATCAATCATATTAAACAAGACTGGTGTGAACCCGCCCCAGTGTTGGTCTGATCTGTACGTATGACTTCTATTGCATGTCTGTGTCCTGGAAGGGGGATTTTTTTTTATTACCCATTAAAGGTTTTGGGGGGGATTTTTCCTCATGTAAATAAAATTCACTTGACTTTTCTGTTGTCATGTTGTCTAAAAATTTTGTACAGAAAGCAACAATTCAACAAGAGAGCTAATTCTTTAGAAATACCAGTGGAAAAGAAAACGTAGTGTACATAGATTGACAGTAAATGTCTCAAACACCTGACGGTAGATGCTGATGAAAATAATATGGTCCACAATGGTATATAAATGTCAGTGCTTTCCTCTATCCCTTTCTCATCCTCCTTTTACCCTGTCACTCTCTTTCCACCCACTTATTTCATTTGTCTTTTCAAAACTACAGCCCTGCTCGTTATTTCAATGTGATGTTTGAGTTCTGACTCTAAAGAACGGATTTTCTAAGATCAAATCGCTGTATATGCACTGAAAACGCTTATCCTGCTTGGCTCGGTTCGTTTCAATCTGCAGCATGCCTCGACAAACTACACATAATTATAATCACAATGCAAACCCCACCACTTGTTTTGAAGATCAAACAGCAATTTGAGCAAAAATCTGCTTTTGGCGCCTTCACTTGTCACTGTATTCATGTCAGTATAATGGAATGATTAATGTAACAATCAAGCAACAAATCGAAGCGCAGCCATTTCTCATTTATGTGATCATGTGTTTCTGCTGGTTCCCTGTTCTGTCTATTTATTTATGTGTGTGTGTGTGTGTGTGTGTGTGTGTGAGCATGAGCTAGCATGAAAATGTTTGCTGTGTTTACCCGTGTAGGGTAAATACCAATGTGAGAGTGTTTACAACCAAGGCATGGAGTAGCTCATCTGTAACATCTCATTTAAAACATGTCTGTGGAGGTCCAGGAAGAGCCATGCATCTCCCTCACTGCTTTAAAATGTCACTGACTTAATGGTCACATCCTCCCATCCGCTCGCGCCAGATTGTGTGTGCGTGTGTGTGTGCGTGTACTGTACTGTGTGTGTGAGATAGAGAGAGAGAGAATGAGTGTGTGATGTTTCAGCTGCCCTTCTCTCCCTGCCTCAGCAGTCAGAATAGTGGCTCGTGGCCCTGACTGCAAATGAAGCAGAGGATGTTTGGGTGAGTGAGCACATAAAAAGGGACAGGACAGGCATTTGTAACATATAACACACCCACTCTCTCACACACACACACACACATATGCAAGAAACACACGCCTCCACGCGTATACACACCCACCCACGCACATACATTAGGTTTGTGTTATCAGTTCAGTGAGCTCCCTGGCATGTTGGCAAAGGAACAGCAGTGAGACAGCCAGAAGCTGCTAATGGCACCGAGTGAGAAAGAGCGTGAGGGTGAGAAACAGACAGGGTGGGTGAGAGAAAGGACCTGCTTCCAAAAGGGGGTGAGGTAATACGAGACTGAATGATGCAGATAGTATTGCCAGGCTCCCAGTGAATCCAAGTCTTTGCAGGAGTCATTCAACCGTGCATTTATCATTAAAGGAGATTCTACTAAAACTGTATGTGCATGACATGACTGTGTGTGTGTTAACGTTCCTCCAAGTCTATTCAGTGCAGTATTATCGTCACCAAGTCTCCGGGAAAACTTCTTGTGTTTGGTAGAAAGCCGTGTTTATTGTCCTTATAAAAACCCTGTTATCAAGGGACTAATGTGGGAGTTTTAGATGCGGCCGGCGTCTTGTTTATAGCAGCATGGCAGTTTTAATCGGCTGCTGCTGTTCTATAAACAGTCCCCGCTTTTCAGCAGAGAGAGGGAAACCGTTCTTCACCGCGGAATGGACGTGTTGTTCAGCCTCTGTATTGGACACAGAAGCAACCGGAGGATGCACCAGTGGGATGTAAATCAAGGCTGTGCTCTGGTAGAATCCCAAAGAGTGAAATATCTATGGCAGGAGAGACGGTACAATAACACTGGGGTCAATAGAGGAGAGTAATTGCAAAGATACTGCAGGATCAACAATCCAGGGGGCACAAAAGAAAATGTAAATTAAAGCTGCATCAAAATTGGCTGTTGTATGCATGAGTGTGTCAGTGATATAGACAGATTTTCTCAGTATAATTAATACATTATTGACACATTTTAAAATGATCAATTAAATTTACATTTATATCATTAAATTTAAGTTGTGTACTTATATTGTCCCAAATGTCTCCAAAAATGTTAGTGTGTACAAAAGGTGGAAGCAATGCGTGACAACTAGCCAATCGGCTGCTGGGTTGCTGCTGCTCTGGGTTGGATTTCATGAAATTTTAGTATCAAACTGCTTACAGCTTTAAATGAAGAGAATTGTCTCTAAATTAATGCTTTAAATGTTGAACCAGGAGGCAAATTAATTGTGGGCTGGTATGTAATAGCAGACACATTAGTAAACTGAATTAATGCTAATTTGATTGATCAATATACAATGCTTTTTAAAATGTGTTAATTTAATAGGTGTTTAAATTATTATAGGTTATAATTAAACACTAAAAAAGTCAAATCCTTTAATTGCCACACTCCACAATCCTTATATTGATCGCTTACATGTTTAACTCAATTAATGCTCCTAAGATGAGAGCTAAAAGCTGGTACAAATCACATTAGAAAATGTCCAGATGTTGGCACTGAGTTGCCCCGATGCTACACACACACACACACACACACACACCACCCAACCACCACAATCATTCCCTATTTTATGACACACTAATGGCAACATCATGAGTGCCATTCTTTTCCATTCTTGCGAGAAGAGCAGAGTCGCGGCAGCAGCAGAGAGTGGCAGTGGAGGCTTTCTAGCAGTAAAATAGGTAATTAAGGAGCAAAGTTGGATGGTAGGCTAATTGTCAAATGGTGATAATTACATGTCTTTGTTATGCCACAGCTGTCCCAGTGAGCTGTGGGTCACAAAACAAAGCCAGGGAAATCAGCTGGACACAGAGCGTGGGTGCATAATGTGTATGTGTGTGTTAGAGAGTGACTGAGTGAGAGTGAGAGAGATAATCTTTATTACCAACTGATTACATTTTCACACCACCTCCTCAGGCCCTCAGGGCTGCAACTGAAGGGCCAAGTATCGTCAGCATAAACACACACACACACACACACAGATACAGAGAGACACTCGCACACGCAAACACAGAGTCAAAAACGGGGAGAGTGAGTTTGGGGGAGCTGGAACAGTGAAGTGAATGCAGGGTAAGGTGGCACACCACTGCAGTCGCTGATTGGCTCATTTCCATTTCAATTACACAGCCCAGTGACATTGCTGTGCATACACTCGGGCACACACACCCACTCAGACACAAACACACACAACGACACTCACACGCATGAGTCCCGCGCGCACGCACGCACGCACACACTGTACCCAATGAACTCCCATCAGCCACTTCTCCGAGCTGTGCACCGGTGGCTGCAGACAGAAAGCAAGAAGGACAGGGAGAGATAGCTAACCTGAGTGAAAGAGAAAGACAGAGAAAAGGAGGAGAGCAGGAGCTCAGTGGCAGGTAGAGGCAGAGAGCAATCCGAGTCATCTAACCAGTTGAATAAGTGAGATTCAATAGAAAGAGGAAGTTTTCAGTGTGCTACCGCAGCAGCGCTTTGCTCTAAATATCACAGCTCAAAGGTGAGACCCAGAAGAGGAGTCGGAGAGTGATTACTAACAGGATACCAGAGGATTAAAAAGATCCTGCATGAAATGTTTGACTTGTTTAGGAAGGGAAAAGCTACTCCAGAGAATTCTCACTCTTCAGTGCATTTCTTCTGTCTTTACACTCGTAGAAATAAAGTTGCCAAATAGACCTATATAGGATTCTTCGGCTTCCCCCCATTTACGGTCAAACCTTGGTTGGTTGAACCTTTTATAAGGTTCCAATCTGAACTCTTTCAGAGGGTTCTACCCAGGTAAAATTATGTTTTCATATGTTTTTCAGCCTAATATTAAGTTGCATTTAATAAATTGTATACTTGCACAAAAGAAATATCTTTATTATGTAGCAGACTACTATGCTGTTGGTGTTTAAGGCAACTTAAGAAAAGAGGAACTGCTTACAAAAATCATAAATGGTCTAGTTGAGCCAGCCATAACAGAATAATGGGGGCTCGTCCAGGTGGATTTTGATGACATTGTCTATTGTCTCCTGAGGACTCTACAAAGAACCATATTGTATTAAACAGTGGAGGAAAAAAAAATATTGAATCCCATGATTCTATATTGTGGTCATCCATTATTTTACCAATCTATGTTACAATTACCATAGTTTGAACTGAGAAAACATCTTTTAACACCCATGCTGTCAGAAATCCTTAAAGATCTCTATTTTACAAAAAGGGTTCCTTGGATGAAATGGGTTCTGAATGGAACCCTAGTCTTACAAAAAGCCCTTAACAAACCCTTTCTTCAAAAAAGAGTTCGTTAAAAGCAAATAGTTCTGGGTAGAACCTCAGCCCTCCAAGAAAAACCCTTATTTCTAAGAGTCTAAGTTGTTTTTTCCCCAAGACATAGAGGGCAACATATGAAATCATAGGAAAACCATGAAAGACAATATGCATTTCTCAAGGCTAAACTTTAGGGCAAATGTGGATAAAACAGCACACATTGTGAGAGAGATTGTCACGGGTGTCACTGCAAAAGTGTAACGACAACATTTCGACTTTAAGAATGGACAATTGATGAATGCACAGTGACAAAACACTGTAAAGCAGTTGAACGTTTTATGTAAAAAGAAGTGCCTGAAACAATCCTGGCTCATGTTCTTTAGCTGCACAGACTTTGACAAGAACTGTCAAGACTGTAGCGCTCTCACACTGCTGACAGCTGCATGCATTACAAAGTCAAAGCCCTCTTTACCTCAGCATAAAAGATCATCTTTGTTTGTCTCCACTTCTTTTTCCCTCTGTTCGTTTTGTATTTTCTCGCTTCTCCTCCTCGATTTTTCCGCCTGCCTGAGTTCTCGCTTGGCCCAGTCCTGTTTGTGACCCCAAATCACATCTATTTACATTATTTCACCTCTCCCTGTTGAAATTCATACATCTGATATATTTTCAATTCAATATCCTCAGGCAATGTTCCGTTGCCTGATAAATCAAATCACAGAAACGTAGAAACAAAAAATGCACTGGGACCTTAAAAGGCAAACCCGTGATATGCTGTTGAGTGTGTGTATGCTTAAGCAGATGTGTGTGAGTGTATGTCTGCGTGTTCCTAAAGTGAAAGATCATTTGTTGATTTTGGTCCAGAGGGAAAATATGTTTAGTCAAGAGGAGATGACCTGTGACTGAACCCTGGCTCGAGTACACATGCGAAGGCCTATTCAGGACCTTTCAACACTTACGCCACAAACGTACATCACAAACACTTCTTGATATAGTTTGTGCAGTTGTCTAATTACACATGATTGGTTTGAGGTCAGAGGATGAAAGGGAGAGGAGGGCAGAGAGAACTGAAGAATTGAAAGATAAGGAGAGACAGAAGGAATGAGGAGAGAGGCTGTTGCAATTGATCATGTTTGTTGTTAACAGCGGTCAGAGAAGGACTTCTACCCAGAGAGGTATTCGCCTTGTTATTACTGATGGCAAAGGAGTGTAATGGAGAGCGAGGAGAGGGGTGAGGAACAGGTAACTGCATCCAATATTTCCAAAATCATCTTGACTGTAAAATTAAATTCCTGACCACACCGCCATTTCAGCAATTCTCTTTTCTTTGGGACCTGAAGATGGAAAACATTTTTCTTTTTGTCTGAGGGACTGGCAAGAAATGACAATACCACCTTCTGGGATACTCATATTACAGCTCATAATACACAACAGACTGTTTCTCTCTCTAGCAGTGTAACAGTCACATGAACCTTGGTGTAACTGGGCTCGAACACCACTCAAAAAGATTACACATCAAAAAAAGTGGAAAGGCAGTTTTAAAGGATCATTTCGATTTATTACAGTACAGTGGAATATGGGACTTTGGTCCCACAAAGTCAAGTGCATAACATTCTGTACACAGTTGTGACAAGCACACGCTGCACGCACACACTCATTGATAACCTATTACTGTTTTAATTGCTCAGAGAAACAAAAAGAAAACCAGAAGGATATGACTTCACAACATTATTCAAAGACGAGAGGAGTTATAAGAATTCAACACCGTTAGGAGAGTTTTTAAATTTTATTCATACTCTCATAAAAGTCACAATCAATTTGATGGTATCCTTGCAAACGTCAAAAGGAACATCAGTAAGGACCATGCAAACTCCAGAGACCCCATCAGCCCGATTGGCAGTATGTCTTGGGTAAAATTATGTTTTTATGTGTAAATTTTAGCCTATGTAAGTGTTTAATAAGTTGTATATGTGCACAAAGAAAGATTTTCGCCCTGTTGCAGACCCCTCTTCTATTAGCAGTCAATGCAACTTATATAAAGAGGAGTGTGTGCGAAAGTGATAAATGGACTGGCTGCGCCAGCCTGTAACATAATAATGGGGGCTCGTCCAGGTGGATTTTGTTAAGCTGTCAGTGTTTCAATTGTTCATCAATTGCTCTGAAAATGATCTCAAGGATATTAGTCGACACTGTTGTTGTCATTATAGTTGTGGTGTGGACTCGTGAGTTAGAATTACTTTTAAAATGATTATCATTTTTGGTGCAGACAGCCCTTAAGTATGGTATGTTATGGTTGAACCAGTAAGTACATTGTACTTACTGGTTCAACCATACACACTTCGGTGATAATTTTACAGTTTGCTCTTGTTTTCATCCTAAAAACTGTCTGAGGGATTCTCAGAAACCATCATTATCTGATTGCTTGTGTATATTGTCCTATCAATGTTGCTGCTAAGTTGTGCCTAGATCTCAGCAATTCATTTGGTGACTACAGTGTGCTTTTCATAGGAATGACGGAATGAAAATAAGACCCAAGTTGTATTAAACTGGAGTTATCCTCCAAGATCTTGTTTCACGTTCTTGCTCTACTCTGCTTTGGTTGTAGCACCTTCTGAGGTGTTCGATCAAATAACATGACACTGTGAAGAGAAGCTATGCAACACCCAGAATACTAGTATTGAGGTAGAGAGACGGATAAGGAGGAGGAGAGAGCAGTGAAGTCAGAGAAAGAACATGTGAGAGTGTTACTTGTTATATGAGTTGACAGCCACATTCCTTGCTGGCTAACTGGCCGATAGGCTTACAGCATTGGGAGGGGAGATGGGGAGAAGACACGGAGACATCAGACCTATAGAGTATCACATATTACTAGCATTGCCTCTGGGACATGGTGGAGGGCTGGGGTGTGCGTGAGGGCATATTTTAATATATTTATACGGGATATCTGCTGTAATGGACAAACACACACACATATAAGCTGCTGGTCATGGTGCATTTTATTGTGTCCATCTGCTGTAGCTTTATGGAGGGTGTACTGCAGGATCAGAGCAGGTGGTCAGCCCAGTATAATATACTGACTGTCAGCAGTGAGGGACACAGGGACGTACCCATGCATTCCTTCCATCCCTCTTTCTCACATCGAGTTACATTCATCCTTCCATCTCGACCCTTTCTCATGCATTTCTCCTGTCTGTTTCTATGCCTCTCCTTCATCTCCCCATCCCTCTGCTTTCTCACTCTTCTCACCCTCCTCCTCTCCCACCATCACCACCACCACCACCAACGCCACCCTTGTCTGTGATCTTACGATGTTCATTTCTGCCATTTATGTCTGTCAGCGCTCATTTTGCCCCAGGGAGACAATGAATTAAGAGCAGTGACAGACAAGTTCTTGTTCTGCTCTTGGTGCTGAGTGAAACAGTGAGATGTAGGGCTCCAGCAAGTGTTTGATGTAGTCTGCATTAACATGCTGCAGCTCAAGTCCAAAACAGAAAAGAAGAAAAAAAAGACAGACAGATACTTCCTCTGAGCTCATCTACTCACTACTCTGCCAAACAACCATTTTTATGGGAGTATAACACTGATGTGTGTAGGCTATATATGTGAGTGAATGGCTGAGTGTGTGTATGTGGGTCTGTGTATATCTCTCTGTGTGTGTAAAAGGATTTCTTTATGTCTTTGCTCGTCACCAAGGGAGTCAGGGAAAAATGACACATCCCCCAACATCCTGTCAGACCCTGGGGCCATTCTCCTGAATCATTGCTGCCCCAAACCCACTTCAATCCCTTTGTAAATACAGTACAATCTGACATGTTTAGCGGGACCAGAGTGGGCGTGTGCATGCCCATAGATGCATGTGAGCTTATGCACGGTCACACATGGGCAGTTAGTGTCAATTAATAGCTATACATCATTGAGTGGGAGACGTGTTTGCCATTAATCATAAGTCATTGTTTTATAGTGACAAGGTATTTGGCAGCTGAGACACAGCAGCAGCAATGAAACGGCCCTGAGCCGTGTAACGTGTCCTCCTGATGTGTGTGAGAGAGAGAGAAGGACATCCTGTACAGATAGGGACAGAGATGAAACCTCAGTCTGTTGGGTGCTCCATTACTTGCACCCTGTTCAGAATAGCCAGCTAGCTGTGAAAGGTTTCCAGGAGGTTAGATAAACACAAACACCCCACATGGCTGCTAAATGTTGCCATGTGTCTGCAGCAATTACCACTTACATAACTGTAGGTGACATATCTAAACACTTTGATAGGTGGGATAACATGCATGTGTAAACACAGATGCAAACAAACACATTTGCATTGTAAACAGTTGGCGAGATTGAATGATACCCATAAATGGAAACTAAAAGAGTCTCTTCAAGGCAGATGACACTGGCTTGTGAGTTGAATCAGTCACTGAAATTAAAATGCGCACAGTTTTATTTGGACTCGTATACTTCATAACATCATCATACCCATGATACAGTGCTGAGTTGCATTGCATAATGTCTGCTGTGTTGACCTTAAATGGACCAAAAGAATAAAAAAGAAAGCCAAAAACTCCCACATGGAGAATAATAATCAGCACACTTGAATCCAGTGCAACGACAGCTTCATCTGGGCAAACGTGTATAGCAGCACAATAAGTACATTCTGAACAATAAACTACTTAATGAGATAGTTTGGATTACATGTAGTGGGGTCGTATGAGGTAGTTATTGATAGTCAGTGTATTACCAACAGTAGATGCTGGTGGCACGCCCCCAGTTTGGAGAAGCAGAGAGGGGCACCAACACGTAAGCTACGAAATGTACTGCTATGGACAATTTTAGTGTACTCTATATTTTTGCTTTACTTTACTGTCAGACAGCCTTTCCTGACAGGAAACCACCATTACATAAGCCAATATCACTCTCTCCAAACCAACCAAACTCCTTTAGCAAAAATCAGTAATTTTGCCTCATAGAACAAGGGAGTTGCTGGTCTACCGCTGCCTAAATCTATCAAAATCCAAAGCAAAATCCAAAGCAATTCATTCTTACCTTCCACACTGGTACTCCTCTCCTAACAGAGGACATCTACTGTAGATAATACACTGACTACTGATAAGTACCTCATACAACCCTACATCAAATAATCTCAATTATGCCTTTAATACATCTGTAGATAAACATAACTAACAGAACTACTACTGCACACCCACGCTGACACGCTCATTTCAGACTAGTACAACAGCAGCTGATCTGAATGGGCTGACATGTCATCTGACCTCACTTCACACACTGGACATTACTCTACCTTTGTGAACAGGAATTTTTATTTCTGTTTTTATACATATTCTTATTTGTCTGAAAAAGACAGAGAAGTGCATGTGTTCAGTAGACCTACGTCACATCTCCTGTATGACGGGGCTATTAGACACATTCCTCTCTCCACTACCGTCTTTTTACTTCACCCGCCTCCTGTGGCCCACCTGTACACAACAGAAAAATGTCAGCCCACTTTTCTTCTGTTGTCTCCATGTAAGCTCCCCTCGCTCTGTCTCTCAGGACAAATGATCAGCAGATGGATGGAGGAGTGAAATGAGTAAGATAGCTGGCGAAAAAAAAGGGCAGAGATGGACGAAAAAAATATAAAGGAAGCATGCTATGTGGGAGAGGCAGGAGAGATCCAGAGTGGGAGGAGGGACAAAGAAGAAAGGCCTGTGTGAAGGTTTAAAAGCTGCAAAAGATGGAGGGGGGCATGAAGGGAAAGGGTAAACATGTGGGTAGAAGAAATCATAGAGGCAAGGATGAAAAGAGGAAAAAAGCAGTGATGAAAAAGACATGGACATGTGTGCCCTGTTTATTTCTTCTGAGGGAGCTCAGCTATTGTCCTGATCATTAAGACTGCATCACAACCATGTACACGCACATACTGATACCTTTATACACTAAATGCACACAGGCAAATGCCTACTGACCTTCAAGGTAGGTTGCCATGGAGCTGTGTCAGGATGTTATAATGCCACCACTTTCATAAAACCCTCGCCCCTTTCACAGTTCACAAACCACTGACTGTACACTACTGTACTGTATGTGTCACTGTGTGCCTGTGTGTGTTTGACAGGCTTTTTTGTGTGACTGCAGCAGATTTAGGCTGACTTAAGGAGGGAGCCATGGGAAGCCAAATGGTAACTGTTTATAAATGTGTTTATCTGTGGGATGTAATTGCTTCACTGACAGATCGTAGCTCTAGTTGTGCTTGTCTATACATCACTGTTGTCATGTGAAAACCTTGTAGGTTCCCTCTTTCCATGAGGGATTCCGCTTATCAAGCAAGAAAACTCTACAGCAAACCTTTAAACCCTTTAAATAACATCAATCTGGTCCAAACTCAGATTTTAACCAGACTAAGATGAGACTATGTGTCTTCGATGTCCTATTGACAAGCAGTTGTGAAATGGTCAGAAGGATTGAAGAAATCTTGCCATTTTTCCTTCCTTTGTCTGCAAGTTTCATCAAAGTACACACATACTGTAATTTGATGTGACATTACTACAAAGATTATCGTGTGGATTATTCATTTTAGTCGTCACTTCATTTGGAATTGCATACATGGACCATGGATGTATAATAAACACCTGGCCATGGTGTCGCCGCTCAGACTTGCATTTTCTACATAGATAAAAGAGACTGGCAGGACACCTTGAACTGCAAACAAGGACAATTATGACTCTTTCTATTGCAAATTTTTGATCTGTAGAGGTTTTATATTTGTAAAACTTTCCTCGAGCTGAGTAAAACGATTTAAAAATATGTAACATCACCACAATGTAAGGTTTAGGGGCGGAGCGGGAACTTTTGGCGTACAGTACATGCCAGGAAAGCAATTAAAGGAAAGCAACTAACTGTCTCTTATACAGGTCCCCAAGCAACATCTTTAACCATCTTCAAAATTTGCTTTTCTTTCCAGCATAGACAAGCTTTGCACATGGTCGTCTTTAGAAAGGAATCCTTGATTTGCAAAATTTGTATGCATTGTTTCTTAATTGTGCACCTTGTACTAATTATGTTTTATAATGTGACAATGTGAAAACACTTGGTTAGGGTACGAAAAGATTATTATCTGGGTTAAAATGATCATTCCTGTGAGATTTTTTGTGGGTCTTGGGTTCCCCTTGAGACACAACTCTAGCACATAGCAAATCTACGTACAGGAAAAATGAATAGAGAAAGATGATCAAGGGTCTGCTGGGTACCAAGCTTGTTTTACTGTTATTGGAGTACAGAGAAAAAAGAGGCAGGATTCTTACTGGACTGAATAGGCACCATTTCTGGGTCCAGTATCCAGTCTATACTACATCCATGATTTGAACTCATTCTGGCACATTGCCATTTTATACTATTTTATGAAATGTATTGATCTGCTCTATATGAAAATTTATAGCTGCTCATAAAGAGGTGAGCAAGTGCAGCCAGGAGTCCTCCGGATGTAAACAGTCTTGTTAAATGAGAGGTCTCTCCATTGGTCAATACTCTCTCTCTCATATTCCCAGGGTCATTCCTAGATTCCAGTCTTGATTAGTCCTGAATAGTTTCATATTGCATGCCCCTGAGCAGGCTGCTTTAGATAAAACCATGTTTGGAAGTGTTTTGTTAGGCATCACGTACCCATCCCACTGAGTTAAAACTATGTGACAAAGCTTGTTGGGGATTCCTATCACAAATATTTTGCTCTGGGTTGATTTTTCTCACGGTTTCCACAATAATCTATATCTTCCCTCATCTAGCTCTCCCACGCTTGTGCTCCTCGTAAAAGTTTAATTTAATGGATTCAGCTTGTTCACATAATGAGATGATACGTCAACCATTCATTTTTACACTAATTACTGTCTTAAGGCAATACAAGTGGGCTGTGAAGTGAAATGCAGTACAACATTGGCATCTTACATTAGAGGAAGCCAGCCCGTGATCTTAACTCTAGCTAATTTCAGGATGGTCTAATTGACTCAGCAAAATGCTTGAACTCTTCCAGGGTTTTTTCCCTCAGAGAAAGTCATAATAAACGTGTATTAATTCACTGTACTGAATGATTCTTTGAATAAATACCCGTGCCAGCAGCTTACGGTATGCGATTACATGTTTTGTCACATCACGTCATGTTTTGCCCTCTCTATTATCTTCTTCAGTCTAGACAGTGTACACCTGTCTTAGTCATACTGTTGTTTGCACAATACAGCCTTAAGAGACAGTGTTGACACATACATCAGATAACAGAAAAAACAGCAATATTCCCTGATAGTTATCACCCTGGCAGCTACCAAATCAAGTCTTAACTTCTGAAACTGGGGTTTATAAAGGAGCCAATAAATACTTTCATCTTAACAGTGAAAATCTGTCACAGCGATAACAGTCAGATGACAGAGGCTGCACGGCCTCTGTCTTCTCTGCAGTCTGATAACAACTTTCAAGTTCAATCATAACTTTTAAGAACAATCGAAATGCACCACCGTCCTCAGTGTTACGACTCTGTTAGTGAACCGGAGATGTGGCAGACAGGAGATGTGGTTGATGCAGCAGCGGAGGGGGAAAGAGGTGGTAATTTCCAGAGCATCTGCTGATTGTAAAAGGCAGAGTGTTTTAAGAGCAGATGGTTATGGGGAGATGATGGAAGTCCTTCATAAGCAGCTTCGGCACATGGCAACAGCAGCAGTGTTTTCTAACAAGGGGCTGCTGTTTCCAGACATGAGGAAGATATTTTTAAGTCATTTGCTCGGCTGCAAAACAAGCACGTATGCATACGGGAGTTATGTCCGAGATGGACCTTTTCTGTTTTTAAAAGACCGTGTGTTCAGCTCTCAGTACTTTTGAAGCTTATAACTGAATCTCTGTGGTTTGAAGTTTAGTTTCTCTCCTACATTGTTGTTTGTACCTTCAGGTATCTGCTTTAGTTTACTGTTTTATGTTCAATTTCAGCCTGTTAAGAGTTGTGTTAAGTTACTGCTGATGAAAAAACATTTTCTGATTCTTTAGCTTTTAACTAATAAAATAACAAGAGAATTTATGGGAGACAAAATGTATTTATCCACCATTTTACAGCTGCTTGACTCAAGACAAGCATGTCATGTATCAGTTAAAAGACACCTCTTCAAGCAAGCAGCCCTGTTGTAATGGAGATGCAAATGGGTGCAGCCCATTTATATGGAAAAGGGATAATAGTCATTGTGTTCAGCTATTTTCTAACTATTTTCATTATCAGTTACCAGCTGTCAATTTTTTTTGACAAATTGATATTAAAAGGGATATATCCAAGGTGAAGTCCTCATATTGCTTGTTTTGTTCAAAAAATAGCCCAGTTTACAATGACTAAAATCAGAGAAATGCAACAAATCTTAATACTTGAGATTGAGACACTGGAATTCACTGGAATTCTTGCTTGATAGTAAAGTAAAGAAAAATAAGTCTACATATTTGTTTACATATATTTTAATGTCTGTTTGCATTGCACATGTGTGTGTCAGAGGGAGATATATAGAGGCAGAGAGATGTAGCAGGGCGGTCAATGCGGTCAGCAGTAGCTGTAACTCCAGGGGGATCAACAGTGTTTTTGTCAGTGGGGGGCTGACACATGGGCCTCTCTGCTAATTCCTCATGCCTGTTTAAAAGCTATATGGTCCTACACTGCACATGCATGCACACACGAGTGCAAGTCTTAATGCAGCGAGTTTGTGTGTGTGTGTTTGGTATGAACAAAGCGTTCTCCAGGACCTTCAGGGTCAGTCTCCCATGGAGAAGCTGTCAAGGTCTCAGGCAGGGGGTTAAGTGGTGTGTCGGATACTTGGGCTGTGTATCTTATTGTGAGCAATGCCTGTGTTATACAGGGCAGCAAAGGTCACTATATAATATAGACATGAGTGCGCACACACACCCATGCACACACAAATCTGAATGCATACATGGACATGACATGCATGTCCACACACATAAATCCCCAAAAGTTAAACTGTGTAGTTCAGGGCCAGTTTGCAGTTTATCCTTGTATTGTGCTCATTATAAAGGCTTTACATTACTGAGGCCTTGACCTGTTTATGTTTTGCAGTATTTATTGACCTTGTTCAATGTTCACGCACACATGCCTGCATATTTGGTGTATCTGGCAGCAAACTCTATTCAACCGAAAATGATTTAAAAAGCAAAAATATAATGAAAAAAGTTTATTGCAGCCTTACTGTGTTTTATTTTACAGTGGCAGATTCATGTTCCATGTCCTAAAATGGGCTAACCAATGCATCACAGACAAATGATGGTTCTCATACACACTCCCGATTTTCCTGGGAGACTCCCGTTTTTCATTGTCCTTTCCCAGAGTCACAATTCTTCAGCATTTCTCCCAACTTTTCACACCCTTTTTTCCTTTTTCGTTATCACGACCTGTTTCCGGCACTGGACAGTGTGTGTCAGCTCTACAGCTCTAGTTAACGGTTTCCACCCAGACAAAAATACAGCTACACCAAATGTCATTTCCTGGCATGTACATGATGCAAAAGAGGGCTGCTCATGCCTGCTGTATACAGTTCTCCTTAATACATCCATGCTTGCACCTCAAAATTCCACAAATTTCAGACATCCTAGAAAGAAGAATTCCCATTTCTTATGGAATTTTTTGAAGGGGCACATTTTTTTCTAAGAACAGCCTAACTAACATACCCACAGAATAGAAAAACATTTGTGAAATATTCATTTAATGTTATTGTAATCAAATTTGAAATTGTACTAGGTAAGGCTAAATGCAGTGATCCCCTTATGTCAGTTACAGGTCATCTGTTGGCATGTTTGCAAGAAATGTGCACTTATTCTTTTGTTAAAAGTTACAAGAATGCAGGAAACAAAGTGTATGAAACTTAAATTTTTCCTGGGGTAGGACCCCCACTTTGGTTTCAATATCCTCCCTATTTTTGAGGTCTCAAGGTTGACAAGGATGTTGGTTCCACACATCACATCAGAAAATGTCACCAGCATGAATGACCTCCAAGTGAAAATGTTCCAAATTGAAAAGGTTTCTCTCCTTGTTGTGTTGCTGCTGCTTATAAATACTTTGCACGAACGGTGGAACTTTTCCTTCCCTTTTTCTGTTCCCCCTCTGAAGAGACTAAGTGTGTTTCTCTTTGCAAAGAGCAGCAAACAGGATCAAACCGTGCAAAGTGGGAGCAGTCAGTCCTGTCCTTGCCTTTGATCCCGACTCAGCCCTGTTTAAAAGGCCCAGTTTGACGGAGCGGGAACTCTGTCAGTTTAACGGAGCTTTGTGTCACGTCAAACAAGCTAAAAGATGCTCGGCGTGCCTTTGTTCTGCTGTCCTGGAGAGCGGGCCACAGGCGATTAGTGTTACAAACACGCTGTGTGTGTGTGGTTGGGGGGGTGACCTTACTGTACAGTATGTGTGTGTCTGTGCATTTGTGTTTATATCTGTGTGTCTGGTAAAGGGATAGTTCAGATTATTTGATGTAAGGTTGTAAGAGGTATTTAGAAATATCAGTTTGAGAGTGAGAATCAGTAGAAGTGCACTCTATATGGAAAATATTTTCACCACTTTACTTTAACCCGAAACAGCCCTGATGGGAAATCGCCATTATATAAGCAAAATATAACTCTCTCCACACCAACCAAACTCCATCGCTGAAATCAGTCATTTTATCTCCCAGATCACAGAAGCTGCCAATGTACTGCTTCCTCGGTCTGTTCATTTGTTCTTGTTATTGTGTCACCTGGTGTTTTTAAAAGGATAGTTCAGAGTCACTGAAGTCACACAATAACACAAGCAGTCCAACAGCAGAGTAAAGCAGTAAAGATATTCTAAATAGTAGCCCACACTTCAACTGATACAGCTTTTTTTAGATGGAACTTTTTCAAATGGCTAAAATACCTTTTGCATTGCTTAGCTTCCATGCTGATGCCCCTCTCTGCTTCTCCTAACTATGGGTGTGCTGACCGGTATCTACTGTAGCTAATACATTGACTATCAATAATTACCTCATACAACCCCAGTTCCAAAAATCTGAACTATCCCTTTTATTACAGTCTTTATTTGCTTCTCATTCTCAAATGTGTAAGAAAACAATCCTTCTGCAAGCATTCACTAGGAGAAGAAGATACATTCACGTGTCTTTCCATCAAATATATGCACACACCCACGCACGCACAAATCCATTCCCAGATCATTCCGCTGATAATAGACATTCTGATTGATTCTTGCTGAACCAAAACTAGTTCGACATTCAACTAATTGGCCTAGTTGAGTTTCCCCCTGTGGAGGGAGACTGGAGAAGGTTTTTGGCACTGAAACAAGGTCTGTAGGTCATGTCTTGGTGGGCACAAGCTACATTTTGTTCACACTTCCAACTGAGAGTTCGTGAACTCTTGAACTCGCTTTGCAGAACAGGAAATTGAAACAATAAGCTTCTGCAGAGAAAATGACATTTCAACACAAGCGATGAGATTTGTTATACAAGCAAATGATTTGGCCCCTTGTGCTGTTTATTTATGCACTCTAGTTGGTTTGGGCAAACAGAAATGCTCCCCAATATACGCACACATAGACACACTCACACACGCTCACAAAGGGGGTTTTATGGAAGCAAGTGGTGACACGCTGTGGACAGGTTTTTGGAGGTTTACCGACATGTGTGGTCTAAAGTTAGCGCAGTTGGAGAATGCCTTCTATCCTTGTGTCCATCCATCCCTGAACATACACTCCTCCCCAGCTGTCTCCTTCATCTCATCCTCTGACCTGAGCGGGCTGTCAGGGCCTCCTGCTTCAACACGGCATACTGCACGTTCACCACATACCACGGCTGCGTACTGCAAGACCTCATAAAATAAAATTACTATCAGTCAGTATTATAAAAGAGAGTCCAATTATTATTTAACGAGTAAAACCAGGACCATATGTTGTCATGCATATGGTACATATGGTGTATTATTACAATAATCTCGAATAGTTTTGGGCGGAATTGATCGTATCATCTTTGAGATCATTTAAACTGTGTGTTGAAGTGTATTTTTTTCAGCCCTCTTACAATGTTGTTCATATTTGTAACAAAATAATTGGTCTGTCCTCTATTATCAGTCTGCTTGTCCTCCATTTTGTGCCTGTCTCACTCCACCTGCTGCTCTCTGTCCACACCCTGATGCTAGTGTGTCGAAAGCGTAAACCGCCTGGTATTGATGTCCCCATCATGGCACAGCAGGGGCCCCTTCAACGCGGACACACATGCAGACGTGCAGTTGCCTGGGTGAGATGTCCCCCTTGAAGCACTCGTCAAGTGTGTGCGTGTGTATGCACTCTTAGAAATAAGGGTTCCAAAAGGTCCCTTCCTAAAGGGCTTGTCAAGGGTTTTTTTGGAAGGCTAGGGGTTCCATTACGAATCCTTTTCGTTCAAAGAACGGTTCTTTGGAAGTAAGAGCCCTTGAAGGATTACTGATTATGAGGGTGGGTTCTACATGAAATCCTTGGAATATAAAGAGTTCTCTATAGAACCCTTTGGTGGGTTCTACATGAAACCCTTGGGATATGAAAGGGTTCTCTGTAGAACTCTTGAGTGGGTTTTACATCAAACCCTTATAAAAGGGTCCTTGGATGGTTCCTTGCTAGCACCCTAATAAGGTGGAAAGATTATGGCTAGAAACCCCAGAGAGGGTTTTGGGAGAACCCGTATAGCGTGAAATTCTCTGTAGAACCTCTCGTATAGGCCTTTTCCACCAGTGTGGAACTGACCCTGTTCTGGTTCAGGCAACTATTTCTGAACTGCTCTGAGCATTTCTACCAAAATTGAATTGGCATGGAACCCTAAAAGTCCTTGAATGGTTCCACTCAAAACTGGTGATTCACGAGATAGCACCAAGGTTCCAAGATTCTTGAATAGAACCAGTTTAAGAACCAGATATATTTTGGTGGAATACCCCCTTGGGGCGTTCTGGATGGAACCTTTCACAGATAGTTCTAGGTATAACCCTTTGTGTTGGGCTCTAGGTAAAACTCTCTGAAAAAGTTCCAAGTGGAAACTTTATAGGAACCAAAAAGGGTTCTCCTATGGGGACAAGCCAAACAACCCTATATGGTTCTTCTGAACACTTTTATGTCTAAGAGTGTGTGTGTGAATGTGTGTGTGAGGAGATGGTCCATATCTAGTCAGCAGTGTACAAGCTCAGTAGGGTTGGCGGAAACCTCCCGCAGGTGTTGGGGATCAATCTGAACACAAATCATTTCATACACTAATCCCTGCTCACGCCCTCACCTGCATGTCTTACAGTTTCTGACATTACACAGCTGTTAACAGATCCGGGCAGATCTCCTCCTTGTTTTTCCACCGAGAAGTCAGCCTTTTTCAAGCAATGAGATAAAAACATGAATTCCCATAAATACTGCTGACCTTTTGTTTCTGTTACAGGGGGAAAAAAAGAAACGTCAGCCAGATATTTGGGGAGTGAGCGAAAAAAGATAGATCAAGATAAAGAAAAGAAGAAAAAGACAACATGATCCAAGACATGCAAGAAAATAATATTTCAAAGAAAATCATGGGTGTGAGCAGAAGAAATATGATTATGAAGGAGTGAGAGTGTCACAAGGTAACAGACAGAAGAAGAAAAGGGAAGGAGTGTATCAAAGCGTTAGAATGAAAATCATATGTCGGTATCTAATTGACCATCTCTGCAGTTCAGCACATCAGCATGCAGTGCGAGGCACACACAGGAGTTGGTTTAATATCCGACGCCGGTTTCATGCTGTTTGACTGAAATATAGGCTCATGTGAAACACTAACTTATGGAGACAGAGAGTGAGGCAGAGAGCAGAGGCATCTGTTAAACTACAGAGAGCACTTGCACATCTCATTTAAGCAAATTTGACAGATGACAATGGATCAAAGTAATACCAGAAAGAATCAGTGTTTCACAAAATGCTATAAAAGTAGAGGCTGCCGTTAAACTCGCTGGCTGATGGTACAGATGGTTTGAGACACACATATTCACACGCACACACATGTAACGTCACAGATACTTTAATAATTCATCAGCCCCACTCAATATACTTCCTGATGAATGGTGAAATATTTGAAGTGGATGAATCATGAATAAACAGTGGAGGGCATGAATGGCTGGAAACGCTTATTTATTGTGAGGATGCTGGCGTGGGTATGGAGGTGACAGGAGGGCAGTGAGGGGAGTGGAGGGGAGTGGAAACCTGGGATTTAGTGAGAGGGATTGTGGGTAATATTTCCACATGCTTGCCGGTCACAGTTGGTTGGCCTTAAATTAAACCGGCACACAGGAGGGCACGCCAGCACATTGAACATGCGTGCATGTACACAAACACACACACACAAGCACAAAAATAACATGCATATACTGCACAAACAAGACTTTAAACATGCACAGACAAGCAAGTGACTGGGTGAATCAACAGAAATTGTGTTTATATACCCACACACTTAGAAATGAGGGTTCCTTATAAAGGTCTGAGGTTCTACCCATAACCATTTGCTTCTGAAGAATCGTTTTTGGAAGAAAGAGTTCTTTGAGGATTACTGAAAACATGGGTTCTTTGTAGAATTCTCAAAAGACAAGAGGGTTATAAATTAAACCTTAATAAAATAAAGAATTTATAATTTTCAGACCCCCCTGGCTGGGTCCTACATGAAACCTTTGGGATATAAAGGGGTCCTTCTTAGAACCCCTTGGATGGGTTCTTGTTAGCATCCTCAAAAAGTGGAAAGGTTTTGGCCCCCAGAGAGGGTTCTGGGTGGAACCATTGCACTGTAGAAGGGTTCCCTGTAGAACCCCTTACAGGAAACCCTGCTTTAATAATTCTTGATCTACCTGGCTGGGTTCTATATGAAATGCTTGGAATATAAAAGGGTTCTTGTTAAAATTCCTCTGATTTGTTAGCACCCTTAGCAAGTGGTTTTGGACAGAACCCCCACAGAGGGTTCTTGGTGTAACCATTACACGATAGAAGGGTTTTCTGTAGAACCTCTCATAGATGACTCTTGTTTTAGATGGTTCTAGGTATAACACTTTATGTTGAGTTCTAGGTAGAACCCTCTGACCGGCCTTTTCCACCAACCTGGAACTGGCCCAGTTTCAGTTCAAGCATCTAATTTAATGATTCTGCTCAAAACTGGTGGAAATGCGGGCTGGTTTACTAGATAGCACTGCGGTTACAAGGATCTTGAACGGAACTTGTTCAAGAACCCGAAGCTAATTTGGTGGACAAGGGCCTTGAAAAGTTTTCCAAGTGGAGCCTTCATAAAAAGGCTCTCCCAGGAACGAAAAGGGTTCTCCTATGGGGACGAACCTTTATGGTTCAAGTTAGCCCTTATATTTCTAAGAGCGTACATCCAATTGAGCTGTTCAGATTTTCATCATCACCGTCTACACTAAACAAATACTCACATTAAAAACAAACTGATGGCCAGCCACCAAGAAGCACGGTGAGGGGAAAACACACTGAAATGCATACACTTAGCGAACGCTGTAATATAGCAGACGTACACTTCTGAAGCTGTGCGTGCTCTTGCATAAAACATCAGGCGTTGAGCATTTTAAGTGCTTCTATTGTAATCAGGCCAAAGCCATAACAGCTCCCATAAAGGCCTGGTGAGAGTGGCTGAAGGTCCATTTAGGCGTCCAGAACAAAGAGCATCACTTGATCAATAGACAACCTCGTTAGGGCAATATGCTGTGGCGGGCACATTTCTGAGGCACAGGGGGGATGATGGGAGGTGGGCGTGACAGGGGGTGGGGGTGGACGGACGGTCTCTGTGGTGTTCCTCGATGCACTCATGGATCTGAGCAAAAAAAGTAACAGTGTGCAGAATTAATATACAGACATGAACCAACATGCATGAGAGACTGTCCAACAATCACTAACCAAGTGCTTTGTGCTCGTGAAAAACTCTAATGAGGCCTGTGTGTGTTTGTGTGTACACTTGTGTCTGTGTGTGTGTGATCGAAAGCCACTAAAAGCTCTTTAGGGGCACCTTAGGGAGCTATCCTTCATGACTTATCAACTAGGCAGACAGGCAAAAGTGTGCGTACACATACGCACACAGACGCATACACACTTACATGCACTTATACACACAAAGTGGATCCTTAATGAACCCTTGTCAGTTTGAAGAGAACAAAGGTTAAAGGGAAAGAGGAGAGAGGGAAGAGGTGCAGAGGAGTGGAGAGTGGAAAACAGAAGAATGGAGTGGTGGTGGGAGAGGGAGGGAGGGGATCCTCCCTGGGCTGTTTGGCCTTGAGATCGATCGCTTATCACTGTCACCTAATCTGTCCATCTCTTCCTCTCTTTCTCTCTCTGTTTCTTTCTTTCTTCCCTGCCTCCCTCCATCCCGCTCTGGTGCAGAAAGGTGCAGAGAAAATGAAGGGCAGACAGAGATATAGGGAGACAGAATGATGGAGTGCACACCTCTCATGAATAGAATTAGAGAGGAGAAAGAGAGAGAGGAAGTCGAAGCGGAGATGGAGTAAAAAACAAAGGCAAATAAAGACCAACAGAAAGTGAAGTAGAATGACAGTAAGCACCAAGTGACAGAGAAACAGAGACACAGAGACACAGAGAGAGAAGGGATGCTGTGCAGCCTACCAATAAATCTACAGTAAATCTTTTCTGAAGCACAGTGGCACACTTCAAATACATGAAGAAAAGAAAATCACTAAAGGCACAGCCAGGTATTTCGTTGGAAATATCACACAAAGCCATCCACGTCTGATCATATGGGTAAAAATATAGTAATCATAATAATAAGCCTTATATTAGCACTTTCTAAGAGTGTTTTATCGACCATAAAACAAGACTCATTAAAAATCGAGAAAAAATAGAATAAAGCCTTATAAAGGATCACACAAGTGCATATGTAGCTGTTGGTTCCTAATGAGCAGCATGACCAAGAGCTGACTGGCGATATACTGTAAATGAAACTCGGGCAAATAAGTAGGACCAACAACGAGACTGAACTAATCTCGATAAAGAGAAATCCGAAAATGAATGTAGAATGTGTAGGCAAGGGACAAGAGTTTGATATCGGATGTGTTCTGGTTTCTGTTAGTAGTCTGTTTGTAGTCTGAGTTGTACTGACCAGTAACGTTTGAGAGGGCATTGGTAGTGTGCAGGTAAACTGTCTGCTGGAACGCAAGAGAGGCTGAACGCATTGGGGTTGTTCTGATATCAACAGCGGTATTGGAAAATGCTTCCAAAACTGACAGACTGACTAAGTTACTGAATGACTTGCTGATCAATGATACCATGAGTGCCCAAGTGTGTATGTTGTACATAATCTTTGTTGCTGACCAGTGAATACAGTTGGTGGATTGAACTCAATCAAATCACACAGTATGTACCTGTTGTACATATACTTGTACACAGGGGTAGCATACTGTAAGTGTTGCATTGTAAAACTGGACCAAACTAAATCTCCATCAGCCCTAAAATAAAACACAGATATTAATAATATATGATGTTCTTTTTCCACCATGATTCAAAATTTAAGAACATCTAAAACTACACCTGAGCTCTCTGAGTGTCCACAGCGCAGCAGGTGAAAACCATCGCTGTGTACTTTTCTCAACTCCCCTCTTATCCCACAATTATTACACAGTTTTCTTCCCCTTCCCCCTCTCTATCTCTCTTTCTGTGCTTCCTCCCTTCCTTTCCTCCCTGTTATTAGCCCTGCTCCTGTTCCCTGCCTCCTGGCTGTCTTTTGGCAGTGCACGATGGATGACAGATGAGAGGAAAGAAACAAGAGACGGAGACATCAAGGAGAGAAAGAATGGGCTGTTTGGTGTTGCAACTTGAACATCTTACAGTACGCTATGAAGATTTTACTCTCATACTCACATTCAAAGTAGTGTAATGAAACAGCTTGGTGTACTGCTTTGAATATTTCCCACCAGCCATTAGTCACCAGCTTCAGACAACTTATACATATATATCACAGCAAATGTGCCAATAACTTTGTGCCAGAGAGAGACAAAAAGAGTGAGACCGGAAGAGACAGAGATGTGAAGTGGCCCACTGTATTTCCCAAAGGGTCACTTTGAAACAATAGAGGACAGATGATGGCATGAGAGAAAGAATAAAGGACATTAAGGATGGTGTGAAAATTCCTCTTTAGCTGCACTGGAGGCTCCACTTAGGGCGGCAATTAACCTGAACACTTAACCCCCATCAGGGAGAGACAGACAGAGAGATGGAGGTAGAAAAAGGGAGAGAAAGACAGCTAAAAACTACAAAAAGTTCCCAATTTTCTCAGATGACACCGAATGGATGGAAACTCTGTACACTCTCACTGCACATCATCCCATGAAAGAAAGAAAGAGCAGGCGTGGGTCACCAAATGAAAAGAAGATATCTACACTCTTAAAAATAAGGTTTCTTTTAGGAAGACAGACACTGATAATTTATAAAAAAAATTTAAAAAAAAGGCTCTACCAGGAACCAAAAAGAGTTCTTCTATGGGGACAAGCTGAAGAGCACTTTCTGGTTCTAGTTAGAACATTTATTTCTACATGTGTAATGAATTGAATGACAAAATGACACAAACTGCATCCACAGCGAGTGAGAACTCTTGACTCGTCTCTTGAGCGTGTTTCTTAACACGCTGCATTAAAAGCACACGATGCCAAACTGCCAACCCCACAGCACGTCTCCACTTCAGACACGACTGATTTCTACTCTGTGGTTGAATTTGTTATGACTCTAGCGTGGTCTATTAGATGTCTTCCTTTCACTTTTCCTCTCTCACAGAGAGGATTTGTTACTCTTTTTTTTTTTTGTGATATCTTTTTAAATCCTCACATTGATCCAAGGCAAAAATCGGAGAATAAATTCCTCTGGCAGGGTGATAAGCAGCTGAAGTATTGCCTTGACAGCAAGAAAGGAAGCCGAGTTTGAGTCTCTCCCTTTTGTTTTCTTGCACTCAATTCTGTTCCATTGAGGGAATCTTTAATGGCATGACCATTGGCTAAAAGTGCTGCCAAAATTCATAGCACAGACAGGACACAGAAAAAAACGATAAGCAGACTGTGAGTGTAATGTTGGATGTCAGAGAGATTAGAAAAAGAGACAACAAAGTAAAGACAGACACTGTAATAAAGTGTAGTTGTGTTTTTGCGATGTATGTGACAATCATACAGTACATGCCTCTGTGCATAGATACTCACGCACCTTGCAAAAATGACAGAACCACTACTGTGAGCAAGACACTGATATATACCTTAACAGCTCACACACACTCGATTCTGTATCTTCCACTCTGTTCCTCACAAGCAGACGCTCTTTCTGGCTTTGAAAATCTACATATCTGTCCATGCGGTCCCTCTGTCCATCTGAATGTTTATCTCCACTTCACGCTCCGCCTTGCCACTCTATCACCATTTCGCCCTGTCATTATATCACACTTACCCATCCTCCTACTACTCTCATCATGCAAAGACAAATGTGCATGCACACACACCAACACACACGCATGCACACAAAGTGGGAAACCCTCCTTGCTGTGGTTTCTAAAGGATTTGCAGGAGAAAGTGACAGACACAAAACAGACAGAAAACTAATGCACATTTAGTTCAAAAGCACTGAGAGAGTCTATTTTAGCCTCACACTAAATTTCTGTCCTCTTATTGAAGTGCCTGCTAGACGGTGCTGTAATGGGACAGACACACCGATGTTTAACTGCCTTCCCTGCTCCTGACCTCGTCTGGGACATTGCCATCATTAACAAACATTAACAACACATCTGTATTTCCAGCCGGAGACTGAGCTGCATTATAACCCAGCCAACATCAAGAAGGAAATAGTGCCTGGTGATCAGATATGAGATGAAACAACATAGTGAATGCCTGGATTACGACATTGTAATTATAAATTAATTACATGTAACTACTTTGAATTAAATACTATTTTGAAGAACAATGACTCCTGAATACAAACACTGCAGAAACACAACAGAAACAGTTGTCAGGGACAGTAAAAACACATTATCATGCTCAGGTATTCCCTTTATCAGTTCACTTACTTATTGGCATCATGTTCAATGTAAATGATCCATCTTTCCAAGTTCTTACAGAAGATACTGCCTTTAAGTTTTAAGTTTTGTCAGTTATTCTAGTGATATCCTGGACAACTATTGTTCTCTCCCTGGGGGCTTAGGTTTACCAGCCTCTTGTTATAGATGTATAGTCACCATATCTGAACAGGAATTTAAGGGGAAAACTAAGTGTAAACTGAAGAGATCTAAAGGATACTTTAGTTCTGACTGAAAACTGGAGCATTTTCTAATCTGGGCTGGATTCATCATGTAATGAGTAAAGAGTAATCTGAGAGAGCTCATCGCTGTGATATATTACCAAATACCATCTGGCAGGGAGGACCACAGTTAAATGTTGACAGTAATGACAATTTAGTTCACCGGCCTTATTAAATAAAGAGCTCAATTTGTGCAGACATATGGCCAATCAACTCATTGCCTGGCACTTCATCATGCACGCACACACATCCACGAGCATGCACACACACACACAGAAAAAGACAAAAAAATGACACTATAGATGCACACACACACACACACTCACAAACATGCAGCTGACAAGGTATCAAGACATGCCTTCAGCCAAACACCTATTATGACATTTTTTGTGTGACGCCAAGTCCCATTTGCTGAATATAATTTACACTTTGACACCAGAACGTGGGCGAACTAGAAGATTAGTTAAAGATGCAGCCTGGCACGCGAAAACATGCAGTTTGTGGGTTCACATGCTTGTTAAAAAAGCATGTATTTTTTGTTTCGGCAAGATTTTTTTCCATTTCTTCCCTCAGCCAACACATAAATCAAGCATTTGCCCATTTTGCTACCAAGCCGAATATTTATTTAACAAAACACAAAGTATCCTGGAGGAATACAGTCACATTGGTATAAGGCACAAGGGAAACAAAAATGTGAGCATTTTACCACAGATTTAAGACTGTAGAGGCAAAAAAGAAAAGTTGTGTGATTATTGGCGTGGGGGCTTGGAGAGGGGACAGACAGACTGACAGCTGGGACTATCTTTATTGGATTCCACATAAACACTCCGTTTGTGAGAGCGGGTGTCTTTCTGCCTGTCTTCCACATGCCTGTTTTGTGGGGTGTGTGCAGGTGTTGATCTGTGTAAAATGCCCATGACGCAGCTCCTGTTTTCCTCACTTGCAACTGGCATTCAGCTCTCACACACACACACACGCAGGGATGAGTGGAAGACCATGAGAGCGACAGAAGCGGGGAAGGGAGAGGGAGGAGACAAATATCCTTTGTGTTCTCCCAACATAACCAACTGCATCATCCATCTAATCTTTAGCTTTTTTTTTTTTTTTGCTGTTCTATCCATCCTCTGCTCCTCTTTAGCTTTAGCAGCCTCCAGGAACACAATGTGATAATCTATTAGCTTGTTTGTGTGTGACAGGAGGGAGCAGGTTAGAACGTTCAATGGAGAAAACAATACAAGATGAAACTCCAGTAAAGCCCCACATACTCATTCAGATCAGGCTGAAAACATCAATAATATTGTCAAAGATTTCCACGCTGTACCCTCTGTTCAGGCTAACATGACTGCTTTAGCATTTGACTGAAGCTGTATCACAGCAGCTGAGAAAATCCCACATCATAGCAGCTCTCAAACAAAAGGAGATGTTACACTTAACTGGTTCAAGAAATTGGCAAGAAATCTAACACTGTTTACCCAGCCTTTTTGCTCATCTTCATCTAAATACTGACTCACATTTTTGTACTCTGTTGATTCACAAGAATAAAACCTGTTCTGTCCTGTGTCGCCTTTCTTACACTTGGCAGCCGTGCTGCTTAACATGGTGGCGCAGGGCAATAATCAATATTATTTATTTCAATCAAAACCAATAGTTTTTTCAGAAATCTCTTTCCTCATTCAGCTTCTTACTATTAGCAATGGCGTCCTACATAAGGACACTTTTTTTTTAAAAACTTTTTTTACGTTTGTTTGTACTTCTCACTGGTTTCACATGGGCGGGGTTGTTTGGGAAAAGGTGATGTCACATTGTTTCGTGTAAAAATGAATCAACATCTAATGACAGTTACTGAGCTGTTTGTTTTCTGTTAGACCGCAAAGTTTTTATGTCAACACTTTTTTGACCTTGTGACAGTAAAAGCCAACAGGCATGCCACACCTTTTGCCAACTACTTGAAAAATAAATTAATCAGTGAAACACTGCTGTGATTCACCTTAGTGAGAATTAGAGTGGACAGCTTTCTTAGGTTAAGAAAAAAAATTGGTTATATTTGCATAATTCCAATAAAGATGCAGATAATAATAGTTCCTGTTAAATTGTGCACTGCCTTCAGTTGCCATATTTGAATATAATAATGTAATATGTAAACTTACTGCAATTAGACAGAGTAGCGACAGTATATGGAAATGACATGGTCAGCATCTTGATGTCCAGATAGGGAAACTAGTCCTAATCTGTTTTGTCTGGTTTAAAGGCATACTATGGAGTATTTTCCTAAAAAACAATGCATAGACTCATGTAAACTTAACTACTTATAGAAATGTGTGGTGACAGCAGTATCTGCCCAGACCCTGCCCTCTGTCTGTATTTTCTTATTTTCTCATATTTTGCTGTTCTTGGGGCTTTTCTGGCTTCAGCCTGTTTGGCAGTGGTGAGCAGCCCTCACAGTGCACAGGTTTTGAGGTAACAAAATGTAGCGACCAATGATTAAATCAGTCTCTCCTCCAGGTAGAGCAGACTGAGGATCACTTTGGAGGTGTGAGCGTATTTATTTGTGCTTTAAAACATAACAGGTGTGAAACAATCAAAAAATAACATTTTATTTCTCTGGTTCACTGCTTTGGCAGCACTCATTCTCTTAATTCACTCTCTATTTCACTCATTCTCTCTCTCAGATTTGTTGTGCCGGGGAGGAGCGACAAACAATGTTGCATATTCTACTTTTAATTTACAAGACTGCAAAACTGATGATGTGTAATATAGTTCCCTTTGAAACCTTGTCATGAAAGAAACCCGTACTCACATATTCACACACTTGATAATGTGCAGCATTACTATTACTAAGCTTTCAGTTATTCTCCTTCCACCATATATTCTTCTGTTTTTTCAGCCCGTTTCTTTCACTCACTAACTCTCTTTGTCACACCTCTTATATCTCCTATCATTTCCTATCAGCATGTCATTTCACTCTTCCTTTCCTTATTTCCTGTACAAATTCTTCATCTATCCCGTTTTTCTTTTCTGCATAACTCTTCCCTGTCTCTCTCTGTTCACACATCTTTTTCCCCTTTCCTCACCTCCTTTTCTTCTCCCCTCTCCTTTGCTCTCAGGTGTAGTTTAGATAAGGCTAGAGGAGGGGATTAGTGAGAGCTCTCTGCCATGTTTGCCTTTGGCACAGAGGACAAAAGGACTGGGACGTTTTCACTGCTCCGCCATCTCCATTCACCTGCCTGTGTGTGTGAAAAACAGCCATGCAAGGACACGCACAGACATATACACACATGAGAACACACACGCTCACACTCACCTGTGTAATGACTGTGTCACCGTGCCCCAGTTATGAACTGAATCAGCATAATCCCTTCACACTCCATTAATCAAGAAAAGGCAGGGTGTAGTCTCACAAAAATGCACAAACACACACACACAAATACAGTGCTGACACATATCCTCACCCTGTGTGGTCTGCCAATTTTAGCTGGTCCCATGGGCTGATATTACTGGTCTACTGAACCAAGTCAGACACAATAGCACGCACAGCCTACAGGTGTGCACACAGGAGTGTGCGTAAGCCTATATTTTTTCAAAAGAATATGTTTCAAGCTACTGGAGACGACATACCGTGCAGAGATATTACAATATGATTGGCCTTGTTTCCACCACAGGGCCATGCAGAGCTTAGCAGGTGGTTCTCATTATTGTAATATTCGATATCTCTCAGCATTTCTCTGTGACTCTCTTTTCATCTAGTTTCCTGCAGAGATGATTAGTCAGCTCGCACTTCAGCCTTTAATGAGGAAATTTGACTTTTGATCATGTGCTATAAACATCCGATAAACATAAGCACTGGCACTCATGTCCATATGACTGCCACAGGGAAGACCAGTCATGTTCCCACTGACAGGTCCCTCATAGTACCTGTCATCCATATCACTCCTCGCTGTGCCTATTACAGCTCAAATGCTGCAATTGCTCAAGCATGTTTGGTGCCAGCTGCTGTCTAGAGAAAACCATGTATCTCAAAAATTTGATCTTTTCAGCAACGAAGAAAAGCAGTCATGAGTTTAGCTTTGTGATAATGTTTTTAAAATAGTCCAGTGGGCTCTGACAGACTTCCATTAGCCTCAAGATGAAAGATACTAAGTAGGTGCAAAGTCAATGCAAAGACACATGGACACAGACATAAAAATTCACTCTCTGTGGTGTAAATGATGTGAAGGCACCACTTCATGAAGGTACAGGGGAAAAAAGAAAGAAATCTGGTGTAAAACAGCAAAGAACTGAAGTTTTTGCTAAGTTTTGAGATCAGCTAGCGGTGAAGCTGTCACACTTTGGGGCACATTCAGACAGAAATAGGCATTGAGGCAAAAACGCCAGGCAGCTCATTCATTTTGAATGGGTTAGTCAGTTTAGGCTGCAGCGGGGGGCTGCAGGATGCTGAAAAAGAAAACGCAACAGCATGCAGTGGAAAACTTTTGGAGAAGTGCAACACAAATACACTCCTCCTCCTACACTACTCCAATCCTGACCCTAATTGCCGCAATGCCTGATTGTGTCTGAATACAGGCAACTTGCACATGGTCTGCACATACAGTACACTGCAAGTTAGCTACAACGGTCAAAATTCAACTAATATGGGTAATCTTGACTCAGAAAGTTCAAATGTTGAGAAATTTATGAAGCCACAACACTGTTGTATCGATGGGAAAAACTGCCAAATTATTTGTTATGATCACTGATCCTTCTTCATCATTTGCAGTACTTTCAATTTCTCCTCCCTACATGTCTAAAAAAACCCAACAAAACCAGTGCAGCATGGTTCTATAGTGCAGGCCAACGATGACTAATCCTTTACCAATGACAACTGGGACAACATCGCTCTTAGCAGGTCAAGTGAACGCTGAGGCTTAATATCCATATCATGGTGCATATTTATATCATATTGTACTATTTTTCAAGGCAATGATATCGCCCACTTTCTTAACTATCTACTACCTGTCCGTCTATCTATCGGTCCCAGCTGGGCAGAGCCTCGGGGCTGAATTGGGCGGTGGTCCAGAGCAGACTGTAATCTGGAGCTCCTATCATCGGGGATCCGCTCGTCTGCCTGTGTGATCAGGCAGACAGAGTGCTGAGCATTTGATCAGCCTGATACTGAGCCCAGTGGGCGATGAGCCACCATGGAGAGAGACACGACAATCAGTGAAATTTTACACACACACACATACACACACGCATGAGCCACAAGATATCGTATACATGAAAATAGACTGATCCAGTGAGTGGGCAGAAAAAATATTGAGTTAGTGAGAGAAAAACAAAGACAGAGAAAAAGAAAATAAGCTAGGGGGGAGGGCAAATAGTGTGGTGTGTGTGTGTGTGACAGAAAGCGAAAGAGAGAGAGACCTTGTATTTCAGTTTGCTATCAGGCGAGAGTGTGTGTTGTTTTTCTAGCACCCACCTATCAGTCAGGGCCTGCAGGCAGGGAGCAGAGCCGTGTGGGTAGGAGAGGTGTCAGCTAATCTGCTGTGATTGATGTGTGAGTCTAAAACTGATGAAACTTTACTGTACTCTGCAAAGGTCTATGTAGCATCACACACAGACACACACACGTCCACACACACAAACATCTCCATGACACAAACAGTGAGGGGATGCACAGGATCTTGCATACATTATAATCGCACGTGCACCCTGATCTACTACACTCCCAGCTCATCTCTAAGCCTCCGTCTACATCCTCTAAAGCCTGAGATTTCCTGCCAGAGCTGAGGTTTCAGCCAGACATGCTCTCCATTTCACCTAATTGGCCATGAAAAATGGATGACAAACATAAACAGTGACTGTCATTACGTGTGGTGTGTGACGAAACAGGGGGTTTGTGTGTGTGAGTGTGCACTGGCATTTATATATGGAGAGTGGAAAGCGTAAACCGAAGGTATTCTATTTGTTTTTAAGCCTAATTGCCAAAATAACAGTGTACTTTCAAACAGCGGCCAGATGTGGTGAGCTGGCCTGACTATCAAGAACACCCACACAGAACTGAGGGAGAGGAGTGGAGAGAAATAAACAGGGGAGGAGAGACAGAAAGTGAATTTTCTTCTTTACTGTCAGAGGATAGTTTTCAGAGAATAATCCCTGAAACTGAATAAAAACGGAGAACAAAAGATGAAGCTACCTCACTTCTTCCCTCTTTAGTCATATCCTCAAAATCTTATCCTCCATAAAATGACTCATGAGCTACAATTTCATGCAAACCACACACACACACAATCTTTACACGCATAAAATAGGACCCCTTAAGCAGTGATGTCATCTGTGTGAAAGTGAGCATCAAGAATGCAGACAAAAGTTACTTTTTCCTTTGTTTGCAATGATTCATCCGGGTAGCTCTCAATCAAGGTTTATAAAGAAAAAGATCAGCACTAAATATGCTAAAGGCTTCTGCTTTGAACCAAAGAAAAAGCAGTTTGAACAAGTGAACAAAGATCTTTAAATGCAACTATTTACATAATGACTCATTCCTTGAGCACTTTTCAAAATCGTCCATTGTGGTCTTCTGCAACATTTTGTATTTCTTGTTAATTCCTCTCCCCCCTCTGGAGGCTTTGAATCATACGCAGACTTTGTGCTGGATTGTGGTCAACCACTGTAATGCACAGATACAGTGTCCTCTGTTCAAACACACACAGCCGCAGTATGTATACAGCGGTGTGCAGAGTTGGTGTAGGTGTTGCTATCTGAACACAATCTGTCTGGGTCAAAGAAGGATTCTGTGTTCTGTGCAGTACAAATACAGATGCTCGCACACACTGTGGGAAGCTGAAGCAAGTATGAGAAAGGAGAGTAGAGGGCAAGTGGTAATTTCATTAAGGTTTCATTGCCAGTATTTGTGAATCATTGTGAGCATCTCTCTATATAAAAAACACATTCTGAAGCACAGATGTTCAAGTGATGTTTTAATTTGCTGTTGTGCATACTGTGCCCCAGTTGTTGACCATAGAGCTGATCTTGCACGTAAAGAAACCAACAAGTCCTCTTGTCTTCCTCAAAACAGACAATGATTTGTCTTTCTAAAAATACCTGAATGACCATAACAAAAATGATTCATATGACTGTCTTCTTATCTGCCACTGCCATGGTCATACACCCCCAGGTTACACACCACAGTGTGGTTAAGTTTAGTCTCATCAGACCAGGCAAACAAATATCTCGCCATCTACACATCATCTAGGGATTTCTAAATGCAAAATAGTTGCTTGAATGGTGACGAGAATGGCCACTATCACACCTACACCCCTTACATTTTTTGAAAGCCTTAATGCTTTAATTCTCCTCAGCCGTAAGCACATTACTTCGCCATGTTACAGTCCCAATATGAAGGGCCACACTAAATACTTTGGATTAGTTTGACAAATCCAACTTGTTGTGACATCGCAACAGATTAGGGGTATGTAGATGTCTGCACAGACACTACACCCTCTGAAATTTACGTCACATGAACCCTGCAGGACCTTCTGCATTTGCGGACGCACAAAATATAATACCAGCTTAAGTGTTTGAAACAATGACCAACCAGTTCTAAAGATATAAGGTACACTGCATGTTGTCTTTGTATCAAAAATGACTCAACTCAAAAACAAACTTGGCCATGAATGAACCCATGCAAACTTTCCCCCATCTCCTGCCCCATTTGTTCCCTGAAGTGTGTGTGTGTGAGAGAGAGAGAGAGAGTTGAGTGGTGATGCTCAGAACTGAACATTATGCAGGAATGTTTTTGTTCTCAATTAGACCAAATCCAAATTCCCAGCAGCACTTACAAACACTGTCACACTCACACGTTTGAACACATGGGACACACGTAAACGCACACATTTAACAGCACAGGTCCTCTCTCTTTCTTTCCCGACTGCAATTAAAACTGAGAACTCCAGGCAGGCACAAAACAAGCAGCCAAATGCAAAGGTCCTGCAAATTTCAAAAGCCTCCAAAACAAATCTTTAGTAGGTCCCCAGAGTGAAGGGGCCTAGGTTAGGATTAGAATCAGAATCAGTAGTAAGGGACATTGACATTCTACACGAGGTTTGGTGATGGGAAACTTTGGCAGGCTTGTTCGGTCGTGCCAGGCTGGAATTCCTGATGAGTTGATGTTTATCTTATCTGGGAGAGATAGTAATTTCTGAAGTGTTTTACATCAATTCAGCTAATTCAAATGGGGTTTGGACAAACAGCAGCGCCGCATCCAATCAGACAGGGAATGCTGTCACACATAAATCCCTGAAGCAGCCTCGCAAAGGCACACAAACCATGTTCCTGCTCTGAGTGAGCTGCAGAGAGAGAGCACTGGTCCTGCTGCAGGACAGGAATGAGAAGAAAGTGTCCTCCTTGTGAGTCTCTTGAGGGCCAATTAGTCAGAGGAGCCATGGTTAATGTTACACAACCCTCTTCTCTGCTTTATTTCCTTTGATGGCTCCTTTACCCACTACTAAAACATGTATAACAAAGTAGAGCAAATTGGGGAAGACAGTCACTCAGAAATTTCAGCATTTCACACACAGTAAAAGTGCACCGATTCTGAAAACATGATCTAGACTCGGATATTGTTTTGTGGATGTTATGCAAGCACCATGCCAACACTACAAATTGTCAAGAACCACAATATCAATGCTTAAATGGTGTCTAGAATCCCAATATAAAAGGTTAAAATTGTCATTGGTATCAATGCTAAAAATCAACACAAACCCTGATAAACACTAAAAAAAAAACAATAGAAATAATCAATGCTAAAAATGATAAAGAATCCTGATATCAACACTAAAAAATTACAAAAACCTCAATATCAATGCTAAAAATAACAATGATCCCTGATATCAATGCTAAAAATCAACAAGAACCCCAATATCAACGCTAAAAATTGTAAAAACCCTTATATCAATGTTAAAAATTGTCAAGAACACCAATATCAATACTAAAAATTGTAAAGAACCTAGACGCCAATGCTAAAAATGGAGAAGAACCTAGATGTCAACACTAAATATTGTTAAAAACCCTGATATCAATGCTAAAAATTGTCAAGAATCTGGGTGTCAATGTGCATTCTTTTATGAATAAAGATTAAATTACTCATTTACCCATTACATTTATTCAAAGGATACTTAGGTCTAGCATTTAAACTGTGCATATACGTCTGGAGAAGCTTTAATCAGAGGTCCAACACCTGATTGGTTCTTGCTGGCTTCCTTCCTGCTCTCTACCGACATTCTTTCCTGGTGCAACAAAAGTAATTACCAGAGACCTCTACCTCGCCCTAGGGACAGAGAGGAGAGCATATGCTATCACACACACATGCACCCACGCAACACACACACACACACACAGATTAATACTGTCCAATACGTGTTCACCATCTCTAGCTCCCCGGCCACTGAATGACAGCCTAGCTAATTAGAATCTGATTTACCCATTTAATGAAAAAAGGAATAATTAGATAGCTAGATAGCAGCCAGGAGACATTTATTCTGCATGCGTTTAAAGTCACGGAGTCACTGTTGTGTGTGTGTGTGTGTGTGTGTGTGTGTGGTGTGTGGGACCTGGGGGGATAGAGTTTTGAAATGGGATGCCTGATTGCACCGCCCATCTAACTGCTTTCTAAATGAAATTACTGTTCATTAGATACACATATGTAAACGCTCATGCTCATAAGCACTGCCTCCCTCTCAGATGAACACTCGTACATGCAGTGGGTTCAATTTGCACGTGGATAAATGTAGCAAAGTGCTCTTTAAACACGTAACTGTTTCCCATCACAGAACTCTACTGGGTAACAATGACAAGATGTCCTCCTTCATTGTCCTTTTCTTATTTCCATATGGTTTTCTCTTCAAATTGGTGTATATTTCCATATCAGATTGTGATTGGACACAGACTAATTTGATTTAGGCATTGAGAATTCATTTTGTCTTGCCACAACTCACGTTAGAAGTGTTTCTAAGGAGGCTGCTGTGTCTCTCTGAACGGAGAGTTCTCTTGCCTCCAAGATCCTTTCTGTGTGTGAGGTTTCTGTCATTACAAGCAGGGATTGCTTAAATCCACAGCTAGAATTGAATCTCTCTCAAGGGAATGGCACATCTTTTTGAGGGAAAAAGACGGGCTTTATTGTCTTAAATTCAGTGGGAATGGTGGATGGAATGAAGGCGCTGTGGATAATATAGAACAATAAGCGACATAACTGTCACAGTTGATAGTTAAATTGTTAATCCTGGCTGGATTTAAAATGATGTGTGCAGTCTTAAGGGATTATACTAAACTATAGGCCTGTGTTTAAAGCAGTGACGGTGCAGTGAAGGATAGTCAGAACCTTTAGAGGGGAAGATGAAATTAAAAAATCTTCAAGAAGCACAAACTATGTCTTGAGCATCCAGGTTTTTTTTTTTAATTATCAAATTACTGCTCATAACAGTCATCCAATAAGCAAAACATGTTTGTTATTGGATGGATCTGGTTCGTTCCTTTGCTTGAAGCAAACTTCAACATCCAGGATTCAAGTTAGCTGCCAAAAAGCATTACACTCATGGGCCATGCTGTCAGAAAATCAATTCTGGAGGATAAAAAAACACATACATGATGTGAAAAAGATAATAAGAATTTGGTGGTGTTATGCACAGCAAAGATTGCTATTAAGAAGTAGAATCGTAAGTTTTGGACACAGAACAGCATGATCGGTCCATAAATAGATTAGCTGATTCCTGCTTCTTAAATGTAGGGATGCGCTGCTTTTCTTTGTCATTTATCATAGTAAATGAAGAATTTTTGGTTTTGGACTATTGGTTGGACCAAAGAAGCCATTTAAGGATGTCACTTTGGGCTCTGGGAAACTGTGATGAGCATTTTTGTTGCAGCCCCACGTGAAAGTTTTCAAAACAGTCTTGACCATCTGGATATTATGTAGCCTATAATTGAAGAAAATCCTTCAGCAAACTTGTAGTATGCACTGGAAAAGCTTTGGCAGTGATTTGAACTATGGATGATTACTATAATTGTCTAAAACATGCAAAATAACCAGTACAACCCTGAGATTTGCTAAAAGCAATGGGCAATTCATTTGTAAACAAATAAATGCAAACTAGAAAAATCAGAACACAGATGGACTGAAGGGCACCTGCCCCTTGTCCTTGACCACGACGCTTAGGTAAATACTCATCATCGGCAGCTTCCAGGTGTGAGTATACGTACATGTGTCTAATCCTTTCTCCCTTTGCAATCCTTCCCCTTGCCTTTGCTGTACATACTAATGCAAACCATTGAACCTGCTAGCACAAATAAGAGGTAAGATTTAAAATGAAATTTCAATGAGAAGGTCATGTAAAATGTAAAATGAGTCAAAACCTTCTTTTACCCTTCTGGCTCCAAACTCTCCATATGGCGTAAACAAACACAAAGAAGGGTATTTGTTAATGAGATGGCATTGTTACAGTTTCTCAAGTTGTGGGCATTAGAGGACTCCTTCTCTTTCAGGGCCACACACAGCCTAACACAAGAGATAATAACTAATGTGTGAACGTGTGGGGATGAGAAACAAACTGTCGCACAGGCTGTCTCAAAGAAACACAGAAGTTTACTGTAGCTTTACTTCACAGGCTTTGGTTCAGATGAATTACCTGCTATGTTGAAAAATGTGTCAAATACAATCTGTGGCACATAGTGGCTTCTGTTTTTTTGTTTATCTCAACTCAGCACTGTGGCGAGAACACTGGACAGTGGATAAAACGAGCAACACAAGTCCACTGGCCTGAAGTGAAATGCGAAAGAAGCTTTGTTCCCACCCGAAACCTTCCAAAGGACCACTTTCTATGCTGGAAGTTTGAGTAAGCTGCTCTTGAGGCAGAAATGCCCGCCCATCCTCAGAGAGTTGATGGAGCATTCACCTTATGCCTCATTGAGCTGACTCACTGTAGCATTGCAGAGGATACAGCATATGGGAGGAAATAAATAAACAAATGCCCCAAGTGTCCTCTCTCCATCTTGGCTCTGTGTCGACTCGCAGCCGGGGGCTGTTTCCCCTCCCTTCACTCAGCGCTAGTGAGAGCAGCCCCAAGCGGCTACTGGGCCCTGTGTTGATCCATCATGGTTCATCATCATGCTGGATCAACCACCATCCTGGTGCCTGAAGAGAATCACAGAGAAATCTGTCACACTCGTCTTTCTACTCCTATCTAACTCTCATTGTCTTCTTCCCTTTCTTTTCATGGCTCATTCCTTCTTTTTTTCCCCTCTCACACACACCTCTACACACACCTGGTCAAACAATGCATCCCTTCTTTGCCATGCCCTCCAGCATGCTTGTCAGGAAACTGTCTCACACTTCCAAGACAGCACAGCAACACCTTGGAAATATCCAAATACACACAATGACACTGGTAGGCCAGCTGGAAGACAGGTTGATACTTTGGTACATGGCAGGACAGGTAGGTAGACGGTTATGTCCTCAGGGGGACTGATTAGGTGACTTACTGCTGGCAAGTATTGCAGCATGCATGTATCAGATCATGTGTCTTCTAATCATGAGTCCTTCCCTGTTCTTGCATGAGCCTCTAAAACATCTCATCATGATGCGAGAACAAAAAATAAGACAATTTTCATGGGATTACACAGAAAAAAAATCTACGTGGGTGTTTGTGTGAGTGTACACGAGTGAGACCTGCCTGCGTGCAGCGACAAATGTTCCTGCGTGTGAGTGCACGCTTTAACACAAAGTCTCAAACTTGCCCAGGGCAACATGCTGCCTTGGAGTCACAGCACTGAGACGGAAAAAGAGATAGAGTGATTGGCATGAGGGTGTTTACGGTAAACAAGAACAAGGGCTGGCAGGCTGGCTGGCTATTACGCAGGAATGCACCCTGCTCTCATCTTCATTCTTTTTCTGTGTCTTTTGGCCGGCCCTGTACAACTCTTGAAACACCAACAACAGCAGCATACTGTCACTCTGACAGATATGTGAATTACCTACTTGGTGCCTACGCATAACAACGGTGACCACAACAGTGAGTGTGGCAGCATGTTAAATATACAATATGTGTTTTAATTAGTAAGAGAAGAGAGAAGAGAAGTGATGTAAGATCTATAGTTGTCTTTCCACTGCACAGCTCGATATAGCTCAACTCTACTTGACTCAACTCACTTTTGTTACCAAGTACTTTTCTCAATGCATGTGTTTTCCAGCAAGGTGTCTATATTTGATTAAACTCTTAACAGTCGCACTGTGCACGACTGTTACCAATAAATATCTTATTAATATGTCTTTTCTTTTACGACAGCTAACAAACAGGTTGTACTGCAATCGTTAATCATTAACTCTTCCTCTTTGACAAGCAGCTCTAAATCAAACAAATTCACAAATGTATTTATGTATAGTTGTTCATTAACAAGCACGCACACATGTGCACCTGGTGACTGCCTTTCATTCGGCTTTCTGAAATCCATCTGCCAAGACACTTTTTTCTCTCCATCTGTCAGCAGGTAGGATGTTAATTATCTTAAGTCAAGGGTGGCACCACCAAGTCAATTTTGAGATATGATCTAATCTCTCCTTCTTTGATCTCTTTCCTTCTCTTCCTGTCTACTTCTCCTCCACACCAACAGAAACTCGCCATCTTCATCAACACATGACGTACTGGTTTTAAACAATGACTTGGGGTGTCATTGATTTAAAGTGTTATTTACAGTGAGCTGTATTTGCCATGTAATTTTTGACTCTTTGTAATTCTTCCAAAAACCATGTGTCTGTGTTTATTAACTGCTGTTTACTGTATATTTCTGATCCTATTATCTATTGTTCCTCCAGGAAACAGTGCTCCACTTATCTACACTGTTCCTTCATGCTGGATGGGATGAATACTTAAACACACAAAGTGATTACACATAAGCTTACACATATATACAAACGGTTTTCCTCTGATCTCGAAGTTCGTGGTGTCCCAGATGACTTCCCTCGCTCGCAGTTTGTATTACAGAAACTGCTGTTGTAACAAAACCCAAAACCTACACGTCTGCATGTACACATTGCATATAGTGCAAATACAATGGCATGCAAATAGAATAAAACTGCGAACATATGCACATGCACGCACAGCCATTTATCCTCATTTTCCTTGCTGGACACACACTGGTTTTGTCAACATGGCAAATCAATAGGAAGACAAACAAAACTTCCTTGTCTGATCATGGTTGTTTTGGAGTGATGCCACAGCAGGGCAATGGCTGGTTTTCACTGTCACCTCCAACACGTGTCTGCAACATGTGCCTATGTGTGGTACATATTGGAAAAAGCACAGATGGGAAGCTGGTGCAGGCTAAAGTGAAACTGAATAGAGTGATTGCACATTTGCATTGTTCTGTCATTTCTGATCCCTCCCTTCTTAACCCCTTCCCTCCCGTTACTGCTACTTCTTCTCATCCCTCAGCCACTCTCACCTCCACCCTTCCTTCCACTTTTTCCCCCACTCTATGAGGCTGTTCACACCTGGTATTAACATGAGCCTTGGCTGATCCCATCACAAGTGGACAGCTCTAAGTGCGTTTAAAATGCATCTTCAGAGGCATTTCCAGTGACCACTTGTGATCGGATCACGCTTCCCTGCTCTATATTCAAATAAACAAATATGGCTGTTTTGTCAGGTGAATGTCCATTACTGTCCATTTGGCTATTCAGTGCAATGTTTCGACTATTTGTTCCTTTTTTGAAGTTTGGCGCCACACTAAACTCCTCTATCAGCCTACATGAGCCTCATGTTTTACCTGCACTGTCAGCAGCCCAGCAGAGGAGACACTTTGTGGTGTGCTGGGATTTTCTAACTGAACTATGAGCAGGAGGCACACTTTTATTTTTTCTATGTGGAAATCTGATGTTTTCACATCACAGACGACGAAGAAAGACATTAATGATGGACAAAGTGAAAGTTCACATGCATCCCAGTGCACCAGGGACAGCAACACTTTTTTTTTTTTTTTACAAAGAAAAGAACTTGCCTTGTATTGCATTCAATGCCACATTCACAAGAAGGCACTAATGATTAAGAATTTACCATAATTTCATTTCCCCACTATACAGTATATGCAAATAAATACATTTGCAAAATGCGTTGTCGTCTCTACCAGGTGGCCCAACGCTAGCCGCCAACACGCTAGAACAAACGGACACAATGTCTTTTACACAGAGAAAGAAATTAGCCTAACATTTGCCAGATTTAACAGAAAACCTAAAGAATTCAGAATTTTTCATAGACAGTGTTTCACAAAGTTTATAAAGTTTCTGTAAAGTCAAGAGCTCTCAAAATTTCAGAATTTTTTAAGGGTGTCTGGAGAGGTGGTTACTAGGGTGTTCACAAACATCCCCTGCTTATCCTGGCAGGCAAGATGGCCAAACCATGTAATTTGCATTATAGTGAACCGAATAATGTACTTAAAGGACGTCAGCTTAATAGGCGGTCCACAGGACACACTGTGCACACATAGCTGAAACAATGTGGTCACGTGCAGCCCAGACCACCTTTGAAGGTGATCTGAGCTATCGGCTCTTAATGCATCCTCATTATGTCTGGGGTGCATTTACACCTGTCTTCCGAGCTGTCAACTTGTGATCAGATCACTCAGGATGCATGTTAATACCAAGTGTAAACAGGCTCTACTATACCTTGAACTCAATTTCTTGACATTGCTTTGGGAGCTTCGAGCTCAAAGGGATTGCACAAAAATCATCAGCTGACATTTCTTGCTCTCTTTTCACCACAACCTTCACCTCCTCCACCCTCTTCTCATCTCCCCTTTGTTCCAAAATGTCTGTTCTGGTTTACTGTCTGGCCTACATTCCTTTGCTCTACCTCAGCTCTCACATCATCCCAAGACAGGTCCAACTTCTCTGTCATAACAGGGTGTGTCTGTATGTCCTGGTATCAGGCCAACCCTTTTCATCACTTTTTGACCTTTTTTTTCCACTTTTTTCTGTATCCTATCCACTTCCAGTCCCCTCTCTTCCCCCTTATCCCATTTTCTGCATAGCCAGATCCTCTAAAAAGCACTAAATCCCTGCTGTCCCTTTGCTGGTCCATACAGAGAACAAACCCACAGTACCCAGTATCCTAATCAAAGTGTATTTTCTCCTTTCAGTCTTTTAAAGGAAATCAAACAAAGAGAGAAGAAATGCATAGCCGGTCCTGGTTGCTAGGAGACCCTGTGTCCACGCTTCAAGCAGCTATTCACAAGCTTTTATTTACTCCACTCACTCTCCCTCTCCCTCTTTCTGTTTTACTCTGATTCACTGTACCTGTTTATTGTCCTTTTACTTAATCTCCCACTATCTGGCTAAAAGAAGAGTGATGAACTTAGATGGTAGGAGGGAGAGGAGGCTCCACAAAGGTTTCTCCTGGATGTTGCAGAAAGATGAAGAGAAACTTGAAGAGGAAGAAAAGAAATTCAGACTATTGATTCCTCTTCCTTCTCTTCCATCTCCCGTTTTTTGTCACACAAGGGGGCCGTTGTGAAATCAAAAAGACCCAAATAATTTCTCTTCTTCTCTCCTATTTTCCACTCTTACTCCCTTTTCTCTCCCACAACCCCTCTTGTTCTTCTTGCATTTTTTCCTCTTTCTCTCCACTTTCCAATATCCCTTTGCTCTGCCAGATTTCTCTCCTCATCTGTCTCCGCTCCCCTCCCCTCGAGTCAACCACGGCCCCTCCTCCCTGTATATTTTTCTGTCTGACAGCAGTGCCGGGGGCCTGGGGCAGTTAAAAGGAGGTGTGGCGGCCATTAGCCAAGCACCTCTAGCGAGCTACAGGATGAGCTGATGAAGGAGGAAAAGAGGAAGAGGAGGAGGATGTAGTGCGGCGGATCCAAGATGATCTCAGTTGCACGTTTCCTCCACTGTTCTGTTCAGTCTCGTTTTGTCCTTCCCCCTGCATGCTCCTAATGGCTTCCTAATGACAGCTTGCAGGCACCGCACACCCAGCCATTTATAACCATCTAGACAGGGAGACTGGTTGTGTGTGTGTGGAGTGTTTAGAAGACGGGGGGGGACATTAAAAAGCAGATGCACCTCATCTGCAACGCACGCATGCTGCTAGCCATCAGCCTGTTTAAACAACAGTAGCCCGAGGCGGCTCTACATGAACCTGGAGGTGACATAAAGAGTTTGAGCCGTCTTACCAGGAGTCGTTCTAGCCACATGTTGTGTGAAAACCACCATTAGCAAAGGCTAGTTTGTCTAAATACCTGCAGGCTATTTTCTCTTGCAATTCACAACCTGGCTCTATCTCTCATTCTTTCTGCACTGACAACTCACAAAGAGGTGCAAACAAACAACAACTTGGCACCAAACTGTCAGATTTTTCACTACTGGTTGTTAGAGTTAATGTTGACCTGTGTAATTAGGCTGGAGGTGTGAAACAGCTCCCACTCACTCTCTGTGTACAGTTTGATCAAGAAGACAATTTTTATACTGGTTATATTTGACGATACAGGCTCTGCTGTCTCATGTAGCAACTGCATTAACCCAGCAGCATGATAAAGATTTCACTCACTGCCCAGGGGTATGAGAAGACAACACACCAAACACTTATTATTGACATATGGATTACATAACTTCCAGAGAGGAGCCGTGCCATGGCAAGTATAGTGTTTCATTAGGAAATGGACTCAAGGAAGCTGAGGAAGTGGAGGCAGTCATCGACATATCAGCAACAACAGCAGTGGATGTCAAGTTCTTCGAACCGCAGGGATAAATGAAGAGCTGAGAGCCCGTTTTAAAGTGTCTTTTGATAATCAGCTGACAAATGTGTAAGACTGGAGTACTGTGTTGAAAAATTACACAATGTCTCACCGACTGAAGGCAGCCGTGAACTTGCTGTTTAGGTTAATTTCAGGAAAAAATGTTCGTGGTGAAAAAAAAAAAAACACCACCGGGGCTTTGGACCTGCCAATACGCACTGATCTGGCCAAATAAAGCTGTGTTTCCGCTGAGGTTGCAAATATTTTTGCATTTCCTTAACCAGTAGTTGAAAATGCTAACAACTGATTCATCATTAATAGTTAATAAAATACAAAATGCATGTTTTTCTCTTTTTTCCTCTTTTTAAATTGCCACCACCAGACAAAAATCAAGTCAAATGAGACAAAATTGCTGCCATTTCTAGACTGTTGATTAATTTTCAATTCTTAAATTTTTATTTGCTTAAACGATTAACTCAAAGGTTCCTTCAACCCATTCTTATCTGTGATTAGGCAAATTAGTTTGCATATGAAAAAGCACAGGCTGTTTGTACATATTTTTGCATGTGACTACACAACAACAATCATGTGATGGACAGGCATCATTATTTCTACTGTAACTTTCTTCTATAACTCCAAATTGATGTGCAGCACAATTAACCAAATATAAATTGGTTTGCCGCTCCAGATTTTTAAAAGTGGTGGCCTAAATAAAATGCTGCAAGTTCTCAACTTATCAGAAATATTCAGCACTACTCAGTACAGTTCCTGTTCCTCCTTTTTAAGAGGTAAAATGTTGCCCCTGGAACTCAAATTAGACCCTCGACCTTCAGGAAAGTTCCTGCATCAGAACGCAGCTCAAGTCTTTGTGAATGTCTGTTATGGCTTGTATGCTTTTTTTTTTACATGTTTTTTCAGCACTAGAAATGTACAACAGTTGAACACTTGTTAAATTTAAAATAAAATCTTCAAATCGATATGTAACCCTAACCCAAGAAGCAGGCATGCATACAAATACAAACACCCAGATATGGAGCTCTATATCAACATCTTACCTGGATGGTGTATGTGAGACAAGACAGATCCTATCTCTGTCTGAAAATCATTAACTACATTCCTCCTTTGCTGAAAGGGAAATCCCCTTGCAGATAAAGTGTGTGTGTGTGTGTGTGTGTGTGTTTGTGTGTGTGTGTGTTGGGGGTGTGGGTGCGGGATCAAATCAACACCTTCTCACAGGCTGATGTCTCTAATGTCTCAGCATGTGTTGAAAAGGTACGTTCCAGTCAGACAAACTGTGACCACACACATAACCAGACACACCATTTACCTGAGAGCAGGATAAAGGAAGTTTTTGACCTAAGATTAGGTCAGGGTTTATTTGCTTAAGAGCTCAGATATTTTGTTTGTTCATATTCTAATATTCATAGTCCTGATCTCAGTTTGTCTCCTGTCCTTCCTGTGCCTGCCTATCAGCCTGTCCTTATTTCCAGCAAATTAATATCTCAATTTTCTCCTGAGATTACAAAACACAGAGTTGCCATTGATAGCACATCCTCAGCTGTTAGCAGAGCCGGTAGCAGCCATATGATCACGGTGTTGACAGCTCTCCATGACCTCATCCATTTAGGTCAATTTTCGGCTCAGACGCAAAAAAAAGAGATAGAAGAAGAGAGTGAATAGAGGAACTGGAAAAAAAATGAAGAAAAGGGTAGGAAGACGAATGGGGAGACAGAGGAAAGGTAAGGAGAGTCAGAGAGATTCAGAAAAAATGCAGCAAGGAACAAAGGTGTGAGAGAATGAAAAGGAGAAGAAGTGAAAGAGACAGAGAGGAGGAAAAGAGAGCACCTGGCAGCCAGTCACAATGCAAATACACTTCAAAGCATTGCTGCGAAAGGTGGGATCAGTTTGTGAATGCTGCACAGAGACGGGGTTGTAGGAGGTGACTTGGAAACTTAACCTGCATCTTCAAAAACACATGCAAATGCTCCTGTGCACCTGAACAAGCCGCATGTACAGAAAAGAAAGGGAAAGGGAAAAGGAAGTGAGGGGCTGAGCATCACCACTGATTTCCTGAATCCATATAATTCGATTCAATGTTGATTCTTTTGCAGATATTTCAGTTATAATACCAATTTTTCTTGTATATGAAAGAGATTCTCAGAGAACTAATGCTGTCAATTGTGCAAGTAATCCTCTAACCTGATGCAATACTAAAATAAAGCAAGTGCAACTGTGTATGATAAAGTTGTGAGGGTTCAAGCAAGGTAATCGAATCGGACACATGGATCCTGAGTGTTATTGTTATTATTTTGTGGATGTTTGATAAACACAGTCTTAATGCTCTCTTTAAAGTTGTGTCAGCTCCTCACGCTGCCTGTCTAATCGGCCTCTTCTCCTTCGCTTCTAATTCACTTAACATGGCCAAGATGAGACAAAAGAGCTGATGGGAGAGATAATGGAGCTGACTCGCAACCTGTCTGTCTTCAGTGTGTACATGAGGCCCACACACGCACACACACAAGCATGCACAATTGTTCAAAGATGCACACGCACTCATGCGTATACCTGCATGCATGCGCATGGGCCGATGCGCGTGGCCACAAGACGGAGATCAGGATGGAGTGGATAATGAAACTGCTTCTGACCCTGTTCACTTATGATCCTCTGTCCATTACCCAAATGGACACCACTCTCTCCTATTGATCACAGCCCCTTCTCTTTCACTTCTCCGTTGCTCTTGTCGTTTTTCATCTCGTTACCTCTCCGCTCATCTGCATCGCTCCGCTGATGGTTTCCGTGGCCGTTGATGGGACAATAAATCAGAGGCCGCGCCTAGCGATTATCACCACGGAGACCAACTGAGCACACACTCCTCGACCCTGAAAACCCAGAATGTCCTCATTGGGAACGATACACACCTCTTCAGACATGCACGATGGGTGTCCAAGGCATAGGTGTCCTCTACCTTTTGTGTGAATAGGCGGTAGACAGTCTGTGTGTATGTGTGTGTGTGTTGTGTGTGGTTGTGTGTCTGAGTTATGAGTTACGAGAGCAGTAATGGAATCCCTTCCTTGATGCGAGGTGCTCGGCCATTCGAAGTCCCGTCAACCGTGAAAATGTCAGCCATGATGTAGAGGGGCTGGAGCAGGTTTATGACATCATCAGTGTGCTGCCACAGCAGAGATATTGCACAGAGAGCCCCCGACAGTCTGATCTATCCACAAGGTCTCAAGTCGTGCAAACAGTCACAAAAAGCTGGAACACGATTTGTTCCTAAAGTGCTTCATTCTTCCCCAAACAGAATGAGACACTTCAGATAGCGAGGCAGCATGGAGCGCGGTTTGAACTCAATCAAAAAGGTACACACTGAAACCCAAACAGGAAACCCTACGAGTGTGTTGTGGCTGACACAGAGGGACACTGGATATAGGCATTTTAGCCTGGTATTTAGTCTGTGGCAGGGGCTTCGCTACTCATCTGGTGTGTGTCTGTGCCACTTTTGGTGCCAATCCAAGCAAACGAGCGAGACTGCAATCAGAAGAGGACAATCACAGAGGATTAATACCAGCATACACCCTTTACCACATATGCACATTAAGATACTTAAAAATATGCAAGCATGTGCATACACACACTTTGGGCGTACACACAAAAGGAAGCCCACAGATGCACACAGTGGGCACTCTGACCTCGAGTCTAGCTGATGATTCCTAAACATATGGTTGTCTCCATTATGCCTGTGGAAATGCGAGAGGCTGAGCTGATGGAAATGATGTTTCACTCAATGTCAGGGGACTAATGTAAATAAATGTTCTCACAACAAGGCCTCACACCCACAGCGGGTTTGAATTTAACATGTGGAGAAAGCATCACTGGACAGACAGATGATGTTGGTTGTTTTTCAAGGCATCCGCCCTGATCGTTGTTTACCAAATTCCTTAGAAACGCATTATCATGGTCATACATCTTTTCAGAACAATAAAATGCATACAAATGCAGGCATTGTTGTGAAGGCTAACACATCAAGAAACTTGATGTGTTAGCTTTCACAACAACTTGATTTTTATCAACACCTAGGACCCTTTACAAGGATGCAACATAACACTGAAAGCCTCAAAAGAACCACAGGTGGAGAAACAAACAGACATAAGTGAGCTGAAATGAGAAAGAAAGCAGAAAAGTGGAAGCAAATAAAGGGACGAAAAGGGAAAAGGGAAAAGGGAGCACGAATGAGCAGGACAGAGAGGAGGAGTAAAAATGTGGATAGTGGTAAATGATAGGGTACAACTAAATGAGGGTATGTAATTTGGGGTGTTTAGTAATTACACTGGTTTGACAGAGCCATGTCAAACCATCCCTTTGTTGATCCCCCACTGCTCGGCTGCCTGCTTTTCTGCCAGAATCCTCATGTTTTCCACATTTAGCTCCTCTCACTCTCTCCCTCCCACTTGCCATGGCTTTAAATGCTCCACTCCGGTCAGTAAGCATCATTCAAAAAGTTTTACCAGCTGTATATCCCCCCCCCCCCCCCTCATTTGACAAGCTTGAAATATAGAGGAAAATGTTAATATATGTTTTCTAGTCACCGGCCAGGTCTATGAAATTCATTTATATTGGTGGATGCCGTGCCAAGGAGTTGACGGCGGGTGCGTGTGATCTTGTGGTGATTTATTTTATCCCAAAAGTACATTATTCTGAAGTGTGAATATGTATGTGTGTCTAAAAGAGGGAGAGAAGCACTGTTTATATATTTATATTATACAGGACTTCGGTCTATAGTGTGCCCAAGAACATTCTCCTAAAGCTCGAGCACCAACTGTGTCGTAGAAGGTTTTGGTTGGAAAGTTTCAAAAAAGGAAACGTTACTTTTCTCTGAAACATCAATATCCACATGCTGAGTTGATAAAATCCACATTAGTGCGGCAGGAAACCGGCAATAAAACCCAACACATGGAAACAGTCAGGCTCCTGTGATTTTGCAGTAGTATATGGGCTCTCCAATGAATATAAACTATGATACACCAATGATGAAAGACTAAACGGAGAATAAAGTGGGGTATAGAGGGATAAAGAAATAAAGGAGGAGAAATATTGTGTGAATGTGTGTGTCTGATTATGTTGGATACAGTAACAGTTGATATCACCAAAGGTCATGAAAATATAAAACTCTGTCCGTCTCTATCGAAGGGTCTTTCCAATTCATGAATGGTAAACACATTTAAGTTAGTTTGGGGCTTTTTCCATACGCTGAAACCAAAGAATACATGATAATGAGTTACAGCAATCTGGAACCCAAGTAACCGCACACACTCTTAGAAATAAGAGTTCTAAAAGGGTTCTTCATGAAAGGCTGAGGTTCTGCCCAGAGCCATTTGCTTCGGAAGAACCCTTTTTTTTTTTTTTTTTGAAGAAAGTGTTCATCAAGGGTTCTTTGTAAGACTAGGAGTTCCATTACGACCACTTTACATCTACAGAACCCTTAATGGATGTAACAGTTCTTCAGGGATTGTCGAAAGCATGGGAAACTCTTATAATTCAATCTTTTTAGATCCCTCTGCGTGAGTTCTACATGAAATCCTTGGAATATAAAAGGCTTTGTCATAGATCCCCATTGGTGGATTCTACATGAATCAATCAATCAATCAATCAATCAAATTTTGTTTATATAGCGCCAATTCACAACAAAGTTGTCTCAAGACACTTTACATATAGAGTAGGTCTAGACGACACTCAATAATTTTGTTTACATCCGACAGTTGAAACAACTCCCCCATAAGCAAGCACTTTGGCGACAGCGGCGAGGAAAAACTTCCTTTTAACAGGCAGAAACCTCGGACAGATCCATGACTCATGGTGGGCGGTGATCTGACGGCACTGGTCGGGTTGAGAGGGAAAGAGGAAAAGGGGAGGAAAGAGGGGAGGTGGGAGGGGTGGAAGAGAGAGAGAAAAGAACAGAGACAGAGAGAACAGTAGTAACAGAAGCGCTTGAAATATTAAAATGGTTCTCTGCAGAACCCCTTGGGTGGGTTCTTGTTAGCACCCTTAGAAGTAGAAACATTCCAGATAAAACCCCCAGAGATGGTTCTGGGTTGAACCATTATACCATAGATGGATTCTCTGTAGAACCTCTCACAGAAAGCCCTTATAATTTATCATTTTTAGATCCCCCTGGGTGGGTTCTACATTAAATTCTTGAAATATAAAAGAGTTCTCAGTAGAAGCCCCTGGGTTGGTTCTAGATAAAACCCTTTGAATATATAAAGGTTCTTAGAAAACCCATGGACGGGTTCATCTTAGAAAGTGGAAATGTTCTGGCTAGAGCCCCCAGATGGGCCTTTTCCACCAAAAAGGAACTGGCCCCACTCTGGTTCAAATACCTAATTTTTAACTGTTCGTCCACCAAAACAAAACAAAACAAAAAAGTTGGTTCCCAGTTGGAACCCAAAAATAGCAGGTTTTCCTTGGGAACCAAAGTGGGTGTGTCATATGACCCGGGCTGTTGTACACTGTGCAGTGCCCTCTGTTGATGTTGAGTCTTAATTACAATGGTTCCACTCGAACCTGTTGGAAACGCAGACTGGTTCACTAGATAGCACAAAGATTTCAAGGACCTTGAACGGAACTGGTTCAAGAATCAGGTTTTTCAGACTTTCACAGATGTTCTAGGTAGAACTCTCTGAAAGGGTTCCTACTGGAACCTTTCTAAAAGAAGAACCAAAAAGGGTTCTCCTATGGGGGTAGTGCTGAACAACCCTATATGGTTCAAGTTAGCACTTTTATTTCTAAGAGTGCACACACACACACACACACACAGAGGTAGAAAAGGAGTGAAAGGGTGTTGAAATGAACATAAAGCCGGCATTAGTTTAACCACTCTAAACCCTGGGAGAGCCGTTCTTTTCAAGCCACCCCCTTATTACATTACATGACCACAGATTTTTAACAACTGCACACACAAGCATATAAACATATCCATATATCCAGGCACACACACACAAGTTCACACACAAAAACATATGCACTATGCCTCTTCCAAGTTCTATTTGACTGCCCCGGGCCCCTGACAGTGTTTGAACCCTGACCTTGTCACATTCGAGTGGGTCCGAGGGGGGAGGGAGGGATTCTAGGGGTTTCGATTTTACATGGAGGAGGTCGCGGAAAGCTCGATCCTCACACAAAAGCCCTGGTTGTGGCGGGTGTCTGTGGGTCAGGGTGGGTCACGGGTCAGCCCCACACCCTAACCCTCTTTCTGTCTCTTGCCTTCTTCTCTTCCTCTCTTCCATCCATCTCTCTTTTCAATGAGGAGGAAGATCCGAGAGGAACAATGGTCTTCTTCTGCCCCCACTGTCATCCCAACAGTGGGGATGCATACTGAACAGGGGCCACGGCGAGCCAAGGGGTTCCTCTCACTGCTTTAGCCTATTTTCTCTTCTTCTCCATGCTTTCGCCTCCCCTTGCCCATTTAAACTCTCCACCCTCCATCTCCTCCTCCTCCTTCCCACGATACCCTCATTCTGCCTCTGCTTGTTAAAAGCGGAAACAAATTAACTAATGTTGTTTTTCCTTTCTGGAAGCATCACCTGGACTTTATGTGTTCTGATGAAATAAACATTACAGGATGTGAAAGTAAATGTGTTTCGTATGCTACCTGCCTCTGTATCGTTCCCTACAACCCACACTCTCATAGAAATAGGGGTTGCAACAGGGTTCTTCCTGAAGAGCTGAGGTTCTACCCAGAACCATTCATTTCAAAGAATGCTTATTTGAGGAAAAAGCTTATCCTTTATTGGGATTCAATATTTTTTGCCTCATCTGAAGAATACAATGTGGTTCTTCATAGAACCCTCAGAAGACAAGTGGGTCACAGGTAAAACCCTTATAAAAAGTGTGTTTTTAGATACCCTTGGGTGAGTTGTAGATGAAACCCCTTGAAATAAAAGGGTTCTTGGTAGAATCCACCAGGTGGGTTGTAGATTAATCCCTTGGAATATAAAAGAGATCTCGATAAGGTGGAATGGTTCTTCATAGAGCGCTGAGGAATGGGTGTAATCATTACACCTTAGAAGGGTTCTCTGTAGAACCACTCAGAAAGGGGCTCTGGATGGAACCTTTCACAGATGGTTTTAGGTATAACCCTACATGTTGGGTTCTAGATAGAAACCTCGGAAAGGATTCCAGGTGAAACCTTTATAAAAGGTTCTACCAAGAACCAAAAAGGGTTTTCCTACGGGGAAATGCTGAAGAACCCTATATAGTTCTAGTTAGCACATTTATTTCTAAGCGTGTACTCCAACCCACCACGACCACCACCACCTCCCCCACCTTTCATTCATCCTCTCGCCTCCTTTTTTCCAAGTCTGTCTATCCAGTGGGCCTCACAGGCCTCTCTCCAGCTGGCACTACAAGCTGACCTTTGCCACAACAAAACAGCAAGAACGCTCTCCATCTCTGCCTATACGTGCACGCAAACACACACTCACGCAAACGCACAAAGACACGTGGACCCACTACTACAAATGCAGCAGGAACGCCAGCAGGAGCACGAAAGAGGCCAATGCTAGAATACAAAATGACAGCCTTGTTCCTCTTTCAGCTGGGGGCCTAACTAAAGAGTTCCCCCTGTTCTTCCCTCAGCCCTCCATTTTGTGCTTGTCTGACCCCTCTAGTCCTTCTAGTTGCACCTTAGCGAGGGGGCTCACAGTGAAAAGTGGCAGCCAGTCCAGGTCCAAATGTGATTAATTTGCTGCATTCACCAGGGTTGTTCTCCACACACAATAGAAATGGACTGTCTAGGAGTCCATTAAAAAGCCTCACAAGCCAGAGGGCCCCCGTCCCAGGCACTTGGCAACGACCAGGAGGTCACACACTGCAGTCAAGAAGTTTTCAAAGGTGTGAGTATGAGAAAGAAAGAGCGGGTACATGGCATGGTGTGCATGTGTGTGTGCTTTAAAGTTTCTTTAACCAGAGAAATAATATTTTGATAGCCCGGCAGGTCACAATATCTGACAATAACTCAGTGTAACAAGAGGTGCTTCCACTGTGCGATGGGAGCACATTAAAAGAAATTCCTGAGGTAATCAATCATGAAAGACGATTAATGCAGGAGCCACTGAAATTATCTACCATATTTGGAGGAAAAAAAATCATAGAAAGCTCTTGTTAAGCTACATTTTAATATTTGTGCCGTGATTTTTGTTGGCCTGCGTGTAATTGGAGCTCCTGCTCAGTTGGAGATGATCATCTCTGTTCTTGAAAGCATCGAATTTAATGCCAATTTCATCCTAGAGAGAACGCGCTAGGAAGTAAATTCATATTAAAATAGAAAGTTCAGTTCAAACAACAGTAGACTGATCATAACACAGGGAACAGGAATTCCCCCGAGGCTTTGGGAACTACACAGAGAGTAGATATACACTGTTTTAATACACTGCAAATATTCACTTGCATTTGTATTTGTCTTCCTCTCTACTTGTGAAGTGTCTCTCTGTCTCCCTGTCTCTCTCCCTCTCTTGGTTCTGAGTGGAACCATTACACCATAGAAGGCTTCTCTGTGGAACCTCTCACAGGAAACCCTTAGATCTCCCCTGGGTGGTTTCTTGTTAGCAGCCTTAGAGCATGGAAAGGCTCTGGATAGAATCCCATAGAGCTTTCTGGGTGGAACCATCACGCCATGGAAGGTTTTGCTGTATTGTGGAAAAGGGCTTACAAGGGTTCTCTGTAGAACCTCTCGTAGGAGGTTCTGGGTAGAGACGTTCACAGAGGGTTCTAGGTGTAACCCTTTTGTTGGGTTCTAGGACGAACCCTATGAAAGTGGTCCAAGTGGAAAGGCTGTGAACAGAGATCCCAGATAGGCCTTTTCCACCAGCCCTGTTCCAGTTCTCACACCTAATTTTGAACCATTCTGAGTATTTCAACCAAAAATGAACTGGTTCAGAACCTGAAAATAGCTGGTTTTCCTTGGAAACCAAAGACGACGTGTCATTTTCTACAAGTTGTTGTGCATTGTTCAACACCCTCAGTTGGAGATGATCATCTCTGTTCTTTCTCTGTTCTTGAAAGCACCAAATTTAACACCAGTTTCATCCTAGAGAGAATGTGCCGGGAAGTAAATTCATAATTAAAATATAAAGTTAAGTTCAAACAACAGTGGACTGATCGTAACTCAGGGAACAGGAATTCCCCCAAGGTTTCGAGAACTACACAGAGAGGAGATATACACTGTTTTTAATACACTGCAAATCATCACTTGCATTTGTATTTGTGTTCCTCTCTGCTTATGAAGCGTCTCTCTGTTTTTATCTTGCCGTCTCTCTCCCTCTCCTTCTCTCACCCACTCAATCTCATTTGCTGAAAACAACGCTGAGCGCTGAAACAATGTCATAATTAGTCCTGATTGATGTAGCATATTAAGCAGCAAACAATTAGCATACAGTATATTGCTACTCTGGCCATCTGAGAATGACTGATGTGACTGACCCGCACTAAGCACAAGCTCAATAATACAGCGAGAAACACACACGCACACACACACAGAGGAAGAGCATCATGAGCAGGGCCACAGATTCAAGCACATTATGTTGGAAACTTTTTTTGTTCTGTTATTTCTCTCACCAACAAATCAATTCAATTTGTGAGATGAAAGGTTGAAAGCTCTCATGAGTAATTTTAACACTGCATTGAATACTAAATAAGAACGCCTCAATATGCCAGAGAGGTAATGTCTTTTTATTCTCCCCTTCTGTTTAGGCTTTAAAATGGTGACTGGAGGGAAAAAAGCTTCAGATTTCAAGCATGTTCACAGTTCATTATGTACTTATATTGTACATACAGAGAGAGAATAAAGAAAACACAGGGATTTAAGAGACAAAATGAAGAGATTAGCAGCAAGAAGGTATATTTCAACACTAACTAGGCGTGTTTAATATTTCTTATTATTCTCTTACAGTTAAGTGCGGTCTATCATCGAGAATATTCTATTCACGTGGAGGAATGGGAAAAGCCTGCCTATTGTAAAGTTGTCCATCAAAGCTGAAAGTTTACACCTAAGCTGTATAACAAAGCAGAAAAGATTACAGGGTGTATATGTTGAGCTACTGAAAGGCACTCAGCAGATCAGTGAAAACGCACCATGCAGGCAAAGAGGCAGAAATGACACACAGCTTACATTTACTCACACCGCTGTTTTAGTTCAGAGCCCAGACATTTTGTTTGCATTTCTGCCTGTTTTAATGCCTCTGTGTGAGCATGATTATGCTTGTCAGTGCATTCATGTGTACACATATGTGCGCACAGGAAGCTGCCTGTGTCCGACAGGCCACATGAGCCACTGAGGGGGGTCAATTATCCGGCTTTGTTCTTAGCATGGGACATCATCTTATCCTTGCACAAAGCGGAGACCAAGACAGGGCCTCTGAAACCACTGCGACCAATTGTTCCCTCTCTGTCAGACAAATGGGAGGCAGGGGTTCATATGTAGGAGGGGTTTAAGCGCCTTTACATTTCCATTCACGCAGTGTAGACTTACAACAACATGTACTCAACACTTCTGCAACTTTTGTTTTTGCTCCCATTTTTCATGAAAGTAAAAAACTGAGAGATTGAAAAAAGATATTTATCAGGCACTTAACTATAGCTATTTCTCATAGGGCTACAAATACCAAGGAGGGCAAAGTCATGACCCACACTACTCTTCCTCTGATTGGCCTACCCTGATATTCTTACCCTAGCACTAACTGATCACTCCTCATTCCTTATCCTAACCAACCCAACCAACAAAGGCAATGAGTCCTACCCAATCACAGGCAGAGTATGGGTCATGACTTTGCCCTCCTGGGACGCATCTATAGCCGTATGTGAAATAGCCGTAGTCCAGTGCCTAATCTTTTTTTTTTTTTTTTCAAGATCAAACCTTTATTGTGACCAGTCCAAGGCACACAAGTGCTCACAGATTTGAACAAATTTGTCAACATTTAGAAATAAGACTTTCATGTGCACAGAAAAAGTCTTAGATCTTTTACCTCAACTCAAGAAAAAATGGGAGCAAAAAGAAAAGTGTTGAGTATACATTCATGAACCTAAGTGTGCATAAGAATAACCACTTATTCCCAGATTTTCTTTTTTTTTCTCTGTCTGTCTGTCTGTCTCACACTCTATTTCTGCCACTCTCCTCCTTCAACTCTCTGTGGTGCAACACAAGACCTTGTGCAGCTACTACAGGGTCTCTAGAGCTGGAAAATCCCTGTGAGGGCTCCCACAGCAGCTACAAGCCCAGCCTAGGGCTCCCTACCTGGGGCTCTGTGCTTTGGATGTTTCCTTGGGGACCTGGAGACATGGGGGAGGCAGGCTGCAGGGATAAACACAAATTTAATACTACTGGGAGGATTTAAGAGGCTAGGGTACGGGAGAGAGCATGGGAGGTTATGAAAGCAGATGAAGTCAGAGAATAACTGAGTCAGAAAAGTGGGAGAAAGGCAAGGATGAGAAAAGGATAAGCGAAGTAGTTGCTGTAGCAAAGTAGTCCTTTCTGTGATCAAAGCGCGCAGCTATTTCCCCTGGGTATGGGTAGGTATGACTGGGCAGGTTTCCCAAATGCAAATGAAACTACAGATGAGAGCAGGTGAATAAGGTGGCTTTCTTTAAAAGAACAATGGCTCGCCTAGAACACCCAACAAGTTTGTTTCTGTATTTTTTCCCTTTATTTCTTTCTCACCTTTGAAGTTTATGTAGCAGTCTAGCCTGTTTCTAGTTTCAGCTACCACAGAAAATGCACAGGACTGACACCTTGGAGTGGTGTCCGTTTTATCTGTGTATGTGTGGGTGGATTACTGTTTCTGATTCTGCTGTGCATGTGGCACTTAAGTGAACCCAGTGAGCAGTTTTTCAGTTGAAAAGATGTCTAAAAAACAACATGGTCATAGGTCAAAAGACGTTCAGAATAGGTTCAAAAATGAAAGTTTTTGTCATGACTATTTGAAGACATTGAGTGGGTGTTCACATTTAGACCATATTTCACCGGGATTTGCAACAATTACATGTTTCATCCTCTACAATGTGCAAATATTGGACCTTCGGATCCTCTCCAAGAAACAACATCCAAATTTCTCAGCTGACACCAAGGATTCAAACATCAGTTTCCTTGTTCAAAGCCCTGTTTTTATCCCACTCTACATCTTCCTATTCATTTACACTTCTTTGTCACTATTTAGACTACATCCCAGTACATATATTCTGGACTCAGCCAGTCACCAATATATTTGTCCATTCGGCCTGCACTACTAAGTACTTGCATATGCGCACTAGGCTACAGCAAGAGGCGCAATTTCTTTATTTTACATTAAGAACTTCTCCAATTATGTCCTAGAATCTTCTCGTTGCCAGCCCACAGCTGAAATAGTTCTTAATTATTACAATTATGAAACATAAAGTCATATACATATACATATCTTAACACTGATCACTATCATCTCTCTTTCAACCTACAACTGAACAAATTAAAGTGATAAAACAAATTCATCTTTTGTGACACGCTGACCTTGTAACCACATTTTAGCTGGTTAAAAAGATGGCAAAAAGGCGTGCGGACCAAATATCAAGTTTTCAACTAGAAATCAACACTGAAATCCCGTGGGTGCTCACTGGAAATGCTGACTATGTCTACAGATTTGTGTATATGCATGCATATGTGCGTGTGTGTGTGTGTGTGTGTCTGAAGCACCATGGTATTGAAGGTTGAAAGAATTCTAGCACAAAGCCACAGGGCACTCCTCATCTCCAGCCAACAGAAAAGGTCAATCTCCTCAATATTAACTCTGGTTCAGGTCACCACGCTGATTACACTACAATAACCATTTTACACACTGCATCTATGGACCCCCCTCCTCCACCCCCACACTTCCCCATATACACACACTTCTTGCTCTGGCCGTCCTCACACGTCCATTTGGAATTAAAACCCACCCCGAGAGGAAGCCCTGTCGGCGCCCCATGCAGACATACATAAACACATTCTCACACAATCGCCTGCAATCACGATCCTTTATAATGGTCTTAGCACAAACCCAGAGCCCTCAGAGACCCCTGCTCCCCCTGCTCCACCACACAGTGGAAATATAAGTTGATATGGTAGAAGTGTGAAAATGCACACGGACGCACATGCATGCACACTCACACAGTACAGAAGGCACGAATGCAATACACCATTAGAGCTCGAAGAATGTTGTGAGTTTACATCAGGGACTTGACCTAACCTCCAGCCACGGCCTGATCTCAGCATTTCTTCACACGACACCAGATTGGAGGTAGATTAGGCTAAGACCTCAACCCCTTCACCCGTCTCAGTCCCCAATTCCCTGAAAACAAAAACTTTTGCCTCAACAAACTTCTACAGAAATGTGGGTCATGATGAATTATGGTATGTTGCAATATTTTGGAAGATCTGATGCAAAAGCATTTTGAATTTTTCACTCTGTGTTTGCTGAATTGTTCCACACGCCTCCCAATCTGACCGGTCTGAAGTGTTTGACTGTTTCACCGCACATGTATACTATTTGACATGAAGTAAACTGTCGAGATGATAGTAAATCATGTCATGGCTTCTTGGCAGACCTGTTGACAGAACAAGCTTCTGCAGGCTTCAAAGAAACCGGTAATGGGCATGTGTGAGCGTTTCAAACACACCCCCACCCTCCCCTCATGTCAATAATTACAGAGATGAAATGGACTAATTTTCTTGCAAATTTGTGGTATTCTGATTGCTGCCACATTGAGAAAAAAGGCCGGAATTAAATAAATCCATTAAAACTGTGAGGAATGCAAAGGAAAGGAGACAGGGGAACAAATGCAACGAGGGTAAATATATAAATAAAGAAAATGAAAAGAGCAGAAGTCATCATGAGTGAATTAATTTTGGCTCAGCAGTGGAGCTGTATTAAATGACACCTAGTGAAACGTGTGGCTAAAGCTGTCATCTGCGGCGCCTCCTTTCTACACTGAATCATCCTAATCCTGTCTAATACTGTACTGCTAAATGTCTGTCTTTGCTGCCTACAATGTCTTATATTAGCCTAGTGTTGTGTTAAATTATGTGGCTGAGCTTTTCCTCCCATTGTGGTTCCACAGAAAGAGAATGTACTGGTGTGGATACAAACAGAACATGATTATATTTAATACTATTATACCATCATGGTCATGAAGTGTCCTTGTGACTAGCAAGGCCAAGTTGATATTTGAGTTCTGGTTGTCTGTCTTTTGTCTCTCTAGTACAGTGGTTCTCAACCTGGGGATCCCGACCCCCAGGGGGGTTATAACTTTGGAAAGGGGTAACAAAAATGACAGTTACCAACATATACCACCACAGCCATTAACACTCACAAAAACTAACATATTTTGTAACATAAAATAACAAACTCAAACTGCATAGTCCAGCAAGCATGATGGGAAATTTTGGCCACATTTTAGACTGGGGAAGGGTTTTTACATTACTTTGCCCGTATCCGTGACATAATAAGATCACTGTTTGCATGATCTTCTGTATCCATCTTAAGTAACAACCATAGTAGCTAGTGTTGTGTCAATTCTTAACAGTAATTAATCAAATTAATGATTAATAATTAACACCCCTACACTCTCCTTATAAAAATGAGCATATCTAATCTATGAAGTGTTAAGAAGTATTTTGTACATTTTTCTACATTTAAAAATCAATATTCAATTTCTGACACAATTTCAATACTTCTATCAATTACTGGGGAGTTTTAACTTACAGAACCTTTTAGTTTAGGTTGTACAGATTTTGGGGATATGAAGCATAAGCAAAAATACCAGTATAAGTACTGGCAGTTCAAGGTGCTCTAAACAACAAACAAAAACAAACAACAAAACCTAAAACGCTGCATGTGTTACAAATGATGATTGATTAACATTTCACATATAATTTTTCAAATTAGACATTCTGGAGTAAACATGACCAACAATCTCTGTCTTTTCCAGACACACAAATAAGCACAAATGGACTCCTCAATTGACTTTAACACTAAAAACTCCGCCTGACTTCGACCAGAAGCGTCTTAATTATCATCACTGCTGATTCAGAGTCTAACAGTTGAGCTAGCAGATACAGTATATCAGCGTTAATTGTGAGTCTGGCTGCTGCTATAGCCACGTTGGCCACCAGCAAGCAACAGCTCAGTGGATAAATCACATTTACCGCTAAGAGATGCCTCGCACTCGCCTTTCCGGGAGCTGAAAAATGAGTTCCAGGTAGAAAGGGGAGTCGTGACGGATCTCCTCCCTGGTCTCATATCTGCTCCTACTGTGATCTGGGCCATCCGTGGGTGAGGGATGAGACTCTGGGAGCACAGGAGAAACACTTTGTCATCTCTGACGATGAGAAGGAGGAACTGTCAGGTATAATCAGCAGGGTGACAGGGGTGAAAGCGGAGAGGGGCACAATTTGAGGATGGATGAAAGGAGGATGGCATCCCTCTTGTTAACACAAATTATTAATCCCGCTCTGTTGGCTGCAGAGTTTAGAGTTAAACAAGAGGGAAAGCAATAATTTATCTGTCACTATCCCTTTTGGGAATTCCTGAACAAATTGCCCACTGGGTGCAATCACACTGTCTGCTCCGACACAGTTTCTGCACATTACTGATATTTGTGACTGTGACCTCCACACAATCACATTAAGCAAATATATGGTCAGATCTTATTCACAATCAGTTGCATAAAGATCACATTATACAAAACAGTGGACAAAACTCTGAACATGAGGGATTGTCCTTTGCTTGTTTGACTAACCATCTTCTTTTCCTATCGAATGAAGTGCTGTGCAGAACATCATTAAGCTTAGCAGGAAGGGAGGAGAAAGTCCCAGGATGAACTTGTTTGTTTTGGGGAAAGATAAAGAAAGTCAACCGCCTACCATGCATCTGCGTTCTATCAAAACTACACACTCATAAAAATAAAGGGACTCACTAGAGCCATTAAGGTTCTTCAGAAGGCTTTTTAATCCTGGTAGAATCTTTTATACTTTCAGAGAGTTCCACCTAAAAACCAATATAAAAGGTTATACCTAGAATTATCTTCTGGATCTTCCAAACGGTTATTTCTAGCAGCAACAACACAGACATTTGAAGTACCAGACTTTCTTTACTTATTGTTTATCATTTTGCCCTGTCTGATGGAAAAATTCAGCCTAAAGTTAATTAAGTACCCATTTTCCCCATTGGGAATATGGGTAAATAATCCCTGCCAATAAACAAGCTTCAGCTGTGGTGCACAGACAGTGTTAGAAGTGAACAAAAGGGGAAAAGGATCACTTTAAGCAATCAATTACTTTATTTGATTTCCCGGCTGTAACAGAGACAGTGTGAGCCAGGAGGCCCCAGGGCAGACCACAATATGATTCATAACAGTACAAAAACGGAAAACAACATAGCATCACCACCACCGAGCAGCTACTGCAGAACTGAGTGAAAGAAAAAACACACTGAAAGTGCCATATGCATTTCTTTATCTTGGATTCAGTACACTCATATGCCAATGTAAACAAATTAAACATAAACAAGACTGCACAGAAACTAGTTTTCACCATATTGAGTCGTCATATTTGAATTCATTGAGTATCACAGGCTTCCATTTCTGTTTTATATACATAATATTCAAATATGGTCTCAATTATACAGCCGTCCCACTTTAATCCCCCATGTCTCTGGCTCTCTCACTCTCTCAAGTGTGCAGCCTTACACACACAGACAGACACACTCGCACACACCACATACACAAATACAGAAACATAATGTTCTGACCACAAGGGAAAGAATGCTTCATCACAGTAGATAAGGAGTGAATAAAAACCTTTATATGCTTATAAACAGCTGTGGGGATATAATTACTCTACAACTATACGTATCTACCTTGGAACAAAAAGACACACTCATAAGCTCCTTTCACACATGTAGTCCACCCCTGAAATGTTCAGGAACATTTCCTACATGAGGTCGTGTCAGAATGGGAGTAGAGAATGTACCAATGTCCCAAATCACTGGAGATGGGACAATGGTATTCCCTGCTCCACCACTGTATTATTAGATTGCCTACTTCACCCATGTCCCATTGAACCGCCAGTGTCCTATCTCAAGACCTACTAACATTTCAGGGAAAATGACTGTGTTGTGAATGAAAGCAGTAAAATTACAAGGCCAAGCACATAAAGGATAACATCTGTATGGCCAAAGACACTTTCACTCTAAGAGCAACTGGAGGCACAATGACTCCAGACATCCACACTCTTTTAATGTTCCTTTTAATGTATGAAATGCATGTTTCTGATTAAAGTAGACCACAAAAAACATTAATTTTCTCACAAACTTGTAGAGCACTAGACAAAATCAGCTTCTCGCCTGCCATGTTCCTGAAAATAATCTTCTGCTGGGTACACGTACATCTGGCCTTGCCGCATTTTCTTCTTCTGTTGAATTTTATGGCAGTTGGCATCCTTAAGTGTTGCAATACCATGATCTGCTGGACAGTACATTACCCCATCTATTTTGGCAATACCATGGCATGCGTAAAGAGGCACAAGTCAGAAATGTTCCTGAATGTAGCTGCATGTGTGAATCATTGACATAACTGAAGATGGACTACACAGCTCCACTTCCTCCCACTGTACAAAGATAAAGCCAAAATATCTTGGATAAGAGTCCTGCCATCTTTTGTGCTAGTGACGTCATCTGGAGCCAGAGTCTGTGCACTAGTGAACAGGGTTGAAGCCATGCTTTTGAGTTTGTGCCTATACAGCCAATATAGTCGACTCAATATCAAGCAGAACTCAGCTGTTAATCATGACATGAAACCCCCTTTTTATAGCATCAAATAACTAATTAAAACCAAACTAATCAGAAAAATTACACATGAACATACATCAGTGTGATAAAAAAAGAGTTAAAATGGCAGAAACCATGCTAGAGAAAAATTTATTTGACATGTACTCTGATGTTTTAGTGTGGTTCATGTCTTATCTACTAACATGGAGGAAGCAGGGTTTATGACCTGCACTGCAGCCAGCTGGCAATCAGCATGTTTTGGTTCACTTTTGAGAGCTGTCATGTTGTCCATCTCTATATATGTCAGTGGTGTGAATAGTAAACATCCCTAGTGGTGCCTGAAAGGTTATCCCAGTAATTTATCAGGAACTATGTGCAAAAGAGGCTATAGATAATCAAGTGTAAACATACATGTACAACAAACACACACGCACACACACAAACGATTTTGCTCTCGTCTCTAACCTGTCTCACTGTGTTTAAGAATGTGTGCACACTTGCAGGACAAGATCTGTTGACCCTTTCATTAAAAGAAGAGCTCACTGTCCAACTAACTGAATTTGCAAAGCAATTCCAAGCTGGATCTTATTTTGCTGGTGCAAAGCACATTTCTTAATTTCTATTGATTGAGGAAGATTGACGAGAAGAGGAGAAGTGCAAGAACAAAGTTTTTTACCTTTTTGTCAGGCTTAAGGCCTTAAAGAGAGTGCGGCATGGCTTCAGTCAGTGTAATATGTGGAAGGAAGGAGAGAGAAAGAGAGATCTTTTTTTATCTCTTTTCCTCTCGCTGACCTCCAGATGGAATCAGGGAGCTGTTGTGAAGCACAGTGCCCAGAGAGGGCAGAGGTACCTGGGCTACCTTTTCACCGCATGGACCCTACGACCAGAGTCCCCTCGTGGTAATGAAAGAGGAGAGACAGATGAAAGCAGCAAAGAGGGGATGACTCCCCTGATCCCCTCCTGTCTTCTCCGTCACCCACCCGGAGGAAAATTTAATAAAGTCCACATACCAAGAGCCACACAAGAGAGAGATGAGAATACATGAAAGGAAAGATGGAGAGATGGAGTGATGGAGAGAGAAGGAGATGGAGGGGTGGCAGTGATGACTGACCCCTCTCCCACGGTGTCATCTCTGACCTTCAGAATAGCCAGAGAGCACTGAACCCCAGGAGGGAGGATGAAACACAGAGATGCCACACACAAACACACATACACACGCAAAACATAAACAATGCTGACACAAAAATAGAGCTTCTGCACCAAGACACACACATTGCTGACACAAGCACACTCCCACATACACAAGTATGCACACATTTATTTAACACTAGAACCGCCAACATTCCAGTACTCCCTAGAACCGCCAGGTGGGGTCATTTTTACCCCTAACCAGCAACAGCATCTTCAAAGCAAAAGAGGTAATTTATAGAAGTTGTTAAGTTTGAATAATAAATAAAACTTGAGAAAATAACCTAGTTTATCATTTACAATTATGTTTTATTTAGCTGCAGACAGACAAAGTCAAAACTAAACAGAATTGGAGCCTCCAGGGAAAAAGACGCACCTGTCTCCCTCTCTTCACCACACACAGGGCTAGCTCGCTCTCTCTCTCTCTCTCTCTCTCCTGATACACACAGGGGCTGCTCACTCTATTGACGGTAATTATTAGCTACGTAATATTGTGATATTTAGTTTATGCTATAGACGAGATCCTACCGGTCAAAGCCTTTTACTTTTTAGTGGGTGAAGGCTCTCCTCCTCCTCAGATGAAGACAGCTCCGTCACATATTTTTATGCTCTAACGCGCAACAGCGTCTGCAATCGCAAAAGGGATCATTTATATAAGTTGTTAACTCTGAATAATAATTAAGACATGAGAAAATAACCTTTTAGAATTCAGTTTATGAAGTTTATCATTTATAGTTATGTTTTATTTAGCTGCAGGCAGACAAAGTCAAAACTAAACGGAATCGGAGTCTCAGCAGGATAAGACGCACCTGTCTCCCTCTCTCCGCCACACACACACACACACACACACACACACACACACACACACACACACACACACACACACACCTCACAATCAGCACACATACACAGACTTTGTCAGCGATGTAGATGCGTCCTGAAGTGGAGATACGCGCAGGGCGGCTGGTCGCTCTATTGATAGTAATTATACGCTACATAATATTGTGATATTTAGTTTATGCTGTAGGCAGGATCCTACCTGTCAATGGCTTTTTCTTTTTAGTGGGTGAAGGCTCTCCTCCTCAGATGAAGACGATTGATCGGGTGAAAATGACGGATCAGTCACAGCGATATTTCTCCCTCATCAGATTCTCCCTCCTCACTGAGGTCCTGAAGCTGTCAGAGTCTCTGACACGTGCACTTCTTTTGATATGGCCTGTTTCTTGTTTTCTTGTCTTTTAGTAAGCTAGGTATAGCTTATAGCAAGCATAGGTTGCTGCGCAGTCTCATAATGAATGAAACGTCTTGAGTAAACAGTGGGCGTTGCTAAGCAACCTGGCATGGCGCGAATGTAGAGCGCAGCCTGTGCAGCTGTTTCTATGGGGGTAAAAATGACCCCCCTCAGCGGTTCTAGGTATAAATGGTCTTTTTTTTTTTTTTTTCTTTAATCCCACACCCCTCATAATTCACTACAGGATGAATAAATCAATATTAGGAAAAGTCATGAGCTGACAGATGTAGGAAATTTATTTTACTAGAGTTATGTGCATTTGAAAATGCCAGGGGGGTCAAAATGACCCGCTTGGCGGTTCTAGTGTTAAAGTTCACATGAAACGGAAATCAGAGTGCTATTTGCTTCTACATATTTATGTATTTCCTGTAAAAACAGGCAGCTACGGAGGGACTTATCGCAGTAGCCAATAGCACTGAATGACAGTTAATGCAACACTCCCACAGCCATACAACTACAGACGTCCATTAACTGCTAACTTTTCAGGGATTGGAAGCTCTCAGTGAACTCACCAAGACTGACCAACAGACGTTTAACGACAGGGAATACAGTACAAAGGTGGTTTTCTTACAGGGTTTGGCCTCTGGCACCTCAGGACTGAGTCAGCTGACTTAGCTGCACAGCTAACCAGGCTATTGGCAGTTAGTGGTTAGCACCTTTAGCAACAAATAAAGTTATAGTAGCTTTGTAAATGACCTCAGCACTATGTTCTCTGTCAGACTCAGAGGCTGTTCTCACTAGGAGGCTGTTCAGCCCAATTCAGTTGCCTGCTAACGGTAGCTGAGTTAGCAGAAACTAAAAACATTTTCTCCATAAAATATGATCTGGTTGAATAAAGTAATTATGTTGTGTTTTAGTTCAAGTTATAACATATAACCCTGAGTATAATCTACTGTCACAGATACCACTTTCCCCAAAGTGAATAAATTCTAGCCAGCGGGCCAGTAACAGTAGTATTCTGGGGAAAGAAATCAAGGTTTGGGGCAGCGAACATCTTGGAAGACACATAAACATACCATACAGTTGCTAGCTAGCTAACTGCTGACTCTTAGCTTTAGCTCTGCACTGCGAAAAGTTGAAGATGGATTGAGTGATTGGGTGGGTATCATGATATTATTGGTTGCCACTGGTTGGTTCTAGCTTACATAAGCATCCATCATATTTTGTTCTACAGGAAGAGAAAAATCATTTTCATGATTTTGATATGAAAATCTAACAAAATCGATTTTATGGATTTTTTAAATCATATATATTGTTAAATAGGTGCACAAAATGTTAAAAAAAATATATGATTGGGGATGTGATCTAAAAAAGGCATTTTTTAAAATGTAATCTCAACTTTAAGTTCACCATCAAGTCCTGTGAAATTGCTCTGTGGATTATAGTCCAGTTTTAAAAAATAGGATTTGAAAAATATGTCTGTGATTCAGCGGTGACTGACCCCTTTTCATAAAAGTACAAGAAAGCAAGAGTCATGGGATCAGCAACAGACTGAAATCTACACACAAAGACACACGTGCACACACACAGAGTCTGGTATAAGTGACCTTGAGGGAGGATTTGGTGAGTGTGTGAGGAGGGAGTGCTGAGTGAAACAAAGTGGGCCATGTTGGCATCATGGGCCACTCAGATGGCAACACACACACAAGCACACAGAGCAAACAGTGTTAGCTGTGGTAACATTAATGTGTCCTCTTTCATAGATGATTACTCCCAGCAGGAGAGGGGCATCTCTTTAATGACAAGTCTTTCACACCCAAACACTCCCACCAGACAGGAGGGAGGCAACGATTTAAGGAGGAAGGAAAGAAAGAGTTGAGAATAAAGGCACATAGAGAGAGGGAAGGCATGAGGAAGTGAGGGAGGAGGAAGAAAAAGAGGAAGGGCAAATGACAGTAGAGTTTAAAAAAAAAGAGGTGAAAAAGTAAGACTAAAAACAATGCGTGAAAAGATAAAAAAGTGAAAAGGTGAAGGTGGGAAGAGTTTTGGAGGAGAAAAAGGAGTAAATGAAGTAGAAAAGGTGAAGAGTGCAACAGATGTGTACTGTTGGCTGTGTGTTTGTGTGTGTATGTGCACACAAGAGGGCTACACGTTTGTCAAGTGCCAGCCAACAGATGGTGTCTAATCTATGGAGGGCACCCCCCCTTCAGGGCACAGCAGGAGCTAAGGACCCCAAGTGGTGCTCACAGTCATCCACCACCAATGGACTCGCTCTTGAAAAATAACAACACACACAAACACATGCGTGACTCATGCTTTCAAACATATAAAAATACAGGTTTCATTTGCACAAACAGATATCCGTTTTCATTTATTATTTCCTGAATTATGGTGGTTTTTGTTCACTCTAAGGAATATCAATCAACTTTTTAAAAATGTCAAAATTCATGTGTTTTTGATTGCGCACTCAGGAATATCAGTCAAACTGGTGGTGGTTTATTAATTTTGAAGGCATAGTTCGGATTATTTAATGCACGATTGTATGAGTACTTATCCATAGTCAGCGTATTAGGTAAAGTAGATGACATTGTATTTTAGCCACTTAAAAAAGGCCAATCTAAAAAAACAATATCAGTTTAGGTGCATATTATATGTAGAATATTTTGACTGCTTTACTTTGCTGCCAGACAGCCTTTTCTGACAGGAAACAGTCAGAAAATGCTTAATATCGCTACCTCCAAGCCAACCAAGATCTGCAAGGTAAAAGCAGTCATTTTACCTCGCAGAACACAAGAAATGCTGGTCTGATACTACCAGATCAGTTAATTAGTTTGTGTTATTGTATGACTTTGGTGTTTTAAAAGAATAATTTGAATTTACCAAAGTCAGACAATAACATAAACAAAATAACAGATCGAGGCAATGGTAGACCAGCAAGTAGTTCTGTGGGGTAAAACTACTGATTTCGCCAATAGAGTTTAGTTGGTTTGGAGAGTGCAATATTTGACATATAATGACAGTTTTCCATCAGAAAAAGCTGTCTAACAGCAAAGTAAAGGGTTGAAAATATTCAAAATACAGCATACACTTTGATTCAAATTTTTTTAGATGTATCTTTTTTAAGTGGCTAAAATATGTTTTGCTGCTGACCCCGACTACACCAGTTCATTGCTTAGCTTCTGAGCTGGTCATCCTCTCTGCCTCTTCAAACTGGGGATGTGCCAACTACCATCTACTGCAGGTAATCTAATTATAATCCATAAATACTTCATACAACCCTGCATCAAATAATCCAAACTATCCCTTTAATTGTGTTTATCTATCTTTGCAAATAAACTCCTCATATACATTTAGTATTTAAAACACTCACTCATCAGTGTAAAGAATGTAATTGTATAGACACACCAAGTAGTTCACCCAAAAAAAAAAAAAATCATGTTTACTTCATCTTATGTAGTTATGCAGATTCGTTGTTCATGTTTTTAGATGTCCATCACTGAGATTTATGCCTCCAACCAAACACAGTTGAAGTGAAATTAATTTCTATGTGATACTCACTGCATTGAAAGATTACCTTTTAAAAAAAATCAACAGCACAATTTCTTTCCACAATGCATGCCCCAGTTACTCTTGATAATCCACTGAATACAATGTCAACATTTTTTCACTGAAACTACTTTTTACCACAGAAATAGTGCCTGTTAACGGATTTATGGATTATCCAGAGCAGCATTGTTGAATTTCTTTAAGATAATTTTTAAATGCTGTGAGCAACACAAACCAAATCTCAGCAAAGGATATCCCAGAACGACTACAATAAAAACTTTCTGCCTGACTAGATACAACTAAAGGTAAGTGAGAAAATGTGGTTTTTTTTTTCTAATTTGGATGAACTGACCCTTAAAGTTTGAGGTTAATTCAGTTTCCCGCTAAGTTAATTCCAGGGGTGAATTCTCCTCGGTATCATATCACTAAAAACATTTTGTCATCAAATGGCTGTCACATCCAATCTGTCACAGAATTAGGTACTTTAGCTGACACTTTTATCCAGGGCAAATTACAATGAATGAGCAGGTGAGGATGCAACATGAAGAGCACTCAACGCTAAACACTGGCTGTCAAATCTGCGACTTCTCCTTTATATGGCAACAACTCTCGAACTGCAAGGCCATCATGTCTGCCCTTGTGAAGTAGCAGATAGAATGCAGTTAGAGCATACATTTTGGTTGAATACAGCATTAAGTGAATTAACCTAAACCATGGATACATGCTCAGAAACATACGCACACACCTCCCACCAACATACACACATACACACACACACACACACACACACACGCAGCATAATGTCTACGTGGCTTTGCATGGTGTCTGTCTGGCGTAGCCCCCAGTGCTGATGCTGCTGTGACAGCTGTCTGAATCAGCAAGATCCAGCATTGACTGACTGACTGGGGAAGGTACAGCCAAGCGGGAGCCAAGGGTGAAGGTGTGCACTTGTGTATGCGTGTAAATGTGTGTTTTTGACTGTGTTCGTACATCTATACACTAACTGCTCATGCTGTAATCCATGATGTGTGTGTGTGCATGGAATGTGAAAATGAATGAGAAAAAAGGGAGGAGAAAATACGAGAAGGAACGGGAAGCATGTGGGATGAATTAGGCATTTCTGTTTAAAAAATGGAGGTCTTGAAGGCCTGATGAAAACCTTGGCGTGAACAAAGAGGAACTGTTAGTCACACCGGCCCCCCTTGGGCCGCCTCGTCCTGTGACAAGCTGTGAATCAGAGGCCATTTACTCAGTAATACACAGAAATAATAACGTCTCCAATCAGCAGCTATTCTAATAGACCTAAATTACTCAGCAATACTGCTCTGTCAATTTTGAAGTTATTTTTCTTTGAGCCAAATGTCTAACAGGAACCTATTGTATTCTTTGTCACGGATATCCAGAGGACTCTCTAGAAATTGCAATAAAACATTCAAGCTAGTGGGAATGTTCCCTGAGCACTGTGCTGTGATGAGCTTCATTGTGTTTGTAAGAGCCATTTTTTGTTGTTGGTAAAGAACTGCAAGATGTCGCAGTTTTGGTTAAAAAATTAAAATCACTGCGTATCCATCATCACTAAACAGACACAGGCATGTGAAATGAGAACGCCAAGAACAAATCATTTTTCCAACCTGTCTTTTTAAAGACTCAAATAGTGTCTTGTTAAAATTTTTGATGCTGTAAAGGCCAGCCAATGTGCATGGGGTGTGTTTGGCAGTCATCTTAAATTGATGCCGCTGCAAATGACAAAAAATGCAGATTTTCATAGCTCTCCTGGACCAAACTACATACAAAGACAAATAGCCCACTTATTCATATAATATTGACACCAGGTCACTGACATGGTTTTAGTGCTTGTCGGTCAACATATATGTCCATACCATTATAGACTCATAGGGATGTGATAGACCAATATCGGGTCAATATATTGGTCAGGCTGTACCTTCAAGGAAGCTACCTCAGCAAGTAAGTGAAAAACAGCAGACATACCACTTTTTTCTGACCAAGTACAAGTACATACATTTAGGCACTTGCTGATTACAGAGTACCTATATGAACACTTATACCTGATAATGTGTATCTGTGCATCCCAAATACTATATGTCGTGGATAACACGTTGAATAAAGTCCATCCATAAATGCATCCATTAAGTTGAAGTATATGACTGAAAGCCATGACAGCGCTCAATAGGCGTGTGTATTTAATTGTGTGTAATGTACATAGATGTGGGTGTATCTACTAGGTGGTGTTGCCTCATAAATATTTGCTTGCAGCTGATGTTTTAACAACATAATTCATGGTACAAATGCACGCACTGCATGTTGTAACACAAAGTAAAGGTGACTCAATGAACAGAGAGGTGAATGAGGTCCATGTCGCTTCAAAGGGTCCATTTCTCACAGATATGGGTCATTCTACCTCATCTTTTTTCTTTACTGCCTTGCACCGGTGCCTTTTTTAAATTCAGTCCATATAACTGAGCACTTTACACTATTAAACCCTCCCTCACCCCGCCCCCACGGCAGCTCCCAGTGTCTGATCTGGAGACACAGGTCATTTGTCATCAAAGAGGGGAGCTCGAGGAAACAGCAAGCCCAGCATGGGAGCTCCACACTGGGCCTGACAGCTCTCAATGCTGCTCTACAGAATCGCTGAATATAGTCAAGCAGTCAAGTAGAGAGACAGGGATGGAGAAGTGGTGTCAGTGTGTTTCCGACTGTGTGTCAGTCCTTCTCCCTCACTGCTGTTTCTGTGAAGGATGCGTGTGTGTTTGGGCCTGTTTCTGTTTTCTCTCAGGACGGAGCTTGACGGGGGACAAAGAGAAGGTTAAAGCAGAGAGGACTGCAGATGGAGTCAGCTCTACATGTGTAGTGTAACCTACACACACACATACACCTACATACACTATCTACTCAGGATATAAGGGGTTATAATGGTTAAAATCGCTCTCTCTGACCCCATAAGAACTGATAGGACTCTCATTACTTAGACACCCACACACGTACACAACCACATACACGCATTCAGACTCTCATTACAAGCCATCCCAAGGAGGAGGAGGAGGCACAGAGGAGAAGAGGGGCACTGTAAATGCATTCTCCGTCTCTTAACTTTCTCACCTTTCTGCATTACATCTTAGCTTCCATGAGAGGGGAGGCAGCAGGCTTGTGTAAAGTGAATAAAATAATCAAGAAGGTGGGAGTAGAGAGTGGACACACTTGAAGAGGAGGCTGAGGAAAGAGACTGACAAACACAGCACAACTGCAACCAACCATAATTTTCATTATAGATTGTTTTCACGACTAATCAATGTATCATTTAGTCTATAAAAAGTGTCAAAAATATGTGAACAATGCTCACAACTTCCCAGAGCCCAAATTGAAGTCATTAAATTGCTTCTTTTGTCCAAAGTCCAAAACCCAAAGAATCTTCATTTGCTGTCATGAATGAAGAAGAAAAGCAGCCAGTCCTTATATTTAAAGAAGAAATCTGTAACATATTTTAGCCAAATGAGTAAATGTCTGTTTATGAGTCATTAGATATCAAACTGAGCAATATGTTAGTGGGGTTTGGCAGGCAGAAAGCAGGCAGTCACTGAACTCCAACTCCAGAGTGTGCATTTTTGTAGCAGTGGACTTTTGTTTACAGGATAACAGGCTTAGTTTTACATTGACAGATAGCTGACAGGTATGGCAGGTTGGCAGGTAAACAGTACTCATAGTTGCTTGTTATTGTCAAATTATAATTTTGCTCATCTTGCACTCCTGCAGTGTTCCTGCAGCCTGCTTGAATTTTCTTGAGTCTGAAGAAGGGGGGGAGAACTTGCTTCAGCCATAAATCGTATATTCAATAGGATTTCAACCTATTTAACATACAGTGTGGAGCTCCAGCTCACTTTCTGGACTGCAGTACTCATTTTGAATGTGCAGTTGTTACATATTGCTCCTTTAAGATGCTGGGACCAGCAAATGTTTGACATTTTTGCTTGAAAAATGATGATTAACTGATTATCAAAACAGTTGGCAAGTAATTTTCTTTTCGATCAACTAATTATTAATTGGCTAATCCTTACAGCTCTATAACAGAGTAAAGGACAGACAGACAAAAACAGTAAAACGATGAAGAATAAGAGGATGCTGAGCGAAGAATAGCTGCTGTGACACTGTTATAGCATGTGCTTGTATTTTATCCCAGTGTACATGCAGATACTGTATTGATTTGGGCTGTGAGGGGTAGGCGATGGCAGAGGGGTATTAAATAAAAGAAAGAGGGGAAAGAAAGGATGAGAAAATCAATTCTTTCTGCTTTAATGGCAGACAGCCCTCTGAAAAAGAGAGAAAAAGGAACAGTGGAAGGAGAAAGAGAGGGGAAGATGAAGAAATAAAATAGAGGAGTGTTGGTCAGCAAGCCAAGCCAGTTCATTTGAGCCAGCCAGTTTATGGTATATCTACTTTCTCTGCACTCCTTCCTCAGCCCACTCTCCTCGCTGCTTTTGTTGCTGGAAGCTCTGGTCAGCACATTCTGCCTCTTTGTCTGCAGAACCTTCACCTTTCCTTCTGTTGTCAATAACTGTATTGCTACCTAGGGTGGGTGGAAAGGCACTGAGACACACTTGGATGCACACACACACAGGTAAGAAACAGACAAGAACACACTAATAGACATGGATACAGACAGGTGCACAAAAAGCACAATCGCACATATCTGCCTCTATCAGAGGCCAATAAACTACTGTTTTCTGCATGTGTGTGAGTGTGTACAGAAGGAGTCTGTCTACAAGCTGTGTGTGTGCCTGAGTTAAAAACATTGCGTGCCAAGAATCACCCAGAGAGATCTTTTTTTTTCTTCTGAGGGCCCTCCACGTGACCCAGCCTACATCGACAGCGTAAGCCAGACATCGACCACTTATCTACTGGCCGCCGCCGCCCTCCTCCTCCTCCTCCTCCTTCTTCCCTCCACGCCCTCCTCTCACTCCACCCTCCACCCAAACCCCATCAACGACACAGGACCAGGCAAGCGTGAGAGAAAGGCTGGCGATAGACACGAAATGTGGCACGAAATGCAGAAACGGAGCCCCTCAGACACACATACAGTGGAGCACAGACGTCTCGGCCTCCCAGCCAAGCCTACAGTGTGGTTAACTTCTGGCATGCCATGCAGGACCAGAGGCAGCTGTTCTTAAGAGAGACGCCATGACTGGATGGAAAAAATCTTCCTGGTGTCAAAGCAAGCAAGAGGTCTATTTCACTTACATCTGAAATTTTCAAAATAGCACATGTACCTATTAAACTAAAATGCCCTTTGTGCATGACAATACAGTGTTAATGAGGAGACAAGGGGTAATTGTAGAATTTTTTGACACTTCATAACTCACAAACTACTTGAAATACACTAGTCATATTTTGATATCAGCATATATACCGTATGTGCACTAGGGCTACAACAAATGATTATTTTCATTATCAATTAATCTGTTCATAATTTTCTTGATTAATCGATTAGTTGTTTGGTCTATTAAATGTCAGAAAATAGTGAAAATGTAGACCAGTGCTTTTCAGAGTCTTGATCTGTCCACAACCCAACAATATCAAGTTTTTGTCAGTTCAGACAAACAAGGTGCACTGGGCCATGTGGATCACTGTTACACAGTTGGCCCCTGCCTTGCAGCCACAATAAAATTTTGTAGGCTAGCAAGCATGACTTACATTAATATAGTTTGTTCATGCTCATTTTTAACCAATAACCTAGAGATAAAATTAATGTAGGTTTAAATTCACAGCAGAAGAAAAATACTGTATATCCCACTGAGCATGTCCAGAGTACTCCAGCTTGTTTCTCATCACAGTGGTTGAATGTGTTACATTCCCCCTTGTTACAGTTTCCCCCAGTATCCCCTACAAATGAATGAAATGAGCATATCTGCATTAACTGCACTTGGAATGTTTAGAAAGGACAAATACTTTATATGGTGCAATTTAAATGATGTTTTAAAGCAAGTTTCAGCTGGATTTTAAAATTCAATTTTTAAATCAGTTCGACATGCAATATTCTCCATCCAGATGGCTAATATAATAACAGGAAAATTACATCTTTATGTCTGCGGGTGGGTTTGGATAACCTTTAAATCTGCAGTACACGGGTGATCTCCTGCTACTCTGAAACACGTACCCCTGACCTTCCAATTAGAACTCACTACCCAACAGCGGCAACACACTAAATCTTCCCCAGGCTGCAGGTTTGGACACCGGTATAAAACAGCCTGCTATAAAATCATTACTGGGCTGTAAAACACTGGAAAAATTCACAATTAAAAGACCAGCAGAGACACAGAGAAAACAAAGCCAGAAGGAGAGTGGAATTATTCTGTGTCCAGATATGTGGAAGTAAAACATTTGCACAATGGACACAATAACATACAATTCCACCGGGAGACCAGCATGTACAAAAGTAATGATTTTCTCCATGGGTTTCAAGGCATGAAGAGAAGAAATGGAATTACCACTAAGATTTCAACAACTCATATTCTCACAATGTAAGTGTTTATACATAAAATCCATATGATAAGCCATGACAAGCAAATAATAACACATCAATCATAAACCAACAGCCTTTTCTCAAATTCCCATACATCACAGTGTGTCCTGTGAGAAAACAGACATATGGCTAATCTGAGCTTTGCAGTGACATTTAATTAATTGGTGGTTTATTTGAAAAAAAAACCCACATAAAAAACACATAAAAAACACATGTTCACACAAATGTATCAAAAAAGACAGGAGCTCATCCTCCATCAGCCATGTGGGTATTTAAACTAAATGCCATGCGTGGGCATTAGCAGTGGCATTTCTTGATGAGACTTTTTCTTGATAATACACTAATTAGGTCTAGAAAATTGTGAGGGTTCATCACAGTTTTGCAAAGGGAAGAAATAAATTTGTATTGCATGGCTGCTGTCTGTACATACATAAAGCCATGTAGAATAATTGCACAGTTACATGTAAATATGCAAAACCAAACCATTAGTGAAGCAATTAATGTGAGAATGGGGTGATAACACGTCGAACTGCTGTACAATCTAATTAGTGACACCGTAATAAGCCATTATATCATATTAATGACATTACGTTAATGGTGATGGGGGGCTGGGAGGGCTTGCTTCAGACGGAGCGTGTAAAAGGTCACGGAGAAATGATTTATCGGATGCCGTCTCATCAGATCGGAGTCAGAAATCGTCAACTCAAATTAAAAGTGAAACTGTAGTGCTTTGTAAGCTGCGGATCTGAGACGGTCCCAGTCCACTGTGGGAGGAGGATTCCCTCAATTAACTTCACAGTGAGACAGAGAGGGGTCTAATCCATACCTGCTAGTGCCAATAGCATTCCAGCACTGGCACGCTGAGCCAAGCAGTAAATAAATAAGCATATGAGCTCAACTAGGCATACGGGCCAATTCACATGTCCTACTGCGGGATGACAGGGTGCATTTCACAGGGGGCTGCTGCCACTATTGTTTCCGCACACCAGAGCAGCAGCGTTGTTTACTTTATATTGAAGTGTTGATTATTGAAGTTTGCTTTAATTAAAATTCTTTTCTCATTTGGGATATCTGAAAACGAATTATTCCGCATATAAAAAGAATAATTGCAATAAAGAGCATTCTGGTCCTTGCAATTTCTCTCCTAATAAGATAAAGGCAAGTCTCTTAAGAATTTAAACACTAGAAAAGATAAAAAACATCCATTCCAGAGAATGAATACTGCAAAAACAGCTCAGTGCAGCATTTAGCCTGTAGGAAGAGAACAATAAAACAAATCAATGGTAAGCTTGTAAATGCTGCAATTTTAGTTTGAAAAGGAGAGTCTCCATTGGAAATAACTCGGTAAAGTCCAGGATTAACAGGCCCCTCTATCACTTATCGATCCACATTTATTACTTTTAAATGTGGGTAATTGGGGGGAGTTTGGTGCAATCTCTGTCTGCATCTTTATAGAATGGCTCCAGTAGGTGTATGGGCCTTAAGTGCACTCGTAAATTGGTTTTATGAGTTTCTGAGACATATCGCTGCTAATGTTTCCACTCGACGGCTTTATGGCCACATTGTAGCGACTCTGGTGAGAGATACTTTCTAATATATTGCAAAAGTGATGTTGACAAAAAAAATATAGCTTGGATGTAGAGCTTTCATTTAAATGATAACGACATGTTTGGCACCGCCACTAAAGTGTATGAGTGCTTGTTTTAGGAAATAAAAAGAGAATCATTGAAAGTGAAGAAGAAATATGTCTTTGAATTTCAGTGAAAATTATCAGGCCGCTATTCATTTATTTCTGACGGGGTGAAATCAATATATATGCATTTACTGTAAAAATACATACAGGAATTTAGTGGAATCGACTAATCTTTTCTCATTAACTTTAAGCTACAACAAGTTTTAAATGGTCATGGAACAGTTTACTACACCTTAAGATAATTCATGGTTGTCTATTTTCACAGTAATGAAAATATTGCAAAGCGTGATGAAGGTCAGTATTGAACTGAGCCACTTACACCTAAAATTTTATAAATTTACTTGGTGCAGTTTCCTATGTTGTCTTTGTACCAATACTGTAATTAAGTATCACCAACAGGAGCAGCTTAAGTTTTGTGGGACTGAAGACTTGTTGGGTCAACCAAATATCTTGAACATGTTTTCTCAAGTACAACTGAATTAATATCAACACAAAAAAGCAGAGACAACTCAAAATTTCAAGGCAACTTACTGTAATAGAGCCCAACTCAAAAAACCCAAATAAACATACAAAAAAAAAGTTTTGTTGCCCTATAATCTTTAATTGAGAAAATTTACTTTTCTTCTTGCGATAAACTTGAATCTTTGAAACTTTTTTAGAAACTCAAAAGAAGTTGTGTTTCAAAAATTGGTCACAGTGAGCTGTAAACCTCATCTGTTATTATTTAGGTGCCTGGAAATTAAATTGTTTTAACTGAAAATATTAAAATATATCAACCATTATTCACTTTCACTTCAATTACTTTACGACTTTCAGTAATTTTTGAAATACATTTTTTGGGGGCTTCTTAAACTCAAAGATTCACACTTAAATGAAAAAAATAAATTATCTCAATAAAAGATTAGCAGTTGGTTAAACTTTTTCAAACAGTTTGAGCTGAGCTGAAAATTCAAAAATCTTTTGCAGCAAGTTAATTTGACCAGAAAAGGTTTTTGTTAAAATTACCTCAACCTGAAATTCACTTTATTTTAAGGCAACACGGACACTAACAATTTAATTAAAAACAAATTGTTTTTTTTTTTTACAGTGTTCATGTAAAAAACTGAAGTAATTAAGCAAATAATTTACTTTTGTTGTGATTAGAGGGGGAAACGCTGAATTAATCAGCAGAATTATTAAAATGACCATAACAAGAACAACATGTCACACTGCTGTGATACCATTTGTGTGTGTGTGTGTGTGTGTGTGTGTGTGTGTGTGTGTGTGTGTGTGTGTGTGTGTGTGTGTGTGTGTGTGTGTGTGAGCATTAGCGCACCACTGTGTACAACTCCCCATATTATTCTCCAGATGTTCTCTTTCACAGTTCCGTAAAAGACTACCGGCTTTCAGCCACTTTTCTATTTTCCGTCATCCCCGTTCTTCCTACTCACACCATCCGATCCCTCCATCAAAGCGGGCCACTTTGCTAAACATGATCCCTGCCTGTTGTGTGTTGGTTTGGTTTCGAGAAGCGGATTAAACAGTTCCCACCAACTCTCTGATGTGGACCTTATCTCAGGTTTCTCTTGACACTGGCAGTGCTGTGGTGTTATTAGAAGCTAAAGGGCTTTGTTATGGAACACAAAAGGCAGAGCTAGGCAGCAGTTAGTAAGGCTTTGTTAAGGGTCAGAGAGGTGTTAAATAGACTACACCTGGGGCCGTGTTAACACCTTCACCTGAGACATTCAAACTTCCATGGAAGGGTGTTTCATTCAGTTGAGGGAGCTCACAGAGAGTGAGGAGGCAGAAAAAAAATCATTTCAGACAGAAAAATCAAAACATAAATATCTAGCTCTAGAAAATAACCTAGGAATACATTCTTTTGGGGAATTAAGCAAAGATGAGGATATGCAGTGACGGGTTAATGAAAATAAAATGTGAAACAGACAGCATTTTTCCTATTTCCAGGAGTGGAGTTTTATTATTTTCAAAAGGTCGTCTCACTCAATTTCTCAATAGAAGGCCTCTCTTTACTATTGGAATAGAGCCAATGACTGCTCTCCTCTGGAGGTTGCTGTTTATTGATCATTGTATCGCATGGTTGTAATGTGATGTCAATGCCTCTCTTACCTGCCTGAGCAAGCAGGTGGAGAAAAAACCTCTTGGATGAGGTCCAAATGGAAAACTAAACCCATGAGTACAAATCAAGTTTGCAGATAACACACCAGTTGTGATTACTCCTCGACTCCGCCAATAAATTCAGATAGCTACACTAAAAAAATATAGCTACACTGCAATAATATAGCCATGTGTGCATTAGTAAGAGATTTGAAGCAGATGTTTAAAAGTAATGCAAAAGTTACTTTACCTAGTAACTAATTACTTTTATATGCAGTAAATCAGTCACTTTTGAAAGAAGTAACTAATAACTGGAACTATATTTCAGTATCTTGCCCAACACTGGTCTCCAGCCAGAAGCGCACATTGCAATGGGAGATGGAGAGATGCTGTGCTGCTGCCAGAGGAGTGCCGACTAAGATTACAGCATGTATGGGAATAAATTACAAAATAGAAAATAGATTTGTGTAGGCAGTGGACCAAACCAGTGTGAGGCGTAATGAGGGGAATGACGCTTGATGAAACTTTAAAGCACATTGTTTTTCATCTGTAATTGGCACAGGTGCTTTGTCATCATACTAAATCTCACTAACATCGACTAGACACTGACTCACAGCAGTAAATGTATTTTAATTTTTTGATCGAAATTATTGCAATTCTACACCCATCATTTCCCATCATGCTTGCAGTACAGAGTGGTTTGTTAAGTTTGTTACTTTATGGTACAAATTGTGCAAATGTCTTTAAGGGGCTGACGTTGCTGAGAGCTGCTTCCTGGCTCTAATTCCATGCAGCTTGCCACAAAATTTTATTTTATTTTCCACAGCCATCTGTCGAACCCTGGAAATTATCTTGCGGCCCCCACGGGGGTCCTGAACCACTGATTTAAAGAACAAAAATAAACTTTTTCACTCCAGAATCAAATTTGATTTTAAGAATATATTTGTCCACAGAGGTGCCCCAGAGTAACTTTTGGGGGCAAAACAGACCACATTCTGGGCCGGCTCAGCGTCAGGCCTTGTTACTCTGGATCCCCGTCTCCTCTCCCTCCCACCTCCTTTCATCCCCCTCTTATCCCCCTCTTATCCCCCGCTCCTCTCCCCCCCTCAGACCAGTCTGGCTGGCCTACACACGCGATCCTCACGCTAGCTGGGCCTAAGCCCCGTAAAGGCTAACACAAGCTCAGTGTAAAAACTCCTATAGGGGCCCACCTCCATCCCTCTATCCCCCTCACTACTCCGCCAATCCCCCTCTTCCCTCCTTGTGCTGCCTGACTACACTTTCGCTTCGCATTACTTCTGCTATTCTAACTTTTCCACTTCTGAGCACTATCAATTATGCACTAGAATAACAGTGGGGCCAGGCTTGGCAGCAGGACATAAAGGCCGATTATGAGTGTGAATAATTCAGCCATCTTCGTGCCATGTTCCTCTTACCAGTGATACAGGCAGGATGGCTTTGCTGCTAATGTACGACGGCAGACGCAATCTGACCTGGCCTTAATGTAAGGACAGTTCTCTGCGTCCCAGAGAAGGGAGAGGATGGAGAGCTGTAGAGGACATAAAAAGTGTGGCCGTGCTGCATTATTAAAGCAGCTGTGAACCTGATGTCGCTCAAAGATTGACAAGTCTGACACTGTCACAGACATGGCGGCTCACACCTGTCAGTCTGTTAACAAGAAAACTGGGAATTCAGGACCAATTTTCAAGCAAATGTATTGAGATATTCATGTTATTCATCTATTTAAACAACTTCTGGGAGGTGCAAATAAGTTACGAATAAAAAAAAATTAAAAATAAACCCTGAGCGCGGACAAAGAAAACTCCCATAGAGGAAAGTCTAGTCTTACCAGACGTCACGACTGTTTTTGATTAAGGTCATACGAACCAGACGAGCAGACAACCTTCCATCACCTTCATGTTCACAACATGTCTACCTTGACTTCATTTTTCATGAATTGCGTGCGAAGGTTTGCAAGTGCTACTCTTCTTAGAGATCACAAACAGTAATGAATATTTCATCACTCCACCCAAAGCCAAGCACGCACTCTAATCCAATACGAGAAATATGATGCACCTCTTTTCCCACAGGCTAATAATCTACTTCAACTCTGTACCTCGTAGAAAATAATACCACTGAAATATCTGCAAATTGTCAGGCTTTTCCATAAACAGTGCAATGAACGGGGGGGGCAAGTTTATATTTTCTGTAGCTGAGCCAAATTTTAAAAAGGGGGAAAGTTTCAAATCCATTAAATTTGACGGGGGAAAAATATGTATTAATGAATATCTATGTGAAGAAAAAATAAACCTGAAATTGGAGAGTAATTAGTCAATGTAAAAAGAAATACACGGGGTGAACAAAAAACAAATAGAAAAGTATAGATTTCATTAGAGGGCTTTTGTATTGGAAGGCATTTTAACATAAAATATATATATTATGTCAACTGCTTATTAAAGCCAGACTTATATAGCAGATATTATCAGTCCAATATTTAACTACAGCTATACTGGTTGTCCAACACTTTTTTATATAACAGACTGCAGATTCGTTTTTAATCTTTATTTTTTGTTTTAGTTTTATAGGCAGCATTTCATGTATATTTGATGCTTTTTCTTAATTCAAGTTGTCCTATTTTTTATTCATAATTATTAAAAAGCCATTGAAAGTACTGCTTCAGTGTCCTGATGTCATTTTGGATTTTTACATAAATATAAATAAAGTACATTTATCATCGACATACAGTTTTTTTCTGCATCTTGTAATCAATTTGTCAATTTTTAGTTGTTAAGTGTTAAATATTTATTATTATGTTTTATTGTTAACTGACATTAAAAAATTGTTATTAATCTTAAACGTGTCCAAAATTGAAATTTTAAAATTGTGTCTTCAGAGGCAAAATGCTTGCAAGAACCAAAAACTCTAATATTGAATTTCTCACAAGATGTTCTACAAGTATCAAAAAAAGTAAAAATGTCAAAGGCATATTAACCTTAAAGCAGCCAGGCCAAACGCTATGTTGCTCCTGGGAAAAAAAAGCCCCTTCACTCCCTGTTATTTGTGCTTCCGTTTGCCATGCACGCTCTAATCCTGGCTGGAATGTCTCCGGTCGTGGACTCCAGCGGCCCCGAGGAACAGAACAGCAGGTGAAACTGAACTCTCGGAGGACTTGTCCCTCCTCACGGCTACTCCAGTAGTTCTACTGTACAGTTTAAGCAGACCCTCTGTTACACAACAGCCCAAAATATGCAGGAAAATTGTTATTTTATATTATCTCAGGAGCAGAAATGTATTTTTCGTAGGAGGAAAAAATACAACGATTGAAAAAACAAATCAAATCAAATACATTAACTTTTACAGTGTAATTTTTTAAACAAATGCTCTTCATTGTTCCTGTCCTAACTGATCCCTGCCTGGTGAATTATGGGCAGATTATTAGACTATTTAATTTGCTTATCCAATTATCCTTGCTGAGAAGCTTTAATCACTGCTGCCTAATTAATGCAATTTCTTAAATCTCAAAATTTCAAATCAAAAACTGATTCAAACATTGCCGCCATCTTTTCCTCTTTGTGTCTGGCTGGTACCACATTTTTCTTAGTTTGGCCGCCATGTTTTATCACACACAGACACACAGTTGCTCAGTCTCTCTGTCTTGGAGTTGAGAGTTTAAGTAGAAATGGGGAAGGGGTTAAGCTGGTACATGTTCTTAAAAAAAAAAGATTAAAGAAAATAAAAAACACACAGAAAAATAGGAGGAAAGAGGAGTGCAGGTGACTGTCAGTCAGGTGCTGCAGCCACAACATTGAGCCTAATGCTGACAGTGGGCATGCTCACTCACCTCAGCAGGACCCCTACAGCCAAATACAGAGACAGCACAGTTAAAGATTTGGTGATCCCTGAGATGTGACAGAGGAGTCTGGACGGGACAATATGGCACAAAGAGGAAAAGAGCGGGAGGAAACAGACTGGCCTATATTCCAGGGATACTTGGTGGGATAAGGAACAGAGGGCATGAACTGGGTGGGGGGATTAGGACAAAGGAGGGAGTTTTTGTGGAAAAGACCTGTTGTTGGTCAGATTTACAGTTTCTCAACCCCTTAAAGGACCAGTGTGTAGGATTTAACTGGCAGATTGCAAAGTACACAGTAGACTGTAAACAAACAAACAAAAAACTTTAAACCTGAATTGTCATTATCTGGGTGTTTAGAAATTAAATGGTTGCAATCGAAAATATTCTCAACTATTTTTGAAACTCAATTTTGGGCAGGGGGGTTTCTAAAACTCAAAGATTAAAATTTATTAAAAGAAGAAATTAAATTCCAACACAACATTATTAGTTGGTAAAACTTTCAAAAAATTAAGAGTCTGAGTTGGGCTCAAAACTCAAAAATCTATTGAAGCAAGTTGCCTTGAAATGAGGTGGCTGCAAAACTTGCAAAAAAGGGCTAGTCAGTGTTTGGTTTTCCCACTGTAGACATAAAGGGACCATTCTAATGTAATAAAAACACAACGATTCATATTTTTAGGTAATTATACTCTAATGAAAACATACTTTTGAATATTATATTCTATTCCTGTCCTATTCTACTAATAAATCCCTGTAAATCTTACACACTGGACCCTTAACAAGCCCAGAACCAAACCAAAATCATGAAACAATTACCTCATCGCCTCGCCACTTTCGAGGCAAGGTGATGACTGTCTCGAGGCGATGTTTTGGCCTTCAAGGATCAACAGTGAGATTAAGGACATTAAAAACTTTTGTATGCATGACCATGCTGGAAAACAAAAACACACACTCCTGTGGATGTAACCATAGGCAGTGCTCATCACCTCTGTTTATCTGGGGGCTTAGGCCACTTTGGGGACTCCCCTTAAGTCTCACTTATCTCATTAGACCCTTAAAACTGATTAATATGAATGCCAGCAGAGGCCAGCTCAAGGCTTTCTTAAGAAAGAAGGGATGGAGGGAAAGAGAAGAGAAGGATGGGAGGGGGGGATTTTAGAGGAAGGGGGTTTTTGTGTCTCCGGACAATGAGCTGATGGCTTTTTAAGCCTCTCAGTGGCTCTGGGTTAATACCCAGGGCTGCAGTCATGGGATAGGCCGCGGTTCAAAGGCTGCTGCACTCTGAGGCTCGCTGCTCGCTGATTTAGAGGAAGAAAATAAACAAGCAGAATAAATACCACATCTCCTGCAACTTGAACCTCACTAAAGAAATAATGAACTGCCTTTCCAAACCATAGTACTGTGTGTGTATGTGTCTGTCTGTGTGTGTTTGTCGGCCTATGTTCTTTGGGGTGTCATATTTGGTTATGTGGGATAATGTTCAGAGTAAGCCAGACCAGTCAAAGCTGGGCTCAGATGAGAGGAGAGGGTGAAGATGGGATTTATCACACATTCCCGGGATCAATCGTTTTCCCTTCAGGGGAAAAAAAAAAGAAACACACTCACAGTACAGTTTCACACTGGAATATCAACCAGCGCACATAAACAAAGACTGACATGCACACGCACACCCACACACAATGCAACTTCACAAAATGGGAAAACTATCAAGCAGCTCTCAGAGGAGCAGGCTCAGAGAATTGGGTCAAGAATAGTGCTGTGCTCTGCTATAGTAAAGGGTGTGCGTTTCTGCTGCTTCATTAAAGCGGGACTCTACACAGAGGTCGGATCAGGATAACCACGCACGCACACACACACACACACCCATACGCATATGAGCTTCCAGCGAGCACGCAGACACAGATACACTCAAACACACTCACCCGTATCAACATCAAACCCAGATTCAACTGAGGACGTCAGATTCAGTTCTGTGTTATACATTTTTAAACATGATTTATCATCTGTTTGATTCCAGACTCTTCTTAGAGCTCAGATCAGACAAGCATCTGTTGCCTAATAAAAGGCTCGGAGCCAGGAGAGTAGCTCTGAAAAAGATCTTTTCATGCCAAAGTTGTAGTCGTTGAAGTTCAGTTTAATTTTGACATGAGGCTTTTTTAATATACAGTGTGATAGATCTAAAAATTATTTTAATTTCGCATTTCATTTTTGGTCAAAATCCCACTTAGCCTTATTAGACTCCAAGCCGTCAAACTGATGCAGCCAGAGAGACGAGCTGAGTCAAATACAAATACAAAGAGATTTGTTACAAAAATGAGAAATCCACCATTTGAATTACAATCATGCATAATTATCCACATTATTCATCACAATGAAAGGAACGCATCATTTCATGACCTTCGCTTGCAGAGTAGATCTACTTCTGAGGACAAAAACAGCTCCTTCTTATTGTGCCAATTTGTCTCTGCAGCAGATATATAGCATTTTGGAATGAAACCCTCCATTAAGCCGCTACATTACACACGCTGGCATTCCGACTGTGATACATGCATTTCAGTGGAAAATGCACTTTCAAGGGCACAGTGTGCAGTTTGTCACAGTAGTTAAGAGCTAAGATGCAACTTAGTACCGCAGCACCAACCCCCAAGTAAACACAGGCCTGTGTGTGGGAGTCTTCGGTGTCAGAGGAAACAAAGCAGGGGTCTAAACCTGAGCAGGCTTAATCCTGCCTCTGTAGAAAATAGCCCTGGTGTCACTAAACCTGCACCGCAAAGACGACACCTCCTCGAGGTGAAGACCCAGAGTTCGTCCCCAGGAGAACCACCGCCGACCAACCACAGTCACTACAAGGGAGACAGAGAGACAGAGAGCCAGCATGCATCTTTAAAGGGATAGTTCGGATTATTTGAAGTGGGGTTAGTCAGTGTATTAGCTACAGTAGCTGGCGGTCGGTACATGCACAGATTGGAGAAGCAGAGAGAGGCAGCAGCATGGAAGCTAAGCAATGAACTGCTGTGGATGGCGTCAGCAACAAAACGTATTTCAGTCACTTAAAAAACGTTCCACCTAAAGAAAATCAATATCACTTTAATTGTACGCTATATTTAGAATATATTTTCAAAGGGGAAACCGCCGTTATATAAGCAAAATTTCACCCTCTTCAAACCAACCTCCGCAACTCCGTTGGCAAAATCAGTATTTTTACTACAACAGAACATAGAGGTTGCTGGTCTACCGCTGGCTCAATCTGTTATTTGTTTGAGTTATTGTGTGACTTTGGTGAATCCAAACTTTTCTTTCAAAACAAAAAGATCACACAATAACACAAACAAACAGATCAACGCAGTGGTAGACCAGAAACTCCTGTGTTCTGCGAGGTATAATTACTGATTTTGCCTATGGAGTTTGGCTGGTTTGTAGAGAGCGATATTTGGCTTGGTTTCCCATCAGAAGTCTGCCTGATGACAAATTGTAAAAAAAAAAAAATCTAAATACAGCGTACATTTAAACGTATAGAATTTTTTTAGTTGAACCTTGAGTGGCTAAAATACCTTTTGCTGCTGACCTCATCCACAGCAGCAGCTTCCGCGCTGGTACTCCTCTGCTCCTCCAAACTGTGGGTGTATGTACAGTAGGTAATACGCTAACAATTGATAAGTACTTCATACAACCCTACATCAAATAATCTGAACTATCTCTTTAAACCTGGGCAAAGGCAGACAAGGAGGGGAGGGGGCTGATGAGCTGGATGGTGTGGAGGGAGAGGATGGATAAGGCTTGTTGGAAATGAGGGAAACTGCCACCTCGTCTTCTCCACACACTGTGTCACCCCTGGCTGCTACATGCCGCTCCCCTCGTGTCTGGCGCTCGCATTATAGTCCTCCTCCTCTCCTCCCTTTTTTCTGTCCGAAAGCGTACTACATCTTCAGCTGTGTGCACTCTCCCTTTCCCCTCACCATTCACACCATTCTCCCTCACTCCTCTCCTTTGCCCTCCCTTTTTTTTTCTCTCCCTCCGTTTAAAGCGCATGCATTACTTTCAGCCCAGGCTATGTGGAGTGGACAGAGAGAGCAGAACAATGGCTGCCTTTCAGTCTCACGACCCAGCGTTGAAGGGGGGGCATTGGCTGCTAGTATTTTTCTCTACTGTCAATTCAAATGGGCTAATGCAGCTAGCTTATTATTGGCACATCTTGCCACAACGGTAGACTGAACAAAGTGAAAGCGACATTGTTTAATTGTTTGTTTGTTTATATTCGTGTCGGTGGAAAATTGTCGCAGCAGTGGGAACTTTGCAAAAACAAGGCAGGGGGATCAATTAGTCCATTCACCCGAACTCACTTCACCTTTTCAGGACTGCGCCAACGCAAACAGAGAAACGCCAAGCGAAAACATAAGACACCGCGTAAGCCATCCAAGGATACTCGCCACAAACAGGTGAGGAGGTGATAACACCATGTCTGGCTCAAAGCAGCACTTTATAACATCTAAAATTTCTATTTGGGGATATAAAAGTTTGGAAGTGAACCAAGCGGATTGTGTCAACTCCAAAGGGAAAGCAGACCACACAATTGTACAGTCCCGCTGTGTGTTTCTCCGTCTGTCTGTGAAGACGAATTACCTCATGAGTCATTTACAACTGGCTACAACCCGTCAATTAGGTCTTTATTCACAAGCTGGAGATGTGTTCTCTTCTGGGATCTATTCTCCACACTGCTGCCCAGCTAGAAAAACATCCATTCACTCCCCCGCAGCCCCCCAAGTTAAATAAGGAAAACGGCAGTGTAAGGTCCGAAGCCAGTCTACCATGAAAGGAATTATCTGTGGAAAATGTGTCTGGCAAAAAACGAGCAGCAGTCTCAATCGTTCCCGTCACATTTTCCATTTGAACAGTGACCGGTGACAGAAAAAGAAGAAATTTTTTGAAGCCCGTCAGTCGTTTTGGCCTTAACATGCTGGTGTAGTTCCTGTAAATACAATATGAGTTTGACAGTAAATGGGTTTAACGAGGTCAAATCAACCAAAGCAGAAAGAGCTGGTTCAAATCAAGCAATTGTGTGTAGCTTTCACTCCAACTGTACACTTGAAATGCTTTAGGCTGAGAGCTCAGGGCACAGGAGGCTATCAGACCTCTCTCAGTAGCGCCCCTTTCTGGTCAGGGGTGATAGATCAACCAAGCGTTACTACAGTAACAGCTGCTTGTAAGCCTCCATCTTACAGAGGAGCTGAAGACGGATATGGTAGCGCCATTTTCAGCCACGAACGAGGACTTACAGTCCACGATAGCTGGTGTTTCGACCTTCATTGGGCCTGCAGCAAGCCTGTATTCCTGTTAATCACTCTTTTTGGGGTATTAAAAGGAAACACAAGCTTTTCTGAGAGGAGAGAACCGTTTTTTCTATTTCTCTGTCTACTATGTTCACACTAACTACAAATCTGTTCAGGTGTTCACAGTAAAAATACTTTGGCCCGCCAGCTCTGTTCCCACAGTTCCTCTGGGGTGGCATGAAGTAACTTTAGGAGAAATAAAGAAACAGTTGGAGGAAGAAACTTTCCATAACTTTGAAATTTTAGTGAAACTGAGACACTGAGAGCAGGAATAGAGAAAAATTAGCCCCTGAATAAACAAACACAGAGGCAACCAACTAGCAAAAAAAGGGAAATACTATTTTTATCGTTCTCATGGCAGAATATAAGTCCCGCATTGAGCTTTACACATGTGGGCGTTGCATAAGCTGGTTAATACTTTATTGTTTCCAAGTAGAGCTATACGGAGCGTTTCCCTAAAAGCCACGGGTTGAATGAGAGCTAAAAGACAGATTGCTCAGCTGATAGCAGTGTTTCAGCACTCTATCTGACCTTGGAGTGATTACTGTGAAAACAAAAACCTGGACATTAAAATCTGGTTCCCCAGGCAAGGGAGGAAAACACGGTGCAACTAAACTGAAAGTGCCATTCAATATTGTCCATGTGTGTCAATGCAATAATAAGAGATCCTGTCTGAATCTCTGGTGGACTGGTGAACATTTAAACTGATGAGGGTATTTTTAAGGCTCTTAGTACCAGTTCAACACTCTTAACCTTGGTCAAGCTGAGTAATATTTATCTAATCATGAGCAAACACAGGATTTCTTATGTTGTGTTTCAGGTAAATAAATCACCCAAATGAAGGTCAAAACACAATATCACTTGTTCAAAAGAAGGTGCAAGGCATATTTTTTAAAAATAAAATGTTTCAGTGTATTTATTAACAAAACTGAACCAATGACCTTACACTTTTGAAGACAGGGCTTCTGCAGGTTTCAACAAGTTAAATCTTTGACCTTTTTAAAACCATTATGAATACAATCTGCAATGACCTGCAGTCTGCAAAATTGAAATTGAAGTTAAGGCAACTTTATAAAAGTAACGTTAACTTCATAATTCAATTTTTAAGACCTGTCAAAATCACATTTAGGACATTTTAAGACATTTTAATGGCAGAAAAGTACATGCACAATTTGCATTAGTGGTTCAACGTTGGTTTCGTTTTGTAGTTCTTACAGCTTATTTTTTCCAAAAACACATTTAAAAGTGAGACTGACGTTTAGAGCTGGAATAATTAATCCATTAATCAATTATCAATTAGCTATTAAATTAACTGCCAAGTATTTTGATCATCAATTAATCGTTTTGAGACGTTTCTTAATGAAAAAGTCTCTTATTTGAGCTTCTCAGATTTGAATATTTTCTGGTTTCTTTACTCCTCTGTAACAGTAAGCTGAATATCTTTGGGTTGTGGACAAAACAAGACATTTGAGGACATTACCTTGAACTTTGGAAAACAGTGATCAACATTTTTCACCATTTTCTGAACCAAACAACTAATCAATGAATCAAAAAAAATTAATCTAAAAATTAATCTACAGATTAATCGATAATGAGACATTTAAGGAGACATTTAAGGACTAAAATTATATTCCTAAAATTTATGTGTGTATGTATATATTATGTATACATACACACATGTATTCATGTTGGGAATGTCTTTTCCTTCCAGTTGTACACTGCCTTTACTTCAGTTGAATTAGCATATCCAAGACTCCAGCCTGACCACCAGGCACCCCCGGCGACAGGGCTGCTTCTGTCCGCCGCATAGCAAGTCCACAAGGGTCACGGCCAAGAGTCCTCCCCCTCTTCCACCGCGCGCTGAAGAACAGCTGCTCTGCCAAGCACATTGACTAAGCATTGACTACTGCCTGCTGGGCTCATTTTCTAGTTAATAGAAAAAAAAATCTAATTTAAATGGAAAGTGCATTTACAGGTCTGGTGAGAAAACACAGAGTGCCATTTAAACCTAATAGAAGTATTACATCGCACAACACCATCATTACAGTGCTGCTGGTTCTCCGTCAGGTCCTGTGTTTGTATTTTTCTATACCCTCTGCCTCGCTCTCTTTGTGTCTCCTCCACTCGCTGTCCCCGCAGCTCGGTCGGTGCTTGTGCTCGCCAATGCCACAGGCATAAAAGAATGACAGAGCGAGGGGTCATTAACGAGAACTAATCAGCCCTCAGACAGAAAGACGGAGGGAGAGAGCCAGACCCAGAGCAGTGGAGAGAGTAAAACACAGCTCTGAGCGAGTCAGTAGAAAAATGATAAGGGGGACAGGGGAGACTAGCATGGGGTCAGAAAGTACCCACTTTAGCAATCAAAGGCAATATAAACTTGATTTTAAAAATTACAGGTTTGCCCCATTTGAATTATAAAGATAAGGTCATGTTATAAAATATCATTTTCTCATCTATTAGAGGCAGATGAGTGTGTGGACCAACTTTCCAGCTCCATGCGTACGTGCCTTTGTTAGTGTACAGTCAGCATTCGCACACACCCGTGCATACAAGCACAGACATTTATTCATGTCCCACTGGTCTGTGACAGGTAATGAGAGGTCCAGGGGAGAAACTTGTAATGCATCTGGTATCTATGAGTCCAAAGGAGAGAAAACAAACCCTATGTGACCTAAGGCTGTGCAATATGGCTTATAAATAATATCTCAATACTTTTTGGTTATTCTCTGATATACGATATATATCTCGATACACATTTTCTCTAAAGTAACAAACCGTATATTCCCAAATCGTGCAAACATATGAGCTGGTGGAATATGATGCCTCACTGTAGATTAAACTACCCAACAGTATATAAAGTAGTTCAAATGAGCTCTACAGCAGGAAAATGCAACATACACATTAATGCAGAAGTGATATTAATCCAAAAAAAACCCCAACATTTTATGTAATATTAAAACACTGAAAGGGACCATTTTACTGCACAGTACTTTAAGTAAATTTTGCAATAGTATTTACACAATTTTATTAAGGTTTAGAATGCATAACTTCTACATGTAGTGGATTTGGGGCTGACCAATATGGACAAAATCAAAAAAGACAACATTTTTGACCAAATATCTACATATTGATATTGCGACAATATTGTAGTAATAGCTTTTGGTACTTTCACAAAATGTTAATGAGATTTTTGATTAAGAGTCACCAGTAATTTGTATATAATAAGTGGGAGATCGTCTGGATGGGTAAAGAAAAATAACAGAACAGCTAAAACAGTTTGTTAACTTTAGAAAATTACATCAGTTTACTGTAATGCACCCTTTAAAACCGGGAAAAAACAGGCATTTATAAATAAAATATCCAAAATCTAAGACGATCATATCACAGTATCGATATAACATCAATTTATTGCCCAGCCCTAATATGACCATATGGCTTATTCGGTATATTGCATGCACACACACTGCACTGAACGCTCAAACACAAAAACACGCACAGACAAAGACAAGCCAGACATGACTGCAAACAAAAGAAAGTTGTCTTTGATACCAGTGACACAGCTATACAGTACGTAAGCCTCCAGTTACAGCACATAGTGTGAATAAAAATGTAAAAACTACAACACCAAGCAGCACATTAAAAAAAATGCTTTCCAGGCTGTTTGCTCAGCTACAAATTATGCAGTGAAATACAAATCACCTTGAGCAATTTACATGACCACAACTGCATCAAACTGTTTATGTTAATAACACCCTCCACTTCAAGGAGAGTTCTAGTTACTAGTTTGTCATTCACAGGCCAACTTTCTGCTTCGTTATTCCTCGCCGTATGTGTGTGACCCCTCCCTGAGCTCCTCTCAGAGTGTGCCTGACCTCTGCGCGTCTTTCTCCACCATCAACCGTGGAGGGACTCCTGAAATATCTAATTGTATTCATTCATTTTCTGTGCCGGGCAAGGAGAGACAGTGAGAGAAAGAGGGACGGAGGGAGGGAGAGAGAAAGAGACGGGGAGAGGCAGAGAGTGCCGAGAGGCAACACCGGGGAAAGGCGAGGAGGGATATGGGGAAGAAGAAAGGGCAGAGGGGGGGAGAAGGGAAGGAGAGGGCCGTCTCTTCGGCATTACAGCTGAGACATCATTAGAGCCACTGTCTGTCCCTTCATTAGAATAAATACTCACAAGCAAAGACAGTCGGAGAGATAGCAGAGGGTCAAATCCACAGAGAGGAATGTATTTTAAACGATTTCAAGCTGAAGGAACTCTCTGAGGACAGACAAAACTTAACTAAACTGTCTCTCAAAATAACTTTACGATGGGCAAAATGTTAAAAGTGTGCGTTAAGACACCATGAGAAAAGCTGTAGGAAAATCTAAACCACAGGGAACTAAAAGAAAAAAGTGTGTACGTGTTAAAAACAGACACGGAGAAAGGTAAAGATATTCAGATATTCAGAAAAATACACCAGTTAGCAAGTTTCTGGCTTCACGCTGAAGTTGTGATACACAACGGTGGACTGATGCCAACAAAACAGCATGGAAATCCCCTCAGCCCCTGCCCCAGACACCAACAGCACAAACACCCAGCACAAACTGGTGACTGTGCCACCACCAACACGAATTACAATACACTAAACTACTATAAAATTCCACACTAATCTACCAATTACTTATAATTCTAACAGCTGGAAAACCAAACAGAAGAAATTCTAAACTGCAAAAACATTTTTGCTGAAAAAAAGTTCCATTTCAAACACAAAACGTCCCTATCTGAGATCATCCATTCAGTACTACTGGCAGTCTGAGCTGTAAAAGTGTCCACACCAGTGTGTTTTGTCTACTGGTGACTCAAACAATCGTAGAAGTGACTCCATGAGTTTCTTGACCTTTTGCTTATTTTTGTCTACGTCTAGTTCACACTGCCTCCCATCATTTTTCACTAAATGTCACATGCAATGAGGGAATTTAATATGTTCTTCTTTTGGTCACTTTTAAATCAGCTTTAAACTTCAAATTAATTCTAGTTACACAAAAAAGGAAACAGATGTGACAAAGTTTGTGAGTTAAACAGTTTTCAGTTGGTATTTCCATGTGGAGGTTTTCATTTCTTCCTGTGCATTTCAGGTGATTAAGTGAGTAAGCAGAGCAGAACGTATTGCACACGCCGATCCAACTTGGGCACAATGAATTAAAAGCAAAACAGATTTTGTGACAAGACCGAACTCAAACTACAGCTTTAGTGTGATGGATTATCTAGCTGGGGCAATTTTCAAGTCTGTAGAAGGCGCAGCTTCATACGGTGCAAAAATGAATGGCGGCAAATGGCTTTTTCTGGAGGCAGTAAAATGAGCCCTCAGACAACAAGAAAGTATGTAAAGAAAGAGCCAGAGTAGAAGTAAAAACATAGAAATGATCCTTTATGCTGCCTGCTAACATTTATCACGACAAATTAGATTATTAGTTTGAATTTATTGCTATCATAAAGTAACTTGTGCCTGTTTGTGTGCATGGGGTGTTTTCTTGGAGCGGTCATACTTTCAGTGTGACTCTGAAGCCTCAGAACAAAGGCACACGCAAGCAAGTTGCGTTTCAGTGCCACACCAGCTTTCTACAGTAATGCATGAAGAAAGGGACTCAATATTTATTAACTGAGTCATCAATAAGACAAGTTTGCTATCTCTGCCTCTCTCCGTCTCCTCTCTGCTGTTATGTTACCTTTCTGGCTTCCTGCCTCAGCCCTGCAGGGGTGGGAGTCAAACAAACTCTATTTAGAGTAAGTAGAACGGAGTGACTGCTGTTAGCAGCATTACAGAAAACCTGTTTCCTTTCTTCAGGCAAGTCAGAGCTTCAGAGACGGATGAGGCTCGGGAAGCTATCTATTTCTCTGATTTTACTGTGGGACCCAAAGAGGGTAAAAGGCACAGTATGTATGCAGCCAAGCGGATCACAAAGTTCTCTTTCTGTCAGTGTTAGTGTGTCACATCTAAGATTAACAGTAGTTTTACTTAAATTTCCTTTTTTTCAGTGTCTAACTACACTTTTTTTTACTCCGCTGTAACTGAGAAAACTTGTCAGCACATCTGGAAGATATCAAGTTAACTGAGTGGCCAGACAAGTCAAAACTTTTTTGTTGAAAAAGAAAATGTACTGTCTAATGAAAGTATGTCTATCAACGGTAGAAATCAAAATCGAAACTCAAAATTGTGTTTGCCTCTATTGAAGAAAGCGCTCCATAAATAAACAGCCAGGGTAGAGACCCAGACCACAACAGTCATGGTCTACGGTATATCAGGGCCGAGAATCTACGCACCCCGCTACACTGGCCCCGGCTTCAGGAGAGGGCTTACAGTCAGCCTCCGTTTGTACCCCTGACCACTAATTGCTTCAAGCAATAAATCATGTTTTCCGAAACTTCAAACTGAATATAAATAGTTGTGCAACAAATTCAGCATGTGCTATTAATGGCTTTGTGTGCACTTGGACGCTAAGCTGTGGATTTTATTCAACAAATACTAAGTGCTGTTGGCAGTTGAGTGAAAGATCTCTGTAAACTCCACCAGCAGTGTTTAGACTTAATAAGCCCGAGACAAGGCTGTACAGTCTGACTCCATGAGGGACTTTTGGTGGGAGACGCTGTCTCGACAAACATGTACACTGAACACTGAGGTGGACTCGAGGTTGTCCGAGCAGAGAGGGCTCTGACTGCACATCTAAAAACTTTTATTTTAACTTTGCTGGCGTTCTCTAGCGCGTTCCATCTGAGTCAACAGCACAGAAAATCCTCACTTTACTAACAGTGCTGAGTCTTATGTTGAACACACACACCTGTCCTTTTATTAATATAAAAGAAAAGTGAAAAGAGTTTTATTCCTAAAACATATGAGAATATTTAAATTAACTGATTGAATGTTTTATTTTGAAATACGTGTGCCTCTAAACTTTTGAATGAGCAACCATTTATGCTCACCAATATGTAAAAATATAAAAAACAATTTCATTTCAAAGTTTCATTTAGGGAAGCTTTTCCCAGTTCAAATGAGTGAGCCACACACTGTTACATAGAGTCAAAGTTTTCAAAAGTTTTGAATGGGACAGTTCATGGTTTTCGTACTGTACAGCGATCACTACATTTCATGGAATAAAACCCTTTTTACAGTTTTATTCAATTGCGATACTTTGGGGTTTTTTGCTCCAGAATTTATTTATATTATTAAAGCTCGATCTTAGCAAGTTAATTTACTATTTGTTCTCAAATAGCTTAAAAACATCCTGACCATTTAAAAAAAAAAAATACAATAGAGTGCTTAGTTCAAATACCAATGAAAACTTTACCAAACTGAATAAAATGTGTTCAACTACTCAGGGAAACATTTCTACAGATAAAAAAGCGATTTTAAAACTATTTTAAAGATTAGAAATAGTAATAACCCCTGACATACTCTAATGTGAAAAATCACCATAATATTCCACTGGTGCTTCAGCTTCTGTGTCTGTTGCTCGAAAATGTGTCATTTTCAGTCATTTGATTGCCATGGTGTCTTCATAATATTCATGAAACACTCCTCAATGTGCTTTTACATGTGCTGAGACCGTTGTATGCTCATAAATTGAATTATGGAAAACTGTACTGAATTTCTGGCGGGAGCTGTTTAATATTGACTGAAACATTAAGCTCTGACTGCCTACATTTAGTATCGCTAGTTGGCTAGTAAATACGGAACCACACACAGCAGCAGACCTTACTGTACAAGACGTTTGGCCTTCAGCTGAAGTTTTCAGAAACAACGCTACGCAGTGTGAAGTGGGTAAATAACTGGGCACATTCAATGGACTTTGTGCTTATTTGCTGGTGTCTGAGACCAGTCAGATTCTGGTATTAATGGGTCCAGTGGGGTCGTTCAGACACTCAGTCTGAGTCCGTCGGGCAGAAAAACAACGCAAAAGCTCCAGGTTTTACAGCCTGTTCCAGCTCCCTGTACATACAGCTGAATAACTTACAATGAAATGGTGAATTCACCTATCTGGACAATATTGACTGCGGTCAAAGCGATGCAACACCAGGCGGTGAATGATATATCCAGGCCTTACTTCTTACGCACGGTTCAATCTACAGTTTCCTCGGGGGACGCGCTGTTAATGAGCAGCCACGTATTGGAAATAAGACACAGAAGCTTTTTACACTCCTGTTCCTGTCCTCAGCTATACCCTGTACCTACAGCTACTGGCATTCTGCCCTCACTGCGGAGAATAAACACCGATGTGGTCCAGCATCAAGCCTGCGAACCCCGCGGTTCATGCAGATGCGAGGAGGAGCCGAACACCGCCGACCCTCCGCGGTAAACCTGCCCGGCGAGGGGGCCACTTACTTGGTGTTGGTTCGGTTCCAGAAGACAGCGTAGCGGTCGGCCACCACTTTGGAACTGGGCTCCTGGCTAAAAACACACATCAACAGCACCAGGCAGACGAAGAGGACCATTTCCATTTGCAGCATCACTACAGCGAAACTTCGGCACGTATTCCTCTTCAGCGTCGGGTCAGTCAGTCGAGTTGGACCGTGTGGGCGCTTCAACCGGGACAGGTGATGATGATTCTCATTCACATGAGTGTTTGTGGCGCTAAACAGACACAAATGCGCACAACATAGGGACGAGAGAGGACGTAACCATGCGAGGGGACACTCGAGATGACACTTGCTCAGGTTGACGGAGATTTAAAGTTACAAAACCAACGCGTCACGGTGTTTTCTCTGTGATGCAGGGCGAGGGTCCAGATGAATCATGAGCTTTATCTCATGCAGGATGTCAGCTCGGACACATCCGTGATGGTGGGCTGACTAAATATTTCTCCCACTACTGCACAAACAGTGAGATCAACACACACACACTTAAATGCGCAGCAGTACAACAGGCAATGTCTTCTGTTCCGCGGTGTGGTAATGTTGCCCTTCTGCAAGGAGCTACTGGATGTAGCCTGTGTCAGGGCAAATGACAACTGCTCAACACTTCTTCTTACTCCAGAGCCAAAGCGCAGGGAATTATCAGTCCAAGATGTGATGGAGAACAGAGAGAGACAGGCTCAATGTGTCCAAAATGTGTCCAATGACGCCGTGTGGCGCACGTCAGATGTCCATGTTCTCGAGGCAACTTTTTAAAGCCATACAGTCAGCCAGATGAATGGTAATGTTTCGTCTCCAGTGTGTAAAAACAGACTGTTATCCTTCCTGTGCGGTGTGCCGGAGGTGTCACGGCCGAGGCGGGGAGGAGTCCTTCGGACGGACAGCGTTGTGTTTTCTCATGCGCTTCTTCGCTCCGCGGAGACGCTTGTTTATGTCCGCATCCCAAAGTGTCCTCCTCATATATAAGCCATGGCGCGACGTGCAGAAATGAAAAAAATCTTGCGTTGTCCCATGTGCACGTCGTGTTAAGTCTCCCCCCTTTTCTCGTGTTTGGGTTTAAAACGCCTGGTAGGGACGCGCAGGAAGGTGAGGGCAAAGGCAAGCAGGCAGCTCCAGACGCCGACTGAGAGAGTGGGTTTGGTTACGGCGGAGCGGGGGATAGTCCCATTGGTTTGAAATTATTTGAATGGGCGTCACTCGAACAAAGCCAAGCCCCTCCCCCGCCTAAAACCGAGCTAATTCAATTACGGAGAGGTAGAGAGCTGGAAGGGGACGGGGGAAAGAGGTGCACAGGACAGGGACTCTGTCAGATCCGAGCGATAAGAGCGCACGACGCGATTTAATTACATGCAAAAAGACGCAGCGGAGCAAAGACGAGCACGGCCTCCAGTTACTCTAATTTAACTCTATTCAGTTACGCTTTTTTAAGTTTAAAAACCTGGACGTTTAAATAGCCTTACTAATAATATTCCTAGTCAAAATATTAGTCAAGAAGACAATATATAATTTTTAAAAACATGGAAATCGCTGTAATTGGGATGTTTCACTGATTTAACAAATTGTCTATTCATTCTTTCCCCTTTATTTGTAATTCAAGGCCCTTTCTTCATGAACAAAAAGTTAAATATGAAAATTAAATTGGATTAAATTAAATCTGAATATTTAATATACATTATGAGAAATGTAAGTCCAGAAAAGGTCACATCTATCCCACAGGTTTATGAAAACAGACAGAGAGGCGGAGGGGTGGTGTAGTGCAGAGAGGTGATGTGGCCATGCGTGCAGGGCTCCAGCCGGCGGGTGGATGTGACAGGACAGCCTGTTGCGGGGTTCAAGGCGCCGCTCCAGCGCCCAGACGCCCCGCAGTGGCGAGCAGGCGGGATCGCTGACTCAGCTTGGGGGACAAATCCAAGTTCGAGAGCGCCTGGGGGACCCGAGTCTGTCGTCGCCTTAAATCAGACAAGTTGCTCACAAGAAGGATTTATGAAACTTTAGAAAATGAGCAGCAGGCCCGAATTCAGGTGGGAAATCCCTAACGCAAATAACTGTAACATGAATTCTTACAGATACAATGTGCAGGACGTCTGGGGTGGATTTATTATGACCTTGTGGCGTGTTTAAAAATTTTCTGCATTTTTTCAGATTTAAGACTGTTTGGTGGAATAATCTTTGCACGTGTTTTTCATTGTTTTTTGTTTTTTTCTGCTTTTGTCTGGGTGTGTGTGAGAGATTTGGTGTGTCTGAACCAGACAGATATATCAAAAGGCCAATATTATCAGCTGATATTAGTCTATCACAGCTACATCAGTCTATATCAGTATCAACGTATATGTTGTCTGATATGCTTCAAAACTTTTTTTTTAAATCAGAACATAATGGAGATTTTACTAGTTCCATTTATTTATTTTAGTTTTATAGTGTAATTGTGTATATTTATTTATTTAAAAATGAGTTACAAAGTGCTTCACAACAGAAAATGAAAAACAGAATCCAATAAAATGGCCATAAAATAAAATAACCTAAAATCTATATAAACAAATAATGCCAGCAAATATATTGATAGCAACATGGTTTTTTTTACTCCCTAATATCAGTATCACCCCCCAGAAATCCAGTATTGGTCGGGCTATAGCTCTTAATTTTTTGTTTTATTGGTAGCATTTCATGTATATTTTATCCCCTTTCATAAATGAAATTTAATATATTTATATTTATTCTTTCTATTTGTCTTTTTTCTATTTATAGTTATTTATAATTATCATAAATACCAGTGAAAATTTACTGTTACCGGGACCTGATGACATTTAAAATATCCAACCTCCATTACATCTATCTTTGAGAGTTTGATAAGCACATTTTAGGGATCATTGCAATATTGGCCGATATATTGGTATCAGATTATTTTTTCTCCCTAATATAGGGAGACATTGGCCAAAAAAATCTAGTATTGGTGGAGCCCTAGATATAACTTATGAGTTTTTCAAAAGGGATGTGAAATTATCTGGCCATATGTTGTGTAGAGCAACTATACAGGCTAAATAGAAGTAGACAAATGTGTGGTTGCAGAGGCAACTTGCAAGACAAGCACAAAGTGGTGGGAGTTGAAATATAAATCTAAAATAGTACTTAGTGTAAATTTAAAAAATAAATAAATGAAAAGATATAGGCACAAAAACCTACAAACTGATTATTCTAAAGAGAAAAGGGGAGATTTTCTAGTGTGTTCTTGTTCTTTTACATTTTTTTATAGTGTCTGTCAGCCAATAAAAATATATAGAAGATAAAAAAATAAATTAGTAAAGTCATACAAGAAAGACCTTAAAGGTTGCATCAATACTACTATCCGTGCAAAGTCAAGAAAATCAGATGCAGTTTGTCCTAAATGCTTACTGTGTATATATATGTGTGTGTGCAACAGGTGCTGCTGCTCTTTGCCTTCAAGGATACAGAGGGAGGAGCAAGAGAAAAAAAGAACGAAGACAGAAGGAGGGAGGAAAGGGGTGAGAGGGCAGCTAATATTTTAAGATAATCCCCTTGACCTCTTGCTGTGGACTATCGCAAACTCAGGACCATTCACTTACAGCTATCAACACACGTACACACACACACAAACACCACTACCACCACCACCACATAAACTCGGGCTTCAAGTGTTTTCACATACACACACATTTTCTCAAGCATTTTTTGCAATGCACTCACACTCGCACACACTGAGTGAGGACACTATCAACTACCAGGGAGGAGGGGTGGGGAGGTCAGCCTGGAGGTCAGTGAACATGGCTGTTTTCACACCCACTTTACAGCCATGACTGCATTCCTCTCCTGCTGCGTCCCGTCTTTCTCTCTCACTCACATACACACATACACAGACACACACACACACACACACACACAAACACACTTGATAACAAGCATATATGACTGACTGAGTAGCTCGCACAGCGTGTACCCCCAGCTGCTTTCATTTTCTCTGGCATAGAAACAGAGCTCTCCCTCCCCATCCCCTTCTTAACCTGCTGTCACTATCATAGTGGGCTGCGTTGATTACTTCTCATGCAGGCCCATTTTCTCCCTCACCCCCATCCGCATGCTCCAGCAGGGTGGTGCAAAGATGGCTTGAACTCTATTTTCAAAAAGCCAGGTTTATTTTTCTATTTGATTGATTAGCAAGGAGCAAAACAACACTAACATGGACTATCAGTAATCAGGTGATGTTTTTTTTTTTTCAAAGGGATGAAAATTTGAAAACTCTCTTATATCTCTTTTAGCTCTCTGTTAAAAATCATAATTTAGTGGAATCAATTAGTATTTTCTTCTCAACAACTTAAAGGAGCCATGTGCAGAACTTCCATGTCCAAAAATGAGGACAGTAGTCCAAATAGCAAGTTGGAGCCATAGACTACATATTAAATAGGTGGTAATTCTATTTAATATCCGATCTATGGTTGAAGTGAGTTGTATCTCCCACGCTCCCACCTCCAACCAGACTTGAGGAAGCTCAGGCAGGCTGAGAAACAGTGCAGGAGCACAAGGCAAGCACAGTGTAAATTGACAATTAAAAGCAAGGACAAGTGCTACAGTCCAAGTTGATCAGCTGTGTGTTAATATAAAGATTAGCCTGTTATGCTGAAAACAAAAGCCCACTCTTGAGTTTGAGTTCAGTCACTGCCTGCCCTCCTCCTGCCAGACTCCATTAACAAATTGCTCAATATAACCGTTATAAACATCTACTCCCTCTATAAAATTATTAATGATTTCTTACAACTCATAAACATACACTTCTGCACTAACATTAACTCTAATTAACATGAAACAGGCAAACGGTCACACAAGTTTTGGGCTTGAATAGAAATTTAAAAGGACACCAAGGCTGTAGCAATCTTTTCAGAGAGGTGAGTTTTTCAGCTCAGCATGTTTCCTTAATCTCTGATGACATGTCATGGATATTTTAAGATTTATTACAGTAAATATATTACTCAGTTACCTCTTCTTTAATGTGAATATACATGTTTTATTTATTCAAGTTAATTAAATTTAAGATTTCAAGCATTTATTTTCAGAACACTTAAGAACTTATAAACATGAGCACTTTTAACTTGAAGTCCCTTGACTTGAAATGAATGTAGAGTTCAATCAACTCATTATTTCCAAAGAAATGTGATCAGCATGTTAATAGATTTCCCAGCATTTTTTATAGATTGAAGAAAACATATGAAAACTTGCTGTGTGTTTCTAATACATTTTAATATAAGTCATGGTTGCTTGTTTTCAAAATAATGAAAATACTAAACCATGAGCAAAAGTTTTTTTTAATTATTATAAAATCATCTCAACTTGATGTTTTAAATTCTGTTAAAATTTTAAGAAAGCCCAGACATTTTAGAAACAATTTTAAGTTAAAACAAATAGTTTATTTTTACAGTACTAACTCTAACCTTTGTTATTCTCTCTCATAAACTGTATATATTCACATCTTATGCTCGCAAAGAATCTTTTAATTTTACCACAGATCCTCACCTTTCTCTCTAAAAACCTGTTTAACTTTGAGGATTTATTGTCCAATTCACTTCTGGTCATGATACCTTTTTGATACAGGATCCATGGATTCATCAAGAGCTCCAGTTTGATATATAGAAGTCATTCTGGCTGAAATGACAAGTGTCTGGCTTCAAGCCCGAGATTTTCCTCCTCTCACACACAGTAATCTGAACGCTCACGCAGCCAGGGTCACAGCAGGGTGAGATTGGAAGGCTGACTGACTGACTGGCTGGGTGGTTCATACCTTTTTTTGTGTTTAATGTTATTGTTCTTTTGCCAACAGGACAATTAGACGCCGCATCATAACAGAGACTCATTAAAAAGATGTGAGAGAATGCGGCTTGGTGTGTGTGGTGTCAACATGACAGGTCAGGCATGCCAACAGGCAATTACGGACATGAAAAGTGAAAAGGATCCTTTGAACAAGTACTCTTGAAAATATCCGACGATTAGAGGTGTGCGACAGCAGGGAAAAACACGTCAAACTCTTTGGCATTAATTAAAACTATGTATACAATCGAACCACCCACTCTGAACTGAGATCTATTGTGTCCATTAGAAGTGAATCAGTCAATGAGATGTCCTTACATCAAAAGAGATGTAAAACTAAACCACTGAGTGGATGCAGACAAAGTGGCACCTCACAGGTATAATGGTTTGCTTTTAATATCATAAACCATAAAAAGGAAACATTAAATCTGCTCTCAAGACACCTATAAAATCATCCTCCAGCATCATCAAATTTCTATAGAGTATCCCCACAGTTTTACAGTACCTTACTGAAAGTACTGCGTGGTATAGCATTTCCCTAATGTTATGTCTGTTTACTGAGAGCAGTATTGGGATACAGCAGATCGAGCAGTGTACTGGAGATCTAGCAATGATCTCTTCAGACAGTGTAGCCCCAAATCTCATTGATATACAGCTCACGCATCCATAAATATGACGCTCTCTCACAAGCCCAGGCAATGGAATTGTTGTCGGTTAGAATTACTGAGAGCACTGTGCATGCATTGTGCCCTGTAACCCTATTCACACTTTCGTATGCTCCAAACTGCAAACGCAGATTAGGCTGGGTTACATATGAGGAGAAAATAGGATTTCACCTCGTCAGGGCACAGATACAAATTTTCTTAGTCATTTTCAGAGCATAATAATAATATTTCTCCTTTATGCAATAGGAGTGGGGCTCCACAAAGAGTTGAAAATAAGCACTTGGGGCTGTAACGCAAAAAATTCCTATCGTCAGCCTTAAGTTACGATAGGAAGAGTCTAAGACAGGTGAGTCAGAGGTGTTAGTAACATCTGTAGAGAAATTAAAAGACGTTCTTTTCGGGAGATTTATAACAACACTAACTTAGGGAGATAAAAGAAAGAGTGGGCTGAGATACCAGACACACTGCACTGCATCTGGCATCCATTGTGTAAAAGCTATAAAATAGCAGTCATATGGATTAAAGAAGTTAGCTAACATGACTGTTAGCTACGGTTAGAGAACACTTCCATTAGCTACAGTTAGCTAGTTAGTAGTTTAGCTACTACTACAAGTGGAAAAGTGAAGGTTGGGACAGCTTAATGGTTATCTTAAAGTTAGGAAACTTAAAATAAACAGAGTATACGCTCCAAACATTATCCTTCTAAATCATCACTTATGACCCACTCAAAGTGTGTGGTGGTGGCTGTATCTGCAGTGACTCTGCCCTCTGCCTGTATTTCTCATTATTTTGCTGTGCTCAGGACACTTCACCAATCCAGAACAGCAGCATTTGATGTCCTGAGAATGAGACTCAACCATAAACTATTTTTCTGGTGCATTTACAGACAGCTTTTTTTTTTTTTTTTTTTTTTTTTAAGTTATTTTTTGGCCATTTTTGCCTTTATTCGATAGTACAGCTGAAGTGGAGACAGGAAAAGGGGCAGAGAGAGAGGGGATGACATGCAGCAAAGGACTGAAGGCGGGAGTCGAACCAGTGGCCGCTGCAGAGGACTAACAGCCCCTACATGGTGACGCCTACCCATGAGCAAAGTCCGCCCTTACAGACAGCTTAAAATCCTACTGATTCTACCTTAATTTGAAAGTAAGATCTTGTGTAAATACACATTTCCTGTCTTGTGTTAGGATAGGAGCATTGACTTCTGAACTGCTCATTTGTAATGGCTTTTTCCTAAGTCACGCCCTAACCCTAATTACCATGGTTACCGAACAGATAGGATCTGCAAGTTAGGGAGTTTCTATAATGCAGCCCCTGGTGCCTCTGTATATTTATCATTTGATAACTAAGAAGACTGTTTGACAAACCATGTAATGCCACGTCTTACACCTGTAATCACACGTTCATCAGTCAGGATCAAAAAACAAGTGTAGCATTCGAAACCTCAGCGTCTGTATCTTGTATATTCATGAACCTCAGTGTGTGTATCCTGTATTCATAAACTTGACACAAACCTTTCTCATTACATCTGAGCTCATCGAGAACATTACCTCCCCTCTCCGTCTCGCTGCCTCACTCTCTTAATTCTCCACCACTTCCCTCTTTAGGATGCATATTAGATTAAAGATTTTATTGTCACACTCAATGCACTTAGAGCGTTGGCAAACTAAATCACAGGGAGACAGCATGTCATAGAAGAGACACCTTGGGTTGACTAAGTCATGACGAGCCAGCACAAATCGATGAGAGGGACTAATCGGATGTATCTGCTGGGACGGGCCCTGCCCTGAATCCAAATGATGGACACCAGATGGGGACTGATGTTGCCATTAGTACACCATCAGAGCAGTAGACAAAGTGATGTAAGGACAAGGGCTTCCTATTCAGTGAGGAATCAGGTTTTCAATAGGAACAGCCAAGGTCCTTCTATTCATAGAGGGAAAACAGGACCTACAGTGGTGGTGGTGGCTCACCAGTGTTTGTGCGGGTGCAAGAGAAAAACAGACTGTTTCTTTGTGTGCATTTGTGTGTGGACCACAATGTCCTCACAAAGACAGAAAGATGAGGAAAATGTTTCCAATCCTTAAAGGACTACGTGAGGATTTGGACCTTATGTCTAATCGACAAAATTGATCAAAACTCATGTGACTGTTAAGACTATGATTCACATGAACATTTTCCGATCCATCCTCTTTTGGGTTAAGGTTTGCTTACATTAAGGAAACAAAAACTACTTGGATAAAGTTTGGGAAATACCGTGGTTGTGGTTCAAGGAAGACTCACTTGTAGGAGACAAAGGAGTGCAAACTGCGGTCACAAGTGTCAAAAATACATGTTTTGAAAAGCAACAACCAATGCTGCCATTTTTTCTGGTGAGAATAATCTCAATTGGACAAACATTAAATGAGTATAACTGTTAGCTATGCAGGAGTGAAGATTGCAATTGTGATGTTAAAGGTTTAAGACCAGTTTGACATTTTGGAAAATATGTTTATTCACATTCTTGCCAAGAGATAGATGAGAAGATTGATCAGCAGCTGGATTAGTTTAGCTATCCTGGATCTGTCCAAAGGTAACAAAATACATCTACCAGCCAGTCCCAGGGTGCAAAAGCATGCATTGCACCGTCAGTAAAATATTTTGCACCCTCAGTTGAAATCTGAATAATAAATGCCAAGCACATGGTGGTAGGTGATGCATCTGCGGTGTCCACAGCTGTCCATGCACGCGTCCGTTTGTATTTATCAACATAGCATTGGTGCCATTCTGACTCAGGCAAGCAAACTGGTGCTGATAACAAACGACACGCTGTATTCACTTAAGACTGTTAAGGCTTTTTCCAATTTTGTTGTAGCATAATCAGTTCATGAGGGACCACACTTGCACCAGTAACACTTAGTATTTTTCATTCCTTTGCCAGCCTGCATTGAACCCCCAGTTATTTTATTCTGGCACCACACCTGCTACCAGCTCTTCTAAAACTAACTATTTGACATTTATATCTTCAAACAAAAACCAAAGTGTAAAAATTACACAGTGTGGTTTTGCGGGGGATTATGTGCCACACTATTTCTTGACTGGAAGGGTTGAACCGGGCAGGTGGATTTTGCTACCTTTGGATAGAGCCAGTCTTTCAGTCTTATGCAGAGCTAACCAGTTGATGGAATATTTATTGTACAGACATGAGAGTGGTTTCTATCGGCCACCTCATTTAACTCTATGCTAGTGATGTTCCGTTTTTCAAAAGTAATTCTTTTTGATGGCTTTTTGGTACAAATGAAGGGAACTATATTTTTCTTTTTATCATTGTGTGCAAATTTCATTGCCTGTTACATGTCACGCAGAGAGTACATTCAAAGCAGTAAATTCACTGACAAAGCAGCAGGATACAGTGTCACCTTGTGTACAATGCAGATTATTGACACTAAGTCTCGCGATATGAGTAATTTAGTGCTGCTTAACCTAGTCCACACATGTGAAATGAAATAATTTTGGTGGGATGTCTAAATTGGAATCTGATCCAAATCTTACATACCATTACGCAGATAAACCTAATCCTAACCTAACTCCTGTCCCTCAAAAAAAAGAAAAAAAAAAAGCGTCTTGGAGAGGAACAGACCCGTAATTCTCATCACACACTCTGCAAGAAAGTGAATAAGCTTATTTCCCCCCAACTTGTACACCATTTGTTTGCCCTCAAGGTCCTCACAAGTATAGAGAGCAAGAGTGCATGTGAGTGTAATGTATGTGGGAGCCTCTATGTACATACACACCACATATCTGTGTAGTTAAGATTAATCATGTATGTCTCGGAGAGAAGTTTGCTTTTAAAGTCTTGAGTCTTATCTCATATCACAAAGTAAATATTCCAAAAAGCAGTTTTACTTTCTTGGATGAATGAGGACGTTCACACAGGCCTGTTTCTCTGGGGCTTTGGGACATACCATCAGCAGATAAAAAATTAATAAGAACATTCTTCATTCTTCAGTGGGACGTTATCGGCCAATGCTGGTGTGAAAACAGCTGTTTTATGTCTGACCTACACCCAGTTATTCAGCAGCCTTACAGTAAAGCTGTCTGCTTTTTTTCCTCCTATTCTGTCCACAGTTAAATGAACGAAGGCTCGCTCACACACATACAGACAAAAACCACAAACAGCCCCCTGGCCCAGTGGTATAAACGTTTATTTGGCCTGCAACAAAGCGGTTTGTTTCTATGCTTGATGCATTATATTGTGTGATATTTTATCATGGCAGGCACTAATGACATCAGCTCCAGCTGTGTGCTGTGTGTGTCCCCAACTTCACTGAGAAACAATATATATATAATTCTGTGTGTGCAGTTAAAATGTAATGGTTCTATTAGCTACAACGGTATTGAGCTACTTTTTCTTGGTGTTGTTTCAAACCAAACTCTTTCCATTCATTACCTGTAAGTGTATTACATCCAGTGGGCAAATATAGGGTTAATGATACAGAGTACAGCGCATGGTGGCATTTTATCCTTAGATCTAATTCAGAGAAGTCTAACTTATCCTCATTACAGGGACCTGTAGAGGAGCAAATGACAAATCACAGTATGCGATAATAAAGGTGACACTGTGAAAATCCCTTGGTTGGGATCCATCTCATCATTATGAGAGCATTATGAATGGATGTAATAAAAGTGAATTAAGACAGGACACCGCTGATATAGATATTATGAGCACATTGTCCCTTCCCTAATGTGAATGGTGCTTCAGCTGGCTTCTGCAATAAGGGCCCCAATTTGGAGAGGCTATCCTCAACTCTGAGTAATACTTACATACAATCATTACCAAAAAAGCTGGGAGGAGAGAGGGTGGGCAACTATCGGGTCCTCTTTTGTGCTTTCTCTGCTCTTTCATTATAGCAATGAATGTAAAAAAGCCTTTGATATCCCTGGCTGCAGTGTGCAACGCAGCAGTCATTCGGCTCTATGGGGCCTCACATCTCTCTTTGAAGTCCCAGGAAGAAATTGATGTTCCACTGTCCCTTTATGACTCTTCTGTCGAAAGGAAATATAGATTCATAGGCCCAGGACAAAGCTAATAGCCAGACTTGTTCAAAGCAAAAGGAGCAGAATAATAGTGCTGTGTGTCAGTTCAAGCCAAAGAACATTAATCTCTTATTAATACCAGTTGATTCTCTTTTCAAACTGTACTTTTTTCTGCTTCTGTCTTCTCCTTCTCGCGCTCATTCTCTGGAGTGTGTTGCTCTGTGGAAAAAGCCACCATTGAAGAGCTCAGCCATACATCACTGATGAGGGTACAATAGCATTAGTGTATGCTTAGCCTGCTAATTCTCACCACCATTATGGAAAGTTTTCTAATCGGGCCATTTGTAATTCTGCACATAAAAGGATAAGCTGAGATCTGAGCTTGCAAGAGGGCTTATGACGCTGATCAAATTAAGATCATTTTCTCCCAACAGGAATACCTGATAATGAGAAATACAATTGCCATGGAGAGTATCGCTGACAGGCTATTGACAAAGAGATTTGCCCTGTGGTATTTGTTATGCACATTGCATATGCAAGAATATTTCCAGCTACGGGCCATCCATTTTCATATACAGTGCATTCTCTTTCCAGAGGTGTTATTATTACAAACATCAAACTTCGACCAAATAATGTCATATTATGTGTATTTATTAGTGGATCTTGGCCCCATTGTGTCAGTCATACACATTCCTGACTCTCTGTATGGAAGTGAGTGCATCATATCCCCCTGATGCCGTGTTAATCCTCCCTCTCCAGACATCACTCAGTCATTGAGATAGACCATTTCCTTCTCATGTTCTTAATTTGTATTTTTTAATGGAAGGAATGAAGGACACACAAGAGCTTGGGGTAAACTTGCATCTGACTTCCTGCACACACTAGCAAGAAATACACACACAGCAATAAATAGTGCAGGCAGTGCAGTTGCACTGGGGACCACTGGTTGCAGGGGCCCCCCATGGAGGGAGCCGACCCTCCAACAATGTGTTGAGCAGAGAACGGGTCTTTGAGAGTGAATCAGATTGCCAGATTGTCAGATTACTGGGACATATGCCTGTGTTTAAAGAATCATACAAGTTAAATTAAGAATGGTGCCACTGGCTGTAGATATTGTCAATGTTGAAGGATGTTTTGATATTTCAATTTGTTCTTTATTTTCATTTTATATTGCTTTATGTTCGTCTTACATCTGCGACTGTGTTATCCTTGTAGCTGCCCATCTCGGCCAGGTCACAGTTTCATTTTTTTGGAAAATAGTCTGTAGCAATCTGTAACAGAATAAAAGTGAACTATAAAAACTAAATTAAATGTAATTTAATTTCTTATTTTCTTTGGTATTTTTTTCATATACAGATATGCAGTGATGATTGGTGGGTAAAATGTATGTTAATGTCCAATATTAAGTTGTGCGGACCCCAGGAAGAGTAGCTGATTCTCAACATCAGCTAATGGGGAGCCTAATAAACTCCTAAATCCTAAACCCTGTTTCAGAGCCACCCAATCTGGGGCCAGCGGTCCATGTTTGGTCCCTGCTCCCTTTGTTTTGACCCACCAACAAGCTCATGCTTTTATTGTCCTTATTTTGACAGTGCTGTTAAATTTTTGCTATAATGACTATGACATGTAAATTTTGTACAGCTAAAATTGTGCTACGTACAGCACAGTGCTGTGCCCACTGATATTGTCATAAAATTACTGTTAAGCTGATCAAAGAGTGGTGCTTTAATTATTTTGAAACTATATTTGAATGTACATTTTCTATAAAATACAATACATTCTAATTTACTGTTACTTTACATAATATCAGCGTTTATGTTTGACCCCCAGCTGTCCATCCAGATTCATTTTTGGCCCTTCACAGGAAAGAATTTGGGCACATCTGCTCTTTTTCATCATGCAACGTGTGGGATGAGATGATATACAGTAGCTAGTTTAAGTGCAAAATCTGTAAAATCCAACACTTTACTCGTAAAATAGATACGTTTTATTTCGTATGTTTAAGAGTGTGCATGTGCTTCATAAGTAGAAACTACTGTGCACTAGGGCCCCTCATAATAGCCTGCACTGTAGATCAGTGTAACTACCTTACGGCACTGCAAACACATCACAAAGTCATCACATGCAGCACAGACTCATGTTGGAATGCTTGTGCACACCTAAACACGTGTGCAAGCAGAAGGGCTCACATTCTCACATGTATAATCATAGACACAGACAAGAAAATACAACCTCTGGAAATTATGGGGTGGAAACCTTCGGGATGTGTTTTTCCTCTGAGAAAATGTTTGGTATAATCACATCTCATAGGAAAGTGAGAAACCACATTAATTGGTGTTGGCGCACTGTTTGGAATAATGAAGATACAGCATTATGAGCAAATATGACTCCATTCAGCTCAAACACATACTTCTGTCTCCTGCTGTGACTTACAGCTTTCTCTTTTGGGAGCATTGCCCATCACACCTGTGTTGTGATGTCATCAGTTTTCTTCTCAGTTCTTTATGAAATATGATGTCATCATTCAGCGCCCTGTCCAATGATAGGATCCAGGGAAATGTGAGGTCACTCCACTTTCCCCAAATGTAACATCAATCACAATGACTTCCAGAAAAACCAAAGTGCAGTCCAAGGCAGGGCTGTGCTCAGAGCGGATCAGCACCTCCTAAACACATGGATCAGGAAAATAATGTCACTGCCATTTTGATTTAATCATAGGGTATGCTCTATATTACTGCAGTGTGACAGTTTAATTACAATGATTAGTACCAGTGGAACATACGTACAGCATTTGTTGTCGTCAAGCGTCATGGCAGCAAAACTGAGCATCTCATACATTCACTGAAAACATCTGTTCAAAATTTGAGGCATTCAAGGTTGAATTTACCAAGCTACAAAAACCATTGTCTCACTGTGCTCTTGTTTTGTTTTTGTTTTTTTGTTTTTTAAATAACTCACCCTAATTGTGTTTGTGGCGTCTACAGCACTGAAAAGTTTAATTCACTGAAAATACTTTTTTCTGCCTATGAAAAGTGTCAGTGAGGTCTGTGGATGAACTGGAGTATCAAGGACATTGTCTCTGCTGTTGAATTTTTTAAATGTAATTTTTCAATGCGGTGATCACCGCAAACACATTTGTATTCACCTCCACCGTACTATGCTGGCAGCAAGAACCTCAGTGGCATCTTAAAACCTGGGTAAATAAAACCAAAAGTATCTGCATGCACTACTGGAGGTAAGTGAGATTATGTGGTTCTCGGTAATTTGTGTGAACTCAGCCTTTAAAGGGATATTTCGGATTGTTTAAAGGGTTTAAAGATTGTAGGCATATTACTCACAGTTGATGGAGATCAACATGCTCCCAGTTTGGAGAAGCGGGGGTACGGGTGTAGAAAGAATTACATTTACTGGTTGTTTTTTTTGTTTGTTTGTTTGTTGTTGTTTTTTTTAGTTATTTTTTTGGCCATTTTTGCCTTTTTATTTGATAGTACAGCTGAAGTGGAGACAGGAAAGAGGGCAGAGAGAGAGGGGATGACACGCAGCAAAGGGCCGAAGGCGAGAGTCGAACCAGCGGCCGCTGCAGAGGACTAACAGCCTCCATACATGGGTCGGACACTCTACCTACTGAGCTAAACGTCCACCCGACATTTACTGTTTTTTGAAAGAATGTACTGCTTTGGACAGGGGCTGCAGCAAAACATATTTTAGCCACCTAAGAAAAAACTCTGTATCAGTTTAAGTGGACACTATATTTAGAAAGTTTTCCCTGCTTCACCTTGCCTTCAGACAGTCTTTTCCAACCGGAAGCTGCCGTTATATTATCCAAATATCACTCTCTCACTCAACCAGACTCCAAGACACACAGGAGTTGCTGGATTATCTTTGCCTTGATCAGTTAGTTCATTTGTGTCATTTTGTGACTTTGTTGAATCCGAACTAACCATTTAAAACTCCAAAGTCATACAATAAAACAAATTAACTGATCAATCAATTACCGATCAAGGCAGCGGTAGATCAGCAACTCCTGTGTTCTGAAAGGTAAAGTTACTGATTTCACGAATGGAGTTTGGTTGGTTTGGAGAGAGCAAAATTTGGCTTATATAACGGCAGTTTCCTATCAGACAAGGCTGTCTGACTGCCTTGAACTATCCCTTCAAGCAGTACTTTAGATTCTGGGTTGTTTTTGAAACTATTCTGGATATCTTACAGTTTCATATTTTTGCACAAAAATCTCTCCTGTCTCCCAGAAGATGAGTAAGACACATAAAACAACATTCACATTATGAAACCCAGCCATCCCTGTGTGATAAGTATCAGTATTACACATCCACCCACCAGACCCTCACACCTGCTGGCCAGCAGGCTAGTAGAACACAGAGCCGCCCTCTGAACCGACATGTTTGACTAATACCAACTTGTCAGCACTATGTATCCCTGCAGCTCAGGATATTGGAGCAATTACCTTCATAGAGCACCCCCTAAGAGCGCAGGGGTCGTTGGAGCCCAATTCATCTGCAGGACCCAGTCAAACAGACCTAACAGCGCCAACGCTGACTTGTTAGGGAACAAGGAGCCTGTCATAATTAGCAGTGACATTTGCTGACAGAGAGGCCAAGCAGGCCTGGCCTCCACTGAGATGTTTTAGCATAGAGAAAGAGAGAGGGAGAGATCTATCAGATAGAGAGAGGTCTTTCACCCGCCTCTCAAATGGATTCTGTTGCCTAAGGGGCCATTGTGCCAATCAGCAACTTTCCAACCAGATCATTTGCATCATAAACAGTCTCTCATGATGCGCTTTGAATTAATTTGTTGTTCAGTTAAACACTGGATTGAAAAAAAAGTTTTGTAGCTAAAATGATTCAAAATCAGACATTCATGTTATAATTACAGGGTGGCAGACTTTTTTGCAAATGAAGCCCCCAAACATATAGCACCCTTCCAAAAGTTTTAGTTTAAAAATAACAGTTGATTGTCTTTTTTCATTTAACTCCTACACCACCATAAACAAAAAGAGCATGTTTCCTTTTTTGCCCTTCTGACTCATTTAGTTAAAAGTGATGATTCAAGTGTTGCTGCAGCTGGCGACTCCAACGACAGTTATCAACAGCGCTGCCTGCTAATTATCCACCCCCGGGGGAGCAGAGATGATAATGCACCCTCTCTGTTTTGAATCTTTACCTTTCTCCCCTGCCTCATCAAACCGCACCATCTCCATGGGAGGACCAATGTGAGAGCAGCATGTGAGAGGAAGCTCAGTGGTGTGACTGATAATGCACTGATGAGTGTGTTGGTATTGTTTGCCTTGTGTTTCTCTGCATGGGACCCATGTTACACCGACAAAGACACCAGGGGGAGGGGGATGAGAATATTGTTAAAGGAAAAGGAGAAAGAGGAGAAAGTTAGACTTGTTTATGTAGGGGTGAAGGGGAGTGTTGTAACACCAGGTTAGTTGTAACACTGTCAGTTTTACCAATCAGAAGAGAGCTGTGGTGATGTCATCAATACGACACATTCCCTTTTCACAGGAGAAGTGGCAGATCTCTGAGAGCAACATTGTGCATTTTATGACCAAAACCTCTTTACTGACCAAAAATGTTTTATCAAGATTGCTTTTTTGCCCAGGGTTCACCCAGGCCATATAAAAAAACATATAATTGTATAACAGATACCACATAGGCTTGGAAACAATTAGGGAAACAGTAAACACAGTTAGTCGCCACCTCTCTCTAAATGCAACTTAAGATCCTACCATGCAAAGTGAAAGCCATATAGCAACAACATCCAGATACTGTATGCATGCAGATCCATGCTCATCTGAGATGTGCTGTGGTGAGTCCACATTTCGATTATTTTCAGAAATCATGGATGTTGTGACCTCTGAGCTAAAGAAGAAAATCATCATCACCATCAAGATTGTTCCCAGCATCTGTGATGATATGGGGTGTGTTAGTGCCATGGCTAACTGTCACGTCTGCGAAGGCCCGATTAATACTAAAAGATACATACAGGAATTGGAGCAACATATGCTGCCATCCAGATGACAGATGTTCTGTATTCAATTGAAAATAGGTGGAAAACTTTTTGCAAATCATTACATTCTGTTTTTATTTACATTTTCCACGTCCCAACATTTTTGGAAAGTACCAGTTCTCTAGTCACCCCAGCAGTGGGGTAGGTTGTAACAATGCAACTATTTGTGTTTGACATTAACTCACATAATCTGCGATTATGTAATAGATGTCTGACTTTTATTTGTAGTCGACAAATACTGATACCATGTATCAAAGTTTGAGAGATCTAGCATGAACAACCATTGCGTTACTGATGCTCAAACAAAAAGTTACTACCCAAAGGTTACTACCACCCCCGGTCTCTCCTATCATTGCAGTGCAAAATACTGCGTGCATATGAAGACTACATGCTTCCATAAAAACACATCTGGTGTCCATCAGAAACTTTCTCGCAGGTCAGGGGCCACAGGATATTTAACATTTCCATCAAAGAATCCAGATGACAAGGTAATGTCTTGGACAGGGACAAGGGCTCATTAAATTACTTGTATTACTCGTGTCTCTTGTGATCCAGAAGAAAGATGACAGTAATCAATTTTAAGACCATGAAACATAACATTGTCACAGTCCAGATGATACATTTCCTTCTCACACCAGGTTTTCATGTAGTTTACAAGCTCGTGCAGGACCAAATAGCGGACATTTTTGTGTCCCACCGTGTTTGCCTCGAGGTAGAACTGTAACATACATTACGATAATATGTTGAGTGAAGGAGCCTCCCATCACCCATGTATTCTCTGGCATGTGTCATATCTGAGCGGCAGTAAAACAAAACAGATCTCCCCTCATGTCAATCATTCTCACATCTTAAGGAAATGCAGGGATGAAAGCAGGCAGATGAATCATTTTCAAAGAAAAATGAGCACGAGCGTGTCTTGATTTGCTCGCTGTCTGCCACCCATGAAGTATGTTCACTTCCTCACCTGTAGCGATATCTCACTGGCCTCTCCCTCTCTCTGTTTATGTCTCTCTGTCTCTCTCTTCCACTCATTTCCTTGCCCCAGGCGGGACATGGGACCACCTGCCACTGGTGAGGCAGGAACACAGGTAGCAATGACAGCTCTCCAATGGATTTGCACACTGCTGCAGGCCTGGAGGCCCTGTGGTGAAGGGGAGAGGGAGAAAAAGGAGGCTAGAGAGAGACTGTTCAACTGCCTACCGAAGGAAACGAGCCAATTAATTATGCAAATCACACAATGACTTTTTTTAACACTTGTGGGAGAAGTACATGCTGTGTAGGAATTGGTAATTTATAGCAACATATATGATACAGTAATGGGGTCACTATCAACTTCAGTTCTATCACATATGCATGTACATCAACTGCTGCTGTTACAACAAACCTTTTTGAACCTTTTTTTCATTTAGTGTTGCTGACATGAGTATTTACATTTAAGAGAGTATCCTCACCTCTAAAATGTCTTTTATCAACATTTTATAAATAAGTGACCTCTTGTATTCGTGCGGGTAATGCCTGTTACCTCTGAGAGGCAAAGGTGAAGGGAAGAGGTCGCCTGTGATTGTTGTTCGCATCCTGCATCGTTTTATCCACCACAGTCTCTCCCTAACTTTAACGATGTAGGTTTTTGCTGTTTTTCCATGAGTACAGTTTATGTTTCCACTACAGCCACACCTGTGTTGACCAACCTGATGCTGCATTCCAAATTGCATACTCTTTTTACTTTTAGCACATGCTGCAGCTGCTCTAATAAAAAATGTATTGTTGGTACAGTATGCATATAAGTGGAACGTACTACTTACGACACAACAGTGCGATTTAGATCACAGCGTCCATGAGCTGTCATCTGTTTCTGCTCTCTTGGTGGCTCAGTCCATGTGATGTATCTTCTGCTGTGATGATTGTGGGTCAGAGTAGCCAGAAAAGCTTGCTGAAAAAAAAGCATACTGCAAAATGTGACCCGATTCAGTAGGACATCCTAGTCTTTTTGGCATACTGCATTGGACACACTATATATTAGGACATACTAAATCTTTTTCTGGCATACTAATTAGTATGTAGGGTATGGTAGTGGAATGCATCCGTCAAACAAAAGAGTCTTGCACTAATTTGATTGGCTCAGCACATGTTTGGCTGTGCTGGTGACCAGGGAGAAAGAAATGTTTTTAAAAATGAAAAAAAGTGTTGAGCTTTCAGTACTTTTGTAACTTGTGACCCAGTCCCTGTCTTTCTAAGTTTAGTTTTACTGCTTTGTTCCTGATGGTTCTTCAGGTATCAGCCTTACATTACTGTTTACCAATCACTTGCACTATTAGAGATGTGTTGAGTTCCTGCTAATGCAATTTTCTGCTGCTGCATCACATTAGAAGGTTTCCACTTTGGGGCTTTAATTGTGAGGCAGATTTTAGAAATGCAATGTCTTTGCCATGGCCAGAGCTCAGCAGTAACAGTTTCTAGGTTGCCACTAGCAACCATTTTGAGAAATTAGCAACCAATTCATTGCCATCAGTGGCAACCACTTTTTTATCATCTAAAAATTAGGGACACCAAACAGCAAAAACTCCAAATAAATACACTTTTTCACTTATATTTGTTGTATTAGTGATATTTAAATATTGCTGTTACAGTTGGAATCGGATCCAGAAAACGGTGCACATTCATTTGGTGCATTTAATTGTGTGCACACAGACATCTGAGACCTTGGAAAATCAAATTAAGTTGTTTGACTGTGGGGTGAAAAGTTTGACTAACCAGTCAACATCACAAATGAGCATGCAAATTGATTCAACTGACAAAAAAAACCAAAACAAATGAACCTGAACAAAATACAAAAAGGAAATTTATGAAGTCTTGAGAGGCAAAGTATTCTGTATCTTTGAGCTGGACAAAATTATGCTGCAAACCATGTATAACATATACCTTGAAAAGTGACACATCAAGTTCACCAGCTCAAGGTAACACATCCTACAGAACTATAGGTTACTGTAATAAAGCTTGTGAACAGTCTTTTATGACATTTTCATTATTAAGCTGAAGTATAACTGCATAGTATCTTAATTGCTCAAAATATAAGGAGACTAAGAATAGCAACCATATTCTCAATTTTGGGCAACCAAAAGCTGAGTTCTGACAATGTTAGCAAAACTTTGTTAGTGGTGCTATTCTTCACTAAAAATTTACCTACACAACAAAAAATGAACTAATTTGGAGCTATTTGGTCAGCAGATTAATAAAAACATACTTTTCGCCTTGTCACGCTGCCCTGTGAAAAACCATTTGTAGTGTGCCAGAATGATTTGAATGTTGTTGCTGCTCACAGCTCAGTATCCCCATCTCAATCACAAATCAGCATTTGTTGTATAACCTATGCCAAACAGTAACCAAGGAGAGCAGAAAAAACTCATGAATCATTTTTGTAACATACGCATTTTGACATCTTGGTGATACGGGTGCCAAATCCGAAAACACTCACATAGGTCATTAGGGAAGGCAAAGGCAAAGAGGCAAAGAGAAACAACTGTTTTATGATTTAATGAAAGACTGTTTTATATATAAATTACTTTTTGAACTCTTTTTCAGGGAGTTACAAGGTTGCTGTCATGACACATTTTATTAAAACACATACATTTTCATTATTGCTTAGCACTAACCCCCAGCTCCAATATTACCACTATCTATTACAATCGGTTATTGGCGCTTTTACACATTGTCAGCTCTTCTCCTGCTATTCCCTGGTCCATGTAGACCGATCGCAGACTCACAAATCTGAGAGAGATTTATCGCCTGTTCCATTACAGACTTGACACAGGATATATTTCAGATAGGCTCTCTGTGCCTGTGAAACTATGGCACATCAGACACGCCACATGTAATGCTGTTTTTCTGGTATTAAGTGGAATCAGCTGGGGATTTTCCTCCTGTTGCTTTGAGGATCCCACAATCCTTGTGTGACCGTTCAGTTCACAAGTGCTTACCATACAGGAATGTGTGTCTATGTGTGTGCTAGTGTGCACATGGGTATACTGTCTTCGAAGGTCTACCATGTAGGCATGGCAGCACTACCAAGATAAAGGGGATAAGAAAATGGAGAGAGACATGGAATGAGGCAATATATATGGAAGATATGGACAAAGCTTGATTCTGAGACAACAGATCCCCTTTGAAAGTCTCTGATCATAAATTAAACATATGCATCTTAATAACGCTGCATAGAAAAAAGAACACCACCCTGAATGAGATCTCCGGTGCTTTCTGCTCTTGTGGTGAATCAGATGCCTGCCTCCTACAAGAACAGAATGCATGAATACCCCAACAAGGGCTGCATCCGCATGGCAAGGCTGCGGATGAATAGGAGAGGACAGATTGAGGAGAGTTTGATGGTGATGGGGGGAGTGGAGGGCAGAGAGGTCATTGTTTTGGCAGGTCAACAAATAATGGCAAAAGGTTAGACAATGAGGGAGGGTCATTAAAGGGAAAAACAGTAAGTCATGGGGAAGGATGTGATCTAAGTCCTTAAAAATGTTGTTAAACTCAGATATTTTTTATAAACTTATTTCACAATGCTACCATGTTTGTTCCTTGGGTTACTGAGGTTTATTGTGATTTCTGCAACCACAGGAAACAAATGAACAATTTTGGTTTACATAAACTCCCTACCTTTCACAACAATGCCAAAAAAGTTGGGACGCTGTGCAAAACAAATGAAAAAAAGAATGCAATAATTTTTGACCTAACTGAATACAGTAGAAAAACAAGATATTTTAGGTTCAAACTGATAAACTTTATTGTTTTTTTTTTTTTTTGGAAACACATGCCAACTATCAGGTTGATGTCAGCAACACATTCCAAAAAAGTTAGGACACTGGCAACAAAAGATTGGGAAAATTGTGGAAAGCTCAAAAAACACCTGTTGGGAACATTCCACAGGTAAACAGGTTAATTGGTAACACATATCACATATCATATAATAGTATCTTGATTGGAAAGGCTCAGTTGTTCACAAGCAAGGATGGAGTGAGATTCACCAATTTGTGAAAATCTGTGTGGACAAATAGTCTAATAGTTTAAGAGCATTTCTTAATGCATAATTTCAGGGAGTTTACAGATTTCATCATCTACAATCCATAATATTAAAAGATTCACAGAATTCAGAGAAATCTCTGCACCTAAGGGCCAAGGCAGAAAACCAACATTAATTGCCTGTGACCTTTGATCCCTCAGGCATCGCTGCATTAAAACCTGACGTAAATGTAGAAGGATAGAACATGGGCTCGGGAACACTTTGGAAAAGTTTCATCAGTAAACACGGTTTGTTGCTTCATCTACAAATGCAAATTAAGACTCTACCATGCAAAGCGAAAGCCATATATCAGCATCATGCTGTCAACTTCTCTGGGCCCCAACCTCATCTGTGATGGACTGGTGCAAAGTGGAAAAGCGTGCTGTGGCCTGACAAGTCCACATTTCAAATTATTTTTGGAATTCATGGATGCTCTGTCCTCCATGATTACAGAGGAAAAGAACCATCCAGACTGTCACCAGCACAAAGTTCAAAAGTCAGCATCTGTGATGGCATGGGGGTGTGTTAGTGCCCATAGCATCATAGGTAACTGTCACATCTGTGAAGCCCCCACTGATGCCAAAAGATACATACAGATCGTGGAGCAGCATATGCTGCTATCCAGACAACGCCTTTTTCAGAGACGCCCCTGCTTATTTCAGCAAAACAATGCCATGACACATTCTGCATGTGTTAGAACAGCATGGCTTCATACTAAAAGAGTTCAGGTAATAGACTGACCTGCCTGCAGTCCATATCTGTCTCCCATCAAAAATGTGAGGTGCATTATGAAGCACAAAATACAACAACAGAGACCCCGGACAGTTGAGCACCTGGAGTCATATATCAAGCAAGAATGAGAAAGAATTTCACTTTCAAAACTTCAAAACTTTCGATGTCAGTTCCCAAATAGTTACAGGTGTTGTTATAGGAATAGAAATAGAAAACATGCCCCTGTCTCAACTTTTTTGGAATGTGTTACAAGCATCAAATTCTGAATTAGTGTACATTTACAAAAAATAGACAGTAGAATCAGTTTGAAAATTATGTTTCATACTACGTCCTTATATTTTTGGAACCAGGATTTTATAAAATACATGCAAAAATGGGGGTTAAGGGGTACAGTCAAGTGCTCTTCCTTTTTTTTTTTTACTGATTTTCTGCCATTGTGAGCATGCAATCCTGTGTGAAAAATGCAATGCTGTTGTTGTTTGTTCTTTTCTTGTCTACCTACATGGGCGTCTGTGCACCTGTTGGGGTATGTGTGCATGTCAGAGGAATATATGTTTGTGTGTACACACAGTGCAGCTAGTGCAGAAGCTGCAGGAGCAGACAGATCGGAGCTCTCTGCACAGTGGTGCCAGAGGCAAACCATTAATTAAGCAAAGAGATAGAAATTGACCCAGCTGGTGGTACAACTTATACACATGAAATCCTCAGAGCACACACCCACGTACAATCTGCACGTACACACGGATACACATGTATTTACATCCACCCCCCTTCATGAAATACACAAATGTAGACATGAGCAAACAAGAAATGCATTCACACACACTCTTCTGCACATACAAAATCTACTCTGATGAGAGTCTGTCTGCAGGCAAGAAACAATTAGTCAGTGAGCAAGAAAACACTTTCACTTAACGATTTTCCCTTCATTGTCTGACTGTGTCTGTTTTTGTGTGTGTGAGTGGTTTAGCTGCATGTAGACGACTTTTAGAACAGCTCCACCCCCCCTCTGTTTCACAATCAAACCTGCTGTTAAAATATATGTGCGCGGCCGCGTTGCATAGGCAGGCCTGCATGTATGGAGCTAACGATTGGTTGTGAAAAGAGAGGAGACTTTTATGGCTCAGCTATGGGGCTCCCAGGGAGCCACTGGGGCTTTGGTTTATCTCTGACTTTACATCTTTGTCCCATTCATCATGTCAAAGACTGATAGTGAAAAGCTTTGCTCACGTACACATAGGGTGCTCCGCCACATTTTCTACATCTCCCCACCTTCACCTACCGCTCTCTGTCTCTCTCTCCTACACACACACACACACACACACACACACACACACAGAGTCATACTGAGGAAAAGAAGTTAAATCAGGTTGTTTAGATTGGCTGTCTCAGAGTAAATCCTCAGTGCTGGACCCTATGGAGTGAGGTCATGGAAGAGCAGTCAATATGGATTAAGGCAAATTGCTGGGTTGTCTATGGAGGAAGGAGAGGAGAGGAGAGGGAGGAGAGGAGAGGGAGGAGAGGAGAGGAGAGGAGAGGAGAGGAGAGGAGAGAGAGAGGAGAGAGGAACTCGCTAACATTTAACACTTATTAATTAATAATTAATAAATAGTAAATTGATAGTTAATCAAATTTTAGTTGATAGTTGTTTTACTGTTAACAAAGATTCAAATTATGTTTATACACTTTATAAACCATTTATGAAGCAATTGTAAAGTTTTATAAACATCAGTTGCAGCTATGACATTGTAGATTCCAGCAGTTTTTAACGTGCAGGGCTCTGCAGTCAAGTTAGCAGTAAATAATATGCAATGTCTGGGCTAGACCTTCAAAATACAGTCACAAAAGTTACTTGAGTAGGTTTAGGATAAGATACTTATGTAAGGTCATGTGCATGCGTATTACAGTCATTAGTTGCAACTTCATAATATCCGTCCAAATAATGTTTATGGACGTTTACAAACTAATTATTAAGCATTAACAACATGTTATAAATATTTGGTCCATCTCTCTATGTAATAATTTTTTTAAGGTTTGTTTATAATGATTTCCAAAGAATTTGGAGTATATAAAATCTTAATGTGTGCAACAATAAACTGTTTAGTAATTAAATCAGAATGTAATTGTGATTGTCTCTTATCAGCTATGTTACAATATATAATTTATAAACCAGTTATTTTAAATTACAGGAACAAATTATAGAATTACATAAACTATAGCATTCTTAATAATATCAGTAAACAAAGTGTGCATCTACTCATGGATGAGAGGTTAAATTAATGTTTAATGTTTACATCCTGTGCTGTCATGAGCACAAGCTTCTCATCCATACTGTAAGTAGATGCATGCTTATTTCTGCATAGTGATACATTTGGTAGATGGTAGAAAGAAATAGTTCCTTGATGAAACAATGAGATATATGGATTATACTGAGTCATGATTTCTGGAAAGAGAGATTGCTATTGAGATTTTTTTTTGGCACTTTGAGCTCCACAAGCCGAGTGCTACAGTAGATGGAACTAGATGTTCCATTATATTCGATAGAAGTCAGACATCTTGACAGCTGATATATCCACAACTCTGCTGCTCACACCAAAACAATCTAGATGGATAAGTAGCATGGGTAAGACGAAAAATATGTATTTTTAAATTTGTGGTGAATTGTCCCTTTAAAGCGGACCTGGAGCCAAACATACATCCACACTAATAGAATAAATAACAGCAGCAGAGGAGCACACATATTCATACACACTCTGTCACTTCTTTAATACACAAAACCTGCACATATAATAGTAAAACAAGCCTTGATGTACTGACTTAATCACACTTAACCCTTTACCCTAACACCTGCACACCCTCATGCACAGTGCACACACCTGCACCCACACAGACACTACAAACAAGCCTACACACACGCATAATTAAAACAATATGCACACTATAAACAAGTCTCCACACAGTCACTAGCTCTCTCTGACACACACACACACACAGAAAAAGACAGAAACGCACACATTTTCCCTGTTTCTTATTATCTGGGCATCATGAGATATTTTGCGAGTGACATTTCCAAAGATCTGTCACTCTTAACTCTTTCAACTGCCCCTCTGGTATGCGGAGCATTATAAAAAAAAAATCTGTGCCCCTGCTGTCTTTCCTTCACACATTCACAAAGCTCCATAATGGTAATTACTCTTCACATCATGATTAGAACATATGCAGCCAGTGAATGGCCAACAGATGTGGCCTGATAATCCTGTGATTTGGGGATGAAGATAATTCTAACCTAGCCTTGAATACACAATCACCCTGCTTTTGAGAATTTCTGCGGCTGTTTTCACTGTCCCGTTGTGGCATTTGCAGGAATGATGTATGGATTTGGTTACTCCTTTTATGGAGAGAAAAATGCACCCAAGAGTTTATTTGTACTTTCGATTAAGGGATTCAGGTAGTCTGATATCACTTATACTTTTAAAATATGATTCGGATACAATTGTCTCACACAAACATCACTGCAGTTTCAGGAGAAAATGAGATCTGTCTGACCTTATCTTGTCCACATCTGTCTGCTTATTTTGCCCATTTATCCAAGTATCTTGGAGTGCTGATCCAGCTTGTTTGTCTTGGCCAGTGCTGCCATGTACAGTTATTTCCTTATGTTTCCTGTTATTGTTGCAGTTTTCCCATCTCTCTTACCCAGATTTAACCCGCAGAACATTCAAAATGCATTTTACACACAGGCCTGGAAAATCAGAAGTTTACCCAGTGTGACCCACATGTTTTCCACATTTTGTCAATGACAAGAAATATATGAGACATTGCCAGACATAAAGCTAGATGGATAGATAAGTGGTCAAGTGAATGGAAATATCAACAACGAGAGAGATGACCCCTTTACATACGAAAAGAGATATGTCCGTTTCAAGAATGTCCACATGTATATTTCACGTTGTCATGGATGTTAAGCAATACATCCACTAGAGGGCGCCGCTCAGAGTCAAACTTTATCCTAAATAAGGAAAAAAGGCATCAATAATTTCTGACAACAACTAACATGGCAATGTTGGAGGAGGTTGTAATAATGTAATTCTTGAGAAAACAGCAAAAGCAGAGACAGCGTTGTAGATGTCAGCGGTCTGTGCAGCCATTAAATACATTGCAACATGTGGACGAATTTTTTTTCCATCAACACCAATGCCAATACTTTCAAATTTTTAAAACTTCTTTGTCCTGTGGTTGTGTCTCACCTGAACTATTGATTACACTGCTACACTGTCCCCACAACTACCAGAGGTGCTGCTCCATTTCATCCATATCTATAAACCTTCAGAAAACATGCAGAAATACAGACTAAATGAACACAGAATATGGACAGAAGGCTCCGTCTGTATCTGTATGCAAATGTGACATTTAGCATAAATGAGTCTTTAGAATGAGCCGTTTATATCTACATGGGGCGTGGATCCTCTTTCATGGAGACTGCCATGTTACACTGACATGTTTTTACAGTAGCCCAGAATGGACAAACCAAACACTGAACCTCATGCAGGTCATGTGCAGTTAGTCTGATGTTATCCAGACCAGAAGTTTTTCATTAGTCATTAGTTTGAAGACATCTTGAGTCTGAAAAATAAATTGAACTTCATCATTTTATTGATATTAACCTGTTTGACTGCATTTCAAATTAGTATGTAATTCTAAATTTTCACACAAAGCTGATCAGTATTAATCTAAGTTGGCTTTGTCCTAATGTCAGGCGTATTGGCCATATCTTTACACATAGGTTCATGCAAGTTGCTGTCCAGGGGAACTTCCTCCATTGCAATGGCTGACAGTGCCGCATCAACTATTATGGCATGTATTCAGTCCTTTATCTCTGTGACAGAGACTTCCCTTGACCCTCTCTCCTTTAGCAGTTTTTCATTGCCTTGCTATGGTGACTTTTTTAAAAGCCATTTTCAAATCAAACAGTTACTTCTTTATTTCAGTGACAGTAAAACCCTCAGGTAACATGGCATTAACTCATGTTACTGAACTCACATTCCTTAGCTTTAGTAGTCTAGATATGACCTTTTGCATTTTGCAAGTTTTGAGGCCACTGTAGGTTCTCCTATACATGCTTGTTAAGGGAGGGTGACATGAGGTGTTTTGCAATCTGCAAGCTAGATGCCACTAAATTCGGCACAGTGGTCCTTTAAATGCATGAAAAGATGAATTACATGTTTTTCTTAACAAAAGTTACTCACAGGTTGTCTAGCGCAGACGGGTAGGTTGTCCCCCTCAGACAGAAGAAGGATCAAATTACTCTAACTGAATCCTAACCTTGACAATTAAAGGATCACATGCTAAACTGGTCCTCTATCAGCATGTGACTGACATCGTGCCACAATCCTCAGGAAGGGCCTTGGGCTCCATGGAGTAATATCCATTACCCATCAAGCACCATGGCAGCCCTGGGCTGCCCATCACAAATGAAACCATCTGCCTCTTCCATCTGCACTCATTTTGTTCATTATTCTTGAGCCAAAACAATCCTTCCTTCCATCTTCTCCCTCATGCTCCACAACTCTTTACACACCACCTTTTGCAGTTACTCCCAGCGCTTACTTAGACATGTTTGCATATTTATACACAATCGTTTTGTCCTTGTGTCTTATTATGTTGTCAAAGCACTTAAATTCTACCACCTTTTCCACATTCTGGTATTTGTGTGTGGTCATTCATAAAGCAAATTCCCTCTGTCAGGCCCTGCTGTACTGTATGTGTGACTGAGAGTGTGCGTGTGTGGCTTAACGTCTTATGTCTTTCAACATCTTAATAAAGATTGAGATTGCATCGCATCCCAACTTATTAATCAGCCTTCCCGGGTACATCACTCAGCACGTCTGCATGTGAACGTGTGTGTCTCCATATATTAAACTTCATAAAGCACAGTCTCTTATCTGATTAAGTGATTAACATCTGTTTAAGCACTAAGTAGCCTTAGGTGGTTCACATTCATTAATATGGGCATGTTGAGAATACTACGCTGTGTTTGCCTTGCCTCCAATCATCCCCCCATTTCTTTAATATTAATTATTTATTTAGCATGGTTTTATCAAAGTCCAACAATTACAAATTATATAAAGCCACACATCAGTCAGACCCCACTTAAAACATCAGCCTTGACACCTCACCAATGTTTTGGTTTTAAATCTCTTTAATTCATCAGTAGTCAGGACGTGATGAGAGCAGTCCAGTAACCACCAATGTCTACATGCTTGATTAGCTGCATGTTTCCGATGTCCACACACCAGTAGTGTTTGTGGTGGCAGCGTGATTTAGATCTACTAACACATCTCCTGCCTGACATGCTCAAGATTAATCTCTTAAGTCTCATTAGATTAACTGGGATGGAAATATTTTTTTTCAGTTCCAGTAACGCTGGAATTGGAGGTGGAGGCGCATGGACATGTTGATGATATACTTCAACATCTGGGAGAGGGGTGGAGCAGTCATATATTCTTATTAATCAGTTGGCAGGTAATATGATAGAAGATATTAGCAGATAGGACTTCATAGGAATGTTGGAGGAATTTCAGGTTTTTGGCTGTGGATTTTCATGTACTACACTGTCAAGATATTGAATGAATCATTTGGGGAAGGTGGATGAGTATTGACCCCTCTTGATATCTATGAGGGGATTTTCCTTTGGAGTAAATCATGAAACAAACTCAGGCCTCCCCTTATCCTTCTCTACACCCTTTTATCCTTCTCTGCCTCCTCCTTTCCTTACCTACACTTTCCTTTCTTTTCATAGCTCCTTTCCTTCCATTCTTCCTCATTCCCTTCTCTATCCCCTCATTTTAATCAAGGTTTCAAGGTCATTTGTCATCATTGTACAACGAAGAGTTGCACAACAAAAAGAAAGTTTTAGAATCAGAATACAAAATAAAAAAATCTAATAAAATATTATAAGAACAACATGCATACACCCAGGAAATAATTCTGTAGTGTTGTTTTTATAAATTTTGCATCATGTTAATATAAAACAGCAGCAACAAGACGGTGATGATCATGTGGTCAACATCTTCACATAAAAAGTTTAACATCTGGACACATTGTCCATCAACTTTGACCATGAGCCCAAAGCATCATCATGCCATAGTCTTGCATGGACTATGGTCTACCAATAAAACACCTTGACCTGAATGATGTGGTAGAGCAGGTCTCTGTAACATCTGAGAGATGTGACCCAACAGTCTCTGATTTCCTGTTGCTTGGCCAGCTTGAGTCCCATTTTGTCTGTTTTATTTTCCCGGCTGGATGTTAACCAGGAGGAGCCTTAAGTCCGAGCTGAGTTAGCATGGCTCTTATCCCTGCTCTCCGTCCACTCCTCAAACCACAGTGGTGCTCAGTCTGGCTGATCTGGATGGGTATTGAAAAATACTGTGTGTATTGTCGATTGTCTCAAGGTCTGCTGCTCTTTAATTCAAACCCCATGCTTCTTTTTCTAAAATCTGCAAGTGTATTTCTTCATAGGTGATACGTGTTTCAGCAATAAGGCCAATAAAATGAAACAAAAAATTTGCAGAATTTGAATGGAGCCACTGGCCGCAGCATCTGCATGCGTCGCCATGTACAGACATTATGATGTCTCAACCACCTCAAATCCATTCTTTACCCACCTTTTCCTTCTCTAACTCCTTACAGTATGTCCTTTCCATCCTCCTCAGCTTATTACCCAGTACCATTTTCAAATTGTATGATGACAAAGGCCTTCTATTATGCACATTCATTCCAAATTAAAGTTTCTGTCATGATGTATAATAAAACACTATTTTGGATCATAGTTGGACCAAATTTTGGAAATTACTGTATGAAGGGTGGAAAAAGAGGAGCAGTATAAATTATCAGGGTGTGTGTGTCTTCTGTGTGTGAATGTGTGTGTTTAGAGAAAAAGTTTGGAGATATACGGTTGGAGAGGAGCTGGAGAGTGTGAGATGCAGGAGTTTTACAGCCCGGGGCATTGACTGGGGGAGTATTTTATTAAAGTTAACGAGAGAGGGCCGCGCCCCTTCCACTGCCCATGCCCAAGCTTAAGTGCTTGTTACTCGTTACACTGCAGATGTGTAAATCTCCATGTCTCTCTTCTTTCCCTCGGACACACTCAAAAGTGCAAACAGGACAGCGGATTGTCCAATAAAATGTCTGTTCTGGTGTGTTCTGGGATCCACAGAGTATGTGTGTGTCTTCTGTTATGTTTATGACAGCAGCATGTTCAGCCTTAAACACCTCAGACTTCACATTCACACACACACACGCGCCAAATTGCTGCGATTGACTCCTGTGACCTCTTTCTGTCAAACTCAACATGTGTAAGAGTTGCCATCCAATTTGCGAGCGTGCGAAGAGACGAAATAAAGAAAAAGGAGTAAAAGGGCAAAGATTGTGCACACTGGTTGTAAAAATGACCCTATATATGTCAAAGTGAGATGTGCTTTCAGCCTCCTTATCTGGGTTTACAACTTGTCTAAGTTGTCTGTGCCTCTGTGAGGTATTAGGAGGAAGAGGAAGATAGTGTGAGAGACTGTAAGAGAGGGAGCGAGATGAGAAATCAATAAGGCAGAAAATGAGACCATAAAAAATGATAAGGGACAAAGAGTAATGTGTCTCTTGCCATTGATGCGTATTGCTTTTTCAAACTAATGCCAGCATATTAACTTGTTGATGAATAATGACAGTCGCCAATGGGACTTGAGGAGATGTTTGATGTACGACAATTGAGGCTATTCAGCTGACAGCATATCCAAATTTTATACTGAAGAAACTGGAGCCACAAAAGCAAGAGCAGCTATAATGTACCACAAAGTATACTGTAAAAAAAAAAAAAAAAGAATTTGTTAGTTTCTAGGCTGAATGGTGTAAAATATTAAGTTGACTGACTTGAAAGACAAGTTGAGGTAATTTTGCAAATAAACTTGATATAATTCAGTTATACTTGAGAAATCATGTCCAGTAAACTTAAGATATGAAGCTGAACCAACAACTGTTCAGCCAAATGTCAGTTCTGTGTGTAAGGGGGTAAAGACTGAATTCAATACTAACCTTCATCATAACAAACAAACATATATGATTAAAACAACTTGCTGTGTGTCTCTGATGCATTTTAAGGTAAGTCATGGTTGCTTGTTTTCACAATAATGAAAACACTGTGAACCATGATTGCTATAAAAATGACTTACTTGAGATTTAGAGCCCAACTCAATCTCTTAAGATTTTACCCACTGATAATGTTTTGTTGAGATGAAAAATCAGTTTCACAGCTCACTGTGAACAATGTTTGCAATACATTTTTTTTGCAGGGTTCAAAGATTCAAGTTTAGCTCATGAGGAACAGTAAGTTATCTCTACAAAAGATCCATAGTTGGTGAAACTTTTGCCTCGAAATTTTGAGTTTTCTCAACTTTTTCATTTTTACAGTGATCATGGTTCGCAGTGTATTCATTATTCTGCCATACATGACTTATCTCCGAAATGTATTAGAGACACACAACAAGTTTTCATTATGTATGTTTTCTTCAAACTATAAAAAAGAAGGGTCTCAGCAATGTATGCTGGGAAGTCTGCTAATATGCTGATCATGTTTCTTTAGAAACTTAATTTCATGAGTTGTTTGAATTCAGTACAGTACATTCATCCAACTCATCATTTCAAGTCAAAAGATTTCAAGTAAGAAGAACTCATGTTCTGAAGGGTTGTGAAAATAAATATTAGAAATTTTAAGTTTAATGAAATTTAACAAATAAAACTATTAGTTGTAATTATTAGTTGATTCCACTAAATTCCTGCATGATTTTTTTACAGTGTAGTTCTGAGATTTTTAGTTGTGGTGGCTAAGCCAGAACATCAGTATATATATATATTATATATATTGTGTTAATATTCTCTGAGTCGTAACAACAGCACTGCTGCTGCAGCAGTTTGGTGTTTTCAAGTGATTTTATAGCCACTTTAAGAGCTGGTAATTAAACACAGAACAGAGGGACTTAGTTAAACTAGTTAAACGTATTTTATGAACAGAGTACAGTGGTGCAAGCTATAAAAACAAAATTGTGTTGTATTAACTGCAATCATGACACCCCTTAGCCCCTCCTGGAGTCCAGGTGGGTCTTTACTCATGTGAGGCATAAAAGGTCAGCTCAGACTTTGGAGGTTTAGACTAGTGCCCAGGTTCATAAAATGAAAATCTATAGAATAATAAACATTTAAAAAAAGAAAACTGTGGTCTTGCAGAAACACAATGCAACTCATATATAAAACCACAAGCAGAAAAAGGAGGAAAATAACCTGAAGTAGCCGATGTCTCAAATTTAGAAGAGAGAGAGAAAAAGATGGACTTTTGTTATTGATTTGCGTGAAAAAAAAAAAAAAAAAAAAAGTTGTCCACTGTCTGGATTGACAATCTGTTGGTGCTATGGTCCTCTGTGATGAGAAGTTCATGGCCCACATTTTTTCTACTGTTGCAGTGTCTCAAAAGTTTGTCACAGAGTTTTTAAGTTGTTGTTATTGGTTTGTATGTGTGTATGTATGTGTATGTGTAATTCTTTGCATCTGGTATTGACTGAATTTGCAGCAGCTTTTCAGAAAAAAAAACTGTAATGCAATGCAGCTATTTCTGTAGTAATGTTTAAAAACTCTGAGGATCCACAGAAAACTTTTTGGGGACCTACAAAGTTGTGACAAGACAACTCTGGGGAAAATAAAGTCCTAAAGGCCACATTTCTGAAAAAGAAGTTGGATTTTAAAGATCTGAACAACAAAAAAAAAAAGAAAATGGATTTCTTTAAATAATTGCTTTTGGGCATTTTGTGTTTTTATTTGAACAGAGCAGTTTCACAATCCCATACCCCTTCAGATGTTCAATGTAGGAGGTCAGCTATGTACCTCCTCACCCCACCCACTCACGCTTATACTATTTTTTTTAATGTTTGTAAGCCCCATCCACACATACATTCATATAAAGTCTATATATAAAATGAACTTGAAAGTGTGAAATACTCAACACAGGTTAATGAGAAGGATATGCTTGAGATGACACAAATAACTCTGCAACGTTTGGCTGAATTTGAGAGACTAAATCTTAAACCGTTTTCCACACATAATCTGTGCCTGTATTTTCATTTAAAAAAAACTGATTACTCAAGCATTGGTGATATTAAAATTTGTGGGACTTTGTGGGAATATGCCTCTTTAAATGTGTTAATGTATCGCTCAACATGTTTTGTTGTCATTGATTTGAAGGTACACGTGAGCTGAGCCTGGGGAACACAGCTGTGCCTCAGCACATCAGTTCAGAAGCATTGATTTACACTCTGCCTGTCTGCTGGGAATGGTCCGGAGTGGAGCAACATCAAGCATGGTGTGAACTGAAAACCACTAAAGAGGGCAGAGTACCGTGACATGTGCATGGTGATGCTTGTGTGCCAGCAAAGTAAACAAACTTTTTTCTTTTTTAAAGGAGAAACACAAACTAGCTTGTTGTGTGGAAATGTTTTTGACCCTTTTGGCCAATATTTCTACTGCAATCAGTCATCTGTTCCTCATCCCTAAACATGTAGGGATGCTCTGCAGTCAAGGAACTGGCACGGACTCGTCTTTAGAAGAGACCTCTTTTCACCTTTTCAGGCAGTATCCACACACTCCTGCTGGGACTGCTTGCATGCTCAATAGGAGCTCTCTTTCACAGTTTTGTTTGTTCATCTGTTAATCACTGCTTCTTTGTGTTGCATGCATGCATACATATGCATGTGTCTTGTGTATTGTTGCCAAATGGCCACGCATGAGAGGTATGAGGGGAAAAACTAATGTAGAAAAAGATATGAAGGAAAAAAAACAAGAGACAGTGGGAGGCAGAACGGGGTCAGATGGAAAAGTAGTCTTGTGTTTAGCGAGAAACCTACCAGACAGAGGGAAGGAAAGAGGTCACACATTTTAGCTCTCTGCCCTTTGCTTCCCCTATAACTCTGAGAAAGAAAAAGAGCACAAAAAGAGGAACAAAGAGGAGATGGAATGAAAAACAAGAATGAGAGCCCCTGGAAGAACGTGATGGAAAAAAGGAGGAGATGAGGAAAGTTGAAAGGACCCTGATGAAATTTAAAAACAAAACAAAACACAGATTGTGAAATACATTATAAAAGAGTGTGTTAGGTTTTTGCAGCCAGATAAGATCAGCTATGTGCATACACTCATACAAATAAGGGTTTCAGAATGGTTCCTCATGAAGGGCTTCAGAGGAACCCTTTTTTTAAGAAAATGTTCTTCAAGGGTAAGACTAAGGGTTCCATCATGAACACCTTTCATACAACAAACCCTGGATTACAAAATATCAAACATAAAAGGAAAGGAAAAGATTAAACCTTTGGGATACAAAAGGGTTCTCCGAAAAATCACCTGGGTGGGTTCTATAAGAAACCTTTGGAATACAAACAGTTTCTTGGTAGAACACACGGGGTGAGGGTGGTTTCATCTAGAACCACCCTTGATGAAACCATTGGAATGTAGAAGGATTCTCTGCAGAACCCCCTGGGTGATTTATAGATGAAAACTGGGATATAAAATGGTCTCTGTAGAACCTCCTAAGTGGTTTCTAAATGGAACCTTTGGAATATAAAAAAAAATCTCTATAGACCCCTCAGGCAGGTTCTTGATTACACGTTTGGGATATAAAAGGACTCTTGGAAGAACCCTTTCGATGGGTTCTAAATGAAGCCTTTGGGATATAGAAGGATTCACGGTAGAATGGCCTGGGTGGGTTCTACATGAGATCCTTGGAAAGTAAAAGGGTTCTCAGTAGAACCCCCTATGTTGGTTCTTGATTAAACCTTTGGGATACAAAAGGGTTCTTAGTAAAATCCCTTGGGTGGGTTCTATATGAAGCCTTTTTGATATAAGAGGGTTCTCCGTAGAACCTTCCACAGTGGGAATTCTTCACAGATGGTTCTAATTAACACCTTTACTTGTCAGAGTATATAGGAGATGGATGAAGAGAAATGATGAAGAAATGGAAAGAAAAGGAAAGAAAAGAAGAATAAGAAGGATGGGAAGTGCAGAAGTCAGTAGGGTGGAGTATAAATACAGCAGGGATTATAAAGTCACCCTGTTCTGCTTTCTGCTCCCCATCTCTTGTGACAGAACACAGAAAGAGGCTTACTACTGAGTTATGCATTGCAAACAGGGTGTGTATGTGTATATATGTGTGTGTGTGTGTGTGTGTGTGTGTGTGTGTGTGTGTGTGTGTGTGTGTGTGTGTGTGCCTATGGCCATTAATAACATCTTTAAGGGATCCAGTCAGGCCTCGCCTTGTCCTCTGTGCCCTGTCCCAGCCAGGCTGCATACCACTGATCTCATAGGTTCCTAGTCTATTTATCCACCCAGGCAGAAAGATAACAAATGGACATTAATGCCATCTTTTTCCCTCTGTTTCACACACACACACACACACACTGCACAAACCTGAGAGCGCACACACACACACACACACACACACACACACACACACACACACACACACACACACACACACACTCACATTGGCCTACTCCACCGTAGCTCAGTGGGTAATAGCAGCCTGGCCAGCATCCAAAATTTGATTTCACTTATCAAAATAAATGATAAAACACCATAACAGTCGATAACAAGCTATTGAGATGCTATTTCATATCAGCAAGTTGGTGGCTGTCTAAAATGTCTGGATGAATGACTTGCCGTCAGACCTTTTAAACACTCATGGGCTCTGCTGAACGACATCGTAACAAATAGCCGCCTGAGCCGAGACGCCACTCAGGTTTATTTAGAAGATATTGATTTTATGCCACAGCAGGAGAAATATCACAGCCTTACAGTAAATACCATAAGCATGTATTCAGATGTGAACTAAATGACAATAAATATTTTTAAAATTCAACTAAGCTGATGTAGCAATCTGGCTGCTGAGTGCTATGAGCCGAGCCAAGCTGTATCCAGATATTCTATTGGTTTTAAAAGCATGTTGCTACACGCCGGTGAAATATACAGAGCAGCCACATGCACTTCAGTCATAATGAAGGTGGTTTATATCTGTGATGTGAAAAAAGAAAAAGGAAAGAGAAAAAGAGAAAAGAGAAAGGAAGACACACTGTAAAAATTAACTGTTTTAACTTTTAAAAAAGTCAGTGTCTGGTCTGTCATTAAATTAACTGTTCTATTTAAATCAACTTATATTAATATATTTATATTAAAAATGTTAAACACACAATATGTAAATTCTGCCTCTAGGGGTCTCTCTCACTTTAAAACAATAACAAAAGACGTGGTTTGACGATGTCGGAAAGTGGCGTGGGACCACAAGAGTTGTTTTCTTTACTTTCAAACAACCATCATATGACATGACTGGAATGACATGGACGAGGTGATATAAAAATTTCATTCACATTACGTTTAGTCACATGTGACTTCCTTTCTCACTCTCTGACGTATCCAATGTATCCTGTGTTTTTCCAGAAGAACTAGCAACTAACTAGCAATGGCTAGCAGGAACCACATTGTTACCTTGAATAAACAACAGATTTTTCTGTGTTTGAACATTGTTCAAAATATTTTGGATAATGTAAGTACATAATTTGACAAAATATATAACATATATGAAATTTTAATGCAGAAATGTAACATATTATAGCTTTAATTCAATTGTACTTTAGAAAACATGTTGAATAAGTTTAAGATATTAAGTTGAACTTACATAACAAATAAATTTGATTTCCTTTTATATAGTCTCAATTTCAAAAGTTAGCTCTTCATTCACCCAGAGAACTTACAGTTGCAGCTGCTCCTGTTAATCTGAGCTACTTTGTTCCAGCACTGGTGCAAAGACAATATAATATGTCAAATTTCACCCAGTGGATTTTTCAGATTTGAAGTGTGAGGGGGGAGGGACCGAATTCAATACTAACCTTCATTATGATTTGCAGTATTGTGGAAACAAGCAACCATGACATAAAGCAGTGGCTCCCTAACAGGGGAGTGGCCCGCTGCTGCAGAGCCGAGGGGGCGGGGTTTGGAAACCACTGACTTAAAGTGTATTAGAGACACACAGCAAGTTTTCATCTTAAATATTTTCTTCAAAATATAAAAAAGAAGGGTCTAAGGAGAGATTTGCTGGGAATTCTGCTCATATGCTGATTATGTTTCTTTAGAAACTTATTTTAATGAGTTGATTGAACTCACAGTACATTCATTCAACTCATCATTTCAAGTCATAAGTTCAAGTTTAAAGTACTCATGTTCTCAAGTTCTGAAGTGTTCTGAAAATCAATACTAGATTGAGAATAATTAACGTGAATACATAAAACTTGTATATTTACGTTAATTTAATGAGAGAAGATTAGCTGATTCCACTAAATTCATATATGATTTTTTACAGTGAATTAATTTGTAATTTATAAAATTCTACACCTGCCTGTGTTAAAATCCAGACTTGTACCTGAGAGGTGAACTGGGAGGTTCAGTAGGTCAAGAGGAGAGCTTGTGTAACAGCATTGTTGAGCTCAGACGGATGCCAGTTAAATTAGTAACCAATGGTAACAAATAATTTAGGTCAAACTTGATTTGGAACAGGTTTAAGTCAAAGCTCAACTTCACTTCCTCATTTCTTTCAACATTAAATCATCCATTAAAGCAAATTCAGTGCAACATCATGACTGTGAACTTCACTTCCATGTCCTGATGTGGCTGAATGTAGACTGTGAGCCTTCATTTCTGGCTTTATGATTAACATTCTTGTTGGGGTTTTTTTTTTTTTTTTTTGGTAATTAAATGCTCACCATCCTCATAACTACAACTACCATGTTGTTATAAAACCATGTGTTGTAAAATGATAATTAAATGAGCTTTATGACCTTGTAACCTTCTGTAGCTGTAAAGAACACAGTTCACACTTTGTCCTGCTTTCAAATAAATGTCATCTGACTGCACAGACCAGAGAAATCACAAGTTATTTTAGTGTAACTAATCAAATCCACAGTACGAAGTCATACTTAATGAAATAAGACTTTCATTGATAAGTCTCGCATTTTCTTATCCCCATTCATGAAATACTTTGGAGCACTGCCAATGTAGAGATAAAGTCGCTCATAAGGGAATGCTTTGTAGCCTCAACTTTTGAGGTTTTTCTCAGTTTTTAAAAGATGTACTACCAAGGGTTTATGCTTTTATGATTATTTTATGGGTTGAATATCTTTTTTATACTTTATTTAAGGTTTTTGTGCTCTGTGAGTGAGTGGTTTTTACTATTTCTTGTCTTTTTCTGACTTTAAGTGAGATCTACAAGGAAGATTCCAATTAACCATGTTGATATGGCAGTAAAGTACAGAATCTATCCACTACTTTTGTATTCTGATGTTAAGATACATACAGACTTCTACTTTTTTGGCAATTGAGCAAAACTAGACTATATTTTTTGCATGAAAACGTTTTTTGTCTTTTGCATGTAAAATGTAGGATACTTGACAGGAGAAGTCTTCTTTCAAGTAGCAAAAACAACACAACAAAGCTCATACTCTTTGCCTTGAGGTCAACCACAGGGCAAAACTGTTTGACATCATAATTTGTTACTTAAGAGAAAAGATTAACAGTTTTAGATGTTTTGAGTAGCTGTGTTTTATAAGTGCAGGTGCACAAAACAGAAGCTGACAGAGTGAGCAGTCGTAGAGTGACATTAGAGAAAACCTTCAGCCTTCGCAATGATAAGACACATCTATGTTATTAAAGTAATGGTCAGTAAGCTGACCCCTGTCTTAGGTTCAGTTGTATTTGTGAAGCGTTTCATCTTGCTATTGCTAACAGCGCCCCAGTGCTCTAGAGACAGGGATCAATGTAGCAGAGACACCTCTCCTCATTTATGGCCCTTATGACGACCACTCTGATGCTCTCAGTCAATAGCCCATACTATCAATGATGAGGTTAGCTAATCAGAGAGAGTGCATTGACAAGGCTATTTTCTCTGGTCAATAAAAATATAATTGATTGGCATAAGTAGCACTGCTTCCTGTCCTGTCCTGTCTGTCATGAAAACATGTGGTGTGACAAAGAGAGATGGATCCATTAGGGCAGTGCCAGACTGAGGAATTTGCCAGATTGTCAGATTAGACTTGGCTGTTCAATAGAAACATTTGACGATTCATTCCTCATTCATTTTTTCTGTTCAATGCCACATTAAACTCTTAAATCAGCCCAGATAAGGTACATGATTTAGACTACCTCACATTTTAATTACGTTACATCACAGAGGCCTTGGTATGGTTGTGTTTTATGTATTTGTTGCAGACAGGCCTTGTTCAATGTTCGTGCAGCCACAGTCTGAATGTTTGGTGTATCTGGCAGACAACTCTATTCAAGAGAAAATTATTTAAAAAGCAAAAAAGTGATGACCAAAATTTGTTGCATTTTCACACAATTATTATTCTATATATTTTACAGTAGCAGATTTATGTAGGGCTGTACCTGACTCAGAATTTTGTTAGTCGAATCAGATTTGGCTGTTCAATAACAAGATTCAACAATTTATTTCTTTAGTTTAACAACATCAGCCTATGTTTTATTAGTGAGACTCATGTTTTAGTGCCTTTCTTCATCATCTGTGATGTGAAAACATCAGATTTCCACACACAGATAAAGTAAAAGTGTAAATCCCAGCACACCACAGAATGTCTCTCTCACAGTGCTGTCAGCCTCAGTCCGGCGTCACGCTGCCCACGGCTTCTATCACTCTTCTCCACTCTGACTATTAGTTTTGTGGTTTGTGGTGATTTTGACACTCAGTTTGTAAAGTTTACAGCTTGCCAGACTGTCTGTGTATGACAAGACAGCTAAAAAACAAGAGCTGAAACTTGTTTACCACCACTCCACCTCAGGTTTCACCTTCTCTCATCAGTTAACCACCAGCACATTTTGTCACATTAATTTTTTTATCAAGTGTGCGCCAACTAATTTATAATTCTTAAATGTTCTCCCTGTGCATTTTTGTAAGTTTCAGTTTGTTTTATCCTGTTGTGGTAATGCACACTAACTGACAAAGGAAAAAAAAAACTGCTCAACTTGAAGAATCTCAGTCGACTGAGGGCCTCCGACTGATTATTCAACTAATCAACTTTAAGTGGGCAACCTCAGACCCCCACACACACATGTGCTTGTCTGGTTGTGATGTTCACCGCCCCAGCTGCCTTCTTCACCACGCTGATTTATATCAAAATCTGAATGACTTCCCCTCTTGTGAGCACAATACAATGAACGGATGAATGTCTGTGAGCTGAAGCAAAAAAATAACGATTGTAACCTACTGACCTTTAAAATTAACCTCAGCCGTGACCTCCGACCCCGATTCAAGATCAAACAGATGTATTTACTTACTAGCATTCATGACACTGACATACTCTATCTGTTGTAACCTTTTAGTTACTGACCTCCGTGGGCCTCCGGGGTCCTTAAAGTGTGGCATGGGGACAGGAAGAGGTTTAAAGGAACAGTTCAGCCCAAGATTAAAATGCATGAATTGTGGCCTCCATGTGTGATTGGTGTACACTTCTCTTTTCCAAACCCATCAGGGCTCATATGGTCTGTATTTTAAATCCGGCCATTTAGTGAGGTGTACACTGCCAACAGATTTGGACTATTTTGACTGTGTGCACTGGGGAAGGAAAATGTGCTGAGCATCAGTTGTGAATTGGGGATTTGACTACTGACCATTATTTGAGTATTTGAGGTTCATCCAAAAGTCACATCTTAGCTCCAACAGTTTCATCTCACTTACTGAACAGCTTTGGAAGCTCAAAAAGGAGGTCTTCTAAAATAGAACAAATAAATTTGCCACCTCATGCAGGGCAATAAAATTGAAACCCTGCAGTTAATGTCTTGACAGCATATAGTAAGTATATATTTTGCGGCTATGCAGTGCTCCAACTCAATATTGTAGAAAGAAAGAAGGTTCCGGAACAATGCAAATAGACTGAACTATGGGGGTGAATTTGCTGTGTTTAGTTTTTGGGTGAACTTATTGGGAATTAAGGAGAGAGTGTGAGGTCAATTAGAGGTTAGAGGCAGGGGTGAAAGTAGGCCGGTATGGTCCGGTACTCTGTGCCACTGAAAGATTCCATGCTGGTAGTAGAGCAACTGCCTGCCAAAACCCACATACAACAACCTGTCATGATCACATTTCCAACGTATCTGATAACGTTAGGTCAACATAAACAACAGTTAGTTTTCTTAGAAATTGCTTCCAAATTGTCCCAGTGTGTTTGTGCCAAGTACAGACCTGTGGGCTTTCCAAAACTATTTAGTTACTGCTTGCTAATGTCAACTTCTGTTGCAGCTGACTGTCTGATATCGAGTGCTGTCAGGTTTTGGCACGTAGTTGTTTCTTCAAAAAATCTCCCAAGTAAAGACGACAAACAAAAAACGTTGTGATGTTTCATGATGTTCAGTTTCATTACAACAACACGGACAGGAGGTCAAACAAAGTAACTCTGCATAGTAATGGTGCATGTGCCCATCTTTACAGTGTAAAACCAAAACCAAAGAGTTTTACTTTGGAAAAAAAACGCTTTTCTTATTTATTGTGCACATTCAAAGAGACACATTGAAACATTTTAGTCATCATTATCTCTTCTTTAGTTTGTATGTCCACTGTTCTGAAAATTCACAGACAGATTTGTAAACTGCTCAGCTGTTGTTGATGAATTTTGTTCTAATTAAAGACAAAACAAATTGAAATGATTTTGAAAGTTTTGTCAACTTTCACAAATTATGTTCTGGCACTTATACCATTTAAATAAATAATTTGCTATACATGACGAGTTTTTCTAATTTCTTCTACACCATACGGGTGTTGAAATATTGAATGTGTGGGTTCAGGGATGCATGAGGAGACAATATGATGAGATGAAGGTTGGGTTTGTAGCACAGGCAAGAACTTCAATCTACTTTCACCTCTTGTTAGAGGTGTTTGTTTTTTATCATTATTTTTTATATGCTGTGTGCAGTGTGTTTTTCCTATGTCTTTTGACAGTACTGCAATTACTTTTTTACATGGAAAAGAAGCATGGCAATGCCACATTGTTATGTTTGAAAATTATACTTAACAATAAAAAATATTTAACTTATTGGGAAATTAGACTGACACTGGGAGTGAATCATCAACCATTAAGTTTTCATTTGAGGGTAAAACATTTAGGAGAATGAAACGAGTGGCGTGTGTGTGTGGAAGGCCAACCATTTGGGACCTAAATTCATCTCTGTCACCGCCATCCTCTCACGGACTCAGACAGGTTCAAAAAAGTATGACATGTCAGTAATAGAACTGTCTCAGAATCAACTGTTGGAAACCCACTTAGGTACTTTGGCGGTTGTTCCACCCACACAATCCCAAACTAATCCTGAGGGATAACACTTGCCAATCACAATCACTAGATTGGTCACAGCTCTTCAGAAATGTTTCTTTACCCCTTTCCCTCCTCTTCCTCTCCTCCCCATGGGTGGACGATGGTACATTATGAGTGTAAGATTTTACTTTACAGGAGTCTTTTTCAAGTGATAGCTGTTAGTTCTCTTCTTCAATGATGCTTTCCTTCAGAACGTGTGTCACATTGAAATATGATCATTTTGACGCCCTAGAATGAACTGTTTCATCTCCTTGTCAATCACAACTATTGTCTATTCCCAGTACACAGCCTTTTATTTAGTATAATTGTTAAGTATTCTTTTCTTCTAAGGAAATAGAATGTATAAATAGATTTCCTCTCATTTTCTCCTGGTAATTTTCATTCACGGCATTTATTCTGCTCAGCTCTTTGTCTGTCTGTGAGCACTGAAACCATGATGTTTATTCATCTGTATGTCTTTCCATCATGTGCACTGAATCATCACAGGGCATGTATTAAATATGTCAATCAGATCATGACTCAGACAGTAAAAAAACAAGGCACATACACACACAGCATCACACCTTCCACTCACATTGCCCATCTTAAGGGATCGCTGTGAGCGCCAGGCATCATGTGCATATCCAATATTCCTGCCTCAACACTGATGTTTGTTCCTCTTTTTTTTCTCTTTCTGTTGCCTGAGTGAAGAAAGAGAACGTGCGTGAGGGGAATTTGACGATGATATTGTATCAAGGTGGGGGCAGGACAACACTCACCTCCAGCCACCTCGTATGCACTGTGTATTCTGGTCAGGACTTAATGCTGATGGGAAGTGGAAGTCAACTTTACATTTCAAGGTGTAAGGGAAAATTCAGCCCACTGAGATGCAAAAATTCCATCAATCCTTCCAATACTCCGTCTGTGTGCATCCCAAGTGTGCGCACTGATCTTTTTATGTGTTTTTGTGCAAAATACATGCATGTATGTGTGTGTGTGATCATCTGTTTGTGTTTTGTAGTGGATGCTGTAAGCACAGGCTTACTGTCTGTGTGTGTATCCATGTGTGTTCAGGTGTCCAGCATCCCTGGCCTGCCTCCATAGGGAAATCTCTACTCCTCACTGTCTGCTTGGACACGGTGTATCTGTGTTCGGACTGCCGCTCCCGGTCGGGGCTCTGTGCCCCGATGTACTCGTCATGCAGCTTTAGTTTACCTCTCCTCTCTTCTCCTCCCCTACTGCTCTCTCTCTCTCTCTCTCCCTTTCTCTCTCTTTTCTCTTTCTCTCTTTCCCTGTCTGTTCCTCTCTGAGTCCCACAGCAGCCAGACACACAAACACTCACAGCACACAGAGGTATACAAGCACCAGAGCATTCATGCGCATATTCACATTCAAGTACACGCACATGCATTACTCATTCAGTTGCACTCAGGGATATATGACTGACAATATCTCAGGCAACCAGTATCTGCCAGTGGTGTAGCGAAGTTACGAGTCCGTTTCAAGTCTTGACTCAAGTCCAAAGTCAAGATTGTAAGTAATGAAGTGTGGGTTTTAAAGAAGTAATATGTAGCAATTGCATGCACAAAAATTAGTCCAAATAAGTTGGAGCCATAAACAGTAAACAGTATATTAATTGGCTGAAATCCGACAACTGTTCAATCTATGGCTAAAGACAGTTAGTTCCCCCGGCCCAACACTCCTCGGACACAAGGAAGCTCAGTCAGGCTGCAGAAACACTGCAGGAGTGCAAGACAAGTATATCATTATAATTTGACAATAACAAGCAACAACCAGTCCTACTCGGTAAGTTGATCAGCTGTTTATAAAGGTCAGTTGTCTGTCAATGTAAAGCTAAGCCCATTATCATGAAAACAAAAGCACATTGTTCTGAAAATGCACAGTGACTGCCTGCCTTACTGTGTGCCAGACTCCATTAACATATTGTTTGGTTTAACCATTACAAACATCTACTCCTTCTAATTATTTCTTATGACTCATAAACAGACACTTACTGCTTATTTCCACCAGGCACAGCTGCGTCACAGCAGCCGGAGCTGATCGTGGTCATTCTACACAATGCTTGTGAGCTCACCAGCAGCGCCGTAGTGCGTTCCAGAAGAAGCTCTCTCCTCTGCTCTGCTTCAAATACGCACCAGGTCTATATTTGACGGACGCCACGTCAATTTGCACAAGAACAGAAACTGCAGAAAGAATCTGGTCAGTTTTCAAAATAAGAGACTCTGTGCAGACTCACGATCATAAACCACACAAAAACAGTTATTGCGGCCCAGAATAGAAATTCCGAGGAGGATGCCATGGCTGTAGCCTTCTTTCTAGTGTAGCAAGTATTTCAACTTAGCATGTTTCCTTAATTTCTGATGACATATGGTAATTTCATGATTTGTTACAGTTAATATTTTACAGATTTCTCTTTTAAGTACTAAAGGAGTCATGATGCATTCTTCACCATACTTTAAAAAAATGACATGTTGTAAATGGCTCCTGTGCTACACTAGATTTAACTGGAGCACAGTTAATGAAGAGGATAATTGGAATTTTGACAGTTATTGCCTTCATTCCTGACAGCTACACATGTCTTCAGAGATGCTGTTACCTCAATAACAAAACTGTCAAATGCACTCAAGACTGGATCACCACTTCCTGCAAATGTATAGATCTGTTTTCATAAATACTACAGGGATGAAACCAAAGACAAATATAATGAACACACTGTGCTGATAAGGCTTCTTGAGACTGCACGCACTGAAGTTCCCTGACAGTTGCTTTCATAGTGCTTGCACTGGTGTAGGTAATACTGGGATCAAATTAAGACATCGAGATCTTCCCCTTGGATCTTGGCAGGCTTGGCAAACCATACTCAAGTGTATTTGACAATTGTGTTATTCAGCCTGGGACTGCGTTGTTTTTTCCAGGCAGATGTTTCTAAGAGATACCTATCAATGTGGTAATATCCTCTGAGGCATAAATGCATGAACAGATGTCTCATATAGTGTAGACACTCCAAGTAGGCATACTATTCTCTAGCATAATGTTGGAAATTATAAGTCACACACAGGAGTGTATCTACAGTATGTTCCCAGGGCTGTATGCTGCCAAGGCCCTGTGTTTCTCAGCTCAATATCCTTTTAATATGAGACATAAAGGAGACCTTTCAAAGGGTTTTATGTTCTCAGCAATGTTTTCCACTAGGTCAAATGTTAAATCTATGTTTCCTTGGGTCAATATGTTAAAGTCACCTACTTACAGCTTAGACTATGCATATTATACTGAAACCTACGCTCTCAAATTTGCAGGTAAGTCTGTTTTCTTGACTTTAGACATTAATATCTCCACAGTTGTTGAACTGGTTCTTACTATTTAAACTGCATTTGAAAAGTCTGTCAGCCTACGTTCTTTTACAATTTGAACTGCTAAGACAGCCCCTGCCAATCTCCTACAATGTTTATATCAAGGTTAAAGCGATATTTCACTGCAGAATAATAGTCCACTCAAAATGTACTCACCTCTATGCCGATGTGAGGATGGGTGAAGATCTTCATTTCACAAAACAATCCTGGAGTTTCAGCTGAAAACAGGATTGCAGCTAATGGCAGTGAATGGAGACCAAATGTAAAAAAAAAAAAAAAACACAAAACAACACAAAATGTCTCCATCCTGCTCATGTGGTGTAATCCAAGTGTCTGCGAGCCGCAACATTAAAATTTCACCACAAAAGACGCCATTTACGCCATGTTTTTAGCCAAAATGTCAACTGTAGCATGTAGCAGGTAGGATGTAAATATGGCGTCGATCTCGCAATATTTTCACACGTGCATCCATTAAGAGATATACAAAGTCTCGCGAGATCGACGCCATGTTTACATGCTACCTGCTACATGCTACAGTTGACATGTCGGCTAAAAACATGGTGTAAATGGCGTCTTTTGTGGTTAAATTTTAATGTCGTGACTCGCGGATACTTGGATTACACCACGCGAGCAGGATGGAGACATTTTGTGTTTGTTTTGTGTTTTGTTTTTTTAACATTTACATTTGGTCTCCATTCACTGCCATTAGCTGCAACCCTGTTTTCAGCTGAGACTCCAGGATTGTTTTGTGAAATGAAGATCTTCACCCATCCTCACATCGGCATAGAGGTGAGTACATACTGAGTGGACTATTATTCAGCGGTGGAATATCACTTTAACCCAAGAGACACACATGCTCAAGAACTCAACATGAGGTTAGACCAACTCAAAACAGAAGAAAAGCACCAGAGCAACTTTGAAAGGACATAGCTCTGGAATGGAACAATGTCATTTCAACTGACTATTATCATGTGAGTCTCCTCTAAGAAACCAAAATCTGACACGCTATGATAAAGTCATGGTTATTCAACACTTTCTCATCACAGCTTGTTGATTACCGGCACTGCTTTGTCACACCCCTTGGCATATTATACTGCGAAATCCTTTTGAACACATGGTTTTTGGAAAAGATCATGTTTTGGGTTAAAATCAGTATGTTTCATTTTGCACATCATGTGACATGAAGCAAGTGAAGCAAGTCGCAAGCCACATGACACCAAGTAATGTTTTGTACTTTAAAAACTTTTAATAACATTTTTGCTTCATGTGGAGCATGAATCCCGATCTCCTAGGTGAAAGTCTTGTGTTTGTTTGATCTGTCTATCCATTCCACCTCTCCCAGACACAAAATTTCTTACTCTTAATACTATGTCAAAAGCCCAGTGCATCTCATACAGCCATCAGCGGGTTTGCACTGAAGTCACTTGAAAGCCTGGTGCAGCCGCTAATGTGTTCCTTATGCATCTATGTTACTAAATTGCCGAGGGATGCGACAAAATGTCTGTATTTGATAATTTGGGAATGAGAAGAGTGTGGGTTGTTAAAGAAAGAAAATCACCTACCCCACAGTTAGAATGTGGCACATTTGAACATACAATAATAGTCTACAAGTAAAAAACAACTACTTATTTTCATTCTAAACATACCTTTATATACACTGATTTTACTACAAGGTATCCAATAACTAAAATGCAGAGAGGAGACTAGCATAGGTATCTTATGTGTTATATTAAGGGAATATAGAGCTGAGGAACATAGGACCCTGTGAACATCAGGATGAGCCTCACTGACACACATACATAGACTCTCTATCCCTCTCTGTCTCTGTCTCTCTCTCACTGACGCGCGCGTGCGCGCACACACACACACACAGCTTGTCACAAACATAAAACTCCTCTTTTCTTTCTCTGCCTGAGTTTTCATTTGTCTGAGGACCTAAAGTATATGTGGCACCACCAGAGGTCAAGGTACTTTTATTGTGTATTGCCAGCTGTTCATAAAGTATCTTAGCACTCTTATAATAGTTATTTTTCAGCATACTTCATTAATAGCCTAATACCACATCTTGTGCCTCTTTTCACTATGTGTTGTCTGAAAACATGAACATGTCTGCAATCCATTGCTGAAAGTGCTGCAAATGGAAAATACAGGGAATGTTTCAAAAACAGCAGGTTATGTAAACGTCCAGCTTGTGAAAAGCATGATAGTGTAACGCTAAAAGGCCCTCAGACATCTAGTTTTCTTGCATCACATTCTAGCCTTTTGAACTTCATGGGAAAATAAGTTACTGTCGCTGGGCTATATGAGACCAAAAAAGGCAAAACTTCTGAAGGTACTCAGTATAACTCATTATATGAAAGTATGTAAAGTCATTTATCAGTTGCCATACAAAGGGAATTGATTAATGCTACATATTCACTGTACATATTCTCACCATTGGGATTTATTTTCACATGAAGCTGACTTTTCGAAAAATGCAGTGGGGGTTTTCATATCTGGAAATGCCATTTGGATGTGATCTCTTCCATATCAGTATCAAGATTTATAAGCAACACCGGTGTTGTGGATTTCAACCTACGCAGACTTCAGAAAATAGCTTATCGTGAGATCTTTCTAGACGTTATGACACCAGGTGTGTCCTCCTGATCCATTTCCTAAATCCATCCTGCCACAACTTTGTTCGCTGACAAAGAATCAGTAATACGAGCGGGTCAGATTGAGAAGTTGCACTCCAGCTCTCTCGCTCTCTTTCCTCATTTGCAGCCTTGAAAAACAGCGGTTAACACGGAAATGGAACCAAAGTAGCGTTTCATTCCGCCCGTTCCCATCCTTTAGGCAGTGATTGAATTTTCCCGTTGCCTGCACAAAGCCAGTCCCCACAGGAGCATTGGCATAAATGCTGTTGGAAGCCTGCCTGTTAATCCGCTAAGGAGAAGCATGTGATGAGATGTATCATGTTCGTCATGCCCATCGCATCAGACACACACAGACACTGACACGTCTGTCCGTTCAGCAGTGGAGGGCCGGGTATGGAGAATGCCCCATGATAGTGGAGAGAAAGCATCAGCTGACCTGTGGGAAATAAAGAGCGTTCTCTGGTTAGTTGGACCTGCATCTCTAACTCTAATCTCTCCGTGTTTGGAAGAGGAACTTGACTGGCCTCTGTCTCCGTATGTTTACTGTCTACTGTATGTGGGAAAGCATGAGAGCAGACCTGCCAACACTCATGTATCTTAAAACGATATTCTGCCCCAGAACGATAGTCCACTCAATATGTACTCATCCCTATGCTGATGTGAAGATGGGTGAAGATCTTCAGTTCACAAAACAATCCTGGAGTTTCAGCAGAAAATAGCGTTGCAGCCAAATCCAGTACAATGGCAGTGAATGGTGACCACGTATAAAATGTAAAAAAAAAAAAAGAACACAAAACAAACTCAAAATGTCTCCATCCTGCTTGTGTGGTGTAATCCAAGTGTCCGTGAGCCGCGACATTAAAATTTAACCACAAAAGACGCCATTTACACCATGTTTTTAACTGAAATGTCAACTGTAGCCTCCCAAGTAGCATGTAAACATGGCGTCAATGTATCGCGAGACTTCGTATATCTCTTAATGGATGCACGTGTGAAAATATCGCGAGATCTCGTGCATCTGGCTCGAGTCTGAGAGGCTACAGTTGACATTTCGGCTAAAAACATGTGGTAAATGGCGTCTTTTGTGGTTAAATTTTAATGTCGTGGCTAACGGGCACTTGGATTACACCACATGAGCAGGATGGAGACATTTTGTGTTTGTTTTGTGTTCTTTTTTTTACATTTTATATGTGGTCACCATTCACTGCCATTGTACTGGATTTGGCTGCAACCCTGTTTTCTGCTGAAACTCCAGGATTGTTTTGTGAACTGAAGATCTTCACCCATCCTCACATCAGCATAGGGGTGAGTACATACTGAATGGATTATCGTTCTAGGGTGGAATATCACTTTAAGGGCATCCCTCAGCACCCTCCTGTTTTGTTGTTTCTCCTGGGAAACTCATGTAATTTGCATAGCACTCAAACTTTATTATGAATAAGCTAATCATCATATGTAACAAAGTCAATTATGCAGCAGTAATATGTGTAACAGAGTCAGTATTCAGTATATTAGTATTATTTACTACCATAATTTCACAAAATGTATGTAAATAATTATTACCTGACTCTTTTAAGTTTACATAGTGGAAAGTGAGAGACTCAGTTTTTGCACCCCCCCCCCCCCCACATTGTGTAATATGCTGACATATTCCAGAATAAATGGAGATAGCCTCCAAAGACATCCATGATCAGCCCTCTACATCAAAACATAATGCAGATAATGCAAGACATCACCGGTTACACATGCGCGGATCCATAAGTTTTTTATGTTGGCCTGACGTCACCCAAGCTGCCAGATCGTCAGTGAAACACAATCTATACACACAATCCATGCCCTAGTAACAATTTCAAGCCATCTGTCACCACAACCCGGCAACCCACAATCCGATTCAAGGTGAGTGTGTGCACCTGCTCTCTGTGCAGGCAGGCAGGCCAGCTAACTTAATGTTAGCTGTTGTCAAAATGTCAGTGTGTTCCACCTAAAACATCTAAATACACCTGCAAATTTAAGCAGAGTTGGAGTGAACAGTTTCCATTTATATCCCTCTGCTGAAAAAGAGAAACTATTTTGAACCTAAATGTTGGCAGGTATGTGAGAGATGGAGGATACCAAGAGAGAGAGGGGGCGAAGAGGGTGTATGTTGCTGCAGGGAGAAAGAAGCATGACTTTGACCCCCACATAGAGACAGACAATGGCAGTTAAATACTTTAAAGTCATCCTCCTGCCTCCTTTCTCCATGAACACAGTGACTGCATTTAGTGTAGTCGTAGAGAACACTGGTAGAGCCTAGAGATACTGCTGACAAGCGCACTATCTCTGTTAGATGTTTCACATTCCTCTGAAAAGGGCTAGATAAGTTTCTCTGAAGATCAGGACGCTGATCAAACTATAAAGGTTTACCAGACTGTGCGCCACTGCACCTATGTGTGTATGTGCGCATCATGTGTGCCATTCCTCACGTTACACAGCAGGTCTTTGATGTGATTGATGCGATTGGACTTGATCCACTCTTTCATCAACATCAAATAAATAGGCAAAGAATAAATTCAGCCCTCTCGGAGCAATGGCGCAAAGGGACTTAGGTAGGTAGTGTTTACTGAGTGTGTTTCTGTGTGCAAGTGCACTCACAGTCAGCATTTATCACTCTACTATGTCAGCACATGACAAAACACTACATTTCCCTGAGATCACTCATAGACATTTGCATAACGTTTTGTAGGAAATGTAAAGAAACCATTAGCTATTTTTTAGCAACATAATGAGGAAACATTTACTGAACAGATCCATAAACTGCTGTCAAATCAAAGTGTTGGTAGCGAATGTATTTTCTAGAGGTGGGAGTAAGTCACACATGCAAACCACAAGCAAGTCTCAAGTCTCAATTGTCAAATCTTAAGCAAGTCCCAAATTACTGTGGTGAGATTCATGCAAATCACAAGTAACATGAAATTTTGATGAAAAGGTAGCGGCCATGAAAGTTACGTTCTGCTTTCAACATAAAGAAAACTGTTGCAGCTTGCTTACACCTTATAAAGTCTGCAATATACCACAGACGATATTACTGAAGACCAAAATCACAGATATCAACCACAAAACCACCAAAACTGCTGGTGCCATACAATCAGATCGGTTCAGCTGAAATGTGGATATCGTCACCAATTTGGAAAACTTGTTTGACCACTGTTACTGTTCCTACAGTGCAACATGCCAACTCATCACACTCCCAAACAATGGAGAGTGGGATTCTGAATTAGTAATGAAGCCATTTTGGATTGTTTCCAATAGACCAATTTTCTGTTGGTAAACATTATCACAATTTGTTCTGGGCAGAGACACTAGCTAGTAAGTTTTGTTGGCTGGTTTCTTAACAATGGCTGTAGAAAATACAAGCTCTTCTGAATATGTACGGTCACTCAGTCTTGAGGACCGCAAGGTTACTTCAGAAAGTTAATATTAACCAATTGGACCAGACTGGTCAACAAGTACACGCTTCACTCAATGGATGGACCATCTTTCCACAAAAGCCAAAGAGCTGGATGACTGGGTGATTATATCGCCTGTGATTTTTCGTCATTTTATTTTGGTAATCTAATGGACTGCATGAATGACAGGCACTGCTGCAAGACGCACTCAGTGACACAGTACACACCCACTGAGCAGGAGGACGAGTGAGAAGATAACAGCCTGCAGAGCCAGACTTTTTTCACATTTGACGTGGTGAATTAAGGATTTATTTTGACCAGAGTGGGTGATTGCTGGAACAGTGGAAGACTGACCAAGATGGTTTGGGTGAGTTTTATATTGTTCTTCTGTCAAGTTTAAATTAAGTGTGGTTTACAATGGGTTATCAGCAATTAAACTCAGATTAGGTGCCTGCATAGTTTAACTGGTTATATTACCCCAAATCAGTCCAGTGATTTTTCTTTGTCCTCTCAAAAAATGCATAATGGATTCAATGCCATATGTAACATAGTTTAAACTTAACATTAGCTTTCTAGCTAACATTTGGCTACCAAAAAATTAGCTAAAAGTCACATTCCATACCTTTCTTTGTGGGTTTTTTAGTATTGGATGTTGCTGTGGTCTTGTCACAGATTTTTGAGCTGCAGAACTTGCATACCACTCTTCTCTTCTTTACTACTATCATTGACAACGTAATCCTTGAATCCATGTTTCACAGTTTTTGGACTAGCTCCCTCCACGATAGCAGCCTTGTGTATTGGCCTCTGCTGGTCTGTAGTAGGTTACCAAGTTTGCATGAACTGCACTAGAACTCATCCCATCATGTTTTACTCTCTTTTAAATGTCACTTCTCAATATCCAGAAAAATGAAATTAAAAGCATTTAATAGAAAAGTCTAAGTCATGTCTCAAGTCATGTAACTTGAGTACCCCAACTCTAGATTTTACCAAATGTTAACTGTCAGCATGCTTCATTTGTTTTCCCTACAATACCTCTGTCTGACGAATAGAGCAAATAAAATGTTTTTATGGTCATGTTTCAAAGAACTTGGTCAAAGTCATGGAAAGAGTGTGGGTTTGGTTAAATACTGAGAAAATGAATGTTGACTTCAAGCACAAGACAGAACACGTTGATTTGTTCGTTATTTAACCAAAACCCACAATCTAAATGTGCCTAAACCCACAACAAAGTGCTGTGCTTTGTATGTCTAAGCCTCAAACTCAGTGTGCGGATGTCACACTTCTTGGACTGCAAAAATTGTTGCCAAATGTGATCCAAACAGCAACTACATTTGTTAAATCAAATTAGGAGCACATATTTTGTAGGAGATATGGTTGCATTAAATCCACAGATGCACAATGTTGGAGAAAAAATAGCAGTTCAAATTCCCATTGGCTCACAAACGTTGCTTCAATTTACAATGTGTTTTCCATGCTTTCACTTGATCCCAGGATCATCCAGTATGTCTCAGCTCCTGGCAATCCCGGTGTAATGACTGTCTCATTGTTCTGCACAAATAAGTCTTGTAAAAGTGCTGACCACTGACCCCTGAGAGGATTAACATAGCTACATTACATGACACAGTCACACCCCACTGTTTACCAAATGTCTTGAGTCTGACATAGTCTCTCATTCCAGCAGCTTAACACTAAAACTGCCATCTGAAGGAGAGATATGTGCATGTGAGCTGCTTTCATGCCATTTGA